>OZ005743.1:152377567-153640245 GCA_963930735.1 Dioctria linearis | reverse complement strand
AGCTTCCATCATGCACTCTTTAACGATGTTTCCATCCATAAAGGATTTCCCTTTTTTCGCCAATAAATAAGCAACTTTCATGCTAACTAATGTCAATCAGTACGTTTACATGAATACTTGAAGTATACTTGAAGTATGCTTGAAGTATGCTTGAAGTATGCTTGAAGTATGCTTGAAGTATGCTTGAAGTAATCAAAATATCATGAAAACGTTCATTCAACGCGTAAATTTCAACTTAAGTAATTGGAAAATCAAATTCAAGGAAAATTCAAGTTAACTAATTGGAATTAATTCAATCAATTGCCCTACCTTAGCTTCAAGTGGATTTCAAGTCAAGTACTCAAGTATTCATGTAAACGTACTGATTGTTTCATTTTCTGAGTTTATCTTCCTAAATAAATTTTGCTTTTTGCTGAGAAGACAAACTACGACGTATTTTTTCAAATTTTTCAGTACGCTGCTTGTCCTTAAATTGTGAGTAAACTGAAGCATGTTTTGTTTCATGATGTCGACGTAAATTATATTCCTTCATTACAGCAATAGTGTCATTGCAAATTACACATACAGCCTTGCCATTCTTTGACTGCGATTGCACAAAGAAGTATTTGAATCCCCATTCTTCTTTAAAAACGCGGCACTCTTCATCAACTTTTCTTTTTTTTCCTTCCATATTCAACTTTAAAAAATAATATTAACATAATAATTAATTTGTAATACCTATATTAAAAATTTTTTTTACAAATGAGTCACGCGCAACAGAGCAAAATAGAAAGAAATCCCGAGGTCAACTGCAAAGATTGTAAATAGGCTCTATCTAGTCACAGTAAATTGCATGAATCAGTAGACTCACTCAAGGAAATTTTGTGACTCATGCTGCTTTTGCGCATTTACCACGCGCATACGGTATACAGACTAACAAGGTATGACTGTCCGGGACCATCGTTTCGCCATTTTGTGCGTCATGCAAATCCTATGAAAAATAAAGTTTTAATATGTTTGTAAATTTAAAACCTATATGTGACTGCTTGCGTTAAATGTGTTTTACAATTTACGAAAAAATTTCAAAAACTTTGGCGGGCCAGATAATATCACCTGCAGGGCTGGGTTTAGCCCGCGGGCCGTAGTTTGGACACCTCTGATCTAGGGTATACTATTATTGGTCTTAAGACCAATTGTAACTTGTTCTCTTGTTTTTTTTTTTGTATAAATCATTTTGTTACAGTGAAAAAGTCTACAATTTTATGGACCGGCACATATTCTTTATAATTTGTAAAAATGCTTCACTTTCGAAAATCGCATTTTGAGAACAGTTCATACACTACATGACCCCCTTAAGTTATAGTCGCTAGAAAGATAATCGATTGTAGATCATAATGTTATAGCAGAAAAAATATACCCGCGTGCCACTTTTCGTTACAAAAAAACAATGTACACGAAGTCAAAAAAATTGAGTTCCGGGCTCAAACTTTCGTTTTGAAAAATTTATAATAAATAGAACAATTGAATTTTCTAAAATGAATTTTACTGTATTAAAAATATAACGAAGTTCTCTTAAATTTAAAAAAATAATCAAGAAAAAATATTGTCAAATTAAAAAGTTATGGCAAAAAATGTTGAAACAGTTTTCCTGAAAGTCCAAAACAGCCAAAAAAACACTATTTTCGATTTGAGCGACCTCTAACATTAATGAATTTCACTGAAATTTTGCATAGAAGTTTAAAATTACATAAGCTAACAAATTCTAAATGAGCATTTAGACATTTTAATACTTTTGTTTTTTGGGCCACCCTATTGTATATATTCCAGCCACAACTCTGTTTCGGCAATGTAAGAAACAGTTGCTACTAGGCATCCAGAAAGGTATCCTTTCTGAATTAATTTTTTATTGTTACTACGCAGTCCCTCACCTTTCACCTCTGTCCACAAATCGTAGTTTTGGTATTTGCCGACCTCCTACTTATTCACAAGGGTGGGTACAAAGGGGCGCCAAGCCAATGCATGTATTTAGCCCTTTATTACGAATCGGGCTCGAAAAATACACCAAAAATAATTGATTTATATTTTTCTCTAAAAATTATAGAAAATTCTCATCGCTGATTGTTTTAAAAGCGTATACTATGAATAACTGAATTGTGTCAAAAAAAACCCATCGGTGGCTAATATGTGTATTTTATGGCCTATTAAATGCTGTAGAAATAAACTCGTTTATACTTTTACGTCTTTCAAACTCAAGAGCTCAAATTAAATCTTAAAAGTTTAGGCATCCTTAACTATAATCACAATTGTCTAACTGCACCTCATGCCCAAACTTTTAAGATTTTATCTGAGATGTAACATTTCTCATTTTTCAATGAAACTTTTCTTGTGTATATCACTGAGAAAGAAAAAAAATATTTTTTTTTCTTTTTAGTGCATTTTATTTACAAAAGTTATTTATTTATTTTAAAAGTTTTTTTTAATATATTTTATTTTTTACTTTTTAGTTATAAATTCTCTACAGACTCTCGAATCTCGAATCTCCACCCATATCACACATGGCCCAAATTGGATAAACCCTAGGATCGTAGAAACCACCCCTACCCCAAGACCTCCGAAAACGTAAGAAAAGTTGACCCCATCGGAAAGCTCCTCATTCACTCATTCTATGTAAATCAAAAAACCCCATGTAAATCCATCCACATTTACTGCCCTAAAACTTTTTCGTCGCGAACAGCACTCTTAGGCACTCAGACACAAAGTTTTTTTTAGTCAAGGGTTCGTGAGTTAATAAAAGTTATTTAAAAAATATATTTAACTGTCGTCATAAATAAAATAAAATGCATAATTATAGATGGTACATTTACAATAATATTATTCCTAAATTGTTAGAACTTTCATACCTAAAAAACCTTGAATTTCCTAGTAAAATCGGCTAATTTCACAGTGGGGTAATTTTCGACCTCAGAGTAGGGAAATTAGTGTTGAAACTATGTTACTACCAAAAGGATTAAGAAACGCACACATATCTACTTAAAGCCAACTAATACTGATTTGTGTTATAAATTTGTAATTTTCATATCCTTAGAAGAGTTTTTCTGAAGGTAAACTTATTTCTATAACTAAGAATGAAATAAATTGAAACAAATACAAATTTCTTCAGCACTGGAGACTGATTTCAACATTCAGAAAATGCAGCAATTTTTTCATTTACTAAATGTTGCTTTGAGGCCAACAGGGTTGCCTTGTTATGTCACATTTCAGCAGTTGAGCAGTTACAAAGAAACAATTAACACGGCAGTGCTATATCAATTGCGAAATGCTGCAAAATTGATAAACTAAGCGCACTTTTAGCATTGAGCGTTGCTCTGACATGAAAGATTAGGTGAGGTAGGTAATTTTAGGGTATTAGATGATTATTTCCAATTGACTCAAATGACCCAAATGTCGGAATCTTTTACATCAGTCACATATACCAAAAGACTCGTATGACCTGAGTCACCAAATTGACCGATTTTGTCCAGCACTATTTCCAAGCTCTGATGATCAGCATATTTTGGTTGTTATCTAAAAAATGTATGTTATACAGATCCTGTTCATCGAATTAGGACCACAAAAATTTTCCCAAAGCTTTGTCTTTTTTATCAAAACCACATAATATAACGAACATAATATAAAGAAAATTAATATTTCTAGAAAATTGCTTATTTATTTATTAACATGTATGTGGGATTGGCGAAGATTGCTTAGAACAGCTGGATTCTAAATTAATAAGTTTATTTGGAAAAACTTTTTTGATATTATGTAGTTTTACAAAATCATACGTCTGATGTGGTCGATAGCTAGCTCGGGAAGGAAGAGATTCAAATGACCGCCGTTCTTGCCATCTTCGTTCAAGTCCATACTCTCGTTGGCATTCTGGTTTCTATCGTTAAAATTGGTCGAATCGAATGGATTGGTGCTGCAAGGCTTATTATGAAGTTCGTTCGTATGAGCTCACGTGTATATGATTAATTTTTTTCTTGTACGTGTCAATATTTTGTATGGCCACTTTTAGAACTGAGGAAAGGGAACATTATATTACATTAAAATACATAAAACTGGATAAATCAATGGATTTTCGAAATTATCCCACGATGATTTTAATAGTTTGTGCTACTTTTGGTACCCTTTCCGGCATGTTATGAACATATAAAAATGTGAAATATACCTACTAGGAGAAAAAAATTAAAGCAAAATGGGCATGAGCCCTTTTGACTGCATAAACTGCAGGCATTGTAGGACATGTGCCGTTTTGTTCGGACAACTAGTTTTAAGAGTCGGAAATCTGAAACTTTTTGTGCTTTTTTGAAAATACGATGATTGAAAATAGAGAAAGTCCAGTATAGCGGAAGCGATTCCGTCAAAAAATGAAAAATGGCCGACCCCGGACATGTAAAATTTTTGTTCGCCCACTCCTGAACTAATAACTGCCCTTATCCTGTCTGGCATACTTTCTATGTACCGTCCTATCAATTCTTTGATTTTGCATCTATTTTGCCATATTTTGATAAAATTTTCTTTGATAATGTGTGTCGTAGGATTCGAAAGAAATAAACTTAAGATTTTCAGAGACTCCAGAATATCATGGAGGGAATTAAAATGGGATAGTAAAGTTGTCTGTTTGTTCTTACTGGTCCTTATTCATTGTCCCTTGAACAAAGAATAGCGGATCGCAGGTCCCTTTCTGGAGATACACGACCATAATATCATTGTGGATGGTGGGCGCTTGATGGTCTTCACGACGCAATCTTTATTATATCACTCTCCTTCAAACAAATTGGTGGCTCGCCATTACAGATTCAAGCCTGCATCCGTCGATAAAAATGGAACAGAAAAATACTATACTTTAGTATTGTACCTTCCAGCATCCGCTGAATAATAACAATGAATTCTTGCCTACTGCAACTTGTCTCGTCGCATTTTCTTTGTGAGCTTAGGCCTCTTTACTGGCCGCCTGGATTTAAGGTTAACCTGGTATAATCGTCTCCTTAAGGTCATTTTTAATATTTGAATTCCTTCTTGTTGCAGGTCTTGATATGCCAAACGCCTTTCGGAAGCCTTTAAGACTATTCTGCGGTCTGTTCGTGGTGTTGTTTTTCTTCTGCGACGAAAATTATGACGCTTGTTTCTCTTGATTTTCCTTTGCTGTTTTTTGATATTCTCATTACCATTTGATGAGCTACATTCCCTCTTCTCACTATTTAACGAAAGGAAAATATTCCTGTTTTTAGTAAAGCAATAATAGCAGATTTCTTTTTTTTCCAGTTATTAATGTTCTTACACTTTTCTATTTTGATTCCTGTTAACAATATTTTACAAAATATAATATGAACATTGCCAAGATTAACTATACGAAACGGGGCTGTTAAAACACTTTCCAGGAAAAAGGTAAGGAAGCCGAATTTTCTGTATATCTTGTAATATTCTTCATTATGCTAACACCACAAACACAAAAGGATTTTACTTGGGAAAAATCTTATTTAGCGTACAGGTAGAAGTATCGAGAAAATTAGATAAATTGTGAGTGGTCCTAATTCGATGAACAGGGATTATACATAGACTCCATGACGTTGACGGTCTAAGCTCAATCTTCCGTACATTTTAGACTATTCTTATAAATTTACTAGACCCCTATCATTATCTGCTTTTTAAACACACATACATCACTTTCTCGAGGATATTATTATAGGCACATTGATATTTTATTAAAATACATTATTTTGGCCTATACACTAAAGCGATTAAACACTTTCAAAAAGAGTTCATTAATCACACGAATAGTTCAAAAGAATAGTATTACAGACAGAGTTCATTAATAATATGTTCTTAAAGTTTATTCAGATCAATTTTATACACATACAAAAAAGAGCAAATAATAAAAAAAAAATTAAAAATTATGCATACGACAAAGCTAAATAAAAATACAAATAAAGAATAAAATACTGAAACATAAGAAAGTAAAGAAAACGTATTTCAAAAATAACAAAAAAGATAAAGATAATAATGGAAAAAGTTATAAAAAATAAATAAATAAATATAGGAAAAAACAAAACAAAAGCAGAAGCAAAGTAAAGCAAGTGAATAACGAATGCCTTAGGATTATATAAAAGTTTAATGTTTCTTACTCCGAAAGAATGTAAAACCGTTTAAGATTGTATGCCTTTTGGGGATATCTCCCAGAAACAAACTGGTAATCTAAAAGGAGTACAATATCCTGTAGAGTCACAGCATTTACATGTAGCAGTTCTATGGAATCAATATAAAGGCAATACATATCGAAATAAATAAATAAAAATAAATACAGCAATGCTCTAGTGAGAGCATAAATTATATTTATGTACATTGTACACTAAAATTCCAGTAAATTTCATTATTCCTGATTTTTCTTGTTTTTTCGTGTTTTGTACGACACGTAAAGAGGGCCCGAAACTTAGCTAGCGGATTCCATAGTAGGTACTCTAGCTAACCAAAATAATGAGATAAGATAGAATAGGTAATAATAATTTTACTTGTTGAAATTGTATTTACTATTTTTATGAAAACGACGTGTGCAAAATTTTAGCTCTAAATGTTTACGCGTTCTCATCTGGACATACAGATAGACAGACGAACATGAATGACGCCTTTCCAGTCTTCGGAATTAAACGAATCTTTACTATTCTCTTCAAAACTTCCAAAATTTGTGGTTTGTTCGTGAATTTTCCATAATTCTCCAGCTTTTCCACGTAAAACTGATTGGTTGATTCATTTGGTTATTAAAGACTCAAACCAGGCTTGATTCTACAGAAAAACATTTTTCCTAATCATAGATAAAATATTCACTAAAAATTTAATTTATTTAAAACTAAAAAAATGAAAACATTTTACAGGATACGCTTATGATCCCGATTGCATGTATATAAATGGATCTGGTCGAGATTACTATGAATTCTACATTCAATTAAATCGCTGTGGAACTCTAGGAAAAAACGCTTTACACGATGACAATCGAAAGAATCCAACGGTAAAGGTTCTTGATAATTTTTTTCTTCTCTACGTAATGAGCAAATTTCTCTAGAAGAACTTCATGTGGAACACAATAACAGTCCAGTACAATCCCTTAATTGAAGAAGAATTCGATGAACATTTTAAAGTTACCTGCGAGTATGGCTATGATTTTTGGAAGACAGTGACATTTCCGTTTTTAGACGTCGAGTATGGCTGCCCGTAATTTTCGTATCACTGGCTTATTTTTAATTCGAAACTATTTCAGAGTTGCAACAGGTAATCCAGTAGTGTTTACCCTCAGCCCGCCAGAATGTTATATGGAAATTCGAAATGGCTATGGACTTGCAGGACAACGTGTAATTGGCCCCGTAAGAGTTGGTGATCCTTTAACTCTAATTATTTATATGAGGAGTAAATATGGTAGGTTTTGTCTATAGAATTCATGCCTGCATGGATGTACTAATATGATTTTAACCAATTTGGAAACACAGATGGATTCGATATCGTTGTAAATGATTGCTACGCACATAATGGGGCCACTAAACGAATCCAGCTCATCGATGAATATGGTTGTCCCGTGGATGATAAATTAATTTCACGATTTCGTGGTACTTGGTCTGATACCGGAGTGTATGAAACACAGGTTTATGCGTATATGAAAACATTCAGATTTACTGGATCTCCAGCGCTATACATTGAATGTGACGTTCGAATGTGCCATGGAAGATGTCCGGTATGTTAAGAATTTTGAATATGTTATGAAAAACATGTGTTTTATCTCTTGAATTTTTTGAATATTTTCTATAGAGTCAACCTTGTCATTGGAGGAATTTAAAAGTCAAGCGTGAAATATCTAATGAAACAATTGCCGATAGTACAAAGAAGGATAAAGAGGAAAAAGAGGTGCCACTTTCAGAAAATATAAACCTTTTCCAGTCGCTTCGAGTGTTGCAGGAAGGTGAAGGTGATGATGAGGAAGTCACACATACAGAAGGTATGAGTTTTGATAATATGATTTTAAAAATTCCCTTTTTTCGGGAAAAAATTGGAGGAGAGAATAAGCCAAATTGTCATTTATTTGAAAGAATCATTATAATGTATGTATGTATATAGAAGTATGTTCCGTACGCTGTCTGGCTACTATCTCCAAATATACGTAGTTGAAGATTAACGGTTTAAAAGTGAAAAATATCGAGGATTCTTGTTGAGTTGAGCTCAATTAGAGCTATACCTATTCTTGCTGGAATTTTCCTTGCTTCAGATAAGTAATCGGCTCCACTTATGCAGTCATCCACATGGAATGAGTCTTGAAGCAACTTTCAAGCTTGGGGAAATTTTTGTGTTTATCTTGTGATGTATGGATTAGAAAGAGACTAAGACCGTAAGGTGCTCCAGAACTTAAGTCAATGCAAGGCCCATTGTTCACCCTGCAGATTTATAATTCATTACTCAATAGCTCTGATGAGTTTAGGATTGGCCTCAACCCTTAGTTTACGCCTCATCAGATTATTTAGGGGATGTAAACCAAAAAATCTCTACCATTTACCAGAGGATCCACCCTGAACTCCCTTTCTCCGAACAACAAGGTACTGATACTCTGGGTGCCAGGTCATAGCGGTATTAGCGGAAAAGAAAAGGCGGACGAACTTGCTCATCTTGGTGCAACCTCGGAGGCATCCTCCTATACAATTGGTATCGCACCAAATAATTTTATTTCTAATATCTCAATCTAGGCAGAATGCCAACACAGCCGCCTTTGGTTAGATGATCCTTCAGGTAGAACTACAAAGAAGCTGTGTTGCAGACCAAACCCAAAAGAAACAACTAAACTACTGCGCTTAAACAAGCCAACCCTGAGAACTCTTACTTACACAGTATAGGGCTTGTACTGACTCTATATGTAGAGGATGCAGAGAGAAATCCAAAACAGTAACTCACTGCCTCTGTCACTGTCCAAATCTGTCGGGAAAGCATTATAGATTCCTTGGCTCACACCTCCTGGACGAGCTGCACGAAGCTGGCAAGGAGAGCTGGGAACCAATACTCAAATTCTTAAGAGCGTCCGGTTCGGACCGATGAGCAATTACTCATAAGTCTGGAGAGTGAACAATGGGTTCTTTAAGGCCTACGTCCCAGAGCCCGAATTAGGGGTCTCAACCTCAACTTTCAGTCAATCAATCATTTACCGGAGGAAGCCGACTAGTGACAGAGAAAGTGATATACCGTTTAGGTTTCCTCTCCGCATCCTCTGCATACAGGGTTGTTAATAAGTCCCATTCTATCTAGGTGACCTCTGAGAAACGAGAGTAACGTAAAAATTATCACAAGGGTTCTCAGGGTTGACTTGTTAAGTTTAAATAGCTTTTTTATTTAGCTTGAGTTAGGTTCCCACGCAGTTTTTTTTTTAATTCTACCCATTCGATCATTAAACCAAAGACGACTGGGTTGGCAGTCAGCCCCAACCAAAATATTAGAGGTAAAGCGTTTTGATGCAATCTGGATTGTAGAAGAGGAAGCTTCCGAGAATACATTAAGACGACCAAACTCATCTACCCTTTCTTTTCCACTTATATTACTCTGACCTGGTATTTATAGAACGAGTCTAACAATAAAGGGAATTCGGGATAGCTTATAGACAATACCAATTTGGAGATGCAAAGCGCTTTGAAAAGACGTTGCCTGCCACATGGCTGTCTGAGCCGATGACAGTGTCACTGTTCCGCTTCCAAGATGGCCTTGATTCCCTATGACGTTGGTTTTGATGTGTATGCCCATTGCCACACAAGGGTCCTAACAAAAAACTCCGGTGTTTTCCTCCGGTTTGGGAAAATCTATGTAAAAAATAGCGTGTATCAATGGTTGAAGCACAGAGTGTGATTCCCATTCTTCCTGAGATGAAATTTCGGCTTGACGTTGGTTCTTGTTCTCGAAGAGGTGATTGCTGTCCCTGCTGATGTAACGTACGACCTACTGCGCACATTCAAAAATGGATTCGTGTGGAACTCTTGTTCCGGATTAATCCAGCTCTTGTTGAGATACATACAGCCTTAGCATTGCGATTGATACATCCTTCTTGATTTGTCTGGGGTCTATATTAAGAATAACCTCAAGGATCTGAATACTAGTTGACGTGAGTCCGCCGCTTACACTAATAAGGCATACATTCTCTGAATCATTTGCAATATCTTACGATGATTGGTGAGACTCATTGTTTCCCGTCAAACCACAGATGCATAGGTTACAATGGGTCGGATAACTTTAATGTATATCCAGAGGATTTATACGAGGCTTAGTCTCTAATGATGCCGTATTGCACTACGAATATTGCGTTGAGCCTAAAACCTTTGTACGTTCTGTCCTCTAAGTGTGGTCACTTATTGATTTTCTCTTGTAAAATCCCTAGCTATTTGATTCTGTCCTTTAGATCCAAACGTCTGACGCCAATTGAGCGCAGATTCATTTTATGAATATTCCTTTTCTTTGTAAATAGGTAGAGAGCAGTCTTCAGTGGACAGTGCACAGACTGAAATCCGCAGCCCAGTCTATAAAAAGTCAGATCCCGTTTCGCACAGGTCCGCAGAGCTCCATCTCGAAACTATCTTTGACTAAAAGGTCGTCCATATAGCATCCCATCCAGGTGAACATAACCAAGTGGCCATCCATCTTCTGATAATTGTAGTCGACCGGATCAATTGAAATTTCCTGAACATTTTACTAATATGGGCAGTAATAATATTGAGCTATTACACCTGACCTAAACCTTATAAGGGTCAAGAAGAGATTGAGTTGGACTCCTGATATAGTCAAAAGGAAAAGCGTTACCCACTTTTAGTTCGTTGAGGCAATATTTTGTCATGGAAATTTCACAGGACGAGATGGTCTCACGTTGGCTACGGTTTTACGCCGAAAATATCCATGATGTGAACTATTCCAAGTTTCTTAATGTCTCCTTACTGATCCACTTTTGTCCTATAGTCACGATTATGAATTGCCTTGAAATATTGCTCATTGCTAGTTGATGAAGTGGATGGGTGATATTTAAAGTCTGCAATATGGATTTGGATGGGATGGCTGCTGGCAAGATGGTTGGAGTGTTGAGAGATCTTCTAAAGTTATTTCCTCGAGAGATCTAAATGGTGATCCTCAATTGAGTTATTGTTTGAACTTTCATATAAAGATTTATTTGGAAAGTAAATTCCGTTAATTCTCCTGTATAGTCCTATAAAAGTCCATAGTATTTTCCTTTCCAGAGTGCCGAATTTTTTCATGCAAAATGGTGGAATGGTATGCAAAATGAAGAAGTAATACGTAATTAATATCCGAATTAGCTGCTTATATAAGAGCAACTTAGTGTCTTTGGCCACTAAGACCCTGCGGACACCGTGGCCAGAGTTGATCATGGTATCCATAATTGACTTGGAGTGCTAGCTAAATATTTGACGTCTTTAAAGGCTGGAGCTTTTCACTGTTAACTTCAATTTCAATGTTAGAAGCACGTACTAATATTGGTACGTCTTCTAGTAACTAGTCTTGTAGATCATTTCATATTTTCCGAGGTTGATCTTGATTCCGTATTTTCTGTAATATTCGTCAAGCTTTACTTCATACGGTTCTACTTTCATATAGGCCATGCTTAACGATATTAAATGGGCGTACGTAAGAAAATCATCCGATTAAAATAGCACGGTGGTATCTGAGTTATTCTGGTGTTGTTCGTAGTTGTATAGATTGAAAAGTATTGTTCCTAGGATCGAGCCTTAAGTGATACCAGCGCTAATTGACTTTGAAGATTATTTAACGGCCTGAAGTTAATTGTAGCACTTTCGACGAAAAAAGATTTTATGCCCAATTCGACTTACGTACCATCAGTTCTACCGACTCTTCTACCTTCCCCACTTCTGTAGATTATCGTTAATATATATGACATTGCACTAAACTTACTGCACTCAATTAGTGGTTGTAAAAATGGGTCATACAGACATGACATCATGAATATGTGATCCCGCAAGGCAGATTTGAAACAATCATTTTATAAAAAAATCTGATTAATTTTTTTTTTCAAAATATTTTCAGCTCCACACAATATAACTTCAGAAACCTGTATAAAAACATCTGTGCTATCTGCCTTATCAGCAGCATTCTCGATAATTCTCTGTTTACTGTCAGCATCTCTGATGATAGCTTGTGCAAAACTCCGTTACCGAAATAAAGAAGGAAGCCTTTACGACACCTATATAAATCATAAGGGTCAAATCGATTGACGAGATTTATCGGAACGCACTTTTAATCTTCTTTGAATGTGTAAACACGAAATGAAGGAAAAAGTCAAGGGGAATTAAATTAAAGTTAAGAAAAGGCATAACCTGACTGACATAATTTATTTTCTTGCTTTAAGTTTAATTAATTAACCTAGATAATGCAGTATTTCAGTTTTAGTGTTAGTTTTAGTGTACATAAATTTTAGCTGTGTACTAATAGATATATGTATAATTGTTAATTATAAGAGCCATCTATATGTAGATGAGCGAAGTTTTCAATAATTTTTTTTTTTTTTGTATAAGAAATTTTGTGCATTTATTTTAATATACGCAGGCACTCCTCATACATATGGATGTAGTAGTTTACAATGTAACTGTGCGCATGTACAGAGAGCTTACTATGGCTGCGAAAAAAAAATTTGGGGATATTTCTGGTGAAGGTGATTCAATATTATATTTCGAAAAACAAAATAAATTTCAATAATGATAGTATCAATCCTGGGGTAGTGGTGACTGTTATCAATCAGAGTACGATTAAAATTTTATTTGTTAAGATTGACAGTTACTGGTTCACTTAAAATGAAACAGATGGGATTCATATAAGGTTATGATAAGATAGGCAACAGTCGCCAATCAACCATGCTTAAGTTGGTTTTAAAATTCAGGTATTTAATAGTGTGATTAGTAACAGTCATCCAGCATCTTAAATGAATCTAGCGCTGACCCTGGACATATATTTCTATTTACTTTTTCAAATTAAATATTATTTGTTTCTTATTTTTTTCTTTTGTTTTTAGTTTTTAAGTGCGTATATGTAAATAGTCAGAATCAATGTTAAAATTGTCCAACGATTATATAAGTATATATATATATGTATGTATGTCTGTCTCGTAAATATAACAATAAAGAATTTTTACCACAAAAAATCTTTTGGTGATTTTTGTTTTGAAAAATTGGGTGAAAATCGAATTTTGTTAAAATTAATTCCAAATTGTTTTGCAGCTTCCACTTGTCTCTGCTGTTTATTCAATTTCGCCCTATTGCTGAGTATTTTTGCGTAAAATTTAAAAGTTGCATAATATGCAATCTCTACTAAACTGAGTACAGATCCACCTAAACAAAGTCCAAATATTCCTCCGAATGAAGCTGAAATAATAAAAAAAAGACAATAGTTATCTACAGGTACAGCGTGAGTATTAATTTGTTTTCTGTTACCTAATAAATCATCCCATGTCATGAATATTTCCCGACGATATTTAATGCATGACAAATCTTTAAAGTAGACCTTAATTAGTGTAGAATTGCTGATTTCTGAGTTATTACTGAAAATAATAATAACATATACAAAAGGATGAGTAATTTATATATAAAGATAGATAAGTATCATAGCAATAGCAATAATCTATAATCATAAGAAAAACAATACGTAGCCCATTAAGCACTCTCTTTACATGGCTAAAGAGAAGTCATTTAATATATTCTGTGAGAAAAGCTCGAAATTCTTAACAATGTAATTCAAAAATTGTATTTTATTGTGTCACACCAATAAGTCAGTTATCACACTTTAATTTGTAAGCTTGCACTAATTATGTATATAAATATATGCATAAGGCTTCAATAAAAAGAATTTATTATGATGCTAGTATTCAACGAAGTGTTTTCAATTAATTTTATCAAATTTTATTGATGGTCCTTCGAGCCGGATTTGGACCAGCCACATATAGCTCTACAGCCCACAGAAACAAGCAGGTTAGGAAATACAAAGAATCTTTAGAGACTATAAAAAAGGCTGAGGGCTACCTTAGCAGAATGCTTGACGATTTAGATAAAAATTGAGAAATATTGCCCTAAACAAACAATACCTTAAAAGATCTGAGAAAATCAAATCCATAGATTAACAAATAACTGGACAAGTAAAATCGAAAGCATAAACCGCCTCGCCCCGAATATAATCGGGGATATCTCATCCTGATATTGGAGGAAGAAATACGGGAAAGTATAATTTTATTTATGTTTTCTACTCTGCTTTACTTCTTGAGTAATTATTTATAAAAAAAAAAAAATTCAGACATTTTTCGAGGCAAACATAAAAGTTTATTTATGCTCATAAAAATGTTCAGCAACCGGTCCATCCTAATGTGATTCACGTACAAGGATATTACTGCTACTTACGTATCAAGACTTCCTGCCAATTTTTCCGACATCGGAAATGTATTTGAGAGTTCGATACTATTGTAACGAACCATTTCCACATCACCTCTTTTCTTCACCAATGTAAACCTGAATGTATAATTTGAGACCTGACTGTAGTCTGAACTAAATCACCAATAATTTCATAACCGACTGTAATCTTCCCATTCCTATCCCTACCTTCAATATAATTTAGATATAACCAAATGTTCTAGTAACTGCATCCAGAAAAAGTATAAAAGCAAGCACGCCATTCATTCGAGAGCTCAGTCGGTGGTAACCGTCTGCCAGTTCCTGCGATGTATTTCCGCCGACTTCTTTCAGGTTAGACAACGGTCCACTGGCTGCAGCCAGTTCCTTTTCTATTCTCCGTACACATTTGTGATATATTTCTGCAGGTGTTTCCGTAATTCGGTGAGTGTTGTTAGTCCTGTGACTAACCTGTTCTATCCACACACTTTCGTGATGTGTTTCTGGGAGTGTTTACATTCCTGTCACACTCGTAATGTATTTTTGTGAGTATTTCGTCCCGTTATTTCCCGTAAGATAGAACTATGGTTATGGAGTAATTAGTAGTAGTGGTTGGGAATTGGTTCTCCCTTGCATGCATGTACTTGTAAAAATTACCATGATGACATAATAAAGGACAGATACAAAACTACTGTAAATTAGCATACTGTTCTTATTAATGTATATATATTATTAAAATAAGATTCGTACAGTTCAATTTAATATTAAGGTAGATATTAGGCTCAGAATAAAGATTTGATTATTAGTTTATGTGAATGGGCCTTGTTTTTGTATGAATGCCCAAGTAGCCGGAGCCTCCAACAAGCACTCAAACTCGCTACCCGAACAGAATCGACTCCTCTCGATTAGTTCAGAATTAAGTCAATTGTGTATATAAAAACAAAACAAACTAAAAATGAAAACTGAAACAAAATTCCTTGAAATCTGATAGCAGAACTGTAGAAAATAATTGTTCGCTCAATAGTTAACGACTTTCTTGTGGAATTTTATTAAGACATCCTGAATTCTTTATTCGAATAGATCAAGACTGTATGTAGAAACGGTGAAATATTAAAACCTAATAAGTATTGATTTAATAGAGTGAGGGGATTCCAACGTTTTTTTAGTTACCCATTTCTCTTGAAATTTTTTCGACTAGTATATAAGGAAGCTACTGCTTTTGGTGTGGAGTAGGTGTTGAATCCCCGTAAAAGGCGTCTATTATTTTATATATATGTATAGCATTCTGGGATTGAATGAAAACATTTTTGAACTAAACGAAAGCCTTTTCGCGTCATATGAAACTTTTTCAAATGAAATGGAGCTTTTCTCAAATGAAATAAAAATGGACATAAGTATTGTATTTCAAAAATTGTTTTAATAAATAACTAACATTATTATTCCTTTGAGTTATAATTCAGTATCTAGCTCGCACGTTTTTAATTCATGAGCATAGAAAATGTGTTAATCAGGCCTACATGACCTACATTTTTTATCTCTAGTCTGTAGCATAACCCACAATAATCTTTAACAAACCTTTAAAATTGAAAGCTTAAATAATATTCTCAATTATTATTAGTACACAATTTCTAGATTCATATTTTTATATGTATATTTCCTGTAAGTAACAAAAATAACTAATCTTAGTGATAAATTTCATACTTACAAATGACTTGCATCCTTAAGATCATTAATCCTTTGAGATATAAACGTCTCAACATTATAAGTTTGTTCACTGCAGCTCGGTAAACAATCACAGTTCATTCCAATATTTGTTGTGTTAAAGACATAGTACATGTCTGATGGAGGTTCGAGACTAGCAAACACATCTATCAGAGAGGAAGAATAAATAAAAAAAAATGTTAAGCAGTTAGGTATTGTTGCTCTTATGAAATTCTACATTCTTCTTCATTTTATCATCACATTTTTCTATCTGAATCGTATTCTTTGGATATAAAAAAACATAAAATTTTATTTTAGTAGGTACCATCATTATTTTAAGGTGTTAGAAACGCAATAACAGTCTTAGTATTTCCTATGATTTTATCTAAGGCATAAACATTGTGACAATACTCAAACTACCATTCCACACGAAACCGATCTCCTTGGAACCCGACCATCTCCGATTTGAGTGTAACTTTCACAGTTTCTGGGGCATACTAAAATAGCTCAGCAATATTTTTTTGTTTCACCCTACCACGTCCCACCCCTCCGCTAGAGGTGGTTAGAAATATCGTGATTTTTCGATGAAACGTCATTTTCAAAAAATCATATCTCGAGAACGGAGCAAGCTTAAAACTTTATATTTTTTATAAAAAAATATAGCAACATTGAAGGAAAAAAAAATTTTAAATAATATTATTCACTAGAGAGGACTTCTAAAACTTTTTGTTTTCTATTTTTGTTTTGAAGCTTGAAATCTTATTTATTTATGTACAAAAAATTGCGATGGCGCTCGGCTTCGTTTTTGTGATATAAGTTTCTAAAGTCATCTTATACCCAAAGTAACCTGTAATATAAGTTCTAAAGTCATCTTATACCCAAAATAACCTGTATGGAGCACTCTAGCACTCGTCTTTTTTTTCTTTTCTTTTAATTAGCAGACAAATCAAGGATCAATATCCCTGTAATAACATGTTGGAAATGGTTCAAGAAAGTCCAGAGAGGTGGCATCACTTAGCAAAAATATGCATTCAGTAAGCCAAAAATAACTATTTTTGGTGCCAAATTGACCGAAAAGTGGGGTGCAAAAAAAAAAGAAACTAATTTTTTGTTATGTACTCGCTAAGACTTTTCTAAAAAGTACCCACTATCGGGGTACAGAAGAAAGTAGAATCGCGATTTTTTTGGAAAATGCTCAAATTAGTAAAATTTTTGCGGGAGCTCTCGCGGTTAAATTGGCGCAGAGTTTCAACAAAAGTGTGAAATTCATTGGGGTAAAATTCTAGCGATAAAGGAGATATGTAGATTGCTGACGCTATAATTGTGCGTGAGTTTTCAAAGACCGCCGACAGATGGCGGAAAGTTGGCATGCAAAATTTTTATAGTTTTTATTATTTTTAAATAGATAAATGTCATCTGATCTTCCTGAAATTTCGTATAAATAATTTCCTAATAACCGTGCATCCATAAATACATAAAAATTGGATTCATCGACAATTTGTTTAAGTAAGTTTCGAAATGAATTTTTCAGACAGAAATTTTGGCCGTCGAAAAATAATTTCCGCTACGAATTTGGGAGGGGAAAGAAAATATACTAAAAAAAATCAGAAAAACAGTAGCAAGAGGAATTTTGCAAATCGAAAAATATTTAGTCGAGATTTTGGGTGGAGGTGGTTTGCTCCTATACAGATTACTTTGGATATACGGTGACTTTAAGAATTCATATGTCAAAAACGAAGCTGAACGCAGTCGCAGTTTATTGTACATAGATAAATAAGCTTTTTAGCTTCAAGATAAAAAGTTAAAAAAAAATAAGTAAAAAAGCTAGAATTGGTCTAAAACCAATTATTATGATACCCTAGATGAATACTCGTATGTTATTTCGTATGGTCACCTCTCTGTGCAAGTTTGATTGTTGAAGTGGTTTTTCGAATTTATTTCTAGAACGCTTCGTCGGACAGAAAACAGAACAAATGATTATAACCAATTTGATAGAATTTCATATTCTGAAAAACTTTTCATTACAATAAAACCGTCTAGGACTGATCGTTTTTATACAGTATACGTAAAAACCTGAAATTTTTATATGACAAGACCATTTTTTTAATTATATTTACAATTTCTATGAAATCGACGTGTACTAAATTTCAGTTCACTATGTTGACGCGTTCTCAGACAGTGTCCAAATATATAGTGAAAATCAAAATTTTTGTATGGCAACTCTACGAAGGAGTTGCCCGATTGGTTCCATTTACGATCTTGAATTTACTTTTTTTTAAAGGCCCGTATATAATATTTCAATTCTCTAAGTAAACGCGTTCTCGAGTTATCGTGAGGACGAACAATCTAAGATCTTGTACTCCGGGAATTTGGAATATGGGAACTTAGGTATATTGCAACTCTTCATTCCACAAACACTCACACACTCTAATTTCAATTTCTATTAAATTTGCCCCACTTCGAAAGATTCCCTCCCACGACATTCAAATTAAAGAAATGTCGCAAAATATAGCTCTCGATAAAAGCTAATAAATCTTTCTAGAATAAAAATTTAGATATGATTTTACTCACGTTTATTATCACTCAAACATTTAACATCCTTCAAAGTACACTGTCGATTATTCGTGTTATTATTATACTCTAAAAATATACAAAGTTTAATTAAATTAAATTGGTAAAAAAGAATAATTTCAAAATTCATATACTTACTTACAGGCGGATAGAAAAAAGGTAGACAACCACATTTCTGTAAAATTGTATTTGCACGACATTCTGTTATACAAGATTGAAAACTATATTTCTTTGTTATTTGTAATTGTTTCTAAAAAGGAATTGATATAAAAATCATATCTCAACGATACATAAATTCTCTTATACCTCATGACCAAATCGACAGAATCTCAAATTTACCGGAAGAGATTCAACAGATTCTTCAGTTACAACAACAGATGGAGTTACTGCAATGGATACTTCAAGTCCGGGTTGTCCAAAGGCAGTCAATAATGATTTTTCTGGAAAATCTTCAGGATCATGCAGAATAATTTCAGCTCCAAAAAAGAATCGTTTCGGTGCAATGTATTCTTCAGTTTCAACATCAAGTAGAACTTTTAAGCCTACATCTTCTCCCGCTCCGGATATTCTTATAACTGGAGTATTTATTTGGTAATAGTCGTCAATTTTTGTCTCTCTAAAATGCAATTTAATATACTTACAATTTTTAACTTACAACTACATATAAAAAAAATTCTTAAATGTATGATAGAAATAAATGATGAAACTACATTTGAAATTCCAAAAATCTAACGCCATTATTAGATTAGCTAATGCTGTGGACAGTCGGCGACTAAAATTGGCAATTTAACTCAAGTTTAGTTTACTTTCCGGCACGTGTCAAACTTTTAATCTGTCAGACGCGCACATACTCGTATATCGACAGTCAAAGATTTTTAAATATTTTTTTTTTGTGTTTTGGGGGGTATCATTTAAAAGGCTTGCTTTCAAGGATTCAAAAAAAATTTCAAAAATTTTGGTGGATTGGTTATGAAGATATAGCTCAGAATGTGTAAAAAATACCGCCCCTTGTTCCTCTGGGTTTCTAAAGCTAACATTTTGATATTATCAGGGTTAGTAGGCATTGAGTCATAGATAACAGAAAAACTGCAGTTATTTTCGTCAGTCTCATAATTGCTGAAAAAAAATATGTTTTTTATATTAACTTACATATAAGACAACTCTTGCTAATAAGACCAACTCTTATTAAATTACTCTTACGTTTAATGTTTATTTCGGCGCTACACAAGTACGACTAAATCTTATAATTATATGTAGGTAAGATAATAGAAAGATTTAAACATAAAAATTATACTATAACCTATTAAACTATACTAAAGAAGATAGTCAGATTAAAAATAATAATACGCTTCACAAAAAGATTGCCTTACTGCAAGAGAACTCAGTCAACTAAACAATTATGCAGCTCTTAAAATTCAAGAAAACTGCTCCGGAAACTGTGAGGTGAAGAAGAAGAGAATTCCAAAGTCCTATAGATTGAAAAACTGACGACCACTTGAACGATAGGTGGACCGAAGAGTGCTTAGAGAATAAGAATTTATAGATTGGGAATAATCCAACCTGGTGTCAGGTTGCCCAGAAATCATCAAACCACGAAGGAATAATATCGCTCGATATTTAAAGAAAGTTTCTAACATGCATCGCAAAATTGCACATAAATAGCTCGATGTACCACCTCAGGCCATGCACATACCGCACGGTAGAATCAAAGACGACATTGAGCTTACGCAATGAAACTCAAACAAAACTACGGAGAACTTCACAGCCATAAGTCATGAGAGGGACAATTAACGATTTTACTAACATAATTCGCATGTTAACGGGAATAAGGACTGCAGTGACAGAAAGTTTACGTCGCGTCTCATAAATCTTAAAAACAGGCGCATTTATGTTGTAACGAAAACGAAGCTACAAATTTAAGTCCGAATTGATTTGTTTTAGTCCACCACTGGAATATCTAAGCGAACCTTGAATTTAAATTCAAGTAAACACCCTACTGGGATATTCGCATAAAGCTCCATATCCACTTACTGCATGACCTACACGGCACCCCGCGTACAAACCAAATACAAGAAAAGCTTTTCAAAAGAACTTGGAAGCTTTCCTTGACATAAACAACTTGCTCCAGTGTGAACCACTGAGAAGCTCTGACCACCGAGCTATATAAAGCACGCCAGTCGACGACAGAAGTCAGTTTTGTCAGCGAGCTCGAATGAGTCAGATGAACAGAGGTTTGGTTTGTACATACATATTATCCCACCTCAATACTTTCCTTGGTACGCCGTATGTCAATTTCCCATACCACCTGTCCTAACACGTTGACTTAAAATTTTCGTGTAATATCCCGCTTTAACATTTCCTTGGCACGTCGTGTGGCATATCCTCGTACTTTGAGTTACCTCCCCCCTCATCTACGAATACTGAGGTACGTCGGTCGTGCGCATATTTCCCGTACCTGAACTATCCCGCCTCTGTAGTATCCTTGGTACTTCGGGTGATATATCTCCGCACCATCTGATCTGTCTTAAGAAATTCCCGTGTTGAAGTTCGTGCGAAATATCCCACCTCAACATTTTTCTGGTATGCCGAGTGAGACATTCCCGTACCATCCACTGTTTTACCACATAAGTGCATTACAATTAAAATACTGGTACGCCGTGTGAATAATCCCTGTACCATCCGTAATCTAATTTTCATTTAAAGAATAAATTTAAATAGTAACATAGAGCCGCTGGTACATAGTGCGAGTAGTCCCCGTAGTTGCTCTGAACGTCATGAGGCCTGTGTCAACCATCCCGCCTCCACAATATTCTCTTTTGTACGTCACCGGTCTCCCTATCAGGTTGTAGTGGTAAGCCGTATAAACATAGCATTGAATAAAAAATTTTAATTTTTATTGTAACTGAAGGAGTTTCATTTCTAGAAAGCCTGGAACCGACGAGCTATCCGCAGCCATCCCACCGAAACACCTTTACAATTATGTTATCGGTCCAGCTTAAAGTACGATCAAAAATTAATCCAAGATTCTTTAAGATATTACTATAAGGAATATCTACATTATTCAGAATAATACCCGGAAAGCAGGAAGTGTCCAATTCACTTTTATAGATCACGATAGCATTAGATTTGGAGATCGAACCATTATTAACAGCCCAATTAAGCGCATCACCCAGGTTTTCGTTCACACCAACAATCCCAAAGACTTAGAAATGTAAAGCTGAATATTATCACCATATATATGACAATCACAATTTCAATTAACCATTGAAAAATAATTAAAAAAGATAGTGATTAATAAGGGACTCAGAATGGAGCCCTGTGGGACTCCTTTCCGCAAAGGTAGGAAGCCAAAAGCAGAATTAGACCAGACCAAACTCTGTTGACGCTCGCTAAGGTAAGACCAAACCAAAGTACGTACAGAATTTGAAAACTTGAATTTAAAAACCAGTTTACTTAATAAGAATATGTGGTCAACCATGTCAAAGGCCTTGGAGCGCTGTAAATTTGTCATTATCAAATGATTTCCTATATATATATATATTTCTGTGATACCAAGCAACGCTGAAGTACAGCTCCGCTTCGATCTAAATCTTGATTGAAGATTAGAAAAGATCTTCTCCTTAACTAAAAAAGCTGGTGATTTGTGCAGGATATTTTCAAAGGCTATAGAGAGAAAAAATTAACCACGAGACTTCTTGGGGATGGGAGTTATTTTAGAATACTTCCAAATACTAGGGATTGTAGAAGAACTTTTGTAAATTTGGTATGCAGGTCATCCAGTTCAACAGTGTTAGATTTCACAACAGATGAAACGTCTGCCTCACTAATTTGACTGAAAGCAAACCTATCAAAAGAATCTAATAGTATAATTATTGGCATTAGACCCCGGACGATTTAAGTTATAAGAAGTCAGATACGAATATCTAGTTTAATTCACTATGGTTTAAAAACAAAATTGAATTCCTAGATCGCCCCACCCCAATATTTTTTTGGATGGAATATTGGAATTTAATTTTGAATTATAATATTGAAACTTTGCATAAGATATCTCAGAAAATGTTAGTTTTTTTCTTGATTTTTTTTTTAAAGCTGGCAATTCATAAGAATCGTCAACGAATCAGAAAATAGTATTTCCCAAAAGCGTGATCTTGCAATAACCTAACCGGGCAAAACTGAAGTACATGGCAACCCTCGTATCTTCACCTAAAATTCTAAATACAGCAACCGAAATTTGAGGTCCCTATAATATGTATATATGTAAAAGTAGAATTTTTGTATGTGGTAATCCAACAAAGAACTTAGAGACTAATTTTTCCCATTTTCAAAGCTAAATCTACTTCCAAAGAAGTCGAATCGACCCGCTCAATCGAAGTTTAACTTCGATCTCGAAGTCATTCTCGATTCTATCTCGATTAGAAAACGAAAAAAAAGGAACGCTAATTCGAATTGAAATAACGACTCAATATCGATTTGTCTTTTCGAGAATATTTCGAAGATTTTTCATGTATTGGTGCTACATATATATAAAGGTCATATATATTCGAGATTTCTTCGTAAAAACTATTCGATTTCGAATTGGATAAACGAGTAAATTATGCTTTGTGATAACTACTCTATACCAAATTGAAAATAAATAACGAAACTATGAGAAACATCAACCAAATGCAAATTTTAATTTCTCAGCACTCGCTGCACTTTTTTTCGGCCGTTGGCACACTTGCATTGTCATGCACAATCTGAAAAAATCATTTACTGATAAGTCTTTTGAAAGACTTCGTAATTTTTCGAGGAGATTTGTAGAAACGAAAACTTCTCGGATTATACTGCAAGTTCACTGAACCTGAAGGCCATATGTCGAGAAAAATTCGTAAAACCGAAAAATTATCGAATTGTTTTCGAGAATTTCTCGCAAATGCGAAAACCCGAGAAAATTTTTAAAATCTTTTTATAATAAATATGAGAAACGCACATCGAATTTTTTTTTATAAACTTAAGTATAACCGCTAAAAAAATAAAGATCTAAGCAGATTTTTTTTTTTATAACCGGAATAGTCGCAACTCTGATGAAAGACGAACGAACAGTACACAGCGGATTTAAATTTCCAGCTCAGCTTGTCGATACTTCCTTTTCATTGATGTGTCTTAATTCCTCTGAGGCTGAAGCCTTGAGACAGCCAGCCCTTATCATTATAGATGAGATAACAATACTTTCAAAGCACGGACTCGGATGCTACAACAAACTTGTGCAAGAAATTTCCGCAAATGAACTAAGGGAAAGTAGTGGTTTTGGAAAGCGTTTTTCAGCAAATTCTACCGGTTGTTGTCAGAGGAATGCGCGTGGACACTATCGAAAGTAGTATTAAATCAAGTAGATTGGGACAGGATTTTACGATACTATCACTCACAACAAACATTCGTAGTGAAGGACATAATCGAAATCCCTCAAGCTATGATTAATGGGAGTAACCATATTGCATCGATCTATGAAGACAAGATTCAGCAAATATTAGTTGAGGAGCTAGCGAAACGAGTTCCAACAAATGCTCATACGCTAGAAATGAACAGAGTTAATCATTCATTCAATGATGCCAGGAGATCCGACCATTCATTGTAGAACAGATTCTGTTACCTCAGAAGATCTCAGCAATGCATTGAACTTTCCAGCAGAATTTTTTTAGTGAGCAAACTCCATCGGGTATGCCACCACATATGTTGCTGTTGAAGGAAGGAGTTATCATAATGCTGTTGCGAAACTTGAAACCGAATGTATAATTGTCAGAGGACTTCACCAAAATTCAATCAGGGCAGAGATTATTTCCGAATGAAATCGAGGTGAAATAGTTCTTATCCCATGAATCGACTTAGTTCTATCAGAGACTGCCTTGCCATTCATCCTACGACGGCGACAATTTCCGGTGATCTCAACCTATGCGATGACAATCAACAAATCACATGGACAACTTTAGATTACGTGGCCTTATCGCGATGCAGAGTATCGTATCAGGTGAATATAAATATTCATCAAAATCGACAGCAACGGAAGCTGCTGAATGATGGAAGAATCTTTACAAGAAATGTGGTTTTCCATAAAATGTTTAAACAGTAATATGTATATGTAAAAGTTGCGATCTCGTTTCTAAGGATGGGCAACTTTGACTAGTAATATTATTTTACTTACATTTCTAAAGATGACCTCAATGCTTTATAATTAAATGAACAGCAAAATCCTCCTCCACTTTTAGCCAATCGAAAAAGAGTTGAACATGGCACAACTTTACCAAGCCATTCACACTGTTTTAACATCACATCACAGGGTTGAGCCAATTCAAACATTAGCCTTTCGGTAGTGTAACCCATATTTTCTAAAGCCTCATAAATTTTAAAAAACTCGATATCAATCTCTGCGTAATTAACTAGAGCACCCAAGCTATGAAGAAAACGTTGAGTAGTTGCTCCAGAAATGCCATGCTTCTGTCTAAAAATTATTTTTTTTTTTTATATAAATTTATGCAACTCCATAAGGCAAAATCTTACAATGATTGAGATACATTTATGGAGTTTGGTTTATAAACTGTGTTCACATTACAAATAGTCACCCCAGGAAATGCAACATTCCAAATTGGATAATTATTTGATTCAATTGTGGTAATAGTGGGAGATACTTGATAGCGATTCCAAATCAGCAACATGAGATACACTCCAAATCCAAAACCTGTACAAACTGCAATCATCCAGATAGTGAAAGTAAAGATTTTGCGAATATTCCTGCCCGTAAATGAGAAAATTATATCCTGGTGTAAGGAGTCAAGAACCGGAAGTGTATTTATACCGTATGTACACATTTCCAGTATCTTCAAAATCATCCACCATTAAATGACATCCATGTAAAGAAGTCTCCTTGCAGAAATCTCTCCCAGTTTGCATGGCAGCCAAGGTTATATAACTTTTGCTCACCTTTGTTATGTTCAACAAAATTTGAGAATTCAGGGTTGATCTTCTTTTGTGTTTAGGTTTTCTTCGGTCAATTATCATTTTACTCTGTGGACTCTTGGCTGTCTCAAAATATACTGCGCTTATTTATTGATCGAGAGACTACACTTTCATGCTAGCTCTTAATTGCTAATTGATTAAGAGCCGTAATTTTCTTAGAGTGGATAATTATACAAGGACCACAAACACATTAATTAAAGGACACCTGAAGTCAATTGCTGAAAAGCAATATCTCATTGGAAATTCTTTAATTACTTTTTACGAATCTGGCTATAATCACTGATATTTGTTAGTCCTTTATATTATAACGGACCTGGAAAACTGTGAAAGTTTTTGAGAAGTTCATAAAGAGGAGACCTATATTTGGATGGGCTTGCACTAATTACAAATTATCGAATTTTATGTTTACTGCTGATTACATTAAATCAGTTTTTTAGAGACAGTGGAGAATATATAAAAAGATAGAGAAAATCAAGTTAAGTGGATATTAATGAATGCATTGACAGTGCCTGCAGCTTGAATATTAAGAGAAAGACAATTCCATAAGCGAACTACTTGGACAAGGTAAGAACTTTCCAATACTAATTTATAGAAGCGTGGTAGAATTAGATTTTTATTGCGTCGGCATGATGCGAATTGGAATAGTTCTCTGGCTTATTCGACTGGAGTAAGTTATAAAAGAATATCAATTTTTTTTTATTTAAATACACGACATCAGTGAATAACCGACCAAATGATGCCGAAAAGATGAGATATGGTCGAACCTTCTTAATCCATATATGAACCGAATGCAGTCATTGAAAGCAACCTACAACTTACGTGCACATGAGATATCCAATCTAGGAAAAATCAAACTGCCGAAAATAAAATGAGGCAATATCAATCTTTCAACTATAATTTCCAACGTGCGATACTTGATAGAATGTTAACTGAAAGTAATAATCGTCGAAGTACAGCATAATTTTTTGTAATCATCGCACTAACGTTGTCACAACACTTCATATTACAGTGAAGGATGATCCCAAAATCGGACACCTTACTCAGACTATACAATGGAAAACCGTTTAGAATAACCGGAGGAATATCAATTGCGTTACATGTTGATTTATAGAATTTTATACACTGTGATTTACCTGGATTCAATAACAAACGAGTACGCTTCGATAATTATATATCCTGTACAGGTCAGCATTTATACGTGCGATGCAGTCCTCGAGATTGGTCTGCTTAAATAGATCTGTACGGCGTCAGCATAAAGATGGATTTGTACATTGCGAACCGCATCTGGAACATCATTTATGAAAAAGCTAAATATAGTAGTGGGCGCAGTATTGAACCCTAAGGAACACCACGCGTGAGAGTGCAAGCACTAGACAGTATACCATTGACTTTAACTCTCTGTCTGTGGTCCGACAAAAACTGCCAACCAGGGCGATGGCAAAGCTACTAAAATTAAAAGATTTTTGAAGTTTCTCTGTAAGAAGTCAAAAGCTTTGGAAAATACCAGGAATATCAACATCGTGAGGTTATTATGGTCGAGGGCAACTCTTATGTCAGAAGATACCTTAAGAACCGCAGTTTCGCTACTAATCCCGATTACCAACGCGTCAGCTAGTTATTTTCTTCGACATATGGAAGAATTTGCTTGGGCATAACTTTTTCTAGCAATTTGGACAGAAAAGATAACAAGCTTATTGGGTGAAAGTCAGCCAAATATTCAGGAGAAGGTTTCTGAATTTATAATGTGGAGAACATAGCTACTAACGAAGGGGAATAACAGATTAATAAAACGCAGTGATAAGTTATCAGGACCAGATGCATCAGTTTTAATAGAATTCAAAGCGAGAGATAGACTCACCGCACGGAATGAAAAAGGATTTATGTTAGCATTCCGTGCGAAATTTGTTTGCATGGTGGCATGTGAATGAGCGGAGATGACACCAGAGGTTGATGGGAGTATTTTACTGACTGATATGAAGGATATGCATTAAGATCATCTGGACTTAAAGTACAATCTGATTTGTCCTTGCCAAAAGCGCAGTCTGCCTTAGATTACACCATAGAACCCTTGGCCCAAGATTACTGTTGAGTTTAGCACTTTAATACTGATACTTTGCCCGCTTAATTGCAGCGTTGGCCCTGTTGCGTGCGACAACCTAGATTGATCTGGATGCACTAGTTTTTAGACGTATGTATGTGTTGTTTATATAAGTGCTCACGTTCAATAATTAAAGCACGGACTACAGGTGAAAACCACGGAAAACTCTCCCGTTGAATACATTTTGTTTTAACAGGAACGTATTTTTCATATAGGTAAGGGTCTTCACTTGGTGATCGACCGTAGTTGAGTTGTAAATTATATCCCAATATAGAATGGAACATTATTCAATTAAAGTGACAGCTTGTATTCTATTATAGTGGCGGTAAGTGATTATGTTTGGGAATGGGGCTATTCGTAAGGAAAAATCGTAATTAAGAAAGAGAAGGTCATGATCCAATGTACTTGGTGGACTGATTTGATTGAGACAACTCTATGTAATATGAGGTACCGAGCCAAACGAGCAGCCGGGCTCGTTTTGTAATAGTACCTATCTATTCAGTTCTCTAGTTATTTAATCTTTTCTAACCATATTCTAACCAGAACATTAACTCTTTCATTCCCTGGCACATCACTGTGGCCAAGTATTCAACAGATAATAACTCTATGATTGGCACCAAGAGGGTTTTGGTTTTACTACAGGAACTTGACACCTGGCTCATTCGGGAAAATGTCAGAACCATGTCAAAAAGCTGTTAGCTCCGAAGTACCAGGTTCGTGTTTTTCCGGAAAGGAACTAGCAAATTACTTTTTCCTAACCTCTTCTTCTTTCTTTGACATTTCAAAACAAGAACCGCGGTGCTCCTCGTCAAGTGAAAGTGACAGCTTTGGGAGTCACGTGTGCCATGACTCTTGCAAATCGTACACAAAATGGACTTGATGGTTAACACCGAAGCACAAACAAAATCACCCCAAGTCTCCTACAACAACGAGACATATAGAGGCGATCTAAAAAGGCATTCAAATCCTAGACCCTCCACCTGGAAGGCACTACAGTAGTCTGGGAGGCGGTAGGACTCTTGAATTTGAAGGGATGCTAAGTATACTCTATCTCCCTCTCCTACATCCCCAGATATATCAGAGTCATTTACCACACGATTATCCTCCTACTCCTCTCTATTGAGAATGCTAGTTAAATCTGTACCGTATCGCTGTCTGAAAGCATTATAATGTTTTGTTAAATAATATTAAGAAACACTTTACTATTATAATTAACACGACATATCTTATACCTCTACATTGATAAATCAACATAACATTCACCTGTTCTTAATACGAACTCAAAAACGCTTAAACAAATAAAAACATATGGGAAAATATTTTTATCCTGCTTTCGTTCATAATGCTGAAAACAAAAAAAAATTTTTTTTTGATCATGTTTACCTCAGGTGGATAAAAATCTCAATTTGATTTTGATAATTATAGTAGAAGTGCTTGCGAATATTTAAATCAAATATTTAAATCTTATGATTGTCTCGCATGCCACAGTTTAGGTACTCACATTTCAAATTGTGACCTCAGCGCCTTATAGTTAAAAGAACAGCAAAATCCTGCAGCACTTTTCGCTGTTCGGAATAAATTTCTACACGACATATCCTTTCCCAACCAATTACAGTGTCGAAAGAGTTTTTCACATGGATGTGCCAACTCAAACATAATCTTCTCAGTTGTATATCCCATTTTCTCAAGGATATGGGAAATTTTTATGAATTTCCTGTCGACTTCTTCAAAGTTCACCAAAGCTGCTAAATTTTGAAAATACAATTCTATGGTCGCCTCATTGAAACCTTGTTTTTTCCTGTGAAATAGTGGGAAAAAAATTTACAAATTCTTCGGAAAAAAACTGAAACGAATTCTTACAATTCTGCAGCTAAATATTTTGTATTCGGTTTGTATACAACATTTACATTGCAGATAGTAACCCCAGGAAATGGTACATTCCAAATCGGATAATTGTTAGTTTCAACTGTGGTCATAGTAGGAGTATTTTGAAAACGTGTCCAAATCAAGGACATTAAAAAAATAGCAAAACCCACTCCAAGAATATCGACAGTTAACCAAACTACTAAGCTGACCATTCTCTGGAATCGTCTATAATAAGATAAAAACAAAAAGGAACCTGCTTTAAACAGAAGAAAAATCTTCTACAATTTTACCTTATATTATCATTTCCCGTGTCTGCAATGTCCTCGAAGATAAAACGGATACCGTGGATGCTGGTTTCCTTACAGAAATTCTGAAGTGTCTGTAGTGCCGATTTCGTAATGTTATTTTGTTTGGCTCTTGTTATGTTTTCAGCCAAATGTGTTCTTAAGGCTTTCGATCGCCTCCTTATTTGAATTCTGTGTTGCATCATTTGATTAATTATCGTCTGAAACTGAACTTTAGACTTCGATTCATTTGGCTTTTTACCTTTTATACAGAGCTCATGCTTTTATTTTATTTAGTACAATGAAGTTATTATACCAATTATGTATATGAGTTCAATCCAATTAGAGCTTCATTCACGAGCATTTCTTGTTTGTTAAAACATTTTCAAATTGCAACTATAGGCTTGTGCGTGATGTTTGCTTTCTAGTATTCCATTTAATCGTCATATATACTAATTGGTGCACTCAACACTGGTAATTTGGAGGCCTTATCACTGCAGGAAAGATTTATAAAGTGATTAACTTAGGTGATTGATTTTAGTTAGGTATCCTTTGTGGAAAAAGCTACTTAAATATTCAAAAATTGTCTGTACACCTCAATGATCTCAATATACTGGACAAATGGGAATGCCCACTTTTCATACAACTTTATACCCGATACCTCCAGATATGAGAGATATCTTAAACGATTCATTATGATACTCTAAACATATTTTATTAACAATGTTTATTTCAATTAAATGGGGAAAGATCGAACTTTCTTGGTGAAAAGTATATGTATATATATATATTTCTCCTGATTGCGTAGAATTGGTGAGTCGCGGAAAATGTCTTCCTATGATAAAAATATTCACAACAGAGCCACTAATGGCCATGAAAGAAAGTGCTGTAAAAATATATGCGAAATGTAGTAACTGGGTGTATGTGACCCAAGTGCATGAAAATGGGATTTCCGGCAAGAAAAATGTGCCGGGAAGTTTTCTGAATCAAGATAGTACTCGGCGAGACCTTTCATTTGATATGCAACACGCCGTATTGGAACCAGCCCGCCCCCCACGGCGGGGGTTCTACCCCGACCCTAAAATTACAGTGAAAAATTTTCTTTTACAAAATGTAGCTAGTAATTAGCTGAGGCGAACAGTCAAACCCGTTTTCCGATCGGACGTAGCTCAACCGAGTTATAGCCGATCTAAGGTACGAAAAATCTAGTACCTCAGTTCGATGGCTATAAATAACTATTTAACCCTGCAAGTATAGGAGTGTGGGTACTCAAACTTCTTCTCATTACCTAAGGAATTCGATTCTGTAATATTTTCCAAAATGTACTACGTCAAACTTTGACCCCCATCGCAAAGCCTTCCTCCGCTTAAATGAAATAAACATTGTTAATAAAATATGTTCAGAGTATCATAACGAATCGTTTAAAACATCTGTCATGTCTGGAGGTGTTGGGCCTAAAATGGGTGTTCCCCTTTACGTGGAGCTTGGTGCATCAATGATGTTAACAAAAATGTATAAGGGACACTTAAAAAAGTTATTATGTAGGTATATAGGCAACTTTTTAAATTAAGCTCGGAATTTGTTTTGTACTAAACTGAATATTTTTATTTTTCTTCAATCACCGCTCGATCTCTTGTACACTTACAACTGCATTGCTGTTCTCCCAAGATGTTGTCCCCATCTGCTCCGCTCACGACACTAGCAGCAACAACCATTCTAATATGTGTTGATAAATATTCATGTTCCGAGGAAATGATCTTTTATTGCCTGCCTCAATTAGTTGTCCTTCAAGTAAGCGATAAGTATATTCGGGCTCTGCGTAATAGCGGCAACATCATAGGCCCAGCAGGTTAAGTCTCTCCATATATATCGGACGCACCATATGCTATTATTCCAAGGAAGTCCACAAAGAGCAAATATAGGAAACCTACGTTGAACTCCCACAATACGGCTAACTACTCTAAGATTGGTTTTAAAAAGGTAAATACAATAGAGCAACTTAGTAGCAAATGGGGTAACGAAGTAATAACTAAAGGAATGCAATCGTATGTACGATCCGTGTACATGAGCGTACCCAAAATTGCCCTGCATTTGTGTATGTTTCATTCCGCCATTTTTGGTCTTCGCTTTCAAATCCATACTTAGCTTTGGTTTGTTTTGGGCTCGGCGCATTGACGCAGGAAAACCCGTACCCGTGAAATACCGTTGGGGCACGAAGCAAATATTACTCACAAACTTTTTACTACTGAACTTTTCTTCTTATTTATTAACTTTGTTATGTTCATGTTTGCAAATTCAGTAAATACTTTTGAAAATCATCTTTTTTAAAAAAAACTTTTCAAAAAATATTCAAAATAAAAACACATGTAATACTGTTCTACAATAATTTATTTTATTTGAGTCGCGACGCGTTTCGCCTTCTTAGGGCATTGTCAAGCTGTTCACGATGGAGATTAGTACTTATACTTACATGATCCATGCCCTTTGGTTTTGTCAAGTCTAATTAATCAATTTCCATATACTGAGTAATCGATGTATAATGGATAGGTACTTGTTTCGAGAAAAAGAAATGGTAGTGCACTTGATTGAATTCAAAGGTAATAGTTTTATGAGTACCAATTATGGAAAATGGCTAAGTCAGATTACATAATAAGGAGTAATGAATGAGCTAAAGTGACCTCCCCGTCCCCGTGGAACACCAGAAGTATTCTTAGGGCTTTTTCACGACCGCGATATATCGCATACATCAATATGGTTGTCGCTAAACATGCTTACTCTTTCTACGTTTCGTGCGTAAAAAAAATTATCACTGGATGCTCTTAAGTATGATAAGCAGAGCTTACACGCTACACTTTTCTTTGATGAAAGATATCCGGAGGAAGGAAAAACTTTTGTGATGCACTTTTCTAAAATGCAGCACGAGCAGCATAACAAATCAGAACCAATCTGAGTCCGAAAAAAGCGCAAACAGATTGAAAATAAATCGTTCGGCATGGGAAAAAGTGCATGATTTGAAACAGATTCATTCTGAATAAGAAAAAGAACGGAGTATGTATTCCACGATTTCTAAATTAATAAGGAATTCTCTTAATTGCTAGGGCTTTCACGTTCCAGTATACTTACTGGGTGACATTTATCTAACGTACACGTAGTTATCACGCAACACGCGCAAATTGCTGAACTACACTTTGATATCGAGTTTAATTGTATGCATGTTCAAAATTACATTTGTTTTTTATGATTACCGAGCTTAAATGTGTGAGTGTTTAAACATGTTACAGGTTATTGACATTAATAATAACTGTATCACAAATGCACAGCACGTAATGAGAATTTAATTATTATATTATCGCTTCAAATTGCAGGTAAAGAAAGAATTGCCCAGCCATCTAATCAGAAATTTCACATTTTTAAAATGGCCAAAACTATTTGCTTGCAGTTAGTATTGGTATGCTTCTCCTGCCAAGGTATATAGAATCCAAGTTATTCGCATTACGAACCACGTTCCCCCATTACTGACGAAATATTGTGAAAATGTATAGGAAAGTACGGTACAGAGTGCACAATGCTCTCTCTGCTCTCTTTGTTCTTCCTATAAAAATGTATATACATTAGTTACAGAATTATGTCACAGGCTAACAGCTGTAATGTGTCAAAATGTTAATGGGAATACCTTGTCTGCTATATACATTTGTCAGTACTGACTTGTCAATAAACTGTCAAACATAAAATTAAATGATGCAAACTGAAAATAAAAGGTAGATGCAAGTGGAAATTTGTGTTTATATTTCTAATCTTCGCGCTTTTGAGTGGGAAATGACTAAAAAGTGTTAAGTATACATTGTAATCTTTATTTTGTAGAGAATATTGACAGAATAACGAAGAAAACATTAGCAATGCTTACAGAAGAGGAATGTCTGCAACGCTAATGCAATAATTTTATAATGAATTGACTAGTCAGTTGATCGATTGTAACCCGTTCGTAGTCAGTAAAATTGACAGACAAAATCAGTACTGACCGTAACTTCTACTGACTCGTTAAATCATCGGGTAAGTTCAAGAAAACAAAAATAAAACTAACAGAGTCACTTTGTTTTTTTTTTACTCAGTCTTATGAAGGGGAAACCACAGTTCGCTTTACACACGTTGATCTGTTTTTACTGGAAATGGTTACGCGGCTGCATAATCCATGATGTCAATCACATTAAAAATCATAGTCGAAATAAATTATGCAATGTTCAGAGTTTCTAATTTCATCAACTACTCTAGACACCAACCATTTACAATCATATCTTTAAACCATTGTATCCAATTTTCATATATTCTCAAATGAATTATGGCCAACTTCGTAAAAGCAAAAAAATGACATTTCTTGTTAAACGCACATAAACAAAGGTTTGTTTTGTTTTCGTACATAGATGCAAGAATTCACTCCTGTTTAGCGTGAAAATATATATAAGTGTGGGAAAAGTGCAATTATGCACTTTGCTTGTGTTATGTCGAAAATGTAAAAAGTTCGTGAGGGGTGCAGTGCGAGATCTACCATAACAAGAAGTGCAACGGGACATATTAAAAAAAAAGTTCACCTCAGCTGTGCAGGCAAGCTAGAAGGCGCCCGAATTAAAATTTTAAAAGGAGGACGTGGGGTGAAAATAATTAGCTGCGGAGATTTTAATAACAATGAGTTTTTAAGGTCCAAGAGATCTAAGGAAAGTTTTTAGGTAAGTTAATCAACTTTAGGTTAGTTTAAAGACCTTGAAATTGGCCAAACTTGTTGTCATCCGCCCTTTGCGTCTTATCGTTCCGTAAGAACACATTTTCTTTTGTAATTTTAGAAATTGCATGTAAATTATTTAAGTGCCAAATGCTATTATAATTGTGGAAAAAACATCTTTATGGCCTGGTTATTTTGGAAAATCAGTAAGTTCATCTGTGAAATCAATAAGAGCAGAACAATTGCAAACCTAGTCCCGTTAAACGAGGGTTGTGCTGTTATAGAGGTCGCTTGTTCTTGCTAATGTCAGCTTGTTTATTATCGGAGGGATTTGCAATGTCGCTCTTTTGATGAAACATGATTTTGGGATAACTGATAAGATGGGAAATTTGTTGTTTAGGATAAATAGCAGTTCAAATTATAACAAATTATTTATCTTTTTAGATCCAGCTGAACATAAGTTTACAGGTTGTAGATTGTTCTTACAAGTTACAACTTACCACACTTTTCTCTAAAAACTTAGCATATTTGGTAGGTTTATCTCGCTTGCGGGTACACTTATATCCAGCAACTTGAAGAACCATAAACATTTCTTTATTTCAGTATCGGACATAGATTTCAATGCAAAATTTATAGCTCTGCTCCCAGACGAATCACAGCTAGTGTTTTTACGGGACTGTTGGTTCCCCATTTTTTTAATTTTTCAAGCAACTTTAGTAAGCAAAGCCTTGCGTATAGCGTAGCTGATAACCAATCTTTTAATGGCAGATTGATACACTTTTTATTGCCAATGTCAAAAATCTAGTCATACTGATTATATCTACATTCAGATGCCTTCATGTAAATTCAATCTCCTCAATTCTTTACAAAACTAGTCGGAATTAAAATTTCTACCAGAGTATAACTAGGAGTGTCGTACAAACTTCAGAGCACAAAAATAAATATGCTTGAACAGGAGTGCATTCCAAAACAGCCACAGTTGACTATAGCTGACTTCATAGCGCACAATAGTCAACTCACCTAACATATTTTAGTTGACTAATGGGTTTTGAAACGATTGAAGTCAACTGTAGCTAAGTTTTAGAACAAAGTCCAGGTAGATTTTCTGCGGGTCTTCCTGGTAGTAATCGTAGCACGCCTATCTAGCAAGTTTCACCCATTAGCATTACTGTATTTGATTGATCTATACTCTAGGTATATTTCCCACTAATTGTTTACAACTGGAAGATTTAAATTAGATTTATTGGCCTTTGTGTACCACAGCCTTTATTGCTTTATTGTATACACAGTTTTCGTTTTAGCTCTTCCAGTAGTTCTACTCTTCCAAGAATAATCAGTATCCGTTTGAAGGAAATCTCGAAGTCAGCAATTACCTAACATTTGCAATTCGGAGCACATCATGATATTTCATCTTCTCCGAGACAACCTGTGAATATGTACGGTGAGTAATATGCTTACGCAGTAAAAATATTTGCCACTTACGGCTCGTGTATGATTGATTTTTAGTTGGTTCATAGACAACTTTTATAGCTGTAGTATTTTTTTTTATAATCATCCTTCAGGCTGTGTTCAAAACTCTAGGAACAGAATTGATGAAAATGCAGAAGCGGTAATGCGTTGATTTTTGTTCAATTCCAAGTTGTTTTGAGCGATAAAAATGCCCATGTCAAGATCAATGCGGATTTTGCTGGATGTTTTTTAAAAGAAAAAAAAAATGACAATTTTCGGTGAATTTCATCACTTGTTCAGCGAACTTGTACAACACAGAGATTTTATGCGTATATTCGGATGCCAAATGCTACTCCTACTGCATTCCATACCTAATTGTCCTGCTAGAACTCAGTTGGATTTTTCATATATCATACACCCGTCGCTTACGAATATCTTCAATCAGTTTACCAGTATCCTCAAAAATCGTCGAATATTTTCACAAATTAGGATTCACAAAATGTCATTCACCGCACAAGCTGTTTCACGCGGATGAAATAAAAAATTTTAAGTTCTCTCATTTAAAGCTTTGGAACAAATCGGAACGCACCTCCTTCAACCGTGCCAACATAAGCTGTGTTCTTTTGTGTCCGCAGAACAGAGCAGAACAAAAAATACACAAAAGAACGCCTCATACATTTTCATAGAAGATTTATAAATGAAGCGAACAGTACAAATAGATCGCTTCAATCGACAGAATAATTTATTCTCTCAAGTATATGGAAGTTCTAGAACAAGGCACACAAAAGAACAGCTATAGTTGCATTGTTTACCATAGCTATGAATTTCAGGCGGTTGCACGCGCAACCGCACCGTTTCAAGCCTCATCAGGTTGAACACCCTCTTCATGAATCTTTTCTCCACTTAAGATAAGATAAGATAAGATAATTATTTATTAGTACAAATAATACTTTTTATAAACATAGTTCCAACGTTACATACCAATTCCTTAAACAGCTCTATCCTTTACAAATTGCACACATTTTCTCTTAAAAATCTTAAAATTACTTTCTCTTTTTATTTCTAATGGTAAATCGTCAAATTGTTTAAATCCTTTATATATTAGTGAATTTTGAGTCCTATTTCTATTAAAAAAGCTTAATCGAATATTTACATCTGGTCCTCTCAAGTTATACGGCTGAACATCTGATACCATCCTAATTCTCTCCTGATCCATTTTAAGGTTTCTAGCATCATTCTTATTGGCGTGAGCATAGCTCTATTTTGAAGCATTTGAATTCGCTCTAACTTTGTCTCTGTACATAGAAATAGTATTGAAGAGCAATACTCAAAATGAGGTTTTATTAAAACATTATATATCTTAATTGCACTCAATGTCGATAAATTGCTTCGAATTCTTCTAAAATAGGCGATTTTTTTTCCAATTTTTTTACAAATATAATCAATGTGTCCATTAAAGCTTAATTTGTTGTCAATAATAATCCCCAAATACTTAATTTCACTCACGCACTCAATTTTTTCACCATCAATCTCTAAGTCGTCATTATACGTACTATTTATGGGCATGAATTTAGTTTTTTAAACATTTAATTTCAGTTTATTCTTTCATAGCCATTCACTTAATTCATTTAAATCCATTCTTAAATCTTACATCTTTACCAGTTACAAACACCAACGCATCATCAGCAAAAAGTCTAATTTTTGAATGCCTCAACGCACTCTTAATGTCGTTTATATATACCAAGAACAATAATGTACCCAGCACTGATCCTTGTGGTACTCCCAATTTTATTTCAACTGCTTCGGAAAGCATGCCATTAACACTTGTTCTCTGTCTTCTTCCCTCTAAATAGTTCCGAAACCAACTGTACTCCTTGCCCTGTATACCATATTTTTGAAGCTTTGATAGAAGAATTTGTCTGTCTATAGTCTCGAACGCTCTCTTAAAATCCAAGAATACTGCTAGAATACCGTTACCTTCCTCCATTTCTTCTTTCCATTCCGTCACTACCCAATTTAATGCTGTCTCGCAATTGTGTTGCTTTCTAAACCCTGATTGTTCCTTAGCTATAAGATCATTTTCCTCTAGGTATTTTTCTAGTTGGATTTGTACTCCTTTTTCCAAAATCTTCTCATATAATGGTAGCATATTAACTGGTCTGAACTCTTCACATTTTTTCGTATATTTTACCTTATGGATTGGTATTACTACTGATTCCTTCCAAGCGTCGGGAAATTCTCCAGTTATTAATGACTCATTAAAAATACGAGTTAACGTTGCACCCAGTTCCGACCAATGCTCTATTACCATTTTAGCACTTAAATTGTTATAGTCTCTCTTTTGGTTTATTACAGTAATTACGTAATCGATAATAGTTTTAGTCGTTGCCGTAACTCTTGTATATTCATTAACTTTTTGTTTACAGACGTTATCGTTTAATATTCGTTGCACTTCTCGTTTGTATATATTGTCAGTACCCCAGTCTATATTAAAATCACCTACTATGCATAGCTCCTCAGCTGAATCAGTTAAACTGTCCATCCACTCCTTAAAATATTCACAAAACTGGCGCTCTGACGAACTAGGTGACCTACAATAATCATGCTTTTATTCTCTCTGCAACATTTAACAGCTAAGCACCAAATATCCAATCCAGACTTGAAATCTTGTACTACTTCATACTGCCACTCATTTCTTATATATAATATTACACCTCCTGTTCTGCTTGATTCCGTATCACATCTTATTAGGTTGTAACAATCCAAGTTAATTTCGCTGTCCTCAATACCATCAGTGACATGAGTTTCTGACACCATTATAAATTCATAGCTACCTTGATTAAAGACAACTTCCATTTCATTCCAATTGTTTATTAGGCCTTGAACATTTAAATAAGCACCCTTAACCTTCTTTAATTGCTAATAACCCATTTTTCTCTTTTCAATTCTTAACTTATTTAAGTACACTGGACACTGCCTACTCAGAATTTCGTGATTCGCATCAATATTAAGTTTTAATTTGTCTTTAGCCTGTATACAATTAGCACATTTTTGTATAACTTCTTTTTTGCAACTACGCGTGTCATGCTCCTCTGAACACCTCGCACACACTTCTTTATTTTTACATTCACTCGATATATGATTAAAGCCCTGACATCTGAAGCATCTTTTAACATTTGCTCCATCTACCACTATACCTCTATCCCACCCTATGTTCAGTTTACCATAATTCATTGCATCTTTTAACATTTGCTCCATCTACCACTATACCTCTATCCCACCCTATGTTCAGTTTACCATAATTCATTGCATCTTTAAATCCTTCATGATCAATTTCAACTAGAGCATTGTAATGCACATAATTACCTTGTGTCTTCCTTATTATTTTTATACATTTCATATAACATTTTTTTAAATTGTCGTTCTACACTCTTATTTTACTAATTAAATCCTCCTCAGTATATTCACTTTTAATATTTAATACCCACATTTTTGGTTTTCTTAGCTCCGGCACCTTTATATCATACCTACTACCTAGCTTTTCCTGGACTGCCTCTTTAATTTTTTGCACCTCAACTTTATTCACACTATCTATTGTTATAACACCATTTGGTTTTCCCTTCACTTCTGTGAATTTCAGATTCGAAAGGTCAACATTTTTCTTCAAGTGGTCTCTCGTAACCCTTGAATCTTGCCTACTTTTAGGCTTAATTATTAATGGCGGGTCATTCTTTACTTTATCCGCGTAGGTTTGTGTCTCCACTTTGTTAGCTTTTTTAAGTTCCTTGATCACTCTATTTTCATTCTCGTTCACAACCTTTAGACCACTGACAATTGTTTTAATATATTTCTCCTGCTCTAATATTCTATTTTTGCTCACTGTTACCATAGAGAAAACAGTATCAGAGTAGAAAACTGTATGTTGAGAATTTTGCCACAGAGCTTTTGCACAAGTGCCCATAATCTACTTATAATAGCACATGGCTAGTCTGAAAGCAATACATCCATAGCTCATTCGATGGTGTTAAACGTTTAGTAGTCAGTACACAATATAATACCATCGGCCGACCTACATCGAACAGCATAAAGTCGGCTTTGCTGAGATGTATGTACGCACACTGCACTGTGTGTGACATGCATACGAGCCGAGCAGAATAAAGTGGCAATATCATCATAGTCAATTCAAAAGCTCTTTCAAAGTGAGCTTTTAAAATCGAGGGAATATTGCTGCCATATATTTTTCAACTTTGTTATTGCTTCTCTATGCTGTTACCTGTTACCATTGTGTTTAGAGTATATAGTGAACGCAGAGGCAATGAGTTCACAACTCAATAGATGGCTCTAGATGTACCGAATCAAAGAAATTCTCTGTTCACATTAAATGTGAGGATATAAATTTACTCTTTGGTTCTTGTTCGTGCTGCAGTGCAGCTAGATTTGCGCATTACGTTTATTGGAAATTCTTCTGGTTTGTTGTCGCCTTCCCGTACCATAGGCGCTGTTTCGTGTTTGTGTGGTGGCTTCACCCATCACTACTTTGCATAGAATAAGATTGGTGGGCGAAACGGGCAGGCTGCAATGATTAATTTAGCTATGCATTGATGTGGCGGATTTTTGGGATCACTGACTTTTTCATAATTATGTACTAAGAAAAACAGGAGTAAATGTATGTTTTCTAATCTTTAACATAATTTTGCATGACGTTTGTTTTTGTGGATTTTAATTTCTAAGTGTTATTTGAGACTAGATGACATTTTTGAGGCTGCATATGAATGAAGACCAAATTAAGGGTTTCTTTTCTATTGAAGGAAGCATGATAAGAAAATATACACTTACGTAGATAGACCTGGGGATTACACGAGGAAGTACAGCTTGTATGCAAGCCTCCCTTCCATCGCGTTTTTAAAATTGACAGAAGAAGGCAGTTCGATTGATATTTTATCAGCTTGTATGGATAATCATTTAGAAAAATGGCATTGAGACAAAGTTTTTTGTATGTCGGCGGAAGTCGCTTTTGCAAACTTTGATATTAGAAAATTTTCTGGAATTTAAGAAAATAAGTTTTGTGTATAAAGTTTTCATGAGTTACTTGAATTTCTTGTGTCAGAACATTGTTCAATAAATTATCTATATCTATGATGCAACTACTTATACTATCAACTACACCAGCCTACCCATATGCTCGGCTCAGTTTTCAATTCCACGAAATATTTCTAGTTTACCTATTTTACCAAAAAGAATATCTAAGCATGTACGTACATATATTAACAAAAAACAATAAAAATGGGAAAGCAGAATGTGAGTACGAGCAAGAACAGAGGAAAAAATTTGTATATTCATACATATATATAAATTATTCCAAGAAGGAAGTCATGGATTCTCTTCTAACGAATCAGCGTTGCAAACAAAATTAAAACAATTCAACGGCCGACAAAATTCATCACATCATCTGACATCATTATTGTTTGCCCGTCTCGTCACTATTCCATGCAAAGTAGAAAACGATGCCACGCAAACACCGCTGACAAACGACGGTACGAGAACGCCACGAAATATGTGCCGAAGTGTGAGCGGAGCATGCTAGCCAGCGGGCTGGGGGACACTACAGTGAATAGGCTTGAGTCTCGGATAGTACAGCGACGTCACGCCTCTAGCGAGCAGTGTACCCAACAGCCGAATTCCATTCTTGCGTTCACTATATACTCTAAACACAATGCTGTTACTTCTCTCAAGACACATTCCATTTTATCAAAAACCGTTTTTCTGTAGTCTAAACATTCATCGCACATATATAAAATATTCTTTTTCGTTAGAATCAATTTTACATCATATTCCGATAAACTCGCACATTTCAAACAATGTATTTTATCACAAACTCCCTTGCATCCAATTACTTGGCTATTTCTTATCCCCTGTTCACAACCTGAACAGTTTGTAGGCATTTTCTTTGTTAAACTTCCGCCGCGTACCGGCACTACATGGAAATTTTTCTATTTTCATGCAATATTCAACTTTACTGTCACAATTTTATTTTCGAAGAATCGCAACACCTAATTATTGATCAATTCTCAAAAAACTTTAATTAAATCGCACTTTAATACCACTAGATTTTTTTAAATTTATACGAGCTTCAATAATGCAAACCATACAGCACTGACTTCTCTCTCCTCTTCAGATCTATATTTCCCTCATTTAGTTATGAATTCAGTTTTGTATTTTGTAGGACACCCCGCAAAAAGGTTTACGTTTTAAAAGAGGAGGGATATTTCGTTTTCATCAATTCTCAAGTGTTGTAGTATACCCTCTGAACTGTACACTGGTTTTTTGTGCCAAGCCTTACTACTAGTTCTTGGATATATTTTGACATTAATTTCGTCTTGACCTCGCTTGGCAATCTATGGTTATATAAAAGATATATACATCGAATATTAAGATTTTTTTTGCGTATGTTTTGATAGTAGTTAGCTCTGAACTTTCCGCCGGGAATCCCAGCCTCAACTCCTTTCTCTGCTTTAGAGCTCCCGGTATACCAAATTAGGGCTCGATTTTCTAAATTTGTGTCTATTACCTCTTTTCTTGGAATGTGTATCTTAAATTGTAGATAAAAGATCTATTTTGTGGCCATTCTATCTAATACCATACCCAGTATTGGATATTTTATGTATCTTGTTTTAAGTTTTTACATATATGTTATTTATAGTTATTTATTCAATGCCTATGACATAATGACGGCATCTTGAAGAGGAAATCAATCAAATACAGAGAAAGAAACTTGAAAGAAAATGAATAAAAAATGATTTTTGATATTTCATTGAACACAGTTTACAATTTTTATTTATTTTTTATGCCAGATTGAGTTTTGGATATGTTAAAAAAAAAATCGGAAAAAAATCGCAATAAAAGAAACAAAGAATTTTTTTAATCTGTTACTATTTGTAGGAAATATAGCGGATTTTTTGTACGATGCCGCTTCGAATATCAAATATCAATGCTAGAGCTCACACGCACCAGCATGGTTTACTTTTCGTTGATGAAAGACATTGCCTAGGCCAACACAATTCACTTTTTACGGGTGAAAGGCATTCGGGAAAAATTAATTAAATTAATCAATTTTACGAACTAAAGGAGCGCTTGTGGAACTATAAAGATGGGTGCATATTCGTTTTCTAAATCTCTTCTAACTCGGGCAGCTTTAAATTCTTTAATACAATCAATGCTCCGAGTCCTTTTCGGTTTTGTCAACTCCATCATCCAGCCAAAAATTTCAGAAAATAATTTGCAGCCAGCAAAAGTTTCATTTCTTAAGTTTGCGATACCATAAAATATGGTAAGCAATTTTTCATGGCCAGTGTAGATAGGGAGTTAAGTAGCACTGCCATTGCTTCATCGCCCTCAGAGAAGCATATCGTCGTTTGAAGTTTTGTTAATTTCGGATATTTTTTTTATACACTGTAAAAGATTTACTGCGATTAAATTTTATCATTCCGTGTTATCCCGAGATCCTTTGCTTTCTTACATGGTATAAAGTATCCGAATCAGCGTCATATATTTATTTTTTTTCTGGCTCGTTACTTTGAATTTTTTTCGATTTTTCTGTGTGTTATATTGGCTGGAAGAAATGAACAATTGTGGACTGTGGCTGTCACAAAATCAACATCCGACTAAAAATATTTCCTTTTTTAGCTTTTTTAAGAGTAAATCAATTCGAAAAAAGTGGATAGGTGTGGTTGTGGAAAAGAGAAAAAAATTTCAGGTAATTTTTCTTTACCCATAGTTTCAATCCTGATTTTCCTACCCTGGGCTCGAGAATGACACCACTGTAAATTTAACCGATTTTACTAGGAAATTCAAAAGTTTTTCTTTGAAAGTATGAAAGTTTTAACAATTTAGGAATAATATTATTGTACATATGCCATCTATTATGCATTTTATTTATGATTTATGATTTATAATGTATTGAGCAAATGTATCACTGGCATCTGACGCATTGCGAGTTGATTTTTCTATCTTTTGATCGCGGACAAGAAGCGCACCTTACTCTCTTTCCACGATGAACTTCCAACTCTTCAACATGTCTTTCTTTTTCAAATTATTCCGGCAATCCTATCTTTAAGCCAAGTAGTCAAAGTGATGAGCTCAAAAAGTTCCTCTAAATATGGTCTTAGAAGACATAACGCTAAATTTTTTCAAAGAGTGCTGGTTTTTTCACCAGATTCTTTGTTCCTTGAGTTTGAAAGATGTAAATGTATAAACGAGCTTATTGCTATATAATCTAAGGCTTGTTCCTACAGCTATAAAATACACACAATGGCCACCGGCGTTTCTTTCGTGACACAATTGGTCAAAAGTATCCACACCACCTCTGGTATAGATACTATACTAGATACTAAAAATTTGTAAAAATTGCGAAAAACATTGTAAGGTTTTTCTTCGCCTTACGTATTGGGTTTTGTTAATTTTCCCGGAAAAATTTCTGTAATTTTTCATTTGTGCTATTCCTACCCTGGGACCAGCGCCTTGATATATCTAGAAAAAGGCACCGATTTTTTTTTTTTATATTGGCGCTGAATGAATTTCAGTTATCCATAGTACGCTTTTAAAATAATGAGCGATGAGAATTTTCAATATTTTTTAGAGAGAAAAGTAATAGAATTAAATGAATTATTTTTGGATTCATTATCGACCCCGGGAAGTGCTTTCCGTCTCCGCACTTTCATGAACACCATTGAAATTGACACACATAGGTTGCAGTATCTTTTAAATTTTATTAAATTAAAAGGAACAAATCAAGAACGAATTATAGAACAAAATGGAATTTAACGTTATATGTATAAATTAAAATAATCAAACAAACCTTGAAGCTATTTTTAGTTCAACATACTTCTTAATCAAATTTAAAGCTCTTGATCTCTTCCTTCCTCTTCTATTATGGATTGAAAGTTTTTTATCTGGTCGCCTAATATGGGTTGTATTAGATGACGTTACATCTAGACTTCACCCAATAAATGCCGGTCTGCCTCAGGGCGCTGTTATCCCTCTGTCTTTCCTTTTAATTTTCCTTATTGATCTGCTTTCCCATAATAACAGTATATAGATTTTCCTTATTCCTTTGACACTTACGGACTCCGACTGGAATGCCGCATGTGTAAAATGAGTATGCATAATTAGATCATTGAATAACGATCTTGACATTCTCACTTGCGGCAAAGTCAGTCGCGTGGAATTCAATGCGCCTAAAATACAAAGGTGTCTCATCTCTTTAAAACAAGATCACCGCCTAACCACTCCCGTTTCTTTTGATGGAGCATTAGTTGTGCTCGGAGGAAGTGCGTATAAAATTATTCCGTTTGCGTTGAAAAACGCGCTTAGCTCCAGTGTTAAATGAGACTTGTGAATGTCAACAAAAATGATGACATGTTTTTCAATTTGTTCATTAATTAACAATGTATTTAGCCCATTCGTGATATATTCTCACGCAGCCTGACTCAGAGCGACCTAAAAAACAGTCTTCCGGCATGGCTATTGAGTACATCCGTAGGTGGTCATACATAGCACTTCTCCTTTATTAAATTTTGCAGCTCATCAAACCATTTTCGAATAACCTCAAAATCGTATCTCTGGCTTCTTTTAGGCTTTTGGAAATTCGATGTGCAAGCTCTGTGGCGATATGCTATAACATCGCATCGAAGTGAAGACAGACGAATTTGCTTGTTTCGAAATTATTTCCGAATTTTTTCCCCTGGCAAACAATATTTATAAATTCTTTTTCTAGTTGTTGATAAATTTTAAAGTAATAAAATTGGAATTTATGAATTTTTCAAACGCAATCGCTTTATTTGTGTGGAGGATAACGAAAATGACGAAGAAATAATTAATTACCGGGACAAAAGAAAATGTTTAAGGATATGCCTAACAAAATGTGTACTGCCTTATTTATTTTTGAATTCAAGAAACATTCGTACAAGTTTTATAACTTCAAGTTTGAAGAATCTACATAATTAATATATAAAATCATTTATATTGAATAAATATAAAAAAATCTGTAATATTTAAATCTAATTTCTTAAACTTTACATACATTTTATAATCTACGCTTCTACTATCACGTTTAGCAAAACTCAGTGAAGATCTATCGAAATTATCGCCTGTCGAAAATGTTACAACATACCGACTATCGATAAATTGTCGAACGTCAAATCTTTCGAAGTTAAAACGTCTTGTCTCTGCATTGCATTTCAGGAAAAAATTTATATTATTTTCGCACTGGTCGCCCATTATTGAAGGATGTAGTTGTGCCATCTTCTTGCTCAAATTTTTGAACTGTGTTTAAAAGGCTATCAGGATTTAATGGAAACTCACACTTAGCTAATGATTGACACGTCTTAACTAGTTTTTTCTTCGGTCTCCGTTAAAATATGGTCGAACCCCTTCAAGACGTCTTCCAGGTAATTTATCGGTGTTTTTGGAATATTTTATTTAATGCTAGCTGCTCTAATAAAAAATCTTCCTTCTTGAATGTCCGACAATGCTTCATTTAGTGTTGTAACAGTATATCCTCCTAATATGCAATGCATTAAGTGAGACTAATTAATAAAGTGTTGCTTGTAGGCCCCAATTTGGTGTAGGTAAACAATTCATTTATGATCGCCAGTACACGCAAACTGGCTCATGATAGTAATCATTAATCCAATTCGCGGCCACTAAAATTGATGTGGTTATTCCGAAAATAGGCTTAAATTTTAAATAATATTATATTTATTTAAAATAAACATGGAATAAAAAGAGCAGTCATAAGAGAATTTTCCACATTTCTTGTTTTTAACGAAGTTACATACCTTTTACATATTTCCCCCTCCACACGAGTAATGGCCAGTTTCACAGTCGATTTTAAACCATCCTCCAAGTTTAAACGTAGTTTAAACCAAATCGGGTTTCACAGTGCATTCTTTTAGTAACGTTGGTAGTACTGATCAAATTGTGAATTAAATTAGTTATCGCCACCATTGTGAAGGAATTTTTCTATCAATCAATCTGTCAATCGGAAAAAGTAAACAGATCAGAAATAAAAAATAAAAAATATGTAGTTAAATTTGGTCATTTTAAATATGCCAACATTAAAAAAAGATGCAAATTTTAGTATAAGTGAAGTTGACCTTCCCTAGTGCATAAAAAAAGATATATAATAGAGCACAAGAAAACTGACAAGAATAGATTCGAAGACAAAGTGACAAAGTTCTTTACTTAAACGGAACCTAACATAAAAATCAACATCGTCCCACTCATTAAAATGATTTGACCGATTTCTAATTACTATCAGTCGTCGTCTAAATCTAACTCCATGATGAAATTATTTTCTTACAAACAAACAATGCTACTGTCAAAATAAAATTATCTTGAGTTTAAACCGAGGGATGGCACGGTTTAAACCAAACTGTGAAACTAATTCGTCGAGTTTAAACTAAATATTTGGTTTAAACTCAGACTGTGAAACTGGCAATAAGTTTTTACCCAGAAAGAGTGATTGATGCATCCTAACATTTTATAATGTTTGTTGTGGATTTCGTTATTCATGTTTGGTTTCTCAGTAAATGGATTAAGTGTTTTTCATTCGTACGATTATTTTCTATTTTATCTCCATATGTTCGGCATTCCATGTATCCTAATGCCAAAAAGCATGTTGGCCACATTTCCAATTGCCTTAAAGACGCTCTTTCATGCATAATTCTGTGCCACCGTTTATAAATGGACATGCTTTCGACAAACTATCTCAGAAAGAGCGATCAGGAGAAGATGTTCTGAACTAAGGAAAAATGGGAAAATGGCTAGAATATATATTATCAGAAAGTACGTAGAGGGTAAATCTGTTGATTGTTTCGTCGAACACTAACAATTAGATAAGTTTCCGGAAAAATTATATATCAAATGTGCCGATGTGAGACTATCAAATACACTTCAGGGTAATCGTGCGTAAATTTGCCAGTCGACTTCATTTCATTAGTGCTTAACATTGAATTTTATTGAGTTTATCATTGACCTAGCTATTATAACTTCCAAGGACAAAATGTATAATGGAAACAATTAAAAACGCTAGAATCGGTCTAAGACTAATTCTTACGATGATGAATGCCCCTATGTAATTTTGTACGGTACCCATCTGTGCAAGTTTAATTTTTGAAGTGGTTTTTTGCATATATGTATTTCTAGAACGGTTCGTCGGAGAGAAAAATGATTATAACCAATTTCATATTCTGAAGAACTTTTCAGTATCAGGACTGGTCGTTTTTGCAGTATACGTTAAAAATATCATTTTTTGTTTGGCAATACCAAGAAGGGGTTGCTCGATTACGTCCATTTTTGAAATTGTATTTAATATTTTTATGAAAATCGACTTGTACAAAATTTTAGGTCTCTGCGTCAACGCGTTCTCAACCAGTTCCAAATATATAATGAAACATTTTATTTTTGTATGGCAACTCTATGATGGAGTTACCTGATTTGTCCCATTTTCGAACTGAAATCTAAACTTTTTTTTTAAAAAAGCACAGAATATAAATCTTTTGTGGTCATAATGCATGAATACATCTTAGCAAGGACGTGGTTTTGATTGATTTAATTCTTATTTTTCATTCTATTATTTACAAAAATCCGAGATTTTTTTATAAAGCAGAAATTATCAACTTTTTATTAAATCTTAAATTTTATTAATATTTTCAGATCCGCAGGCCTTCTAAAATTATCTCAATAGAATCACTTTTTGTGGTCAGCATATAATTGGATCAATCAATAAAATTATGAGATATCCGGGCGGCAATCCGTCGACTCTATTTTGTGAACAAGTCAGTACTGTTACGTCGTTATTTGAAAAATGGAGCGATTGCGAAAGAACTGTTGTTATGTATGCACTTTTAAAACGCCTTCGATATCCCAGTCTTAAATTCCTTCAGTACTCGATAGAGAGCAATTTGACGCAGAGCTTTGATTCACAGAATTTAGCTTTAAATGATGTAAATGCAAATAATCCTAGCTATCTAGAGCAGCTTGTGAACACATATAAGGGAGGCGACAATGATTCAATTTTCTATGGATCAGATTTACATAAGGATATCGAAAAAAATTACAGAAAAAAGGAAGAAATACTTAATGATGTTCTTGATATGTTGCCTTTATTAAAGCCAGGAAATGAAGAGGCCAAAACCATTTATTTATCATTAATCCCATTGGCTGTGGAAGACACTGGAAAACAAATTGTTGATACAGAATTAGTGCAACAAATTTTCTCATATTTACTAATCCATCCTGCTATTACCAATGAAGACAGACGGTAACTTAGGTAAATCGAAATTTTTGATATGGAATAATATTTTTTTTTTGATACCTACAGATCATTGAGCTTATGGCTACGAAATTTGGAAGAAAATATACATTCTTCTTTTGCTCCCGTTGGACAAATGAATTTTTACGTTCTATCCAATTCAACAGATTCTTGTAAGAAGTCGGAATCAGTTTCTTCCTTAAGTAATGATAGCAGTCGCAGTTGGCAAACAATAGCTCCACCGACACAAATAATTACCAAACATCAACAACAGCAGCAAGTTCCTCAAACGGCAGCAGCCTGTCCAATTTTACAACAAGTGAAAAATGAATGGAGTTCGAATTTATTTCAAATACCAGATAACCTCTGCGAGGATATCCAAAGGGTCAATATGGCAGATGTTCATCCTATTCATAACAGCTTAGGTCTAATTTATGACAATCCTGTTGTAAATGCAGATCCATCAAATAGCAGCTCAGTTGATGATCATCATGTATCATTTTCGAAAAATGGTACGGAAATAATCGATTTCGAAATGAACGATTGTGATAAATGTAGTGAACCATTAAACTACAATTTTTTCTATTCAAATGTCGGAGATGCTGTCAATATATCCAGATGGAATATAGACAGTAAAACTGCTTCGATTAAGACACGTCGCTCAAACAGTTTGACTACTGCTGCGATATCACCTTCATCCTCGTCTGCATCGTCTGTGATTACCGCCAATGAAAACTGTTCCAATTCATCGGAGAATTTGGCTCAGTACGCCCAAAAGCCAAGAAGTTTCTCTCTATCCATTGAGAATCAAAGAGCAATGTTGACTTCTTGTGGATCTGATACTCGCTTAGATGATCTCAAACCAAATTACTTAAAATTTACAACGCACAACATTGGCATGTCTAATATAGGCCAGTGGCTAAAAAGTCTAAGACTACACAAGTATATTGGTTTATTTACCAATATTACTTATGAAGAAATGCTAACAATATCTGAGGACTATCTGCAGAGTCTGAATGTTACTAAAGGAGCTAGTCATAAGCTAGCTATTTGTATAGAAAAATTAAAGGAAAGATGTAATCGTTTAACAAAACTTGAGCAAGATTTGGTAGCAAATTCAACAACAATAAGTGCGGTAACAGATGAACTGACAAACATTGTGTTGACACCAATGAAACCAGCTGATTCTAATCCCAATAATGTGGCTAGTAAATTCCTTCAAGTTCTTGATCTTGGTAAAATAATAATTATTAAGGTTTTCTGTTTGTTAGTAATAATATTTTGGTTTTAGTTTGTCATACACTTTCAAAAAAAGATACTATTTCACAACAAGATGAAGATTGTGTCAGTGCGCTTTTATGGATTCTAGAGCGGTCTATTCATAATGAAGCGTTTGTAGCCCATACAAATCAGCTCAAGGAGCATAAGTTCAAATTATCGAAAATAAAAATGCAATTTGCACCAAAAAATCACCACATTAAAAGCGGCAGTAATTCGAATTTAAATAAGTCAAGGTAAGTAAATATTTTTTTATTATTACATTATTTTATTTTATTTTTAATGAGGTAAATTTCTTGATAAATTTCTTTTGGATGTCGTTTTGATTTAAATTCCTCTTATACATTATGTCCTCCCTTCTCAATACATCTGTTCTGACTGTCGTACGCTCGGTAGTGATTATAAATGTAGGAAATTGGCAGAAACAATACTCAATGATGTCCTAACTCCAAATAAGAAATACTGGTCCATCACTGATATCGTCAATGATGTATTGTGTGTTGGAATCTGCAATATTGTCGTTAAGTACCTATGTATTTCCTAGTTGTCAAATTGGGGATTTTTATAAAAATACTGTCTCTAAGTAGATAATCTTGACAATATCGCCCCTCGATTGATGCCATGTGGGAAGCTATCCTCCAACGAACTAATGTTAATGACCGGTTGCAGATGTAGAGGAGCAGTCTTCGATCGTTCTTTTGTAAAAGTATCAAATTGGTTTATCGGCCCCTTTTATAGATCGAGAACGCAAATAAAGCAAATGCAGTTGTGTCTGCTAACTGGGTTAAGCTTGCTCAAAAATTTCCTAACAATCTTCGAGTGCGCAGTCAGATTCTCGAGCGTCAAAGACACATTCAATCAGAATTCTCCCTTTGGCCATCGTTTTGATTAGTAACATCAGTAATCTTCTGAGGGCCCATGTCATCCATGGACATCAATAACAATTTGCATTGCTTTGCAAGTCTTTGTGGCATGACATTGTGTCCAATAAAATGTTCGTCATGAAAACAGCTTTCATGTCCTATTTCTGAATTGTGAGACTAAGGTAGTAAATCAAAAGTAGCGCCTAGGCCTGCATCAGGGTATGATGCCCCTGTGTTTAAAGCTATACAAGAGCTTTTAACATATGTCCTATGCATCACTCGATCGACGTATATGTGATCTTTGGTATTAAAACAGCTTAATTCACCTTGTCTTTCCAAAGACTTTTCTACATACCCGGAATACATTTAGTGCGCGATTGATCTTTTTTGCGGCGTGAGCCCTTCACCTCTCTGGATAATAATTAAATAGTTTGGCAGAACATGTTCGTAAATAAAGTTATATCAAGATGGCAAGATTGTAAAAAAATAATCCCCTACAGACTGAAATATTAGTAAGAGAGTAAAACAGCTCGGCTTCTTGTATAAACCTTGCTGGAGGAAAGCATTTCCGCAGCTTTATTCAATATGTGCGAAACCCTAGTTTCATATCTTCACTCAAACCGAGATGTGATTTTTCGACTCGTAACATGTAAACAATAATTTTGTGGAAGGAAGATAATATGATTTCATTCAAGCAACAAAAGCTTTCAAACGGTACGTTGATTAAAATTAAAAATTAAACTGATCAAAAAATCGACGAGCTCCTTTTGGTGCAGCGGCGGAGGAATTTGATAGTCAGCTTCTTCCCTGCAGTCACTGCAGTCAATATTCTGGAGTATATTGGAATGCCCAAACGCCCTCCCGTCTACCAACCCCCGATTTAAGCCTGCCAGCGCTAATTGCCGCTGCCCTCCTGAAGTGGCAATAGTTCGAGCATGACCTCCAGGGCCGCTGTTGGTGTGGTTCGCAAACACCCAGTTCCCAGACAAGCGGCTCTCTGGATTTTTGACATCACATCCAAGTTACATTTCTTCGTCAATACCATCCAGTGCCACCTTGGGTTTTAATCCCCAGTTGCCACTGAAAATTCTCTTGCTCCTGTAGAAGGCCACACTGGCCTTCTTAACACGTTCTTCTAAATTAGCCTTTCAGCTTAGCTTAGAATCTAATATGATTTCAAGATGCTTTGCTTCGCTGGAGAGAGTAAAATACTCTCCACCCACCATAGGAAGTCTGAAATTCTGCTCTTGCCTTTTCTTGTAAAAAGCACAAGTTTTGTTTTCGAGGGGTTTACCCTCAATTCACTATTATTGGCCCATTTGTCAAGCTTATGCAGCGCATAGCCGAGTCTTTCACTAACAAATTGATATTAGGCCGTATAATCGACAGGATAAAATTGCAGAGAAAGTAGTATGTATCTGTGATTAACTCACCAATTGTCCATTCAGATGACAGTTTTGAATTAAACAAAAATTCTGAGTGGGCATTTTACACCCCCTTAAAATTCAGAATAAATTATGAAAAACGACTTAAATTAAAGATTTGTTTTGAATTTCAGATGGAATAGTAAATGTCGAAAAACTGATAAATGTGGTAGCAACGACAGGATTCATCGAAAAAATTCCAATGATACCATTATATATTCTATTGGTACATTGCAGCCGCAGCAGCAGCAACAGCAAACCACGACAAACTCAAATATTAGCTCCCAATGCTTATCCCATGACAATGATATAATATACCATTCCACAAAGTCTTCCCAGCCTACCCAATATAATAATAATTCCTGCCAACAATATAAAAGTTCCTCGTATCCAAATTTTTCTAATGCTGGGAAAACAGGCCCGCAACAACTGCAACAAGTGCAGCAGCAACAACAACAGTTGCAACAAGAGCAACATCCTCAATATAGGCACCATAGACACTCTCTTAATAATTTGATTGTGATTTCATCAAATCCACAACAATCGCAGCATGTAACATTTACGTTACAAAAACAACAGCAACAATCATCATCTGGAGTTATACATTTACCAAAAAATGGAAACAACAGTAGTGGAGCCAGTAATATTGTGGACGGGAAACATAGATTAAGTTTAACGAAATCATCAGTGCCTATGTCCACCACAGTTTCATCAATCCAGAATTTACCAACTGGAACAGTAGTAGTAGCAGAAGAAATTTCTAGAATAGAGATGACATCCCCAGTGGAAAATTCAGTAGCGGCCACATCATCCAGCACGGTTAGTAGTACAAATTCTAATTTAACTAGCATTAGTAGTGTAGCTCCTTTAAATCAGATTAGAGATAAGAGTTCAAAGAACACTATCGGTGATATAAATAGTAGTTTAGAGTTTCTCTGTCTACAGATGACGGAACAAGCCATCAATTAGATTTCAACAGTTGCTAAAGAATAGAACTAGTCACATCAAAATGTTTTAAGCTCCTTTAATTTTTATCCAGATGTGTTTATTAAAAGTCACGACCGAGTAATTCGAGCTCTACAATATATTGAAGCCAAATCTGGGCGATATATATTATATTATATATATATTTTTATTAATTACATTTTGCAGTATTTTTAAGAAGGTTTTATGTGGAACATACAATATACTACAAGATTTTGACGTGCGTATGTGCGCTAGAATTGAATAGATTTCAAATATTTTTCATGACGACTTTATTTTGAGAAATAGTAGGATAATTATTCATTTTAAAGTCTTTTTAATTATTTTATTAATCTTAAGTTATATACAAGAATCAAATTTTGCTGCATTATTAAAACATTATTTTTCTCAAGACCTGTGCATGCTTCATTTGAAATTAATGATTTTTTTAGAAATTTAAGAATTTACGAAAATTGGGCTGCAGGTATGAAATTATTCTGAAATTTTTGCTTACTGTGAAGAGCTGGGAAAAGTTATTTAAAAAAAAAAATTATTAAGTGAAACTTTTTATTTTACCGTGAAGTATTCAGAGCATGTTTTTAAAACGTATTGGGCGGTTAATTTGTGAAACCACTAGGAACATCTTTCTAAATCATATCTAATTAGCAAAACAGAGGTGGGACTCTGTCTGGTAACTTGACTCGAAATTAACCATCTTGTACCGTTGGTTGTTGGCGGCATAATAATAATAATGTCGACCAAAAATTGTTTTTGTTACAGAAAAATACTTTCATATCAACTAAAAAAAAATTGGCAAAGGTTTTTAGCTTTATGTCCGAATTTGTTGACGCTGCGTGTGATTTTGATTGGGTTCATGTGAAATAAAATTCACATTTACTTTATTTTGTCAAAATATTAAGCTGTCACATTTACATACATATTATATTAAGACTATTTTAGAGATATGGCAATTTTTTTTCTCTCTCGTTCTTTGACATAGTTAACAGGAGGCAATTTTTTAACTGAATGATAAAAATAGTTCACAGGGTACATAGAACAAACTATATAAAAACAAATAAATACAATAAAAATTACAATTAAAGTAGACACTATAAAGAAATTTAAAAATGTTATTGAGATAGAGTAAATGGATTTTAAAAACTTCTGAAATAAAGTATCGCATCCAGCTTATGTATTATCGGCGCCAAGTCAGTTGATCATTTTTCGCGCAGAGGAAATATTTTCTAAACGAGAATTTGCCTCATTTTGTTGCAAATGGTAAGCTTTGTGAGCATGATCTGTTTATCTGCACTGGGATACGCTGTTAGATAAATGAAATGTTGAAATTGCTTTTCAGTAGAATTTCTCGTAAAGAAGAAAATTGTATTCCATATTTTAGGTTATTTTAGTATTCTTTAGTATTGTGAATTAAAAAATTTTGCAATTTAAATAAATTTTTATGAAATTTTTTGTTCTGAAGAGATAAATTTTCTGGTAATTCACAAATTGATATCACTTCATCTTCTTCGTCGTCGCAAGTTAAAATTCAATCAGAAGTAGAACAGTGTCAGATAAGGAAATTATAATAAAGTAAATTGTCCAAAACGGCTTTATACCTTTTTCAGATTTAATTCAACTAACTTAATTTTTTTTTCAATAAATTTCAAAAACAATTCAACAATATTCAAAAAAACAATTTAAATTTAATTCAACATTTTTTCTAGATAAAGATCAACATATTCGTTATTCAATTAAAATAATTCACCAATATTATTAAACAAATGACTGCCCTGCGGCTGCTATATTCAAATTTGATGTCATTTGGTGTATAAAATTCCGGCAATCAGATTGAGTGATAACAACGAGGCTGTCGTTTATGATATCCGCTAATCTTGCTTCAATGCCTGCGGAACTCAAACGTTGTCTGCAGTAATTTTTAACTTTCAGGAATACATTTTCAATAGGATTTAATATTGGGGAATATGTTGGCAGAAGTTTCTTTCCGGAAAAAGCATTTCTTACTTCCCTCGTTTTATGAATTGCTGCATTGTCCATAATTACCTCATCCAGCTTTTCAAAAAGTTCACGTAAAAAAATACAAAATCTCTCAGAATTAAATATAGCCACCATTGTACACTTTGTAATGTAAAATTCATGTGTGATTCATTGCTGCTACTAGAGAAACATTACGTCCTCTAATAGTTGGTACAGGAATATTGGAACGTGAATTTCTTTTTGATCTCGCTTAGTGCGTCGAAGGTGCAAATTAAAGCTGCTTTCGTCAACAAATATGCAACTTTCGTTGTTAATTGAATTCAAAAAAATCCCTGGCATATGATCTGCGTGCATTAATCGTTTGTGGTGCATTCATGCGATCAACTTGAACTCTTGCAATTTTTAGAGTTATTTTTAATTCAAGTAAAGCATTGTGAATATTCGATAAGTTTAATTATATATTTTTTTGCTGTCGGGTCGATGTAACGTAAAACTTCATCCGTCAATTTCTTAGATCTCGTTCCAGTACATGGTCGTTGCATTATAACCTGTTCATCTCTCCTATATCTTCTCATAATGATTCTAACAGTATTGCGATTAATGCCGGCAATGTCTGCAGCTTCAGCCAAGGTATTTCCTTCTTCTTCCACAATTCTGATAAAAATATCCTTTGGTGAAATTGTTGAATTCAATTTAAAAATTGTTGATTTAATTTTGAAAAATGCGTTGAATTCTATTTGAAATAAATGTTGAATTTAATTTGAAATATGTTGATCGATTTGTTTAAGTTGTTGATTTCTTTTTAATATTTTTGAATTATTTTTCAAATTTGTTGAAAAAAAATGAAATAAGTTGAATTAAATCTGAAAAAGGTATATACCCAAAATATCCTTTCTCAGCTTGTATAACATTTTGATAAACGCTTCTCCAGTTCTCCACGGTATTTTTTTCAAATTCTTCTGTTGCTAATTTCTTAACATCATCTAATTTGAAGATTGTATTTCTGGAACTAACCATTTATAACTGTAGCCGCCGACATTTTTTCAATTGAATTTAAAGCGTGGTAGTGGTGGTTGGTAGACCTAAAACTTCATGCCCATAACTCTGAATCAGATCATCCACTACATGCTTTCTTGGAGTACAATGAATTTGAACACATTTTTCTCAAATTGTTCGTTATTTTTTCTTTGCCATTGTTGCATTTCAGCTTTAGTATTGGCACACATTACGTAATCTTTTTCAAATTTGTTGTGGATGCACTATCAAGTATTATCACTGAAGACCCTTCCCTTCTTATAATTAGACAGAGACCTTAATCCGCGTTAATGCACTAATTTTTACTTGTAATTATCAGCTTAGTTGCTTGTGAGAAAATTTTATAAATCTATACTAAAACTAAGGAGAAAGGGGCTTAAATTAATTTAATTCTACCTTAGCCAAAGTTAGTACACAGAATAGTTTTCCGATTGTTTTACATTTAAAATGCACATGGCAAGAAAAGGAAGAAAGAAAGAAAGATAAAAAAATGAAAAAAAAATCAAACTCTCTTTAATACTTTTATGAATAAACATAAAAAATGTGAAAGCGCCAATTGCATGCAACGAAACAGAATGGCAAATGATTCATTTTCGTAGATAAATGAGAAGGGCCGAAGTTTTCACGTTTTACTCTCATAAAATGCTCCCGGGCTTTTGTGAAAACGGTTTTCTGTGAAATCTTATTAGAAATATCCAATGTTTGTTAGTGTAATTTCTATGCAATTTCAGTAGCACGTGCTTCTGTTTACATTCGTTTTGCTCTGAAGAGATTAAATGGGAGAATTTCATGCTGATATTTTCGGGAGAAATGAGAATTTCATTTGAGAGGAATTTTATATCTCCTTTCAGAACCTTGGCCAAAGCGAAATTTATCTTTTTCTTAAAATATAGAGGTAGTGTGATCTGATGTACATTATTATGAATAGTTTGAAAGAATTTTGAAGGTATTCAAGAAGATTTTATCATTCAGGTAATCCTCTCGATTTTTGTCATTAACTCGTTGTCTCAGTCGCACTAGAATAATGTATAGCCAAGTTCTTTCCCCCCCATTCATGTAAAAGACGAAAGTATATGAGATTACCTGTTTCGGTCTAAAAAACACGAAAATTTTCCAATTTTGTTCGGCTGTGTCTTCTTAATATATATTAGGCTGTCTTTGCCTTAGCTATCTGCTTATACGACCGTTTAAGTTAGCTAAACTTGATTGGGTATACACCTTTATTTAATTGATATAAAATAGGAAAATACATATATAAAAATATTCGTTTTACTGTAAGGGAGTTTTAATCCACTTGTATTTATTTTAGGGATTGGGCGGCGTCTTTAAACTGTGTAAGTACCAAAAAGCCTTGCGGGGTTTTATTGGGTGACATTATAAACCATGGCCGATTAGGATTGTTTGGTAGTAGATTAGTTCATTTGCGTGGTTATGAAGAGAGTTCAGGTTATAGAGGTGCGATATGACGAATGGTAATTGATAACGGTTATGTGCGGATTCCAGGTAATCTATGGGAAAATTTATGCACGTGTGCAGTAGGGGATTATCGGTGCTACCTAGTCTATCGAAAAAGTGTAATGTTTTGCTTCTCGCTCTACTCTGGAAATTTTTGTTTTTTCGTATAAGGTTTTGTTGTTGAAGAACTGGTATGAATCAGGTTTACCCGTGCAGCGCCTTAGAATGGATCTTTCAAGCTTACGAATGCGTTCCATTTGGTTCGATGAAATATCGGTCCAGATAGGGCAGGCGTATATAAGGATTGGCCTGATTAGTTGCTTGTAGCAGATTATTTTTATTTTTAGGCTGATTGCTGACTTAGGATTGGTCTGAGCCTTAGAAAGGCAATAGAGGCTTTTTTAATTATTGTGTGAATATACCTGAACGGTTTAAGATTTTCAGTTAGAGTTAGGCTTAAGTATTTAACTGAATTCTTTTTGGTGACTCTGCAGTTGTTTAGAAGTATGTTCATATCCTTTAGGTGTATCGAGTGTCGAGCGTTAAAGGATTTTATTCCCGTGAAAGCAATTGCCTCACACTTGTCATGCTGACATCGTTCCCGAAGTGCAGTGATTTGTCACTGGGGGATGAAAGTTCAGGGGTCTGGAAGTCAGCTGTGTATAAGTTGTACAAGATGGGTGAGAGTGCTGATTCTTGGGAAGGCCTATGTTTCGTTGGCAGTTATTAGATAGTTTGGACCCTATCTTTACCTTGAAGGAACGATCTGTGAGGAAACTCAGGATAATTTTGCAGAGCTGTGGTTGAAGTTGTATGCATGTAGCATTTTATGGATAAGGCCTTCCGGCCAGAACAAGATGCTTGATGCTCTAACCACTTGTTACATACCTTTCATGGAATACTGAGAGAAGGCAGAGGTATGCGTGTTATAGAAAAGAGATAGGTATGCGTGTTATTATCGAAAAGAGATAGAAGTTTATGCGGCTATTTATGCAGAGGCTAATTCGAAGGAAGGTGTGTGCAGGTCGAAATGTGTCATATATTTTCATTGCTTTTCTAAGAACAATGAAGGAAGGTAAAGTGCGTGAAGATGGAAAATATTTTGATTTTTGCATTATTTTAGAAGAAGTGGACTCTAGTTGAATCTGCCAAAAGGCGTCTTTCAGGTCCAGGTTTGAAATGTATTTTGCCGGACGGAATTGACCCAGAATTCCGTCTATCCATGGTAACGCATCGGCGTCTTTCTTAGTGACTGTATTCACCTTTCTGGCGTCAAAACAAAGCCCAACCTTTCCTGGCCTCGATACTAGCACTACTGGAGAGCGCCATGGACGCTGACTCTTCTATCACACCCCGTGATAACAACATCCACTCTAATTCGGCGTCCATCAAATTTTGTATCGGAGTAGCACCTCCAGTGTCGATGTTGTTGGTTATGAAAGACGTTTTGCCCAAGCCTAGTGGAGGAAAAGATGGAAAAACTGCTTGGTGGCTTCAAGACGTTTTGATTCTTGCACCCTAGACATCTGGGGCCAACCTAAGTACAGCACCTAAGTGAGTCCCGGAACTACGTAAACACGCACGTTCTTGGTTTCACTACGGAAAGCTACATCCAAGTCCACATGACCATGAACTTCCCAAGAGCTACCTTGCCTAGGATACTGACAGTGGCACCACTGTCTAATAGTCCTGACACGGTTCGCCCGAGTAGTTGTACTTCTGCATACAGACTAATGTGGGGCAACTTTTTTCTCTCGGCTTTAGCACGTTTGCTGTGTTTCGACCGTTCGTGCTCCCAGGTAAGTAATAAAATCTTTATTAGATAAATATTATCTTTCGATCAAATTATTATTTTAAAGTAAAATCTGTCTTAAGCTCGCAAAAGATATCTTTTTATTATTACTAAAAAATAAATGTCACTTCGACTCGCAAATTTATAATTTTATCCCAACTCGACGGGAGTTTTATTTTCTTTAAAAATACTGTAGAACTAACTCATCTCGAGGATTATAAAAATCGAACTCCTCGACGTTTGGGCTTGATGGCCCCATATAGCCACGCTTATTTGAAAAATCCTTTTTTATTATTTTCATTCTTTCTTGCGATGTTGAAAAAACGTACGTGAGAAAATGCAAAAAAGTTTTATTGCAATGCATATGCATAAAGAAGAAATGAAATCTGATATGCAGTTGTGTTTCGTTGAAATAATTATGTGAAGTCAACGAAAGTAATTGTATGTATGGATGTAGGTACATGCAATTAGATTTAACGAACTAGGTAATGTACGTATGTACAGTGCACATACGGAAAAGGAAAAGAAGAAGACACTATGTAGGTAAGTATGCATACCGTGTGAGTGGAATGTGTGTCTGATAACAAAATGCAATTTATGCTAAATTTCATTTTGTTGTAACATGGGGATGCATTTTTAAATGTTTTAAATTGAAATTGAAATTTTAAAATGAAAATGATTTTTCAGGGTCAATTCGTAATATGTATATCAATATATTGCATAGGCAATGACTTTAAGCGTTTGGTTATTAATTAAAAAAACAAAAATGGGAAAAAGGTACAAAATGTTTATTGAAGATTAAAAATGAATCCTTGTCTTTTATTTTTTAAAGATTATTTCATGTAAATATTGGCCACGACTACGTTCCAGGTGGTCGATACGAGAAGTACAATTTTGAGTGACTTTCGAGAATAGCCGCTGATATCTCATCGATTACACGTGTGATGTTGTCTTCTAGTACTTGAATCGATGCTGGTTTATCCTGGCATAAACAAGAGATTTGGTGTACCTCCACAAAAAGTAGTACAACGGTGTCAAGTCGCACGATCTAGGCGGCCAATTCACTGGTTCAAAACGAGAGATGAATTGCTCACCAAATTCATTTCGCAAGATCCTTCCGAAAAATCCCAGTTGCTGCGAACGGCGACGAATGGACACATCACGATCACTGGCGGCAACAGCAGCAATATTTTCTTCTGTACGCACATTTGCGGGTGGCTTGATGTCTAATAATATGTAAGCGTTGTTCTGATGAAAGTCTTTTCATGATGAAATGGCAATGTAAACTGAATAACTTTGATTTTGACACATGTCACGAAACACGCGTGTCCTTTCAAAAACAGAGCGCTGAAAAACCCAAACTGCAAAAAAATCACCCATCATATAGTTTATTATAAAGAATATTAATTATCATTGTATGACTTACGTTGTAATTTTGGTTATGTATATATATATGATATCCGCCTGGTACGGTAGCTCACTGTTATGGGTATCAATTTGAGAGGAATAAAAAAAAAACTGCATTTTGTCATCTTTCGGCCAGCCGGTGGTCAAGTACTAACCGTTCTTGAATTGATAATATAAGAGAGAAACTTGATAACTACGATTTGTTTGTTTCGACTTCTCATGTGCGAATTCATGTGACTATGACTTTTTTTTCTTTTTTTAATAGAGTTGGCAGCTCTGTTTGTCATTTGTCTTGTCATTCATTTTGTACATACATTCATTGGTTGCGTTCACTTCACTGACATATATAAAATGGACTGCTGATACTACTGATATTTCTTACATTATTTGATATTATTATGGATCACTTTTTTATAGTTGTCCCTTTTTGGTTTAACTACTTTATTCCGCTGAACTACAAATAATAAGTTCTATACAAAATACACCATAGTCCAGTTTCAGTTCAGTGGTTTTCCAAATGAATATATAGGATAGAAATAGATGGCAATACAATATTTGTAATCCTTTCTCTGTCCCCCATAGCTACTTTTAGGGGCAGGTAGACAAAAATTGCTTAATTTTATTTCTTTAAAAATCAAGTTTAAAAAATATTTGATGTTGTAGGAGATAAGCTTCCAAGAAGAGAAATAATTTCGAGAGCTTCTATAATTTGTTGAACTTTTAATATGAATATTAAAGCAAAAGTAAAACTTGAAATTAAGATAATTGTCACACACTGCCAAAAAAAGTTGACCCATATGAAATAGCAAATCAGGTAGTCCATGTTATATATGTCAGTGGTTCACTTACACGATAGCGTCTTGTGATAGCGTTGTGTTGTGAACAAATGTTAAAAGAATTACTTTGACAGTTAGTCACTGCAGTGGTGACTCTTGTGTAACCAAATTGCAGTGAATGCAAAAGAGAATAACGTAGCAAATCACATATTTTTGACGTTTGCAAAAAATAAATAAATTAAATGTAAACATGAATGTCAAATTGCAAATAGCGTTATCGTTGGGAGATGAACTTTTTTCGACATTACAAGGAAATAAAGTAATGCATTGAAATTGATTTATAATAAAAAAGACTTTTTGGCCCATCACACAGGCCATATTCTTCGCATCAACCAAAATTGATATATCTTCTGCTTCCATTTCCATATCAATGTCACTTTGACAACACAAATTTATTATCGCACAACTTCACTATCCTAAATACGGGTATAGTGAAATAATGCGCGCTACCTTTTACTCTTGGCCGTCTCAGTGAACGCGTGAGAAAGTAAAAGGAAGTGATTATATCCGTCATTTTCTGTGTACAGTGAACGCCCGATAGCGTTGTGTAGTGACACGGTAGTGACATTATCATTTTTTTTCTGTCGGTGAACGCACCCAATACGCACCCATTGTTCTTTTTCTATTTATTTATTTTTTGTATTAATTTATAATTTTTTGAGTTTAATTGTAATTGGTGGAATTATTTATTTTATCAATTTGTGAAGAAGTGAAGTGATTATTTATTTTGAAGGTAGGTATGTTTTCTTTATATTTATTATATTTAAATTAGGTCTGTTCGTGTACTCAATTTCGTCAATTTCGTCGAATTTTAAAAATCGGTAAACATTGGGGATATGACAAAAACAATCAGAGACAATTTTCAGGATCACCAGTGCATATGGAAAATGATAAACAAACATATAATTACATAGAGTACTAGCCCGACGATCAGTACTCAGAAGGGATCGTATATCACGTTTTCGTTCTGATGAACGGTAGCTACTTCGCGATGACGTGTTTATTTTATTGTCTTGCGGGTGCCCCGAGGAATGTTTAGACATGACACCTGTTTCTGAGTGTGTTAATGGGTTAAGGTTTTCTGTATATGAAATGAACAGTTTTTGTATATGAAATGAGTTTTAGATATATTTTTAGGTTTTTGTGATATCTAGAAATGATGCATAAGTAATGCATAGATATTGCATTTAGGTAATTAGAGGGTGCATTTAGGTAATTAGAGAATTATGAATTTGAGGAAGGTGATGGGGATTCATGACCTCAGTAATGCCTGTATCGAGGGAGCCTTATCAAGCTCCACCGAATTACGTTATTATGCTACAAGGTATTTATGTTGAGAGACGGTATAGCACCGTTCGGCTCATCTTTAATTGCTCTGGGAGAGACGTCGTCACCCCTTGGGTAGGGGAACCCCGCGAGTTAAATCGACCTAATTTACCAATCATTAATACAGTTGGAAGGCAAGAAACTCCGCTCGGAATCACCGTTCACTGAATGTACACTTTTATTTCGGTTATTTTTAACATTCAAATGAAAACGTCAAACGTATTTTAATAATTGAATTTATTCCATTCATATAACACCTTTTCACAACAAAATTATCTCCTTTTTCGGATCTTTTCTGTTTAACTTTCCAGGTAAGCATTTTATATCTCTCCTCACAATATGTGAATTTCTGTGTGGAATTAAATTAATATTACACCTTTAAGGTTTATTTGAAGGCTGATGTTATGACATGCAAATGTGGGAAATTTTATTTAATAGAAATGCTGCTATGTATTGCAACATGAAAAATGCTGGAAAGTTAAGTTTGAGGCTTTCGTATTACCAAGCCATAGGTTTTGTTTTTGTTGCAGTTTGGTATGTGTCTGGATCTTTTAGATCCAGTGTCTGGTTTTGTTGATATGTCATGTTTTAGGTCTATGTATGTAGCTCGCGTGGGACAATATCATGTGGTCAACTTGTCCCTTTGGCCGGACTATTCAATGTCGGTTCAAGCAGTAAGTAAGTTTGTTGGGATCAATTGGTCCCATTTTTTGTGTTTTCATTTTACTAACAAAAGAAAATTTTACTTATCTACAGATGCCAAACTTGTGCTGACTGGCCGGTCAATTTACTGTCCTGCTGCCGATACTACGAATAATCATTCGCCTATGGATTCGTCAGGGCACGACGGACAATCATCGGAATTTTTTGCTCTAGATATACGTTTATATTCTTCCTTTTATTGTAAAAAAAAAAAAATTCAACAAATTTTCTATTTTTTTTTACATAAACTGAGATATATATATTTTTTTTCAGTTTACTTGTTTTCTGACCCTTGTTCCAATGAGTAATTCCCGTATCGTGTGGCTTCTTCTTTTTTCTTTATTCTAGATAGGATATATGCAAATGGAGGTGCTTTATTAAATATGACAGTGTATAATGGTGGATATGATGGCTATCTATGGGATTAAGAAGAATTTGTTCCTAGTCATTTTAGAAACGAATGGCTTCTAGAAGTTTCTCTAGATTCATGTGTTATGTACGGAATCGCTAATCGAAGTTAGAGAGAGAATTTTTCTCTAACTTCTCCGCAATGATTTTTAAATAACAAAACGCTTACTTTTGTTAAAAGTATAAAATATATTTTATTATTATAAAAGGAAAATATATATTTAAAAGAATACAAGAGTATGTAAGATCTATAACTTTCGATTGGTTTAACGCACGGCGATCTGAGATGAACTGAACTGTACTTCTTAAAATTATCTTAAACCAACAGAACATAAACATGAAAGTAGCTGAGTAGCACAATTCGCTTCTCGAGAAAATGTTTATGTTTACAAAGATTTAATAAAGTATCGTATTACAGTTTTCTTAGCAAACTACGAAGAAACAAAGTATGCACAGTAAAATGTTGCTGACAATAAAGAAAAATTGTTTCTTATCTAATATGAATAATCAAGCTATGCATAACACATGTTGCTTGTGATATTTAAGGATGTTGTTATTGTTACCATATTTGTTTCCATTGACTTAAGACGTCATATTCCACACCACACTGGAAATGATTATTGTTGTTGGTATGAAATGGGAGTTAAATTTGGAAAATTTTACGTTATGTCCGTGCAGGATAATTTCCTTGCTGCGCACATAGCAACCGGTATAGTTATATATTGTGCCGGTACCGTGTAGAGATTGTGATTTAATAGAATCTTCACAAAAGACATCTATATGGAGGGCTTCTTTTAAAGAGAAAAGCCAAGCGTTTTGTTGTGATAATTGCGTCCAATAGTAATTCTGCTTTTAGAATAAAATCGTCACATTTGGAATTAATGGGTTCCTTTTTATTAGATTTATTTCACACTTACTTAACTTTGCACTTGTGTTAAGGATGGGAGATGAAGTTTTGCAGTAAAACTGCATATGATCCAACTTTGCGCAATTGTGGATATCCTGGAATGTTAATTCGAGATAGTGAGATCTGAGTGTTGGTAATGACATTGCTTTAAAAATATTGGATATGGTTCCTTGTAGGAATGGGAATTCTGAGCTCTGTAATTATTTTATTATTGAAGATATTCACAGAAATTGTACTTAGTTTGTAAATTTGTGTTATCAATTTTTCTCTGGGATTTACTGGAAGCATCATTGAGTTTGGCAGCTCCTGCCTGATGTCCGATAAAAGTTTTTCTATTTTATTAGGTTGTCGTGTCCCAAATAAAAGCACGCGTAAACCTCATATAAAAACGTATTCATCAATTAATTCTACCAAGAACCCAATTTTAACTAATAAATCACAGCCGATGCTCGCATCTGAGCAACTCGATCAACTCGCAACGCCGGGCCCTCCTGTTGGAATCATTACAGGCGGAAGCGACTCTGACCTAGTGACCAGTGCTATACCTTGCAATTAATAACAAAGCATTACATCAGACACAGCTGCCAGCCGGAGACCCCAATACTATGCGAAGTGAGTTACTTAACTATCGGTCAATGCCCAATTACCAACAGCAGTGGATGCGACAGTTTTTTAGTAAACACTGTAACGAAAGACGAAAGAAACTCGAAGGTAACCCTAAGGGTTAGCTCGAGGCCCCTGTTCACATAATTCGGAGGTCTACACGAATTAACCGACCCGAAGCTAGCTGGCCTAAGGTGCAATGGGCGCCAGGTTCAATGGGGAGACGCTCCCCCCAACTGTTAGATGCCGTCACTGGACTGATATATCTAAGACACTGAAATCCAATTACCTGGTCGGCAGCTGCCTGTCCTCTCTGGTCACTAGATCTCCTTAACAGCACCAGTGCTCATCGTACAGAACCACTAGACAGAGCAGCAAGTCCTACACAAGTACCCTCCTCCTCGACCTCCAGAAAAGAATTGCTGGCTAAGCTCGTCGGATGGGTGTGGGCGGAAGAACGGGCACAAGTGGCGGACGAAATCATGAATCCACAAACCTCCTACTTCTACTACTAACGACCCGACAACACACTAATAGCTCCACCTCCTACTTCTACTAGCCTGAGTGGCCACCCGGTATGACATGACCAGACTACCCGCATACAACACTTTTGAGAGGGCTCGAGGCCGAATCACCGTCAACGATAAGACGCTCCTCCTACTATACTTGGTCACATCACTCACGAAATACTGTGCAGCTCCAGACATTATCACCACGGCAAGGATCGGACAGAGGGTGCCTTATTAATAACTAATTACTCATGTGTATTCATGTTTTATTAAATACCTTTACTTCCACCAGCGTATCCGAACAATAAAAAAAAATTCCTTTTTTTTTCTTTGTTAAAAGTGAATAATCTTCTATCCTCTCTAAAATTAAATTTTTGTTTTATTTCCTAATCCTAATCACAAGAAAATCAACACTCCTGGTGGCGGAACAGGTTAATTGTAATTACTAATTCATCCTAATTCCTCGACTTACCTACACGCTGTAGGTGTTACATTTGTGTTCTATCACAACCACTTTACAGCAAAATTACAGCTAGGTGCCGCTCCATGGGCAATTCACGTAATTAATTAAATTTGGATTCTTTTCCTGTTCTTATATAAATTCTTGGTTTGGGGTTTTAAATATTTATATATAATTTTTTTTTTTTTTAACAAAAAGTAATTAGTCGCAGTTGATCTAACCACGTGAACTTCCCCAGGTAAATTTCGGATTAACAAAAAAATCAAATATCTTGCGTTTTCTTCATTCAAATTCAAAGGGCTCAACTACTGGAAATGCGGCTTATTGCTACTTGTACTCTATTTTAAAGTTTAACATTATGGCCTATACAGCCCAAGTATACTTAACTAATTCAAAAAAAATTGTAATATGCAAATTCAATAACTTTGGTACTCACCTGCGTATCCCAAATGCATTTGTGACGACGCAGCGGCTGTAGGAAAATTTACAAAATTATGCTTGGGTTGTCCTAATTACTACTTATAAGTGTCCTAGCTTATCCTCCTTAAGCACTACGTATATGATTAGGCTAGTTAGTGATCAGCGTTGCACTTCCCACCGCGGCTTAATTGACTCATTACAGTGATGCTACCGATAGTTGCACATAGAGCGCTAATTAATAGCCTCGATCTTCATCCTCGTAGAGTCTTCCTACGTTAATTGTAGTTATTTAAGGTGAGTTCCAAAAGGGTTCTTCTTCGGCGTATAGCCTTTTTGAATTCCCTACTGCTGTTTGGAAGTTGCAAGGCAACCTAAATGGTTGGAGGCGAGCCTTCGAAGTGAGACTTTACGCCCCCAACACACACGCTAACGAATACAAAAGTTTTTATAATTCCATCCCTTTACTTCTTATAATTTATTCCTTACCTTAATTATTTTGCGCTTCCGGCACAGTAATTCTTATGCCGCTCCCGAGAGGGTTAATTTCGGTTATTCCAGTGTTTTTCAACCTTTTTCATTGAGGGGCACCCCTGACTGAAATTTAAAAAATCGTGGCACCCTTGACCAGAGGCGGATCTAAAATCTGAACGCTGTATTAGGGTCCGGGGAGGGGACTCTTTCACCGGGGGAACGTGTCCAAATCAGAATTTAAGTCCATTGAATTTTGTCGAAATACCTACATGTAAAATAATAGTCTCGCTATTGTTTTTTAAAACTAGTTTTATTATCAAATTACACAAATAAGTAAATAATATTAATTTTAATTAATGCGAGATCTGAGCTTGACGTGATGAGCAATTTTTTTTAATTCTGGTCGGAATATTGGAGAGGCACACTCTCATTTCTTCTTCGATCGTTTGCAAACGTTCCCTTTTATTATTTTTGATGGACGTAAGAGCCGAAAATCCAAATTCACACAAATATGAAGTCGAGAATAATATTGTGAGAGCTCTTTTAGCTAATTGAGGATACTCTGGCTTTATGTGTATCCAAAATTCATTAATATTCAGTTCTTTATATTTCAGTTTTAAATTGCCATCATTCTTTAATTCAATTAGTGCTTCTTGCTCTTCAAGGTTTATCTTTACTTCATTAACGTCCACAATGAATGGATTTCTTATCCAATCGTAATCCTCAACACGTAAAGAAGGAAAGTAGTGACTTATATTATTGAGTAAGATTTGTATATGTTCCGAAATAAGAGGGATTATTTTAACATTTGTCATAGTAGAAAACTGTTTAAACATTTTTACATTCCCTTCTTTTACTTCTCTTAACCATAAATTTAATTTATCTTGCAAACTCTTGACTTTGTCAGTTGAAGACAGAATATTTTCTTCTTTGCCTTGCATACTTGTATTTACCGTATCCAATATTTTAAATATATCTACCAAGTATGCTAATTTGCTGCACCAATCACGACTAGAAAGCAGGCAACAAAATTCTTCTCTATCTTCCGTATTAAAAAATAAATTCATTTCATTTCTCAATTGAAATACGCGAGTTAACACTTTTCCACGTGATAGCCATCTGTGTGCAGCAGTAGATTAACATATTTTGCCCCCAACCTCTGCACACAAAGCCGCAAATAGGCGTGATTTAAGTGGTCTGCTTTTTATGAAGTTTACCATTTTTACTACTGCATCCAGGACAGATTTTAAGTCGCTGTTTAGGGTTTTTCCTATAAGGACTTCACGGTGAAGAAAACAATGTGTTGTTATAATATTAATGTTACGTTCTTTAACCAGGGCAATAAACCCCTTTATCGAACCGACCATGCAGGGTGCACCATCTGTACAAATTCCGGTACATGATTCCCACTTTAATTCATGCATTTCTAGATAGGAATTTACTGTATTAAATATATCTCGGCCTGTAGTTGTTTTCTGAAGTTCCTTACAACACAAAAATTCATTCACTATTTTTTCATTGTGAATAAATCGAATGAAAACAAGAAGCTGAGCTATATTGGATATATCTGTTGATTCATCGACTTGAATTGTAAACATATCGCTTTTTTTAATGGAAGTAATTACATTTTCTTCTATATCTCTTGACATATCTGTAATTCGTCTGCTGATTGTATTATCGGAAAGAGGATTTTTTTTAACTTCATTTTCTGCATCAGTACCGAACATTGTCCTTACTATAGCTATACAGGACGGCAAAATTACTTTTTTTGCTTCAGTATGCGGTTTCATATTTTTCGCAATTATTTCGGCAACTAAATAACTAGCTTCCTGGGCTTTATCAGATAGTTTTACCATTTTGGTAAAAGTTGCGGATTGTTTTTCTTGGGAATTTAAACACCTTCAAAATAAGATCTAGGTTTGTCCGAAAGATGTATGTGCTTCTTAAATAAATGTCTTTTTAATTTGCTGGGTGCCATTGCTTCGTTAGCCAACGTATCATCACAAACTACACATTTTGGCTTTGGAAAGTATTTATCCCCACACCATGTGAATCCAAAATTTAAATAGCTATCTAGATATATGTAGGCGCACTTTCTTCTTAACATTTTGAACAGCGTGGTTTGAAGATTGTGAAGATGAAGCAGCAATTGAAGTTTTCTTATTCTCACTGTCATCTTGATTTAAACACTCACACTCATCTGTAGAATCTTTACGCTGTTTTTTCTTAATGAGAAATTTGTCCATTCCTAAAAATTAGTAAATAAATATTATTTTCGGCCCAAAAGTAATATAAGGTACCCGCCTTTGTTTGGTCGATGATCAATCAAATAAAAAATATTTAATCAATTTTTAAATTTGTCTTTTATAAAAAGATGAAATTTCGATAAAAAATATTTAAAATTTTTTAATATATATCTGGCTTTTTAAAGTATCTACAAGGCACAAGTGCCCACGTCGTTCTTCTCTGCTAGTTGGCCTGGCACTGGGATCTGGAACTAGGAATGTGAAGGCCAAGCAATGTGGTTCGCCCATTCATGCAAAAGACATAAGTATATGAAATTATTTGTTTCTTTCTTGAAAACACGAAAAATTTCCAATTTTGTTCTTCTCTGTCCTATCTTTTCATTAGTTTATCTTAGACATTACATTAACGAGCGATTAGTCATCGTTCTTTGTTTACTAAGTATGTAGATCGTAGCAAAATAGAACTGAAATGAGTTCTCTTGAACTGCACTTAAGTAAATTTCCAAGAAAATTCTTAAACTTTGCGGCACCATTCTTAAACTTTGCGGCACCCCGGTTGAAAACCACTGGGTTATTCCCTTGAAAATTACCAGTGATATAATCTGCTGGGTTTTGCAAAATGAATTTCCCCTTGCTCGAACTAAAAATTAGGCTTCTTCTGCCTTCTTGGCACTTAATACTTTTAAAATATAATAGAGTCACTGCTAACTTTCTCTCGTGGCATTCGGCTTCCCAAAAGAACGGTTTGTGGATTCCTTGCGGTGTTTTCACCGCTTATCCCTCCAACCTGAGCAATTAATCATAAGCTTGTCACTAAGTGGCGTCTACTCAGTTCGATCTAGGCATCACTAGATGGCTTCGCCCTTTTATACCAGTCAACTACCAAGTCCCGAAACTCTGATCATACAGTTCCGAACTAAGTGTCATCACCTGCCACCTACGCTGTCTTGGTTGTAACGAATATGGGTTTGGACAACGGCTAAGGGTGTTGCCAATTACACTTGAAATTTTTCTTATAATTGTATATGTCAACTTATCTTGAACCTCTGCTTTAATATGTCACCGAATCGGATGTGGTTCTATGCTAAGATTAGGCTATGTAGATATGTCGAGCTATAATGTCGCCCAGAGAGTGCATGCATACTGAACAAGAGACGGCCTGTAATCCCATTAATCGAAATTATTAAAACTAATTCACTCTCCACGCTCAGCACAAGTAAAGGTTTTATTATTATGTTTTTTTTTCTTATCTTATGCCACTGTTACAACACTTTGCAATCGCCAAGCATTCAACTATTGCGAAGTAAAATGCTTAGGTATTGGAAACTGCTTAATTAGTCGTACATCTGCTGCTAGCTGAAGTCATTATGTCACAACTCCTCCGAATTGAATATTGGGCCACGACAAGGTGATATTAGTGTACGATGAAATTTTCAATGCCTTGAATCAGTTAAATTTTGAAATATGTTTTAAGGAAATTTTAAGTTATTTAAACCGAAATACTTACAGGAATAAACATGAGAAAAGAATTGGAAATGTCTTCTCGTGTATATTTTATTCTTTGAGAGCCACTCGTGCATTTTCGTCCATAGGCAGTTGTCATTAAGACATACGGTAACAACAGTAGAAAGCCTATGATGTCAGTTTTAAAGTTGATCAGTTCTTTAATGTAGCTTTAATTATAGCTTTCTTATTGCAAATTTCAATTATTTTCTCATTCAATGAAGTCCATTCTGTAAACAGTTTATTAACTGCAGATGGGTTCCTACATTTGTTCAAAATCATTTGTTAATAAGTGACATTCAACGGGGCTGCTATGAATGTAGATAGTTAAATATGATTTGATCTGATCCTTCAGACTTAAGTTTAGCTATTGTGTATTCAAATCTGTCTTTCCAATTAAGTTCAATTTTATGCTTAGGCTCTACATGACTTTCTAAGTATTTTAATTTACCCTCTAAGCTCTTAGTTTCAATAACAGGTGTGTTCACCCAATCATTATGATTAGTTGACGAGGAACAACTGGCTTGTATACTTGTATACTTCCCATAATTTCCCGGATGCGTGGACCTTGGTTTCTCTATTCTATGGGACGAAATAAATTGATCGATTTTCACTTGGAAATTCATCGACTATTTGTTCAATCAATGACAGAAACCGATCTTTTGTTATTTGGAATGATCGATTGAAATTTTTTCAGGTATCGTATTCTTTATGTATCACAATATTTGATCCACGTTCTTTGTTACCCAATTTTTTATATTTTCTGTATGTATTTAGTACTATTTCCCCATTTGCAGATTTTAGGTGTTCCTTCACTTCATTTTGTCCTGTTGCACAATGTATTTGGTAACTTGAAGTTAGAAACACGAATGATGTAGAAATAAGCTACGCATATTTGTAAGTACCTATTAAAAATAATCCCAACTTATTTAGGTATTACCTGTTCCAAATTATTTACTATAGCGGTCTCTCCTATTATTTCATCACCTTCACTGATGATATTTGTGGCGGGCGATAAAGGGGCGCGATAAGTGCGGGTTGAGTTCACAAAAAAAAACCTGAACTGTCACGCGTCATAATAAAAATAAATAAAATCGTGCTTAAAGAAAAGACCACAACATCACATCGTCTACTAGTTCTCCGGTGCTGTGCCCCATCCTCCCATTGATACCAGATTGCAGTCACTCTGCTCTTTATTTTATTAGTCTAGTACATTTTGTGTTCCTACTTAATATCATCTTCGCAGCATTATGGACTTGTATGATATAGCATTATAAAAAACTGAACTAACCGGACACTTAAAGTGGTAGAGAGAGGTAGAAAGAGGTCTTCCCTTTTTTTCTACTTAATATCACCCCGTAACATTAGTGGTGTGCGCAAAATCATGGACCTTGGGGACTTAACAAACTAATCCTTTAATGCTACGCCCAATGGGATAAATTTCTCTAGAGGAGTTGGTGTTGTTTCACCAGGACTGCGATTGTTTTGCTTTACGTATGTATTCGACGACTGGGTTGTACCCAGAAGACTTCTTGGATTATCAACCACCGGTTACTTAATAAGACCGGAACTGAAACGCGCTAGTTACCTTTGGGTTGCATTGTACATTGCTGTCAGAAATGTCTCTACTGGTACGATCGCTAAATATATTTCTCTTAGAACTTTACAAAAAGTATGATCGTAACCTTTACATCGATCGTGAAAGTTAATCTATATCTACTACAATTCCCTCAAAATTTTTCGTGGTGATTGAACTTGCACTTAACTGAGGGCACTCAACGGTGGACGAAAACTTAGTTTTCAAATTTCAAATATATATATAGGTAATTTAATTCGATTTTATTAAAATAACGTTTTGCTGAATTAATGCACTCAACGGGGCTGTTGCGGGACCACCAGTGCCCCTAAGAATCCCAGCTTTCTACCTCAAGTGTCTTTCTGCGATTTTCCCTTCCTTTTTGTTGTCTTCGATATTATATCACCGCTTGCTGTGAATCCTTATCACGATGTCCCCGCTTAAGTAATCTTCACAAACTTTACAATTCTTTCTACGTTTTACTTCACTTTCACGGGTTTTCATTTTCTTCCTTAGATTTCCTGTTATTTTTTTTTCTATGGCTGATCACCTTTCTCTTTTAATAGTAGACACTTAATGATCATCATGACCGGCTGTCACTTTTTCCGGCACGGGCCACAAGCCACTTGAGGCTTACGATATCATAAAAGAAGCCTACCGCAGGATGGATAAGATAGCGACTTGGTATCCTTTCACGAAGAAGTGCTATTTACGATAGAATGCAAGGTTGTATTGATCATACTGGATATTACTGGTCTCAACTGGTCTCATATTTGTTGACTATTTATATTTTATATAAATTTAGTTGAGATTATCAAAGCGCAGCATGTTGAATACGAGCTAATGAAAGGGTGAAAATTGTAAAAACAACAGTTAAAATATAACAAGTAAAACCTTTAATATAAAATGTTTTTAAAATATTCTTAATTTTAAGTCTTACAATGTTTTCTGGTTATGTTGTACTAGATAAATAAGAGCCTGTAGAGATTGATGTCTGTTTGCTGGATGGACGTTGAATCTTTTTTTTTGTTTACTCTGTCCGCTGCATGCAGGAAATGCTGTTGGATGATCTGGCTAATGTTGTGTTCGCTGCAGGAGGTGAACAGTTGAAAACACGTGCCTGTAAAAAATTGAAACAAAGTTAGACATTTGTTAAGGACGTTTTTGGGTAGTTGTATACTTTGTTACAATAATGCTGATTTTTTATAGGGGTTTTATGCTCAGCATTTCCTTTATTGAGGTATATGATAACATCTGCAATAATTACAATTATGCAATATCGCATATACATACTTACATAATGGATGCAGACATTACATAGTTATTTCTTGAAAAACGGATAACTTTTGTTATAATTGCTTACCTTTTAATAGGCTGATGAAAAAAAATGTGTTGATGCTTGGCTTGTCCTTGGTGCCATTCCAAGTATAGTGCCTCGACAATTCGTCAGTCATGAACTTCCTCAAATTGAAGCGTAGGAGATCAGCAGGTGTTCCCCTCCCACACCGAGAAAATAAATGTTTCTGGAATTTATTCAAAGTTTTAATTGTACATTCTTGCCCAGGAACAAAATGTTAAATATTTTCTACTTACAAGTTGAGATCGGGCTTTGGGATTGTCCAGTAGCACTTTATCAAATTCTGATAATGCGGCCATTGTGTTGATTGGAAGTTCAGGCAAAAGTTTGTCTTCCTCCAAAAGTGCCGTATTCTAGGGAGCCGCCTTTTTACAATCTCCTTTGTAAGAGCGACAGCTTCCTGCGTTAATCTTAGTATTATCGCCTGGTTTTTTTCGTGCTGGCCATCCAGTTTTTTCAGCATACCCAAGAGAAAACTCAACCCAAAAATGCCCAAGAACGAATTCACCCGAGAAGTACGTGAACAGACCTAATATTTTAAATGCAAACAAAAAACAAAACCTTCTATTTTTGATTGTTGTAGTTTTTGTTCCTGTTCCTTCTTCTGTAGTTGTTGTTTTTCTTCCAACAGTTGTTGTTGTAGCTGTTGATGTTGCTTTTTCCTTTTTTCCAGCTTTTCCTGTATGTTCTGCTCTTGCTGCTCCTTCTTTTCTCGGTAATCAATTATATAAATTTTTAAAATTATTCACATTAAAAATTATTTCATTAAATTTACTTACTTTTCCTGAAATTCCCTTAAACGTTAATTTTTTCAGGGAGTGTAGGAATCGGAGAAATCTGTTGTAGGAGATTTCCTGGATTGACATCTGCCTTAGAAGTACTTGGGTGTGTTGACACTTCCCCACAACCAACATTATTTATGAATTTTACGGATTCTAATATCAGTGATGAAAGGAGATTTTTGAACTAACATATAGCACTCGTAGAAGGTTGGGGCTCGAACGAAGCCTGGTTATTTGGTGTTGTAGTTTATGAGCTTTCCACAATTGCATTTGAAACTAAAAACGCATGGTCGGGAATCGCATCAGAGTTAAACGGGAAATTCCAGTTGCTTTAAATCCTGATACAGCATTAGATACCGTGCATGATTTCCCCCAACTTGCGTGAGCATTTGACCGAATTGAAGTCGGGTTAATTTTCTTCCAGCGTTAGCACGAACCGACTGTTGACAAGCACTATAGAAATATGACTTCAAAGATTTGAACACTGCTCTATTGAGTGGTTGTAGGTAGTGAGTAGTGTGGCTAGGAAGACACAACAAGAAAACATCATTATCCCGCGCCATTTCAAGTAGTTCCACAGAGCTAAAGTGCGATGCGTGCCCATCCAAGATCAATAGCACCATACCCGCAGGCTTTCTAGGATAAAAATTGTTGTGTTGACATAAGCCGACTTTTGAAACATAAAAATAATGGATCCGTGGTGGTGGGAGCAATGTGCCTTCTGCATTGCAACAACAGCTGATGCACGATATTGTTTCTCCTTTTTGTGAGCACGTAGTCATGGATACATTTTTGGAACTTTTTCAACAACTACAACACTCGTTTTATTGTTCAGTTGTAGACCAGTCTCATCGGTATTATAAATACAGCCTGGTTTGTTCACCAAATTATTTTCAAGAGTTTTCTGAAGAAGTTCATTACTTCATAACTTCATAACTTCGTGCAATAGAAACACCTTCTGCTTTTCTGAGGAATAGATCTGGATGTTGGCGTAGAAATGAGTTAAACCAGTCGTATCCCGCTCTCTCCTTTATTGAAACTGTTCGGTATTCTGAGTTCTTCTGCGAAAAAAAGGCTACTCTACGCACATCATCAATACTCATAGGAAATGCGGAGCTTTGCATTCTTTTCAAATAATTTGCAAAAGTTAATTTCCTAAATCAGACTTAGGACCCATACGTCCTTTAGAACAATCATTTTTCTTAAGTCTTCTTTCTAATGTTTTTCTAGGGATTCCATATTTCCTACTTGCAGCAATAATCGAAGAGCCATTTCTGTTAGCTAGCATACCACCACTTAAATCTTCTTTAGTCCATGAGCCCTACCTGATGTTGCTTTACGCTTATAGTGGGTTGGCATTTTTACTAAGAGAAAAAATTACATAATTGAAAGTTGCTCATCTGTACCGCAAATATATTGGCCATCTCTCCCAATTATACGGGAGAGATGGCCACCACAGCAATCAAAAGGATAGCAATGGGATGAATTTGAGGTTATTTATGAATTTCTATCTATTTTCAACTCACTTAATGTAAAAGACCAAATTAAACGTAACTTACAGAACAACTGCAGTGGAAATTATTGAACACTTCGTATTTGTGGCAAAGTACAATTTCTATTTTGACAAGAAAACTCACTTGCTTAAACAAAGTAAGCGTGTCTTTCCTTGCTGCTCTATTATTCAGCTGCTACTAACACAATGGGCAAGTACAGGTCACAGATTTTGTTATGGTACTATGTAGAGTGATTGGCTTTGGACGTAAAGTCCAGACTGCCAGCATGAGCTGACAGATCACTCGACGGACAGCGTTGACTGAAGGCTGCACGCTAGCTCGCCTCGGCTCATTGGCGGAGAGTGTGGGGAGGTTCCACGAAAAACCTGCCGCTGCCGTCAGCCATAATCAAGAAAAAATTCGTGCCTACAAACTAAAAGCCGGCACACATTCGGTCCTGAAGGGACCCTTACGTCACTTACCTATATACAAAGTTGAAGGCACAGATGTTCTGCCTTCCTGCATGCCCCATCCACCCATACGACTCTGAGGGCAAGATTTTTCAGAGTCCCTTGTTGACCTGTAAAGAGAGACTAGGCGGACCTAGCCGACCCCCACGTGCGAGAGGACTCCAGGAAAGTGAGAGGAGAAATAAAAGTACTTAGCAGCTCATCATTACGTTATAAAGGAATAATTCGTTTTATTACACTAGATTCTCTTATAAGCATATCCCTAATGCAAAGCACAATTCTAAAATGTCTATTGATTATGTATTTTCACTACGAATTACAGCCTTATTAACAAGACGGAGGCATTTAAACTATACTAAAAGGAGTAAATTTACAAAAATAAATTCATACATAACATGTGTTGCTCTTTGTACAAGATCGAGCCCATGCTTATAAGGGATTACTAGTTCAGACATACATATATACATACATACATCTATTGCGTATTCGGTGGGCAATTAGTGTAGTGTAGTAAGCCCACGAAACTCAACCCGTCATCTTTATAAGCCGGGCACAAATCAAAATAAAATAAAACAAAAAAATAAAGCATTAAAATTACTTATAATGTGTTCGGTCCCTCGAAGGAGCTCCCTGGAGGTCGATGTGTTGCTTTTGAAATTCTGGAACATTCGAAAGTTACTTTATGTAAACTGCACTATACGTTAAGATCAAACCCTAATCGAGCTATCAGACCGCATTAGCCTAAATACTGTTCTCGAGTAAAAACGTGACCTTAATGCCAATGAGCTTCCCCATAGATATATAGTATGTACATGCATAGTCTGAACGCGATGACGTTACTTCACTGTAAACATTATATGTACCATAGAAAGGATTCATAAATTACGACCGAATTTATACTTTTGTTGTTCGCTAACGCTTCTTTACTCAGTGGTGTCGTCTACTAAACTAGATGTCAAAAATTTGATTGAAATTGGAAAAGTTTATTAAAATTTCGGTACTTTGATTATTTGAAAAAAGAGTATGCCTGAATTGCTCATTTATACTTATACCAAAAACTGGTTTCGGTCAATTGCTACATCAACAAACTTGTCATTCATTATTTAATTTATGCGGCTGAATATCCAGCAGCTTGATTAAAATTGCAAAATCTTTATAGTTTCAATACGAAATATTTACGAACAAAAATATGCTGGAATCCGTCACTAGCACACATACAAGAATTTATTGCTATTATCTACTGATATCTAACTTAATTACTTGATCGTCTGATATCTTTGAAGCTTGGAAGCTTTTCCTTCTCAACGGAGTTCTGGAACTTTCACGTTGACTAAAATTGCGTGGTTATGTAAGCCGCCAACATGCTGTATCGTTAACCATGCGTTAGGCTAGGTTACGTGCCATATGGACAAAACTGAGCACTAAACTTGATGCAAGTCGTATGCAGGTGTATCCGGGTGTGAACCACCTGTATGTGTGTAGATATACCGCTATATTGTACGTCGGTCCCGTTTCTTGCCCCTTTGTCGCCTTGCTGATATTTCCAGCTATTTCCTTTGGACTTTATGCAAAATTACTGCCTGGAATCTTTGGCAATCTACAGCTGTTGAGCTTGCTGAGACTTGATTGTGGATGAATTGCGCCCCTATCAGTTGTCGGGGTCTGCAATATTTTTTCGCTTTCCGCCTGATAGTGAGGGAAATAATTATATCAATTGAAAATAGAGTGTTAAAAGAGACGAAAAATCTTCTGAACTTACGTATGGAGTTGGTTTCCTGTCCGATGGTTTTAGAAAATTCTTGGATTCACTACTGCACTTGTTCGCCGTGTAGAATAATTGACAAGACAGCCACGATTCTTCTTCTTTTTCTTTTCTCTTCAGCATGTCACCCCGAGCTCGAGGTAACGCACTTCTCTCGGTCTGGGTGCATTCGAATATTCTGTTTGACAGCAGCCGGCATACACGCTGCAGTCTCTCGTGTAGCATATTACTATATGCAATACGCTACGACCATAACAATTTATCGACGCTGGCAATCTCACCCGTATGGTCATCACACCCGGACTTATTAGCCAACGTATAATGAAGCAATATATTTGTAAATATATGTTTTTCCATCTACACATAATATTACATAATTAGATCATTCTCACAACTGTTTACGGTTGATCCATTGTACCATTATTCTAAATTTTAGAAAAAAATTTAAATTCCGGCTTTGAATATGCCGGTAAATTCTTAATTGTGTGCTTCTGTTGCGTGCTGGCAACAACGGTTAATTAAAAAATGAGAAGACTTCACTTTTGCTTGTCACACTAGTGTTTCTTTATTTAACACAAATATTACTTTATACAAGGTTCAAATATACTTTTCTTATGAAGGTTTATATGTAATTTTTCCGCATCTTTTACTTTACACTAGAGGCCTTACCTTGGATAGGAGGACTCTCTAACATCAGGTGTAGAATAATTCTGATTTTCCTTACAAAAGAACTCTCTATTTATTTAAAATCGATCTGCAATGGTTAATACCTGCTTCCACTTACAGATTGATTATTTAACATTTTCTGTGCTAACCAATCCAAAATTACCTATCGAGCATTTTTCTGAGAAAAACAACCCAAAATCACCTATCAAGCATTATTTCCAATAAAGGTGAAAAATTTATTGCAATAATGCAATTTGATTTTTCACCCGCAAATTATAGAAATACAATTGTATGGAAACAACAGTATCAATTTTCACACGAGTCCCAAAACAATAATTCAACTGCTTTATGACTCAACAACGACGAAAGAAATTTGATGCCGACGCTTCCGCAGGGGCAATTTGTTTTAGTCAATTATGTTGCACAGCTGGTCGCATTGAGTTAATCATGTGGTTCCATTATACGTTTGGCTAATTGTTCTCAAACAAGAAGGCCAAAGGTTTCTTATTTACGTGAAGACAGGTAACAGGCCTTGTCTACCTGAGAAGAATCAACGATTCCTCATTATGTATTGCAACTTGACCACAGTCGTGTGCGCACGGTTGTTTGTTTATTGTTCTGATTCTCGTTGTGGGACCAGATATGCGTGATTTATGCACTGAGAAAAATTTATCGATCATATTGAAAAAAATGCATATTAGATTGAAAAATCCCTTGTCAATATAGGGTCAAAAAGAATTACACTGAAAGAAATTATAGGAATATTTACCGAAAAAAAATATGAAAAAACGGGATAGTGAAAAAATACAGGAAATATTTCTATCTGTTAATGGGAAGATGGAGCTAGGAACGGTAAGTATAAAAGTGGGAAGTTTTCCTGCAAAAATAAAGATAAGCTTAATAACGCAGATACTAAGTATCAATACAATATCAATGCAAAAAACATACTAAAAAAAAGTGAATATCTACGGTGTCAGTAAAGGAACTGTTGCTATGTCTTTATAACAATGATTACAATGTCATTGGGACACATCCCAAGCAAAATTTGGAAATTCTCATATACTAACATAGGAATGTCATAGAATATCAATGGAACGTATCCCATGCTGAAATAGGAATCTTCGTTTACTTGCATAGTATGGGAACTGCTGTTATGTGCTTATAGTAATTCTTAGAATGTTAGTGGAACGTATCCCAAACGAAAATAGTAAATCTTCTTATGATTGCATAGGGACTTCTATAGCCTCAGTATGGGAACTGCTGAATCCAGCAAATAATGCGTAACTTTCCTGGAGTGTATATCAAAAGAGATGAACAAGTAGATTTGAACTACTTATTTATAAAGCGGCACAAAAGCTTTTAGCTTAAGCGAGCTAATTAGCCCAATAATAGAAAGCTCTCATTATATAAGTATATTATAAATAATATAATATATATACAAAATATATTGAGAGTTTTCTATTAGCTTTTATGCAGATTTATAAAACAGGCAATTTAAATGTACTTGTCATTAGTTTTGCGTGTACTATGCATCTTAAAACGTTTACGGCTCTAAGCTATGTCTGAAGAAGCGTTGGTATTACTGTACAATGCTACTTGCGTTATACATGTATATATATGAGAACAGTCTATTATCCCTAATAATAAAAAAAAAATTCTGGGCTAAACTGTGTATTCCCTAATCCGAATTATTCAATAATCCGAAGTATCCCTTGCAATAATTAATTCGAATTAGCGAGGCTCTACGTATTATAGAGTAGAGTCCGATACCAATATATTGAATCCATTAGCACAACATCTAAGACGAAATCGGGAAAATCCACCATGATGTTGAAACAAACATAACTTTACCATTCGTATTTAGAAAAGGGTAATAAATAAATTAAAAAACATAAATTGAACCATGTGATAATAACATTTTTAATTCAGTTTTCTTTATAAAGAATATATATCTTCATAAGATATGTACAGTGGCACAATGGAATTAAACACAATATTTTTTTATATGTAACTTAAATTTAAATACGAAACCTTAACCGTCTGGTTTCTCTAACACAAACTGTCAAAGACAAATATTTGGTATTAATAAAGCTAATGGAAAATAAATAATTAGTATTTCATAAAATAATACTGGTAATATATTTAGTTGGAAGGAAAGAACCGAAATAATTTTATTCGCAATAGCCTACTTTTTCGTTGATTGTGGCGTTAAGTCGTCAATAATGTCTAAAATCTGTAACATTTAAGATTTGTTCATCATTTTTCAGATTCTAAATTTTTAAATTTTTTATTTATACCTTATTTTTATTATATTCATCCAGTTAATTCTAATGTACCCGTATATTTAAATGAAAATAAATAAATGAATCCTGAAGCTTATACCTATAACATGTTTTATCTGCGCATGTATTAAATATTTTTAAACCTGAAATGTAATTCAACTAAACTAGTGATCAGATAAATTAAAAAAAAAATTCATTATAAAATTTATACGTTTTTAATATAACACGCAGTTAAACTATTGGAATACATTATAGAATTATAGAGTGTAGAATTTTTTCGTAGGGATTTACATGAACACGAATTGCGTATTAGTTTCCTCCTAATATTTCTAACCGTGTAGTTGTTTTGCATCTGATCTAACCAAGATTAGTAAAATGGGACAGAAAACCCAACTTTTGTTTTATTTACTTTAATTGAATTCAACGTCAAAATTACAAAATAAACAAACCCTCTCGGCTCTTATGAAGAATGTAAGTCTCATATCTTTCTGATGAATTTAAACGTATAATATTATATCTTTTTGAATATTCCACAACATAGCAATAAAAATGATTATTGAAGTAAAGTGTTTCAAGAATACTAATTCCGATTGTAATTATATTTTCTTCACTTAAACCGATCATTTCAATTACCCCGAAAGTGGGGTAAACCCCATCACAATCAATTTCCCGAACATCTCCTGTCTTGTATTTTGCATTTCCAAAAGCAACATAAGAATAAAAAGAAAATTTGTCGAAACTTTTATTTGTACTTGCAGTAATAGGTCTGGGTTAACTCGCTTTCCAAAACTTGGAACAACTTCAAAACTTCTTTGGTTGATAATATAACTCTCACGAAGTGCGTATCTCTCAGTTATAGTGTAACAAATATTTCGGCGAGAAGTTGTGGATGAAGCTATATCTTTTAGAATCTTGTGTTTAGCTTCATATCTCATTGACCATATATTCACTAATGGTCCAATTGTACTCATGATTCGACTGTAGTGCGTTAAAAAGTGATGCTTTGGTTTAAAATTAATGTCAAATAATTGCTTATATAAAGAATGATGTTTCGTTAGTAAATTATTAATCTTTGAAGTAATGTCATTATCAACAATCTTAGAAAGTAAGGTATGCATAATTTCTTTCCACAGAAGAATTAAATTCCAAAATAAATTCTTATGTGGAATCCAATCACCTATAAAAATTGGTAGAAATTTAGTCAATGTTGAAGTTTCCGATGCAGAAAATTTCAATTTTCTTAGTTTTAAGTGTTCTTCAAATATTTCAGGGGGCTTATTCAGATCTTCTTTGAATGTTGAATGATATTAGCCTTTCGTTTAATTGTGATAAAGTAAAATACTTATCAACGTAAATAAATCTATTCAATATTAGAGCAATTTCAAAATTTAAGGCACCTTCCAAAACATCATGCATTATATCCACTGAAAAGTTTTCTGTGGCGTGAAGGTCTTTTAACTTGTGAAACACACAACGACTTTTTATACCCGTCAATTGTACTTTTCCAACCTTAATATCAGCATCATAATTTTCCCTATTTCTAAGCAAATTAACGTTTTCGGTGCTTGCGCTATGTGTGATAGTTCTCGTCATTTTACATGCCTACAAAAATAATTCGCAACGCAGCACTCTGTAAAACCTAGCATTGAATTTACGCCTTTATTATCTCATATACAAACAGCTAATTTAAAATATACTTTTCTACCAAGTAAATCAAGTCCATTAATTTCCAAGTCTCTTAATTCTTTAATGACTGGTGAGAAAGTCCGATTTCCAAATGTTTTTCTGTCTAGGCTATTAAAAATCATTGCAAGGAATATATTGTCTAATTTTGAAGAGCGAATTGGAGGTACACAAAGTACTCAAATGTAAACTCAGCCCAAATTTTGCAAACCAGCTCGTGAACCCAATGGATTATTGGTCTCAAAGTCATCATAGTATAGTAGGAGTGGTAAAACGTTAGGACGGATATCTTCAGAATAAGTAAGTAATTTATTTCTCCAAAAATCTGTTTGGACAATATTGCAAATGTAAGTTTTGTTTGTCGAAAGTTTTTTACAATATTCAAGTACTCTTTCTAAGGTAACTTTATCTAAAAAAAATGATTTAAGTGTTTCTTTCAACGGTAATACGGAAGCTGTAATTTCTATAGTTTTAATATATAATTTATTATTCTTCCGGGTGGTAACAGTTTGGGTTCCTATGACTTCATTTACTGGTTTAAAGTAAAGTAAAGTACAATTGAAAGACAGAGCATTCATTCTTTTATGCTCCGTTCCAATATTTTTGTAAAATAGAAAATAGTTCTTTTATCAGCATTATAATTTTAGGCGAATTACATTGCTTTTCGGTAACACTCTTTATTATTAACTCTTGTGCTACAGTAAATAGCTCACTGTTTAAGTATTCTGAAAATAATTTAATTATACTTTGTATAACTTTTCTACAAACTTTCGGATTTTCGTATAAATTAGAAATTAGTAATAAATTTTGAGTTTTTGAATGTAATGTAAGATCTTCTATAGATATATTTGTAAAATCCTTGAGTACTGATGGAGCCTTTTGTAACGGATGCCCAAATTCAAGTTTTGTTTGACTTTTGTTTTCAACAACCATTTTTAAATTAACATTGTTGCTATAATCATTGTTACTAAAATGAATACTAATATGTTTCTTAAACGAATTCATTTTAGTAAAAAAAAAACGATAGTTTTTGCAAGTATTACAAATTAACTTATTTTCTAATTTATGGCACAGCTTAATGTGACTAATATATGCTTTGACAGAATTGACTCGTTTAAAACAAACAAAACAGTTCATGTTGTTAAAAAGAAAACAACTTTATATGGATAGAATTTAGAATGTAGATAATTAAAATTATTGACTTACAATTTTAATTACAGATCTGATAATAGTTTGCTAACACTTCCAAATGATTTATCCCATTCCGTTTTTATTTCGTAGAAGTAAAGCTGAATGAAAGTCCACACCGCTGCTGTGCTCTCCGGATAACTTGCGTTTAATGCCCAGAAAACTTTAAAGCAGTAATCAATGGCATGAACAGGAGACTCCACTGAATAAACAACTTCGTCAACTGAGATGTAGGATGCTTCTATTGTTTCTAAAGATAAAATTATTAGTGAAAGCTGGTAATGTTTCCCTTTCAATGTATACCTACCAAAAGTGTCACCAACTAGCAAAATCATAGGCTGAATAGTTTCTTTTCGAGCAGAAAATTTTGTTCGCAAGTTTTCCTGCTCCTCTTTCAGTTTGTCAGGAGATTGAAGTAGTAATATAAAAGATTGAAGAGCTTCTTCTTTAGTTAATTTGGTTCGTTTAGAACTCTTCTCCTCTTTAGTATATGATGACCCTGCAACCAAATGCGAGAGTAGTAAAAAGCTGGAAAGCGAACTATTGCTTTTAATAATTTCATCATAATTCTTCGTTTTTTTTTTCGGCAATTTCAAATATTTTTTCAGCAAATTTTTTTTGTTTTTCTATTAAATAATTTTCGCAATTAGGGAATTGGTAAGCAAAATCTCCTAACAATAGACTTAGTCCGAACTGACTCTTCAAAACTGGTATAAGTTCGAAATAATCTGTAATTGAAAATTGTGATTTTTGTTGTAGCTTTAAAGTAAATATCTTCAGTTTCGCTTGAAAATATTTCGCGGATTTCTGTTGCCAGCTCTTTAAATCGACATTGTGGAATATATGGCCTACAGTGATCTATATTACCAAGTTCTTGATGAACAATTAGGTTTGCTAACATATTTCTTTCGGGATCTTCTAACTTTCCTACTTTTTTGTAAGAAATCCGCACAATAAAACCATTAGGGCACTTAAGGTACTGTGAAACACTATTATTATAATCAGTTGCTTGTGATGTTAATGTACAAGATGTCAGAGTGCTGGAAACGGTCGGGCTCAATAATGGTGGTTCTGAATAAGAGTCCACAGTGCATGGTTTTTCAGTTGTAAATATCTACATATATACGTGTGTATAATAAAATATATGTAAGGAATTCCACTTTTTGCGTAGATGTATACCTCTATTGCTTCCTCAAATGACAGATTTTGCGACGAATTTTCTTCAAAAGTTTCCGAAAATTTTTTCCAAAATAATTCTTTTGGACCAGCCTTAGGAATTATTTGCTTTATAAATTCATTCCCATACTTAAGGGCCATAAAGCTTTCTTTCGTAAATTCTTCATCTGAAACAGAGTTTTACCTTACATAACTATAACAATACGAGTTCATATGTGGGTGAAAAGAAAATTAATAAAATATATTAAAAAAACTTTTAAAATAAATCGCTTTTATAAATAAATTGTACGAAAAATTAAAAAAATAATTTGTTGTTTCTCAGTGGAAAACACAACAAAACTTTCATTGCAAAGAGTTCATACATTTAAAGGCAAACGAGGTAATATATAATTTAAAAAAATTGTTTGTACATTCAATTTTAAGATTTAATCTGAGTTCTAGCAATTCTTATTTTGCAGCGCAAGTTTCTTGTGTATATCACTGAGCAACAAAAAATTTTTTTTTACTTTTTAATGCAATTTATTTCTAAAAGTTATTTATTTTAAAAAAATGTTTAATATATTTTACTTTTTACTCATAATATTTTCGCTCAAAACTCAACAATATAAGTATAATCTATCCTACATATGCAATTTAATTCGCCTCTGCGTTCTCTTGCGAATATTTTTCTGTGTGGTAAGTAGTTTAGAAGATTATCGCACTTTAATATAAGTACGTCCATGTCAAAAAAAGTTTGCATCAAAAATGTGAACAAATTTTTTTCACTTCAAACCCACCCATATAACGGTTAAACTAAGAAAATTGACCAACCATCTAAAATGGTCGTGAGTTCTTGCAAATTTGAAAATTTTCAGAAAAATAGGAATCATTCCAATTTTTCTTGTATTGATTATAACCAACTTGCAGAAAATTTTAACATCCAGAAGTGTGAAAATTTCCAATCAATACAATAATAATCACAACATTCTGTAGACAAATTCGAAAATCATGCATTTTAACAATATTAAAGTGAAAAAAGTATGTTGTAAAGTTTCTTATAGAAAAAAAAATATGCCATTTAATAGCACTCAGCAATAGCTTTAATTTGATATGACACACGGCCCAAATATTTCACTTTATACGGAATGAAACGAACTATTGATAAATACAGTGAACTTCTTTGGCAGAAGCTCTTAAGCAAATTCGAAGTGGCGAAATAAGCATAAGAGAAGCAAGCATGTAACAATTACAAATTTTACTCACCAAGGAAATTTTGCGTCAAACTCTCGAATCCCCAATTTTTTTAAATTTCTGCGATGAATTCCACTTGCGACCACTAAAAAAAACTTTACAGCACAACACTTTTTTCTTGTTTACACATCAAGATCACAAAATGAACTGATAAAGTGGCCCGTTCGTATCCACAAGTACAGTCTCGTCGCAGGCGCAAGCATAGTATACGCATGGAAGTCAGATAGATATATGTTGAAGAGTTCAAGACGAAAATTGTGAATATTACTGTAAATTTTAATACCTTTTTATGATAAAACACTCAGCAGTTGTAATCAGTACAATGAAATATAGGAACGATTCCTATTTCTTTTTGACAAATTTCACATTTACATGAATACATGGCACATTTTATAGTGCGTTATGCACTTGTGATGCGCTCTATAGCTTCACACACTGAAAGAATGTGCTCGTGTACGCTTACGTAGTACAATGAGAAATAGTTTCCCATTTTCCTTTTGGCTTCCCTTATGGAAATAAAACTTTTGCTCACGCACACACGATAATATTGTCGTGAATTCTTGTAAAATTGAAATCTTTCAGAAAAATAGGAATTACTCCAATTTTTATTGTACTGATTACAATTAACTTGTAGAGTATTTTACCATCAAGAGGTATGAACATTTCCAATCAATACAGTAATAATCACAACATTCGATTCCAAAATTTTGACAGGAGCATTTGCTTTTTTGAATTTTTATTCCTTATAGTAAATCAATGCAATAATTACTCAATCGACTGGAATTTTTGCAATATTTAGATGTAGCTATTAACAAATGGATGAAATCCAATATTTATTTCAATTTTACGTAAAATTAAATTATATATTACAATTTCCTTAGGTAATATCTCCTGTTTTCTAATTCCTATGATAAAATTGGAAAAAAAAGTGTTTTTATTTTTTTCAGTGTACCTTTTACTTTTAATATAACAATTGTTTTGGCAATGTTACAAAAATCTTCAACATGAAAATATTTTTTTACATTATTTTTAGTATCTTACAATATCCAAATAAATTGTCAATGGGATAATAATATTTTCGAAATGATAAAGTGATTTAGTGGATTTCGCAAAACACTTTTCTGTGTTTTGATAGATATTTTTTCATTTGTAAAATTTATTTAAAAGCTTTTTTTATTCATTTGGACTCCTCGAAAAAGTGCATGCCTTTAAAAAAGTATCATATGAACTGGGATTTTTTTTTCAAATGATAGAATAATATCTATGCTGTATTTAAATAGATATTGGTCTATCTATCATATAAATAAAAATCCTCTTTTCGAATAATTTGGGTGCAAAGATATACAGTTCTTGAATGCATACAAATTTTCAATGGGTCAAGATGAATAAAATAAAGATTTTTAAAATAATTATTTTGAATGAAAAGCTGAGTATTGAATGAAAAACACAAACATTTTCAAGATAAACTTAAATAAAAGTTTATTTCAAAACAAAATAGATAATAATAATATGTAATATATAAGGCTAAAGGCAATTTTTCATATTTATGCGGCTCAAAGTAGGTGTATTCTCTTTTTAAATTACTTCAATTGACTAAATATAGTAGTTTTTAATAGGTAGAGTTACATGGGGGCTCAAAAGTAATGACGCTATTTGGTTCAGCTACAACTTGTTTTCTAAATTAAAAAACTAGAATTAGTTTTTTATATATGTATATTTGTGCCATGAAATTTCTTCGCATTAGGATTTGAAGATGTCTCTTAAATGGTGACCTACAGAGTTGATGCACATTTCAGAGCTCTATTTATGACATTTTCCATAACTTGCCGTAACACTGCTTGCAATATGTTCCTTATTTCTTGATGAATGTTTTCTTTTAGGGGTGCAAGAATCTGTGGCTTGTTCACATACACCAATGATTTCAAATAACCCCAAAGAAAGAAGTCTGGACAGGTCTGATAGGGTGATGTTGCAGGCCAAGGCAAATCACCAAAACAAGAGATAACACGGCCTGGAAAAGCGTCTCTCACTAAGTCCATAGTGTCACGCACTGTATGTGCCGTGGCACCGTCTTGTTGGAACCAGATGTGCTCCACCCCCAATTCGTCCAAACTGTATATCAAGAGGTCACGTAACATGGTTTTGTAGCGCTCACTAGTGACAACTATCGCATTGCCTGAAGCGTCTTCGAAAAAATAGGGTCCTATCACTCTTTAAGCACAGACGTCACACCATAAAGTAACTTTTAGTTGGTGTAAAGGTGTTTCTTGAATAATGCGCGGATTTTCAGTGCCCCAGAAGCGAGTATTCTGCTTATTGACATGTCCTGAGAGATGAAAATGCGTTTCGTCACTCATAAGTAATTTAAAAAAAAAAAAAAAAAAACATCCCCTTCAAGGTTCAGGTTTATGACGCGCTGGCTGTACTTTAGACGAGCTCGGTGGTCAGTATAGGCAGCAGCTGATGAGCCATCTGAGTTTTATACGGAAACATCTTCAAGTCTTTGACTAAAATACGCTGCTGAGTCCGCCTGGAAATGTCCAATTGCGTGCCACGTCGCCTCGTTGATGTTTCTGAACACTCTTCCACATCTTCGTGTTTTTATCACTGATGAATTATTCCGTAAAAACATTGACACGATTATTCCACGTTCTTGGGGACTATAACGACGCTCCATGTTTATTTTTAGTAATTTTACATTTGTTTACTACACAATTTTCAATATCAGAATGGCAGGAGATATCATATAAAAAATATATAAGTAATTTCCAGTACTTTTTCGCCACCCGTTATTTGCGAAATATCCAAAATTTCTGGAAAACTTCACCGTGTGACATTTATACAAAAAAAAAAATCTACTTTTCTCAGATTGTTGAGGGAAATTAATACGACTAATACCTTTTATTTTATTTTGTTCTGTATTAGTTAACAAAAGTTCATTTTGATTAATTAATTTTTAAGAGATGAGATTAACATATTCAATGATGGGTGGTTTGTAGTTAATTTATAAAAAAAAATTGTTGTATGAATGTCCATACTAAAATTGACGCTAACGAATATATCAAATTAAATAACATAAATATTTTAAAACATATGTCTGCTTGTACAAAGGATATATCGGATACCATCGAAATGAACCATTATATCTTTTGGATTTATGATAAAAACTCTGAACATGATAAATGGTTGAATGGGCTGCTTTTGACTTAGTATTTTATGAAGCTTTTCCTCTAAATCGGAGGGAGTACCTACTTCCAACTAACAAAAAAGCGTTCTGAGAATCTATAACCGAATATCGGATGATGCGCTTTTTTGTTGTTTTGTAGGACGGTTTCTTTTCATGTTGGAATAAGTACGGCGTGCAATAGATATAGAATACAAGATGTGCCAGTATCTCTACATAATTACGATTATACAAATATTATAATTCATTAATGGAATATATACTTTCCATTACATGTTCAAAATGTTTAAATTGGTTCATAATTTGTATACACTCAGTATCCTTTACTTTTTCTTCTATAATTTTCAATACTGAGGAGATGAATTTTTTGAAAGATGTTCACTAAACTTCCTGCGTTCGAGTATAATGTCTTGAAGTCAATGTCAATCTGAAATACATAAATGGAACAAGATATTTATGTATATCAATAGCAAATTAAAAAAAAAAAACAAGTGTACAAACTCTAGATTTGTCTAAACTAATAACAGGGGTGCCAGATCAATACAAATAGACCAATGAAACAATTCTAAACAAATGTGCTTTATTGTAGCAACGAAATAAACAAAGAATACATAACAAATTAATTTTTAACAACAACAATATAATACAAATCAACTTATAGCTAGCGTTGACTTGATTGTGATGCTGTAACGAGAAAAAAAGAAGATTAGTATTAGAAATATACTGGTTTCTTCTAATGGTGTTCTGGTGTGGTGCGAACTGTACTGTAGTTCAGAATCATATAAATATAGTAAACCTTACTGTAGTTTATTATATTTATATATGTGTTCCTTGTGGTGTGGTGTCACAGTCGCAAGTTAATGCGTTACGACTGTGGGGTTAAGACTTGGAAATTAATGTGTTGCTCTAGTCTGTGATCAGAAGTGACTGACAAAACCCCTTTGCTTCACAGGCCTTTTATAGTAAGCAGGTTGCCGGGAATGCCTGCTCTGATTTGTAGATTCCCAGCAAGTTATTGAGAATGCCTGCTCTGACTTGTTGAAGCAAAGTGATTTAATTTTGGTGTGCGTTCGCACAACAAGCCATTCTTACCAATTTAAATGGCATATTTCTTTTAAAATGTTTTCTGTTGTCGAATCAATGTTCCCAATTTGGTAGACGCGATATTTGCTGGTTGATATCCAGTGTTCTTCCAATTCTGCTCGCGCACAATTATCTTTTTCTTTCTATTACTAATATTTTCGCGATGGTTTCCTCTGGTTCTTAATAGAATATATAATAATAATAATAAAATAAAACTATCATTTATTACCATTAAGTATTGAATTTTATATATTACCAGGTGGAGATGACTCATTCTCAAATAAATTATCTTTTTTGGTAGTATTTCATATATAGAAAGAGATTTTCCAGGTTCTTTCATGTAGTAAAAACTCTTAAGAAACGATTAAATAAAGACAAAAAAATGCGATTTATTATTCTATTATACCTTCTTCGGTAGGGAACATAAGATTAATTTTTTTTTTGCAATGTTTGATGCCTCCATATTTGAACATTCTTGATGACATGGTTTACAATCAAAACCAAAATAATCCTCCTATAACCGTAATTCAGTTCGGAATTTGCTTTATAGTACTCATATATTGAGCGCCCTTGCAACGTTGTATTTACTACATACTTTAAATCCCTTTCGATAGTAATATCAGTATTTAAAATACTACCGCTTGAAGTATAAAGCGACAATGAAGACAAATCTGTATAACACCACAGAACTAAATGACAATTTCTTATGAAATAAATAACACGCACTCAGAATACATTAGAAAAAGAAATTGTTTATAAGTATGTGAAAATAAATTCAAGCGGAATGAAAATTATTTTTCACTTTAACAAAATTTCCATATGAATATATTCAAACTGATTGAAAAATTGTCAACAAGCGAATATTATTTTCAACTCAAAACATTTTCAATTTTCATTAAGATAGCTGAAAAGCTTTATAATTTTCTATATGATAAACAAATAAATAAAAATTGTCAATTGAAAATTTTATATTTTGTGTGATAAAATATTGTTCGCTTAACAACAGAATTTCTGTTGAGTTTTTACAAAATTATTTTGTCAATAGGACAGCAATATTTCTTTCAGTCATGGACGGGAGATGTTTTGCTTGATTTTTTTAGATAATGAGTTATGAATCAGAGGCAATTGAAATGGGTATTGCTTGATAATGTTGTTTGGATTGTTTTGGGGATTCATAACACTTCATTATTCGTTCTTTTTCAAAAGCGTAACTTCGCAGTCTGTTGACACAGTCATATTATTGTGCTTAAAAGTAATTCAATTTAAAATAAACAAGAGAAAAAGTTATAATTGGTCGAAGACCAACAATATTATATCCTAGATGAAATCGTTGACATCTTCAGTGTAACAATAGCTAAATTTTTTTTAAATATTTTTTAAATGTATTGTCCGCGGCTGCTTATTTGAATATTCGCAGCTAACCTATATATTGGTATTACCGTATATATTTATAGGTCATTCTACTATCCGCAACCTGTGGACGCGCCCTATAGCTAACATTATGGCCAAGGGGAAAATTTAAAAAAAAAAAAATGTAAACATGTGAAACAAATACAAACAAAACAAACAACAAATAAAGAATAAATAAATAAATTACATATAAAAAAAAAGAGCGGCGATTTCATCTAGAGTGTAATAAGGCAACCGAAGAAGTGAATACAAAGAAGCTTAGTAGCGTAAATTAAAATATTATATATTTCTCTACTAATTGAAAAGGTTTCTTTCAAGTCTTACGCAAATACAGTCGTGGTAACTGTACGTCGTCTCATACGTTGTTGTATAGTGACTGCGTTTGCGTCCAAGCTTGAAAACGCCCAATCTATTTGAGTAAGGCTAGTAGTGGTAGTAGTTTGCTCATGAAACGAAATAAGTTGCATTTCATGAACTCTCTTGGGGGGGGGGGCACTAATGCGAATGTCCTCGTTAAAATCACCCAAAATAGTAATTTGCTCAACACTGCGCGTTCAAAAATATTGGATATGTCAGAAACTGCCAGACGTTTTGGGTATGTAAGATAACAAAGTGAGAATTTCAGTACTGGAATTAAACGTATTGCAATACTTTGTTAGAGCTTAACGAAAGGTTTTTGCTTTCAAGTATCCTTATTTCATTTGAAATGTCAGACTTCGCGTAGCAGATAATACTATTCTTCTTCCGTCCTTCCGAATAAGTACTTTCCAACCGCTCAAAAGTAGTATATCTAGGAATCGGGTATTCTTCGCCCGGCAAAGTCCGCATGCAAACTTTGAACGTTCTGATATAAAACCAAACATGGAGAAGATTTAGAATGATTCAAGAGAAAATGTAAGTGGGTTTGAAGCGCCTTTTCAGTACGTAAAGAAATTATTAAAATTTGAACAGGGTCTGTGGGGTAGAAAGGTTTCGGTGGATTGAAGTTCCCTAAAAGGTAGAGTCCGGAAGCATTTGAGGCCCTACTACAAGCAACATACAAGGAAGATCTGGTCATCCCGGACTTTAGATGAACAGCTAACTTCGAATATGTGGCGCCCTGACTTTTATGAATTGTAATTCCTTCTGCTGGCACTACTGGAAACTGGCTGCGTTCGACTGAAATTTGGTTATTTTGCTTATACTGAAAGGACTTCGAATCTTTTCTATTGGAATCCAAGAGGCATTTTGTATATTTGGCCTCTTTGATCTTGCAGAGAGCCCACTACATCGTTTTCAGATTTTAACGAGACACGAATAGGAATGCGGGAACCATCCCCCACAGTGCCATAGTCAATGTGCATCAGTTGTCCAGAGGCATCATTCACAAGTTCGTCAGCGGTGTCAACATTGACTGTGATCATGTACTTTGCATTGACCTTCAAGCAAATATTACTAGACAGCCCCGCTGTTTCAGTAGTCTTGAACAGTAGTACTGACCGCAGAATATTTTGCCGACTATTTTCTGGCACAGGACCTCTAAGTTTGTCTACTGCCGTCGAGGTAGTGAACTCAGTGCTCAGTAGTCCCAGTTTATATCAATTATATTTTTCAACTTCTTCATTTGAGCGAAATAGATGAATGGCCTCGCGGGGAATTTCTTCAGGAGACACTATTCGTTGCCGAAAAAGGTCAATATCGGCAACGGTCAGAGCTCCAATGGCTAAGTTATTCAGAGCCATTGCAAATGTGCGATCTTCCCTTTGTCGCATAATTTCATTGAGCTCGTAATGCTTGAACACATCCAACAGAGGAGTATCAGCTATAGTACTGTAGGGATCTGTTCTATTTGGAGAGAATAAAGTTGCCTTAAATCTCCGAAGACTACCAACGAAATACTACCGAATGCGAAATTACTCTTTAAAATTTGCTTAAGCCTACCATCTATATGCGAGAACATTTTAGCTCCTACCATTGATACTTCATCTTCATTAATGATAATAAATTTCAAGGAAATAAATTTAGAAAAAAAGGTATTCGCAACATCACTGCTTAGTGGTCTAATTTCTTCGGATGATTGGTTTAACGTTAAAGAGAACACCGAGTGGAGTGTAGATCCATTGATACCAAAAGCTGTCTTTCCCGTAGGCGCGCACAATAAAACTTTAAATAAATTGGGGTCGCTACCTGGAATTGCATTCAATCGTTGAGTAAGAGCCTGTAACACCAGCTCCACCACTTACGAACTGTGTGGTATGGGCAAGGTACTCTCTGCCTCACATTGAGTGATCTGATTAGTTACAGCAGTTCAGTTTGAGAAATTAGGGCAGGTAGATTTGTTGCGTGCACGCCGTCTGTGCTGACGGTCTGATTATCGAGGACATTTACATTTGAATCCACCTGTGGGATCGCGAAAACACGAAGATCGTCATCTAATATATTTGGATATACGTGATTCTCTTCTATACCTAAAATCATGTCTTGCTGAACCTCATTTAGAGCATTATCCAGTTCCGATTCATTTTCGAATGAATTGTATCGCCTTCGATTATTAGAAATCATGACTCTGTTCTGCAAACATATTTCGCGACAATTCTGGGCAAGAATATCAGCTTCTTCGTTCCTCCATGAAATAAATAGCATTACTTGCTCCCCTATAAAAATTATCGGGATCCTATAAGGCTTTATATCGCCGGCAGCGAATTACGCAAGACTACATTTGCTTACGTACAAAGCCGGTAGAGTCTTTCAAGCGTTGGGCCCTATTATGGTTTAAGGGTTCGGGATCTTCTTGGATATTATCCTCTAATTCCTGTATAGCTTCGGAGAACCGGCCAGCAGTCTTCGAATATCTATAAAGAGCTGCAAAGTCTGGCAGACATAGTTCGTCCAAACTGTGAGGATATCATTTCCAACTCTGCCCTCGGTCTCACCATTCTGACACGTTCATTAGGTGTGGATGTACTAATGAACACGTCTGTATTACTGCTCTCGGACATATGTAATCCAAGGAAATTATAAGCAGCCTCTTGTGCAGAAATTTCAGTTCCAGAAATGAATTTGTGTCCAGTTCCTGTTGCAGTTCCTGCTTTACCGTGAAATTACCTTGAAGTATTTCGTCCATTGCTTCTCTCATCAATCTAGAAACTCCGCGGTTAGACTTATTAATATAATTAATAATGTAACTGCAGCAGGCATATGCATCCATATGATATACTGAATATCCATATTTGCTCTATGCATGAGCAATATTTGGGAGTTTGGGAGCATTTAAAATTCGGTCGTGATAATTTCGTTTCAGAAAAATTGTGGGCTTCTTAAGACTAGATCTTATTGCTAATATATAAAGATATTCGGAGAGATTTAAATGAGCTAAAAATTCTTGAAAAGTGCTTAGATCAATACTAGTATTCGAATTCAAAAACGAGTGTACTCTTGAAAAATGTGCTTTATGCATTTCGCAATTTTCAGATTCTAATAGACGAGTTAAAACAGAAGTTTTATCCATATGGGGATAGGGCATACTGAAGCGACAAAATTTCTCGCCTCTTAACTCTCGCAAACACGTGTGTGTGTGCTTCTAATAGGTTATTAAGTTTTCAAGTCCTTCGAGGCCACTAGCAGCAAGAGAAAATTTGTCTAACAAATTCTCAACCTCGCTGACACTATTTGGATTGTCTATACATCTAGCTTCGGTGAATTCTTGAACCAGTACATACCATGCACGTGCGGGAGTCTCTTTGTTGAAACTCCACCCGATAATAATAATGCTCAACGAAGTGTTCGCCAAAGACCCCCGTGTTAGATTTAAAGAGTTTGAATAGAACGCGAAGTCTATGCTCGAAGTACCGGGCGCAGGTTACCAGATCAGCTCTTATCAACCGAGATTTAGCTGAATATTCCATATTTTCTGCCGGTTGTGATGAAATATCAACCGCATCTACTACTTTGGAGAGAATGACCAGCAGTTCAACCCATTTAATTTCAGCGGGTGAGAGGGTAATAAAAAATGTAGGGAGACCGAATTGTCTAATCATTGCGATAATTTTGTTTTTGTCCGGCTCCCAATGGGATGCTGATGATCGCAATCCCCTTAAGATTCAATAGCGATCGTCGTGTTGCACTAAATTATTAACATAATTTTCATTTAAAAGATTCGAGGCTGTATGGGAAGTATTGCCAGAAGCCTTCTTTCTGAGACATATAGAAATCGCATTTATAATGTTCAACAATTCATATTTCTTGTAAGTATAAAGAAGTTTTTCTACAGACGCACAGCGTCTGTCAAACCTCCCTAATTCTGACCTTGCAGTTTGGCTATACGTAAGATTATTGACGGCACTAGGGTGGCCGCAATAAATCGCGGGAAAGGACAGCTCCTCAGAATGGGATTGATATTCTCTGGATCGTAGACATCGAAGTTCTCTTCAATTTCTTCTGCTTTCCTTGAGAATCCTCTTACTATACCCTCATCCCCCCCGTGAAACAACAAAGGGTACATCCTCCTCGGATGGAAAATTTTGAATCCATTTCTCGGATAGAGTTATGTTCTCCGTCCTGTACAGAAAATTGTTCAACAAATGCAGCACTGCAACATACGCGGGAAGGCCGAATTGTTTCTCATGAAATTGTGCTCGGTTGTGGTTATATTTCAATCTTCGTTTGAGATGAACCTGTACTACATGTGATTGCTCGAATGTTCTGGGCAACGCAGTGACAGTTTCATCCACAGAGATTAGAATATTAACCACCGCCCCTTTTAGGCCTCATTGTCTGTCATGCCCAAGAGCTCTAACCAGCATAAATGGTATGCGTGGAGCAACTAGTCGTTGTTCAAGTTGAGTCAAATTTTTCAGACAACCTGGAATTTCTGAGAAATTTAAGCCGTTATTTAAGGGAACTTATCCTTTCGTAATTAAATTTTTGCAGTTAGAGCATAAAGAATATGAGTCGCTCTCAGAAGGAAAAGAAGCCGAAAGTGCGAAAAGTTTATCTGCAAAATCTTCTGAGAATCGACGAACAATTACATTTTTTGTTGTGTATTTTATTTGGCTATGAATTCAAAGACCACCACACCAATTACAAATCTCCACTGGACCTTCTTTTACGACTTTGTCGTAATTCTTCAAAATTCTTTCCCTATGCCGTAAAGCGTCTCGAGCTAAAAGCGCAGCATATTCATTTGTATTATTGGAACGGAGACTGTCGCGAATGTTCATATTTCTCCGCGACTGTCTAAAGCTTTGAGCTAGCCGATTCTCGTCAACTAATCTAAAATCCCTCACACGGAAGTAAGAGTGCAATGTAGCTTCCTCGGCTGCCCGAGCCCGACGTTGGCGAAGTCGTGTTTCCCTCCTCTGAATTGAGTTTGAAGCCTGCTCTCTATAGCGAAACTCTGGATTTGCACGTCTTATTGCATGGGCAGCTGTGTTCCGCGCCTGTTCTTGAGAACGCAATTCTACGTCCTCGCGTCTTATTGCATGGGCAGCAGTGTCCCGTCCCTGTTTTTGAGAACATGTCTGCGCATCTGGCACACTGCACAATACCAATCTTGTTCATCTGCTTTCTCTTTATTAGTTGGCTTTGTCGCCTTATGGTCTCACGTAGCTTTTGGTTGTGTCGTACCTTTAGGTTTTGCTGTAGCTTTAGGTTGTGTCGTAACTTTACACGGAGAGAAATTTTTGTTGAAATTTCGCAAAAACAGTGTTGAATCAAGCAAAATTAGGATTGATTTGGCGTCAAACAATGATTTTTCTATTGGCAGTAAACATTTTCTTTATTGCAGAAATTAAAAATTTACTCAAATCTAATAAATTAATACTAGATATAAGAAGATCTTTTATCATCATTACCGAAAAAGGTTTGTTGAAATTAAACAAATCTTTCATTTTTTTCTTAAAATCAGTAAACTATTTTCCAGTACCTATGAAGACAAGAAAATTACCACTGATTTCCAGAAATGATTGTTTAAATGAATAAAACGATAAAGATGACATTAAACGTTCATTTACTGTTGTTAAGAAACTTATGTTCATTTCAAGAAAAGACTAGTTCTGAAGACAAGAAAATTACCACTGATTTTTAGAAATGATTGTTTAAATGAATTAAACGATAAAGATTACATTAAACGTTCATTTACTGTTTTTAAGAAACTTATGTTCACATCAACAAAAGATTGCATCGTTCTATATATATATGTATATGAATATATATACCTATACATAAATTAGTTACCCCTCCAGTATGCTGCTTCGAGTAGCAGGCACCCCAGACTATTTAACTGTAATTTGGTGTAAGTATTTTACAAATAAAAAATATATTCGTGTAACAATGTAAGAATTATATTTCCTCCTGTCAAATAAAATAAAAGAATTTATCTTGAATTCACTTTTTTATTAAAGGCACTTGAATGACATTGGTAGGCTTATCCACTAACAAGACAATAAACACTTTAAATTGTGCTTTAAAAGCTTAAACATATTGTATTATATTTTATTATATTTATTTCTAGTTCGTTACTTATTGGACTTATGCTGCTAAAATATTAAAAAAAGCATTTATAATTTTGGTACTTTGAAACATTTTGTTCCATCGGATATTAAATGTAATTGAAATGGCTTGGAAAACTCATCGATATTTTTACAAAACGTGTTACTTAACTCATTGCCAACCATAAAACAGTTGTAATGCGCATTTTTGTTTATGATTTCTATTTCCTTAACTACAATATATACTTTATTTTGAAATATTAGCATATCTAAGATCTTAAACAATTTTTCCTTGGCATATAAGTAGTAGTCTTTTTTGTAATTTGTTCCCCTATATGTAATAAAGCTTGAAAATGAAATGGTTGCTGCATTATCCGGAATAATGAAAGACAAAGAATCAAAGTATGATTTTTTTTTTATATCACAAATTTCGCTTTTGTGAATAATTAAATCTCTAGCAAAACTCTTTGTACTTATAATCATATAACTAAATTTAAGGCAACATTTCTTAGACAAGGAATAGGGCAGATTTTTTCGGGAACAAGTAGTTTTAGAATAATCTTTCATCTCTTTATTTTTTGATTCATACCTCATGCACCAAATTTGTTTTGGGGGACCGGATTGTTTAATAATTTCTCCGTAATGCGTTAGTAAATGATGTTTGGGCTTAATATTATCATTAAAAAGTGCAATATATGTTTGGTTATGGATCTCAATTTTCTTTTCTAATTCAGCAATATCCAACTCTGAGTATGAATTGGAAAATAACTTTCCTACCAAATCTTCTAAAAGAATTATATATTTCCAAATTTTGTCCGAAGTGGGAACAAGGTCCCCAATAAAAAGGGTAAAAAAGTGCAGGAAATTGAAAGCTTCTCTAGCAGAAAGATTTAATTTATTTGATTTTAAATGATTTGTTTTAATGGCGGAACATTTATATCTAACAGCGATTTCCCCATAATCAAACTGTTGAATTCTGTAATTCAATGTTTCCAGAGAGAAATATTTTTTTCGAATTAAACAATTAATGGCGTGGACAATTCCATAATGTAAAATTCCTTCGAGCACGTCATGCATTAAGTCTATTGAATAGTTTGTAGTAACATGAAATGACTTTATTGAATTGAAAAGGGAGTTGCCTTGAACACCTGTTTCAGAGTAATTATTTTCAGCTACCTGTCTATTATAATTATTTTCATTTCTCAAGTCTTCTGAATGTCTGGCCCGGCATGGATTTCTATTCTCCTCTTTGCTTTTTGTACAAAACCGACAGTAAAATTTATGACTAAATGATTTGGAGAAACCCAATAAAGAGTTTAATGCTAAGTTGTCCCAAATTATCAAACCTAAAACAAAAAATAAGTGTTTAGGACCTTCTGAAGTATTTATAATAAGACCGGTACTTTCCAATTTTTGAAAAATTTCAATTATGTTATATACACTTTTTTCATACATCTTTAAATCTTTACTTTTCACAAACATCGCTGGGAAAATATTCTCTAATTTAGAAAATTCATGGAATGGTAATACAGGAAAATTGTAATAGAAAGCTGCAATAGATTGTGTCCCAGTGTGGGCCCCTAAAGGATTATTTGTTTCGAAATCATCATAATAGAGAAAAATTGGAATTGCATCCTTGCCTTGGAATTCTTTTATTTTATCCTTCCATAATTGACCTTGTGTAAAATGACTTATAGGAAATTTGTCACTCGATTCAAAGTGCTTCATAAAAGTAATAACTTCCTTAAAAACATTAGGCAATTCAAAGAAATTTTTGATTTGATGCTCTATAGGCATAATTATACTTTCACTTTTTATCTCCTCCAGGCTTGGGATGCCTTTTTTCATTACCTCTTTTATTTCAGTATTAAAAGTGAACTTAGTTGGCATTTCTAATACTTTTTTTTCCGTTAGATGTTTTATTAATTTATGTTCAGTATTAACGTGTTGAAATGGATTCGCTAACATGTCTAATATCTGTAATACATCTGATTGTTTAGACTTATTGACCTCAGGCAGTACTGTTTTTTTTATAATTGTAAATACGTCACTAAAATTACTTACAAAATCACAAAGTATATTTTCGACAGACTTATTGGTAATAGTACTATAACTATTAATTTTCGTAACAAAAAGGATCGCTGAATCATTTAGTTTTTCTTTTATTTCGTTTAGAGTAGGCAATGTTTGACCCAAAAGTGCGGTTTGGTCTTGACGATCATTAGACAATTTATGATGACTTTCATTTCCATTGCAGGAGCCTATACTTATTTCATCTGACTCAAACTTAAAAATGGTTTTGTTAGAAGGCTCTAGTAATTCACTGGGAGAATGCGTTCGAGATAAATGCCTCTTAAATGATTTCGAATTTGAAAATGTTTGAGGACAATTGCTTTGAGCACAGTTATAAAGATCATTGGCACCTAACATATGTATGTTTTTCAAATGGAAAAATAAATCATTAATGTTAAGGAAAACAGAAGAACAAACGTAGCAACCATACATTTCCTATTAGTTTAAATGAACTTATTTTATGTGAAAAAAAAAGATATATATATTTTAAAGGGTATATTCAATAGAGAAGTTATTTTTGAAGCAAACTGATTAAACTTGAAACTGTAGATATTAACTGCCGGTCTTGAATTTCAAAAAAATATGATTGAATAAATGTCCAAAATGTTTTACACTCTTCTTGGTATGTAAGATTAAACACGTAATGAATTTTAAAAGCACAAGAAAGAGCGTGCGTAAATTTGTTAAATTTGTAAATTATGTCATCATATATAGTATAATATTCCTTATAACTATCGTCATTACCTACAACAAGAATCATTGGTTGACACGTAAGTCCGTACTCCAAATAAGTTTTCTTCCTCTTGTCTAACAAGGGTTTAAAGTTATTAAATGTCTCCACAATTGAAACGAAGGCTTCTTGGCTGTCCAAAATGCTGAATTTCCATATCTTCTTGGTAACCTTGTTCTTTGCTTTTCCATTAGGGATCAAAAGCCCATGAAGAAGACGTGTGATCTTTAAGTTTTGTTGTTCTGTAAAATTGATATAATTAATATTATACAAGTATGCGAAGGGAAGATAAAGAACTACCTTTGTCTTTGATAGAATTTAATTCCTTTAAGGCACTTTTAGTGGATTTGTCTTTCAAATGTTGCTCAAAAATAGGTATAATCTGTTCTGTGAATGTATCCCATTTTTCAAATAGTATATCTCCCTTGTCAGGAAAGAGGAAGGAAAAGTCAATATCAATCTATAAAGTATTTTGAAAATTTTTATAGTATGCCAAGATAGGAAAACTTTATATTCCACTTACGAGACGAGCTCCATTAGCAGATTTGTACAATGGCCAGTTGGATATTATTGTAGAGATATTCTTATCTGGTTGATGAAAATGTTTTTCCCTCAGCGAACCAGTTTCTTTCCATTTTACCTCGACAACTTCCCAAGGTTCTGTGTGATGCTTCAGCCAAATTTGTGCATCAGTTGGCTGTTCAACATCTGAAATGTTTTGTTATTGAAATAACTATAGATAAAGTAAAAAAAATATATTCAAACTAGACCTTTTACAATACCTACAATCGCAAAATTGCAAGAAAAAACATTTTAAACACTAGGTTTGACTTTAATTAAATGTTTGAAAAAACACCTCTGACCCTTCAGATTTTTTTACACACATCTAATTTACAGAAATTCCCAATCATATCAAGTGTTAAAAACATTTTCAACTGAATTTAGGATAGCTGATTTTGGAAAAGTTTATAAATCATACTGTACTTTCAAATGCAAATATGTATTATGTAAATGTGACGTTAACATATTAAACGCATATTTTTTGAAAATATATTTTTTGGTATCCACTCATATCCATAAGGAAATCTTTTGAGAAATATGTTAACTATAACAATATTTTTGAATTAGTGCTATTTTTTACCAATGTTTTTTTTTTAGTTTTTATTACGGAATTTCATTATGATATACTTTTAGTCAAAAAATGTTTAAATAATTACTCAGATAAGGTTATATGTAAAAAAATTAAGACCGTCTTATATAAAACGGACAGATTGGTGATAAATTAACGGCGTTTAATTTAAAAAATCAGCTATATTTTCTAAGCCGAAAATTCATAAATTCAGAACTATGTTTATCTTTTCAGTGGCATTTTTCTACTTATGTATATCTATATTATATAGTATATGACCTTAAAACCCAAATTTCTTTCAAGTTAATAGTACTTTGTATATTTTACATGTTTCACTGTTCTGAATTTATGAATACGGCCAAAACAAAATTTCACTACCTGAGATCATTCATTTCATTCAAATTAAGTCTTTTTTTTTTATGCTGTTTTTCTCTCGGGAACAATCCTACTTTTCGCAATTTATGGATGTGGTTTTTGTAAGCTGTATAAAGTCTTCCGGAAGGGTACTTATTTCTTTTACAGTAATAAATTTCCTGTAACATAACACTTTATAAATGATTAGAAAAAATACGTGCGTTTTTACCTTTTGCTCTTTTTCAAATTTATTTTTTATGTTTTCAGCAAGTCTATTAAAATCCTCGTCGTGCAAGAATGTGTTCTGATCCGCGTAGTGCTTCACAACATCTTTCACCAGTTTTTCTCTACAAGCTGGTAACAAAGTTCTGCTATTTTTCTCATATGTGTTCCAAATACACTTTCCTGGACCATTGAGATATGAATCTAAATCCTAAAGTATACAAGTTTTTATGTTAATCCCTATGTAAAATGCACTGATATACTCACAAACTCTTTTCGTTTTGCAAAGGATTGCAATGAACTTGGACTTTCGATTGGTAATTCCGTTGAAAATGATGTTGAAGATGATGACGGAGATGAAACGCAATGATAAATTTTTTTTAACCAAACTTCTACTAAGCTCCCAGATTCGTCAAGCGTATTAATATATCCCTTGAAAGAAAAATTGTTACTATTTGTAAAATCACTGATCACTTTCCGGTTAATTACGTGTTCTGATTTCCATTTACAGAGTTTATCCCTGAATTGCACAAGAATGCCAAGTTCGTTTAGTTGAAAAATTTTATCAAGGTCTCTCTCAGTAAGCAAATGCAAGCATCCAATATTTATACCCTTGGCTAGGTAAAATATTCATTAATTAATTACTAATGAAGTAGTTATTAATATGATATGAAAAGAACTGATTAAATCAGACACATCACTTCTATTTTAACAATTAACGCACCTATTAAGTTGTTGTACGCGCACTCAAGTCCCCATTCTTTAAGAAGCACAAATAACTCATCAATATTTCCTTGTTCTTGGCCTTGTTGTGCCCCCTGTAACCGTTGCCGTCAATTTCAATATTTTCAACACTCTGAATATTTACAACACTCTGAATATCTTCCATTTCAAAAAGATTTTAATTAAAAACTTGGGAGACAATATTAAATGCACCGGCAAAACCAAATGAAGCACCACTCACGAGCGGACATGATAATTTTCTGATCAAAACCGACACAGCGTTGAAAATGTGAAAAAGAATTGCTGTTATGTTGAAATTTAGAAATCGTTTAATTGTTTTAAACATAGTAGATTGAAATTTAGAAAGAAATGTTTGATTTAAAACAACCAAGCAATGATTTCTATAGTTCCCGTTACTTAGTTGAGATTTAACACTGCTGTTATGTTGAAATTTAGAAAACTTTTGATTGTTTTAAACATAGAAAATTAAAATTATAAGAGCCAACTTAATTGTTGTTATTATATGCAAAATAATCATTTTGGCGGAAAAATCGTTAAAATTTAAAAAAACTAGGAAAATTTCTCCATTTATTTACTTTGACTTCCTATAATTGTCGGTAGAAGAAGGTGTGTAGAAACTTTGGACATTACGTGGTAAGCTTGGACGGTTTACTATCATCTTCACTGGGTGTATAACAACAAAGGTAAAGGGTGTTAAGTGAAAACGTACCCAAAATTACAAAACTTCCTCGCAACGAGACCTTGGCAAATTATTGTATATATTTAATATCAAATACCCTGTATATACACAATTTTAAGTAGCAAATGTGTTACTTTAATGATTTCGTGTTTCAGGTCCTTCGAAACAAATGAAAAACATGTGGAAAAACAAAGCTAATCCTTACACTGTTACTGCAGTAACTATGTCCAACAAAGTGTTAAGCATATTAAATTGAGATTAGGACAATTGTTTTTGCTGTAGGAAAACCAAGAAACGCTTGCAGAAAATATATGCTAGATGATAAGTAGCAATTTGTTTTATTTAAGAAACCATTAAATGATGACCCCTTTTCTTAAACTAAGAATTAAATCTTTGAAACAAGCATAATCAGTTTGTTCAAAACAAACTTCAATTTATTTATTACATACAAATTAGCACTTATTTTCAATAATATTTGCTTGATTTAAATAAAAATATAAATGTTATAATCAATCATTGAAATGTTTGATTTTAGAAAGCAAATTTCTCTCCGTGTAGGTTTTATTTATTGTAGCTTTAGGTGTTGATGTAGCTTTGGATGTTGTAGATTTTAATTGTTTGGTAGCGTTAAGTGTTAACATAGCTTTGGATGTTGTAGCTTTCTCGTTTGATACAAAAACGTTTTTTTTTTTAATTACAAGTGCTCGGCTGTTAATGGCCTTCTGCCTATTTGCTCTTGATTTGACAATTTTTTTCGGGGTATCCAACATTTCCGTTATTGACTTGTTAAGAAGTTGTTTCGATAGGCACAAATCGTCATCTGTATCAGAGGCATATAGAAATCGGGGCATGAATTCTTCTTCAGAGCTATCATTATCAGAAGAATTACTTGGAAATGTGACTCCTTTTCGGGTTTTTGATGGCCCTGCTTTAGGATATGCTGCTCTGGTGGGTTCCACTATCGGTTCCTTTGGTTCTTCTAGGGTAACTTCGCTAGGGACAAATGCCACTTCCAGTATTGCTTTGGGATTGAATGGAAAAATACCTGTTGCAGCAAAGCCTGCTTTTAGATTCTGGTGTTATGCTCTTATATTGGAGTATCTGATCATCCCAATGGTATTCGAAAGAACGAAACACAGATTTGTCCAGAGGCTGTAGTTCATGGGTCGAATTGCTTGGCAGAAAAAAAAGTACAACTTTGTCTTTCTGCTACATCGACGATCGTATAGTCCAGATGGCATTTAGCACCGTCAAACATTAATAGATGCCCTGTGATTTATATTTAGCCAAATGCTCAATCCAGGTGCAAAATGTGGTAATATTCATGCTGCCTTTAGGTGTCATAATCACGAGTGACCCCGGTGGTAATGTGTCCTTCCATTCTGGTTTCAATCTCTTCCCTTTGAATAAAATTGTTGGTGGAATCGAATTACCATAAGCATTGCCACAGGAGACAATGGTGACGTTTTCTCCGTGCTCAGGGGCTACTAGATGTACACGTTTTGCGCCCTTTTTCGCTAGAACACTTTGTTGATGGTGCAAACTCAATCTACAGCCCTTTTCATCGACATTAAAAATCATCTTCTGTGGGCTATCCATCAGATCCAGTTCCAAAAGCACTTGTTTCAATTTTGCGAAATAGTCAGTTACTATAAACCTGTTCAATTTCTGGGCACGCGCCAGGTTCACACTTTGTGCTTTTCTTTAGCTTATTGCCGGATTTCTTTTCAAAAATCCATTCAGCCAATACCAGCCAGCCATTTTGGACATGGCAGAAAATTTGTTTTCTATACCATTTTCGGTGCACACACCTTCGAAGTGTCCTTGATGTTAGCGGGTAACCTACTTCTGCCAATCGGACTATTCTTGCAGACAGTTCTCTTTTTTCAGCAGCAGTCAGTACTGGTTTCCGCTCATTTTTGCCTTACCAGTTCGGTTACTATCAACATATCTGGAAAGAGTTCTTCTCGGTATTGAAAATTTTTTGGAAGCACCTTGACGTGACATTCGACCTTCCTGCACAGCTGCGACTGCATTTTCCAGGTCACGGCTTCCCCACTTGCTTCGAATGCCCCGATTTCTGTCATAGCTGTAATGATTTACACTAATAAATTGTATGAAAGTAAGGAGTTTACATGCTGACAATACGAGCAGAACGTACTGGCAATATGCCCATAATTTTTTTCCACAATCTAAGCTTCAATACCGATGTATTGAACACAAGATATTGCAAGACAATAGCACTTTTTTTACTCACTCTATAATTAAAAACTTACCTCGTAAATATTAGAACGGCATCTAAAAAAAAACAATTTTCGCTGATACTACTCACTTCGCGGCACCTACTAATCCAATTTACAGTTCTTATATTAAGCCTAGTACTAAGGTCGGCGCTAAGCTAAATTTTGTATGAAAATTTAGCAAGCTAAATGATATTGGCGAAAACTTATCCTGAATTTTAGCGAGAGCGGTACTAAGGTCAACGCGCTAAATTTGCCTTTGGGTTTTGATTAGAGATGACACCACCAGTAAGTCTCCAAAATATTTAGCTTGAATATTGTCAGTCAGAGTTCTTCTGAGAAATGTCAACTCAAGGAATAGGAAAGAAAAAATTTGTAACAACATATTGGTAAAGAGTAAGTAAAATATTAAAAATGGAATATTTTCAATTTTATGTACACATATTATGATAAGAATTGTACCTACTTGGAAATTTGTTCACTTGAAGAAAAAAACATTTTATTGGTTATAATTAACTCAAATTTTATTCTTCACTGACTGCAAGTTCCTAATAGTCTAAAAGACCACTGTAAGATTTAACCAACAGATTATTGCAACTGGTTGCATGAAATTTTTGCTGGTGAATTGATATGTAAATATGCAAGTACATATGAAAATTGTATTTTCTACAACTGTGATGTCATCTGTCTGACTGTTCTTCTAGTTGGCTAGTTCGAAGAATGTGTGATCCTTTGGCAAGTTATAGGATGCCTTGTGTCATATGAGCACCTGGAATTAATTGTCTAGACGACCATCAACTCTTAAAATATGATCGGCATCCAGAAATGGTGTGAAAGAATGCAACTTGCTGGATACAAGAGTTCCTTGCAGAGCCGTAATGTTCTTATTTGTTACTGGAATAAACCTTCCTAGCTCCATCGAATACAGGCTTGCATAGCAACTTGCTCTGTAGTTATCCATGCAGTTGATACTTTATTTATTTTGATCCTGCAGTTCCTGTAGAACTGGATGAATTTTACAAGATTCCATGAATGATTCTCAAATAGGATTTTTGTTGAAAAAGCTAGCTGAAAGTATCGTTGTTTATGTGGTGTGATAGATGTAAATGTAGTTATTTCTTATTTCCATACCCACGTCTAGCTTAATTGGGGTGGAACCAAATACAGCTGTGATCCATTATCTCCAATCTTCTGGCAGCCATTGTGGGTCGTACCACCACAATTGTGTGCCTGCTAAGTGCTGTTGAGGAACTTTGCAAACTTGAATGCATCTTCTGATGGAATCCACCCTAAGCTTAGTACCTTGATTGCGCCGGGATGCTAATCTATTTGCAACCATGAAATACTGCAGCCGCGTTATCTCTACTTAAGGAAATGATGGAACAAATAAAATTAATCTGTTAATATGGTCAGTAAAAGTATATATGAACTTGCTACACCTCTTATACCTACTTCATAGTAGACTGAACCCAATCTTATTAAATCCAATTATCAAATAGATTTCACCAAAACTATAAACAAAACTCAATTATCAATTCCAATTGTCAAATTTATTTCATCAAAACTAAAAAGAAATTTTTATCAACTTTATCAATTCCATTTATCAAACTTATTTCTCCAAAACTAAATTCAATTCTCAAATGTCACTCTTCTTGTTTTTTACGAAGTTGCAGGAAAAGCCTTCGTTTACTTTTTCATGGACTTTGACTTCTTCCGCCGGCACACAATTAAGTTTTTACCAAGAAAATGTTTGCAAGAGAAGTATGCGAACAAACTACTGTTATTCTAAATAGATGGCCTTTCGTTGCCATGGAATCGCTCCAGTAGGGGAATTAACATAATCCTTCAATACGTTGCGAATAGTTTTTGCTTCATGTGATGTTCGTCCGTGTGAATGTTGCACTTGCATTCAGTGATGCCAATCGGAATAATTTTTTCGTAGCAAAAAACTGTAGCCATTTTTGAAAAAAAGTAGCCAAATATGAATGACTTTGTTTTCGATACATACATACATATATATTTCTTTTTTCATTTTACACAGTAGGTACATATAATATAGCAAATAACATTAACAGGCTTTTATATCGCTCTTACAAAAACAAAAGTAAAAACACAACAGTTCATAAAAATTCTTAAAACAAAAATTAATGGGAATATATTTTTAAAAATGAATGACTTTATCACACTTTAATTTTAGAAGTTATCTAAATTCGGAATCCAAAAAGTTTTAATCTTTGGAACTAAACTCTTTGCGGCCATTATGGAATCTATGGTTTCAATTTTGAATAAGTTTGATTTTTTGATTTTGATGTTATTGAGATCGGAGAATTGTCTTTCCGCGGTTGCACTGCTATGTGGCAAGCAAAGTAATTTTTTTATGAACCTTACCAGTTCCGGAAACATTGGGTTACCCAATCCATCCCTCATTTCACCAACTTGAACCCAATATTCAACAATATCACTTTCAATTTCTTTTCTGTAATCTTTTAACAAACGCCACTGGCTATTTATGCGTTCCCAGTCTTTTCTATCCGTCAAATTAGGAAAAGCTTTAAGTAGAAGTAAAATACTAAATTTTTCATCATGTATCAGCTCTGGATTTATATATGAAAGTAAACTTAACTGTTTGTTTTCAAAGTTTACCCTTTTCAAGATCTGTTTGCATAATTCTATATAGAAATTTAAAATGTTTCTTTTTACAGAAATAATAATATCTTCATTTATTTCATTTTCTAAAATGAAATTTTCTAAATTGATTCCACCATATATTTCGTTTACCGGAATGAAATTGCTGGGATTAAATTCGACTGCATTGACATGTTTTACATTTTTAAGATAATTGGTCTTGACAAAATTCCTTAGTAAAGTGCAATAAAGAGCTTCTAAATTTCTTAATAGTTTATGAATTCTTACTTCCGAGCTTTGAAATTCGACGTTCATTTTATTTACTATATCTAAAACATAGGATAAAAAAAAAAGATACATTTTGGTTTCATCATTCATTTTCTCGGCAATAGCTTTAGTTTTATCAGAGTGTTCCTCAAAAAAATGTGATACGAAAAATAGCTTGAGAGAGTTCCACTGTTCAAGCAATCTATTAACCACGGCCTCTAAAGAAAGCCAGCGCGTTTGGCATGGACGAAGAATTTTATGTGGTTTTACATTGCAGTAATCTTGGAATTCTTTTAAATCTGTAATCCTCAATAGAATGAGGAAGTTTTTGACAAGCGTAGCTTGCACAGAGGTGAAGGGAGTGACATATGCATCCCATAAAAAACAGATTTCGATTGCCTAATTCTTTTTTAAGAATTGCTTGAACACCATTAAATTCTCCAGACATTACGCTAGCATTGTCTGTTGCTAGACCTATGAAATTGGTAACAGGAATAGAGTGTGTTTCGAAAAAGTTTAAAACAGCAGAGCTAATGCTTTTCGCGTCCGTCTTTGCTAGCTCAATAAGCGCTAAAAATCGATCTTCAATAGAATTTTTCACATCGTTGAAAAATCTAACAACTAAAACTAAAGCCTTACTACAGCTGACATCTGTTGTTTCGTCAATAACTAAAGAGAAACAGTTCCGTTTTAAATGTTTTATAACGTCTTCTCTACCTTTTTTACCAAGCACATCCTTAACTACGTACGATGCTTTAGTTTTTCCGCAATGAATTCTGGCAATAATCTTCGAATCGGGAAAACATTCCTTTATAAAAGGAACAAACGAATCCATCAATGAAAATGGAAGATTATGCATTATAAAAAACATAACAATGGCATATTCTGCAATTTTAACCTTTTTTTTAAGAATAAAATCATCCGAATTTTTAATTAAGCTGACAATGGAATTTTGGCCGCTCTTTGCAGTATAATTTTTTTTGTGATAATCTGAGCGCTCATGCCTTTCAATGTGACTCTTACAGTTTGTTATCGTCTTTTCACAAACCTGACCAAATGCTTTCCCATCAATATCCTTTAACCAATTGAAGTTATCTTTCCACTGACAGCGAAAGTAACGAGAACGATTGCTTGTCGTAGTACTACTAGTACTATCTTGCACTTGCACTTCACCTAATACTTCAGATTCAGTTTCAGAGTCCACAATTTTACTATTGTTATTGCACCTGTAATTTTTGTGAATATGAGAAATACAAACAAATACTATCAATTTTCAAAAAACCTAACCTTATTTCATTTACCGCCAAGCCTTCATCATTTGCGCTTTCCCTGTTATGATGATTGCTATGACCTTCTACTTCTAAGGATGCGTTATTTTTCTGGTGACACAATCTACGTTTTTTAATTATAAATTTGAAAGAGCTCAGTTACTAGAACCTTTCAAATTAAAATGAACATTGCAAAGATCAAATGGACGTGGACCTGTTATCGTCTTTTCAAATTAGAGAACCTTCCCATCAATATCCTTTAACCAATTTAAGTTTTTTTCCACTGGCTGCGAAAGAAACGAGAACGATTGCTCTTCCGTAATACCTTGCACTTCACTTAATATAATACTTCAGATTCAGCACAGTCCACAATTATACTTGTAATTGCACCTTGTAATCTCACACAATTTTTAATTATAATTATGAGCCTGTTTATGCTTATTACAAATTGACAATGACAAATTAAAATGCGAATTGCTGCAAAGTGCAAATATAAAATACCTCTCCGTCTCCATTGTATTTATTAATATCCACTTTGATACGCAAACGCAACGCAATACCAAGTCAACGCCACCGCAAATTCACACAATACACAAGAAAAGAAAGAATAAGCTGTTATTAACAAAGCATAACAAAACGAGACGCAATTAACACATATGAGTGACAAGCCACACCACAAAAAAAGCGGCAATATTTTGGTTTTACTACTGAGATCGAGGTGTCGTACGCTTCGCTGTATGAATTTTTTTCGCGAAACAGGGTTGGATAAATTTATTTTGGCATTAAAATGAAATTTCCGGGGCATAGCTAAAATGTAGCAAATCGGATTAATTTTCGAAATATAGTAGCAAAGTAGCAAAACCTTTTGATTTAAAAAAATCGTAGCCAATTTGCTACGATTGTAGCCAAGTGGCATCACTGCTTGCATTGTGAATAGCGACCCTTCTGGGATTTTTTTCCTCCATTCACCCTCGATGCTTGTCGAGTGTCATCATAAGTATCACAATATTTTCGTGGACAATAGACTTCTTTATTTTGCCGTAGAAGAAAATTATGGAGGTAGCAGCATGCACAGATAATATGCTGCGCTCTATCAGGCCCACAAAACATTGTACGTGCTAAACAATAAAATTTGGAACACATAATTCCAAACGCGTTCTCTATACAACGCCTAGCTCTACTGAGTCTATAATTAAACAGGCTTCCTCATCTTGTAAGGTTGCTGACTTCCTGGGCACAAATGGTTTCATGATTCGTTTGTCATCACTTACAAAAAAGTAAGGCAGTTTTACCGCTCCTACGTTTGTATTGGATGGAAACTTTAAATGTCCTTTAAACAATGCCCTTCCAAGAGTAGAATTTGAAAAAACCCCTGCATCTCCTTCGCTGCCATACGCACCAATATCAAAATAAACAAATTTGTAATTTGCATCACTTACTGCCATTAAAATAATACTGTATAATCCCTAGAAAATGCAGGATCCGAATGAATTTTTTTGAAATACTAATAAACTTTATTGTGTACCTTGTAATTGAAGAACATGCTTCCTGAATTTCTAGGACATTTAATTCTTACATGATTCCCATCTATTGCGCCCACACAATTTGGAAATTGCCACTTATAATTAAATTCATTCCCTATATCCAGCATTTCAGCTGGTGTATAGAATGATATTTCACTTGCCAGAGCAGTACATATTGCTGAGCATACTTCGTCCAGTATTTTTCCAAAGTGTTGTTTACTGATCCGGTAAACTGATGCTATATGGCGCTGAAGCGTCCCACATGCAAAATATCTGTAATAAATAAGGTCGACTTTAGTCACCGTGGATCGATAAAACAACGTTAGCAGATCTTTCGCAAGAAATTATTAGATATAGCATATATTATATTATATTTACTCTAACACAATAGCCAATTTCTCCTTTGGCGTAATTTCATCACGAGGTCTAGAATTTTTCTTTGGGCGTAAATAAGGGTCAACTAACGACAGAAGATTATAAAAGATATGTTTTTCCATGCGAAAATCCTCCTTAAACTTAGCTGGAGACTGTGCTATGTCCTGAAACTTGAATATACAAAGCTATGATACACTTAATGATAAGTTATTTTGAGATACAAGATCTTACATCTTTTGCAAATCGGCCTTTTTTACGTCTTTGTTGTAAGTACGGATGCGTTGCATTTCTTCTTCTACTTCTCCCGTAATCAAGAAGGGTTTTCATAAATGATGCCGCTGCCATAGTGGCCGTATCTTCGATAACATTTTTAAACTGTTTTTTATTATATACATTACACATTATCTTTATATTTTTATTTGCAAATAATTTGGCTGCCTGTTTATAGAATCAATAACTGCGCGTTTTATTTCCTGACAGCTGTCAAAAAAATTAAATATTTTTCTTCCTCTTCTAGTTATCTCTCATCTCTGAGTCTCCGCTGTCATATTTTAGCTGCTAAAGAACGGCCCGATTTTGGAGACCCGCTAAAATTTAGCTTAGCGCAGACCTTAGTACTAGGCTTTACAGTGGCATAAAGGCAATCTATGCGTATGACATGTGCTGTCATCTTTCGTGAAATAACCAAACTACGACCACTTAATGTTTTATTAACGACAGTTGGAAAAAGTAAATATTTGAAAAAAACACAACGTGTCAACGTACAGAGTCCAACCAAAAACTGGATTGGAGGGTTAGTTTACTTTTTTCCTAGTGCTTTATAGTGTAGCGATACCAACGAAATAAAGCTATAAAAAAGGATTCCAGTTAGGACATAAAACCACTTAATGTTTTATTAACGATAGTTGGAAAAAGTAAATATTTGAAAAAAACACAACGTGTCAACGTACAGAGTCCAACCAAAAACTGGATTGGAGGGTTAGTTTACTTTTTTCCTAGTGATTTATAGTGTAGCGATACCAACGAAATAAAGCTATAAAAAAGAATTCCAGTTAGGACATAAAACCACTTAATGTTTTATTAACGATAGTTGTAAAAAGTAAATATTTGAAAAAAACACAACGTGTCAACGTACAGAGTCCTACCAAAAACTGGATTGGAGGGTTAGTTTACTTTTTTCCTAGTGCTTTATAGTGTAGCGATACCAACGAAATAAAGCTATAAAAAAGAATTCCAGTTAGGACATAAAACCACTTAATGTTTTATTAACGATAGTTGGAAAAAGTAAATATTTGAAAAAACACAACGTGTCAACGTACAGAGTGCAACCAAAAACTGGATTGGAGGGTTAGTTTACTTTTTTCCTAGTGCTTTATGGTATAGCGATACCAACGAAATAAAGCTATAAAAAAGAATTCCAGTTAGGACATAAAACCACTTAATGTTTTATTAACGATAGTTGGAAAAAGTAAATATTTGAAAAAAACACAACGTGTCAACGTACAGAGTGCAACCAAAAACTGGATTGGAGGGTCAGTTTACTTTTTTCCTAGTGCTTTATGGTATAGCGATACCAACGAAATAAAGCTATAAAAAAGAATTCCAGTTAGGACATGAAACCACTTAATGTTTTATTAACGATAGTTGGAAAAAGTAAATATTTGAAAAAAACACAACGTGTCAACGTACAGAGTCCAACCAAAAACTGGATTGGAGGGTTAGTTTACTTTTTTCCTAGTGCTTTATGGTGTAGCGATACCAACGAAATAAAGCTATAAAAAAGAATTCCAGTTAGGACATAAAACCACTTAATGTTTTATTAACGATAGTTGGAAAAAGTAAATATTTGAAAAAAACACAACGTGTCAACGTACAGAGTGCAACCAAAAACTGGATTGGAGGGTCAGTTTACTTTTTTCCTAGTGCTTTATGGTATAGCGATACCAACGAAATAAAGCTATAAAAAAGAATTCCAGTTAGGACATGAAACCACTTAATGTTTTATTAACGATAGTTGGAAAAAGTAAATATTTGAAAAAAACACAACGTGTCAACGTACAGAGTCCAACCAAAAACTGGATTGGAGGGTTAGTTTACTTTTTTCCTAGTGCTTTATGGTGTAGCGATACCAACGAAATAAAGCTATAAAAAAGAATTCCAGTTAGGACATAAAACCACTTAATGTTTTATTAACGATAGTTGGAAAAAGTAAATATTTGAAAAAAACACAACGTGTCAACGTATCTTCTCCAACCAAAAACTGGAGAGGAGTGTTAGTTGACTTTTTTGCTAGTAGTTAATAGTATAGAGATACAGAAACAATGAAGCAATCCAAAAAAATTGTAATAAGAACTTAAAATCCCTTAACATTTTATTTACGATGGTTGTAAAAATGAAATATCTGAAAAAATCACAACATGTCAAGGTACTTAGTAATAGAAAAAACTGAACAGGATGGCCAGTTGAGTTTTTTCGTAGTCCTTAATAGTGTAGAGATACAGAAACAATGAAGCAATCCAAAAAAATTGCAATAAAGACTTAAAATGCCTTAACGTTTTATTAAAGATTGAAAAAATTCAATATATGAAAAAATCACAACGTGTCAACATACAGAGTAATAGCAAAAACTGTACAGGATGGTCAGTTGAGTTTTTTCGTAGTCCTTAATAGTGTAGAGATACCGAAACAATGAAGCAATCCAAAAAATTGCAATAAAGACTTAAAATCCCTTAACGTTTTATTAAAGATTACTGAAAAAATGCAATATGTGAAAAAATCACAACGTGTGAACATACAGAGTAATAGCAAAAACTGGACAGGATGGGCAGTTGAGTTTTTTCCTAGTCCTTAATAGTGTAGAGATACCGAAACAATGAAGCAATCCAAAAAAATTGCAATAAGAACTTAAAATCCCTTAACGTTTTATTAAATATTATTGAAAAAATTCAATATGTGAAAAAATCACAACGTGTCAACATACAGAGTAATAGCAAAAACTGGACAGGATGGGCAGTTTGTTTTTTTCCTAGTCCTTAATAGTGTAGAGATACCGAAACAATGAAGCAATCCAAAAAAATTGCAATAAGGACTTAAAATCCCTTAACGTTTTATTAAAGATTACTGAAAAAATTCAATATGTGAAAAAATCACAACGTGTCAACATACAGAGTAATAGAAAAACTTGGCATTTGGGAAGCCCTTATGACAGCGCTATAATGAAATAGTAGCACATATAAAATAACAACACAAAACACACACATTTTCCTACACTTGCGCTCAGACCTACAATAACAATTATATAACTTGACCGTAGTTGCTCATATAATTACCGAATTTAATTATATACTTTATTTAATGCGTCAGTTATTTATATAAATAAGAACTATATAAAAAACTCGCAAGATATTTTAACAATTAAAGTATTATATATGACTTTAATTAGGACATTTAAAATAAATCACAACTATGTACACATAAATCCACACGTAGTAGATGGAAGCAGAAAAATCATTTATTTATTTATTTAAAATTTAGCATCTGCAGAATTAATTTAAAATAAGCGGCATGAGCTTTTCTTTATATTAGTTTTAATTCTTATTAATTATAGTATTGCTAACAAATAATTTGAAAAATAAAAAGTGAAATTGAAAATAACTTACCTGAAAAATATTTTAAACACAAATACACACGACACAACTGACAATAAACACATAAGAATTAAATTAGTACTTGTTCCTGTGAAAATATTTCCAGAAATGACAACTACTGCTGCTATAAGTAAAAGTCTTCCTGAACTTTGAGAACGGTAAAGTGTAAATTTTGATGAAGTCATTATTTTGAAATATTTTAATGTTTGTAATATTTGTAATGTTAATAATAAATATATAAAGATTTTCATAGTTATTTAAAGAAAGATAGTTAAATATCTTTATTGTTATAATTTAATTTTTAAGTAATAGAATATAAATGTGATTGATACGTTTCAAGTAAACATTTAATAATAATATTACTGTAATTAGTTGAGATGGGCCAGATTGGTGTTGCTATTTAGAAAATATAAATAATATAGATTTGCTTAGATATTATTTGACAGCTAACATTGGTCGTTTGCATGGAATTGGTATTTTAAAAAATTGTCGTCATTATGTCATTGATTAGTTGGGACAATTTACAGTTTATGTTTGAACAATATAAATAGTATAGATTTCCTTAATTATTATTTGAGAGAAAAGTTAATGGATTTGTATACAATTTTGATTTTGCAAACACGACGCCATTTGGAATTGAAATTCAATGTGCTTACATGCGACAGTTAAGTGTTTTATAAATAGTATACATTTCCTTAGTTATTATTTGACATACAACTTGGTAGTTATTGTGTGTAATAATAAATAATGAATGTTTTCATATATTATTAGATATAATTGGATAATTGGACAGCTAATTTGTAGCTTTTGCATGTAATTCAGATTTATTGAACATGACGTCATTTGTAGCTAAAATAGGATGTTATTATTTGTGCAAGTTTGCTACTTCTGTTTGAAAAATATAAATAGTATAGGTTTGCTTAGCTATAATTTGACACATAACTTGAAGTACGTGGACATGAACGCGGTATAAGTGTTGATAGTTTGATTTGATGAATAGCTATATTTGAAAGATACTTGAAGTTGGTGGATATTTGATATTGGTGAATAGTTATGATCCATATACAAATGGTACGCGTTTGACGCTTTTGACGCATTTAATGGTCTTGACGCGTTTAACGGTTTTGACGCATTAAAGAGATTTGATACTTTAGTGTTACTGAATATATGTATTAATAAACAGAAAAAGGTAGTCAGTGTAGTCAATGTAGTCAGTGGAGTGTTGAGAAACATAAAATAACTTTTATTTATTAGCGTATTCGAATTCGATTTAAAAGAAACGACCAAACTATTTAGTTTAACATTTATTATTTAATTTTACAGTATGTCGTGTCCCAAAGCAATCCAGGGAAAACAATTAAAAACTCGCGTAATTAATCCACATATAAAACTTTATTTAAATAACTACTTAGAATAATAACACACTTTGAGCTTCTTATCAATACTTCTAGCTCACAACTCATAATCGCCCAAAACACAACTGACTAAAAAGATACCGAACCGCTATCTTTAATAATACCAAATTCTAACTACGCAAGAATACACAACTTATCACTGCGCAACCCGATCTAGCGAATCGACCGTGCTCACCTCCATTCAATTAGGCGGAAGCGGCTTTGACCCAGTGACCAGCGCAATACGTTGCAATCATAATTACAAAGTATTACGCTACTCACTGCCGACAGCGGGAGCCCCCAATACTGTATGTAAACAAACAGTGAGCCCAGCTGAGTATTTCACTATGTGAAGTGAATTACTTAACCATGACTCAATGCCCAGTTACATACAGCAGTGGATGCGACAGTTTACAAGTAAACAATTCGCAATCGCCAGGCATTTTACTGTGCGAAGTAAAATGCTTAGTTATTGCAAATCGTTTAATTACTTGTGCATTTGCTGCTAGCTCGAGTCGTGATGGCACAATTGCACCAATTGAATATTTGGTCACGACAAGTACATAACAGTACATACAAATTTATCATACAATAATTAATTAAGATCGCGGACGGAGGCACGTTGTAGCATGAAGACGAAAAGACTGACTGCTGAAGAAATTGATTGCCCGTACTTGCTTTGATGAGGTGCAACCCGAGAAGTTGTGAGTTTGCTGCACCGTAGGCGGAAAGTTAGTTGTGAGGTTCGCAGAATTAATGCAATTATGTGAGGTCGATACATTCAAGTGTGCATTGGATTGCACTTGATGAAATGATGATCCAGCGAATTATGGATATTAAGACGGTTGAAAACAATTGCTGGGGAAAGGGAATAAAAGAAATACGGTAAGTATGGAATGTGGATGAGACCTCACAGCACGCCCCCCCCCCCCCCTTAAGGAACCTGCACTTTAAATTTCGTTTTCACTTTCGCTTTTACCTTTACACTTACACTGGCTTATCACTGAGAACAAGGGACCCTTTACACTGTTGCAATACCCCACACAACTGCACCCCCTGCGTTTTACCTTTTACGCTTACCTTTGCACTTACGCTGGTTTATCAATATGGACGAGGGACTTCCTACACCCTTACACCATTACAATACAGCACACATACAATGTACCACCAATGCACCCTAACCCAACCCCATACACTAATATGTGATGATTTCTTGTAGGTACCTGTGTTTTCACACACGACCCGAACCATTAAATTTATGTTTTAGCTCAACATGCGTTAAAATAATAAATAAATGAGAAAGAAAAATATATATAACTAGCAATGCACCCAGGTCGAACCGAGTTCACTTGACTTAACTCTGATCATACGCATAATCGCATACATAAATTCTTGCCTAGCTTTCGTGAAATGGCGCCTGATGCCAACTCGGCGTCCTCACTTTCTTTCACAGAAATTCACTTTTAAAACTAACAACTAAAGACTAAAGACACCCACCTAATCACTGGGTTTTATTGGATTGAGTTAAATTAGATTAACCCACTTAATCACTGGGTTTTATTGGATTAAGTTAAATTAGGTTAAATTAAACCCTCTCCCCCAGGGAAAAACAACGATCCCACTCAATTCACTTTACGTCAGCCATCATCAATCAATCACCCACACTAATTCCCACGACAGCTCAAACCCGTCTGTCCAACACAGCATACCGATCGCCAATCCTTACAAAAATAAACTCGTGTTAAGGTGGTCGATATAATGCATACAAATCTGTTGTTAAAGAAACACTAGCTGTCGGAAAACTCTAAAGCAAGTTGCGGTCCATTCTTGAATTCACACTACTCATTTCACAAACTCTATAACTGTGCTCTGAAATATAATACGAACAATAGAATTTAATAATTCCTCATATTATAACAAGAATAAGGTAGAGAATGTAAAATTCCAGATCGCAACCGAATATCTCATCAATATAAATGGTGAAATGTGGTAACATGGCTTAGCACCCAAATATTTAGCAAAGAAAAATAAGGTCTCTAGACTGTTCAAGGGCTCATCACAACTAATAGGAAAAAAGAATGATGTGATGTTGTTAATAATATTGTGAGGCCCGAAATACACCGCTAACCAAAAAACTTTTATTAAAAATTTCAAATTAAGTTCAATATTTCTTAATAATCACTGCATCACTGATTAAAATAAATTAAATATCTGTTTTTAAAAAGAGACATAAAAATTTTAATTTGTTCCATTCTGCACTTTTGTGTATGTACATTGGTACGTAAGTAAAATCAAAATAAATTGCACCAACAATTTTCTATCTCGAGTGTAATTGATTTTATTCACAAAATTGAAAAAAAAAACAAACACGAACACGCCCTGAGTAAACTTTCTATTTATTATTCTCGTTAAAATTTAATTTGAAGAGAATTAAATATTTTAAGTTATTTGAAATTAATCTTCGATAACGCAGGTGAACAAAAGAGAAGCTAAAAATTATTTTGATTGCATTCAGTTGATTTTTTGTAAATCATACCAATTTTTTTTTTTATTGTTCTAACTACTCCCCTGAAAATAGGTGCTAATCCTATGAAGAAAAAAAATCCCAAAGTTAGACAAATTATGGACAAAATAATACGTGCAGTGTGGCAGTGTCCATATAATTTTCTAAAAGCTCTTCCTATTGGGATCTAATTAATTAGTTGTTAAAATATTTCAGAATATTATAATTCATTGAAAGTTAGTAACTTCTCCTGATAGACTCTTAAAACAATTCGCAAGATTATCTAGGTTTTCAATGAAATCTCAGAAGATTTGTAATTTAAGATTGCCATCAGATTAATATATGAAAAACCAAAGCCCTCGTGGCTTACTTTTGGCGACATGTAGTCAGATCCTTTTTGAAAAAGCAAAATATTACTAATGACTTCTTGCAAGAATAGCTCTATCTGTTTTTTAATAATGGCGCAGTTGGTATTTCGTTTGACAAAAATTTTTACTTTTTTCGGTTTTATTCCCAGTGCCCTAGAAAAAAGTTATCCAAGTCTTAATTATTTCACCTAAATTTAAACCTAGGACCTCTTTCCTGAACCGACTTGATAGCTAACCACTCAACCATTTGAACCATCAAATCAATCTGGGTAAAAAAATATAGGTATATTTTTTTTTATTGAAGAATACTACTTCAATATGAATTACCTCCACCAAAACCCTCGAGAATACTTCCCAAGCCATGAAACAGAAATCTATATGTGTGCGTGCTTAGTCCTTTTTCTAAAATGTTCTATATTGATACTTATGGAAAAGTGCCAAACATTGACTTTATATTAGCCATAGAGCCTAAACTACTATCCATACAGGAAAATAGTCTTCTAGTAATTTACAGCTTGGTTCCTTACCTTCCCAAAGGCTACACTTCCTATATACCTTACTAAACAAAATAATAAAATAGTTTTGATTACAAAGTAACCATATCATTTTACGCTCAATACCTATCAACTGAGTAATAAATGCATGTGTGAATGTGCAGCCTGAGTTCGAATCTGTAGGCCAGCTATATTCGAATCATCAGCCCACGGCATCCCATGATGGCACAGCGACAGTACAATGATTACTGTTGTTGAGGAATCGTAGTCATTTGGTTAAGATAATTTTTTTTTAATAATTTTGTTGGGAAAGGTATGAAAATTTTATTACGGTTCGGAAGATAGGAAAGCAAGCTTAAGATTAACAGAACGCCATTTTTCTGTATGAATAATAGTTTAGGGTGGAGGAGCTATTCAAATTAAACTTTTGTCAGTTTTACATAAGAACACTGCAAATATTTTAGAATGTAAGGACTACGTTGGGTCTCGCATGTGGTAGGGAGGGAGTCTGTTTCATGGCTTGTGAAGTATTCTCGAGGGTTTTGCCTCCACTCCTCTTTAACTGTCAATCATGTGTACATACATTTCATGTTTTTCATTTAACGCCCAATCATACAGTTCAAGTTCACCAAATCAATCGTCAACGTGTTTTTAACCTGCTCGAAAAGCCAGCAATCTGATTCAGCTTTTTTTCGTTTTTCATACAAAAACTGCTTTTTGTTTACATTCTTACCATACTTATTTTCTACTCATTCGGGAATTGATGTGATATATTTAGACAAGATCAATGCTGACAATTATGCAAATATCAACCTTTTAAGACGAGTCATAAGTGGGCCTGCAATTGCAGGAGCAGCGGCTGATGGGCCAAGGACACTACCCTAGCAACCATGCAACCCAACCCTAGAACTTTCATAACATCATCACCTACAATAACGAAGAAGGCACTTGTTCAACTTAAGATGTTTGCTATTTATAGTTTCTAAAATTTTAACTCTAAAAAGTAATGAAGTTTTTTCTTGCTATCTATATCTTTACTTCTTAATCAATCTCTCAATTACAAATCATCCTGTATGTATTTTAACTTTCAACTATCACTCTTCAGTTTTATTTTATTTTATTGCTTAGTATATAAGTAATTGTGACTTTTTGCTTTTTTATTTGATTAAACTGTAAGTAATTTTCAACAAAGTAGTTAGTGTAGATATACTCTTTTAAACACAATTAAGATAATATGAACATGTTTTTACTTTTATTCCGAAGAATCTCTAGAAGAATTTGGAATTTGGTAATCGTGAATAATCAGTTCTTTTAATATTTATTTAAAAATAAGACGCTTTACCTTTGAAACCACTGACTAATCGGAGCAACCCCAATCTTGCAACAATCCCGCAATAATCTCATCTACATTCGCGAATAATACTTCACTGTCTGTACTCTTCATACATATAATTTAATAATCAATACTGCACTTTAAAACAACGACTAGCGGTAAATTTAGCGAGTATAAGAAGTAGCACATAGCAAGAGTGAGCACGCAACAAGTTCACTTTTTGTTTTTTTAATATCACAATTTAATGTCACAAGAAGAGTGATTCAGAGCCTCTAGAGGTACCCTTAATTTATTTGACTTTAATGATGTATGGACGCTTGAGTCTCTATCAAGCGAGAGGGGTCGTCCTCCACTGCCTCTCGCGGAAGATCGTTTCCCGAATTTTGTGAGTTTGACCATCTGACTTGCCTAAAATTCCTGGGCTGATGATACTCGTTCGGATCTTTCCGTATAGGGGGTTGAGAAGGGTTTATATTAGGTCTATAAGAAGAGTTCATGTTGGGTCTATAAGAAGAGGGAGACTGAAATTGTCTCGAATTTTGGGAGCGTTTTAACTTCTCGTTATAGATTAGGCTGCGACATTCGTTTTGCCGGTGGTTAGGTTTATTGCAAGAGTTGCAAATAATTCTGTTAACTTCTCTTTTATATTTGGGAATTTGTGAGAAAAGAAAGGAAGCTGTCTTCATTTAAAACACACATCCTTTGTATGCCCCTTCTTACCACAATATTCGCAGGAAGGAATTGGGCTTGGCCTATGCGTACTTGGTGCGATATCGTCGGCAATCCTGTAAGAATGTTCGCTGGCAAAAGTAATCAGCTTCTGTAAATCGTTTTCTGAGCGTGCTTTCACTATTATACGTAAATGCTCATTTTTTAAACCATCCTCGAATGCTCGAATGGCATTCTGCTCGTTTTCACGGAGCAAATATGCTCGAGAAGCCGTGTCCGTGGCATCATTAAAAGTGACTGTATTTAAATCAGCCAGCTTCTTGGTCACGCGTTGAGCAAATTCGGCGAGAATTTCTCGGGGACTTTGTTTGAGGCGGATTAGTTCGCCCTGAAGAGCCAATTTTAATCTTTTCTCTTGGAATTGAGCGTTTAACTCTGCTTTTAATTCATCCCACTTCGTGAATTGCTTGAACCTAATAACATCATATGCAGGACCAGTAAGTTTAGTTTTCACTAAAGTGAAGAATAGGTTATGGTCTGCTTCGGTTTTTGCCTGGGTGAACAACAAGTCTCCACAGGTTAGAAAACGGTGAAGATCCTCGGTTCGACCATCGAACTCGGGGATCATATTACGTGCATCCGTAATGGATATTTTTAGGTCAGTCATCTCGGATTCTGGACTGGACTCAATAATTATAATATCGGCAACACTAGCTGGGCGAGTGGCTACGGGTATTGCGATACTTTCACCAGAGCCTCGCCAGCTATTTGAGCGTGTTATCACCACAATTTTTGCAGAATTTCACTTGCCACTTTCAAGTGTCTTTTGAATTAGTCGAGATAGAAAAAAAAATATATCTCAGAACTTCACTCAATTAAAGGAAATATGTTCATGCAAAATTCCTGATGTAAAATAACTACACTTTTCACCATCACTTTTCTTCCGGTTTTTCTACAAGTACGTAGGACTTAATTCAATACCTCAAAATAGGTAAAAGGGCATATCTTTTAGAAATGCAAGATAGATACAGAAAAAAAATATTTCCGAGTTTTGATGTAGGAGAGCTTTAATTCCCGTAGTGGTGTCACTAGTTTTCACTTAGAACAAAAATATTTCTATTAAAAAAATCTATTTAAAACGTGTCTTTTCGAATCACAAGAAAAAGATATCTTAAGACCACACTTGATTAATAAGGGAATTGTTTCAAGCGAAATTTCTGGATTAGATGTAAGTAAGAAGGGATTACATTTTTTTCACTATCACCTTTTTCTGGGGTTTACTACAACTACCTGAGACAACCAACAAATTTTTTTTTTTTTTTTTTTTTTTTTGTTGTATTAAAAGTTTTGCACCATAAACAAGGAAGTAATAAAAAGATGAATAGATGAATTTCGAGTAATGTACGTGAAACAAAGATTAGTTATTGTTGTTTTCACTTCGAAGGAATGTATGTATAATTATTGTGTGCAACAGAAATTGATAATATACTTTTTTGTGTTTTTTTTTTTTACATTAACTCAATCGATCAGATTGCAAAAGCGAAGATTTCAACAAAAAATTTCACTGATTTCCGCGAGTACACACAGAAAAAAAATTTCACTGTTTTTCAAGAAAAAATTTAGTTGTAAAAGAAAAAATTCACAGATTTTTATTCTAATTGGTGTAAATATAATAATATGTAAACGTATATATGATTAATAATTATAATGTATTTATATTGATGATAATATTAATGATTATATGATTAATTAAGGAGCTTACTGTAATAATAACGCCTTTAACTCGATCATTCTCTTCTTTAGTAAGAAATGGAGCATAAAATCGGCGGTGTCTTCGTCGTCGTCAGCTTCACGTGCGGCTTCAGCGTGCAATTTCTCCTCGAATTCTGAGACTTCTTCGATTATTCTCCGGATTCTGTCCTCCATTAGTTAGTTACTTCGAGATTATTTATTTATTTTTTTTTTCACTGTTTGGCTTTCCTTAGGTGCCAGATACCTTTTGCTCCACAAAAAAAAAACTTTCTTTGGGTGCCTTCTAGGCTCCAAGCTGGTTTTTTGAATGGGGGAAGGATCTATTGTCCTTTTTAACTATCCCACCGCTGCCACCAGCTGTTCTGTTACACCTTTTTGGCTGTAGGTTGTAACAAGGACCGTGATGTACTTTCCTCGTGAGGAGAAGTTCACTAGCCCTGAGATATCACCTTTTTTTCACTGGAAGTACTTCAATTTAGATGGAAAGTCACTGTCTACTATTTCTCCGAGGATAAAATTAAATGAACAACTTGTTTGAGTAAAACACTTCTATACTTTTACACTTTTTAATCTCGTTACTACTTGATTACAATAACGTTCAAACTTTCGATTTGATTATATTATTATTGGGAATAGGTGCCTTACCGCTGGTGGGGGGTCAACCTTATTCCTGTCGTTTGGGCTTAAAACGCACCCCTTTTATATTGTAGGTGAATCAATTTTTAGTAGCAACACCAAGGTTGCGAAGTAGAAAAGAATCGGCATAATTGCCTAAGGGACTGCATCATCATAATTAGAAATTACCTTTTCCTAGAGTTGTGACATCTTTTGAAAATTTTATGGTGCCGCAACTCATGAGGTAAGTGTCATAACACGAAAGAATATTTATTTCACATGACAATAAGAATATTGTTGTAATAGGCATACGAAATATTCTTGGTATATACTTCCGCGTATACATCACAGAATATCAACATATCGCACCGCTAAAGCTGTTCAGAAGGTGAACAGTTGAATTTCCCAACATATGTACTGCTTAAGCGAGTTTGTACATATGTAGGTACGCGGATGCCGCTGCTATTGCATGGGTGAGGCGCAACAATTTGGCTTGCCAGTAGAGAATAGGTCAGTACATTACGTGTACGAAATCGTCATGAGGGAATTCCATGGGGATTACCTATTTTGTATTTATATAGCCGTAAAGGCCAAGAGTATGCCGGCGGCGAAATATTATGAAATTAATATTGCTGACTGAAATAAAAGTGTGCAGTCTTTATGACTGTAAAATATGCCTAGGAGAATGATTATGAATGATTATATGAGTGATTAGATCATATGATGTGCATGATATGATTTAATGGATTATGCATTAATAGATTAGTGATGAGTGTGGACTCATTACAGTGTTACCATACCAAAGTTTGATTTTTCACTATTTATCACTATTCTAACACATCCTGTGAACGCATCGACGTACAGAGCTAAAATTTTTTACGCAGCGTTTTCATAAAAATAGTAAATAAAATTTTAAAATCATAAAAATTGCAAATACATGCTCAAAACGGACTAAATCGGGCAACCTGTTTTTTGTGTTCCCATACAGAACTTTGTGTTTTCATCTAGGGTATAATATTATTTGTATTAGACAAATTTTGCTTTTCCTCTTATCTACATTATTTTCACTTCACTGTAAATATCCGTAGCCAGAAGTCAATATCACGCGCGGAACGAATTGAGATATTGTTGGTACCTTAATTATTTTTAAACATAACAATTAACAAATATAATCACTTCCCAGCTAATTTAAAATGCGCGTCCTCCATCCATAAAAAATATAGCACTGCTAAACCTGAATCAAGTGTATAATCATCGTCAGACAGTATGGAAGGCAAACGCAAAATTTCACTTCACGGCTTGTAATATATAGAAGGTTGTGCAAGAACGTGTGATGTATCTGATTCGCTTTGCAGTAACACAAATGTATTTCACAATACTACATAATAAACTTCTAGCGAAATGCGCCTGCCGTAACCCCTGGAATATAATACAATCCATGTAGTTGGCGATGACACAAGCATATTAAAAGCCATATTAGCAGGCCGGTCATGTAATTGTGTTGTATCTTCTGTCTACACTAGAATGAGTTAGTGCATAATATTCAATGATTTTTTCCTTAGTATTTTCCATTTCACGACTAAGGTTTTCTCTTTTGCGACTTTATATTTTTCTCATTACTATCATACCAATTTACTGATTTTTTTCTTTTAATAATTATTAACTTCAATTTATTCTTTCAAGTTTTACTTTTTTTCCTCTTGACAGATCCAAATTCTAGAACGAACTCTTCAACTTCGTGTCTCAATCAACACTTTTCTTTTCTTTCCATGAAACAATTTTTTTCCATTTTATCCTTCTACTAAATCTCATTTACTGTGTACTGACGAACAAAAACAAGAGGTTGCACTGTTGTGCGCCGTCATTCCATTCAGGGCTCGAACCTGGTTGTCTATGTTCATGTCTTTGAAGTCACTCAGGGGCACACTGGAATCTGCCTCCTCCATACAAACAGAATAGTAGTTCCAGTCCGCCCCGCGAGTATTCCATCTCTTGCAGTTCATTTCCTCGTTCGCGTCCACCACCCTTTCGCTAGTCAATATGACCTCGATCAGGTTGTGGTCAGTTATCCCGTATTCAGCCTTGATGGTCCACCGCGATGAAATCTCAGAGCGGCATCATTCGCCAGTGTGACATCAATATCACATTTACCTCTGGGGCCATTGAACGTGAACCATTCGCTTGGTTCGCTCAAAATGTGTAGCCCTTTTTCCAAAACATAATCGGACAGCATCTCACCCCGATCGCGGTTCCGGTAACCTGACGAATCCCTGGTTACCTATCTGAACCACGTCGGAGATGATGCGTTCGCGTCCCTGCAGAGGCAATGCATTTCTTTCAGGCAGTTGACCGCCTTATGACCCTCCTGGCCACAACGGTAACATACCTCGCCCTTTGCTGTACATTCCGCAATCCTGTGATCAAGCCCTGAGCATCTGAAGCACGCCGGCACTACCGCAAACGGTCGAACTCTAAGAGTCTAGAACCCTATGTAGCAGCTACGTGCCTTCAACAGAGCCTGCGTCAGTAAGTCCGGTCCCTCAATAACAACATACACGTGCTTTTTCCCCTCGGCCACCCAAGGGCGGCTGACCATTTTTACCTTTTTTCTAAATTCCTGAGCCGCCATTATGCCTTCAATATTGAGCTAATACAAGTCACTCATGAATTCTTCACAATTGACGGAAGATCTAACCCCCGTGACAACCACCCTTGGGCGTCTGTCATTCACACTGACATCCAGCCCACATTCCTTAAAGTTCTCATTCTGCAGGATCTTCACCCTTTCAGCAACTGATGGTGTACGGATTATTACGCCTCCATTCCTTAGCGGCTTAACATCGTGGACCCTAACTTTTAGGGTAGGACCTACCTCCTTCACCACTTTGTCGATGATATCATCTGTTGTAACACATTGCGCCGTGCCCCTCACCACTACAGACCAGGTCTCCACTGACTTCGCTACCGGCCTGTTAGCTGCTACTCCTACCACAGCCGCCTTAGCTACATTTTTGACTCCTTGATTCATTTTCCTTTCTTCAGTTTTCTTCTCACACTCAAGGTTTCCCCGTAACCTTTCGTTCTCCAACAATGCCCATAATTAATTCTTCGTATCTTCCCGCGAATTCCAGCACTTGTACCATACAGAATATAAAAATATAAAATATTGGATATAATATAGTATAAAATATAATTCTAAATATATGTCAAAGTACAAAATGTCAAATAAAACGCCAAAAACCTTGAGGAAAAAAAATTGCTTGCAAAAATTCCTGCAAATATATAACAAATAAGTGCAATGCCACTAACCTGTATCCTTGAATGCCTCTTCTTTCGCAATTCCACTATTCACAAATTCACCAAATTTACACTAGTGTCCTTTTTCACTACTTAATTAAATTTCAACAAAGAGTGTCCTTTTTCACTTTATAAAATTACGCCGACCCAAGCAAAAGGTTCGGGACCGCAATAAAATACGCCGTCCCTAGCAGGTACACAGGTATACGTGTAAAAGGTTTACCCGTTGTTCCGCTCCAAAAAAAAATTTTTTATTGTCGTCAATATAATCTTTACACGCCGTAAAATGTCCGTTCGATCAGACAAAACTCAAAATACTTCTGCACTCAACCAATGCTGCGATGTAACTGATAGGGACAGTAGAAATCTCGTTAATCCATTCATGCGCGACACTAATTAGATGACGAGGCATTTGGCTAGATTCACTTTATTAGTCTTGTTCACAATTTTGGCTTAGATCTATAACTTTAACGCTAGAGTTCTAATGTTTAGTGTTAATGGTGACCAATTTTTGCCACTGTGATGACAGGCAGTGGGACCTCTATTATCTTCTGATGTGCGGCCGATTCTCACCCCTTCTCCATACCACTCTCATGAAATGCTTGTGAATAGTCCATCATGCTCTCAGCGTAGTTCATATTATTTCCTGGATGTCATTGAAGCTGAGTCCCAGCTTGGTTGCTAGCTGGGAGTTTTCCTTGCACCAAGTACCTCTTGCTCCGACAATTAGTGGAAGAGTAGTAATATTTTTGTCAGGGTATATTTTCTGCATTTTCTCTATAAACTGTGGGCTACTGTATAATGCTCTCTTATGATCTAACTGGGCAAGGAGTGGTATATCGCACTCTCAATTCACTCCGACGTCTGATACGATCACATCCTCTCCCTTGATAAATATGGCATCCGGCTTACAAAGTAGACAGTTTCTACACCTATGTGAGGCTCCACTCTGACCTCCCATCTCTTTCTCTTCGCCGAGTCTACAAGTCTTTTCAGCACGTAGTTGTGCCTAGTGATTCTGGGCCAGTGGGTAAGTGGACAGTTTTGTAGCACGTGGGAGAGGGACTCGACTTTTCTACATCCCGCACGCCACATTCTAGCTTCGGGCGGATTTGACGGAATCCCTGCGGTAGGTAGGAGGTTATATCTCAGTAAAATGGCATTGACATATTGCTCCGCATTCCAATATACTGGCGGCATACAGATAAAATTCCAGGAGGGCGGATGATTTGTGACTTCACTCAGACATTTCCCGTTGAAGCTACCATGCAGCTCGCTTGCAAAATATATTTGTACTTCCAATTTGGTAGTAAGTTGCCGATTCATCTGTTTTCCGATTCTGTCGATTATTGGCTTTGCCTGCTTTATGGTGTTTTTTTAAAGTGGAGATGCAGCTTCTAGTTTGGTTATGCGATTCTTCATAATCATAGATATAGATTTTTCAACGTTGAAGATCCCTAATCCACCATTTTTCAAGCTCGTATAAAAGATACTATTAGCACAATGTGCGTTAAGATGGAGAGTTCGCCTGATGAAAGCGCGTATTTTTTTGTCTGCTTTCTGGAATATTTTCGTTTACGCGTTCGGTTTCTGCAGGCTAGCAATATATCGTGGAATTTTAGTATATTTATTTTTTGATATGCCTTCAGTGGTGCTTTTCCTATGCTGGTCAGTTGTTTATATAGTGTGTCGGTGCTGCACTTGCTCAGCCCCTGGGATGTAAAGGCTTGGCCCAAGTAGTTCGTTCAGCTTATCTCTTATGGTGATCGGGGTGATAAACTGTTCGTTGACTTTCAATTTTGGAGTCGTGTCAACGAACACCTTCTTCTTACTCAGGACTCTGCATACGGAAAATGAGTTACATTTTTGAACGTTAAGCTGCAGCCCACGTTTCCTTAAGAACTCATTTATTGTTAGCAACATCCTGTTTCCGTTGCCAGTGTCCTCAGCAAAAATTACTATATCGTCAGCATAAGCCAGCGCCGAAATCTTGTTATTGTTTCCAATATTGATTCCTCCACCTTCTTTGTCTAGTTCACACAGCAGCTCGTCCAGCAGTATGTTGAAAAGAATCAGGGAAAGCGGGTCGCCCTGCTTTACCCCGCATTCAATCTCTGCATTTCCGCTAATTTCCGTTTAGGGCGACCTGAAGTTGTCCATAATGACAATTTTAGTTTTATTGTCTGCGTTAATCCTTTCGAGGGCCCTTTTTATGCTGCAGTGCAATATCTTGTCGAAAGCCTTTGATAAATCCAATGAGATGAGCGTCATAGATTGTCCAGTTTTGCGTCTTTCTTTGAGGAGCGTCTCCATGGTTATGGAATTTGCAAGATGTGTAAAGCCCCTTTGATTGGAGTGTAAGCTGATGAAGTTGTCCAATCTTCGTGCGAGAATTTTGTTAAAATTTCGGATGAATACAGAGCCGATGGTTAAGGGACGCCAGTTCCTTACATAATCTAAGTTTTCCTTCACTTTCGGGACTAGAATGGTGCGACATTCCTGAAAAGCAGTCAGTATCCGCTCCAGTAGCAGCATCGCGTTGAACATGAGCACGACTCTGTTCTTATTTATCTTGGCAAAATCTTTCAAATTGATCCCATCAGGACCCGGAGAGTTTGATTTACTGCTAGTGATTGCATTTTCCACCTCCACTGCGGTTATCGAGTTACAGATATTCACAGCTTCAGTGGCGCGATCACGGATAGGCTCAACGTCTTCGTTTAATGGTCGCTTGAAGGTATTTATGTAGTGGTTTAGTGCTTCATGCGTATTCAGCATATTGTCCTCCGTGTTGTTCGTAGTACCGTCTATTAGCCTGTTGGCATAGGCTTTCGGGTCTTTGCAGTAATCCATCTGGGTCAATTTGTATTCCAGGATACGCTTTCTTCTTCTGTTATCACCGCAGTTGATATCGGAGCATGGCAGAGCCAAAGTGACGGAGGAGTTCTTGGGGGTAGCACCTTTGGGAGTCAAGTGCTGAATGAAAAGATTATTTTCCCTTGAAATATGCTTGGTTTACGGTATTCCTGATTGCTGTTCATGATGTATTTATTTAAGAGTTATAGATCAGAAGATTTATATTATACCGGCAGAGAGCTGCCAGACTTCGGTTTTGTATGGCTAAAGAGCCGCTCTGGTTTATTTAATCCCTCCGTGTATGTCCTATGGCTGGGTGTGCCAATTTATCTATGCTGTGGCAGAGTATGCCGATCTTTAGGTTATAGGCAGAGTATGCCGATCTTGCTTTTATATGGCAGAATATGCCGATGTTGTATTTGCACCAAGGCAGAGTATGTCGCTATTATAGTGTGATGGCAGAGTATGCCGATGTTAACTTCAAGAATTGAAAGACACCTTTTGATAGTCAGATAAATTATAATCTTTATTGAACAATAGCTGCTTATTTATATAAAATGATTACAAAGGAATCAGTATTTCTTTATAATTCTGCAGAATGGCAATACATAAAATTAAAAATCAGAATTGTAGTGTCAGCATTTTTGATCACACAATTTCTGAATGAATCACAGTGTTTTGATATGGTAAAGCAATGACCTCAGGTTTGTATATTTTCTCAATCAAGAATTATGCTTGCATAGCGGAAATTGCTTGCGTTGCAAATTCTTCTTGAGGTCGACCAAACTTATATATTTATATTTTATATTTCTTGACCGTGGTCATGGCTTTACACCCTCCACCGCATACTTTTCCGAACTCAAATATAAAATTTGCTTTTTGTGTTGTAGGAGATGCTGCGTTCCCATTAAGAAGGAACCTAGCGCGTCCATATCCAAGTCGGTTGCTTCCTTCAGATAAAGAAATGTTTAATAAGACTCTTAGTAAAGCAAGAGTCAGAATCGAGAACACCTTCGGTATAATGACAGCAAGATGGCGAATCTTATTAAACGGAATCAACTGCTATCCAGAAAATGTCGAAAAAAATCATTAAAGCAGTAGTGATTTTGCATAAAATTTTGTGAAGATGTATGATGGAGGCGTGTTTAAAGAGGGACTTTGGAGAAAATAGGTGCCGTTCCTATCTCAACAAAAATTATTCAGGCGTTTAAATGCCCCCCGTACAGCTTTTGAACTAAGGGGTACACTAAAAGATGATTTAAATGCTTAATATTCACTATTGAAATAAAAGAACAGATTTTAAATATAGATGTTTTTAATTTCTTATATATATATATATATTTTTTCTTCATTCTGAGCTTCGATCGCATTATGAACAGCTGTCAGAACTCTCATTTGGAGATTTGCAAATCTCTCGAAGGACAAATTTGAATGTTCCACTTGAACGCTCACGCTATTAAAGAATCATTGCATCTCACTGCTTCCACTAGAGTCTACAGAGAAAACTTCTTTAGTCACTTTCATTAGCTCCTCCATGTCGTTTCGAGCCTCTTGCACAAGCTCCTCCGTCGGCTTCCGTTTTTTTTTTTTTTTTTTTTTTTTTTTTTTGTGGAAAAACTCACGCTGAAGCTTGCGGATGTTGCAGAGGTTGAAGTAGAGGGCCTTTCCTGATGGTCAGAAAAAATCGAACAGTCGTCGAACTTTATGAAGCTACTAAAAGAATGTTCATCGATTCCAAGTTCCATTTCCGTCGGTTCCTCAGCATCTACATGGAAATTTCCCACGGTCCTTCGGAAAAAGGAAAAGAATTATTATAATTAAAAGATTTGTAAATAATCAACCAAAAAATAGTGTTAAATAAATTATCTACCTTCGATTTGAAAATTCGTATTCATCCAAGAATGGGGAATGCGACGCATCTCTCCGGATTTGCCTTCTTTGTTTTTCTCTCCTTGGAGTATCTCCATTGAAAAGTGGACGTATTAGGCCCTCATGAATATTTTTTCTATTATTATAAAGTTATTAGCATTGTGAAAATAGTGGGCTGAACTGTGTTACAAAAATCATGTCGGTGTAATTATTGAATATTGTACTTAGAATATTCTTATATTGTAGAATTCGTTAAAATTATTAGTTTTGTGTATGGGTATATACTGTTAAAAAACATAAAAGAAAAACATAAAGAAAAATTGTAAAGATTTAGATGGAAATTGACAGTATGTTGCTCGTATAGCATGTTGGCCGCATGGGAGTCTAAAGCATTATTGACCTCGAAATCATCAGTGTAAATGTTTTTGAAGTTTTTAAGAACACAATTTCTTATTAAAGAGCCTTGAATCTGTACTAATTTATGCATTTCAACCTTAATTATTAGACAATTTAAGAAAGTATCTGAAATTGTCCAGCATGTTCAATTTAGTAACTTTTCTAAGTTCACCACATTCTTCACTTAAAATCCAGAAGGTTTCCATTTTTTTTGTTTTTTTTTTTTTTTTTGGTTTATATTCTGATTACAATTTTGGAATGGATTTTTGCAATATTCAATGAATTCTTCGAAATCCAAATCATGTCATTGTCCCGTGGTAAGATTTAAAGAAAATTGTTTTAAAACCTTCAACCACTGAAGACAATAAAAATTCCGCTACATTTTTACCAATTCCAATCATTTGACGCCAGTTGAGCGTGCACTGATTATGCAATTTCAGAATAAACATTAGACTACTGTTTGAGCAAATTTCTAGTACTTTAATATGAGAACTTCTTTGTGTTAAAGGGTTATTAGCAACAGTTACTTCTAAGTTAGAGGAGTTTTAAACTACAGCTTCTTCTTCTTCCGCATGCTTATCACTAATGTGTCATTTTAGCAAATATATTGCCTTGCTTACACGGCTCTGTTGCTTGGGTCCACCGTAGAGGCGCCTCCATGATGTCCTGCAATGCCTACATTTTACAAAATTTCTCCTCTGAAAAAGTTAACCTGGCATACAATCTAATTATCTTAATTTTATTTATTTTTTTGACAACTTCCCTACATATTATATTTCGTCTCACTGTCTAGCTTGCTTGATGCTCCTGGGGGCATCACCGGGGGGTGTGTGGGATGTTGGACGCTGGTTACTGTTTCTCTCGTTTGATCCCTATTGCTACAGATAACCGGGAACATTCGGACCCAAAGGAGTTTTGGGGTTGTTTTACTTTTAATGGGGTCCACCGGGCTTAAGTCCGCTAATTCGCATCATTAGATGCTGACAAATAGGACTCCTATCAATTTTTTCTTTATCCTTTTTGGTGGATTTCCTTGTTATTGCTTTTATTTATGTCCACCTCAAACTATGATCCCTGTTCGGATTTCTCAATACTCGCCTGATTTTTCTTCAAACTTTTCTTGCATCCCAGACTAAAACTTTTTCTCCTTCTTTAAAAAACACTCCTCATCCTCTGGCAGCTAGCAAAGCAAGAGCGTACTTCTTCTTCCTTGTCAACCTTTTCTTAACGAGTGGCCCGCCGTCAGATGTCTATTGTACAACGCAGTGCGAGCAGACCATGAGCACTGTCAGTGATGAAGGTGCAACAACCCAGAAGCACCTTTGGTAAGTCCACACCTTCTAAATAGTGAACACCATTTTATATGTCGCACTAGATGAAAAGATCCTCATAACAATAGGACCCATCAGAGTAAGAAATGAACCTAATAATTGAACTAAACGCTAACGCTAATGATTCAGTACACCCAGGATATATATACGTGTGCAGGCGAAATTCACAAAGATACTTCACACGTACACCACCATCGTGTTACGCAATTCAAGATTTATAGCATTTTTCATACACACCCTCGATATTAATTAGTAAATATATTTATTTAAAATAGCACAAATGAACCATTCACACACATATATTTTTCACGCGATATATTCGAAACTAAAAATTAAAATTAAATAGAAATATATAGAATGAAAATAAATAAGAAACTAGAATCGCTGCATCTTTGACACTTTCCAACTAATTGATTTTATATTTTTTACGCGCAACTGACAGAGAACCCAAGGTAACTGATATGACCAAAATGCGACCTTTTAAGCGAATATCCAAGGTATTGAATCCAAGATTCCACAAATACAAAATTCTCTATAATACCCTACGCAAAAGCCCCTAGACACCTCCGCACATATAACCCCATACCCCCACTATACACGTCGATACAATTACCATTGCACATGCGCACCCCAATATCGCACATATACATACAACATAGAACTGCGATCATAAATAAGCGAAACAGTATGCAGATAGAACCATAGGAAAACCAGATGTACGATGATTTTAAAGAATTCTCTTGCGTAACACCAACAGCGATAATTACAACAGTAAATACAAATTCCGACGAAAAATCCCCCCCCCCCCCTACATAAAATTTAATTTATATAATAAAAACCTTTTGCATACAATACATTATAATATATTTTTAGTTAATTATAAACATATATATAATAAAATGTTTTACACTACTACCCCATTATACATACCCGTTTATATCTCCAAACCATTTAAAATATATTTAAAACGCATTCACATACTTACCATAATAACTTTAGCACACAGTTTAGCACTATAATTAATTTATCATAAAACACTCTCACTAAATGACCATCAAATCAAACCCAACTAGATAGCTTAGAAGTTAGGCAATTTTCACTATTGCACAACACAAACTTCATGTTCTAGAACACATAACGGGCACGCAACCAACCCCACTAAAGCATTAGGAACACCGCTGAAGATTTCCGTAGCTGGAATGAAACGTCGTACGGTTTAGCCAATAATTATCCTGCACGGTATCCTTAGTTATCCCCCTTATCAATACTAACACTAACAAACATCGGGCATTCCTAGAACCGTCTAAGAGCGCCCCACTGCCCATAATCTTACATTTACCGGAACGTAACATACCGAATTTATTATCTCAAACACATTTTACTTATATGCCCAGAATATACAATTCCACTCTGCATTTATATCACAGACTTAATCGTGTACGCATATATACAGGGAGCCACAAGCCCACTAAAAAAGGAACCCCCTGAGCCCGTCAGGAACAATGTAGACGGTTCACAGGCTTTGGACACACAGATAATTCTATAAAGAAATCACACACCTCTGACAATATAATTAACGAGGTAGCAGACACAAGCTTCACACCACAATGATCTTACTTAAATTAAATTGAGCATACTCTTGAATACCAGATCATTTTTTAGAAATATATTTGCTATAGTCACACAAATAGACAAGATTAACAATGAGGGTAACCCACACCTTACACGAGGGTATAGATTAAACAATCCCAAGAGACAGCTACACAAGAGCATTTCCCAAATTCTTTCACTGGATTGTGTATACCATCAGGGGCAATAGAGTAACGATAGCACACACGTTTGCGGATTCCGCCGCGTTACACGCATTTAATTTTTGCATATTCATTATTATAAAATCTTCCACAACTCAATTTCGGCAGGCATCCATCAGAAGCCCGTTTCCGCCTGTCAACAACTTTTTATACAGAAATAGACACACCTCCAATTCATTCTGAATGAAATCCTTCAGTACCAGGCCTGAAAGATGTCCCGTGGATTAACTAACAGGGCGGCGGTGGACAAAATGGTTCACCACGACTCCGCCGCACCGATGCGTAGCTAGTCTCCCGTTTGGACAAATAGCTACACGATATCCTGCACCTCTTTATTTTAGTAGAAGATTTAAATGAAGCGAACAGTACAAATAGCTCGCTTCAATCGATAGAACAATTTGTTCTCTCCAACATATGGGAGTTCTAGAAGAAGGTACACAAAAGAACACAGCTAATATTCTGCTTACAATTACAATTTTGAAAAAGACAAAAAAAAAACGGATGCTCTAAGCTAATTCTTATTTCTAACATACGATGTCGCCCTATATTTCAACACACAAATCATTCTGGAATAATTACGTTTTTATTGATTGACTTTCACAGAAGTGTAAAATTTTCTTTATCTCGTTAAATATAAAAATTCTTAAGTTATTTGTTTTTTTTTTTTTTGTATTGTATGTTCCACTACGCAAATACGTGTATTAGAAATTAGAATTTTTTATAAAAAAATAAAAGTGCAAAACACACCTTGCAATTACTTCAACTCATATTCCATGAAAGTATATTACAAAATATTAAATAAAAGTGTTCTAAAATTCGTAGAGTTAAAGTTTTTGTAATTATGTTTATTAATTAGGACAATATAAATTGAAAAAAAAATAATATTATATTGTAGCAAATTCTCAAGGATGTAAACGCTAATAAATAATCATGTGCTGAGATACTGTAAACTAAAAATGTTGATTATTAACAAAAACAACAATATTATAACTGAAAATATGAAGTTTAAAAAGAAATACTGCATCGCGACAATGAGACTGACTAAGGTTATTTTTCGGTAAAAATTAAACGAGAAATAATTGCTGAATGAATATTATAAATAATAAATAAAAAATAAAAATAAATATGAAAAAAAGGTTTATTATTACAATATTATTATATTATCGATATTTCGATTTAAAAGTAGACCTAGACCTTGAAAAAACATGTTTCAATTGATAAATTTAACGAAATCAGTATGAAAAACTAAATGTGCACTTCCTGTAAATAACTTTAGGAGAAACCTTTTTATATATTATGTTTTATATGTGTATATGTATATGTTTACGTATGTATTTTTTATTGTTCGGTTTGGAATTGAAAATTATTCGTGCAAATGTTGTTGCTCTTATTTCTTATCCTTTCATTTTATTTATAAATTCTTTTTTGAAGAGCAAAATTGGGCTTAGATTTTTATTATTACTAAAAGTGTTATATTTATTACTGTATTAGATGCTTTGGAGAAAAATTCTTAAACAGAAAAGATTGTGTATTTAGTTAAGGAAATGTCAAAGTTTAAATAAATTGAAAATTTCAAAATTATTTCGAATATTTAATTTTGTGTGATTTTGGGCTCCATAACAAATTCAAACTAATACTATTTTTTATTACAGTTACAAGTTTCTACACTTTCATAGATATGTTGGAATTCAGCTGGTCAACTTCAAATAATGAAGGATGTTACGCTTTCCTAAGGCGTAGAGATGGATGAGAATTTTAACTTAAAAAAAAACAATTATGTGCGCTACGTTGGTTTTTTGGGAAACTTTAATTCAGTTAAAGCACAAGAAGTAGGAAATTCAATGTTGTTAACTATATTCCACAATTTAACAAATAGTATGTAATGAAAAATTGCAAACAAAGCTTCTACGCCAAATGATTTTTGTTTCAACATCTAGCAAACCAAAAGAAAGAAAAGTAAATTTATGGAGAATCCCTTCCTCAGACTGCCAAGTCTTTTTTTAAAACAAATTCGCAAGCGGTCCAGAGCCTCAATCTTTTATTTTTTTTCTTCTTTTCGCTTTCTGACTCGTGTTCTACACTATCCGTCCTATGTCGCCACCCGGAAGTGATCTTACCTGCCCACGCAGAGCACAAATGGCCAATATTTTTGTGTACTAAATTAATGCTCTTTTTAAATTCAACCTTATGTTCGGTTTTCAATTTGAAAATTTGTTCTACTTTATTTGCATTCTGCAAGGCTCATTTCTTTATAATTAATTAATTTTGTACATCTATTATTATACACTTAAGTGGTGTATGTCAAACCATGGCCACTCCGGTTGGCTCCAACTCCCAAAAATACAAAGCGGACTCTAGTTTATGTGCTTCATAAAAACGGTCTGGACGCGTTTCTTTACGCTTCGGAATTTCTTATACTAATCAAGACATGTCCAAGCGATCAAGAGGATCTGTGTAGGCCTGACGCCTGTGCATATTAACTTACAACAATATATAAATTATTTATATGGTATAACAAAGAACAGAAATCATTTTAAATATAATCTAGTTACAGTATGAAGATGTACAGGTATTTCTTTAGGAGATTTTAAGAATGTATCTGCCTTCCTGAAGCCCGTATTGACCTTCAGCATCCGAATAAAAAATGTTGTAGGAAGTCGCACGATTTCTGTGCCAAGATGTAAATATGTATGAGTGTGTTTAATGTAACTCTATGATACGTGGTCCTAAAAGAAAGAACGTTCAAAGGCATTACTAGTGCGATAAGTAACCAAATTTTAATTTCAAATTCAAACAGTGGAAGATATTGCTTTCCTCATACAGGAATCTGCTCTTTATAATAGGAGTCACTTGCCTTAGAATTTCTTCAAAACCGTCAGGTGAGAAGCGCAGGAAATTTTTATAAAAAAATTCATCTCCAATACGTAATTCTTTCATTAAATTATTTGTGGCTCCAGTGCACTCTTTACTAGCTATCAATTTTTTCACATTCTTATTGCGATTTTGTTATGGTAGTATTTTCGAGTGAGTACTAGTGGACGTGAAGTCCAATCTGTCAGCCTGAGCTGACAGCTCATTCTGTGAACAGCGTTGACAGTGCAGGGCGGCACGCTAGCACCTCTGCTATTGCGGGAGAGTTAGTTTGGGTGGGTTATCCAAATCCTGCCGTTATCACAGCCCATATACAAAACAAAGTTCGTGCCTTATCGCAAAAGAAACGCGGCACTACATCCGGTCCAGAAGGGACCCTTAAACCTCTTACCTTGACTCCCTTTGAAGACGTAGTTGATATGCCTTCCTTGCCGGGCCCCATGGACCCAATGACATTGCGGGAAAGCTTTTGTAATGTCCCTATTATGATCTGAAATACAGTGGAGGAGCGGACCTATTCAACGACTGCTATCGAGAGAGGGCTCCAAGAGAGTGAGGGAATTACAAGTCTAGCTGTTCATTTTTTCACAATTTATTTGCACTTAGCATCTCATATATCCAGTATCGTATGCCCAAAATTCTAATCGTAAAACAGAACAAAAAAATTCGTTATAGTATTTGTACTTAGCATCTCGTATATCTAGTATTAATCTTATGCTCAAAATTTTAATCGTAAAGAAAAACAAACATTAAGCTAGTCTCTCGCGCTCTTATATGCTTCTTAACTCGACATATTCTCGAGGAGTCCGCGAAATAGAGTGAGTACTATGTTAATAACTTTTAATATTGTGCGTGGGTGTCCAGTCCATTTTGCTCTACTATCTTTATTTCTGTGCGTTACAAACGGAATGACAAACTTAGTATACCCTATAGATTTCATCTAGGGTACAAAAATGTGCTTCTTTTCAGTCCGGCTCGACTCGTTAGTTAGTGTACACTAACGAGGGTGCAGAAATGATTGACATTGAAAACGAACGAAAAAATTACAGATATGCAGCATCTGTTTTACATCCTAGGGGTACAAGAAAAATTAAAAATTTAAATAATTTTGACTTACAGGATTAACATGCTGGTGTTGCCCGGAAGAGGCGCCTTCCCGAAAGTTCAGCTCCGTCACTGTCAGGACAAAATTTAGCACTTACATAAAATATTCATGTTACTGAATCCCCGTGCTAGACTACTAACTATCGATGTACTCCTATATTTAAAACACTTGAATAGGTACTATGATAAGCGGTATAACTACTATGATTACGAGAATATACATATCTACTGCTCTATACGATTTGCGTGAATATGTCTATGTGCTAGCCTCGGTTGTTTAGCCATGAAGGATTATTTACCAGTTTACTTACTGCCTGTTCGTCTGCATATTGAATAAAAAGTGCTGCTGCCCTGAAGGCTTATAATTGTGGCCGCAATGCCAAAATGAAGCACCTGCACGTATATTGATGTGTATTACGAGCCTGGATTTTAAATAAATTTTCTGCTGACCTGGGGCCGGATTCACTAAATCGGAGAGTTGTGGAGATGAGAATTCTTTTGACACTGAATTCTCCACTTGGAATTCTGTTACCTCGGGGAATTTGTATTGAGAATTATCAAACTCTTTATTCCACTCGGCAAAACTCTCGGGTGTTATTATTTGTGGAGAAGTAAGAAGAACATTTCTCAACTGACAGTAATGTCTGCTTTTGTTGTGCTTTGTGAAGGTACCTAGGTACCTAGGATTTTCAAAATAAATTGTAGGCTCACCGCATATCCTGGCTATGGTTACAAAATCAAATTATGGAAATCCTTGCAATACTTACATAGAAATAGGGATTTTGGTGTCTCAAGGTACCCACTAAAAATTTTAAATTACGCGAAAATAATCAATTTGGTCGTCTTCCAGTACAGAAGATGTTATGGTCATAGCGTACTGCAAGCAGCAGTATGCTACCCGACGGCTAGCAGCAGCACACAGCGTGGGCAACACGGCGAATGTGCTGTTGACGAGACTCGACCAGACGTCTCCAGTCTGACTGCACTGAGACGAGTGCCCGACAGGAAAACGTTTGGGGAGATAAGAAGAAGCATTGGAGAAAGAGGAAGACATTTTTCTTTGCTTCTTGTCGAGTGTCGATTTTGAGACTGCTGGCTGTGAGCGAATAAGAGGAAATAAAAATTTAATCCAGAAGAAAGATATAGAAAAGTGTGGTATAGTGAACGAAGGAGGTAAACCAGAAGAAAAGCGAAAAGTCTGAGAATTTTGTGCACACGGATAGAAAGGCTGAGATTATTAAGTGAAAAATATTTTTCGAGATAGAAGAGAACAATTGGGTCTGTACATCAGACATGAACTTTGCCCTCAGACACACCAATTACATTCATGTGAAGAAGGGACTATAATTTTGTCGGAAAAGGCATCCACTGGCTCAAAGCTATAAAATTTGGTTCATTTAAAATTATATCTGCATTGCGGTAAGATTATTTGATTTAATTTATTACATTCGATATTCGAGGTATAACGGAACAATCACGTGCCGTATGTTGAGCACATAAACTTTTCCCTCTATGCATACACAATTGCAACCATGAGATAAAGATCAACTGCTGACCAACAAATCGCGTCTACAAAAATTGTGAAAGTTTCCTGGACTTGACATCTCTGTCGGAGAGATTTTTGAATTTATATATTTTTGATCCCGAAAAAACATATATGTATATATTATAATTTTGTAGACAAATGGCAGCAGGTGACTAACGTGCGAGTCTTTAACGACTGAAAGTAACATCTCTAAGGCTTTGAGATCATTCACAACATTCAAGTTCGAGGTATTGATAAGCGATTGAAGTCCAAATTTGTCAACTAGAGACACTGAACAAAATGACTGCTGCCCTCAGTGTCACGGGGTGGATATAGGGCAATGCAGCTGAAGGCATATCATCTGCGCCTTCACGAAGGTAAGGGTAAGTGGTGTAATGGTCCCTTCAGGACCGGGTGTGTGCTTCTTTTTGGCTTGAAGGCACGATTTTTTTTTGTATATGGCTGGTGGCACAGCGGCAGGTTGTCATGGAACCTCCCCACACTCTCCGCCAATAGCCGGGGCGAGCTAGCGTGCCGCCCTGCACTCAACGCTGTCCACCGAGTGATATGTCAGCTCATGTTGGCAGTCTCGACTTTACGTAGAAGTAAATCACTCTTTATACTTCCATAACAAAGAGATGCTATACAAATTTTAAATATGCACATTAAAGCTTGTATGTAGAATTAAATCGCATCTACATTTTGTTCCCTAATTAAATCTTTAATTAGTTTGTTTTTGAGTCCGATAAATGGTTTTGGGGATAACTGGAAAAGAAGTGGATCAGTTCTTCTTAAGATGAAATAATCGGCGTTTTTTGGTACAAAAATATACATATTTTCAACTCATCATTATGAAGAACTGGTAAGTCGTGGAAATTCAATTTCCATGAGAAAAATGTTTACAACAGAGTACTAATGAATGTAAAATTAAGAACGGAAGAAATATATGCAAATTATAGGAACTGGGGTGTATATGACCCAAGCACAAAAATCCGTCTTTCGGCGGTAAAAAGTCAGTTATGAAGTTAAAATGATTTTAAAAAACGTACACCACTCGATAACCCGCTTCTCCCTCTTTAATTTGATATAAAAAATGACGTATCTTGGACAACCCCAAATGAGGAGTCGTACAACCCCACATCCCCAAAAGCCTGTCCCCCAAAAATTGTTATTTTTGTACTCTAGACCTTAAATCTGAAGGAAAAATCCCAATGCTCTACGATCCTCCCAAGCGGAGTTAGCCGTCCTTCAATATTGCGACACTGCTCACGTTTTCTTTAACTCCCCAAGTATGTATGTTAGAGAATCTCGAATGGAGAGTTAGGGAGTTTTAATCGTGGAAAACAAAAATTCTCATCTTCCAAGCTCCCAAACTCTCCGAGTTACAGAATCCAGCCCGAAGGCTTATAACTGTGGACGCAACGCCAGAATAGAACATATCTTTGTATATAGATGCGTTGTACTGCAAATCGTAGCCTAGATTTTGAATAAAATTTATGTATACAGATGCGTATTACTGCGGGTTGCAGCCTGAATTTTGAATAAAATTTCTGCTGCACCGAAGGCGTATAACTGTGGTCTCAAGCCACAGTGAAGCACCAGAATATATTCATCCAGCTCGTAGTTTATTTCCCTTTTTGGGACCGATCTCGTTGGATTTTTCTCCTCGATTCTCCACTTTTCGCCAATCATACGATTTCTCAAAAAAAACCTACTTCCCTTTTCTTCCTTTTCATCCACGCAAGACCAAAATCTCACAAAAACTCTTCATTTTCCTCTCCCGTTTTCGTTTGCCCATCAGAGCTTACTCGTGCAGTCATGTCAAAAATGGCAGCACATTCGCCGTCTGGGCTCGACCTGTTGTCGCTAGAGAACAGAGCCACACGATGCAGCCTACTGCCTCGTGTGGTCCTTTGACCATAACAAAATTTAAAAATTAAATTTAACAAAATTAATGCTAAACAAGCCTCAGTTTACACTTCTGGGACATCGAAATATTTCAGAGTTTAAGTGGAGACTATTGACAGCAAAACCTATGCGCAGTAAAACGTGCTGCATGTGTAAACGCCTTTGCAACTCTTTTCGCAAGGTTGCAGCTTCTGAGCGGCTCGCAAATTTTTCCACAATTTGTAAACACCACTGTGTTATGGTAGTATGACGAGTGATTGACTTTGGACGTGAGGTCCAGACTGCCAGCATGAGCTGACAGATCACTCGGTGGACAGCGTTAACTGCAGGGCGGCACGCTAGCTCGCCTCGGCTATTGGCGGAGAATGTGGGGAGGTTCCACGAAAACCTGCCGCTGTGCCACCAGCCATATACAAAAAAATTCGTGCCTTCAAGCCAAAAAGAAGCCCACACCCGGTCCTGAAGGGACCATTAAACCACTTACCCTTACCTTCACCTGAACATGTTTTGTTGTGCGATAAGAATAAGGACGATTTATGCTCTTGGCGTAAATGAAAAATTATTTCTTCTAAGATTGGCTTGAATATGTCATTATAAAGATGGATAAAGCTAAAGTAATTCGAGAATTCACTGAACATTGAGTCAGCCGTTCCTCTAAGTAGAATCGAGATTAGGTTTGGTTCTAATCTCTTCCCATCCCATCTGCACTCAGCCTTTTTTTTCCTTTTCTTCAAATCCTTTCCTAGCTTACGATCCTTTTCTCTCCTTTTCTTTTTTTATTTCTCAACTTCGATCTCGGTTGTAAGTTCGCGATAATTTTTGATTTTTCTTTTTCTACTCATCAGAAACTCTCACCACCTCTGTAAAATAATCGTCTTCTTCTTTTTTCTTTCCCGTCTTCTCGGGCACTCGTCCCAGTCAGACTTGAAACGTATAGTCGAGTCTCCTCGACAACACATTAGCCGTGTGGCCCACGATATGTGCTGCTGCTAGCTGTCGGGTAGCATACTGCTGCCTGTAGTACGGTACGACCATAACAACTGCAACTTTTGCAGCTGCAACCTTAAGATCTGCTCAGTAAAATTTGCAATTCGTACCTTTAGTTCTTGCGAGCATTGCACCAGTTAAACTTAAGGCAAGGCTGTAGTACAATGGATACAACGCAACGGAATGGAGAGAAATGTCAAACTTACGCAGTAAAACTGAGGAGGACGCTAGTTAGGAATGAACAATTTACGCTGTACTCCGTGGCTAACTGGCCAAAAATGCAGATGATAATCCCACGAATACACGTGTCAGTAGAACTGACTATCAGTACTGACTTCGTTTGTTAATTTTACTGACTAAAAACGATTGTGGTCAGTAGTCAGTTCATTATAAAAGCGGTGCAGACATTTCGCTCCTGTACGCATTTCTAATAATTTCTTCCTTAGTCCGTCTAAGAAATAAACACTTCAATGCATATTAAACTGTTCTCAGTCATTTCCTACTCAAAAGAGTGACGATTAGAAATATAAACACAATTTCTCACTAGCTTATTCCATTTATATTCAGTTTCCGCCGTTTTAATTATACATTTGACATTTTACTGACTAGTTATAACTGACTGGTCAGTAATCTAGTCAGTAAAAAAGAAAAATATTCTCATTACGAACTACTTTCCACCATTAGTGACGAAATATCGCGAAAATGTAATTTAATGTAAATATAACTTCTATTCCGTGTACCGTTGCACAGTATACATACAGTAAACCAGCTTAGAACAAACTATGAAAAGTGAATTTTGGAATTTGAATTACAAAAAAAAAACCTTAAGATTTCTCCCATAAGAGGAAACTATTAAGTATGATACGGAACTAAATGGGCGAACGGTAGCTAGTTGCACAATCTACGCGAAGAAGTATTAGTTTTATGCAAGTACACATCTAGGCGATCTACTTCAAATGTATTGTTCCATAAACTAAACATTCGTTTGACCGTAAAGTGGTATTCGTGTTCATTCAGATGGAATGGATAGTGTAATAGGCAAAATGGCTGTAATAATGTTTGTGACAAATTCTATCACGTCGAATGGCATGGGAAGTGGAACATATTGTTATTAGCGGTTTTGCTTGTCATTTTGTACCTTTTCCTCTAGTACAAGTTTGTACTTGATGTAAGTTCTCTTTCTTCCACTTTAGATTTACATAGGAATCTTTATATTGGAAATTGACTAGTGGGTTAGTTAAATATGTTGAAAGAGAAAGTATAGTCACATTATAGAAGCATCCTATTCATGTGACAGTTTTGACAGAGCTGTTCTACTGTATGAATACACTGTGACCGTGGTTTTCTTTAGATGTCAAAAATCTTATCTACGGAGATTGCGTTAAAAGTTGGGAGTTGATGAACTTTCCTGCGGCGGCTACATAAACGGGGCCAACCAACACGCTTCAGGTAGAAGTGGAAGGATCTCCCCCCCCCCCTTGTTAGGACCCACACGCTTCACGTTTTTAGTCCGTGAAGCTTTCGGGGGTAGGAAAAATTTAGAAATGACAAGACTCGATCCGGGAGAGGGAAAGAATACCAATCCTACTGCAAGAAAATAGTTCGCACTATTTTGAAATTGAGAAATTTCTGATCGGACGGCTTTGTAGTTGTTTACCTACGATTTGAGTTGATAATATAATAATTTAATTCTCATTACGTGCTGTGAATTTGCGATACAATTATTGTTTATACCAAAAACTGTAATTTAATTGAACACGAACACAATTAATTTTGGTAATCATTTAAGGAACTACCGCAGAGCAACATTTTATTGTGTTTGTACGCCTAAGCACAAGGGGAGGAAAATGCAACGTGTAGGTTGGCCCGCTTGGGAGGTTATACAATTTTTTCTACCGAGTGTCCTTCATAAACGAAAAGTGACAAAATGAAGTATACGGCAACGTGTACGCGTAGGCATTGAGTGGGGGCCGTAGAATATATATAGCAAACAGGAATGGCTGAATCGTGTATAAATCGTTTACATGAGCGTAATTTTTTTAAGAGCAAGACATTATACATAGGAGTAAGTGAGATGCCGGAAGGAACAATTGTCAAAGCAGAGTGCATGATTGTTAAATGTGGTTTTCTTTTGTGAACAGGTTTATACAATCTAAAATTAATTCTTTTGTGAAATTTAACGAAAGTACGGAACCAATTCTTTTCAAAACTATTTATCTTTGAAGTTTATTTCGTGCAAAATTTTATAGTGCCACTAGTGCCTGTTAAAATCTTCATATCATGCTTGCAAATATAAATTGCATTATAAATGAGGGAACTCATGTTTCAGGCAACTGCACTGTCTAAACTATCTTTTTTGTTAATAAGAAGCAAAGTTTTATATAAATTTATATATATTATTATATTATTATATTTCAAAATAAAGTAGAAAAAGAACATATTTTACCGCATAAAACCTTAGTTTACTTTTTGCAAATTGACAAGTTGTATAGAATAGGGACGGCGTGTAAACACATGTAAAACATGGATTAACAACACAACCAGAATTCATTACGCGAAATCTGGCTTATTACCATCCTGTTTGCTATATATTCTAAGCCATAGACCAAAAAAGAGGGATATTGGCACTTTTTACGGGTGAGAAGTATTTGGGGGTAGGAGAAAGACCGTTCTACCAAGTTGCGATCGGGAGTACGGGCAGCATACCAATACTACAGCAAGGCGGCCATTTTGAAATTGCGAAATTTCTGAAATTTCTCATTGGACGGCTGTACCGTAATCCGCGGAATATCATACAAGTCATGAAGTCGCCAAAGGCACCGACACATTACAAAGCCTTTACGTGCCAGGTACAGCATGCAGTAAGTGCTCACTCTCACTGCTTTTTGTATACTCGACATGGAGGAAAAACTAAAATTTCATCTTAAACAGGTCCTAAAGCCTAAAACTGTGGCTCCCACAGCAAAATGAAACAAATTGCAGCCAACTATATTTTCTTTCTAATAGTTTTAAAAAAAAAATAGCATGTAGAACAAATTTACGGAAATTATAGCGTTTGAACAAAATACAAGTAACTTTTATATGAAAAATTCCTGCAGTAAGACAAGGCAAGAAGACTGTGGAAGTCGCCTGGTGACCGGCCGCTGCTCTCTTTTTTGACTTTGTTCATCTTGTATCTTGCGGGGGTTCCGGCTGTACAGATGTTTATTTGCGATTTTAGGTGATAATTTAATAATCATTACGTGTTGTGAATTTGTGATAGAGTAATTGTTTATATCAAAAACTGACTTAATTGAACACGCACACAATCAATTTCGGTAATCTTATAAGGAAATTCGCGAAGGAATATTATTGTTATGGCACGTCTAAGCCCAGGGAAGAAAATTCCTTCCGTCCTAAAAAGTTCGCTTCTGGTTTGGGCCCAAGGTTAGGGCCTACCCAGCTACACGCTACAAGCAGTGCTGCATCTTTGGTCCAATTGGACTAAAATTGGTCCTTTTTTTCTTCCTTAAGCCTGAGTTACAATGTGACGCTGTCACGAGAAGCGGTCGCGAATGATGTTGCTGATGCTGACGCGAACGCAGTGTCTGTTGCTTATGCTGTTCCAATGATGACGCTCTAACATGTGTTGAATTTTCGTTGGGCCTTTTGTCCCACGCTCTTTTTTTTCTTTTTTAAGGGGTTCCATTTTATTTCACCTATAAAGACAAATAAGCAACGTTCTTTCTCTCTTTCTCCAAATAATAATGAACTGCTTTTATTTAAGCCAGACTTCTTTAATCCATTGAAAGAAGATACTTATATATGCATGTGTATGGATAACTAAATTGGAATCGCGACTTTTAAAAAATATGCAAAGCTTGAATCTGCTGTCGCTGTTTTTCTTATAAGAGAGAATCTTTTATTTTATTAACATTTACAAAAGATTACATTGTTATACTTCTTTAACTTTGAATAAATAATTAAAATCAACTGGGCATACATAAATTGTATAATTGTTGGTTTTACACTTTAGACCTTTTTGAATCCGAAATGGTCTCCTTTGTAAATTTTGAGTGGCAGCCCTGGCTACAAGGTTCAAGCTACAATTTCCAATTTGCCAAGTTGTACATACACTTTTTAGCTTGTAGCCGCCTCGTGTGTTCGGTCTATTATTTTCAATTTCAATTTCACTGAACTAAGTTAAAAATTGTTTAAGTTCCTTTAATTTTTATCCAGATGTGTTTATTAAAAGTCACGACCGAGTAATTCGAGCTCTACAATATATTGAACCCAAATCTGGGCGATATAGGTATGTATTTTTATTAATTATTTTATTATAATTATGTAGTAAATTGAAATTTAAAAAATCAAAATTTTGACCACACTGAAATTCAAAAAGTGTTTAATATACATCTTTCGTTTTGAGATCAACAGCGTGTATCGGTTATAAAATATATATAGTTTTTAAACATCAAAATCAAATCGCTTTTTGATTTGTATACTGCTAATTTTGTAGAATTCAATACACAGATCTTAACTGGAATTCTTTACCTTCAAAATTTTCCCCTAAGATTGGCTTAATATCCTCACCCAGTGTGCCAAATTCGGAATTTTTCAAAGTATTTTTAAAGAAAAATTAAGAAAATTCCGAAAAAATTTCGGATTCTTAAACTTTTTCCGATCAAATTCTTTGCGAGCAGAATAAGTAAATTTTTACAAAACCGCCGAAAGTGCCGAATATTACTCCTCAAATCAACACGAAAAGAGTCTGTCTATTCTTATGAATTTCTTAATGATTTCCTAAAGAAAATTGTTAAGATTCTCATCCGAATTCCAACTAAAATCCTAAGAAATTCACACCAATTTCTCAAAAATATTCCTCAAGAGCTCTAAAGGAAATTACCAAATTTCCTAAAGAAAATTGTCAAGCTTCTTATCTGAATTTCGATTGAAATCCTAAGGCCACTTTCAAGGCACTTTCACATCAAAAACAAGAACCAAAAAAATGTAAGCCGAAAAACTCAATTTATTCCATTTTAAAACAAAATTTTTGCTCCAATGATTGATAAAATCCAAGGAAATACAATAAACTAAGAATTTTAAGATTTGAGTTTTGTAAGTTCGGAAAATAAATAGATTGTAAAGATAAAACGGTAAATATATTTATATTTTGGACCTTTTTTTTTAATGGAATTTTTTAATGCACTTGTTTTTGGTTAACTAAATCTGCCTTTTACATTATAAAATACTGCTTGCAGGCGTTTTTCTATGTCGTTCATAGTTTGATTATGGATATAAAGTAAAAGCCGCTTCTGTAATAAAACAATTATATATAAATGTTTGACAACATTTAATTGTTATTTTCAAATACCTTTGAAAACGGAGACAGTAAAAAATCTTGATATTTTAATATTTTACTCCAGTGTCCCATCCGTGTGAAATGCTTAGCAACTTCCGTAATCAAGATCTCGACCAATCTCTTTATGACAGTGGTCAGAACCGACCCTCCAAGAGTTGGAAAAATGCTCTGGAAAATTAAAATAATAAAACATTTTTCATGGTTAAAAAAATTTCCATGCGCACCAATGCTTCGGCAGCTTCTGTTTCTATTCCACTTATTTCCGAGACTTAGAAGTCTTCTTTTGAAATTGTAGGCAACAAAGGAAGCATATCATTTAAGTTGAGGGTGTCTTTTGCGCTTTGTTCGAAGCCTTCATTTTCTCCTTCAAATAGAAGACTTCTTCCCCTAACTTTTGAATAGCGAGCAGGACAGAAAGATATTGGGCTCGAAGCACTGGGTTTATTTGGGAATGGTGAAGTACGACAGCGTTTAGATTGCATATAGATCTTGAACAGCTTGTTTCACTCGCCAATATTTCAGCCGTCTTGACATGCTCTGTACCACAAATTTATTCACGCATTTAACAAAAGCACTGAAATATTTATTGATAACAATTCAACTTTATATTACTCACCTTTTCCAATTTTTAGAAAATCGTCATCCACTTTAAACTATTGATTGATTGATTGATTGAAAAAAGGTTTGGGATCCCAAGGGGTCCCCCGACCGTAGGTCAAATCAAGGCCCATTGTTCACCCTCCAGACCCATAAGCAATCGCTCACAAGTCCCAACCGGACGCTGTTATAAATTTAAGTACTTTCACTTAACTCCGAACACAAAATGACAGTACAACTCAAGCTTAAGAAATGTTTCGGAAATTTAGAAAGAAATCAGTAAAAAATCCAAATTCACACTTCTTTGAAGACTCTTTCTGAATTTTAATAGTTATCTCAATATCATTCCAAAACTTGAAAAAGCCCTGAAGATTGGGGATTTATTTTACGGTATGGCTCTTTCGCACACTTTCCGATTTTGTTCTTACCATTCCGAAGTTCCGAATTCGGCACGCTGGGCAAGCTGTTGCATTACTGATACAGGCAAATATAATTTATGTATTTTTTCCCGGATGGGAATCGAACCAATACACTTGTTAGAATCGGTCAATGAAGGAGAACAGAAGAATTTTAAGAACTTTTTATTTTTAACGATTCTTCTGTTCTCCATCATTGACCGATTCTAACAAGTGTAGGTTCGATTCCCATCCGGGAAAAAATAAATACAATTCAATTTACAATTTATTTGTGCGGTTTCAAGAGGGAAAATCATGGTTAGCTCAGTGGTAATAGCAGTCGCCCGGCAAGCGGAAGGTCCCGGTTTCAAAAACCGGACGAGGCGGTTGTTTTTCTTGTATGATTTGATTTAGTATCGTTAAAAATAAAAAGTTTTTAAAATTCTTCTGTTCTACATCAAATTTATTTTAGTTATTGGTAAGAACATTATTTCACATGTAGGATCTATGTGTTGAGCTTTAGCGTACAAAATATAGGATGCTTTCATATAGTTCTGTAAAATCTCAATATTGACTATCAGAACCAGCTTAACACAAGCTCGCTGCAAGTACACGTTTAATAAATAAACGGTCAACAATACGTGCGTTTCATCACTTAGTTGGTGTTAGTATTAGTATGTTAAACTAAACATAATCCAAGCCACTAATCAATAAAACATATTTGAAGTTCAGTCGAATTTTCTAGTAGACGACTTACTACCGGAAACAAACCTAGCCACCTTGCTTACGTAGTAATTTATGGACTGTAAACATAAAATGTTTGAAAAGAACTTAACAAATTCTGCCGTTTGCTACTATGCTTGAAATAAGTTATTTCAAATAACTATGAATTCTTCTCGCTACACCTTTTCTGGGAAAAGCATGACAAGCTGACGAAGCACATAAATGTATCGAATGGCAAATGCATTTAAGAATTTTTATGTCAGGACAAGTTTCTTTAAAGCCTGACGAAACTGAATGATGATCCGCTCTCATTAGGCTGCATCCATCACTCTCAAATCCAATTATGTTTTTTGTGTAGATATATCAGTAGGTTTATCAACTAATACACTAACATTTTTTAATATACCAGTTGCCTTCGTCCTCTTTAATTTTATTCTGCCCGAGATTTTCGAATCTAGAAATGATTTCTTAATTAAGTCTGGAAAATAATCTATTGCTTTAAAAGATATATTGGGTTCAGCTAAAAACGAGCAAAGCTTCAGTTCAGCTCGCTCAATGTCAATCTCTAAACTTTTCTGGTCCCCGCTATTCGTTGACGAAAAAAACGTTGAAATTGTTTTTGACGAACCACACCACACAATTACCAGTATCACATTTGAGTACATGTTTATTAGAGGCACTATATATGTGTCTTTATAATAGATAACTCAGCAACAAATTCTGCAAAATTCAGTAAACGTAGGTGCATCACTTCTTTTGATATCACTGTAGTATACTTTAAATCAAGTTTTATTCACTGATTATTGCACCATTATGCCACCATTAAATGTATAAACATAAGTAAGGTACTTGGCGCATCCTACCGACTGCGCCAGTTTCACTTTCAACTTCAGTTAGTGTAAAAAAAAATTAAAACCACCGAACGAAAAATAGATACAAGAACGTTTATTTAATAATAATATTTATTAATAAATTTATCAAGAAAGAACGTTTTAATTTGTCACGACGGTTACCTTACCTCCAGACTAACTGTTCTTGGTGCTCAGGCAAATCTTCTTTCCCACAACTTTATTCTATTTTTGCTGACGTAGTGTATAGCAAAAATAATTAATGAAACCTGATGTTTTTATATTTTTGAGCTCGAACGTTTGTAAGTGAAAATATTTGATTATGTAGGAATTAATATGGGAACTAAAATATATTTTGAATTCGCGAAGAATTTTCCTGTGGGAATGTAAAAAAATGGAGATAGAACTATTATGTGGCCAGATATTGATGAAATTGATTGCTTACATGGATTTGACTTTGTACCATGTATATCAGGGTTTGTATCATCATTAGAATTTACTATATCTATGCCTGTATCAATATTATCTATAACATATAATCTGCTCTAATATGCCATGCGACATCTATTTTTAGTAACATCTATGATGATATTCTCATTATCAAAACAGAGGTGGGACACTTGTCTGGTAGCTTGACTCGAATTAACCATCCTAATCTAATAATGTCCACTAAAAATTGTTTTTGTTATAGAAAAATACTTTCATATCAACTAAAATAAAAATTGTCAAAGGTTTTCGGTTGATGGCTACGAGTAAAAGCTGAACTACAATAGATGTACACGTAAGTACATTTACTTACGTAAAGCGAAGGGCGCCCTAATTTAACAGGCGTACAAAAATTAACTTTAAAGGCTGAACTACAATAGAAATATACGTAAAGCGAACGCGCCCTTTAATTTAACAGGCGTACACAAATTAACTTTAACTCGTGCGAGGGGAACTTTCGTGGGGTGTAAATAATTAGCTGCGGAGATTTTATTAACAATGAGTTTTTAAGGTCCAAGAGATCTAAGGAAAGTTTTTAGGTAAGTTAATCAACTTTAGGTTAGTTTAAAGACCTTGAAATTGGCCAAACTTGTTGTCCCTTTGCGTCTTCTCGTTCCGTAAGAACACATTTTCTTTTGTAATGTTAGAAATTGCATGTAAATTATTTAAGTGCCAAATTCTATTATAATTGTGCAAAACAGATCTTTATGACTTGGTTATTTTGGAAAATCAGTAAGTCCCTCTGTGAAATCAATAAGAGCATAAAAATCGCAAACCTAGTCCCGTTAAACGAGGGTTGTGATGTTATAGAGGTCGCTTGTTCTTGGTAATGTCAGCTTGTTTATTATCGGAGGGATTTGGTATGTCGCTCTTTTGATGAAACATGATTTTGGGATAACTGATAAGATGGGAAATTTGTTGTATCGGATAAATAGCAGTCCAAATTATAACAAATTATTTATCTTTTTAGATCCAGCTGAACATAAGTTTACAGGTTGTAGATTGTTCTTACAAGTTACAACTTACCACACTTTTCTCTAAAAACTTAGCATACATATTTTGTAAGTTTATCCCGCCTGCGGGACACTTACATCCAGCGACTTGAAGAACCATAAACATTTCTTTATTTCTCAGTATCGGACATAGATTACAATGCAAAATTTATAGCTCTGCTCCCAGACCAATCACAGCTAGTGTTATTACGGGACTGTTGGTACCCCATTTTTTTAATTTTTCAAGCAACTTTAGTAATCAAAGCCTTGCATATAGCGTAGCTGATAACCAATCTTTTAATTTGCAGGCCGATACACTTTTTATTGCCAATGTCAAAAATCTACTCATGTAAATTCAATCTCCTCAATCTTTACAAAACTAGTCGGAATTAAAATTTCTACCACAGTATAACAGAGTTTCTCATGGAATCACTAAATCTACATTAACGCCGTCTAGGAGTGTCGTACAAACTTCAGAGCACAACAAGAAATATGCTTGTACAGGTAGATTTTCTGCGGATCTTCCTGGTAGTAATCGTAGCACGCCTATTTAGCCAGTTTCACCCATTAGCATTACTCTATTTGATTGATCTATACTCTAGGTATATTTCCCACTAATTGTGTACAACTGGAAGATTTAAATTAGATTTATTGGCCTTTGTACCACAGCCTTTATTGCTTTATTGTATACACAGTTTTCGTTTTAGCTCTTCCAGTAGTTCTACTCTTCCAAGAATAATCAGTATACGTTGGAAGGAAATCTCGAAGTCAGCAATTACCTAACATTTGCCGTTCGGAGCACATCATGATATTTCATCTTCTCCGAGACAACCTGTGAATATGTACGGTGAGTAATGCGTATACAGTAAAAATACTTGCCACTTCGGCTCGTGTATGATTGATTCTTAGTTGGTTCATAGACAACTTTTATAGCTGTAGTATTTTTTTTTTATAATCATCCTTCAGGCTGTGTTCAAAACTCTAGGAACAGAATTGATGAAAATGCAAAAGCGGTAATGCGTTGATTTTTGTTCAATTCCAAGTTGTTTTGAGCGATAAAGATGCCCATGTCAAGATCAATGCGGATTTGCTGTATGTTTTTTAAAAGAAAAAAAAATTGCAGCGCATTCAATAATTAAAATGAGGACAATTTTCGTTGAATTTCATCACTTGTTCAGCGAACTTGTATAACACAGAGATTTTATGCGTATATTCGGATGCCAAATGCTACTCCTACTTCATTCCGTACCTAATTGTCCTGCTAGAACTCAGTTGGATTTTTCATATATCATACACCCGGTGCTTACGAATACCTTCAATCAGTTTACCAGTATCCTCAAAAATCGTCGAATATTTCCACAAATTAGGATTCACAAAATGTCATTCACCGCACAAGCGGTTTCACGCGGATGAAATAAAAAATGTTGATCTCTCAATTAAAACTTTGGAACAAATCGGAACGCAGTTTTGTAGAACACACCGCAAATAGGTTTAGGTTTTAAAAGAGGAGGGATATTTCGTTTTCACCAATTCTCAAGTGTTGTAGTATACCCTCTGAACTGTACACTGATTTTTTGTGCTTGGCAATCTATGTTTATATAAAAGATATATACATCGGGTATTGCGATTTTTTTTTTCGTATGTTTTGATAGTAGTTAGCTCTGAACTTTCGCCGGGAATTCCAGCCTCTCTGCTTTAGAGCTGCCGTTATACCAAATTAGGGCTCGATTTTCTGTGCTGAGCACAAAAAGCTCCTCTAAATATGGTCTTAGAAGACTTAACGCTAAATTTTTTAAAAGAGTGTTGGTTTTTTCACCAGATACTTTGTTCTTTGAGATTGAAAGATGGAAATGTATAAACGAGTTTATAGCTATATAATCTAAGGCTTGTTCCTACAGCTATAAAATACACAATGGCCACCGGCGTTTCTTTCGCGACACAATTGGTCAAAAGTATCCACACCACCTGTGGTATAGATACTATACTAGATACTAAAAATTGTAAAAATTGCAGGGTTTTCTTCGCCTTTCGTATTGGGTTTTGTTAATTTTCCCGGAAAAATTTCTGCAATTTTTCATTTGTGCTATTCCTACCCTTGGGACCTCAGCGCCTTTATATTTCTAGAAAAAGGCACCGATTTTTTTTTTATATTGGCGCTGAATGAATTTCACTTATCCATAGTACGCTTTTAAAATAATGAGCGATGAGAATTTTCAATATTTTTTAGAGAGAAAAGTAATAGAAATAAATGAATTATTTTTGGATTCATTTTCGACCCCGGGTACTAATAAAGGGTTAATGTGCTTTCCATCTCCGCACTTTCATGAACACCATTGAAATTGACACGAGCCAAATATTATTAATAATAATAATTTAATTTGTACAAAACTAATTCAATTAAAATTGTGTTGTTTTAGGTTGCAGTATCTTTTAAATTTTATTAAATTAAAAGGAACAAATCAAGAACGTATAGAACATAATGGAATTTAACGTTATATGTATAAATTAAAATAATCAAACATACCTTGAAGCTATTTTTAGCAGGGAACCAGTTATGACTTTTTACGAAAAAAGCCAACTTTAACTGTTATTCCTGACCGATAATAATTTGAAGCTAAAAAAACGAAGCTGGAAGGCTTTTTATTTTATAAATAAAAACCTAGCTGGGCTTCTATTTTTTCTGGCACTAATAAAAAGCCGGCTTAGCTTTTTATTTTTTCAAGCTGGAAGTAACAGGTTTTGAAGCTGGTTATTTTTTTGAGGAAGTATAAAAAGCCAAACTGGTTTCTTATTTTTTCTATTCGAGTATCAAAAAAAAAAATTCATAACTGGTCCGGACCCTGAAAATAAGAAATCAACTTGGCTTTTTATACTTCCGGCTTCGAAACCTGTTACTTCCAGCTCGAAAAAATTAAAAGTCAAGCTTTGCTTTTTATTTTTACCAGAAAAAATAGAAGCCCAGCTGGCTTTTTATTTTTACCAGAAAAAATAGAAAGCCCAGCTGGCGGCTTTTTATTTTTACCAGAAAAAATAGAAAGCCCAGCTGGCTTTTTATTTTTACCAGAAAAAATAGAAAGCCCAGCTGGCTTTTTATTTTTACCAGAAAAAATAGAAAGCCCAGCTGGCTTTTTATTTTTACCAGAAAAAATAGAAAGCCCAGCTGGCTTTTTATTTTTACCAGAAAAAAAAGAAAGCCCAGCTGGCTTTTTATTTTTACCAGAAAAAAAAGAAAGCCCAGCTGGCTTTTTATTTTTACCAGAAAAAAATAGAAAGCCCAGCTGGCTTTTTATTTTTACCAGAAAAAAATAGAAAGCCCAGCTGGCTTTTTATTTTTACCAGAAAAAAATAGAAAGCCCAGCTGGCTTTTTATTTTTACCAGAAAAAATAGAAAGTCAAGCTTTGCTTTTTATTTTTACCAGAAAAAATAGAAAGCCCAGCTGGCTTTTTATTTTTACCAGAAAAAATATAAAGTCCAGCTGGCTTTTTATTTTTACCAGAAAAAATATAAAGCCCAGCTGGCTTTTTATTTTTACCAGAAAAAATATAAAGCCCAGCTGGCTTTTTATTTTTACCAGAAAAAATATAAAGCCCAGCTGGCTTTTTATTTTTACCAGAAAAAATATAAAGCCCAGCTGGCTTTTTATTTTTACCAGAAAAAATATAAAGCCCAGCTGGCTTTTTATTTTTACCAGAAAAAATATAAAGCCCAGCTGGCTTTTTATTTTTACCAGAAAAAATATAAAGCCCAGCTGGCTTTTTATTTTTACCAGAAAAAATATAAAGCCCAGCTGGCTTTTTATTTTTACCAGAAAAAATATAAAGCCCAGCTGGCTTTTTATTTTTACCAGAAAAAATAGAAAGCCCAGCTGGCTTTTTATTTTTACCAGAAAAAATAAAAAGCCTTTCCAGCTTGATTTTTTTAGCTTTTTTTAATAAAAAGTTAAGTTTTCAAAAGCTTTGCAGGAATCGAAACAGGTTTCACGAGACATCTTTTGCTATATTCCAAAAAATTTCACGATCATGATTTATCCCAGCTTTTTTTGTTTAAAGTTTTCAAAATACCAGTTATTTTCGGTCCCTGATTTTTAGTTCAACATACTTCTTAATCAAATTTAAAGCTCTTGGTCTCTTCCCTCCTCTTCTATTATGGATTGAAAGTTTTTTATCTGGTCGCCTAATATGGGTTGTATTAGATGACGTTACATTTAGACTTCACCCAATAAATGCCGGACTCTCTCAGGGCGCTGTTATCCCTCTGTCTTTCCTTTTAATTTTCCTTAATGATCTGCTATCCCATAAAACAGTATATAGATTTTCCTTATTCCTTTGCCACTCTTACGGACTCCGACTGGAATGCCGCATGTGTAAAATGAGTATGCATAATTAGATCATTGACATTCTTGACATTCTCACTTGCTGCAAAGTCAGTCGTGTGGAATTCAATGCGCCTAAAATACAAAGGTGTCTCATCTCTTTAAAACAAGATCACCACCTAACCACTCCCGTTTCTTTTGATGGAGCATTAGTTGGGCTCGGAGGAAGTACGTATAAAATTATTCCGTTTGCGTTGAAAAACGCGCTTAGCTCCAGTGTTAAATGAGACTAGTGAATGTCAACAAAAATGATCACATGTTTTTCAATTTGTTCATTAATTAACAATATATTTACCCCATTCGTGATATATTCTCACGCAGCCTGACTCAGAGCGACCTAAAAAACAGTCTTCTGGCATGGCTATTGAGTACATCCGTAGGTGGTCGTACATAGCACTTCTCCTGCATTTATCTCCTTTATAAAATTTTGCAGCTCATCAAACCATTTTCGAATAACCTCAAAATCGTATCTCTGGCTTCTTTTAGGCTTTTGGAAATTCGATGTGCAAGCTCTGTGGCGATATGCTATAACATCGCATCGAAGTGAAGACAGGCGAATTTGCTTGTTTCGAAATTATTTCCGAATTTTTTCCCCTAGCGCAAACGATATTTATAAATTCTTTTTCTAGTTGTTGATAAATTTTAATGTAATAAAATTGGAATTTATGATTTTTTCAAGCCCAGTCGCTTTATTTGTGGAGGATAACGAAAATGACGAAGAAATAATTAATTACTGGGACAAAAGAAAAATTTTAAGGATATACCTGACAAAATGTGTACTGCCTTATTAATTTTTGAATTTAAGAAACATTCTTACAAGTTTTATAACTTCAAGTTTGAAGAATCTACATAATTAATACATAAAATCATTTATATTGAATAAATATAAAAAAAATGTAATATTTAAATCAAATTTCTTAAATTTTACATACATTTTATAATCTACGCTTGTACTATCACGTTCAGTAAAACTCAGTGATGATCTATCGAAATTATCGCCTGTCGAAAATGTTACAACATACCGCCTATCGATAAATTGTCGAACGTGAAATCTTTCGAAGTTATAACGTATAAAAATTTATATTATTTTCGCCCTGGTCGCCGATTTTTGAAGGATGTAGTTGTGCCATCTTCTTGCTCAATTTTTTGAACTGTGTTTAAAGGACTATCAGGATTTAATGGAAACTCACACTTAGCTAATGATTGACATGTCTTAACTTGTTTTTTCTTCGGTCTCCGTTGAAATATGGTCGAACCCCTTCAAGACGTCCTCCAGATAATTTATCGGTGTTTTTGGAATATTTTATTTAATGCTAGCTGCTCTAATAAAAAATCTTCCTTGTTAAATGTCCGACAATGCCCCAATTTGGTGTAAGGTAAACAATTTATTTATGATCACCAGTGCACGCAAACTCGGTTATGATAGTAATCATTGATATTCAATTCGCGGCCACTAAAATTGATGTGATTATTCCGAAATTTGTTTATTTATTTATTATTATTACTTCTTTATTAGTCAAATATAAGACTCTTACAATAACAGCTCAAAATAAAGTCTTGATATATAATAAATATTACATATTAAAAGTTTGGCTAATTTCAATTCATACAATTCATTAAACTTTACTTTTTAGATACTCACACAATTTTCTCTTAAATGTGTCAATTCTTCTTTCATTTCTTAATTCGCTGGGTAAACCATTAAAAATTGCAAACCCTTATACATAATCGAATTTTGCGTGCTCATTCGATAACACCTCTCCAGTCTAAAGTTACTGCCATGACGAAGGTTATAACTGTGACTCAGCAACATAACGTAAGTTTTCTCTTAAGTATACAGGTGATATACCGAATTTTAAATATAAAAATCATTGCGTCGTATGTAAGTCTTTAGAGTGTTTAACATACTCAAGACTGGCGTATTATATTTATTTGAAATATACCTATTTGAAATATAACTTTTTAAAATAAACATGGAATAAAAAGAGCAGTCATAAGGAAATTTACCACACTTCTTGTTTTTACATATTTTCTCCTCCTCAGGAGTAAGTCTTTACCCAGAAAGAGTGATTGATGCATCTTAACATTTTATAATGTTTGTTGTGGATTTCGGTATTTATGTTTCGTTTCTCAGTAAATGAATTAAGTTTTTCATTCGTACGATTATTTTCTATTTTATCTCCATATGTTCGGCATTCCATGTATCCTAATGCCAACATGCATGTTGGCCACATTCCAATTGCCTTAAAGACGCTCATGCAAAATCATAAAAATATCAATTTTTGTTTGACAATAGCAAGGGTTTGCTCGATTACGTCCATTTTTGAAATTGTATTTAATATTTTTATGAAAATCGACTTGTACAAAATTTTAGGTCTCTGCGTCAACGCGTTCTCAACCAGTTCCAAATATATAATGAAACATTTTATTTTTGTATGGCAACTCTATGATGGAGTTACCTGTTTTGTCCCATTTTCGAACTGAAATCTAAACTTTTTTTTTAAAAAGCCTGAATATAAATCTTTTGTGGTCATAATGCATGAATACATTTTAGCAAGGACGTGGTTTTGATTGATTTAATTCTTGTTTTTAATTCTATTATTTACAAAAGTCCGAGATTTTTTTTATAAAACAGAAATTATCAACTTTTTATTAAATCTTAAATTTCATTAATATTTTCAGATCCGCAGGCCTTCTAAAATTATCTCAATAGAATCACTTTTTGTGGTCAGAATATAATTGAATCAATCAATAAAATTATGAGATATCCGGGCGGCAATCCGTCGACTCTATTTTGTGAATAAGTCAGTACTGTTACGTCGTTATTTGAAAAATGGAGCGATTGCGAAAGAACTGTTAGGTATGCACTTTTAAAACGTCTTCGATATCCCAGTCTTAAATTCCTTCAGTACTCGATAGAGAGCAATTTGACGCAGAGTTTTGATTCACAGAATTTAGCTTTAAATGATGTAAATGCAAATAATCCTAGCTATCTAGAGCAGCTTGTCAACACATAACGGGAGGCGACAATGATTCAATTTTCTATGGATCAGATTTACATAAGGATATCGAAAAAAATTACAGAAAAAAGGAAGAAATACTTAATGATGTTCTTGATATGTTGCCTTTATTAAAGCCAGGAAATGAAGAGGCCAAAACCATTTATTTATCATTAATCCCATTGGCTGTGGAAGACACTGGAAAACAAATTGTTTATACAGAATTAGTGCAACAAATTTTCTCATATTTACTAATCCATCCTGCTATTACCAATGACGACAGACGGTAAGTTAGGTAATTCGAAATTTTTGATATGGAATAATATTTTCTTTGATACCTACAGATCATTGAGCTTATGGCTATGAAATTTGGAAGAAAATGTACATTCTTCTTTTGCTCCCGTTGGACAAATGAATTTTTACGTTCTATCCAATTCAACAGATTCTTGTAAGAAGTCGGAATCAGTTTCTTCCTTAAGTAATGATAGCAGTCGCAGTTGGCAAACAATAGCTCCACCGACACAAATAATTACCAAACATCAACAACAGCAGCAAGTTCCTCAAACGGCAGCAGCCTGTCCAATTTTACAACAAGTGAAAAATGAATGCAGTTCGAATTTATTTCAAATACCAGATAACCTCTGCGAGGATATCCAAAGGGTCAATGTGGCAGATGTTCATCCTATTGATAACAGCTTGGGTCTAATTTACGACAATCCTGTTGTAAATGCAGATCCATCAAATAGCAGCTCAGTTGATGATCATCATGTAATCATTTTCGAAAAATGGTACGGAAATAATCGATTTCGAAATGAACGATTGTGATAAATGTAGTGAACCATTAAACTACAATTTTTTCTATTCAAATGGCGGAGATGCTGTCAATATATCCAGATGGAATATGGACAGTAAAACTGCTTCGATTAAGACACGTCGCTCAAACAGTTTGACTACTGCTGCGGTATCACCTTCATATTCGTCTGCATCGTCTGTGATTACAGCCAATGAAAACTGTTTCAATTCATCGGAGAATTTGGCTCAGTACCCCCAAAAGCCAAGAAGTTTCTCTCTATCCATTGAGAATCAAAGAGCAATGTTGACTTCTTGTGGATTTGATACTCGCTTAGATGATCTCAAACCAAATTACTTAAAATTTACAACGCACAACATTGGCATGTCTAATATAGGCCAGTGGCTAAAAAGTGTAAGACTACACAAGTACGTTGGTTTATTTACTAATATTACTTATGAAGAAATGCTAACAATATCTGAGGACTATCTCTAGAGTCTGAATGTTACTAAAGGAGTTAGTCATAAGCTAGCTATTTGTATAGAAAAATTAAAGGAAAGATGTAATCGTTTAACAAAACTTGAGCAAGATTTGATAGCGAATTCAACAACAATAAGTGCGGTAACAGATGAACTGGCAAACATTGTGTTAACAACAATGAAACCAGCTGATTATAATCCCAATAATGTGGCTAGTAAATTCCTTCAAGTTCTTGATCTTGGTAAAATAATAATTATTAAGGTTTTTTGTTTGTTAGTAATAATATTTTGGTTTTAGTTTGCCATACACTTTCCAAAAAAGATACTATTTCACAACAAGATGAAGATTGTGTCAGTGCGCTTTTCTGAATTCTAGAGCGGTCTATTCATAATGAAGCGTTTGTAGCCCTTTCAAATCAACTCAAGGAGCATAAGCAAATTATCGAAAATAAAAATGCAATTTGCACCAAACAATCACCACATTAAAAGCGGCAGTAATTCGAATTTAAATAAGTCAAGGTAAGTAAATATTTTTTCATTATTACATTATTTTATTTTTGAGGCCAGCCATTCCCTTTAACTCGTACACGAATTTGTCTATTTCTTTACTATTTTCGACACTCTCGTAGACCCACTTTTCGTCATCACAGCGAGCTGAAATTTGGCACACAGGTTCATGTCGCGTGACAATTGAATCTATCAATTTGAACCGGAAATTTCCATGGAAAACCCGGAAAATCGGGAAAAATCATTTGAAAATTTGGTACAAATTTGATTAGTGATAAATCCGTTTCAGGAAAAATGCAAAGTTTTCCGATTTTTTCGAAAAATTTTCCGGAATTTTCCGACTTTTCCGGAAAACGTTCCGGAATTTTCCAACTTTTCCGGAAAATTTTCCGTTAAAAAAGTTTTCTAAATTATGCAGGATCAAGTTCTCTATCCACTGGCATCATTACTTTCTCTCCGACAATGTTGAAAACTTGCAGAAAAAACCGAGGAAAATTCATGTAAAACGCTTTTCCAGAGTTTTTCCGACCAAGGAAGCGTTTGAGCGTTTTGCAACCTAAGACAAAGTTGTAGAGGGAAATGAGTTCCATAAAGTTGCTTTTGTGGAAAACTCCATGGAAAACCCGGAAAATTGGGAAACATTTTCATCGATATGATTAGTTATAAATCTGTTTCAGGAAAAATGCAGAATTTTCCAATTTAGTTAACGTGAAAAAGGTAGAAAATAAAATAAGTAAAAACGAGTTTTCAAACAAAACTGAGGCCAAGATGCATGAAAAAGTAGAAAATAAACTTTCCTTCACACACAGAGGTGGACTCAGATTTTATTCGCTGACAATCACCGATATATTTCAGTATGATCAATCAGAGGTAATAAGTGATTTGATTCATGAAGAGAAAGAATATTCAAGAGAAATGTCCCAATCAAAATATCTGAGTCCACCTCTGTGTGTGAAGAAAAGTTTATTTTCTACTTTTTCATGCGGCTTGGCCTCAGTTTTCTTTGAAAACTCGTTTCTTTACTTATTTTATATTTTTAATGGGGTAAATTTCTTGATAAATTTCTTTTGGATGTCGTTTTGATTTAAATTCTTCTTATACATTATGTCCTCCCTTCTCAATACATCTGTTCTGACTGTCGTTCCCTCGGTCGTGAGGATAAATGTAGGAAATTGGCAGAAAGAATACTTAATGATGTCCTAACTCCAAATAAGAAGTACTGTTCCAATCACTGATATCGTCAATGATGTATTGTGTCTTGGAATCTGCAATTTTTTCTGCCCAATTTAAGTACCTATGTATTTTCTAGTTGTCAAATTATGGGTTTTTATAAAAATACTGTCTCTAAGTAGATAAGCTTGACAATATCACCTTGCCTTTTCAAAGACTTCTACATACCCGGAATACATTTAGTGCGCGATTGATCTTTATTGCGACGTGAGCCCTTCACCTCTCTGGATAATAATTAAATAGTTAGGCTGAACATCTTCGTAAATAAAGTTATATCTAGATGGCAAGATTGTAAAAAAATAATCCCCTACAGACTGGAATATTAGTAAGAGAGTAAAACAGTTCTCCGGCTTCTTGTATAAACTTTTTTGTTCGGGGAAAGCATTTCCGCCTCTTTATTCAATATGTGCAAAACCCTAGTTTCATATCCACTCAAACCAAGATGTGATTTTTCTACTCGTAACATGTAAACAATAATTTTGTGGAAGGAAGATAATATGATTTCATTCAAGCAACAAAAGCTTTCAAACATTTTTTAAGTGTACGTTGATTAAAACTAAAAATTTAACTGATCAAATAATCCAGCGAAGAGCTTTGGAGACGCTTAAAATAGGACAGGGTCGACGCACATTCAGGCAGAAGTAATAAAGTCAAGTGAAAATTATCATAACATTTGGGTTACGAAAAGGTGGACGAGCTAGTTCCTTTTGGTGCAGCCGCGGAGGAATTTGATAGTCAGCTTCTTCCCTGCAGTCACTGCAGTCAATATTCTGGAGTATATTGGAATTTCCAAACGCCCTCCCGTCCACCAACCTCCGATCTAAGCCTGCCAGCGCTAATTGCCGCTGCTCTCCTGTAGTGGCTCCAGGGCCGGCCGGTGTTGGTGTGGTTCGCGAACTCCCAGTTCCCAGACAAGCGGGTCTCTGAATTTTTGACGTCACATCCAAGTTAAATTTCTTCGTCAGTGCCATCCAGTGCCACCTTGGGTTTTAATCCCCAGTTGCCACCAAAAATTCTCTTGCACGTGTAGAAGGCTACACTGGTCTTCTTAACACGTTCTTCTAAATTCGCCTTTCAGCTTAGCTTAGAATCTAATATGATTCCAAGATACTTTGCTTCGCTGGAGAGAGTAAGATACTCTCTACCCAGCATAGGAAGTCTGAAATTCTGCTCCTGCCTTTTTCTTGTAAAAAGCACTAGTTTTGTTTTCGAGGGGTTTGCCCTCAATTCACTATTATTGGCCCATTTGTCAAGCTTACGCAGCGCATACCCGAGTCTTTCACTAACAAATTGATATTAGGCCGTATAATTGACAAGATAAAATTACCGAGAAAGTAGTATGTATCTGTGATTAAATCATCAATTGTCCATTCAGATGACAGTTTTGAATTAAACAAAAATGCTGAGGGGGCATTTTACACCCCCTTAAAATTTAAAATAAATTATCAAAAACGACTAAAATTAAAAATTTGTTTTGAATTTCAGATGGAATAGTAAATGTCGAAAAACTGATAAATGTGGTAGCAACGACAGGATTCATCGAAAAAATTCCAATGATACCATTATATATTCTATTGGTACATTGCAGCCGCAGCAGCAGCAGCAGCAGCAACAGCAAACCACGACAAACTCAAATATTAGCTCCCAATGCTTATTCCACAAAGTCTTCGCAGCCTTCCCAATATAATAATAATTCCTGCCAACAATATAAAAGTTCCTCGTATCCAAATTTTTCTAATGCTGGGAAAACAGGCCCGCAACAATTGCAACAAGTGCAACAAGTGCAGCAGCAGCAACAACAGTTGCAACAACAGCAACAACCTCAATATAGGCAACATAGACACTCTCTTAATAATTTGATTGTGATTTCATCTAATCCACAACAATCACAGCATGTAACATTGACGTTACAAAAACAACAACAGCAACAATCATCATCTGGAGTTGTACATTTACCAAAAACTGGAAGCAACAGTAGTGGAGCCAGTAATATTGTGGACGGGAAACATAGATTAAGTTTAACGAAATCATCAGTGCCTATGTCCACCACAGTTTCATCAATCCAGAATTTACGAACTGGAACAGTAGTAGTAGCAGAAGAAATTTCTGGAACAGAGATGACATCCCCAGTGGAAAATTCAGTAGCGGCCACATCATCCAGCACGGTTAGTAGTACAAATTCTAATTTAACTAGCATTAGTAGTGTAGCTCCTTTAAATCAGATTAGAGATAAGAGTTCAAAGAACACTATCGGTGATATAAATAGTAGTTTAGAGTTTCTCTGTCTACAGATGACGGAACAAGCTATCAATTAGATTTCAACAGTTGCTAAAGAGTAGCACTAGTCACATCAAAATGTTTTAAGCTCCTTAATTTTTATCTCTACATTATATTGAAGCCAAATCTGGGCGATATATATTATACTATATATATTTTTTTATTAATTACATTTCGCAGTATTTTTAAGAAGGTTTTATGTGGAACATAGAATACTACAAGATTTTAACGTGCGTATGTGCGCTAGAATTGAACAGATTTCTAAAGTTTTTCATGACGACTTTATTTTGAGAAATAGAAGGATAAATATTGCTGCATTATTAAAATATTACTTTTCTCAAGACCTGTGCATGCTTCATTTGAAATTGATGATTTTTTTAATATTAATAATACTATTTAGAATATACATTTAGCATATTCATAGCTATTTACATAAATCTATAATATTTAGTTAATTGCTAGTGCTAATTACTTAGATTTAGAATTTTTCCTTTACATATTTAACAATTTCAGTTTTAAAAACCCTAAAGTTCGTTTAGGTTTTTAATCTTAATGGCAATATACTATTTTGCGACGCCGCTCTTAGGAAACATGGCAATCTAAAATCATCCGCTGCCCTCAACACATTCGGTTGAATGTCCCTTTGTTTCTCTTAATTTATTTAAGTATACACTTTGACCAAGTCTAGCCTGATCTTTAAGTTCAATAATTCCATCATTGTCATCATAGTTCCAAAGTACCGCTTTCTTATCGCTTCATCAGTTGGAATTATTATAATCTGTTTTGTTATTACATTATGAATTAATTTGTCAATGTCTCTTGAGAAATCACTTATGTCAACATCAGCAGTGTTCACCTTTCTCTAAGGCGTGAATTACAATTACGACTGATCTGTCGACTGTGACTTGATTTTAAGCCGAAGTCGACGCGGAGGTGAAAGTTGTAATTAAATTAAAGCTTCAACTGCTTGAACAAACCAGAAGTCCCGACCGACCTTTGTGATTGAACTCAAGTTGGTCGCAGCCAACACCAACTTTGCACTTTGAGCAAAGTTTAGTTTCAGTCGCAGTCACAGTTGAAGTCGAAGTTGCAATTGTATCTTACCACATGCATTTACCATTTGGGCAAAGTCGCAGTCGACAGATCAGTCGTAATTGTAATTCACACTTAACTTATCTTTATCATTTTGCCAATCTTATCACCTATTGAGTTTCTTGTATATATCTTTACCTAAGATAATTTGTACCAATTTGGCTTCCAACAGATATGCCAGTGACTGGACAGTTCATGCCAGTTTCAACATTAAACAAAAAATTTATATAGCAGCCTAACAGGTGGATTTAATTTAGACTTCCGTTTTTAAATTCTTTATCATCATCTGTTATTGTCATTTTTAGTCTTTTAGATGCTGGCTGCTCCATGCTTGATTGTTTGTTGTTATATTTGGTTTTCATGTTATTTTATAACTAAGAATGTGCACGTATGTCAAAATGTCACAAGATTGTCTTCTCAACCGAGCGGATTCATTAAAAAGAATTTGCGATGATTAAGAGGGGAAACCTCGTAAAACAATTTGGCGCTTCAACACAGTAAAAAAAATTCCAGTTGAATTAACGCATTTTATAGGGTCACTATAGATCCACTATATTTTGAAAGTTATTTTAAGTAATGGGTAAAAATCAAAAATTACTCTGAAATTTGTGTTAAATTAAGTAACCAAAAATCCACAAATGGAGTTTTTTAACACAAAAATGTAGTTCTAGTGAATATTTATAATTCGTTATATCGACCCTTTAAGTGAGTTGTTTTCAGCCAATCTAAGCGTTATTTCAACTTCCGGCTTTGAGTTAAAATAATTTTTCTGATAAAATTAATATAACTGAGGTATGTGCGTTAATTGCCCTCTTGTGAAATTCAAAAGTACCCTATTTTTGGGAGGAACAAATAAAATATGCATTCAAATTTGGAAAATTTATTTCTTTAAATTTATCGAGTTTTTTAAAAAGTTATATATCTTAAACTTATGAACATTTTTTCAGTATTAATATTACATTTCAATTCAAATGTTTCTTTTGTAATCAATTGTTCGTATTTTAGTAAATTATATTCATCGTATTTCTTTATTGATTCTCATGAATGTTGGTGGTAATAAAAACAACAGCGTGAAAAAACTTTTTGTTGTGGTATCCCAATCTTAAGGTATATGAGCTCAAGTTAAATATATATATATCTTTCTAAAATAGTCACAATCTAAAGGAATGAGAATACCTATTAACAGGAATTTGATTTAAAAACCTTCAATCTTCACCATTTTTTACAAGTTTCCGAGGAAATATCTCCATTCCAATACATTTTTTTTTAATTTTTCTTGATGTTATTCACTAGATCTCTTCTCTTGCTACAAATGTTTTAACACTTACATTGAAAGTTTTCTACCAATTCGGAGTAACCAAGCTCTTCCAGGTTTTGTTTCACATAATCACTCAGAACAAACATTTTAATTTTCACACGCGAGATGTTTAAACTTGGTCACCATACAATTGAATGAACAAGAAGCTTGCCAAGCGAAACACGTTGTCCTCTTGCGTAGAGATAAGTTATGGAAGGGGTAGAATTAATACACACAGCACAGTAAAAATAAAACACACATTGAGTCAATTTGACCCTACTAGTGTGTTAAATAACGTTTAACCCATTTTTTGGGTTATTATGATAAAGACGTGAGTTATTTTGACTCAAATGGGCGTTGTTTGCTTTCGGATATAATTAAAATAACTTTTGAAAATCACCTACGCATTTTTCATTTGACTCATTTATTTTTTACCGTGTAGTTAGTCGCTGGTCGCTCTCACTACTTACATATAAATGATTTTGTGTTTCTTCATGAGATTACCTGAACGATCCTGAACGTGGCTAGCAGGGGTAGTGTGTCCGTCAGGGTAGCGGTGTAGGTTTGCATTTATCGGTGGCTGCTGCAGTCTGGAGTTTTGGTTGGTTATTGTACAGGCAAGCCTCTTGTGTGGCTAATGCCTTTTCAGGTTAGATAGCCGTTGTTCACAAATTTTTCCAGGGCTGCTGTTGGACTTTTTGTGGCCCCCATGACACAGAATATGCTCGTGTTCGTTGTTGAGAGGGAAAGTTCCTCTGTTCGGGCCGGTGTACAGGTATTTGCCAACTCTACTGAATCAACTTCTGCTTGGCGGGATCGCAGACCTGCAAACCTTTGGGGGTGTGAGAGTGATCATCTAATGAAAATAATTTCAACGAAACTTAACTTATTTTTTATTTTATTATATATTTATAGGAAATTACAATCCGGCTTGGTTCTAGCACGTCTTATCGCATTCAGTTTTTTCTCCCATGCACTCATTCATTCACTTCACTTTAATCTTCTTCTTCACATTCGATTTTTGGTTTGGGTCTATATAAATAACGCAATAACGCGCACGCTTAAGAAGATGTGATTAAGGCGCGACAGCCGGCGTCAGCGTGTTGAAGATTTTTTTCTTTTTTAAATTCTTGAGGTATGCATTGATGAGTCATTCGCGCCTTTCCTATGACTTAACTCTATTGAATTTACCGATACGGTAGAAATTCTGGTTGAATTTGACAAGACTCTTCTTTTCTCCAGAATTATACCTATATAAAATTAGCAGAAGAGTTGTTAAGTAACACCGCGATGTTGACTGCTGTGCTCAGTTTTATATAAAAAATAGAAGGGCTCCCGTCCCGCTTATAGAAGCTGAATATTTTTAGGAACTTGAAGTTCGGCGGATGGATTGGTCGCATCGCATACAAAGTGGTGCATCATCATAACAACAACAACAAATCACAATTTTCTAATTCAATGCCGACGGTACTACTCCGTGCGGTGATTTGACTTTTAAAAGCTTAAAGATTTAGAAATATTTAGTGCTTGGGTTCTTTATCTCATATGGACTCGACTATTTTGTTTTTCTTTTTTTTTAGGTAGAGGTACCTATCTGTATCATAAAATGTTGGTCTGCGATAGAAATTGCTATATAGAGAGACACACTGAGGCATGTGCTATTTTATAAGAAATATTTATTTGGATTCGGCCCCGAATGAATGCATGTCAAAAATGCTTTAACTGTTTCAGGTAGTCATGATAGAAATATTTCTGCCATAGAATAAATTACGATTACAATATATCTAGGACATAATTTATTTAAAAAAGGAAAAAAATTGATTTGTCATGGTTTGTAAAAAGTATTAATTTAGTTATTTACACATCAAAGGATGTTCATACTTAAATACACTAATTTTTTACCGAATAAACATAGATAAGAACTTTTTAGTACTATAAAAACAGAGGACTGATCATTTTCACAGTATACGTGAAAAATTTTTGTATGGCAAAACCAAGCACCCCGATTTAGTTCATTTTTGAAATTTTATTTACTATTCTTATGAAAACGCGGTGCACAAAATTTGAGCTCTTCACGTCGACGCGTTCTCAGGTTGTTTCCAAATATATACTGAAAAACAAAAGTTTTGTATGGCCACACCAAGGGGTTGCCCGATTAAGCTCATTTGTTTTTTTTTTACCATTACTATGAAAACACCATGTATTCAATTTCAGCTCTACGTCGATAGGTTCTACGAAGCCAATGGATAGACGGATGGAAGTGCAAAAATTCAAAATATTTTTTAATTTTAAACATGGATATTCAATCCATTTTGCTCCACTATGTAGCAATATTTCTATGCATTACAAACGGACTAACAAACTTAGTATACCCTATAGATTTCATCTAGCGTATAAGAAATCATAATAAAAATTTTTAAATTAAAATCAGTTTTTCCGGATAAGTAATCTTTAAGATTTCCGGACAGACAAAATAGGGCAAAAGCTAAGAAAATCAAAAATCATTTTTGCACTACAGCGCTTGATATCCTAAATAGAAAAATCGATTATTTCGAAAGAATTCACTGTAGGTGGGGGTAGCTAATCAAATATCAACAACACCTCGGCACACATATCCAAGAATGAGTCTTTCATTTTATCAATAACTACATGCAATTGGATAAAATTCATGCTTCAAGGAGCGTTTACAATGGCAGAGTAGAGTGGTGTCATCAGATTGCATTTTATCCCCATCTAAAAAATAGCTGAAAGAATTCATTTTATTAATAACCTTTTTACCAGAGACGAAAAATTTTATACTTTTCTTTTTTCAATGCCGTCCGAATATTTGCCTTCCAATTGTCCAAGTTTTTGTACCGCGGATGGTTTTCGATGATCCTCTTATAGATCTCCAGCTTGTTCATTTTTCCAATTGCTGATGTACGCACAGCCTGTGTAATCAGGTGCCGTGAAAAGAAGCATGGCAAACTACACTCGGCTGCACATCGGTGCACCGTAACGCCAAATTAACAATTTATTTGATGACGAAAATAGTGTTAAACAAGAAATTGAAGTTAATTGCTTTCTTCCACCGCAAGGCTATCGCTGTAAGCAAAAAAGAATTATTCGAATCTTAATTTATTTAAAGAAATTCATTTTCTTACGATTCGGCGAAGGAGACCTTGATCTTGGCAGGTTTGTAATCTCACATTCCCTAATTATCAAGAGAGATTTACAAAATGGCAATCGGGGTTTTTATAACTTTCGCTACGTTTCGAAATCAATTTTTTTTGTACTAGATTAGCTGTTCTGAATTCAAAGTATATAGAATACAAGGTATTCCCATTTCGCGTGACGAAATATTGTGATAATGTATAGGAAAGCATGGTACAGAGAACACAATACTCTCTGCGCTCTCCCTTGTCTTTCCTATAGAAATGTATATACATTAGTCACGAAATTATGTCACAGAACATGTGCCAACATTTTAATGGAATACCTCACTTGTTTAATTACATTGGTTTCGTGTTACTTGTTTAATTACATCGTACATTTTTATTTAAAAATTATTACATGTCAAAAAATATTTGCTTCCTATCTAGTTCAATTTTTGTACGAATCGTATTTTTACCTAGTAATGTTATGCGCATTGTCTTCTACTGTAAACCCTTCTTAACCCATTTTCGATTTAGAGTGAGGTTATGAGCATTGTTTTAGAGTAAATCTTCTCAATTTGTTACTGATTTTGGGTGATGTTATAAGCATTATTTGTTAGAGGTTAAGGGCATTTGCTAAACCCAACTTTTTTTAAACATATGTATGTGGCTAAAATTAACTTCTTCGGACGATTCCTGACTAATCCCGGCTTTTCCTAATGTTATTTTCCTAACATCTACCTCTTTTCCTGGCTAAAACCTACTTGATTCTCTGCCCCTTCGATATTCCCTTGCACAACCTACAAAAATTTCATTTGGGGAATGGAAAGTGCCGCATCATCAAGATGCAACAATGGATTCAACAATCATATCAAATCGTGGATCAGCAATCTTCTTGATCTGTCCCCTGGTGCTAAGAATGGAATTATGCAGTTATAACGGGTGGCGCAAAAGTAATGACCCTATTTGGTTCAGCTACAACTTTTTTTCTAAATTAGAAAACTAGGATTAGTTTTTTATATATGTATATTTGTGCCATGAAATTTCGTCGCATTAGGATTTGAAGATGATGTCTCTTAAATCGTGACCTCCAGAGTTGATGCACATTTCAGCCCTATTTATGACATTTTCCATAACTTGCCGTAACACTTCCTGCGATATGTTCCTTATTTCTTGATGAATTATTCCGTAAAAACATTGACACGATTATTCCACGTTCTTGGGGAGTATAACGGTCCATGTATATTTATAGTAATTTTACATTTGTTTACTAAACAATTTTCAATATCAGAATGACAGGAGATGTCATATAAAAAAAAATATAAGTAATTTCTATAGTGCCAGTACTTTTGCGCCACCTTTTATATGTGATTTAGAGTTACATGGGATATCTGTTTTTTTTTAATCCTGCATTACTAACCTGTGGGTGTAATCCACCCAATTTGAAAATCAAACTGTCGAAACAAATTCAACGCACTTCATATGAACACCAGTATGGCCTCGCTTTTTTTATGCTTTCCATGCTGTTTTTGCACTTTCTCCTTGTGCATCATCCTTACTGAACAGTGACTTTTTTGCGGATCAAGGCCTGCGTAATTTATTGCTGCTAATACGAAGCTTTGATATAACCGCACGAACCTAGAGGCATAATGTACGTACTGAAATGTACCTCGTCGCATTTTAACAATCTAAAAATCTTTCCACAGCCCCGTTACTAACGGTTTGTTTGCCCGTGCAACAAGCCTGGTGGCGGATTTTATATTCTCATACAAGTTATTAAAGTGAATATAAAATTCACTCCTTTTAAACTGCGGGTGCGAGGAGCTCCTGTTTACCTTGGTCCCCTTGATCAAGTAGAGAACCAGTGCAAGCGTTTTTCTCAAAAGTTGTATTAGCGTTATCCTAATTCTCTTTGGAGTCGATATGGATTACTACTCCTTTTATCGCCTCCACCATATCTTCGAAATTTTTTTCAAAATTTGCAGCTCTCTTGTTTATAAGCTGCTTGTTCAAACCGCTTCTTCTTCTTCATAATCCATCCCAATAATGCAGTCGTCGAAGACATGGCTACATAGAAGGTCTGTGTTGTTGCGAAGCTTTTAATAGCTACTAATAGCTCATCCACGTGGCTGGTTTCTCCAGTGATATCTCGAATCCGCGTAAGGGATAGGCTGAGACGAGAATGGTCTTGTAAAAGGTTAAGTATCCTTCTGGGAAAATAGAATGTGTAGCTCCTCTGACCTGTATCCACGATCATGTCGCAAACAGTTCCTTAAATTTCACCTGTGATTGTACTGATACTACTACAGATCGTACCTGGGGCTGGTAGCTTCAAAGCTAGTAGTCCAGTTGTGCCTTGCTTTTCCGCGTGGTTAATGTGTATTGGTGTAGGGTCGGGGATTGGTGTGTTGGTAACGGGTGTGTGGTGGATTGGTGTGTGGCGTGTTGGCGTAGGAGTATTGTTTATTAGTGTTTGGTTTGATGGAGATTGGTGTATTGCTTATTAATGTTTAGTGGGATTGTGACTGGTGTACTGCTTTTTAGTGTTTGGTGGGATGATGATTGGTGTACTGCTTATTAGTGTTTTAGTGTTTGGTGTGATGGTGACTGGTACGTGAAGCGTTTGTGAGGTATACTGGTCTCTGCTCTCTGAGATCAGCTGAGTTGGGTTTAAAGTTTCTTTCGAGCTAGATGGGGTGATATCCTTACTATACTGTCTGTTTCCTGCGAGCTGCCGTGCTTGGGATTGCTGCAAGTTCGCCCGGGATACGGTGTGTGATAACTGACTGGTTTCTGACCGCTCTGTTAATAGGACGGCCTTCGTTAGATCAAATACTACTCGGTTTCCAGGAGGTAATTCGGATTCCGGATTAAGGGGGATGCTTGGTGTGTCCATCTTTACGGCGACGACAGCGACAGCACTGCCGACACCGACCAACAAAATTCAGCGGCGAATAAGTCGTTTTTCTTTATTTTCGATGATGTTCAATAGCGTTGTTGCCTTTAAAATACCGTTCGATATCCGATGTACTATGCGCCTCCCAAAGTTATTTCATATCCCGTTATTTCTATTAAAACGAAATATTTCGGACGATTACATTTGATATCACAAATTTTCCATAACAAATCGAGACGTAAATATGAGAGATGGTCTCAAAATGTTGCTTGATGTAAAATGAAATTACGTAAAACGAAACGCCGTAAAACGAGGACTGCCTGTATTCAAGCCGTTCAATATATAGATGATTTCCTATCGCTCTTTCGTATTTCTTCGTCAACGTATAGCGTAGTATCTTGTGGTTCTAAAGGGTTTAGTTTGCGCCTCCTTAAGTCGATTTTTTTTAATCTGTCTAGCTAATTATATATTTACCATTTTGGGCTCTACATTTTAATATGCTATTCCCTGAATATTGGGCGTTAGTAAAAATTCCGTTTCATGAAAATATTTCCGGTCTGAACCACAATTTTTTAAGCATTTTACGAAATATTTCTCCAAATTTCGCCATCTTTCTTGGCAATATTCCCCTGTAACAAAAAAATTATAATACTCGTACATACATACATATAAATTAATCCTGTATACATCCGGCTAGGACTCAAGGTCAATGAAATTTTCAAAGGGAGTTTCCCTTCTCCGCCTTAATGCGAGACTTTAAAAATGTTCGTCCTAATTTTGCACTAATCTGTTGCTTACTTCAAAACTGGAAACTGCGTGGTGTATACGGTGAAGTATATATGGAGCCATTGTTGACATAGTTCTGAAAAATAAATTTAATTGATTTGATATACAAGGAACTTAATAAGATTATGATTTATTAACTACTGTATCGTCTTGGTTCATATATTTGTCATCCAAAATATATAACAATCTGCCATATTTATATTTGTTTTTGATGACGCAAGACTCACATGGCACTGATTTGGTCCACATATAAGAAGTTTTTATACTGTCCTACCGCTTTCTTAAATTAATTATTTTTGGTTCATTATAGTGTGTTCAGTGAAATATTAACACAGTACATACTGAGAATTATATGTGCTATATAATATTTCGTACTTATTTAACATGCTAATTCCTTGCAATGATTGGGCCTAATCATCATATTTTTATAACCGAGGTTGCTGTAGTTCCACAAAGCTTCCCCGTTTCTCACAGCTTCAATTAGTTTCTCAGCTAAAACTAAAGGGGTAAAATGATTCATTTTAAATTCATATATCTAAAGTTCCTACCATCGATATCTCTTTCAGGCGGAGGACCCTTGCAGTGAATCTGTGGATGCACTTCTCCCTACTCATGGACAAAAAAATTCCTCTGAAATTACTTCAATCTTTTCTATAAACAAATATTTAAAAACATTCAATTTTGCAATATTTAAAATCAAAAAAACTAATTTCCAATTAGACGGTTACATTTATGGCTTAGGTAGGTAAGTAGGTAGCTTAAGCTTAAGTTTTAAAGTGTATAAACTGAAATTCATGGAAAGTGGTGAAAAAAGGAAAACAAAAAAATGTTTTCACATATTATTAACAACTTTAAATATGAAAAATGGAACAACAGCCCGAAAATTAGTAACTTTTTCTGTAGCATCGGTTGGCAGTGCCTTCTTTGCAGTAAAAATTATGAAAGATAGTGATTTAAAAAGAATTTTCCAAACAAAACAGTAGCAAAGAGTCTTCAAATTCACCAAGCTCAACCGACAGCCTGCATGTCGGAAGTGTTACGGTACGGTAGCTTAGGTATGTAAGTAGCTCAAGGATGTAGGTAGCTATCTGAAGTAAATAGGTATTACTCGGGACTGAGAACGAGTGGATCACTCCCAAGTATCAAAATAAACAATTTTCTTGTATAAACTGAAATTCATGGAAAGTGTGAAAAAAAGGAAAACAAAAAAATGTTTTCACATATTATTAACAACTTTAAATATAAAAAATGGAACAACAATCCGAAAATTAGTAACTTTTTCTGGTGGTGGTTTCAATTTGCCTAAGAGGTTCAAGATGAATGCTCATTTTGTGATTGGGAGGAACGTAGTGGATACTCACTTGTGTTGTTGGTTACAATTATATGTGGTTCAGGAGTGTTGGTGTGATGTGTTTTCGAGTGTGGTTGAACAGAGATGTGTACGCGATGAATCCTTATAATTTGTGTCCGTTCTGGTTCTGTTGGGTGTAGTCTGTTGTGGGGAGGTGGTACGTTCGAGATGACTGGGTTTTGGGGTGGATGTTCAAAAGATATTTTTGACTATGCGGTTGGATTCGTTTAGTCTTGTTATGCAATTTAGTGGTGGGTTGCTTACGGGGATGACGTGTGGATGTTGTGTGATGGTGTACATTCCTGTATGCTGCTATTGTGGTCCAAGCATCAACGTATAGGAGCTTTCCCTCCCAACAATTTTGTAAAGTTTGCTGGTGTTGCGTTTGTGTTAAATGTTGTGATTGATCAAGATATTATTGGGCGTGATGTTGTATTGAAAGGTGTTATGTATGCTGTTTTTGTGCATGTATGTAATGTATATAGTGTTGCAGTTGCGGCATTTAAAAGTTCTAATGCTGTACCATTGGTCTGGAAAATTTACGCTGTCTTGTATGTCGTGAAATGGTGTATTTGCGTGGAGTGGGGGCTGGTGTTGATGTTGTGTGTGCTTGTGTGGTCTTGTCAGGTTTTTGAGTCTATTGATTTGTTTGTTGTACGGTATGGGGATGATGTAATTGGAGAGTGACCTAATGTGTTTCAGATAGAGATTGGCATTTCTGTCCTGAAATGGGACTTATCAATTTCTCATGCTTGGCTGCAAAGATCCTTGTTGGATGGAAAGAGTTCAGTCTTGGAGCTTGTGTGTTCTTCCCTGTCATGTTTATGTGATGGCCGTCTTTATGGTGAGTCTAAATCTGCGATTAACGACTTCTTCTAGTTCTGAGGTTATCTGTCCTAGTACGTTTTCTCTCTTTAAGGCTTCAGTGATGCAATTAGTGATGATTGATTCTGGATAGTTATGGTCAAACATCTTTTCTATGATGGTGTCTATGCATTCGGCGATATATCTGTGAGTTGTAAAGCTTGTTGCGTCCTATGTATAAGGGTGTTTATTTTGTATTGTGGTGGTTGGTTTGTGTAGAAATTCAGAAGTCTGTTTGAGATGATCGGTTTTTTTACCATTTTGTTTCAAACGTTTCCAGGTTATCCAATATGGTAATGTCTACGAAGTTTATTGATTTATTATCTTCTTTGTCAATGATTATGGGCATTTTGAGATTATGTTCCAGCATTTTGATTATGATTTCTGTGTTTGAATCGTTGCTGTACATTAAGATGTCATCTACGTAGATTCTTAGAAAGTCCTGAAAGTCCTTTAGAAATTTTGTTCAATTGGAAGTCTATGCAGCGGTAACTTCTTAAATTTTGTTTTAAGTCAAAGTTTATCATCTAACTTGTCCATATTTTTGAGATGATATATCAAAGCGCATTACCAGTATATCTTGGCGTGTATTTTATTTTATTCATAGTATAAATACTCACCTTCTGCCTTTTTCACTTGAAAAACTTGACTGTACTGAATCAGAGGCTAGGCTATATTTCTCTTATTTCGATAACACGTGGCATTAACACGCTTCAATTAAATCATCTTCCTTGTTAGGGTCGATAATACAACAGCTACTTCTTCCTCCTGATCTTTCGAGGGTCTTGATTTAATCGGGAAATAGTTTCATAGTCCTGCTTCTCTTTTAAAACGTCCCATAACATATGTACAAATTTATTGTTTGTATTAGTCCATCCCTGATGAGCCCATGTTTCAATCCATGACGTTGCTGAAGGATTTTCTATCATACTTGTATTCTCTATATTTCTGGATTCTTATGAAATTTTGAAACACTATTTAGTTGGTCAAATAATGTGTTGATGCTTGAAATAAACTCTACTGTCTTAAGTGCACGTAATTTTTCTGATGTTTCTGGGAAACAATCCAGACTTACCTCAGTCAAAACCGGGGAAGCAATCGACTGGCTAAATATCCATGCTCAACCATTGAGCGATAGATTTTAAGATATGGTACTGGTTAATTTAAAAGTAAAGCCCTTTGCCTTCGGCAGTACTCCGCCGTAATAACAGTAGGTAAAGCAGGTTGTTATCCTACACTTAGGATATTGTGATGGATATCTGTCCTCGGTTTTATAGACCAGAAAACTAAGTATAGAATTTTCACCATTCTTCGAGATATCTGCTCGTTGTCTTGAAATCCCACCATGACCTCACTCTTTCTATGCTTTCCATGCTGTTTTTGCAGTTTTTCCTTGTGCATCATCCTTACTGAGCAGAGCCTTTTTTGCGAATTAAGGCCTGCGTAATTTGTTGCTGCTAATACGAGTGCTTGATATAACCGCATGAACGTAGCGAGCCTAATATACCTACTGAAATGTAGCTCGTCGCATTTTAATAATCTAAAAAAGCTTTCGACAGGCCGTTACTAACGGTTCTTTTGTCCGTGCAATAAACCCTATTTCGTAACATGCCCGGCAGCGGAGGCGGATTTTATATCCTCATACAAGTTGTTAAAGCGAATATAAAATTCACTCCTTTTAAATTGCGGGCCCGAGCAGTGCCCTTCCTGTTTAATTTTTTTTATATTGATCAAGTGGAGAACCAGTGAAAAGCGTTTTTTCTCAAAAGTTATATTAAATCATTTCTGCGCAAATTTCATCGTAAGTTTAGTAGCCAAAAAATAATAGAGATTTACTCTGGAGGTTATAGAGGTTGCATATTGTTACGCGCCACAAAGTGATACAAGCGACATCTATTGGGAATGGAAACAACTTTAGGTTAGTGACATCCTAGTAAACTGGGTTTGGAGAATGGAATATTCAGGAAGGTTCTAGGATAATTCGTAGAGTATAAATACGGCGCTGCTCACATCCAGGAGGCGAGTATTATTTCAGACAGCGAAGTGAACGAAGTAAACTATTGGGATTGCGATAATTAGAAGTACAGTACTAGCGATAAATAAAGAGTTGATTTGATAATTATTTGTGAATTTGTGAGAGTAAACAGTAAAGTTAAATAAAGAAAGAACTTTTGAATTATATCTGAAATATTTTGTTTTAAATAACGAACTAAGGCCACGCTCGTAACAACTGGTGTCAGAAGTAAAATAAAATCGCGAAATAAAGTGGTGGCATTTGAATTTGAAATTCAAAGAGTGATTAATTTTGTGAAATCGTGTGTAAAAATTCCGAAACTGTGAGTGAATTACAAAAGACGCAAGAATGGGACGCAAGCTAGAGGAGCTTCGCATACAGGAATTGAAAGTGGAGTTGGGGAAGCGGTCATTACAAACGACTGGCCTAAAGAATGTTCTAGTCGAGCGACTTAGACAAGCTTTGATAGAGGAAGAAAAGAATCCTGAGACATTCGTTTTCGAAGAAGAACCAGAAATTGAGGAAGAGCCTGCAATGAACATAGAACAGCTTTTAAGTACTTTAATGAGCAAAATGGAAGCCCGTTTTGATGAACAAAAGAATTCTCTCCAGGAACAAAAGAATTCTCTCCAAGAACAAAAGAATTCTCTCCAGGAACAAAAGAATTCCCTCGAGGACCACAAGAAATCTATGGAAACCCGTTTGGACGAACAAAAGAATTCTCTCCAGGAACAAAAGAATTCTCTCGAGGACCACAAGAAATCTATGGAAACCCGTTTGGACGAACAAAAGAATTCTCTCCAGGAACACAAGAAATCTATAGAAACCCGTTTGGACGAACAAAAGAATTCTCTCCAGGAACAAAAGAATTCTATGGAATCACGTTTAGATGAGCAGAAGAATGCTTTGGATGAACAAAAGAATTCTATGGAATCCCGTTTAGATGAGCAGAAGAAATCACTGGAAACGCGTTTGGATGAACAAAAGAGTTCTCTGGCGAATTGTCTAGAAAGTCGCTTAGAGGAACAAAAGAATTTCCTGAAAAACTCGTTAGACGAACAAAATTTAAAAATTGAAGGAATCGAGCAAGAAGTGGCGGAAGTTCAACAAAAAGTGACCGAACAGCTTGACAACTTCAAATCAGATTTGGAGAAGATGAAGCATCGACAACCACGGCACGAAGGAATTGAAATATCCAATGCAGGCAGAATGAAACCTCCAATATTTGATGGACAAAATTCGTGGCATATTTTCAAGAGACAATTCGAGGCTGCTTCCGAAGTAAACGGATGGAATGATGCAGACAAAGCTACAGCTCTGGTATTAGCACTTCGAGGTTCTGCATCAGAGCTTTTACAAACTATACCGATAGAAAGGCAACGTGATTATACTTCATTAGTACAGGCGATAGAGTTACGTTATGGAGATGAACACATGCAGCAAGTATATCGCCTACAGCTACGCAACAGGATTCAAAAGCATGGCGAATCACTACAACAACTGCAGGGTGATGTGGAAAGATTAGCTTATCTCTCATACTCTAGCGTAAATGCAGATTTCCTTAATGAAGTGGCAACAGAAGCATTTGTGAACGCTATTGCAGATCAAAATTTACAACAAGCGTTGAGGCTAGCAGGAAAGAAATCAACAGCAGAAGCACTAGGCTATGCACTAGCGTATGAATCTGCCAGGCAAGCTTCCCGAAGTGCAGTACGAATGAGAGAAATTTCGGTGGAGGAATGTACTTGTAATAGAATGCAGCCATCACAGAGCAATTCTTCACGTGGTATTCTGCGATGCTGGAATTGTAATAGACCAGGACACCTCCAAAGGGACTGCAGAAAACGCCGTCGAACAGAATCACCAGAAGAGGAGGACAGAACAGAATGCCAAAGATGTCGAGCCAGGGAGCAAGCTATTCGGGGAGAGCCTAGAAATCAAACAGCGACTAGTCGCATCAGCTCCCCTGTTCAGCAGTCGGAAAACATGTAAAAACCAACTTCGGGGGGCAGAAGTTGGTTGGTAGAGTCGACAGCCCCGAAGTCATCATTCAGATAGCCCAGTTGCAGAGAAATAATAGCAGTCTTGTTATATATGGAAGTGTAGGAAAAAATGACTGCGTTGTCACTATCGACACTGGAGCTTCGAGATCAATTATTAGAGCGGATCTTGTCAAGAACAAATGGCTTCACAATACCACCAAATATTTACTAAGAACAGCAACTGGAGCCGCAGCACAAGTTTTTGGAGAAATAACTTTGGATATTCAACTAGGTGAACTACTATTTCCTCACAATTTCCTAGTTTCAGACATAATGGATGAATGCATCCTTGGAGTAGACTTTATGACCACATATAAAATAAATTTAGATGTCGGAGAACGAATACTCAAATATGGCAACATAGAAATTCCTATGAGACTAGGAGGAGGAACAGATTATCCTGCAAAAATAAGGACGATGGTCTGTGAGAATATGACTCTCTCTGCATTCTCGGAGACGCTAGTATGGACAAAGCTTACTGATGACATCGGGACCTGCCGATTCTATCTGGTGGAGCCTAACCCTACAAAAGTAACATCGAACATCATCGTTGGTAAGACTTTAGTGAAGACAGAAGGCGCAACATTAATTCCAGTCAGAGTGCTCAACACATCCGAAAATGAGGTACAACTAAAAGAAGGTGCTATAATTGGAAATTGTGAGCCTGTTTATCAGATTGTTAATTTGGAAAATGGTAGTAATATTAAGGAGGCAATACGTATACCAGCTACTACTCAACAGGTTTAGAAACTTCTTTCATCTAGTGCCTTAAGTGAACAGCAATACAACGATGCCAAAGAGATGATCGATGAATTTTCCGAATTATTTGCATTGAATGATGATGATTTCGGCAAAACAAATCTTGTCCAGCATCGGATCACAACAGGAGATTCTAGGCCCATTCGGCAACCACCGCGAAGACTACCATTAGCCAAACAACCAGAAGTTGCAGATATGATAAATTCCATGAAAGAACAAGGCATAATTGAGGAATCTAACAGCCCTTGGACATCGCCAGTTGTTTTGGTCAGGAAAAAGGATGGCAGCACCCGATTCTGTGTGGACTACCGCCAACTAAATAATGTAACAAGAAAGGATAGCTATCCGTTACCAAGGATTGATGACACATTGGACACCCTTTCCGGAGCGCAATGGTTTTCCACATTGGATTTGAAGAGCGGTTACTGGCAAGTGGAAATACATCCCGAGGACCGAGACAAAACTGCTTTCTCAGTTGGAAGTGGCTTATGGCAATTCAAAGTTATGCCATTTGGATTATGTAATGCTCCAGCCACATTCGAACGACTCATGGAATGTGTTTTACGAGGATTAACCTGGAAAACATGTCTTGTCTACTTAGATGACATAATTGTGATCGGAAGGACATTCGAGGAACATAAAAACAACTTACGGGACGTACTTCAAAGACTGAGGGATGCGAAACTGAAGCTCAGTACGAATAAATGTGCTCTATTCAAGAATGAAGTAAAATATTTGGGGCATATAGTTTCATCACAAGGAGTAAGAACTGATCCAGAGAAGATAAGAGCTGTGAAAAATTGGCCTGTTCCAAAGGACAAACATCAATTAAGGAGTTTTCTTGGATTAGCTACCTACTACAGGCGATTCGTAAAAGGTTTTGCAGATATAGCAAGGAGCCTACATCAACTTACAGAAAAAGGAAAGCCGTTCATATGGTCAGATAAATGTAACGAGAGTTTTGCAAATTTGAAGCAACAGCTCTGTGGAACTCCAGTGCTTCACTATCCAAAGCTGGGAAAAACTTTTATATTGGACACGGATGCCAGCAATGTAGGTATTGGTGCAGTGCTTTCACAGGAGGAGGATGGTCAAGAGGTGCCAGTAGCTTATTTTAGCAAAGCACTCTCAAAATCAGAGAGAAATTATTGTGCTACAAGGAAAGAGCTACTTGCCATTGTAAACTCAACCAAGCATTTCCATAAATATCTCTACGGGCAGAAATTTATCCTCCGCACTGACCATGCAGCGCTTAAATGGCTTTTGCAGTTTAAGAACCCTGAGGGGCAAGTGGCGAGATGGATAGAGCGACTCCAAGCTTATGACTTTGAAATCCAACACCGAAGAGGACGTATCCATGGAAATGCAGACGCCCTTTCACGACGTCCATGCAAAGTTGAATGCAAACATTGCGTTCGGCTGGAAGAAAAAGAAACGGAGGCAACTATACAGCTGATGACGGTGGAACCATCGACAGGTTGGAACAACGAGAGATTGCGAACGGCTCAACGGGAAGACCCAGACATAGCACCTATTCTTGCTTGGAAAGAAGACATGGAAAGACCACAATGGCAAGATATCTCGGAGAGGAGTGAGAAACTGAAGAGCTACTGGGCTCAATGGAACTCTCTTCACGTTGAATGTGGTATATTAAAGCGCAAGTGGGAATCAACTAACGGCGAGTCATTCCGAATGCAAATAGTCGTGCCAGCATCCCAGGTCAAAGATGTTCTAGAAGAAATGCACAGTGGATCATCTGGAGGGGTGAATAAAACAATTTCCAAAATACGTGAAAGGTTTTATTGGTTACATATGCGGGAGGATGTTGAGGAATGGTGCCGCAGATGCACTATCTGTGCTTCTTGCAAAGGACCACCACACAGAAGTAGAGGAAAAATGCATAAGTATAATGTAGGAGCCCCATTTGAAAGGATAGCCGTAGACATCGCTGGACCTTTTCCAGAAACAGATAACGGTAACCGTTATATATTAGTTGCTATTGACTATTTCAGTAAATGGCCTGAAGCTTATGCAATCCCTAATCAAGAGTCTACCACAGTAGCGGATCAAGTAGTAATGAATTGGGTCAGTAGATTTGGTGTTCCTCATGAACTTCATTCGGACCAAGGACGGAACTTCGAATCACGGACTTTCCAAGAGATGTGTAAAATTCTGGGAATAAGAAAAACCAGAACAACTCCTCTGCATCCACAATCTGATGGCATGGTAGAGCGCTTCAACAGAACATTGGTCGAGCATCTAAAGAAAGTAGTCGACTATCACCAGCACGATTGGGATCGACATATTCCCATGTTCTTAATGGCCTATCGATCAGCTGTACACAACACGATCGGACAAACTCAAGCAAAAGTGATATTCGGAAAGGAGATGCGTTTACCTAGCGATCTCAAGTTTGGTACACCCAGAGGTGAACAAAAGTTACCAGACGATTATGTATCGGAACTTAGACAACGATTGGCTGATGTACACGAAGTCACGAGAGCAAAATTAGCAATAAATACCGATCGGATGAAGACCCGCTATGACTTACGTGCTAACTCAGCAGGATTTAATGAAGGTGACCTTGTTTGGCTTTACAACCCGAAACGACGTAAGGGACGTTCTCCCAAATTACAACAACACTGGGAAGGACCGTATTCAGTAGTGACTAGAATAAATGACGTAGTATATAGGATTCAGCGGGGTACAAGAGGCAAACGGAAAATCGTTCATCTAGATCGTTTATGTCAATACTGCGAGCATCAAGACCGTGGATCACCTGTTGTTCGGGACGAACAATTTTAAGAAGGGGGCAGTGTTACGCGCCACAAAGTGATACAAGCGACATCTATTGGGAATGGAAACAACTTTAGGTTAGTGACATCCTAGTAAACTGGGTTTGGAGAATGGAATATTCAGGAAGGTTCTAGGATAATTCGTAGAGTATAAATACGGCGCTGCTCACATCCAGGAGGCGAGTATTATTTCAGACAGCGAAGTGAACGAAGTAAACTATTGGGATTGCGATAATTAGAAGTACAGTACTAGCGATAAATAAAGAGTTGATTTGATAATTATTTGTGAATTTGTGAGAGTAAACAGTAAAGTTAAATAAAGAAAGAACTTTTGAATTATATCTGAAATATTTTGTTTTAAATAACGAACTAAGGCCACGCTCGTAACAATATCTTTTTAGCTCTTTGTGTTTTGCCCCGTTTCTTAAGGACCAAATCTCTTTGAGAGATTTGTGAAAAACAGTGGAGTAGTGCGTCAAAAGGTGGGCTTTAGGTTTCAATTGTTCTTGGAGCAATTTAGTGTATTGTTTATTGTGAACTGCCACAAATTCATCAAGTTGTTTAAGATTCGTCTCGTTAAAGCTTTGTTCTTCAGCATTCGTCCAAGAAAGTTTGCAGTACCTAAAAGAAAAAAACTGGCACATTTTAGATTTAAGTCGCTGAAAATATAACTGAAATATTTATCATATATAAATAATAATAATAAATTATTTCAACAGTACGTCGGTCACCAATTGTGGGTATCGGAACCTATCACTTTATGATAAGGTGTCGAATCCACTTAAGAGTTGCGCTGGAGTGTGTGGGTTGAGAACGATTAGGAACTGATATTCTTATCCCCAATGGGTCAGGTCTGGAGTTCTCCAACTTAGTGAAGATTAGAGAGTCGGATTGTCGATGTACGACATTAGACTCGAAGTTCAACTTGAGACGGCGCTCTCTCGACCAGAGAGTGCAGGATCTGGATCTAGCTTTATCCCCAATGGATATAGCTAGGATCCGGATCTAGTTTTATCCCCAAGGGATATAGCTGTGGCGATTTCTTGATTTGTCGGTTATCCGGGACGTCTTCCCCAGTCCGCTTATAAACGTTCGTCTTATCTCCTACAGAGAAGAATGAAACCGCTTTACGGATCTATGTGAAATGCTGGGAATCTGGCAAGGCCTTCCTCACATACGTCAGTACCTATACTCCTGTTATTGAAAAAGGATTATTTTTAATATAATAGGAATCTCTCTTGTAGCGTCCAGATTTGCACACTAGAATGTATTGCATGTGAGCTGGTAATCTTTGGAGCCAGAGGGATTTTGATACTACCTCGCCGAGCTTGGTCCGGCTGAGGGTTCGCATTTCCCTTGTAATTGGAAAGGCTGGGAGTCTCCTAAGGAGAGTTCTGTGAGGAGCTGCTTCAATTTTTGATTTTTGCTGCTAGAGAGTCGAGAAATCAACGTGTCTTTAATTTTACCATATTTGTCAGAGTGGGGAGGTTCCTCGAGAATGTCACTCACTAGACGTATCATGCTCTCATCAAGAGCACTAACAACGTGATCAAATTTAGTTGGATCCTGTGTGATTCCCGCTAGCTGGACCTGGGACTCCAGATGGCGGAACTGTACAGACCAGGACAACGTTTCTAAAAGGTTACCACCTTTATTGCGACGGCACTTAAAGCTAGAGGAGGAGCAAATGACGAGGAGTCCTCACTCTCAGTGACTATTCTCCGCTGGATTGACCATCGTCGCAGGTCCAACGAGAAGAAAAGTCTATGAATTTAAAACACCTGACCTTATATTTCTTGATATGTTTTTTTCTCTTCAAGTTGGGTTGACCATGAACTTCTACTTTCAATGAACTCTTGAGATGATCTTTCCTGAGGCTTGACGGTTCAAGAACTTCCTTTGATTCGAGTTCTTGGTATTACTCGCTTGACTGTTGACTATTCTGGATACGATTACTGTTTAGTAAGGCACCTTACCTCTGGTGGAGGGTACCTTACAACCAGTAAATATGAATGTAGTATCCGCTTCTGGTCGATCCTGTTTGCCTTGATGTCCGTGAAGGTTACTCCTGATTACGAATCGCTGAGTATAGGCGGCAAACGAAAGCTCCTGCCAACGCAAATGAAGAATACTTGAAGGTTTTTTCAATCACGTCGGGGTCACCAATTGTGGGTAATATAAGACTGCGAGCATCTCGAAACCAATTGTATGCTGAGTATTTAAACCAGTTTCTTACGAAAAAGCGAGTTTTTCCGCATCACGTGGATACGGAGTGTAACGATGCACAGCGTTTCAGAATTTTGACTGCATCTTCTGGTAGATTTTCTCGTTTTTTGCGAACTCCTGATTCCTCTTTTCCCTTTTTTTTACGTGATATAAAATTTACGGAGACGAATATTCATCTGTGCCAATATATGTATTGTACTGTACTGTCTTTATTGTCAATTGCATCTGCAATTCTTTCTCTAACAGAAATCAAACTGTAACATTGTTTTCTTTTGCGTATAAAACAAAATCATCCACAATATCTTCATTACCTTGACACCCAATCTTTTCAGTTCCCGATAAATATTATTATTGCCAAGTCTATATAGAGGCTGGCATACTTAGTGGAGGTTTTACCTTTTGTTGGGTCCCATATTTTTAAATGTATATGCGATCTTTAACTCTAAAATAGTTCGCTTGCTTAATATGAAACTCGTATGAGGCCTATAAGGCTGGTTATATTGTAGGTTTTGCTCAATTTCGATCCTATTATTATTTTTATGCTGTGTTTCATGCTCTCCAGATTAATGTTATTAAACGTGTCCATTATATCTAACCAGAAAAGGATATAACCTTCTCTAATCTTGTTTCATTCATTTCTGCTATCAGTTCTGGTTTGTTTTGATATTCAGACATGCTTTAGGAAATCTAGCTCTCTCTCATTTTATCTAGGGCTTCATTGATGTACTTCCCTAGTGCCGTATTTATTGATTCGACTATAGGTCTCATTTACAGTTCCTCTTTGTGTATTTTGATTACCGGATGGAGCATGCTAATCTCATTCGGATAATCTTTTAGCTCCGCTAACATCCTGAAATCTTTGATTTTTTGATGTTCTATGCTTTCCTGATTACCGGCTGTGTGAAGGCCTTGGTTGGCAGTTGACTCTAGCCTCCATTTGTAAGACATTTCCAGAATTTTTGGCATATATGCCTTTTTCCCATTCCTTCGTCCTTCATCTTGTTTAGTAGGTCATCATGTAACTTTTTGTATAGAGCTGCTGTTACCTTCCCTTTGTCAGCTTCCATTAGTATAATATGCTTTCTATTCTATAAGGAGCGTTCTAAGTTTGCTCAGGATAGTTAGGATTTTATGCTCTATCTTGGATAGTCTCCGTAAATTCGTTTTTTTTTTTTTTTTTCATAATAATATATAATAATATCGATTATTTACATTTATTTACATTTTCCCCCCAATTGGTTAAATAATTTTTTATTGTATTGTAACTAAAATTTATTATAAAAATATAAATTTCACTCACCTTTTTTTTTATCACAAGCACTCGATTTTTTCCAACAATTAATTAAAGCACTCCCGCACAGCAAAATGAACACTTTAATTAGAGGACAAACGCACACTGGAACACAGCAGTACAGTACAGTACAGTTTCAAAAGTGTTGTTAAGTGTTGGCAGTGCAGTGCAGATTGCATACAGGCTGTGCAGGTGTAAAGGCACAACCATTACCGTGTTATTAATTAGAATTATTTGATAATTTGCCACGAAAAACTTTCAAGCCGGGGCTATCAGATTCAATTAACAGTACGCTTCGGCATAAAAATTCCTCTAATTGTTTTCATTGTATTCAGCGTACACGTACGTTTCACTTTCCTTTTATATTTTTGTTCTGTTTCGTAAAATTGGTGCTGCCAAACCTACCTGAATTGCCTAAATGATAAATTTAGAGAAAATATGGTAGGTACGAATCGATAATTATGGGATGATGAAATTTTGTATGTGTCTAGTGCAATTTTTAACGTATGAAAACGATAATTATGGTACAATTGGCAGCAACTTTGCCTGGTACGTGTCAGAAGAAAACGTCGCAAAACTATTTTCTGTCCGATTCCAAGTATGAAACCAGGCAATAAATTTATGTAAAAATTTGAGTTGAGAGTCAGCTGTATTACAGATTGGTTTATACATACAATCAGCATTTCCTTTTTCGAATCTACTTCCGAATAATTCTACAGAATTCTGCTGTCTCACAATAACCGTCCGATTCTAAAGTCGCGATGGTGGAATCATGAAAGACATTGCCAACTAATGAAACTTTTTGCCTATATCCAGATTATTGGATTTTCTTCAAGTTTAATTTAAATGCTCTTTTCACGGTTAAATGTTGCTCACTATAGTATAAATCAGAAATATTATCAAATGATGCATTTTTAATTTCGCCAGAATCAAAATGTGTAAAAACGATAGTTTTTGGTTCTGAATTAAACCAATTATTGCGGAAGTTTTTAAACAATTGTACAGGATCGAATTGCAAGATTAATATGCTTCTGAGAGTAATCTTGGCAAAAGAGTTTGAACAGTCAGGCTGGAATATTTTAAACATGTTCTGGTTTGTTGTATTATTGTCCATTATTAAAACTATTATCTGGAAGCTCAAGCTTTAATAGCGTCTATTGTAATTCAATGGACTGCTTTACCACTAGGATTTAACACCGGTATTAGCCGAACTTTTTCTTTAAAAGAGCCAAACAATGATTTGATTATGAACAACTCTACGGTTCTTGCCGCCTTCGTTGCATTGTTGCTTGCTAGACCAGTTATATTATTAGATTTATATTGTAGGCTAGGCTCAATATAAATTTCATCTAAGATTAATAAGGCTACTATATTTTCTTTTCCCGTTAAGTATTCGGCAGCATGCTTCAAATAACGCCCGTCGTTGGTGTCATTTTTAAAATCCGGAGTAATTTGAAAAGAAGAAGAAATATATTGCAAATACCTTTTGGATGGAAAGAAAATAAATTTTCGAAGTAATTCATACACAGCAGCAAAGTGCGAATAGATAAAAAAAGCCATTACAATTACAAAAGAATATCGTATAATATCACTTTCCCGGAAATGAATTATACAAACTACAGAATATTTACTGGGTTCCCAGTCCGTGATGCGGTATGGCTCTTAGCCACAATTTATACGAATATTTTTTTCACGCGCAAAAGTAAAAGCTTTCATAATTTGATTTGAATCCCGGAACAATACAACGGCGAGGCATTTCAGCTGTTTATAAATTAAAATGAACAAAATGAAACATCTATAAATTTCTGTTCAAATATTTTATACTACATACAACGGACGGGCAGACAACACAACTTTCTGAGCTTTAAAATTAAAAAAATACTTAAATAAAAATTTGGAAGTTGTGCCTCCCCCTGAAATGTATTTTTACTGGTTGCATTAGATATTTTCCTTTCTGCAATAAATAAATTATTCGGCTCCCTAGAAAAATGAAATTATTATTCAGGTTATAGAGCATAACATATACGATTAACTTATCTTATTTTTTTACACTTTTCTCAATATTTTATCCGCTATCTAAGTTTTCACGTTTGAATCTTTTCGGGCTAGAAGAAATTATAATAGATATAAACTAAATTTGCATGAGCATGTATAATTAATTTCCCAGTAAAACTATTTTCGTGTCTTAAATTAATTAATTAATTAACTGAAAATGTAAAGCCTTCTATAAGTTTGTCTGCGGCATTCGTAATAATCAATTAAGTGTTAAATGTTGCAGAAACCAACATTGAAGCAAATTAGCACTGAACATACAGTAAAAGAAATACAAACGGCAATTCAACAACTTATAAAAATGACACATACAGTTTAATTTTCGACAGAAATGAAATATTTGATTTCAAAGCAGGAATTAAATTCTTTTTAGCATATTATCCCTAAACCACTTCGTCAACGGAAATGGAACTGTACGAATTGGAGGTAGAATTGATAACTCGAATATCCCTTATGAAAAGCATACAATTACTTTGTCACTTACTACGTTAAAAAATTAGTTATCCAAGAAGCTCACCTTGTAACCTTATGCGATGGAAATCAAGCATCACTTGCCTTTATAAGGCGAAAATACTGGATGGTCACTGGGAAAAACAGGGTACATAAAGAACTGAACAAACATCCACTCCATCATATCCGTTTACACATACAGGTATTGACTATCTGGGGCCAATTCATATTAAAACTTCAAAAATAAGGAACATTAAAAGCCATTAAGAATAATTTTCGTCTGTCTTACAACTTTAAGGTAATTCACATAGAAGCCATAACAGATGACAAGTGAACCCTTCCTAGCAGCATTTAAATGTTTACAGCCAGAACAGGATTTCCATGCTGCATGTACAGTGACAGCGGCACAAGCTTTAAAAATATGTTAGGTAAGGACCTTCAGAAGGCTGTAAAACAAGCGATATGATTGGCCAAAAAACTGGCTATAGGCTACAGTTTAAGGCAGATTAACGGAACAAATTAATTACTTGTGTGAAACTGCAGAGACGTTAAAATTCTTTTAGCTCTGACAGAGAGTAGAGGTAAAGAAAAGATATGAAACAGCGATCGCAGAGTCTGAAAAAGCAGACTACAAAAGCAGCAATAACAACCAAGGGTATAGAATCAGGCAACACACCCTGGAATATGGGTATAACAACGTAGGAAAAACCCCACATCGCCAACACATTTAATATTTCCTTGAACTTTAATAGTAGACCAAATGTCTTTTAAACTTTGTATGGTAATCAACCAGCCCAGCCGTTATAGCATTTTATTCCACCAGTTACATTTTTTCCGTCTTTAGTAATATATTTTAGATTTCTTACTGTTCTATGTATATCATCTAAAAAGAGCAACTGTCTCTCATCGCCTACAAACGGCTATCTTGAATCTTTCAGCTCAGAGGCAGAAGATGAATTAATTAATTCTGCGATATTCAAAGCCGTTCTGCTCCATGCACTTTCTTTCGTTTCGGAGGGAATATTTGTGCAAACAGTGCAACTGAAAGTCTGTGTAGTAAACTTGACTTTCATTTTCTTAAAATTGTTTGGATACACGTGAGCATCAGTGAACTTTGGAGCTCTTCGGAAGTGCAAAAGGCATTTCTTATCAGCAAAAACTTAATACTCTTCAGTTCGGCTGGTTCTTGCTTGTCGTATATGCCTGGAAAAAAAATAAGTTGACCTCACTTACATGCACTCAGTTAACATTCTGAGTGCGAATTATATGAGGCGAAATATTAAGTATTTACTTTGTACTCAGTAGTTTAGTCCTAAGCGGGACTAGACAAATTCATACAGAAACATCAAGAAGACTTTTGCACTTTCATCAGTTGCAGTTGCAATTGTAGCAACATTCTTTTTAGTTATAATGTTTTAAATTGATAACAATTTTCTACGAAACGTCTTCTTAATTTTTCTGTATGACATTACGGAAGTGTCCCTCTTTATCTCGTTCATAAAATATTTTCACATCTATTACTCCGTGAGTCATTAAAACCAAAACATTCTTGGCAATAGGGTTCATTCTCAAGAGAATCTTGATGCCGTCATACTCTAACCCTGTGATATCACTATTTTTTTAGTCATAAAATAGCTTACGTTTCAGAGCCATTTCATCAAAAGTTATTGTGCAATATTGTGACATGTGCGAAGCGTTTTGCGCATTTGATTTAAGTGATAATAAATGCCGTTCGCTAAGGCCAGGCATATTGGGCAAATTCATACTCTGTGAAATTTTTCAAGGGCAAACAATTTTATTTCATTTGTATATCTCCTTCCTTGTGACTTCCTGTTTTTATTTTTTAACTAATTCCTTACCAAAACTGCAAGGTCTTTTGACAATTTTTGTGTGACGCTATTAAGAATTTTTCTTGCCTACTCTCGAAACTTCAAGTTTTTATATTCTTTTTTAGGTTTCTTATTCTCTTCGCGCTGTATTGACATTTGCTCATGAAGTTTTCTTTTTCTTGGTGTATTAAGAGAAAGTTTTTTGTCCGTTTGAATAGAGACTTACTGCACAACCAAAATCAGAATTCCCGTAAGTGATAGTTTACGAGAATTTCTTTTTGGCGTGCTTTGGGGATACATGAATCTTCGCTCTTTTGTCGAAGGTGACCCTTCCTTAGTGCGATCAACTTCAGTTACTTTATCAATGACGACCAAATGTCTGCACTGGCGAAAAAGTAGCTTCTTCCTGGGATTTCTCTGCACTACGTGCAAATCAAATTCTTGAATCGATTAAACAGTATGTATGATCATGAACCTGAATACCAGCAAGATCTAAATCGACAGCATCTTGCGATGGTGCTTCAGAAGATGATTCTAAACCTCCTTTTCTTCGCAAGATAATGATGCCTCAACAACTTTCACAACTTGAGTCCTTTCAAAGTCCTACATTATGTTATAAAAGAGGAAACAAAAATAAGGAAAAGGTTGCGGATAAAATAAAAAATAAATGAAAAAAAGAAAAGAAAAACAGAAAAAATGAAAATAATGATAATTAGAAATGAAGGGAATAAAAAAAAATATAAAGACAAGTAAAAAGGCTAGAATTTACCTAAGACCAATTCTTATGATACCCTGGATGAATGCCCGTATGTGGTTCGTCGGACAGTAAAAATGATTATAACCAATTTCATAAGATTTCATATTCTGAAGAACTTTTCAGTACAATAAAAATGTCTAGGACTGATCATTTTCACAGTATACGTACAAACCTAAATTCTTATATTGGAACACCAAGATGTGGTTGCCCGATTATACCAATTTTAGAAATTTTATTTACTATTGCTATGAAAACACCATGGACCAAGTTTCAGCTCTCGACGTCGGTCGACGCGTTCTCATGCAGTGCACAAATATATAGTGAAAAAAGAAATTTTTGTATGACAATTGACAGGTTTCTATGAAAATTTGAATCACCCGAACACATTCTGATCGAATAACTTGTCATTTATATACCTTGGGTAAACACTATCCTTACCTTATTCTTTCTGCGGTGATTGCATCTGCAGCCAACATAAAAACATCAAATGGAATAAGAAAACGTTTAGTAAGCAATATTTTGTGTTGGTAGCTCCAACTCCACCATAATAGAAATAAGTCAGTGGGGCCCAATCAATATAATTCTTACTAGCTCATTTTATTCCACTTATTATTATATTTATTTTATTGCGCCTGAAAATTTTTTGAAACAACACGACATGCAAAAAACGAATTCTTTAGTTTATAGGGTTCCGTTTTTCTTCGTTTTGAGGTACGGAAACCTAAAAATAGTTTGATGTAAATGAAACCTAGTCAGTTTCGCTTCTAAATTAGAATTTCGGCGATTGAAATACCCAATCTATCATTGAAAACATACCTTCCCATATCAAGACTTTTACAGTTTAAGTCCGCATAATCAAAATTGCGCTAATGTGCTCTTAATTATGACTTTAAGACTAGAAGAAGATAGAACAGATTAGACTGTTCGTTCTCTAGTAATTTCTGTTTTTTATTCCATCTTATCTTTTCCAGCATGCCATCTACTTCAATTAATGCGTGTGTGCGCTAATCTAAGTAACTGGAGCCTGCTTGGCTGTATGTAATTCTAATCAAGATATTATTAAAAACTATCGACAGACTAGACACCTCCAAAAATTCAAAACTTTGCATTATGTCGTATATACAACATGTGTACATACATATGTATATTTAGTACCATCAGTCTATGCTAGGCTTATCATTCACAAATAGGATAGAAGATGTGCTCCACAGTAAGTTCTCAGCTTGAACAATTCGGTCTATGTCAAGTCAGTAAAACAGAAACTGTTGCAATTAGCGGTAGTCGCGCGGTCTCAATATTCGTATAATTGTTGGTAAATTCGGAAGTGTCGGAGAGAACGTGGTGTTCATTATCAGTAATACATAATGACGTCGCCAGCTGGCAATTACGTCACTTTTTACGATACAGGAAGTAAACCTTTTATGAGTGATAACGTGCATCTTTCTGATAAAAGCTTTACTATTAGGAAAATTGGGAATTTAGTTGAATCTTAAGTGTGAATAATGTTTTTGGGGCAAATATACGGAATTTATACATCAGGAGCAGCTATATATGTATATATTGTTAATAATAATAATATAGTATATATAATATAATAAGTAGTAATATGGTTCCTGATTTGCCGCCTTTTATCTTGCCGAAAGCACATTCATCGCCTCCTCACAGTCAGCATGAAAATGACGAAAAACTGACGAGTGAAGCCCAATCAAATTTCAATGGAGAAACTCTTGATATTTATTAAGACCTATTTCAGATGTTACCTGCTTAAGTAACAATCCTGAATATGCAAGGATTCGGGAAGCAAAACTCTGTCAAAAGTCTTCCTGGGCTCCATTTCGAAGATATATTTTATATATTCCAATATAAACCAATATAATGATCATCAATTGATTTAGTTTATGTTTTCCAGTTTTCTTCATGGTTCCATACACAATCAGTTTGGTGCTATTCACTATTCCGATATTCTTCATACAGTCATTTCTAGGACAGTTTTCAAGCACAGGATTTATATCAGTGTATCGGATATCCCCTCTATTTAAAGGTAGCCAAATTCTTGTAGTAATAGTTTTTATCAAAACAATATTAAAATTCCCTCAGGAATTGGATATGTGATTCTAGTATTGAACATTGTATCTGCATGTGTCACCTCTGTTACAGCTTATGTTTTAATATACCAGTTTACCAGTAAGCCCCTCAAGGGGGCCAAGGCGACGCAGTAGTCCCCAGCTTGTCAAGCTGGAGAATTTGCGCGCTATTCCCTGTGTCAGGGAAGGGGGGTACTTCTGTCGAAGTTTCTGTGCAATGGCCTGCTCTGGAGTTGGGCTAGGCCAATGCACAGAATGTTCCTACCGGCGTTGACGTCCCGGTTCCACGTGGTACCACAGTTTTTACATAACTGGAACCGATCTAGAGACCGAGACGGCTTCGCCGGCTCAAAACATTTGCTGCACAGCTTTGTTGTGCGGAACAAGTCCACTTCGAGGACAGAGCGAGCTTTAAGTGCCCGCAACAATTTCGTGTGTGGCGTCCGCACGTAGCCACGTATTGGCGAATTTGCAGCAATTTCCGTTGAACCAATACACACCAGAGTTTCTGGAGTATTGTTGGTGATTTTTTTTGCCAATTGATGCACTGTACGCTCTGTTCAAATATATTTTTTGAAGTGCAAACGTGCAACTTTGCGCTGCCCATACACTGCTTGGCGTTGCGAAAACCATTGCAAGCGTTCTTTGGTGTACTCCAAATAATTGTCTTGCATCGGGGATTGCGTGCACATTACTGCAGTTGTAGGAAGCGATCTTGTATATTTCTCTAACGTAACTTTGCGTGCATACATAGAGGCGGTGTGATGGAATGTCGAACTCTTGATTTTTATTAAATCAACATTTTCGTTTACATTCGGTGCTCGTACACCGCCAGCGATCAGCCGACAACCAGGATCTAATCCAACAAATTGCTTATAATATCCGGAGTTAAATTTAGCTCGGATATCGCGCATTGTCTTGTCATCCTCCACTTCACAATTTTTTGTTTTGCGCCGTTTTACCGGTGCTTGGGATGGTACAACTGCCACTTCCTTCTTCATCGAAAATGTCATTGCTACACCATCTGTGCAAATGGACCAATCAAACTTCTTACGGCCTACCGATGTCGGTAGTTTGAAGTATTTCGGCCATTCGTCTTCGCGAACAAAGTTTTTAAAAGGACCACTAAACAATTGCATTCCTCGTAGGCGTTGAAAGAGCGCAAATGAATCGTAGCGCATTAAATAGATTCGATTTACAAGACATATCGTAGAATTCAGGTCCTATGCGAGAGCCACGTAAACCTTTGTACTGCATGTCAATGTTATATTTAGACTTTGCTCCCTTTATCAGAGGGTAATAATAGTCTAAAAATTTTATTTTCCTAAAGTCACCGTTTCGCCATGCATCATTCAATTTGAAATGCATATACATCGACATTTCTACGGAAAGTGCAGATACTTCCGCAACGTCAAACTGTATTTGTTCGCGTAGTCTGTCGTTCTTACAGTTCTTTGCAAACCCCATCTTAACGCACGTATATCTTGTTGTTGTTGTTGCTGCTTTATTTTCTACTGTTTGTGAATAGGTTCGTTTTGGGGGTCCTGGGTTACTTTCGACACCTTCGCAGGTTAAGTCCCGCAAAAACGGATTTGTCGAGAGTAACCCGAAAATTCTCCAACTGACGTCGTTTGGCATTTTTAGAGGGGTGCCACCCTAATAAAAAAAGGAGTTTTTCATATTGTTCAAAAACACAAACAGTCACCCACGGCAGAGATCCGCATTGCCGCAGGAAGGCTAGTTTAAACCGGAGGTCGCCTGGTATCCGGAGTTCGCATACTAGCGACTAAGCTCCCCCTTAGCCACGCAGCCCTCGGCGTATGCTGTTTCACCTTGGCTTGGGGTCCAATTTACTGCCGCTAAGCAGAAAGAATGAACATACCTCTGGCAGTTGCTTCAGTAGGACAAGAGTCCTACCTACTTACATGCCAGGCACCTATACTTTTACCCCAACCGAAGCTAGGTTGGCCACCTCGTAGAGGTAGTATAGGCACTTGTCCAGGACCACAGATTAACTACTTCTGCTCCTGGACCGGACCCGCATTACTGCGAAAAGGCTAATTAAAACCGGATGTCGCCAGGTATCCGGAGTTCGCATACTTGCGACTAAGCTCCCCCTTAGCCTCGCAGCCCTCGGCGTATGCTGTTCCACCTTGGCTTGGAGTTCAATTGGAACTATGAAAAACGTTCACTGGACCTCGCCCTGGATAACCCAGTATAGCTCCAGTGAGAAGAAGGTTTTTAGCAGTAGCCTCTGTGAGAGGTTGTGGGTGCTGCCGTTGTTCCAAAAGACATTTGGAATCATCCGCCACCAACCCTAGTACAATGATCCTGCTAAATCATGTACGTTCACTTGAAAGTGAGAAGGTTTTAGCAGTATTATTCTGTGATAACTGCATGATGCTATTAAATCATGCAGGTGTCTCTGAATCTCGCCCCGAATATGTCGGTATAGGTTCAGAGACAAGCCCTTTTAGTCACCTTCTACGACAAGCAGAGCCTACTGTGGGAGTATGTCCCCCCCCCCCCCCCCTATAGGGGACAAGACAGGCGAGAGTGGAATCTCACCACAAAAGAAAAAAAATGGGGCACGTAGCCATTGGCGAATTTGCAGCAATTTCCGTTGAACCAATACATACCAGAGTTTCTGGAGTATTGTTGGTGATTTTTTTTGCCAACTGATGCACTGTACGCCCTGTGCAAATATATTTTTTGGAGTGCAAACGTGCAACTTTGCGCTGCCCATACACTGCTTGGCGTTGCGAAAACTATTGCAAGCGTTCTTTGGTGTACTCCAAATAATTGTCTTGCATCGGGGATTGCGTGCACATTACTGCAGTTGTAGGAAGCGATCTTGTATATTTCGCTAACGTAACTTTGCGTGCATACATAGAGGCGGTGTGATGGAATGTCGAACTCTTGATTTTTATTAAATCAACATTTTCGTTTACATTCGGTGCTCGTACACCGCCAGCGATCAGCCGACAACCAGGATCTAATCCAACAAATTGCTTATAATATCCGGAGTTAAATTTAGCTCGGATATCGCGCATTGTCTTGTCATCCTCCACTTCACAATTTTTTGTTTTGCGCCGTTTTACCGGTGCTTGGGATGGTACAACTGCCACTTCCTTCTTCATCGAAAATATCATTGCTACACCATCTGTGCAAATGGACCAATCAAACTTCTTACGGCCTACCGATGTCGGTAGTTTGAAGTATTTCGGCCATTTGTCTTCGCGAACAAAGTTTTTAAAAGGACCACTAAACAATTGCATTCCTCGTAGGCGTTGAAAGAGCGCAAATGAATCGTAGCGCACATGGTGCAGGCCATGGTACGAGAGCAAAATTTTTCAAATTATTTGCCTCGTTCTACCGTTGCAGCTTATAAAATATCTGCAAATAATTGTGTGGTTGTTGCTTAATGTTGTAAAACTTCACATCATCATCAACATAACCAAGATGTTCTGTCATTTGTTGCAAAAGTTCTGCCTTCGGTACAGACGTACTTCCGCGTGTGAACAAATAACTTAACGTACCATAAACTTCTTGTTTATCTCTTGAGAAACGATATAAGAATTTTCTGATTCTCGGGTACGCATGCATCCAAATGTTATTATTGAACACAGTCTCGTAATGCCTGGCATCTAACTTAAATAGATTCGATTTACAAGACATATCGTAGAATTCAGGTCCTATGCGAGAGCCACGTAAACCTTTGTACTGCATGTCAATGTTATATTTAGACTTTGCTCCCTTTATCAGAGGGTAATAATAGTCTAAAAATTTTATTTTCCTAAAGTCACCGTTTCGCCATGCATCATTCAATTTGAAATGCATATACATCGACATTTCTAACGGAAAGTGCAGATACTTCCGCAACGTCAAACTGTATTTGTTCGCGTAGTCTGTCGTTCTTACAGTTCTTTGCAAACCACATCTTAACGCACGTATATCTTGTTGTTGTTGTTGTTGCTTTATTTTCTACTGTTTGTGAATAGGTTCGTTTTGGGGGTCCTGGGTTACTTTCGACACCTTCGCAGGTTAAGTCCCGCAAAAACGGATTTGTCGAGAGTAACCCGAAAATTCTCCAACTGACGTCGTTTGGCATTTTTAGAGGGGTGCCACCCTCATAAAAAAAGGAGTTTTTCATATTGTTCCCACGAGTTGCGGAGAAAGACAGTCACCCACGGCAGAGATCCGCATTGCCGCAGGAAGGCTAGTTTAAACCGGAGGTCGCCTGGTATCCGGAGTTCGCATACTAGCGACTAAGCTCCCCCTTAGCCACGCAGCCCTCGGCGTATGCTGTTTCACCTTGGCTTGGGGTACAATTTACTGCCGCTAAGCAGAAGGAATGAACATACCTCTGGCAGTTGCTTCAGTAGGACGAGTCCTACCTACTTACATGCCAGGCACCTATACTTTTACCCCAACCGAAGCTAGGTTGGCCACCTCGTAGAGGTAGTATAGGCACTTGTCCAGGACCACAGATTAACTACTTCTGCTCCCGGACCGGCGGACCCGCATTACTGCGAAAAGGCTATTTAAAACCGGATGTCGCCAGGTATCCGGAGTTCGCATACTTGCGACTAAGCTCCCCCTTAGCCACGCAGCCCTCGGCGTATGCTGTTCCACCTGTTCCACCTGGTTCAATTGGAACTATGAAAAACGTTCACTGGACCTCGCCCTGGATAACCCAGTATAGCTCCAGTGAGAAGAAGGTTTTTAGCAGTAGCCTCTGTGAGAGGTTGTGGGTGCTGCCGTTGTTCCAAAAGACATTTGGAATCATCCGCCACCAACCCTAGTACAATGATCCTGCTAAATCATGTACGTTCACTTGAAAGTGAGAAGGTTTTAGCAGTATTATTCTGTGATAACTGCATGATGCTGCTATATCATGCAGGTGTCTCTGAATCTCGCCCCGAATATGTCGGTATAGGTTCAGAGACAAGCCCTTTAGTCGCCTTCTACGACAAGCAGAGCCTACTGTGGGAGTATGCCCCCCCCCCCCCCCCCCTATAGGGGAGAAGACAGGCGAAAGTGGAATCTCACCACAAAAGAAAAAAAATGGGGCGATGAAAAAACGGATATACTATTCACAAACGTAAAAAAAAACAACAGAAACAACAACATATTCGTACGTAGTGGTTTTGCCTAGAAATTACAAATGCCAAACTGCACGATAATAGAAAACTACATAAATATTACACATTACAATCACGGTAACATATGAAAAATGTAGTAATTTTACAAAAGTGTAATGATCCAAATGGCTTCTTTAAATCCGGATGAGAAAATTTGTGTAATTGGCGTGGCAAAGAAATCAATTAAATTTATTGACATTTATTCACTTGTGTGTTTACTAACGGTGAATTTTCTTACATACGGCAATCTATTGAATATAAGCAATATGCAAATTTATGAAAGTTATGATCCAAATGATTTTGGCTTTCCTGAGCCACGACAATATTACATACATCCAACATGTCTCTTTGGAAGATTTGAAAATGGATTCGTATATGTTTTTTCATTTCATTTTCCATTCTTATTTTATGCATTTTTGTCACTTATCATTTAAATAGAAGTAGACGAATTCCGCACCACCAAGTTGTGCGCTAATTGTTGCGAGCCAGTGAGGCTGTCTCGGTCAAAACTGGTACCGATGTGGAGACCGAGACGGCCTCACCGGCTCGCAACAATTGGTGCACAACTTGGTGGTGCGGAATTCGTCTACTTCTAAAACGGAGCAATGCACCTTAAGTGCCCGCAACAACTTTTGGTTCGGCGTCCGTACATATCTATGAATCGGCGAATTTGCAGTTATTTTTGTTGAGCCTATACACACCAGAGTCTTAGGCGTGTTTTGTGTGATTTCCTTAACCGTTCGGTGCATTTGTAATGTTTGAACCGCAAACGAGCAACTTTTCTTTGGCCGTAAACCGCTTGGCGTCGGGAAAACAACTTCACCGCTCTTCTGTGTACGCCACATAATTTAATTGCATGGGTGATTGCGTCGTTGTTATTGCACTTTTCGGAAGGGATTTAGTATATTTCGCAAGTAAGACTTTTCTTGCATACATTGACGTGTTGTAGTAGAATGATTTAGATTTTATTTTAATTAAACTAACCGGCTTGTCTTCGTTAGGTACTCTTACACAGCCAACTATTAACCGACATCTAGGATCTAATCCAACTGCCAACTTGTAGTAGTCGGAGTTAAATTTTTCCTGGATGTCGGTCATCGTCCTGTCATCATGTGCGCTATACTTCGCGGTCTTGGTTGTCTTCCAGCGTTTCTTCGGTGATTCCGATGGAGCTATTTGCACCTCCTTTTTCATAGAAAATGTTATGGCTACGCCATCGGTGCAAATAGAACCATCGAATTTCTTTCGCCCCACCGAAGGTACTTTAAAGAATTTATGCCATTGCTCGTATTTTTCTTCACGGAATTTGTTCCAAGTACACTTGTATAGTTTCAGACCACATAGACGACTATAGAGCCCTTGCAAATCGTAGCTCATGAAAGCGATGCTTTTACATAGGTACAAGCGTAAAATTTTTATGTTCATTTGCTTCGTTATAGCGTTGCATCTTGTAGATTATTCGCAAATAATTATGTGGTTGTTGTTTTACCTCGTGAAATTTTTTATCGTCATCCACATATCCAAGATGCGTGTTCATGTGGTATAAAAGTCCTCGTTTGGTATGTATTCACTATTTCGATAAAATAAGTAATGCTGTGTTTCGTATATTTGTTTGTTATCTTTAGAGAAATTTTTCAAAAAACTTCTCATTCGTGGATACGCGATATGTTATTATTGAAAATAGTTTCATACTGCCTACTAGCAAATCCAAAGAGATTAGGCTTGTATGAAGAGTCATATAAACCAGTTTTAAGGTACTTTCCACGAAAACTTCTGTACGCGGGATCTAAAACATATTTGGCCTTACTGCTCTTCATCAAGTCATTAGATTAGATTAGATTTGTGAAGGGGTGTATAGGCGTTAGCCTCGCAATCACTGCGACCTGAAAGATCTATTGTGAGTCCCCGTTGAATTTGCTCCATTTATAGGTTTAAACTGTTAATAAAGTCTAGAACCATTCTGGGCTTGAGGTTCCATTCGTAACTTGGTGGAGGAAAAGCATGTTCAAGGTGGAGTAATCTCCGCCTGACCAATGCTTCCCAGTTGCAGAGCAAGTGCTCCGAGGTTTCGTGAGCATCCTGACAGAAGCGGCAGGATGAAGTCTCAGCCAAACCCAGCTTGTTTAGGTAATACCTCAAGGGGCAATGGCCTGAGAAGAGCTCAGTGATCATTTTGAGCTCTGTTCTTCTAAGGAGTAGGAGTTCTTTAGTTTTTCCGCCAGAGGTGTCGATAAACTTTTTTGCCTGACGAAGTCCTTGTAGCCTTTCCCAATACATGGATTTTTGATTCTTCTCCCAGTTATTTAGGGTAGCTTTGAGGTAACACTTTGAAGTGCCACAAAATGGCTCTGGTCCGACAAACTTAGTTTCCGCTCCTCTTTTGGCTAGGCCATCCGCAATTTCATTGCCTTTGTGGCCCTCATGTCCAGGTACCCACATGAAGATAACTTTATTTCTCCTTGATAGATTTTTGAGGGTTTGTAGACATTCCCAGACTATCCCTGACTTGACAGCGTAGGACTTTAAGGCCTTGAGGGCAGCTTGACTGTCCGAGAGGATATTAATGGTTGAGCCATTTATGGCTCTTTTAATGCAGGTATTGGCGCATTCTTCTATGGCCAATACCTCGGCTTGGAATACGGTAGGAGGTAGAGCCTAGAGCCTAGAGCCTTTGATATATGGCATCTGGGGCCGTATACACCCAATCCGACCCCACTGTTTGTTTTTGAGCCGTCTGTATACCACACCATCGATCCTTGTTGGAAGGACGGTTTAGTGGAGCGCCATTGTTGTCGGTCTCCACGAACCACTTGGAATGGTCTTACAAAATCCACTCTGGGTGTGATTATACATATCAGATATTGTCGTCACTTGCTCGAAGCATATCTGTTTTAAGATACTTAAATGACCAACCAGATCGCCTGGCTTTAGCTGTTTCTCCGTTTGTATTCTTATAGCACTGGAGATCGCTTCCTCTTTCATCTGCAAATGCAGGGGTGCAAGGTTTAATAAGGCTTCCATGGCTGCTGTAGGACAGGTTCTCATGGCACCAGTTATTCCTAGACAGGCAAGCCGCTGGGTTTTTTGAAGCAGAGCCTCAGCCGTCTTTTGATTAGTTTTTGGCCACCATGCGAGGGCCGCATAGGTGACCATGGGTCTAACAACCGTGGTGTACGTCCAGTACATCATTTTTGGCTTCAGACCCCATGTTCTGCCAATGAAGCGACGACACGTGTAGAGAGATCGCATCGCTCTATCCGTCACTCTGGACAGATGCGAATTCCAGGTAAGTTTCTTATCTAGGGTTACCCCAGATATTTGACTTCGTCTGAAAATATCAATTCCGTATTATCAAGAGGAGCCGTTAGTCAAAGCTTCGATCTTCTTGTGAACGGAACGATTACCGTTTTGTTGGGGTTTATGCTAAGGCCTTTGCTTAAGCACCGCCTGCGGACTTTGGAGAGGGCTATTTGCATGAGGTCGGATATGACTCGATCGTGCTTGCCCCGTATTGTAACTACTAGGTCATCCGCGTAGCCCTGAACATTAAAACCCGAACTGGTAGCAGATCATCAATCACGATCGACCATAAGAGTGGAGATAGAACTCCTCCTTGTGGGCAGCCTTTTGCTGCGGTGATCGTGACTGAGCAGTTCCCTAGAGATGTGGTTATCCTCCTGCTTCTAAGCATGGAGTCTATTCAGTTTACCGTGGAGGGCTCAAAGCCTTTATCCTCGGCAGCTGATTTAATTGCATCGAAGGAGGTGTTATCGAAGGCTCCTTCTATGTCCGCAAATGCACATAAAGCCACCTCTTTTGCTTCGAGCGCTTTTTCGAGGTCTTTGACTAGTGTGTGAATGGCAGTCTCAGTAGACTTGCCAGCTTGATAAGCGAACTGCTTAGAATGAAGTGGTGATTTAATCAGAATCTCACTTCGAATGTGTAGGTCTAGGATTTTTTCCATGGACTTAAGCAAGAATGAAGAGAGGCTGATGGGTCGGAGCGATTTAGCTAGAGAACTAGCTCTTTTCCTGCTTTAGGTATAAATACCACCCTGACGTCTCTCCAACATTGGCGAACGTACCCTAGAGCGTAACTGGCTCGAAAAATGTTTTGTAGTGGAAAGAGTATTTCTTCAACACCTTGTTGTAGTAAGGCGGGAAAAATGCCGTCTTCTCCAGCAGATTTAAAGGGCTTAAATGTGCCAATGGCCCATCTAACCTTGTTAGGAGTTAAGATTCTTCCCGCAAGGCTTTTGCTCCTGTTAGAGACTCAATCGGGTCTGGAGCTATTATTCCTTGATCGGGAGTGAGAGAGTCGGGAAAATGAGTTTCTAGTAAGAGCCTGACTGTTTCTTCGCAACTCTCGGTGTAGTTCCCATCTTCTTTTTGAAGTGTGCCTATACCATTCGTGTGATCCTTCGAAAGTACCTTATGGAGCCTGATAGCTGCGGGCAATTGATCTATGCCATCGCAGAAGGTCCGCCAGGTTCTTCTTTTGGATTTCCTTAGTTCCGTGTTATATTCCGTTAGAGCCTTTTTATATTCCCCCCAGGTGCCAGAGAGCTTAGCTCTGTTGAATAGTTTCCTGACTTCTTTTCTTTTCAAACTCAGTTCCCTATTCCACCATGGTACCTGCCGATTGCAAGTCTTTTGTTTCAGAGGGCAACTGTGTTCGAATGAAGTCATTACAGCCGTTTGAAGCTGCGTAGTGGCTGAGTCTAGCTCCTCAGTCGTGCTAATGCTACCGCCGGGAGAGTCAACTACAGCCTTAAGGTGTTGTCGATAGAGTTCCCAGTTAGTTAATTTAGGGATTCGGTACTCCTGACATGTGTTGAGTGTGGCATCTGGACCTGATGTGTCTGTGATCTGACATGGAAATCTCGTTCGATACATGCCACCTGCTTATTTTTGTACTTATGAACATACTGGCAAGTGTTAGGTCCAAGACCTCTTGTCTAATGATGTTCATAAAGGTTGGCTTATTACCTCGATTTAGTATCTCTAAGTTGTTAGACAATATAAAATCGTAGAGGTACTCACCCCTGGCATTGGTATCCGTGCTGCCCCATATCGTATGATGTGCATTTGCATCGCATCCAATGATGAAATGCTTTCCTCTGCGTTTACAGAAGTTGATGAGCCTTTTTAGCTCTGGGGAAGGTAATGAATCCGCTTCTCCAGGAAAGTAGGCTGAGGTAACTACTACCTTGTGGCTACCTCCTGAAGTTGGTACCTCGACAACTGCTGCAACCACGTCCCTCGAGATGAACTGTGAAAGAGGAATAAAGTTTAGCTTAGTGTTGAGCAGTAGTGCTGCCCTAGGATATTCATGTTCATTACTATATATTAACTTACATGATTTTGTGGGAAGTCCCTTGGTGTGGCCTTGATGTATCCAGTGCTCCTGAATGAGCGCCAGACTAAGTTTCTCCGAGATAAATCTCCTGCTAAGCACGTCTGATGCCGCTTTAGTATGATGGAGATTTATCTGAGGGAAACTGAGGTGATCGCTGGCCATGACTAAGATGGCTTTTTATGGCTGCTGTCAGCCTTGGTGGTGGATCCCTTAGGACCTTTGCTTTTGCCCGGCTTGGCACGGACAGGAGGGGGCTTATTCTTAGTTTTTATAGACTTCTTTTCGGAGGTCCCCGACTTGAGTTCTGCAGTTCCTGCTGCTTTACCAGGGCCCGCCTTTGCCTTGACCAGAGGTTTAGGCCTGCTGACTCCTTATGTCGAGGGCTGAGGACCGTCAGCCAGAGTTTTAATCTGACTTGGGCCATCCCCAGCCTCCGACACAGCCTTTACTGTTCCACCCTTGGGTCTTAGTTGGACAGACCCGAACTTAAACCCAATTGCGAATTGAGCCTTCTTTAACTCTTCCATTGACACATGGTCCACGGAGAGAGTCAGCTCTGTGACTGAGGGTTTTTGTACTCTGCGCAACACTATCCATTCAGACACGTTTCACCCCGAGCTCTGACCCTCGATATAATCGAGAATCAAATCCGTAGGGTCCTCAGCGCTGTTTGGAAAGTATCCCACAAGGACTTGTGGGCGAGGAATTTCACTTTCCTCGACCATCACAAGATTGGCTCCTTCCCAGGGCTTTAGCTCAGCAACTACACCTTTCAGCCACGTCACGGTGTCTTGATTGGCGCAGTTAAGAACCAGCCATCCTGGTCTAAATGTGGAGGCCAGGAATCTTGGTTTTTCTTTCTTGCCGCGATTTCTCTCAACAAAGCACCCTGTACGGACTTCAATTGATCCGCGTTGAGTGCCACCTCAGGATAACCGACGGGAAGAATACCCACCCGAATGCTCTCTGCAACCTCCTTATAGGAAGGCTGCTTACGCGAAGGCAGGGAGACTTGCTTCTTTGAAGGATTCTCCGTTGCTGCCTTGCTGCGTTTAGCACTAGGTTGCTCCACTTAGGAGAAGAGTCGTCAGAGCGAGTCCGTTTTTTTTAAACTCTCCTCATTCCGCTGATCTATCTGAAGTGCAGCAATCCTTCTAGCCTCTGCTTCTGTGTGACCGTGTTTCAAAAGCCATTTAAACCTTTTTTTGGCCGCGCCAGAGAGCTTTGGCTTGCGCTCTTTGCAAATGGGAGCTTCAGTGTTCCAGCTGTCCTGTTGGCTATGTTCTGGAGACCTAAGAAGGTCTTCCTCGTCTAGGGGGAGTGTATCCATCACATCGCCATCAGATGAAGGACTTGTAATGTCCTGGATGTTGTAGGGGTCGTTAAGAACCCCGGATTGGGTTTTTGGTACATTTAGAGGTGCACCTCCCTCAGATTTGATGGAATTATCAATTTTGTTCCCACGAGTATGCTCGGAAAGGTTGGTCCATCTCAGCAGAGCCGGCATGCCGAGATAAGGCTAGGGTTGAAACCGGAGGTCGCCTGCTATCCGGAGTCTATCGTTATAAGACACACTCACGCAGTGCCATTCATCCCATAGGCACGATTGTTTACACCTGGGATTGCGGGTTTTATCGAGTTTTCCTCTCTAGATCCGCCATATTCAGTCAGGCAACCAGTAGCACCCCAGGGGATGCCTACCAGCTGCCTGTGCAGGAACACCTCGGGCTGGATGTGACTCTTCATCACGTACGGACGGTCTTTGGAAAATTCCTCCCCTAATGTGGCGTTAACGTAATTAAGCGCCTTATACTCACCATGTCCCTTTCATCAAGTCATAGAAATAGTCGAGAAGTTTTATTTCTGGGAAGTTATTCTCTTCCCATTCTTAATAGATTATGTCTATGAGACATATCGTAGAGACCACGTTCCATGCAAGAGCCACGTAAACTTTTGTATTCCATGACAATGTCATATTTGGTCTTGCTGCCCTTTATCAGATTTTAATAATAGTCTAAAAACTTAATTTTCCCAAAGATCCCGTCTTTCCATGCCTTATTCAATTTAAAATGAATAAAAAGGGACGCTTCCACGCAAAGTTCAGACACTTCCGTAACCTCAGACTGTATTGCCTCGCACAATCTAGCATTCGTACAGTTCTTTGCAAACCCCATCTTAACGCACGTATTTGTTGTTGTTGTTGTTGTTGTTGTTTCATTGTATAGCCACAGTATCCATTTTAATATTGAATTCCAATAATTATACTAGATGAAAAATCTTAATAGAGAGCGTTTATACTTACGGAATGCTTCTTTTATCAATTCCTTGATGTTTCCACTTGAGAAAATTGTCTTCTTCTTCCTTGTCACAACCAGCATGCCACACCGAGCTCGTTCGTCGAGTTTGGGGTGTGTTCAGCTGTCGGTTTCCACAGGCCGACATACATGCTACAGTATGCTTCATTCACCTTCTCAGCATGACCAAACGAAAGAAATTCATTAATAGCAGTATCATATGCAAATTATTTACAAGGTTCTCTTCGCCAGCTCCTCACTAAGGCATCCAGCCTTGAGAGCGCACATCACCCATGTGATTTGATTCTAAAAACTGAAGATGGATTCGAAATTGAAGTGCACAAAAACGTTGTATCCTCGGCAAGTAACTACTTCAAAGATTTACTAACACTACCAATGAAAGAGAAGTTCGAAGAGTCTAATTTACTGCCAGATATAACTTCAGATGCTTAGAAAAAATAATTACGTTCATCTACATCAGCGAATTCGAAGAAGAAATCGAAGATGTAGAAAAACTTGTTCAATATGCTGTGATTTTTCAGCTTGGACAATTAGTTGAAATCTGTTCGCCAGCTGGCGCAACGTGGTTCGTAATGGGAATAGCTTGCATTGAATCTACTGAAAAATTTTCGATAACGTGAAATAAAGGTAAAGTGTTCCAAATCGAATTTTCTTTATTACTGCAATCAGTAAAATTTAAATTAACGCGATCATCATAAAAATCTGTTTATTAAGAATTTCTGATAAAAGTAATGCGGACGTCACTTTTAGAGCCCATGCAAAATCAACAGCAATAGTTTGCGTTAAAGCATTCAACAAATCCAAGAGCTGAATGGACACCGAAGTTATCACCCAGAAATTAAGAAGGAATTAGTTTTTTTTTTATATTTTCCATAATCAACCTGCAGTTAACAATTCCATAATTGAATTAATAAAACTTTCAATTCTGCTATTACCAAATTTCTTTTGGTCCTCAGAATATAATAACATTCCCAAATATATTGAAGAAATTTGAGACTTCATTCTTTTAGGAATGCATGGAATTTTAACATACACAGCTCCATCAGCTAACTTCGTTGTTATGTTCGATAGGCTGAAAATAGGCCAAGCATTAAGTTGTAGTAATTTCAGTTGTAATTTGTATTTACTGGTATTTTTTTCTCAGTGCAGCCAGACAAACCAAACAATACGTACTACAACGAAAAGTTATATATATATTTTTGATAAATTATATATGTATCAGTGAAATCAATTAAGAAATGTTCCATATTTGAAGGAAAACGTACCCCAAATTTTCGAGGGAATTTGGCCCAGATATGATGATAAGAGTATATTCCTGCCTCCGCCCCCCACCCGCAAGACCTGTGAAAGAATATGCCGGACCGAATTGCATTGTAATGTAAAATTTTAATTTTTTTTAAAAAACGCCGTTTATAAAATTTGAGCTTTGCACGTCATATCATTCACATTGCCTGAAATTATTCATCTTAGTCCATGGAAATATCCATAAATCCGCTTACTTCAATTTTTCTCAAGGTTCGTCTTAATTTTGCGAACGGTTGTTCCATATGGTCTTTGGCAAGCAATTTCAGAAAGAATTACATAAATATATCAACTCAATATCTAAAAGAATGCCCCTCGGACCACTTGAAAGTTGTAGCAACATTTAATAAGAGCTAAACGCAAATCGTTCGAAAGTATCAAAAAGTAAAAAAAAAGGCATAGTCTTCTTCCTCTCTCTCAAAGCTACTCCAAAAGACAAAAGTCTTTCTGTCCACTTCTCCCTATCAGGTGTACCCTCCAACCAAGTGATGTGGATGTGCGATGAAGAAAAATCAAAAAAATTTCAAGTTCCTCAGGAAAAATCTTGGAAAAGACGGGGCGAAATGTCGAAGACTGAATATTCTGCTAGAGATTCTTCAGCCAGGCAGTTAGCAGTATGTTAGCTTCTGATTACTGAAGGTCTCAAGCACCATTTCCAGCCCCCATCAACTCGTTCCTTCTTTTCCTTTAATTGCTCTATATATCCATCCTCCCAGTTGGTCAAAGCCATGAAGGTAGTTGACTAATGGCTGGCTAATCAGCCAAAAAGTCATCTCAGAGATTCAAGACTATGTCCAGCCAAATGGTTAGAAGAGACAGGACTCCGTGAGCAGCTGAATAAAAATTCATACATGTAAGACCACCTGCCATTTCCATGGCTGAAGGCCAGAGGGAGTTCAAAACTAAAAAAAAAAAAACTCGACATAATTAAAAAAAAACTTGGAGCTTAAAAAAGTTATACTTGAAGTCAAACTATTCTGGACGTGTTTCAGCCTATTAATTTCCACAATTGATTTTACTGGAACTTGATTCCAATAGAAATTAAAACAGTTGCTCCCTCTTAAAACTTTCGCTGATAGTACAATGCCGTGACCTTTTTCTTGCTGTTTTCCTTTTAAATCTCATTTTTGATCTTCCTCGAACTTCTGTCAAACTTATCACACCATGTCGAACAGCAAAAAAAAAAAGAAAAAATGTTTTTGTTTCCCTTTTTTCTGTTTTCGCCGTTTCTCGATTCGGTTGTCAAAAGCGGTCCGTCCGGATCTCGTGTCATGAGCCGGAACGCTTAAGGTGATGCCTACTTGCGACCATAACAGCTTTTCTTTTGTAATTAGATTTTTACAATTAGAGCATAAGGTATATGAGTCGCTCTCAGAAGGAAAAGAAGCTAAAAGTGCGAAAATTTTACTTGCAAAATCTTCTGAGAAGCGACGAACAACTATATTTTTTATTGTGTATTTTATTTGGTTATGAAACTAAAGACCACCACAACAATTACAAACCTCCACTGGACCTTCTTTTACGAGTTCGTTGTAATTCCTCTTCATTCTTTCCCTATGTCGCAAAGCATCATAGCTAAAAGTTCAGAATATTCATTTGGATCACTGAACGGAAATTTTCGCGAATGTGAATATTTCTCCACGAATGTTTAAAGCTTTCAGCTTGTCGATTTTCTTCAACTAAGCTAAAATCCCTCACACGCAGTCTCCCCGACTGTCCGACGTTGACGAAGTAGTGTTTTCCTCCTCTGCATTGTATTAGAAGCTTGCTCGCTGTAGCGAAACTCTAGATTTGCACTTTTCTCCCATGCACAGCAGTGTTTCGCGCCTGCTCTGGAGAACGCAATTCAGTGTTCTCGCGTCTTTGAGCGTTGCGTAGAGTATATGATAATCTATTCTGCTATTCTCATAGTTGTCAACAGAAAGTAAGAAAAAATTAGTGAGTTAGGCCTCTCTTTTTTACCCATAAATTGTTTTCATAATGAATGGTCGGTATTGTAAGAGATCCATATACAGAAATATTAAATTTAGATTCGAACCTTTTCATCTCAGTCAGCGTATGCTTTTGGCTACGAATAGGATCGCTATCAATCATATACATATTTACGGCAGAACGCACACTTTGTTCTGACTATCTTTAGGAGTACCCGTACGAAAACCATCGAGAATTTCCTGTGGTATAAGAGATATACTCCTCTGTAACTGGCTTGACTACCTTCACAATGGACCATCTGCTTTTCTTCTGTATCCACAGTTTCAACATTCTTTAAGCCATTTATGGACTCTGAGTTGAAGTTAATTAATTTGGCTGAGTTTGAAATATTGTAACTAGAGAATTCCGACGGTAGTACATTATGAAATAGAATTTGTTTTAAATTCCTATATGATCTATATACCGAAGGGTTTCGCTTATATGTTCCCTCGAATCCTCTAATCATTGACCATAGATTTTTCCAGAGGGTCTTGATTTAATCGTGAAGTAATTACATACATAGTCGTGTTTCTCTTTTACATCATCCCATAACATACGTACAACATTTATTGTTTGTATTAGTCCATCCCTTATGAGCCCATGTTTCAATACAGGATGTTGCTGCAGCAGGATTTTCTATCATAGTTGTATTCTCTATATTTTTGGATTCTTATGAAATTTTGAAACACGTTTTAGTGGGTTAAATAATGTGTTCATGTTTGAAATAAACTCTGCTGTCTTAAGTGCACGTAATTTTTCTGCAGATTCTGGGAAACAATCTATACTTACCGCTGTCGAAATCGCGGAAGCAACCGAGTGGCTAAATATCTATGTCGCAAGCTTTGTCGACATTCGGTTAAAATATTTGTGGTCAATATGTGTGTTAGCAAGTCGATGCTTTAATGGTTTCATTATCCATATGAAAAACCTTACGAATTATATTCCAAGATATTTCAACCTCGTTAGAAATAATATTTTTATTATAAAAAATATTTCTAACGCTCTTGAAAAGATTAAGAATATCTCGACATTTAGCAATTTTGTAATAACTTCTTTTAATATCAACGTTAAATTTTTACCTGAAACGGAACCCGCCACGTACCTTACAGCTTGCTTCCAGTTTTTATTTAATCCTCTTACCATCAGCACGAGGGTACTAGAAGCCAAAATATTTTTGCAACCTAAAAGGACCTAAATCTGGTAATCCATAAATTATATCATCTTTCACATTAAACTACAATTCAGCTTTAGTTAATAATTGTATTACGGAATGCATTAAAAATCCCGAGTTCAACATTTCTTTATACAGAGCTGGTGATTTATAATAAAATGTAAACGTTAACTCCTTTTCTTTCAGTTCACTTGGTCCTATCTTTATGGAAAACAAAAAGTTGTTAATATATTATATAACTGCTTTTTACATCATCGCTTTTTTCCTTTAAGCAGGTTTTCCAAAACTTGATTTCCTTCAAATGCTTTCCCCTTTTTTGAGGAATTGTAAATGTACATAGCATTTTATGCTTCTTTTTTTCCTTGTACTTTAGCTTACATCGACCGAAGCGTGGACCTACCGAAACTTTGATCAGCCCGAGCATTTATTCTTTTGTTAGACTTGAACTTTTTATATTTCAAATTTCTTTAACTTTTCTATTTCAAATTTTCAATATCAAATTTCTCCAACGCATCTGACCACCTCGCCGAACTATTGAAAAACCACTCGACTTGAGTTGTTATATAATTATTGGTGACTGTTAATATCCAAACCTATGTGTCAGTTTTTAACTTTGCTTAACCTTATTTGTTTCACTACATACTTTGTATAATTGCTTTCTGTATTTTGGTCCTTTAGAGCCGCTCTTATTCTCATTATCCACTAACATCTGGTGTATATCTATATCGCGACCAAAAACCAATCTCAAAATCTATAATTATTACTGATCCCTTTGACAATTCCGTTTCTTTTTACTAAAACCTTTCCTCGGAATTTCACAACGTGCGACAAGTCCCTTAGTTCTGGTTTGTTGGATACTTTCACCACCGCAATAACCTTTCCAACCAAAGCTCAACGAACAAAGTTTGCCACTTTATCCTTTTCTTATTTGCTACTTGCTAAATTTATTTTAGACTTTTATAGTTTACAATTTTTTAAACAAAACTCGACTAACCAACGCCAGGAAGATCAAAGAACCGATTTGAGGAATTTAAGTGTTTCTGGATAATTGACATATTCTCTTAGTGCTTTTGTAAAGTCGCACCTAAAAAAAAGGGGCTGCATCGTACTCTAAAGGTTACGCGCGTCATCCTATATTCTTGATATTGTGGGATATTATCTATGGAATCCAGTCGATGCGTTTAAACCAAATCAATCTGTAAACGTCTCGATCCTCTTCAGAAAGCAAAATTTGTATCAAAGCCTTCTACATCGGCTCTATTAAACCAATTCGTCCAGTTCGGAAATTCAAAAGAGCTGCAAAAGGATGTTAGTAGAAGATTTGGTTCTGCGGTGAGTGTTGAGAGATAGCTTTGTTCCAGACCGTTTTCAAGTATCAAAAACTATTCTAACTTTCGTCGTCGTTTTATCTTCCCTATAGACAGCCCTCTGAAGCATATAATATAGCCGAGCGTCTTTCGTTGATGCATTCACCTTCTCAGCATAACCAAACGAAAGAAATTTATTAATAGCAGTATCATATGCAAATAATTTACAAGGTTCTCTTCGCCAGCTCCTCACTAAGGCATCCAGCCTTGAGAGCGCACATCACCCATGTGATTTGATTCTAAAAACTGAAGATGGATTCGAAATTGAAGTGCACAAAAACGTTGTATCCTCGGCAGGTAACTACTTCAAAGATTTACTAACACTACTAATGAAAGAGAAGTTCGAAGAGTCTATTTTACTGCCAGATATAACTGCAGACTAATTACGTTCATCAAATCGAAGATGTAGAAAAAATTGTCAAATATGCTGTGATTTTTCAGCTTGGACAATTAGTTGAAATCTGTTCGCTAGCACTGAGCGAATCAATTTCAGATCCTAGCTGCCTGAAATATTGGCGGCTTGCTGGAAAAAATCTAATCTATAGTTTGGTGGATAAGTGTTTGGAGTATATCGTTAGCAAAGCTGATCATCTTTTCGAGAGCTCATTAATGTGTGACTTGACCATCGAGGAGATGAGATGTTTACTTGCTGATACCAGATTGCATCAACAATGCGATGAAAAGAAGATCTTTGAACATGTATGGAAATGGGCTGAAGTAAAGTTTCTGAAACCAACAGCTTCTCGCAAATATTTTCGAAAGTTGTCGATTTACTACACTTCTCTAAATTGAAAATTGAATTTGTTTTTCAAAAATTGTTTGGTAGCGACAATGAAGATGTTTTAGCCAACGCAGAACTGTTGAGAAAAGTTGCTAAATTAACTAAGCAAAATAATGAGGATAAAGTTCCCAGCCGTTTTCTATTTGATAAATCAACTCAGCTGTTATTGGGATTGGCATCAAAAAAGATATTTATCGGCCTTGGAGAAGAGAACACCATGGAAAAAGTAACCAAATTTCCACTAGGTTTTGGTTATACAACATTCGACAATAAATTGTTAATGTGTGGAGGAATAGGAGAGAATTCTATTGCTAATTCTTGTGAATTGTTCGAGCCAAGTACACAGGAGTGGAAAAGTTTCCATCTATGAACACAGAGAGGTCGTGGCATGAATATATTGTTTTACTTTTGAAAAGAGATTAATCTTCAACACTCGATCAAAGAAATTTACCGAAGAAATATGTCGTAACAATTTTAATTGTAATTTTAATTTTTGTGATCTTGACGGTTACTTTTATGGCTTTGGGTATGACAAAGATTCTGCTAATAAATGTTCCGTGGATCTCGTTCAATATCATATTGATGGAAAAGTAGGATTTAAAAAATCTTATAATTTTTCCGAGGCAACACAAACTGCTATCGTATCCTTATATTACTAATAATTTCTATTGTTTATGTGTCATAATAGAGAAAAATACATTTTTTGCTTTTGTTTTCATTTTAAACTTACCATCGCCACAATATTCCCCCACCAGCAAGACCGGAAGAGTCTAGCGAAAACGAGCAGGAACGTTTATGGTTCGTCGAGAGCTGGTTACGCGCTTGGGAAGGCTATTCTCACTGTCAGGAAAACTGACAGTACGACGAGGACCTGAGACGTCCGGTTGAGCGATTTCGTCTGTCGATCTTGAAATATCACCTGTTGGATGTGATTCACTTGATGAGTTTATATCTGCCTCTTCTTCGAAACATGGTTTGAGGCGGCTAATAGAAATGTTGATTTCTCTTCTTTTAAAACGCAGAGTGAAGTATTTCTCCGTCCTTTTGATAACTTGTATGGTGGGTGTAAAGAGGCCCGAGGAGCGTCCGTAGGTACTAAAACGCGACCTAGATTTTTGAATGTAAATAATTTAGTTAATGAATTGTTTGAGGCCGGAACGGGTTTAATTTGGGACATAGCACTGCGGAGGGTTGCTATGAACTCAATTTGTGGCTTGAAAGAACTAGAATTTTGGAAAAAATCATACGGTAAACGAATCATACGTAAACCATCTCTGCGGCTGTAGCGCCAAGCTACTCCAAATTAATCTCTGTTCCTTGACACAAAATTGAGGCGAAATAAGCCTAGTCGGGGACACCAATAAGGGGAATCTAGCGAACTGATAAGAGGTTCCTCTTGAAACTTATCTTTATCCTCTTTTGTAATGGCTTTCCTTTGATTTACATTTTATTTTTTTAAAAAAGAAGAACAATTTTACACTTTCTATTTTTAAATATTAAAAAAAAAAAAAAAAACTTATTTTTATAATTACGTTTTACAGCTATTGCTTTAAAGGAATTAATACTTTTTTATTTCCCTTCTAAAAGGAAACAAAATCAAGACTCAACTGACAATAATTGATTTTTATAAAAAAACTATTTTTTGACATGAATCGAGGCCTGCCGAAAAACTATCCCTCGCAAACGTAACAAAGTGTTAACGAACAAATTAAAAATTTAACGAGACGAGTTATCGAATAAAGCTGAACCAGAACATGGAAGTATAAAGAACTAAAAATGAAACAATACCATCGCCACATACTTCACTTTGTGTCACTTTTCGTGGCTGAGTGCAACTTGTACGCATAGGCATGTGATCAAACAAACTATGCGGTGGCTGCCTCGGTATATACCCACTCTCGTCGTCACTGTCATAATCAGACACGTGAGGACGTTCAGGAGTGGAATGATCTACGCATTCCAAAATTCTTGGATCATTAAGCCATCCATCGTTTGCAACAGATAGCGATGCAGGCCTCTGAACAGCATGATCCGAACTCTCTACCTGATCTATTGGATGCTGATTAGTGGTTGGTGGAACAATAACAGATTGTTCACTATCAGCATCTGACGAAACGTCAGTAGATACAGGGAGAACAACAGGACCCAAATCTGACGCATTCGGCGGTTCAGTAATTTTACGTCTTTTACCCTTAGGTCGTCGACCTATGCTGCCCTTCCTTTTGGGCATTGAAAAAAAAAATGGAAAAGGGAATTAAAAAAAAAAAAATAATAAATAAAAAAAAGACCAAAAACGAAATAAAAAAAAGCCTTGAAAGAAAAACCTCGATCTGAAAGAAAAAGGGAAAGAAAAATGTTTGAGAAATAACATAAAATTTAGTTAAAGATATAAATAATATAATTAAAAAAAATTCACTATATACGAAAAAAAAATGAAGTAAGGAAAATCATAAGGTAATTAATAATAATAATTATATAGAAATAAAGATGTTTGAAATAGAGTGGTAGTAGTGAAATAAATAAAAAATTCGCGTACATTCCCAAAATGAAGGGAATAAATAAATTTGAGGAAAATGTATTTAATTTAAGTCCCATAGTCCATAGCTTATGCATTGAAAAAGATTGAAAATGAAATAACTATATTGAAATATAATTTTGTTTAAACGTCCCAAATCCGTTGATAAATATTGAAATATAAAAATATTATTTCTAAATAAAATGTAAACACCCCAAAGACCTTCATAATGCTTAATTAAAACATTTCGTAATAAATGCAGTAAATGGAAATGTAATTAATATAATAATTTTTGAACGTCGCAAATGCCATGTTAAATTATGAAAAAAACAAATTATCGTAGTAAACGAAATGTATAAATATAAATATATATTTATTTAAAAATCCCATATCCCTTCGTATTTCGTTGAAAATGAAATATGCCGACATATTACTTATATAATAAAATTAATTTAAACGTCCCACGTCCCATCGTAAAATGTATTATTAACATTCTAAGTCATAAAATAAATATACCGACGTATTAGTAAAATAATGTAAGTAAATTAATCGTCCCAGATTCCTGCGTAAATTTCATAATGAAAAACTTGTTGATTTCCAATGACGTCCCAATCCCAATGAAAAAGTTTCATGATAATATTTAAATAATATTTATATAATTTATTGCAACGTCCCAAAATCCCTTAATAAAATGTTAAACGTAAATATAACATTGAAAATACTTCTTTGTTATATTTTTTAATTAATTTTTGAAATCACTAATTTTGACAATTTAGGACCTGTTGATGAGTCAAAACCAAAACTTGAAACTTGTCACCCAAAATGAAATGGGTTGTGTGATGAAATAATAAATTAAAATGTTTGCACAATTTGGTATGTACCAAATAATAAAAAAAAAATTGCTTCTTGAAGAAACATTATAAATATAAAAAAAAACGCATTTATAAATAACTAAAAATTGATGTTAACTTTCCAAAAATATAATAACTAAAATGGATTAATTACCGTTGTTGTAATAGATAGTTATATTTGTTTTGCATTCTCGCTACACGTTTTAAATACGATAATAGCTTCAATACAAATAATTTAATTTGTTTATCTAAAACTAAAAAGAACTCATTACTTCCCGAAAATGTAATGATTGGAGTGGAGTAATATCAACGATATGATAATTACTCGTATTTTGTTGATTTTTATAAATATACTAAAATTTTAAAATTCAAGCAAAAACACGAAATCCGATTTTTGTAAAATTTAGAAAAAAAAAAAGTGAAATAAAGGCAATTGCAAATAAAAATTGTAGTGCTTTAAAAAAACATAAATTGCGTATTGAAATTTAGGCAAAAAAAGGTATCGTTAAAAACAGCGTGACACTGAAATAAAGGAAAGTATGGGTAAAATACATAGGGCATTAAAAAGAGCACACATTATATATTAAAATGCACCATAAAACTGGTAAACCGACAATTTTAAAATATTATAGAAATGCGTCGTGAAATAAAGAAAAGTACACTTAAAAAGCATACTGCATTAGAAAGAACCGAAATAGTAACTATGATTCATGGTGAATGAGGAAAACAAAGTAATTAAAAAAAAAAAGTGATAAAACTGAAATAAAGAAAAACCCATCATAGTAAATTAGAAAGAGCACACAATTTCGATTGAAATTGCACTAAAATAAGGAAAATTAACTTTTTAAAAAATTTCGGAAAAAAAACTGAATAAAAATAAAATGAAACCAATCCAGCCTTACAATCATAGTACATTAGAAAAATGATAAATAACAGATAATGATTAAGCATAAATATATAAAAAAAAATTTTGACGATTTTTGATAAAAACCGGATTAAATAAAATATAAAAAACTACATAAGAAAATAACACAGTAAATTACAAAAGGCACACAATATATGCATGTCCCACACATCAAACTTTCAGTGTTACACAGTAACCCCACCTTCCACACCCACAGAAATACCATCAACCCACGAATCACACATTTAAAACAATTTATGAGTTACCCATCAGACATATAATTATTGACTTCTGCCTTTCCGAATATATATAAGCGATATATTTTTGAATTCGCAACTATATATTGTTAGAAAAACATTATTAAATATGAATAATAAACTTAAATAGAAAAAGAATAAAAAAACGCATAATATATAAGAATTTTGAATGTTATTTTTATTTTGTATAAATATATACTGATAAAGGAAGAAAAAATGAAATGTATTTGTAAAAGTTGTTATGGAATATATCGAAGATTCATAATAAAAATTGATAAAAAATTGTGTTGAAATAATTATCCGTGCAATTTTGAATTTCGAATAAAATTGCATGGCTTATTGGAAATATGAAATTAATGCAACTATCCACCAAGTGCGATAAGTAGAACTATAAACAAAGTTGAAGTATCCAGCAAATCTAACTATCCATTAAATGAACCCAGTCCAACTATCGATGAAATCCATGAAGTACAACTATCCGGCAAGTTAAACATTCCAGCAAGTCCCAAAAAAAAAAAAAAAAAAATGAAACTATCCGCCAAGTGCACAATTCAGAAAATGCACTTTATTAAAACAACCAAGTGCACAATTCAGAAAGCGCACTTTATTAAAACAACTATAAAAAAATGAACACTTTCACTGAACTCGCGGAACTTTAAAATATTAACTTTTTTAAAAAAAATCAACACTTTCACTGAACTCGCGGAACTTAAAAATATAAACTTTTTTAAAAAAATAAAAAGAAATGAATAAATAAAATAATAATAACTTATTCACATATTTCGTGTGTTTCCTATTTAGATATTTATATTAAATAATAAATTCATAACATAAAATTGTAAAGTTGTAGAAAATAAAAAAGTATGTAAAGTGGAAAACCGTATAAAACAAATGAAATGATAAAATATTATTAAATCTTTATAACAATATCCGAAATAAAAGCGTTTAATAAATTTAACTTAAAAATAGCATAAATTATCGCAACAGTACTGTTTAACAAAACGGATAAGAATTAAATTGAAATATGTATTTATAATACTGTAAAAAAAAGCGAAAACATGAAGCGAAATAAATGTTCTGTATTGATATACAGAAAGAAATTGCTCGTTAATTTGTATAAATATATATAAAATAAAATGTTTTAAAGAATTGAATTAAAAATAAATTTTCACAAATAATCGCGATTATACAAATTGACAGAACACATAAGAATTTAACTGAAAAATTTCACAAATAATCGCGACAATAGAGTTTAAGAAAGTAGATGAAAATGAAAATTAAATATGAATTTGTAACACCGTAAAAAATGCAGAACTATAAAACGAATATAAATGTTCTCCACTGATATATAGAAATAAAGTCCTTGTTAATAAAAAAATAAAATATATCAAATACAATCTTTGAATTAATTTAACTGAAAATGTTTAAATATTCGCGACAGTACACTTTAAGAGAATTATTCATAATTAAATTGAAATATTTATATAGAAAACAATAAAAAGATTAAAAAAGCTTGTAAAAAAGAAGAAAAATAAAAAAAATGATAATATAAAAATAAATTATAAAACAAAAATGATATAAGAAATAAAATAATAATTAATAATAATAATATAATAAAATAAACCTTAAACGTTTTTTGAAAGAAAAAAACGTATTTAATCCCTCAAAAAAAACGGACGTCCAAAATATATAAAGATGAAAATCTATAAGCAAATAAAAAAATTCATATAAGTTTAATACGAAAATAAAATGTAAATCTAATTATATATATTATATATAGCAGCAGTAAACACTCATGTTCGCATATTTTTAGCTTGAAGCGGAATTAAAATTACGACTTCGACTTCGTGTGAAATGGTAAATACATATCGCAAGATACAATTGCATGTACGACTTCGACTGTGACTCTGACTGAAAATAAACTTTGCTCAAACTGCAAAATTGGTGTTCGCTGCGGCCAAGTTCAGTTCAATCGCAGAAGTCGGAACTTCGGGTTTGTTGAAGCAATTGAAGCATTAATTTAATTACAAATATTTGAAAAAAGCACAACGTACAGAGTCTAACCAAAAACTGGATTGGAGGGTTAGTTTACTTTTTTCCTAGTGCTTTATAGTGTAGGGAAGCCAACACAATGAACCAATCAAAAATCTTAGCAGTAAGGATAAAATATCGCTTAAGGTTTTATTTACGATGGTTGAAAAAATGGAATATATGAAAAAAACACAACGTGTCAACGTACAAAGTCCAACCAAAAACTGGATTGGAGGGTTAGTTAACTTTTTTCCTAGTGCTTTATAGTGTAGGGAAGCCAACTCAATGAACCAAGCAAAAATAATTCCACTTAGGACAAAAATCTCTTAAGGTTTTATTTACGATGGTTTGAAAAAGTAAATATTTGAAAAAAGCACAACGTGTCAACATACAGAGTCCAACCAAAAACTGGATTGAAAGGTTAGTTTACTTTTTTCCTAGTGGTTTATAGTGTAGGGAAGCCAACACAATGAACCAATCAAAAATCATAGCAGTAAGGATAAAAAATCGCTTAAGGTTTTATTTACGATGGTTTGAAAAAGTAAATATTTGAAAAAAGCACAACGTGTCAACATACAGAGTCCAACCAAAAACTGGATTGGAGGATTAGTTAACTTTTTTCTTAGTGCTTTATAGTGTAGCGATACCAACGAAATAAAGTTAGAAAAAAAAATTCGAGATAGGACATAAAACCACTTAATGTTTTATTAAGGATAGTTGGAAAAAGTAAATATTTGAAAAAAGCACAACGTGTCAACGTACAGAGTCCAACCAAAAACTGGATTGAAAGGTTAGTTTACTTTTTTCCTAGTGCTTTATAGTGTAGGGAAGCCAACACATTGAACCAATCAAAAATCTTAGCAGTAAGGATAAAATATCGCTTAAGGTTTTATTTACGATGGTTGAAAAAATGTAATATATGAAAAAAACACAACGTGTCAACATACAGAGTCCAACCAAAAACTGGATTGGAGAGTTAGTTAACTTTTTTCCTAGTGCTTTATAGTGTAGGGAAGCCAACACAATGAACCAATCAAAAATAATTCCAGTTAAGATAAAAAATCTCTTAAGGTTTTATTTACGATGGTTTGAAAAAGTAAATATTTGAAAAAACCACAACGTGTCAACATACAGAGTCCAACCAAAAACTGGATTGGAGGATTAGTTTACTTTTTTCTTAGTGCTTTATAGTGTAGCGATACCAACGAAATAAAGTTATAAAAAAAAACTCGAAATAGGACATAAAACCACTTAATGTTTTATTAAGGATAGTTGGAAAAAGTAAATATTTGAAAAAAGCACAACGTGTCAACGTACAGAGTCCAACCAAAAACTGGATTGAAAGGTTAGTTTACTTTTTTCCTAGTGCTTTATAGTGTAGGGAAGCCAACACATTGAACCAATCAAAAATAATTCCACTTAGGACAAAAAATCTCTTAAGGTTTTATTTACGATGGTTTGAAAAAGTAAATATTTGAAAAAAGCACAACGTGTCAACATACAGAGTCCAATCAAAAACTGGATTGGAGAGTTAGTTAACTTTTTTCTTAGTGCTTTATAGTGTAGCGATACCAACGAAATAAAGTTATAAAAAAAAATTCGAAATAGGACATAAAACCACTTAATGTTTTATTAAGGATAGTTGGAAAAAGTAAATATTTGAAAAAAGCACAACGTGTCAACGTACAGAGTCCAACCAAAAACTGGATTGAAAGGTTAGTTTACTTTTTTCCTAGTGCTTTATAGTGTAGGGAAGCCAACACAATGAACCAATCAAAAATCTTAGCAGTAAGGATAAAATATCGCTTAAGGTTTTATTTACGATGGTTGAAAAAATGGAATATATGAAAAAAACACAACGTGTCAACGTACAAAGTCCAACCAAAAACTGGATTGGAGGGTTAGTTAACTTTTTTCCTAGTGCTTTATAGTGTAGGGAAGCCAACTCAATGAACCAATCAAAAATAATTCCACTTAGGACAAAAAATCTCTTAAGGTTTTATTTACGATGGTTTGAAAAAGTAAATATTTGAAAAAAGCACAACGTGTCAACATACAGAGTGCAACCAAAAACTGGATTGGAGGATTAGTTTACTTTTTTCTTAGTGCTTTATAGTGTAGCGATACCAACGAAATAAAGTTATAAAAAAAATCTCGAAATAGGACATAAAACCACTTAATGTTTTATTAAGGATAGTTGGAAAAAGTAAATATTTGAAAAAAGCACAACGTGTCAACGTACAAAGTCCAACCAAAAACTGGATTGGAGGGTTAGTTAACTTTTTTCCTAGTGCTTTATAGTGTAGGGAAGCCAACTCAATGAACCAATCAAAAATAATTACACTTAGGACAAAAAATCGCTTAAGGTTTTATTTACGATGGTTGAAAAAATGTAATATATGAAAAAAACACAACGTGTCAACGTACAGAGTCCAACCAAAAACTGGATTGAAGGGTTAGTTAACTTTTTTCCTAGTGCTTTATAGTGTAGGGAAGCCAACACAATGAACCAATCAAAAATCATAACAGTAAGGACATAAAATCCCTTAACGTTTTATTTACGATGTTTTGAAAATGAAATATTTGAAAAAATCACAACATGTCAAGGTACTTAGTAATAGAAAAAACTGAACAGGATGGCCAGTTGAGTTTTTTCGTAGTCCTTAATAGTGTATAGATACCGAAACAATGAAGCAATCCAAAAAAATTTCAATAAGGACTTAAAATCCCTTAACGTTTTATTAAAGATTACTGAAAAAATCACAACATGTCAACATACAGATTAATAGAAAAACTTGGCATTTGGGAAGCCGTTATGACAGTGCTATAATGAAATAGTAGCACATATAAAATAACAACACAAAACACACACATTTTCCTACACTTGCGCTCAGACCTCCTTGATTTAATACGTCAGTTATTTATATAAATAAGAACTATATAAAAAACTCGCAAGATATTTTAACAATTAAAGTATTATATATGACTTTAATTAGTAACATTTAAAATAAATCACAACAATGTACACATAAATCCACACGTATTTATTTATTTAAAATTTAGCATCTGCAGAATTAATTTGAAATAAGCGGCATGAGCTTTTCTTTATATTAGTTTTAATTGTTATTAATTATAGTATTGCTAACAAATAATTTAAAAAATGAAAAGTGAAATTGAAAATAACTTACCTGAAAAATATTTTAAACACAAATTCACACGACACAACTGACAATAAACACATAAGAATTAAATTAGTACTTGTTCCTGTGAAAATATTTCCAGAAATGACAACTACTGCTGCTATAAGTAAAAGTCTTCCTGAACTTTGAGAATGGTAAAGTGTAAAGTTTGATAAAGTCGTTATTTTGAAATATTTTAATGTTTGTAATATTTGTAATGTTAATAATAAATATATAAAGATTTTCATAGTTATTTAAAGAAAGATAGTTAAATATCTTTATTGTTATAATTTAATTTTTAAGTAATAGAATATAAATGTGATTGATACGTTTCAAGTAAACATTTAATAATAATATTACTGTAATTAGTTGGGATGGGCCAGATTGGTGTTGCTATTTAGAAAATATAAATAATATAGATTTACTTAGATATTATTTGAGAGCTAACTTTGGTCGTTTGCATGGAATTGGTATTTTAAAAAATTTTCGTCATTATATGATTGATTAGTTGGGAAAATTGACAGTTTATGTTTGAAAAATATAAATAGTATAGATTTCCTTAATTATTATTTGAGAGAAAAGTTAATGGATTTGTATACAATTTAGATTTTGCAAACACGACGCCATTTGGAATTGAAATTCAATGTGCTTACATGCGACAGTTAAGTGTTTTATAAATAGTATAGATTTCCTTAGTTATTATTTGACATACAACTTGATAGTTATTGTGTGTAATAATAAATAATGAATGTTTTCATATATTATTAGATATAATTGGACAGCTAATTTGTAGCTTTTGCATATAATTCAGATTTATTGAACATGACGTGATATGTAACTAAAATAGGATGTTATTATTTGTGCAAGTTTGCTACTTCTGTTTGAAAAATATAAATAGTATAGGTTTGCTTAGCTATAATTTGACACATAATTTGAAGTACGTGGACATGAACGTAGTATAAGTGTTGATAGTTTGATTTGATGAATAGCAGCTATATTTGAAAGATACTTGAAGTTGATGGATATTTGATATTGGTGAATAGTTATGATTCATATACAAATGGTACGCGTTTGACGCTTTTGACGCATTTAACGGTTTTGACGCGTTTAACGGTTTTGACGCATTAAAGAGATTTGATACTTTAATGTTACTAACTATATGTATTAATAAACAGAAAAATGTAGTCAGTGTAATCAGTGTAATCAGTGTAGTCAATGTAGTCAGTGTAGTCAGTGAAATAATTATAAAGTGTAACTGTTGTTTCTATATATATCACCGAATATAAATTTATTATAATTATTGTAAGGTATTAGTTAAAATGTAATTAATTAAATTAAATATTTAATTTTTAAAAATTTTATATTAATATTGAATCGTTCCACTTGAATTAATGAGCACCATGCATTAGCCAGAAAAACCAAGTCAGTGGGGAATCCCATGATAATGGCACATTGTAAAAATGATAGCGAGTAGGACAGAAGCAATTTTCGATACAGTAAGTAATAAAATGTATTTAAATATATTAAAAATATCTAATAGTACTAAAAATAAATTTCAGAACAATGAACAACATATTTGAAAGAAGAGCTCGTCCAGCAGGTAAAATTATAATAAAAATTATCAAAATAGATATATTTTATACTATAATATTTAGAAGGTGGACTGGCACCACCACCACCGCCTCCACCACCACCTCCACCACCATCACCACCACCACCAGCAGAAGTAGCCGAACCGAGGCCAGTTAGCATGATTAGACGGCAGAGGCAACGGCAACGTTTACGCCAACGTCAAAATGGTAGATCGGATGAGGCTGCAACAACAGTAAACATCCATAATAAGTGTATATTTAATATTAACAAAATTGTTATATTAAATAAAAAATAATATGGAAATATAAAATAAAATGATTTATTTCTGTTTTTTATATAAGTATAAAGTAAATAAATAATGAGGGTGCAGTTAATTATAATTTAACAGATAACGTGACGCGTTTGTATGGAATAGATTTTGTGCCAAATACGCTAGTTAAATGTTTTATAAATAGTATAGATTTGCTTAGTTATTATGTATTTGACAGATATCTTAGTAATAATTGTGTGGGATTATAAATAATGTATTTTTTCATAAGTATTATTTGACAACTAATTTGGCGCGTTTATATAAAATAAAGATTTTGTGTACATGACATCATTAGGAGCAAAAATAGAATTTGATTAGTTGCAACATTTTACTCTTTCTGTTTGAATAATATAAATAGTGTAGGTTTCCTTAGTTATTATTTGTCAGCTGACTTGGCGCGTTTGTATGTAATTCAGATTTTATAAACACGACGCCATTTGCAATTGAAATACAATGTGCTAACATGCGTAACAACTGTAGCCGTTAAACAGTTATTAACTCATAACCTATTCAGGTCACACCGAAAAAAGCCGATATTTTTTAAAATGACGTGCTAAGGGAACAAATTATCGTTGAGAATAGGTTTGAAAATAGGTTTGAGAATAGGTTTAGGGCTAATAACTCTTAAAGGGCTTCAGATAGCACATTGGGTGTAATAGGTTATATTAAAGAGGAGAGTCTACAGTTTTTATAAAAAAAAGTTATGTTAACGACCACTTTGCAAAAATAATAGAGGTCAAAGTAAAAAAAAGGAAAGAAAATCCGAAATTTCTAGTTTAGACCTTCATAACTTCTGAGGGGAGAGGGGTACGGGGCTGGTTGAGCTGTCGTTTGAAAGGCCATGAAGTTCTGCATACAGTGAGCCCTTAACTGTGACCATACGCCTTGTAGTTTTTAATATACAGGGTGTTTTGTGAAAACCTACCTTTTTTTATGAATCACCCTGTAACTCCTAAACGGTTGATATTGCCCCTCCCCCCTGCCATACAATTTTTGGTTCGTCTAGGTGAGTACTATCACCTCCCGCTCTATGGACCTCCTAAGGGGAAACACCCTGTATAAGTTATTCGGACAGTTTATGACTGAGTAGCATTTGAGTTGATTGATTCTATTGGTTTATTGATTTTTCCGATAAATCTGAATTCATAGTAAAACTTTTCCTAGCAAATAGAGTGTACGAATATGAAAACAAGGTGGCTGTGTTCTTTTGTGTCCGCAGAACATAGCAGAACAAAAGATACGCAAAACAACGACTCATACATTTTCATAGAAGATATAAATGAACTCGCTTCAATCGACAAAACAATTTTTTCTCTCCAATATATGGGAGTTCTAGAACAAGGTACACAAAAGAACACAGCTAGTATTCTGCTTACAATTACAATTACAATTAAAAAAAAAGACAGAAAAAATGCCTTATTTCTAACATACGATGCCGCCCTATACTTCACAACACAAGTCATTCTGGAAAAATTACGTTTTTATTAATTGACTTTCACAAAAGAGTAAAATTATCTTAATTCTCTTTATCTGGTTAAATATAAAAATTTTAAAGTTTTGTTTTTTCTTGTTGTATTGTATGTTCCACTACACAAATATGCTACTTTACGTGTATTAGAAATTAGGATTTTTTATAAAAAGTATTATAGTATGTATATTGTATATTATAAAATATTATATAAAAGTGTTCTAAATCTAAAATTCGTAGAGTTAAAGTTTTTGTAATTATTATAGTATTAATATAAATTGAAAAAAAAAAACAAAAATAATATAATATTGTAGCAAATTGTCAAGAATGTAAACGCTAATAAATAATCATGTGCTGAGATACTGTAAACTAAAAATGTTGATTATTAACAAAAACAACAATATTATAACTGAAAATATGAAGTTTAAAAAGAAATACTGCATCGCGACAATGAGACTGACTAAGGTTATTTTTCGGTAAAAATTAAACGAGAAATAATTGCTGAATGAATATTATAAATAAAAAATAAAAAAAATATGAAAAAAAGGTTTATTATTACAATATTATCGATATTTCGATTTAAAAGTAGACCTAGACCTTGAAAAAACATGTTTCAATTGATAAATTTAACGAAATCAGTATGAAAAACTAAATCTGCACTTCCTGTAAATAACTTTAAGAGAAACCTTTTTATATATTATGTTTTATATGTGTATATGTATATGTTTACGTATGTATTTTTTATTGTTCGGTTTGGAATTGAAAATTATTCGTGCAAATGTTGTTGCTCTTATTTCTTATAACTTTCATTTTATTTATAGTTTCTTTTTTGAAGAGCAAAATTTGGATTAGATTTTTATTATTACTAAAAGTGTTATATTTATTACTGTATTAGATGCTTTGGAGAAAAATTCTTAAACAGAAAAAAATGTTTATTTAGTTAAGGATATGTAAAAAATAGTAAGTTTAAATAAATTGAAAATTTCACAATTATTTCGAAAATTTTATTTTTCATTGAAAATTTCAGAACTTTTGTGTATTTGTCAGTGAATTTGGGCTCCATAACAAAATCAAATTAATACTATTATTTATTACAGTTACATTTTTTTACACTTTCAGCTGATCAACTTCAAATAATAAAGTAACTATATTACGTTTCCCTAAGGTGTGAATAGAGGCAGCTGTAGTGGAGATGCTACATGCATGGTCAATGTTTTGATGAATTATATAGTCTGATCCCTTGTGGAATTATTCCTGCATGCAATACTCGCGCACGTCCTTTCACCTTTCAAAATATTTTGGATCGTACAGTAAAATAGCATGATACTTTCTTATCCCGAACTATACGAATGTGAAACAATCTACCACTTCCTGTTTTTACCTCGGGCATACCATCTGCGAATATTTAAGAGTGACATACAGCACCTCCGCCACTTTCCTCGTGTCCCTTAATACTTTCCCTATCTCCTTTCTGCCATGCTGTGCTTTTCATCATAGGGTATCCCCTGAGCTTGGGTTTATAATATAAAAACATAAAAAGATGGATGAGTGTTTTAAATTAAAAAAAAAAAAAAGTTATGGGCGCCGAGTAGCTTGGGAGATACCACGAAGCCATAATTCAGTTAAAGCACAAGAAGTAGGAAATTCAATGTTGTTAACTATATTTCACAATTTAACAAATATGTAATGAAAAATTACAAACACAGCGTCTACACAAAATACTTTTTGTTTTAACATCTAGCAAAACAAAAGAAAGAAAAGTAAATAATATTCCTTGTTAGGTACTTAGCTTTTGGTTCCCTGCCCTTATTGAGAATCGCCAATTACTTCCTAAGACTCCCAAGTCTTTTTTTTTTAACAAATCGTCAAACGGTTCATAAGCTCCGCTTCTCACTGCACTTCATTTTCAGTTTTTTTTTTTACCACTTTAATTTCTTTCATAATACAATCTTACTTTTTACCTCTTTTCCCTATCTGACTCGTGTTCTACTTTTTCCCTCCTATTCCTATGTCGCCGCCCGGAAATGATCTTGCCTGGCCTCAGAGAGCACAAACGACCGATATTTTTCATGTACTAAATGAATGCGCTTTTTCATTCAACCTTATGTTCGCTTCTCAATTTAAAAATTTGTTCTATTTTATTTTCATTCTACAAGGCTTATTTTATAATTAATTTTGTATATCAATACACTTAAGTTGTGTAGATTTCATGTCAAACGATGGTTCACACCTCCCCAAAAATACAAAGCGAACTCTAGTTTAAATGCTTCATAAAAAGAGTCTGGATGATAAGAAAGATGATTCAAGGGACTTACTAGTTGCGATAATAAAATATGTATTGAGCACACAATTATGACAGACAACAAGTATAGTGTAAGTAATAAGCAAGTAATTTTAAAACTGAATCAAAATACCTTGGAAATAATTACCGCTGCTTCTGTCCTTAATGTTTGCTTCTACAATTTATTTTAAAATGCAAAAAAATTAAAATAAAAAAAAATATTATGGTGCTGAAAAAATGGATCCTTCAAGAAATTACGACTTAGATGCAGCAATCATAGCTCTGAGAGAATTACGAGTTAAATATTATTATCATTTACTTTCCAGGCTAATCAAATAAAATTTTAGGTATCATGGGCACATCGGACCTCATTCACTCTACTAGATGAATAATTACATCACATGACAAAACTTATAAAATATATTTGTGATAAATATGTACGCGCTCGGAAGAAGACGACACCACTACTAAGAAATTGTGACAAAGTTTAAGAACTATTGCATATCTGAGGATGAAGACTCTATAAAACTAGTGTTTGTATCTATACATAATTTATCACTTAATCTAGGAAACCTGACTTCTGGGATGATCTTTCAAGGTTTTGGCTTATTCATTTGAAGACTCTTCCTTTAGTTCAATTATTAATGCGAAGGTTTTTAGTACTGTAAACGCAATGCGGTTGGCCTTAATGATCTATTACATAGACCTAAGTTTATTAAAATTATATTTTACATTTTTTTCAATAACATTATCATAAGGTCATCCTTCCCTGCAATCTATAAACAGTCAAAAATTATACCCATCCCATAAAAAAGCTTCGAATTCACCAGATTTTTGTCCCATTATCTACTATCCACTTTCATACTAGTATTTCTTTCAAAGGCATTTGAAAAGATTTTGCATATGCAAGCCAGTCTTTTTCTTAAGAGTGGAAACCTATTAACCAAATATCATTCAGGTTTAAGGGCTAATCGTAGTTGCACTGCACTGCATTGATTAAAGTCGCTGATAATATAAGAATTGCTTTAGAAGACGCCAAGTTAATAATGCTAAATTATTTGGATTTCTCCAAGTTGTTTGACATGGTGAACCATATAATTCTTGTTGAAACATTTCGTTCCAATTTCGATTTTTCTTGCTCTGCTTGTAAAATAATTTTGGTCATATCTAGATCCCCAACAACAGAAGTTATTTTGTAGAGACATTGATTTTCTCCCCGTATAAAAAACTGGAGTACCGCAGGGATCTGTTCTCGGCTGCTCATCTATTTTAAATTAGTGCAACTTTCACATGTATTCGAACGATATTCAACTTTTTATACTTGCATGTATCTAGACATAGTAGTGCTCCTATATTGCGTTATTTTTGGTATATGGTCACTTTAAAAATATATATCTCGATAACGAGGCCGAGCACCACCATAATTTTTGGCACAAGGATAAATAAGGCTTCTAGCTCCAAAATAAAAATACAAAAAAAAAATTACAGATCCTCAATTTTAATAGTAAACATTGTTCTTTTATTTTGAAAAAAAAAAATACTATTATTAACATAAAAAAGTTTCGTTAGCTGGGTCGTGTCGGGTGGAAACAAAATAATACGGTTGAGCTATTTTCGTATTCCATACAAACTGAAAAATTTTCATCCAAATCGGATATGGTCGGGTCCAAAACATGCACAGTTTTATCGTTTTCATATGGAATGGCTGTTAATAGAACTTTTTGATAGACTGAAAATATTGATAGCCTTCTGTGCAAGATTAGGTCTGGAGAACACGATTTTAATAGAGAGACCACATATTGAACGTAGCCGAGGAATAGGGTAAGATAGCACCGGCAGAGGCCTCGTCCTGTACTGTGTTGCCTGTGGTTGAGACACAGTTTCCTATGCTGCTGATTTTGCACAGTATTGTGATTGTCTCTTAAAGTTTTAAGTGAAATATTATATAATACCAGCGGAGAAACTAATGGAAATGTATTCGTATTAAAATTAAATTTATAATATATTAATAATTGGCTTGGCACTTATTAAGTAGCTTTTATTTAGTATGTTTTAAACTTTTTCTTTCTTTTCAAGAACTATCATATCTTTATAATGAAAGCTCTTTCAGAAATCTTACCTCGAAGCTGTAAAGTAATCATTCCTTGTGGAATTGAATTCCACAAAATTCCTTTTCGTTTGAATTCCTTTTTTTAACTCCATATGGCGAGCATTAAAACATTTCTCAATACCTTAAATCTAATCCGGAAATTGTTGTTTGAGTTAAACGTCTCTTAAAACAACCGTTATAACACTTCCTGACTTTCAGAATAAATTATGCATGAAATGTAATTTATGTATTAAAGCTTTTGAAAATCAATTAGAAAGTATTTTCATAGGAAAGAAATTTAAAAGGAATTAAAGAACAGTCGGGTATTAATTCATGGATAATTCATTTTCAATTGCTTTTCATTCCTTTCCCAAACTTGTGGAATATATGAAGAATTTCACTTCAATACTTGGCATTATTTTAAATATTAATTCCATTTGTCATTCCTAATCCTAATTGAAAAGTGACAGAAAAAAATCTTCATTCCAAAGAATAAAACCGCGAAAATGTATATTCCACGTAAAAGTATTCCAGGTAATAAACAACTTTTTATTTTAAATTTAGTCCCTATTTTTAGTTAGTTTAGTTTAAGAATTTCTGGCTATGTTCTAATCGAGTGCCGTGCTCGGAAAAGAGAGCACTCATCCTAGTTAATCAAATTGGGCTTTAAGTTACAAAGTAAACTCTCGCTGCTTTAAAATTTATTATTTTTAATTCCTTACACTTTTTATCGATTTTGGTTTACAATGTGTTTTTGTATTTTCAACTTTAATTAATTCGAGTTTTACAGTAACTTTTAATAATTGGCTAATGCGCGAGTCCTCGAACTTTTCTACTCGGCGAATAAAAGAAACGTACTCCCCGAGGATCGGTCTAGCTGCGCGCAGGTACCCGTGAATACTTCAAAAAGCTTTTTTATTCTTTTTGCTTTCTCATGACGATGAAAAAACGTACGTGAAAGAATGCAAAAATGTTTTGTAGCAATTCATATGGATCAAGAAGAAAATGAAATCTGATATGCAGTTGTGCGCCTGGCTTGAAATATTAATTTTTATAGGGCGAGAATAATTTCTAATAATTTTATGTATGTATGTACACACAATTAGATTGGAAGAATTAAGTACTGTACGTATGTAGTGGTGTATACATGCGGAAAAGAAAAAAGAAGAAGACACTGTCTGTAGGTAAGTATGCATATTGTGAGAATTGAATGTGTGCTGTCTGATAGCAAAATGTGTTATGACATGGAAATGTATTATTAAATGCAAATGAAATAATTTGGGGCATAGGTACCTGAGTCAAAACATCCCTCCCCCCCTGTGGAAAATAAAGTTTTATTCTTACTAGAAGAAATTTCTTCTTCTGCTAATTGTAAATAATGTAAACAAAATTTTAAGTATCTATGTACTTGTATAGGTAAACTGGATATGTGTACTCAGTTATATGGTAGGTTACATGAATTTTTCTTATATATCCTTACTTATTAATATTGTTCAAGAAGGCATTTTTTTGGATTATCCGGTATATAGCAAAAGCTAAATTTTTTTTTTATATTTGTTATTTCATCACACAACCCATTTGATTTTGGGTGATAAGTTTCAAGTCTTGGTTTTGACACATCAACAGGTCCCAAATATCGAAATTGAAGTGACTTGAAAAATAAATGAAAAAATAGAACAAAGAAAAGAAATGAAAAAATGAAAAAAACCAAAAAATTGAGAAAAAATTATTAAAAACATGTTAAAAAACCAGATTCATTCGAAACGAATCGAAAAAAATGAGAAAAATAGAAAAAAAAATTTAAAAAAAAACAGAATCATTCGAAACGAATCGAACCTGTGTACGCCCGCAGTAGACTGAAAAAAGAAAAAGGAAGAAGAAGGAACGTTTCGTGTTAGCAGAAAACCTTGCACTCATCGGTACGGCTTTGTTTTCTGCCTGCCGTAGACGCTTGAAACAGATCAAATTGATCTCATCTCATATAAACTCATAATAAATTCTGGGTGTGAATTATATGAGGCAAAAACTCCGATATTCCACCAAGGAGGAAGAATTAAAATTAGAGATTACTCTTTAAGATTTTGTACCGAGGCAAACTTATATTTGTTAAAGAAGGCATTTTTTTGGATTCTCCGGTATACATCAAAAGCTAAAAAAAAATTTTATATTTAATTCATCACACAACCCATTTGATTTTGGGTTACAAGTTTCAAGTCTTAAGGAGTAATCTGTAATTTTAATTACTTTTTAAAGTTTATTTATATTTCTCTAGCCATTTTTTCGTAAGGTTTATAATTAAAAAAATATATATTGTTAGGTACGTACGTTATAGTAGTAACAATTATTCTATGATAGAGTAGTGGTTATAAAAAAAAAATTTATTTATGAAATGTATTCATAATCTCCAAGTTCAACAGTGTCGTCATAAAACAATTCGATTAACTGTCTTGATGACCATAGTGTGCTTTGTCTTTCTGGACGACTACGACAATCATTTCTATCTTTTGAAGAAAAATATCCTGCTATATTACCCAAAGAGTGCCATTTAACACAGGTGATCATCGTTCATAAAGCGACACTACATGGTGGAGCTCAGGCTACACCCCATCGCACTAAATATTGGATACTTAGTGGACGGAGCAAAGTTCGTCGATATATTAAAGGGTGGGTGTGTCAGTTGCCATCGATACAGAGGTCCCCGTTAAAGTTAATGACCTTGTTTTGATTAAGGAGGAACGTCTTCCTCCATCTAAATAGCTGCTTGGTCGTGTGCTGGAAACCTACCCTGGTCCTGATGGTAACGTGCGAGTCGTCAAGCTCAGACATAAGGATGGCTGTTTTACGAGACCAATAACCAAACTTCGCGTTTTACCACTTACAGAAAACAATTAATTCTTCAGATTTCCTTTAACCTATAGACTCCTTACCTCTAAGCCCTATAATATATCAAACACCTTGTGACTTCATGTAACTTATACCTACAACTCTCTCAACAGATAATCTTGTCAATCTAACTGGTTTATCATATAGATCATGGCGGGCGGAGATCGAACGATCTTTGTCGTATCACTACGAGGCGGCCGGAATGTTCGAATTTATCACCAAAGAAACAGAGAAAGAAGTCAAACTACAATCAACACTTTAATCTAAATTTCAAACTACATACATTCATATATTTAAAGTCATGCTATTGTAAATGTTGGTTCTCTCTTAACTACTTTAATACGTTAGTATGCAGAATAACGTTGCTCTTTTGTTGTTAAATTTGTTGCTATCAATAATTATTAGCATGCACTCTTGTACAAATCTTTGTAGCGTTCAGACAACTTTCAGTTCTAGCGAATATACGTCTGCTTAGCCACAAAATTAATTTGAAAATCTTAGTTTTATTTCTAATTCCTGCAAAATAATCTTCAGAAGCAGTTAACGTCAAAATTACCAAATCACAAACTTTTTCATAACCTCTTCTTTTTTCTTTGACATTTCAATACAAGAAACGCGGTGATCCTAGTCAAGAGCAGGAGCAACTAGGGTTAACCCAGGGATACCACAAGTAGCAAACAAAAACTGGAAATGACAGCTTCGGAAGTCACGATTGCTTTGCCTCTGATAAACTGAAAACAAAATAGATTTGGGGGTAACACCGAAGTAAACAACAAAACACCCTAAGTGAACACGTTCTCGTTCTCGAGTTATCGTTAGGACGGAGACAGACGGACACGCAAAAATCAAAATAAACTTTTATTAGCTGTGTTCTTTTGTGTACCTTGTTCTAGAACTCCCGTATACTGGAGAGAACAAATTGTTCTGTCGATTAAAGCGAACTATTTGTACTGTTCACTTGATTTATAAATCTTCTATGAAAATGTATGAGGCGTTCTTTTGTGTATCTTTTGTTCTGGCCTGTTCTGCGGACACAAAAGAACACAGCTAACATTATGCGGTGGATGTCCAACCCATTTTGCTCTACTAGCATTATTTCTGTGCGTTACAAACGGAATGACAAGCTTAGAATATCCTATGATTTCGTCTAGGGTATAAAAATGGCCATACTATTTACTTATTCATGACCTTGATTTCGGCTATAAACCCATTTATTTTACTGTAAGTTTACATGTGAATTCAATAAGAATCAACAATTGTACCAATTCTGTTCCGCTGAAATAATAGTTATATTGCTAATTCCTTAGCGGTACGTATCTCGGGTAAAATATTCGTTGGTTTACCTACCACCCCGTGAGAGGTATCGGACTCACCTCGTGCAGTTTTCATCATTATACTTGATGGTGTCGAGAATCCAAGTGAATTATGCGCACGCAACTCTATTCGATAGTATGTATTCGGATTTAATGGTGACATTTCAAATGTTGTCGTTTCGGTAACTTCGCGTGTTACACATTCGTTACTTAATTCACTCCATTCACCATTAACTTTAATTCTCTGTGAATAAAACAAAAAAGAACATGTTTAAACTCAGTTTTCGAATTTTTCTATCTACAGTTTTGTAAGAAAAAATAATAATACGTACTGGAAAATATTTGATTTGGTAGAAATCAATAGGTTCACCACTATCAGCTGGTACATTCCATCTTAATTCAAACTGATCAGAATATGGTGACATTACGATCGGTTCTTTTTCATCATCCTGTATTACAATATGCAAAGTTTTCGGTTTTTCTGGAACTGTTCGTTTCGGTGTAAATTGCATTGTAATGTGTCCCCATGGTCCTATACCGACTTGATTTCGTGCAGCAAATTGAAAAAAATATGATGTTTGTGGTTTCAATCCTTCAACTATATACGGACTATCCGGTGACCAGTCTCGCGTTTGTACATGACTCCAACCCCAATTTATTGCCTCTTTAAATCGTACAGAATATGCTATTATCGGAAAACCTGGTTCAGGTAATGGTCCTAATATATCAAATGTCATTGTGGTTGGTGTCACTGTTCTTATTGTAGCTGAGAGAACATAATTCGGTACAATACCTTTTTTAAGCTGAATATCTACTTCAGCAGTTCCATACATATTTGTTGCCACACATTTATATGTTGAATAATATCTTAGATAAACAGGTGACACAATCAAATTACTTCTAGGACCTCTTCCTTCAATAACAAGATTTTTATCATTCATTTCTCTTATAAGTTTACCCTTCCATCGCCAATCTACTGTTGAATTTGGTATACTCTCAGCTAAACAACTTAAATTCGCTTTCATCTCTTCCCATGTATAAACTGGTGGAAGACTTTTCGTATATGTAAAATCTGGACCAAACTCAACAGTAATATGTCCATTTTTGTATGCAGTATCCATTTTATTTCTGGCTATACATTCATATAGTCCATCATCTGTTCACATCAATTTTGTTATTCTAAGAGTTCCGGATGATTCACCATTTTCATTATCAACATATTGTTCTAAAATGATTCTATCATCATCTCGTTGAATTCCAGGAATAAATTCTTTCTCAGATTCCCTTCGACGGAATGTTATTTCAGGTGCTGGTCGTCCTCTTGCAAGGCATCTTATAGCTACTTCTTTATTAATTATACCCGTTACATTATATAATTGATAAATTTCCGGCCTAACTAGAACATTTAATATAGTCTTAGCTTCTGTAACACCCGCATCATTTCTAGCTATACAAGTATATGTTCCATAATCGTTTTGTTCAACTTTAGTTATAAACAATAACCCTGTAAGTGGATTCACTAGAAATCGATCAGCTGTTGCAACATTCTGTTCTGTTTTATCTTTAATATAAACAATTTCTGGTACTGGTTTACCGCTTGCATTACAAAATGTTGAATATGCTTGTCCTTCAATCGCTTCTAAGGCAGCTGGAAGATAGGTTATTTCTGGTTTACTATAAACCTCCAAACGTATATATTTTTCCATTAATTCTCCTGTGTGTGTCATAGCAATACGACACGTATAAACACCATCATCTGAATCTTGTACGTCTCGTATAAGTAGACCGGTAGTTTCTAGTTCATATTTTCCACCACTTTTGATCTGGGATGGGGGGTTGAAGAAAAATATGTTATTAAATTTTTTGCATGTTCATAATTATGTCGTGATTGCTGTTTTTTATTACTTGTTCACCATTTCGTAACCAATTAACTGTTTGGGATGCGCTATCAGTCACTTTACATCGCACAATATAACTAGTTCCTAAAATAGCGAATTGATGTTCTGGGACATCTTTCCATGGACCTATGTAATTGCAAATGAAAAGAGATTAATTGATAAAAAAATGAAAATTATGTAATTCCATTTTTAGACCATTTCTCGCTCAATTAGATCATTTTCAGTAAAATTTGATCATTTTGCAATAAAGGGGACAAATTTAACAATTTTGAAATAAAATTGTCTATTTTAAAATATAAATTAGACCATTCATGAATTATTAGACAATTTGTAAATTAAACATTTTAACTCACCATAAGTCTCAATTGTCACTCCAATTTCAAGCCGTTGTGTGTTTGCATATGATGCTGAACAGTAGTATCTTCCTGCCATTATTTCCTTTAAGGATGGTATAATAAGAGCTAGACCTTGATCACCAGGTAAAATTTCAGTATACATTTCAGGGTGTGTTTGCCCTGTTCTGTTAAGTTAAAAAGAAAGATGTAAGAAGCTATGCATGTTTCTATATATTATAAGGTCTAAGAAGGTAAATGAATGAATGATGTCTTTATCTGGTAATTTTATTAGCATTTAAGATAGATTGATTTGTTCGATATTGAGCAATTATCAAATGAACGAATGTGTGTGTGGTGACATTATTTCATGTGCTTGTAATCGAAGTAAGGCAATATTTAACTTTTGAGGCACAGTTTCATCACATTAGACCATTTATCATATATTATTGGTCTAAAGGCGCCAATTTGGTACTTTGGTAGTTAAATATTGATAAATTCTCCTACCCAGACCTATTAATTTGCACATTTTTTAAGCTCTTTATTATTTGCATTGCTTTTTTTTTTATCCATATGTTTTAAAAGTACTTGCAATGTAATGAGAGATAATAAAGCATAACTAATTGCTAATATTTTATTATCCTGTATTATCATTAGACCCATAGAATAGGTATATGTATGGTATATTATGTAGATGAGTAGGTTCGATGTTCTAATTTGTGAAAACTTTGAGTTTTTAGAAATGCTCGAATAACAGAAACTCAGTTTCATCTAAAAGAGTTCATTAATTAAACGAATCTCAGGTGTATGTCACCTAATACAGCCATATAATACAAAGGAATGGAATCATTATTAGTTATGGAAAAGAAAATCGACAAACTATTGAAGTAAGATTTGGATGAATGTTAAGTTCTTGTCATTATGATTATGATCACAAAGAAATTCAGTATTAGATAGAGGAGTAATGAATGTATCTCTCATTTCTGACTCGTGTGATTCTAACAAACTCTTTTACATATTATGATTATTATATGGTTTGCGGGCACAGCCAACAAGAGCATGATGTTGATCAGTTTAAATTAGAAGTAGAAGGATAGACACTACAATCTTTTAAAGAGGTAAAGTACTTGGGGATAATTATTGACGACAAATTAAAGTGGGATAAACACATAACTAACGTCTACAAGAGAATACGGAAAATCTTTTACAAAATTCTAATAATTAGAATTGTACTAAAATGTTGACTACATAAAAATGATATATTATGCAATACTGCAGTGTTGTTACAATACGGGATCATTTCTTGGGGATCAACGTACACGAACCCAATCACACCATTATGGCTGTGTTCACGTCGGCGACTGCAGTCGACTTTAGTCAATTTGACTCAGAAAATGTCGTTCTGGTCGTACTCAGAGGTGTACATGGACACGGCTCTTTTAATTGTATGTGTAGGCGGACGGGGCATTTTAGGGAGTGTTCATATACACCAAATTGCGTTCACGTCGTCAAGTCAATTCGACTGCAGTCGACTTGAGTCATTAACTTCGTGCTCCTGAGGTGGAAGTAAGATAACTCGCGCGGGAAATAGGAAGTTTTTCAAAATGAAATTGATGATAAAATTTTTATGGTGATTGATGAATCTTATAAAAATGTAACAAATCTCATAAAAGAGTTTAATTTTGGCGTTTTTTTGTTTGTAGATTACGAGGAAGCTTAAATGAATAATTAATAATCGAAGCACAAGTTTCTCGTCTGGCGTCCATTTCCTTTTTTACCTCTTTGACGTTTACTCACACATTCTCCAGGCCGAGTTAATTTGACGGCAGTCTTTTTGACTAAAGTCAACTGCAGTCGCCGACGAAAACAGTCCCTATGTATCTTATAGTGCAAAATTGTGAAATGTTCCTTAAAAAATCAAAATTTTCTTCAACCACATTAGCGTTTAACGAATTCAAAGTGATGACTATGTATACGTTGGCAAATCTATGTATTCACATTGTTTAAATTCATGTTCAGAAATCTTGATAGGTTTTTATTCACTGCTCTAGGCATTTCACCCGCCTGATACCCTTAATATTGAATTAATAGCAAAACAAGATGTAAAAGGAATGGTAGTATCCTTAGTTCCAAATTATATAATGCGGCTCCCCACGACTAGAAACAATAGCTTCACGATGAAAATTTGCTTTTTCAAAGTGCATGTTTTTCTTACGCCTAATATTTTTGATGAAATATTAAAATTTAATCAATAATGTTTCTTTTTGCTTTTTGTTTAGCATCGTTTTTTTTTCTGGAAGTATTTTTTAACAAATGCAAATATGTCTACATTTTTATACAATGATCTTATAATAATCATAGTTTTATTATTTTTCTATTTTTCTTTACTTAAGTGTAATTTGTAAGTTATTCTTTTTAAATTGTTGTAACTTAGCCTTTTAGACAGCTGTATAATAATCAAAAGACTTTTACAAAGCTCAATCACAAGCCCCATCTTATGTGAGCATTAGCTCTACCACTGAAATCTTAAAAAACTCGAAAAGTTAATACAACTTTGTGTCAAATCTTCGCGTATTATCATGATCAAAATTGCACATAGTTTAAGAAAAAGTATAAACTTAATGACGTGTCAAAAATAAACATTTCAAGGTTTTATATCTATGTAAGTAGCTTTAGTAAACTCACGAATTCATGAGATTTGCAAAGTTTCATACATAATAACGTAAAAATGATATATTAAATAGATAAATTTGTACTTGACTATGGAAGATCTTGAAGTGGAACAGGAAATGACGGAGAGAAAAGTAGTAAAAATGTTTTAGTTACTAATATATTTTCGTTTGAAAGTTGCTATTTTCAGAGTCGAATAACTATCAAAAATATAATATTATTGCAAAGAAAGTTCAAATTGTAACAAAGATCGAACCTTTTTCTGTTATAAACTCAAATAGTTTAGTGCAATAATAAAGAAAATAAAGTAAATAATGTGAACCATAGTAAAGGAACAAATTTCTTGTTTTTATATATATTGCTTACAATTTGGCGTTTTTAGTTCATTTCATCACCGTCAGATGGGATGAAAGCTCTGCGGGCTGTAGTAACAGTGTATGCCGCACTTTTCTGCATTAGGTAGGTATATGTGTGTAGATGTCGCGGACTATTTTAAGTTCTATCATTGGCAATTTCTTAATTTTTCTTGAGAGGCGAGACATTTTGTTGGCAGTTCTATTTATAATCTATTTGTTTATAATTGTGAATAACTATTATTTAATCATGGAATGTGTTAATAAAATTCGCTCCAAAGGTATTATGGAATTAATAAGAGAAAACTGAATATTGCTAGGTATGCAAATTTGTGCATATTTAAAAAGGAAATAATGCTATAAGACCGTTACACAGAAAATCGACCAATTTTGTGTAAGTGTTTGATTTTGATGAAATATATTGAAAATAGTAATTTTTGCTGAAATCCGTTTATGACCCCGAGATAATGACAAATTTTGCTTAACTTTAAAAATTTATATCTCAGAATTTACTCATCGCATCTCCATGAAATAAACGATAATTACTGTGGGAAACTTTGATGTTTCAGAGAAAAATTAATCAAGGTCATTTTTCTGAAAATTTGCTATGAAGGATAATGGATATATCGGTTATCCTTGAATATCTCAAAATGTGCAGTCCCGATATTTTTTATTTTTATATGTATCTTAATCTCTAATGCGTTTTAGTGAAGCTGTAGAAGGGAGAAAATGGAACTTCTAAAAGTTTGGATGGAGTTATTTTAATGTTATGTAATTTCGAAAATTGTGAGTGAAAATTGATGAGGTGTAGTGAGTTGTCAGTTTATATGAATACAGTATGTTCGGTAAATAAGTAGGATGAAATTAGCCAATAGATACTGCTAATAAGAATTCGAGCTTTTTCGTTTTCCTTAATATGCCTTTTATTTTCAAATTAATTAATAACTTATGGTTTAGTTGAGTACAATATTTTTACCTTACTTTAATACTTGATACAAGATAATTACAATTTATTACGATGTGTGGACTGTATATAGATATCAAATTGCTCCAATGCATGCGTTCACGTTGACAGTCAAGGAAGGAGAGAGCACCAACATGATGCAGGAAATTGTCGGTGTAATTATTCAAGGTTATAGTGATTTCATTGTGGACCACTAGCGTTGTTGTCACTTAGTACGAATAGAATAAGAATAAGTTCAATCTTAATTTAGACAGGGACTTTACATACCGCCCCACTTGAAAGGACTTAGGACTTTCAACAAAAAAAAATTAAGGGATTAATTAGGGTCAATAGGAAGAGGACAAACATTTGTAATGGAACGTTTTAAAATGCCATTTGCAGTTTTACACAACACTACCCGAGTCTTTTCGTCAGTTCCACGGTAAACTTCAATTATTCGCCCGAGTATCCACCTATTGGGTGGTAAATTTTCGTCTTTGATTATCACTAACTGATTCAGCTCTATATTTTGCTGACTATCCTTCCACTTAACTCGTGTTTGAAGTTGACTGAAGTAGTCCTTTCGCCACCGATCGCAAAAATGTTAATGAATATGTTGGATCTGTTGCCAGCGCTGCAGCCTATTAATTTGAAGATTGGTTGACCTTGGCTCTATGATACTAGTTAATGGTTCTCCTATTACAAAATGCCCAGGAGTAAGTGCGCAGAAATCATTAGGATCTGTAGACATTGGCGTGATAGGACGCGAGTTTAAAATTGCCTCGATTTGGATAACAGCAGTATTCAATTCTTCAAACGTTAGTGAATAGCCCTGGGTACTTCTGCGTAAATGATACTTCATGGACTTCACAGCACTTTCCCAAACTCCACCAAAATGAGGTGACTTAGGAGGAATGAAATTGAACTGAATATTGTCTCTAGCGCATATTTCGATGATTTCGTCCTTAACTTGTTGATTCGTAAACATGGCATGCAGTGCCTTTAATTCTCTGCTCGCTCCCACAAAGTTGGTCGCGTTGTCACAAAACAAATTCAAACACAACCCTTTTCTACCAATAAATCGTTTTAGAGCGGCGATGAAAGCAGGTGTTGAAAGATCAGATGCTAGCTCTAAATGGATTGCCTTTGTGGCAAAACCTATGAAGATTACAATATATGTATTTACTGGACCCTTTCCACGGATTTTAAAATGTGTGGAAACTGGTCCACAGAAGTCTACGCCCGTATTAACGAACGGCCTTGCTGGTTGGATTCGTTCCTTAGGCAAATTTCCCATTATTTGTTGAATAAATCGAGGTGTTGTTTTGAAGCAAACAATGCATGAATGCACAATTCGTTTTGCAATACTTTTGCCGTTTATTGGCGAAAACCGTTGTCTTGTTATAGAAAGTAACGTTTGAGGTCCTGCATGCATATGCTTCTTGTGAAGGTAAGTCATTAACGAAGTAACGAATATATGAGATGAGCGTAAAAGAAAAGGGTGCTTTGCATCGAATGATATCTCTGAATTTCTTAGTCGACCTCCAACCCTCATTAATTGTTCACTATCTAGGAAAGGGCAAAGATTTCTTAGCTTACTTCTTTTGCTTAGAGGCTGACCCTTGCTTAGTCGATGTCGATCTTCACTGTATGAAAGTCTCTGAACTAATAATATCATAGTCTTTAACGCATTGTCTAATTCGGTAACATTCAACGGCCCAGTATGTATTATTTCCGATTGCAGTTCTCCTGAAGATAATAATTTTGAGAACGTAATTCTAGCATTATTGCTAAATCGAAGCATGTAGGCGAAGACGTTTTGCAATTTCAAAAAAGAGTTAGAAAATTTGCATGACTGAATGAGATCTTCCTCATTGGATGTGAATTGAACTAGTCTTTGTTTTTTTCTCTCTGGCATACTGCTTGTTGTAGCTTCTGTATTCCTTACCCAGGATGCTTCAGGCTCTTGTAGATAGGCTGGACCCTTGAACCAAAGATCTGACTTTAATAGATCCGCTGGCAGTGATCCACGAGATACCAAATCTGCTGGGTTAATTTTTCCTAGAACATGGTGCCATGAGCTAATTTCCGATTGGTTTTGAATATCTGCTACCCTATTGCTGACAAATGTTGACCAACTTGTACTAGGCTAGATTGATCTGAAGGCAGGGCTGAAGGCTTTGTTTCTGCTTCTTCCCAAGTTTTTTTATGCTGCTGTATTAAAGTGATAAGCCCTGGCTGTAAATGAAAGTAGCATAAAAAACCTTGGGAAGAAGCAGAACATTTTTATGTTGACGATCCCTGACTGGAGCTAATACCATACAAGAAGTGAGGAACATCATATCAGAACTGAATTGCAAGATTTCTGCGGAGACTTTGTCTAGTAGACTCTCCAGCATGTATTCAAATTCATGCCTTTGCTGACGCAAGTGAAAGGGCGTATGGCACTTGCATCTATTTACGATGCTTAGACAAATTCAACAACATATCTGTAAACTTAATCACCGCAAAATCACATGTGGCACCACTGAGAAAGACTACACTTCCTAGGCTAGAGCTTTGCGCAGCACAGTTAGCAGCTCAGTAAACAGGGTCACAACGGCAATGAACATCAAGGTTCAGCAAATATTTCACTCGACAGATTCGACCGTTGTTTTATCGTGGATTGCAGAACCGCTTTCGTGTTGCCAAGTACGGTGCTGCTGTCGTGCCGTAAGTGACGGTAGATAACTGGTAATATCGCAGTTCTTCTGTTGGAGTATCTCTCCAAAGAATTGTTTCAAATTTCTGATCTCTAGAATCGATATTTACCTGATGGTACATCTTAGAAATATCAGCAGTCACAACGTATCGATGAGTTCTAAAGCGAAGAAGGATAGCAAATAAATCCGGCTCGAAGGACCAAATGTTAATAAGAATTCGAGCTTTTATCCTTTATAACGATAACTAAAATTGTACATGTTACAAGTGAAACGGTTTTTTCAATTTGATATATACATATATTTGAACATTAGGGTGGCCCAAAAATGTATGGATTTCCAATAGTGATTATTTGACTGTTTTGAACTTTCAGGAAAACTGTTTCAACATTTTCTTTCATAGCTGTTTAATTTGACAATATTTATTCTTGATTTTTTTTCCATTTAAGGGAACTTAGCTATAAACTTATTGCAGTGTTTTAAAAAATTTAATTTTTCTGTTTTTCATAAATTTTTTTAAAATGAAAAATCGGAGCCGGAACTCCAATTTTTTGATTTCCCGTAAATTTTTTTGTAAGAGAACGTGGCGCGTGTGTATATTTTTTCTATTATAACTTAGTCTACAATCGATTATCCTTCTACCGACTATAACTTAAGTAATCATGTAGTATATGAACTGTTCTCAAAATGCGATTTTCGACAGTGAAGCATTTGTACCGACCCATGAAAATAACGACTTTGTACCAATGACATCTTTTTTTTTTAAATTATTGTTTTACCTAAGAGAATCTGCTGACGAATATTTACGATATTTCAGTCAAAAGCAACTTATTTTTTATAAATGTTCTAATTCAGATCATTGCAATTATTTGTCTACAGAATAGTAAAACACTTAACTGGAATGCTTTTTCATTTATTTTAAGTACTACTACTGTTTTACTTTTATTGTTCATTTTTAGTTTTCCGTACCCAAAGGGTAACAACGGGAACCCTATTATTAAGACTTCGCTGTCAGTTCGTCCGTCACCAGGTTGTATCTCATGAACCGTAACAGGTAGACAGTTGAAATTTTCACAGACTGTGTATTTCTATTGCCGCTATAACAACAAATAATAAAAATAAAATTAAATTTAAAAAGTAAAGGGGGCCCCATACAAGAAACGTGATTTTTTTTGGCGTTTGTTTTCCTCGTTTTATTTTCATTCATTATTATTATTATAAATAGGCCTTTTTTTTTTAATTACAGCATTATTATTATTTTTTCAAATGACACCTACTCTCATTCGAAAAAATGAAGAAAAAGTACATAGTGTTAAGTTTTGTACGGTGGTACGGAACGCTTCATGCGCAAGTCCGACTCGCACTTGGCCGGTTATTCTATTCTTTGCGAAACTATATAATCAACGGTTTTTTCGTACTAATTGTTCTAGCACTACTTTAGATGGGGACATACGAGAAATCGGTGCACACTCTTATCTTTGCTTTATTGCTAACCTTACAAAAACATAATGTGTCACCCTGAGAATTTTCCAGTTGCATTATCTACCAGACATAGCTCAACCTGAAAATTGCCTGCTCCTCACGCAAAACGTTTTATAAGTTCAAAAAAAAATTGTATGAAAAATCCGACAGACAAATCTAAAATCTCGCCATGCCTATGCAATCCTACTGCTGTGCAGATGCCCGAAATTCTTTGGATTACAATGCACATGACTACTACAGCATAACATAGCTTTGCATGTATGTACATATAGCGATTTGTTTTAATTTTAAAATTGCATACTTTCGTGCGTTTATGTTTTATTCTGCTTTTCAGAACAGAAATCGTAAGCTTTTTTTTTCGTGGTAACCCCCCTTAAGGTAACAATAGCGATATAAGCTATAATTTTGTCATGTATTTTAAGCTGAATACCCAATTAAAAAAAAAATAGTGAAATGTATAGGTTAAGATGAAAACAGTGGTGCTTTTATTATTTGATGATTTTACAATAAATCAAACACCAAAACGAGTTAACGAAAAATTATTAATAATAAGAATATTGTAAAAGAAAAAAAAGTCCATTAAAGAATTTTTTATATGTGCCTCTCTATTTTCTATTCGAGCAACGTGTGTTAGATTTGAGTAGTTAGCGGCAGAAGAATGATCGAATTTTCTATTTCTTACAATGTTAAACTCTAATTTGTTTTTAAATTTTGAAAAAAATTAAAGAAAAAAATGTAGGAAAAGTAACGAAAAGAAATAAATTAAAACATAAATCAGTCATATCTCTTTGAATCATACATTGGATAATAATAAAGATTCCTGACGATTGCAAAATAGTTTTTCTTATTTTTCTTCTCTTTTTTTTTTATTCTTATTTTTATTATTATTTTCTTCCTATTCATCTCTTTTTATTATATCCCCATTGGGTAAATTTAACTGGTTAATTAAATTAGCCTGATTTTACTCGTGTATGTCACCAAATACCCTAATTATTCTGACAAATACCCTTAAAATGTGAGTAATGTCGGGGTATTCTATATCCTCAAAAATTGAAGGATAATTGAAATTACCCTGATAAAACAGTACCAACTGGTAGTTGCTAGAAATATAGAATTTGTGTAAGCACATATTCAGCGATAGACCGTGACAAACCAAAACCATAGTGGAAATGAAAAGTGACAATTCGAAAATTATCATTTGCATCGCTTGCTGACGCTTCGCTTGAATTAATGCAATTTTACATCCATACTATCAGTTGTTTCCAATTAACTAGGTAATTCAATTACCCTGGAGCAAATACTCAGTTAAATTTACCCTATGTGCATCATATGCAAAAAAACGTATGCTGGGGAAATCAAGTTTTGTATTTTTATGTCCTTCAATTTAAGGATTTTTGACATCAAACTTAGTTGTAAAATTTCAAACAATACAATAATTTACCTATCTAGGCATATGATCAAATTTAACGACATTTTACAATTAAGATTGGCATATTTCTCTTTTGTTTACTAATAAATGCAAAAAAAAAAATACTTACGGTTTTGGTGGTATAGTCATATTCATGTTATCTCTCCATTGTAAGTCTGATATTAAATTTATGTCAAGCTGTACCTGACGACATGTGAGCATTAATGATTTACCAACTGGTTGCCTCTGAATTTCTTGTACTGGTAAAATTTCTAATTTTGGTGTATTACCGCATTGTATAAAACCTGCAATAATGGAGAGAAAAAACATTGAATTATTAAATTTATTTTTTAATCATTTATGTGTTTGTTATATAAGGAATTAATTAATTAGGGTGTTGCTATTTATGTCCATTGCTCACTTAAGGCAACCGTGATTAACTCCTCTCTACCAGGTGAAAAAATTGAATTCATTAATGTTGAAGTTGCGTCAATGCGGCGTGCTAATGCTTGTGTCGAAGACTTTCCAGTCGAGGGGTTTGCCTTTCGTAGCATTGATGAGAATGAAGTCGTTCTGGCTATGAATGCAATTAAATCTGATTCAGTAGGACCAGACGGACCTCCACCGTTTATTAAACTGATTGCACATACATAATATTATTAAGATCGTAACTCATATTTTTAACCACTGCCTCACGACGCGTCTCAATTTCCCAGTCAGTGGAAAAGCGCGCTTGTGCTGCCTATCCCAAAAAAGTCCTCAGCATCTGTTCTAATGGACTACAGACCAATTAGCTTTCTATGTTTTTTTGCTAAGGTTTTTGAGAAGATAGTTAATGTGCAGGCTGTGAAATACATCGATCTAAATGAATATTTGACTTGTTGGCAATCTGGATTCCGACCGAATCATAGCTGCGAAACTGCTATGCTCAACATCAGATATACACGAAGAGCTAGATAAAGACCAGGTTACAATCCTTGCTTTGCTTGATTTCAGCAAGGCATTCGATTCTATCAATCATTGCAAGCTGTTGAGAAAACTTTCAAAAGAATTTTTATTTTCTTTGTCTGTCGTAAAACTTATCAAGAGTTTTTTAAGTGGACGCAGTCAGTTTGTAAGGGTAAATGAGGTGTGATCCGATGGAACGTCTCTATTATCTGGAGTTCTTCAAGGGCCCATTCTTGACCCTTTGCTATTCTACCTGTACTTAAACGACATTATTGACGTCATATTAGATGTTTCCATTCATCTGTACGCTGACGACATACAAATGTATCTAAGCAGACCAATTGGCTTGATGGAGGACTGTGTATGCTGAGTCAATGATGACCTGCAGCATGTACAGACTTGGTCACTGCTAAGTAACCTGGAGTTGAATCCCAGTAAGTCAAATTGCTTAGCGATTTATGGAAATCGTATTGATCCTAATACTCTCCCACATATATCTATCAACAACACCGTACTATCATATCTTGATTCAGCTAAAGCCCTTGGCTTTGACCTTAACTCAAAGTTCACCTGCAATGTATAGAGATACAAAATCCATAGTTAGTCATAACTCATTACAGAACAATCTCAATAAGTCAACGACCGTAATTTCATTTTTTAATATAATTTCTACCTTCACTTAGCTATGCAATTCTTACATTCACCAAAGTTCTATGTCCGCAATTGCATGGAAGTACAAGTGAAATTACGGTCGGTGAAATTGCCTACGGAGTAAATTTATGCTGATCTTGTGATTTGTGTTTCATTGACATAAATTGTTGTTATATTTGTTTTTCATTTATTGTATATATGTATATTAATTATTGTATAAATAAGCGAATCGAATTAATAAAAATTGAATTGATTATCAGATAGCAATCGATCAAGTTTAATTTATATCGATCAGTTCACAGTACAATCAGTAATCATATAAGAGCTACAATAGGTAAAATATATAGAAGTCTTCGGCAGCTATGGTTAACCTCTAGTTTCCTCTCTTCATATGCGGATGAAGCTAGTCAAGTCTTTACTGGTCCCCACTTTACATATGGTACTATGGTTTTCTCCAATCTTGGCTCAGTCTGTCGAAGGAGGCTCTTCGGGGCATATAACGACGTACTCCGCTTTGTATTTAAATGCCTCGCTTCAGTCATATATCTTCTTTCTCAACATGCTTGTTTGGATGCTCTCTGGATGCATACCTAACCCAACGTAGATTAAAATTTCTTCACAGATTATAATATAAACCCGCGTACCTATTTGAAAAGCTTAGCTTCCTGCAATCGGCTAGAACACTTAGGAATCTCCTAATCCCTCGTTGTAGTTCTCAATTTGGCCAACATTCTTTCTTTGTCCAATGTGCTCGTAAATGGAATCTCTGTTGGCACATGATATTCAGTGCACTAGAAGCAGTAGGACTTTTGCAAGACTCATTAAACCATTAACTCTTGTTTAAATCTGATTGTTGTTGTATCTTTGAATGTTGCTCCAACTAAATCTAAGTTTATCTAATCTTTTCTTTCACTGAATTTTATGTTTTTGTCTTAAATATTAAATATTTCATAGTTCTTTTTTCTTTTAACTGTAATTTTAGTCTTATTATTATTTTTAGTAATTTTCCCATTGAGACCAGCACACTTTGTACACTCTAAGATTGTATTATGATCTTTGTAACATTGTTATTGATATTGCTACACCTCCAGAATGTAGGGGTATTTCTAAGACCTTTGTAGCTGCAGATATGCTATCAATTCTTTCTATCTTTTCTGGAACACCCTGTACAGTAATTAATTATTTTGTAGTTAGGTACTAACTATACCTACATATTTTAAATTAAAAAAAAAAGTAAATATTGGCAAGGAAATAGTAGGTAGGTATAGGCCGTAAAATATTTTTATCTTTTTATCTTAAAACATTTTTGATGTTATATTTAACGGATTTTTTTAGACTTTGTTTGAAATTAAAACAATAAAAAATATTAGCTCCGAAAATTTATTAATTTCTATGTTTACATACCTATTAAACAGCTGTATAAATACAATACGGAAAACGGCTTCGACATCTTAAGACTTTCGATTGCCATAGTTTTGCATTTGATAAACAACCGTTCTAAAACGACACGTTTTCTATTAGAAGCTGTACTTAATTAGACTACGTTTTCCTGGAATGAATTCGGCAGGCTTAGATACGAGTTAATTTAAAAAAACACTTTTACACAATTCAATATTGGCACTAATTATAATTATTATTATTTATTCGTTCCTATTATTTGCTATTTTCTCTAAACATCACTCACAATTTAGATGAATCCTATAAAAAAAAGTAAAAAAAAATTATTAACAACTTTGTAATAGAATTTTCCAAAAAATCACCGTCATTAGAACGAAATAAAGAAAAAAAAGAACTTTTTCAAGTTTTAATTAAAAAAAAATCGCACGTTCAATAAACTGTTGAAGAAGAAAGCATAGCTGAATCAAAAAGTTTTTACAGTTTTTCTAATAATGTAAGTGGGTATGTAGATAGCGTGGGAAATCACTGATTTTCTGAACAGCAGTAGCAGCAACATTAATAACAAAACGAAAAAACGAAGAAAAATTATCTAGTTAACGAAACATTATAAAACAAAAAACTAAAAGTCGCTGTCAAAAATTATAAATTTATCTGGAAGGGTATAGAAAAATTTCGTTGATGCCATTTAACCCCTAAAGATTTTTTTTTTTTTTTATTAAGGGATGTAAGTAGGTAGGTACTAACTGTAAACTTTTTGTTATTATTATAATTATTAAACTTTGCTGGCCTTCATCAGCTCGTCGCATTCACTTTATACACTGCTCCTGGTGTTGTTGATGTTGGTTTTGTTTTGTGATTGCGATCCATTAATTCTGCGGATGCAATAGCAAAAAAAAAAAACAACTTCGCGGATTGCAGTTTGTGTTGTTTATTTCAACAATTTTTTCACAATAATTCTTCTTGTTGCACTTTATCCAATCAAAATTAAAAGAAAAAGAGCCGTAAAACTCGATTTAATAAAAAAATAATTTCACATTTAAAATTACACTTTTCCCACTGTCATCTAAGTCAACCTGGAGAACCAACGAAACGCGAGCAAATTTCAAACACTACTGAAACTCAACTAACAGCACAGTAATCAGCCACCAACGCGATGGATATGGATGAAGAACATTTTGAACCACAGGTCATACCAAAGTTAACTTAACAACTTATTAGGTTATCTTTGGTCATACCCGCAACACAAGCACAACAGGCCGCAGCTGATACAGAACAGATAAGTCCAAAAGTTTGGCAGCACAGTAAGTTGCTAACGTTCGTTCGTTTATGAGTTTCTAGACTCAAAGCACTGAAATGGAAATGAGGGGAAAATCAAATTATAAAATAATCGTTTATGGGAAATTCGCACTGAAATTCAGCACAGCACGGTGGTGTCAGGAGCTGGAGGATCAGTGGTGGTGATTGGCTCGAGGGTTCCATCAGCTCCTCGCTTCCAACCCCACAGTTTAGGAAGCATTTCGTTACTCAGCCACTCTTGACCTTTTAGTAGGGGGGAGAGAGGAGAGATCAGCTTTGGACTTGGTGCTGGATTTAACAAAAACCGAGTATCGATGGCTGTTCAGATCAAGCTGAGTAGTGGGCGCACGATATATCGTCTAAAACATCGTTTCTCCTGATTTTGATAAGGCTTCCGATGTTGATATTGGGTCATAGAAAATGGCTGCTATATCCTTGATTATTAGGTTTTTCTCAAACAGCTGACAGTTTGCCTATCCTTTAAATTGCTGAGGTTGTGTCGGAGCTGATAAAACTATGTAGAAAAAGAATAGCACGATAAACTGAGAGTTTTTGGAGTTCTTCTAACGAAAATATCTTGGTTTCCACTTTCCCTCTTCCTGGCTTGATAAGGAATATTTGCTTCTCTGGTGCTGATAGAGCTGACAGTAGAACTAATAAATCCACATCTTCCCCAACAACAGCAACCATGGGATGGTTTGCGGCTTTCTCAATAGCGCGTCTTACAGTCCGCATCACTAGGAGCCATTCGTGCTTCGATTGGTAAATGTTCTTCATTCTCATCTTTACATTTTGAGGTGTACCATGTCTCATTCAGGATCTTGTCCCCAGTATTACGGAAGCATATGACAGATTTATGTGATTTCACTAGATTTATCAATGTTCTATCACCATATATTTCCTTCAGTTTAGACTTGACCGTCCTCACTGATGGTTTTATTCCCGTTACTTGCTCCAATAATTCATCTAAAGATATCTGAGAATCTTTGTTCTGATCCAATGGCAATTAAGACATAATCTTCTTTAGGACGACCACTTTCTATTCCTTTAGGCACATCAGACAGTAAAAAGCGCGTATAACAGTCGACATAATATATACTTTCGGCTGCCACAAGATCGCCAGCATTTACTATTCTCTCATAAACATCGTTGCTCCATTTATCATTCCGAGCTTTGGCAGCATCTAAAATTGTAGTAGAAAACTGTAAGCTTCGTACAGGATATACCTTCCGACGTCTTTCTATATTAATTTTTTTCTGTTTGGCGTAGAATTTATCATCGATTCTTTCGGCGCAAAATAAACACTTTATTCGATATTCGAAAAAAAGGCCGTGATGAGCGTAACCGGGATGTTAATTCGGAAGACGTCGAGGATGTTGGTTCTCTGAGATGATGGAAGAAGTCTGTGTGTATCCTTTCCTGCAACTGCAATGGACGACGACATCATTTTGAACACCACTGAGCATATTAAGTTTTCCATCGTTTCTACTTTTTACTGGCCTTTATCAACCCTTGAATTCCTTTCTTTGATACTTGCCAAACAAAAACAGCCTGGATACGAGGTAAGCGTTGTAATCATACTAAATGAGTCGTGGGCGGGCCGGGAGGGCGGAGCGGGCGGTGAGAATAAGAAACAATGGTTTTAATTCAACCTCAGTGGTAGTGGTATGCGGCGGTTCGGGCCGCGCTGACGCCCAGCCGCAGCTAAGGACTCACGGTATCTGGCACGCTCGGCTCTTGTTTACATTATCGCCTTTTTTGTTTAGGATTCTCAATAGATTGACATGGGGTTTTTTATGTTGGGTCGACAGATGACTACGCTTGCTTATTCTAAACTAAAAATGTGCGTGATGATGAACAATGACAAAAAAACAACGCCGTTTTCTTAAATCCTCTATTTTTATACCCTAGATGAAATCTATAGGGGTATACTAAGTTTGTCATTCCGTTTGTAACACCTCGAAATAATGATGGTAGAGCAAAATGAATTGGACACCCACGCATAATATTAAAAGTTATTTTGATTTTTGCATGTCCGTCCGTCCGTCTGTCTGTCTGTCTGTCTGTCTGTGCGCATGATAACTCGAGAACGCGTTCATCTAGCAAGCTGAAATTTTGTACACGGACATTTAAAAAAAAAGTAAAATTAAGTTCGAAAATGAGACAAATCGGACAACTCCTTCGTGGGGTTGCCATACAAAAATTTCGTTTTCCAGGATATATTTGAACACTACCTGAGAACACGTCGACATAGAAAGCTGAAATTTGGTACACTGTATTTTCATACTAATAGCAAATAAAATTTCAAAAATGGGCTAAATCGGGCAACCCCTTCTTGGTGTTGCCATATAATAATTTTGGTTTTTTACATATACTTTGAAAACGATCAGTCCTAGACATTTTTATTGTACTAAAAACTTCTTCAGAATAAGCAATCCTATAAAATTGGTTATAATCATTTTTTCTGCCCGACGAGCCGTTCCAGAAATATATGTGAGAAACCAATGCAAAAAATCAAAATTGCTCAAATGGGTGACCATACGAAATTTCAAACGTGCATTCATCTAGGGTATCATAAGAATTGGTCTTAGACCAATTCTAGCTTTGTCACTTGTTTATTTCTCTGTTAAAATTTACACACCCTGTAGCTCCTAAAGTATTGATCGTGAAGCAAAAATAAATATGACCAAGTTTGTAGGAAATTTTATGTAGAATCTTTTGTCAGAAGTAAACATAATGTTATTCGTACAGATATTCGAGATATAAGCAAAAACCCTCAGCACACCCCCCACCCTTGAGAACTTTTAGTATGTTCATCTGGATACCGCAAGGTATAACTGTACCAATTAACAAAACTACACGAATTATTTCCCCGATTGCCTATACGTGGCTTAATTTGATCGTACTAAAAGAAAAAAAAATTCAAAAAAAAAATCAAACTCTCTTTAAAACTTTTATGAATAAAGATAAAAAACGTAAAAGCGCAAATTGCAATATTGACCATGTTTGGTCACATGTTGTTGTTGTAATGGACACATGTTGTTGGTGTAATCCTATGATATTTCAACAACACGTGTTTCTGTTTACATTCTTTTTGCTCTGAAGAGATAAAGTGGGAGAAACTCATGCTGGATTCTCTGATATTTTCGGTACAAATGAAAATTTTATTTGCGAGGAACTTTCATCACTGTGGATGGATGGTGTTACACTTAGTTCGAATATGAAATGTTGCGACCATATTCAGGCCTTCCTTTCCAAAATTTACGCAACTCTTCGTCGCTTATGGCTATCGGCTAGTTTTCTGTTGCCCCAATTGCGTTGCCATCTAATCAAGACTTTAGTCCTTCAACACTTTACTTATGGTTGTCTTGTTTTTACGAAATTGGATTCAAGCTGCACTAGAAAATTAAATGTCGCGTTCAATGACTGCATCAGATTTATTTTTGGATTACGAAGGTTTGACCATGTGTCTCATCTTAGGTTTGTTCTACTTAGATGTCCGCTGGAAGTGTATCTGAAGCGAAGAATTTTATTTTTTATGTACAACCTTATTACTACAACCAAACCTGCATATCTGACTAACTTGGACCGGCCTCTTAACTCTGCTAGAGGGCGTAAGTTTTTAATACCTCGATTCCTAACATCATCAGTCTTTGAAGGTTCTTACGAGCTGCCTGGTCACATTCAGCGGGCAGATTCATTTGGAACATTCAGACAGCTCCTTGTTGATTTTCTAGAGTAACTCTCGTTTTTGTCTGCGACACACACGCATTTGTTATGTTATTGCTTTTAATTTTCTCTTCCCCTTTTTTTTATTGAATTGTGATTTAGTTTTTAAATAAATTTTTGATTTTGTTTATAAATTAAATTTAAATTTGTTAATTTTCATTTTGATCTGAATTTTTTCTTTTAATTTTAATCATGATTTGATTTCTTAATTTTTCATTTTGTTTTTAATTTTGATTTGCTGATTTTAATTTTGATCTTAATTTTAAGTTTTTATTTTTGATTTCAATTTTATTTTTAATGTTAATTTTGATTCTAGTTCTAATTAATTTTTTTATTATTTTTTTTTTATTTATTTTTTTATATTATGTTTACTTTAATTTTGGTTTTGATGTTAATGTTAGTCTTTGAATTTTTATATGCCCGTCTGTTCAATAGATACTAATTTAAAAGATTGTCAATCTTGTAGTATCGTTTACCAGAAAAATATATTATTATTATTATTATATACTTTATTACTACCTATGAAAAAAATCATTAAATTTAAGATTGCAATTTCCTGGATTATGATAATAAAACTAAATAGAGATTATAAATGTGCACAATTATTTCATGGTATACTTAATAATTTTCGAATTGTGGAATAATTGTGTAATAATTAAGCATCGCTTGTTCAAAAGAAAAGTAGAACAGTTGTCCGCGTCTCGCAGTTTTGTTGGTAGCTCAACGTCCTTTTTTTTAACCTCCTTTGGAAGAAAAGAATATTTTCACCCCACTTTTGAAGAAGTTATATGCATGATAGGCATACAAAATATTAAATATATTTAGAACAGCACATATCATAGTTAGTCTGAATAATAACTAGTTCATAGTCATAGTTAAGTGAACTAAAACCGCCTTATGGGCACTAACATTAGTTACGAGAAGTTATCTTTTTGTCTTTGGAATAACCAAATTAAAATAGCAATATTACTAATAGTCTATTAGATACAATTAGATACTGCTGAGAGTATAGCCATGTACCCACTAGGGCAGGAACAGAGTTATCTTGTTGTAAATCTCCTATTATTACTCACAAGTCTCCACCATTTCTTCGTGATAATACCGATCCGCTGAAATAGTCCAGACAGACCTCTCGAATTGTATAAAAAGTGAAAATAATATCAAAAATAAAATAGAGCAGAAACAGATATTTACACAATAAAATTATAAAAGCTAAAACACACAGATTCTAACTAAACTAAACTTTCTAATGCATACAAAACCAAATTAGAATGCCTTGTCGCACAAGTACAAACATTTTAATTTTTGCAAAAATTAATATCAAGAACATATTATGCAGATGTGCAACAAAAGGACTTACCTACTAAATCATTACGAACTAAAAGAAGTATTGAAAGTCATTACGAGTTACAGAATTATTAATAATCGATGCGAACTATAAGAATTAATAACGAACAACTTAATGGTATAAACAAAAAAAAAGGAAGAATTAATATACGCTAACCACTAACTTGCCATAATAACAAACAACACAGTGACGTAATAGAACAATTGTAAGGCTTAGCCATACTCATATTTATTATTATTAAAATTGTACACACGATTTTTATCTTACACAGTACTTTCTTATAAATAATTAACCAAAACCATAATTTTAAAATTAATAATTATTATAACTTATACTACAGACTAAATTAATAAATTTAATTCAATTTAAAAGAAGAAATCATATAAGCAAAAATTGAAGTAAAAAAAAGAGAAAAGAAAATTTAGCAAACGAAAACAAAGAATTATTTAAATATAAAAAGTAAAAATAAAAAAAAACTGAAAAGAATAATAAAAGAGTAAAGATTATGCGACCGGAGTAACCCTCTGAAAGTATGCATGCTTTCCGCCCCCTGGATATGTGCGAGTAAATTATTCCAAAGACGAATCAACTGAACAAGGAAAGAACCCTCCATGACTCGTTTAGAGAATCTGGGAATAAGAATTTTTCGGTGTCTTGCTGAACCCAAAAATTGTAAACTGATAAATAAAACTATCTAGGTTTGCGTGAGTTAATAAGGCCCAAGGGGAAGATCAACGCTGTGCGATGCAAGTACATATGTCTGCAATGTACAGCGTAACAAGGATGTTCTATGGCATAGTTTCTTAACCAGTGGTCCGCGAAGAATGTTGGGTGGTCTGCGAAAATTTTCTGCAGTTACAATAGTTAGATAGAATTCTTTTTAAACGATTATTTTAAATTTCAAAATCCATGCCAAGTGCCAAGTGTTCCCAATGAATTAACAAGTCATTCCCGGAAATTAGTGAGACTATTGTCTATAGTCGTCGTAAATCGTTTCGTGGAAGGACCTTCGAGGGGGGAACTAAAGGAGGCGACATGTGATGAAAATAGCGTAGCAACTAACGTTCTTCTTCTTGTTTTGTCGAGGTGCCAGAGGCGGCGTTAAAAATTGTTGATGCCTTAAATATCATAACAAATTAATGGCGCGAAAATTCAAACCCATTTCTTAGAAACTCCGCGCAATCTTCTGCACCACCCACTGACAAGTACATAAATGGACTGACTGATCTCCTATTTCATGTGGCACCAGTTTTGATTTCAGAAAGTATGCTCTCACTGACGATATATTTAAATTATTTGCGAATTTACTTATATATGCATGTCAGTGGAATTTACCGAATTACCACAAAAGTATTTTTAAAGCATTTTCCTCAACACGGCTTGTTGTATCTAAATCTTCGAGCATATATAACTCCTTTTTATTTTACTATCACTTAGTCCAATAGCCATTAACCATTTCCTATAAAAAGTAAATTATCCCTTTTGTAACTACGTCTCTGCGCCAAACACACCTCGCGGCTCTTTGTTAACAAAAAATTGACAGTCAAACACCCTGCCAAAATCAAGATAGCGAAATTTTTGGCTACGCTGCCATACATATACTTTACTATGGGATGTCGTCTCCTTTAGTTCTCTCCTCAAAAGGAAGGACGGAGGCGAATTGTTTCAATAGCGCATCAGGCCTGAAACACAATTGGAGCTTTTCAGCCAGCTTTATGCCCAGCTTTCTGCTAAAGCTGACTGAAAAAGCCAAATTGAACACAACTGGCGTTTTTGACATTTGCAACTTTAACTTGTTTATGTTGAGAATATTTATTAAGGAACGACAGTTAATGCTTCCGATTTTCCAAAATTACGATAAATGTATTCTTTTTTGAATAGTTTTGAGATGTACCAATTATATTTAAAAATAATACCGAGTTTTTTTTTAAGTCCCACAGAAACTGCTTATCTTTTACTAACTCTATAAGTTTTCATCCATTTTAATATTTTTGGTAGCTGTTTACTTCTTAAATATGTCAACAGAAGCCATTCTCATCTAATATTCGACATTCGCACAGTTGGCAATATTAAAAATTGCCTCAAGTTGGCAGCCATTGGGCTTGAAATTTGCAATTTGATCAAATCTCAAGCCAGCTTGAAGCTGGCAAAAAAGTTAAAGCTCCAATTGTGTTCTTCTACATTGATTTACATTGTCAACAAATCTCAAGCTGGCTGAAAAGCTCCAATTGTGTTTCAGGCCTCAGGCCTCAGATGTCGGCGTCAGTTCTTTTGTGAGTGTTCTTTATATCTTGTACTCTCGTGCTCTGACGTTTTTAAATTGGCTAAACTCTATATATATATAACTCAAAATACGGTATAATTTAAAATATGTTAGTATTAATTGTATTTTTAATATAATCCACACAAATTTGATATACAGAAATTGCAACCCCAACAAAATGGAAAAAAAACATCAGTAATCGTGCAATTCTAATTTATTTCGTAAGCTATATTGAAGTTGAGGATATTAGGGAAGAAATACTTTGCTGCCTTGAGTTACCTGGACAGACCACTAGCTCGAAAATATTTAACGCTCTCAATTAGCCCAATAAGCAAAAATTCCAAATGTTGAATTTTCGCACGGAACTCCAGCGGAAAAAGTGACGGCATTCTCACACACACAGCGGTTTTTACACGCTACAGCGAACGCCATTTTCAGCTTTACAGATGTGTTGGAGGTATACAAAAAATTGTTAATGGCTTATATTAGCTGGGTTCTTTTGGTTCCGTTTAGTGTTCTGCAAAACACAGGCGATTGCAAATTGAACTGATTTGTAGAGTGCATAGCAGTAGAAAAAGTTTTGAAAGTATAGGGAAAATAATCAAGGTGCCATGACTCTTAATTCTTACAAAACGCTAAATCTGTCAAACTTTGCTCCGAATTTATCAAGCTCTATTTTAGCATTTTGCAAGGATTCAAGTCATGGCAGTTTGACTATTTTCTCTATACTTTCGAAACTTTTTCTACTGCTTTGAATCTTACAAATTATTTATGTTCCACTGTTAAATTAAAAAATTTAGAAAAAGCTTTGAAATCTCTAGGAATTCCATATAGAAATGCCAAAATAAAAAATACTGTTCTTTTTTTTTTGGGAAAAATACTATTATTAACATAAAAAAGTTTCGTTAGCTGGGTCGTGGTGGGTGGAAACAAAATAATACGGTTGAGCTATTTTCGTATTCCATACAAACTGAAAAATTTTCATCCAAATCGGATATGGTCGGGTCCAAAACATGCACAGTTTTATCGTTTTCATATGGAATGGCTGTTAATAGAACTTTTTGATAGACTGAAAATATTGATAGCCTTCTGTGCAAGATTATGTCTGGAGAACACGGTTTTAATAGAGAGACCGCATATTGAACGTAGCCGAGGAATAGGGTAAGATAGAACCGGCAGAGGCTTCGTCCTGTACTGTGTTGCCTGCTGTTGAGACACAGTTTCCTATGCTGCTGATTTTGCACAGCATTGTGATTGTCTCTTAAAGTTTTAAGTGAAATATTATATAATACCAGCGGAGAAACTAATGGAAATGTATTCGTATTAAAATTAAATTTAAAATATAATTTACATAATATATTAATAATTGGCTTGGCACCACTTATTAAGTAGCTTTTATTTAGTATGTTTTAAACTTTTTCTTTCTTTTCAAGAACTATCATATCTTTATAATGAAAGCTCTTTCAGAAATCTTACCTCGAAGCTGTAAAGTAATCATTCCTTGTGGAATTAAATTCCACAAAATTCCTTTTAGTTTGAATTCCTTTTTTTAACTCCATATGGCGAGCATTAAAACATTTCTCAATACCTTAAATCTAATCCGGAAATTGTTGTTTGAGTTAAACGTCTCTTAAAACAACCGTTATAACACTTCCTGACTTTCAGAATAAATTATGCATGAAATGTAATTTATGTATTAAAGCTTTTGAAAATCAATTAGAAAGTATTTTCATAGAAAAGGAATTTAAAAGGAATTAAAGAACAGTTAGGTATTAATTCCTTTCCCAAACTTGTGGAATATATGAAGCATTTCTCTTTTCATTCCTATTCTTAATTGAAAAGTAACAGAAAAAAATCTTTACCTCCAAAGAGTCAAACCGCGAAAACGTACATTCTACGTAAAAGTATTCCAGTCCAGGTAATAAACAACTTTTTATTTTAAATTTAGTCCCTATTTTTAGTTAGTTTAGTTTCAGGATTTCTGGCTATGTTCTAATCGAGTGCCGTGCTCGGAAAAGAGAGCACTCATCCTAGTTAATCAAATTGGGCTTTAAGTTACAAAGTAAACTCTCGCTGCTTTAAAATTTATTATTTTTAATTCCTTACACTTTTTATCGATTTTGGTTTACACTGTGTTTTGGTATTTTCAACTTTAATTAATTCGAGTTTTACAGTAACTTTTAATAATTGGCTAATGCGCGAGTCCTCGAACTTTTCTACTCGGCGAATAAAAGAAACATACTCCCCGAGGATCGGTCTAGCTGCCCGCAGGTACCCCCTTTTTTATTCTTTTTGCTTTCTCATGACGTTGAAAAAACGTACGTGAAAGAATGCAAAAAGGTTTTGTAGCAATGCATATGGATCAAGAAGAAAATGAAATCTGATATGCAGTTGTGCGCCTGTCTTGAAATATTAATTTTAATAGGGCGAGAATAATTTATAATAATTGTATGCATGTGTGTACATACAATTAGATTGGAAGAATTAAGTACTGTACGTATGTAGTGGTGTATACATGCGGAAAAGAAAAAAGAAGAAGACACTGTCTGTAGGTAAGTATGCATATTGTGAGAATTGAATGTGTGCTGTCTGATAGCAAAATATGTTATGACATGGAAATGTATTATTAAATGCAAATGAAATAATTTGGGGCATAGGTACCTGAGTCAAAACATCCCTCCCCCCCTGTGGAAAATAACGTTTTATTCTTACTAGAAGAAATTTCTTCTTCTGCTAATTGTAAATAATGTAAACAAAATTTTAAGTATCTATGTACTTGTATAGGTAAACTGGATATGTGTGCTCAGTTATATGGTAGGTTACATGAATTTTCTTATATATCCTTACTTATTAATATTGTTCAAGAAGGCATTTTTTTGGATTATCCGGTATATAGCAAAAGCTAAATTTTTTTTTTATATTTGTTATTTCATCACACAACCCATTTGATTTTGGGTGACAAGTTTCAAGTCTTGGTTTTGACACATCAACAGGTCCCAAATATCGAAATTGAAGTGACTTGAAAAATAAATGAAAAAATAGAACAAAGAAAAGAAATGAAAAAATGAAAAAAACCAAAAAATTGAGAAAAAATTATTAAAAACATGTTAAAAAACCAGATTCATTCGAAACGAATCGAACCTGTATACGCCCGCAGTAGGCTGAAAAAAGAAAAAAGGAAGAAGAAGGAGCGTTTCGTGTTAGCAGAAAACCTTACACTCATCGGTACGGCTTGGTTTTCTGCTTGCCGTAGACGCTTGAAACAGGTCAAATTGATCTCATCTCACATAAACTCTGAATAAATTCTGGGTGTGAATTATATGAGGCAAAAACTCCGATATTCCACCAAGGAGGACGAATTAAAATTAGAGATTACTCTTTAAGATTTTTTACCGGGGCAAACTTATATTTGTTAAAGAAGGCATTTTTTTGGATTCTCCGGTATACATCAAAAGCTAAAAAAAAATTTTATATTTGTTATTTCATCACACAACCCATTTGATTTTGGGTTACAAGTTTCAAGTCTTAAGGAGTAATCTGTAATTTTAATTACTTTTTAAAGTTTATTTATATTTCTCTAGCCATTTTTTCGTAAGGTTTATAATTAAAAAAATATATATTGTTAGGTACGTACGTTATAGTAGTAACAATTATTCTATGATAGAGTAGTGGTTATAACAAAAAAATTTATTTATGAAATGTATTCATAATCTCCAAGTTCAACAGTGTCGTCATAAAACAATTCGATTAACTGTCTTGATGACCATAGTGTGCTTTGTCTTTCTGGACGACTACGACAATCATTTCTATCTTTTGAAGAAAAATATCCTGCTATATTACCCAAAGAGTGCCATTTAACACAGGTGATCATCGTTCATAAAGCGACACTACATGGTGGAGCTCAGGCTACACCCCATCGCACTAAATATTGGATACTTAGTGGACGGAGCAAAGTTCGTCGATATATTAAAGGGTGGGTGTGTCAGTTGCCATCGATACAGAGGTCCCCGTTAAAGTTAATGACCTTGTTTTGATTAAGGAGGAACGTCTTCCTCCATCTAAATAGCTGCTTGGTTGTGTGCTGGAAACTTACCCTGGTCCTGATGGTAACGTGCGAGTCGTCAAGCTCAGACATAAGGATGGCTGTTTTACGAGACCAATAACCAAACTTTGCGTTTTACCACTTACAGAAAACAATTAATTCTTCAGATTTCCTTTAACCTATAGACTCCTTACCTCTAAGCCCTATAATATATCAAACGCCTTGTGACTTCATGTAACTTATACCTACAACTCTCTCAACAGATAATCTTGTCAATCTAACTGGTTTATCATATAGATCATGGCGAGCGGAGATCGAACGATCTTTGGCGTATCACTACGAGGCGGCCGGAATGTTCGAATTCATCACCAAAGAAACAGAGAAAGAAGTCAAACTACAATCAACACTTTAATCTAAATTTCAAACTACATACATTCATACATTTAAAGTCATGCTATTGTAAATGTTGGTTCTCTCTTAACTACTTTAATACGTTAGTATGCAGAATAACGTTGCTCTTTTGTTGTTAAATTTGTTGCTATCAATAATTATTAGCATGCACTCTTGTACAAATCTTTGTAGCGTTCAGACAACTTTCAGTTCTAGCGAATATACGTCTGCTTAGCCACAAAATTAATTTGAAAATCTTAGTTTTATTTCTAATTCCTGCAAAATAATCTTCAGAAGCAGTTAACGTCAAAATTACCAAATCACAAACTTTTTCATAACCTCTTCTTTTTTCTTTGACATTTCAATACAAGAAACGCGGTGATCCTAGTCAAGAGCAGGAGCAACTAGGGTTAACCCAGGGATACCACAAGTAGCAAACAAAAACTGGAAATGACAGCTTCGGGAGTCACGAGTGCCTTGCCTCTGACAAGCTGAAAATAAAATGGATTTGGGGGTTAACACCGAAGTAAACAACAAAACACCCTAAGTGAACACGTTCTCGTTCTCGAGTTATCGTTAGGACGCAGACAGACGGACCGACGGACATGCAAAAACTATTAGCTGTGTTCTTTTGTGTACCTTGTTCTAGAGCTCCCGTATACTGGAGAGAACAAATTGTTCTGTCGATTGACGCGAACTATTTGTACTGTTCGCGTGATTTATAAATCTTCAATAAAAATTTATGAGGCGTTCTTTTGTGTATCTTTTGTTCTGGCCTGTTCTGCGGACACAAAAGAACACAGCTAACATTATGCGGTGGATGTCCAACCCATTTTGCTCTACTAGCATTATTTCTGTGCGTTACAAACGGAATGACAAGCTTAGAATATGCTATGATTTCGTCTAGGGTATACAAATGGCCATGCTATTTACCTATTCATGATCTTGATTTCAGTTATAAACCAATTTATTTTACTGTAAGTTTACATGTCAATTCAATGAGAATCAACAATTGTACCAATTCTAGTCCGGTGTAGTCAGGTATATTGCTAACTCTTTAGCGGTAAGTATCTCGGGGAAAATACTCGTTGGTTTAATACCATGCAGTTATACTTCAAATATATAATTAATGTGCTGGGGTTGGAGGGTATACGACTGCCGAAGAGACTTGCCATCGAATGTATAAGGAAAAAGATATTTTGGGTGCCGGAACTATTGATAAATGTACAAGAAAATAACTTTGTACTGGACATTGATAACTTTAGTAAAGCGTAATGGGTGAAATCTGGAGAAGACATGTTAAGAACGCTAAGTCAAAGGTTATGGAATGTAAGCTTAGATAAAGCAAGCGCGGCCATGTTCCACGATATATATCCTAGGTTAGTACATGATGGTCTTCATAGATATTTTCATGACGAATTTTCTATAAGAATTCAGAATCAGATATTTTGCCAGGAGTACCTACGTTGAACGAGGGCGAATTTTTTGAGTATATGAACGGAATATATTGGAAGATACTATATAATTACATTAGGGAAACATATAGATATCGAAGAATGTTGGTTAATGAATTCAATTGTTAAAAAAGAAATAAGGTGAAAGTTCAATTATAGACAGTTGAGATAAGATGGTTATAGGTTAGATGAATTAAATCTGGAATGCCAACTGACAGACGGCTGTAGGCCATGTCTAGATGTTTAGGAGAAATGAATTATGTATATTTTAATGCTATTGTTGAATGAATAAACATTATTATTATTATTATCTTCCTAAAGAACAGACGTGTCAATTCAGAGCTACCGTAAAGACAGGCAAGGATTTACATACATATAACGTCGGAAAAAGTGTGAGCATTGTTCAGGAACCGGGATTGTATTCAACAGTATTAAAATGTGTGGTAGAATATATAAATTGTGATCTTAAAAACTATTGAAAAGTGTGTAAGAAAATCGTGGAAAAATTTCAATTTGAGTGACATTTATAGAATTTTTAATTAATTTTTGTCGTTGCCATGGCAACATGACAACCATGAAATTTTTTTAAGTGTTTGAAGGAGAGAAATATTCTCTACAGTTTAACCAGGTTCTGGTAGATATAAAAACAATTAAAAAATTTAAAAAAATAGTATATCAAAATACTAAATAATAGATCTGTTCTGCTGCGCTCAAAATGAGTAGCAGCGATTCTGGGGGGAGTGTTGATCCCCTCAAACTAAACGGAAGGAGGAAGAAGAATGCAAAACCTTCTTCCTCTTCTTCTAAAAAAATTATAAGAGGGCCCACAGAAAAGGCCATCAAGGGCCCTACTGATGAGGCCAAGAAACTGCAGCCAACTCCGTCGGAGAAGACTGCAGGAAGTACAGATGCCGCTGTATCTGAAGAACCTGGAGCATCAGCCCCGGACACTACAGCAATTTCTGCAGCATCGGTAGCTGCATCTCTGACCAAAGCTGAAGCGACCCCTTTGAGCCTGAGACAACATCCTACGCTGAAGGATGTTGTTAAAATGGCTTCGGATTCAGCGCCAAAGGCAAATTATGCTGTGATGAGGCCACCACTTTCTTCAAGCGTGTCCAAGAAGCAGCCAACAGTACCAGAAGGACAAGCAGCAGCACTACGATACCCAGCATTACAGTCAGGGATCTCATATGCACAGGTAAGTGGCGGTTCCAAGCATGCTTCCACCATAGAAATTTTGAGTAAAGGCATCACTCCTCGTCCAGCCCCATTGGACGCAGGTAAGCCTCGGCCCAAGACCAGTGCGGGTCTCCAGGACTTCCTTGACGGGAGGTGGCAGGACGAGAGCTACGGGATGCAGCTTGAGCACATTAGAGGATGTCCTCAGTCTGCATACCTGAAGGCGATCTTCCGCGTCATCTCTTGTGAGCAGCTGTTCTCTATGGGAATTATAGCTGGAGGAATGGTCGAGATGTACACCACGACCCTCGAAAGCGCTACCAAGCTTATGCTTGAGGGCATCGTGGTAGAGGGTAGACACCTCGTGCCGTTCCCGCTAAAAGAGAAGCCCACGAAGGTCGTGTTTTCGCGGGTCCCTATGCGAGCCCAACATGAAGACCTCTCGAATTTCCTTGGAAGATTCGGGAAGGTTCATGGAAAGGTTCGCGCTATTCCCATTAAAATTGGGGACGAGGGTCTCGGGCGGGGTATCTTCGGTACTAGCCGGGAAGCATCCATCACCTTGAATAAGGGGTGTACGCTTCCGTCAGGCTTTTCCCTGAGCATATCCGGCTCGAGATACTGAATAGACGTGGGCACCGAAGCAAAATGCCATGCTTGCCATTTGGTAGGGCATTTTATTGCTGACTGCCCCAGGAGAAGCGGGAAGAAGGCTGAACCGACTACTACAGTAGTGGATCTGGAAGAGGAGCCTTCGGCCAGTACTCAACCTGCTGTTTCGGAGCAGCCAGTGGTTAAGGTGCCTGAAGTTGTCTTAGAGGCAAAAAAAATTATGGCTATAAACAGCGCCACGTCGGCACGTGAAAACACGGCTACTTCCGACGAGGAGTCGACTAGCCATCTAGTGAAAAAAAAGAGGACGAGGAGGAAGAAAGTTGACCGTGTGATGCTGCCTCCTCCAAAACCAGCAAAGCCAGTCGCATCAAAGCGGCCCCACTCGGAGGAGGACGATAGTGGAGCTGGCATTCCGAAGATTGTTGTAAGGGCGGTGGAAGCATGACTGGCTTAGATGAGACTGGTCCTTCGAGCTTCGGTGGCTACGAGTCGTGTGAGAGCACCATTTCGACTGGTAGCCAATTTGAGGGCTCGAAGGGGATGGAAAACATTCCTAGGGAGAAGATCTCTGAAATTGTTGGCCAGCTCCAGTACAAGAAGAACTCAGATAAAATCTGGAGCATTCTTGTAAAGGAGCTGGAGAGGCCAGAGTTGTTACTTCCTCAGCTTCGAATCCTACAACAGGAGTCCAAGAAGAGGAGGAAGTACAACCATGTAGCTCGCTTAGATCGTCTCCATAGGAAGGTGGAGGAGTTGCTTCAGGAGCATCGCTTGGCCGATTCTCCTCGTCAGTAGATGTCGAACATTCATCGTTTGAGCTTTTCATCTCTTTGAATGTGTAAGATAGGCTCTCTCAACACCGGTGGTTTAATTGCTCATACAAGATTACACAGTACTATCGAACATGTCAAAATGTTCGATATAAACATTACACTTCTGCAGGAGACGAATTTCACTCAAGACACATATACACAACTTGAGCGCTATGCTCATCTACACGCTGGCTATGCAATGTTTGCCACACCTGCGCCTCGCTGAGGCTCAGGGGTGGCAATCATTGTATCTAACAAATTTACATATCGTCTCCTGTCTATACAGATATCTTCCCAGGCTTCGCTTCTTCCTTGGATTTTGTCGTTCAAGACAAACATATCAAGGTAGTAAACGTGTACCTTCCTCATGACCAGGACATTACAAGACAAGTTCTCGGCGAAACTGTCCTCGGAGGTGATTTCAACTGCACTCTGAATCCCTCAATGGATCGGCACTCTGGAGTTGAGTTCAACTCTGTTAATGCTACTCGATTGAGGAATTTTGCCGGTGTTTTCAGACTCGTGGATATCTATCGTTGGATGCATCCTACGACTAGATCATACACGAGGGTCTCGCGAAATATCCATGTAAGTCTCGCAGGCTTCAGAATTGATAGACTTTACGTCTCACCTGGAATACTAGAACATTTCGTTGGTGTCACTCATGAAGTGTGTTCCGTTAGCGATCATCTTCTTGTAGTGGCGACCAGCACTCTAGTTGAAAGAAGAACTGCAAACTGGATATTCAGCAACTATTTGTTGAATTCCGAGCAGTTCATCAATGAGTTCATTGATTTCTGGCACGATTGGCAAGAGAGGAAAGCTGACTTTCCTTTTCTTAGGCAATGGTGGGATGTTGGAAAGCTCCAGATTCGGTCTTTTATCGAGACGAGTTTCAATCGAAGTGGCTATCAAGCTTCTAGCTTGTCGGCCGAGGTCTCTCGGGTGGCAGCTTTTCTCCCAACTCAGCCGGGTTTGATTCTTTATTTCAATGGAATAAAGGAACGCTTAGCGACACAGACTTACAAGCTCAGCTTGAAGTTTGTGCTGCGCGGCCAATCGCGCTGGCTGAGAGAAGGCGATTCTTCAACCGAGTACTTCTTTCAGGCGACTAGACGTCGTACTGCTTCTTGTGAGGTCGAATCGATAATTGATGAATCTGGACAAGTCCTCAACGGACAACAGCTATCAGAATATATTCCAGACTACTACAGTAGTCTCTACTCTGAATCGACGTCGACAACATCCTCGACCACTCATGAATTTCTTGTGAATATTCCCACTTTCTCTGAAGACAGTAAGGAGCTCCTGGATACAGTAATCACATTGGAGGATATGATTGCTGCGACAAAGGATCTAAGGCGATACACTTCACCTGGTTATGACGGCTTGACCCCAGAATTCTTCATATGTTTCAGGGATTTATTAATTCCTGACCTTTTGGAAGTCTTCAATTCGGCGGTTGAGACACATTCAGACTTTCCTTCTAGTTGGAGGAGATCTGTTATGCGCTTGATTCCAAAGAGGGGAGATTTTCAGAGGATGGGGAACTGGAGGCCAGTAACCCTATGCAATGTAGACTACAAAATCGTCTGCAAAGCATTAGGGGCGATACTCCGCTCAGTGATTGCTTCGGTAATACACCCGGAACAGTCCTATTGTGTACCTGGTCGTAGTATCTACGACAACTTCGCGGTAGCCAAGCATTTGTTTCCCTCTAATGAACAGACAGGTGCACACATGGCCATGATTTCATAAGACCAACAAAAGGCTTTTGATTGCGTCTCGCATGAGTATCTCTTGACTGCTGTCGAGGCATTTAGGTTTCCGCCCAGGTGGCTCGATATCATCGGGAAACTGTACAGAGATTCAGCAATTTTGATTAAGCACCAAGGACAAGTTCTGGCTCCTATCTCGTTTCATCGAGGTATCAGACAGGGCTGTCCATTGTCAGGTATGTTTGATGATCTTTCTTTGGAGCCGCTACTGGTGAATCTTCGTCGAATGCTCGGACAGTATGCGGCTCGTCTACCATATACCAATGTGACGCCTCTTATGTTGGCGGATGAGGATGATCTGTCTATTTTCATGACAGGAGATGAAGCTTTTCCGGTCGCTCGTGCTGTTTTCGAACAGTTCGAACGTATAGCGGGCGATAAAATCCACCTTGGTAAGAAGACTTGTGAAGACTTGTGGTGTGGAAGGTGGAGAGATCGTACAGATACTCTACTGAACATCCAATGGACTAATACTTGCCGGAAGTATTTAGGTGTGTATATCGGACGCGAGAGTAAATCAAATAATAGCCGCATCGCTCTTGAGAAACTCTCTAGAGCTGTAAACTCATGGCGTAGTCGACTGTTTCCACTATCCTTAATGGGTAGGTCAGTCGTGTTAACTAATTGATTACCTCGTCCATCGTTCATCTGCTAAAGTCTGAGACGTTTGATGAAGGCTTCGTAGGTCTTCTTCAAGCAAAAGCGATAGACGCCTTTGGGTGCGGAAGGCGATGGGTTGCTGAAAGCACGCTCTGTCTGCCAGTCAAGATAGGTGGATTAGGTCTCACTAACTTGGTTGTGAAATCAAGGTGTCTCCAAGTGCGTGCATTCCAAAGAGTGTTTTGCCAGAGAGACAGCTTGATTTCTTAACTGTGGGTGAATGTACTGGGAGGGATGGGCATAGTGGAGTATTACTACCTACTCTCTGTTCGACCACCTTATCCTCGTGACTGGCCACAGGATCTAATCTCAACGATTCAGACCTGGGGCAGAATCAAGCCAGCATTTCACCTTAAGTGGAATGCTCTACGGTACACGCAATTCGCGTCGATTCCAATCAGGTTTAATCCTGAATTGATAGATTCCGTGTTCAGTAATGCTCGGGGTTTTGAAGCTGACACGCATACACTGACGGTTCTCGGAGATATTATTGATATCTCTGGAAACTGTCGAATAAATACTAACACTGTACAACTACACGACCTGGCTGCTTCTGCGCGGGAGAGATTTCGCGAACTTGGGACCAGAGACCCTGGCACTAAGTTGGAAGATGCTTTCGTTCTGAACAGAACACCATACACACCTTTCAGCACACTTACAACACGTGTGCTCCGTGACGTGCTTATGCCAATAAGACCTCCGGAGTATACAGGATACAACAGATGGCGAACACACCTCGGGGTGAATATGGGCGTGATGGGAGGGATAACTTGCAGAGTAGTCTACAGTTATCCTTCTAGTTACAAAGATGCTGATGTAGCATTCAAATTGCTGCATCACAGTCTTGTGCATCCTAATCAGTTGTCACATATTGACCGGCGGGTTCAGGGGATGTGCACAGTTTGTTGTGGTGAAGGCACCCTGTTTCACGGGTTCTTCGCTTGTCCGGCTTTGCAGGGTCTAATGGATCTCGTGCGCGGTATGTGTCAGTTGATCCACCCTAATTTCGGCATTACTAGGACATCGTTTCTAGGGGGACCAAAGGTCTGTAGTCGAGTGAATTGTTTGATTAGCTTTGTGTTGACAATGGCCAAATCTACAATTCACCTGTACTACATGAGAGTCGAGGATGGGAATCAGAACACTGACCCACAACACCACGCACACGCACTTAAGCGCCACTTCGTTGACAGGTTGAAGAGACGTTTACGTCTCGAATATCTAGCAACGAACGCAGACACATTCAACTGCACATGGCAACCACTATCGTCGGTGCAGGATGGAGCTCTTGTCTTTCGCTGGTGAGAACAGGCCACAGCATTTGCAACACTAGTCCACGGGGCTTCTCCCCGCTTAGGAATCGTTGCAAGTGCTGTGGGAAGGACAAGCACTCTGTTAGAGATGCTAAGCTGGAGGGATGATGAGGGCAGTTTGTAGAGGTCTATGATACTACAGGCTGCCCTCGCGGGAATCTATAACGGTATCGCGTAAATTTTTCGTTCGTTCGGTCATTTATTTTTAATTCGGTTTCGGTGCTAAATTTCAAAATTTTATGTTGAAAATTCGTTCGTTTAGGGACATTTTTATTAGTTTATTTTGAAAATTTGGAACTTCTTGGAACTGCCACTTACCCAATTGTCAAAATTGGGACTATTAAATTTTTTGTACATCTTTTAGATCCTTTTCAAAATGTGAGACTAAAATCTTTTGAGAATTTTGTGTCATTTGTTTTACATTTTTGTTGTTTATTAGTTGTTATAATTGTTTTAAATGTTATTATTTGTCCCTATTGACTTTTTATACCATTTAGTTTAGCTAGCGTCTTTTTTTTTACACTTTGTAGAGCCTTTTGCCACGTATTTTTAAGAAATTTTTAAAAGAGCCAATAATAAAAGAGTCATATATACATAAGAAAAACAAAAAAAAAAAAAAAAATTATTATTATTATTACTATTACTCGTTGGTCTACCACCTCCCTGTGATAGGTATCGGACTCACTTCGTGAAGTTTTCATAATTATACTTGATGATGTCGAGAATCCAAATGAATTATGCGCACGCAACTCTATTCGGTAGTATGTATTCGGATTTAATGGTGACATTTCAAATGTTGTCGTTTCGGTAACTTCACGTGTTAAACATTCGTTACTTAATTCACTCCATTCACCATTAACTTTAATTCTCTGTAAATAAATAAAAAAAAAAAAATGTTGAAACTCAGTTTTCGAATTTTTTCTATCTACAGTTTTGTAAGAAAAAATAATAATACGTACTGGAAAATATTTGATTTGGTAGAAATCAATAGGTTCACCAAAATTAGGTGGTACTTTCCATCTTAATTCAAAATGATCAGAATATGGTGACATTACGATCGGGTCTTTTTCATCAGCATGAGGTTCTACTGGAACTAATCCTTTCGGTGTACATTGAATTTGAGTTACTCCCCATGGTCCTAAACCGACTTGATTTCGTGCAGCAAATTGAAAAGAATATGCTGTTTGTGGCTTCAATCCTTCAACTATATACGGACTATCCGGTGTCAAGTCTCGCTTTTGTACATGATTCCAATCCCAATTTATTCCCTCTTTAAATCGAACAGAATATGCTATTATCGGAAAACCTGGTTCAGGTAATGGTCCGAATATATTAAATGTCATTGTGGTTGGTGTCGCTGCTCTTGCTCCAGCTGAGGGAATATATCTCGGTACAATACCTTCTCTAAGCTGAATATCTACTTCAGCAGTTCCATACATATTTGTTGCCACACATTTATATGTTGAATAATATCTTCGATCAATAGGTGACACAATCAAATTACTTCTAGGACCTCTTCCTTCAACAACAAGATTTTTATCATACATTTCTTTTATAAGTTCACCCCTCCATCGCCAATCTACTGTTGAATTTGGTATACTCTCAGCTAAACAACTTAAATTCGCTTTCATTTCTTCCCATGTATAAACTGGTGGAAGACTTTTCGTATATGTAAAATCTGGACCAAACTCAACAGTAATATGTCCGGTTTTGTATGCAGTATCCATTTTATTTCTGGCTATACATTCATATAGTCCATCATCTGTTCGCAACAGATTTGGTATTCTAAGAGTTCCGGATGATTCACCATTTTCATTATCAACATATTGTTCTAAAATGATTCTATCATCATCTCGTTGAATTCCAGGAATAAATTCTTTCTCAAATTCCCTTCGACGGAATGTTATTTCAGGTGCTGGTCGGCCTCTTGCAAGGCATCTTATAGCTACTTCTTTATTAATTGGACCCGTTATATTATATAATTCATAAATTTTCGGCCCAACTAGAACATTTAATTTAGTCTTAGCTTCTGTAACACCCGCATCATTTGTAGCTATACAAGTATATGTTCCATAATCGTTTTGTTCAACTTTAGTTATAAACAATAACCCTGTAAGTGGATTCACTAGAAATCGATCAGCTGTTGCAACATTCTGTTCTGTTTTATCTTTAATATAAACAATTTCTGGTACTGGTTTACCGCTTGCATTACAAAATGTTGAATATGCTTGTCCTTCAATCGCTTCTAAGGCAGCTGGAAGATAGGTTATTTCTGGTTTACTATAAACCTCCAAACGTATATATTTTTCCATTAATTCTCCTGTGTGTGTCATAGCAATACGACACGTATAAACACCATCATCTGAATCTTGTACGTCTCGTATAAGTAGACCGGTAGTTTCTAGTTCATATTTTCCACCACTTTTGATCTGGGATGGGGGGTTGAAGAAAAATATGTTATTAAATTTTTTGCATGTTCATAATTATGTCGTGATTGCTGTTTTTTATTACTTGTTCACCATTTCGTAACCAATTAACTGTTTGGGATGCGCTATCAGTCACTTTACATCGCACAATATAACTAGTTTCTAAAATAGCGAATTGATGTTCTGGGACATCTTTCCATGGACCTATGTAATTGCAAATGAAAAGAGATTAATTGATAAAAAAATAAAAATTATGTAATTCCATTTTTAGACCATTTCTCGTTCAATTAGATCATTTTCAGTAAAATTTGATCATTTTGCAATAAAGGGGACAAATTTAACAATTTTGAAATATAAATTAGACCATTCATGAATTATTAAACAGTTTGTAAATTAAACATTTTAACTCACCGTGAGTCTCAATTGTCACTCCAATTTCAAGCAGTTGTTTGTTTGCATATGATGCTGAACAGTAATATCTTCCTGCCATTGTTTCCTTTAAGGATGGTATAATAAGAGCTAAACCTTGATCTCCACGTAAAATTTCAGTATACATTTCAGGGAGGGTTTGCGCTGTTCTGTTGAGTTAAAAAGAAAGATGTAAGAAGCTATGCATGTTTCTATATATAATAAGGTCTAAGAAGGTAAATGAATGAATGATTTCTTCATCTGGTAATTTTATTAGCATTTAAAATGATTGGTTAGATATTGGGTAATTGTAAAATGAACGAGTGTCATTGTGGTGTCATTATTACATGTGGTTGTAATCGAAGTAAGGCAATATTTAACTTTTTATGATCAGTTTCATCACATTAGACCATTTATCATATATTATTGGCCTAAAGGCGCCTATTTGGTACTTTGGTAGTTAAATATTGACACATTCTCCTACCCAGTCCGATTAATTTGAAAATTTTTTAAGCTTTATTTTTAATTGCATTGCTTCCTTCTTTTTTTTTGTTCCATATATTTCAAATGTGCTTGCAATGTAATGAGAGATAATAAAGCATGGCTAATTGCTAATATTTTATTATCCTGTATTATCATTAGACCCATAGAATAGGTATATGTATGGTATATTATGTAGATGAGTAGGTTCGATGTTCTAATTTGTGAAAACTTTGAGTTTTTAGAAATGCTCGAATAACAGAAACTCAGTTTAATCTAAAAGATTTCATTAATTACGGAAACGAATCTCAGGTGTATGTCACTTAATACAGCCATATAATACAAAGGAATGGAATCATTATTAGTTATGGAAAAGAAAATCGACAAACTATTGAAGTAAGATTTGGATGAATGTTAAGTTCTTGTCATTGGGGCACGGGAGCAAGTTTTTTTTTAGAATTTATTCTGTTGAACCTATGATCACAAAGAAATTCAGTATTAGATTATTAGATAGAGGAAAAATAAATGTATCTCTCATTTCTGACTCGTGTGATTCTAACAAACTCTTTTACATATTATGATTATTATATGGTTTGCGGGCACAGCCAAGAAGAGCAAAATGTTGATCAGTTTAAATTAGAAGTAGAAGGATAGACACTACAATCTTTTAAAGAGGTAAAGTACTTGGGGATAATTATTGACGACAAATTAAAGTGGGATAAACACATAACTAACGTCTACAAGAGAATACGGAAAATCTTTTACAAAATTCTAATAATTAGAATTGTACTAAAATGTTGACTACATAAAACTGATATATTATGCAATACTGCAGTGTTGTTACAATATGGGATCATTTCTTGGAGATCAATGTTCACGAACAAAATCACACCATTATGTAATTTATAGAGTAAAATTGTGAAAATGTACCTTAAAAATCAAAGTTTTCTTCAACCATATAAGCGTACAACGATGACCATATATGTATTCACAATGATTAAATTCATGTTCAGAAATCTTGATAGGTTTTTTATTCACTGCTCTAGGCATATCACCCGCCTGATACCCTTAATATTGAATTAAATAGCAAAAGGAATGGTAGTATCCTTAGTCCCAAATTATGCGATTCACCAGGACTAGAAACAATAGCTTCACGATGAAAATTTGCTTTTTCAAAGTGCATGTTTTTCTTACGCCTAATATTTTTGATAAAATATTAAAATTTAATCAATAATGTTTCTTTTTGCTTTTTGTTTAGCATCGTTTTTTTTCTGGAAGTATTTTTGTAAAAATGCAAATGCTTTATGTCAACATTTTTATACAATGAACTTATAATAATCATAGTTTTACTATTTTTCTATTTTTCTTTACTTAAGTGTAATTTGTAAGTTATTCTTTTTAAATTGTTGTAACTTAGCCTTTTAGACAGCTGTATAATAATCAAAAGACTTTTACAAAGCTCAATCACAAGCCCCGTCTTATGTGAGCTTTAGCTTTACCACTGAAATCTTAAAAAACTCGAAAAGTTAATACAACTTTGTGTCAAATCTTTGCGTATTATCATATGATCAAAATTGCACATAGTTTAAGAAAAAGTATAAACTTAAGTACGTAATGACGTGTCAAAAATAAACATTTCAATGTTTTATATGTATGTAAGTAGCTTTCGAAAACTTGGTACATAATAACTTAAAAATGATATATTAAATAGATAAATTTGTACTTGACTATGGAAGATCTTGAAGTGGAACAGGAAATGACGGAGAGAAAAGTAGTAAAAATGTTTTAGTTACTAATATATTTTCGTTTAAAAGTTGCTATTTTCAGAGTCGAATAACTATCAAAAATATAATATTATTGCAAAGAAAGTTCGATTTGTAACAAAGATCGAACCTTTTTCTGTTAAAAACTCAAATTGTTTAGTGCAATGATAAATGAAATAAAGTCAATAATGTGAAAAAATTTCCTGTTTTTATATATATTGCATACAATTTGGCGTTTTTAATTCATTTCATCACCGTCAGATGGAATGAAACCTCTGCGGGCTGTAGTAACAGTGTATGCCGCACTTTTCTGCATTAGGTAGGTATATGTGTGTAGATTTCGCGGACTATTTTAAGTTCTATCATTGGCAATTTCTTAATTTTTCTTGAGAGGCGAGACATTTTGTTGGCAGTTCTATTTATAATCTATTTGCTTATAATTGTGAATAACTATTATTTAATCATGGAATGTGTTAATAAAATTCGCTCCAAAAGTATTATGGAATAAATAGGAGAAAACTGAATATTGCTAGGTATGTAAATTTGTGCATATTTAAAAAGGAAATAATGCTATAAGTGTAAATGTTTGATTTTAATGAAATATATTGTAAATAGTAATTTTTGCTGAAATCCGTTTATGACCCCGAGATACGGTCTTTTAAAATTTGAAAACTATGACAAATTTTGTTTAATAGATGTAACTTTAAAAATTTATATCTCAGAATTTACTCATCGCATCTCCATGAAATAAACGATATTTACTGTGGGAAACTTTGACGTTTCCGAGAAAAATTAATCAAGGTCATTTTTCTGAAAACTTGCTTTGAAGGTTAATCACTGACATATATAAAATGGACTGCTGATACTACTGAAATTCCTTACCTTATTTGACATTATTATGGGATCAGTTTTTTATAGCTGTCCCTTTTTGGTTTAACTACCTTATTCCGCTGAACTACAAATAATAAGTTCTATACAAAATACACCATAGTCCAGTTTCAGTTCAGTGGTTTTCCAAATGAATATATAGGATAGAAATAGATGGCAATACAATATTTGTAATCCTTTCTCTGTCCCCATAGCTACTTTTAGGGTCAGGTAGACAAAAATTGCTTAATTTTATTTCTTTAAAACTCAAGTTTAAAAAATATTTGATGCTGTAGGAGATAAGCTTCCAAGAATAATAATAATTTCGAATGCATCTGTAATTTGTTGAACTTTTAATATGAAACTTGAAATTAAGATAATTGTCAACCCTGCCAAAAAAAGTTGACCCATATGAAATACCAAATCAGGCAGTCCATGTTATATATGTCAGTGAGGTTAATGGATATATCGGTTATCCTTGAATATCTCAAAATGTGCAGTCCGGATATTTTTTATTTTTATATGTATCTTAATCTCTAATGCGTTTTAGTGAAGCTGTAGAAGGGAGAAAATGGAGTGTAGTGAGTCGTCAGTTTATACGTTACAGTATGTTCGGTAAATAAGTAGGATGAAGTTAGCCAATAGATTCCTTGGAGGGTCAAGATAACACTTTTCTTGAGACTCGTCTCCCTAAATTCACTGCTTCCCTATCAAATTTAAGATATCGGATCAAACTTGAGCACTGATTCCAAAGAGGACCCTTTATCCTTTATAACGATAACTAAAATTGTACATATTACAAGTGAAACTGTTTTTTCAATTTGATATATACATATATTTGAACATTAGGGTGGCCCAAAAATGTATGAATTTCCAATAGTGATTATTTGACTGTTTTGAGCTTTCAGGAAAACTGTTTCAACATTTTCTTTCATAGCTGTTTAATTTGACAATATTTATTCTTGATTTTTTTCCATTTAAGGGAACTTAGTTATAAACTTATTGCAGTCGAAAGTGTTTTAAAAAACTTAATTTTTCTGTTTTTCATAAATTTTTTTAAAACGAAAAATCGGAGCCGGAACTACAATTTTTTGATTTCCCGTAAATTTTTTTGTAAGAGAACGTGGCGCGTGTGTATATTTTTTCTATTATAACTTAGTCTACAATCGATTATCCTTCTACCGACTATAACTTAAGTAATCATGTAGTATGTGAACTGTTCTCAAAATGCGATTTTCGACAGTGAAGCATTTGTACCGACCCATGAAAATAACGACTTTGTACCAATGACATCTTTTTTTCTGCTGACGAATATTTACGATATTTCAGTCAAAAGCAACTTATTTTTTATAAATGTTCTAATTCAGATCATTGCAATTATTTGGCTATAGAATAGTAAAACACTTAACTGGAATGCTTTTTCATTTGTTTTAAGTACTACTACTGTTTTACTTTTATTGTTCATTTTTAGTTTTCCGTACCCAAAGGGTAACAACGGGAACCCTATTACTACGACTTCGCTGTCAGTCCGTCCGTCACCAGGTTGTATGGTTGTTGTTTTTGAAATTTTCACGGACTGTGTATTTCTATTGGCGGTATAACAACAAATAATAAAAATAAAATTAAATTTAAAAAGTAAAAAGGGCCCCATACAAGAAACGTGATTTTTTTGGCGTTTTTTTCCTCGTTTTATTCACATTCATTATTATTATTATTATAAGTAAGCATTTTTTTTTTCAATTGACAGTATTATTATTATTTTTTCAATCATTTTTCAGCAATATTATTTCTCATGACACCCTCATTCGAAAAAATAAAGAAAAAGTACATAATGTCAAGTTTTACGGAACCCTTCATGCGCAAGTCCGACTCGCACTTGGCCGGTTATTCTATTCTTTGCGAAACTATATAATCAACGGTTTTTTCGTACTAATTGTTCTAGCACTACTTTAGATGGGGACATACGAGAGATCGGTGCACACTCTTATCTTTGCTTTATTGCTAACCTTACAAAAACAAAATGTGTCACGCAAAACGTTTTATAAGTTCAAAAAAAAATTTTTTATGAAAAATCCGACAGACAAATCTAAAATCTCGTCTGCCTATGCAATCCTACTACTATACAGATGCCCGAAATTCTTTGGATTACAATGCACATGACTACTACAGCATCATATAGCTTTGCATGTATGTACATATAGCGAATTGTTTCGATTTTCAAATTGCATACTTTTGTGCGAATATGTCTTACTGTGCTTTTGAGAACAGAAATCGTAAGCTTTTTTTCGTGGTAGCCCCCCTTAGGAATAGCGATATAAGCTATAATTTTGTCATGTATTTTAAGCTGAATACCAAATTAAAAAAAAAAACGCGAACAGATGAAAACAGTGGTGCGTTTATTATTTGATGATTTTAGAATAAATCAAACACCAAAACGAGTTAACGAAAAATTATTAATAATAAGAATATTTTAAAAGAAAAAAAAACCATTAAAGAATTTTTTATATGTGCCTCTCTATTTTCAATTCGAGCAACGTGTGTTAGATTTGAGTAGTTAGCGGCAGAAGGATGATCGAATTTTGTATTTCTTACAATGTTAAACTCTAATTTGTTTTTAAATTTTGATAAAAATGTAGGAAAAGTAACGAAAAGAAATAAATTAAAACATAAATCAGTCATATCTCTTCGAATCATACATTGGATAATAATAAAGATTCCTGACGATTGCAAAATAGTTTTTCTTATTTTTCTTCTCTTTTTTTTTTTATTCTTATTTTTATTATTATTTTCTTCCTATTCATCTCTTTTTATTATATACCCATTGGGTAAATTTAACTGGTTAATTAAATTAGCCTGATTTTACTCGTGTATGTCACCAAATACCCTAATTATTCTGACAAATACCCTTAAAATGTGAGTAATGTCGGGGTATTCTATATCCTCAAAAATTGAAGGATAATTGCAATTACCCTGATAAAACAGTGCCAACTGGTAGTTGCTAGAAATATAAAATTTGTGTAAGCACATATTCAGCGATAGACCGTGACAAACCAAAACCATAGTGGAAATGAAAAGTGACAATTCGAAAATTATCATTTGCATCGCTTGCTGACGCTTCGCTTTAATTAATGCAATTTATATATCCATACTAAACATCAGACATGCGCGTTACCATTCAAATTACCCCAGTTTAAGTGTATCGGTTGTTTCCAATTAACTAGGTAATTCAATTACCCTGGAGCAAGCAAATACTCAGTTAAATTTACCCTATGTCCATCATATGCATTATCCTATTCGAAAAACGTATGCTGGGGAAATCAAAATTTGTATTTTTATGTCCTTCAATTTAAGGATTTTTAACATCAAACTTAGTTGTAAAATTTCAAACAATACAATAATTTACCTATCTAGGATATGATCAAATTTAACGACATTTTACAATTAAGATTGGCATATTTCTCTTTTGTTTACTAATAAATGCAAAAAAAAAATACTTACGGCTTTGGTGGTATAGTCATATTCATGTTATCTCTCCATTGTAAGCCTGATATTAAATTTATATCAAGCTGTACCTGACGACATGTGAGCATTAATGATTTACCAACTGGTTGCCTCTGAATTTCTTGTACTGGTAAAATTTCTAATTTTGGTGTATTACCGCATTGTATAAAACCTGCAATGATGGAGAGAACAAAATTTATTTAATAAAATTAATTTTTAATCATTTATTTGTTTGTTTTATTTAAGGAATTAATTAAAAATAAAACTATTTTACAAATTATAAGGACAAATTTAACTCTTAGCAATGAAATATTTCATGTACATGCATATAAATCCGCATTATTAGGATATGCAGTTTTCCTGTAGCCAAATAGACGTATATAGCATTAATTTTAACATGGCCTCTATACTTACTTACAGCGCTTTACGAAGCACTTAGACGAAACAGCAGAAAACTCTAACGTTCTTTTTCTATTAACAGATTTGAGTAACGAAACATTTCTACACTTGGATTAAGAAATGTTCGCTTTACTAAATGACGGCTATAGCCGCTTGCATTTCTAGGCAAGATTTTAAAATTAAAAGTGTGTGGCAATGGGTTAACGAGCAGTAAAGGTGTGGATATGTATTGATAACATTATTGCTTTTAACAGGCTAGATTCAGTAAACTATATACAGTTAACACAAGATCCTTTTAAAGGTAAGGTAAGTTATGTAACTAACTGGACAGTGGTTAGAGTCTTAAATAAGCTCTGATCAAAGTTCATACAGCGGAGTCACTCAATTTCGCTATTTGGGACCTGTTGATGAGTCAAACCAAGACTTGAAACTTGTCACCCAAAATATAATAAGTTGTGTGATGAAATAACAAATTAAAAACATTTTTGAGCTTTTGCTATATACTCCAAAAAAAACTTCCTTCTTGAGTTATTTATATAAAACATTGAATTTGGAGTTGGTTAATCATCTACCAACGTTTTTCAATGCAATCAATACATCTCAGCTTGATCAAATTCTCACAACTGATATGCATAAAGTCTGTCAAACGTAAATTTTTTGACTTGAAGCTGGATGTTGATCTACCCCCAAAGAAGCTGTGGCAGAATATTCGTCACTTGAATGTATATGGACTCGATTCTCCTAAAGTAAATCACGATCCAGATGAACTTAATATGAGTTTTCTTCCACAGGTTCTACGGTTGCATCTCAGTCAATGCGTGCTAATGCTTGTGTCGAAGACTTTCCAGTCGAGGGGTTTGCCTTTCGTAGCATTGATGAAAATGAAGTCTTTCTGGCTATGAATGCAATTAAATCTGATTCAGTAGGACCAGACGGACCTCCACCGTTTATTAAACGGATTGCACATACATAATATTATTAAGATCGTAACTCATATTTTTAACCACTGCCTCACGACGCGTCTCAATTTCCCAGTCAGTGGAAAAGCGCGCTTGTGCTGCCTATCCCAAAAAAGTCCTCAGCATCTGTTCTAATGGACTACAGACCAATTAGCTTTCTATGTTTTTTTGCTAAGGTTTTTGAAAAGATAGTTTATGTGCAGGCTGTGAAATACATCGATCTAAATGAATATTTGGCCTGTTGGCAATCTGGACTCCGACCGAATCATAGCTGCGAAACTGCTATGCTCAAGTTAACATCAGATATACACGAAGCGCTAGATAAAGACCAGCTTACAATTCTTGCTTTGCTTGATTTCAGCAAGGCATTCGATTCTATCAATCATTGCAAGCTGCTGAGTGAACTTTCAAGAGAATTTTTTTTCTTTGTCTTTAGTATTTAAGTGGACGCAGTCAGTTTGTAAGGGTGAATGAACTGTGCTCCGGTGGAACGTATCTATTATCTGGAGTTCTTCAAGGATCCATTCTTGGCCCTTTGCTATTCTACTTTTTCAAGACTCATTAAACCATTAACTCTTGTTTAAATCTGTGTGTTGTTGTGTCATCACTAAATCTAAGTTTATCTAATCTCTTCTTTCACTGAATTTTATGTTTTTGTCTTAAATATTAAATATTTCATAGTTCTTTTTTTTTTAACTGTAATTTTAGTCTTATTATTATTTTTAGTAATTTTCCCATTGAGACCAGCACACTTTGTACACTCTAAGATTGTATTATGATCTTTGTACGGTAAATAAAAACATTGTTATTGTTATTGCTTCACCTCAAGAATGTAGGGGTATTTCATAAAAAAAGACCTTTGTAGCTGCAGATATACTCATTGCGAATACATAAATCCGCCTTGTCATATCTCGATCGGTATATACTATCAATTCTTAAAATATCTTTCCATCTTTTCTGGAACACCCTGTACAGTAGTTAATTATTTTGTAGTTAGGTACTAACTATACCTACATATTTTAAATTAAAAAAACAAAAGTAAATATTGGCAAGGAAATAGTAGGTATGTATAGGCCGTATAGATTTGGCCGTAAAATATTTTTATCTTTTTATGTTAAAACATTTTTGATGCGATGTTTAACTGATTTTTTTTGACTTTGTTTGAAATTAAAAACATAAAAAATATTAGCTCTGAAAATTAATTAATTTCTATGTTTACATACCTATTAAACAGCTGAATAAATACAATACGAAAAACGGCTTCGACATCTTAAGACTGTCGATTGGCATAGTTTTGCATATGAGAAACAACCGTTATAAAACGAAACGTTTTCTATTAGAAGCTGTAGTTAATTAGACTACGTTTTCCTGGAATGAATTCGGCTGGATTAGATACGAGTGAAATTTAAAAAAAACACTCTTTTACACATTTCAATATTGGCACTAATTATTATTATTATTATTTATTCGTTCCTATTATTTGTTATTTTCTCTAAACATCACTCACAATTTAGATGAATTCTATAAAAAAAAAGTAAAAAAAAATTATTAACAACTTTGTAATAGAATTTTCCAAAAAATCGCCGTCATTAGAACGAAATAAAGAAAAAAAGCACTTTTTCAAGTCTTAATTAAAAAAAAATAGCACGTTCAATAAACTGTTGAAGAAGAAAGCATAGATGAATCAAAAAGGTATGTAGATGGCGTGGGAAATCACTGATTTTCTGAACAGCAGCAGCAGCAACATTAATAACAAAAAGAAAAAATGAAGAAAAATTATCTAGTTAACGAAACATTATAAAACAAAAAACTAAAAGTCGCTGTCAAAAATTATAAATTTATCTGGAAGGGTATAGAAAAATTTCGTTGATGCCATTTAACCCCTAAAGATTTTTTTTTTTTTTTTATTAAGGGATGTAAGTAGGTAGGTACTAACTGTAAATTTTTTGTTGTTATTATAATTATTAAACTTTTCTGGCCTTCATCAGCTCGTCGCATTCACTTTATACACTGCTGCTGCTGTTGTTGCTGTTGTTGTTGTTGGTTTTGTTTTGTGATTGCGATCCATTAATTCTGCGGATGCAATAGAAAAAAAAACAACTTTGCGTTTATTTCAAGAATTTTTTCACAATAATTCTTCTTGTTGCACTTTATCCACTCAAAATTAAAAGAAAAAGAGCCGTAAAACTCGATTTAATAAAAAAATAATTTCACATTTAAAATTGCACTTTTCCCACTGTCATCTTAGTAAACCTGGAGAGCCAACGAAACGCGAGCAAATTTCAAACACTACTGAAACTGAGCCAACAGCATATGCATATGGATGAAGAACATTTTGAACCACAGGTCATACCAAAGTTAACTTAACAACTTATTAGGTTATCTTTGGTCATACTCGCAACACAAGCACAACAAGCCGCAGCTGATACAGAACAGATAAGTCCAAAAGTTGGGCAGCACAGTAAGTTGCTAACGTTCGTTTATGAGTTTCTAGACTAAAAGCACTCACTTGGAAAATTTTATGTTAATAAAGAATGGGATTTTTGTAAGAAATGAGGGGAAAATCAAATTATAAAATAATCGTTTATGGGAAATTCGCACTGATATTTTTTTTAATTGAAAATGCACGTACAGTATATAAAAGTCGAAAAATGATCGTGCGGATTTCCCCTATAGGGGGATTATTACAAAATATGATTTTAGAGATCCGACGGGAATTCTATACCTTAAAGAATGTTCACATAAACAGAATGTTATCGTGTAAGTAACTATACCTTCAGTTCAAGCAGTTCAACTTATAATCAAGAAGATTAACCTATGTGCGAATTTTACAAGAGCATATTATTATGGTGTGAGTTATTTAAAACGGTGCGAATATCACAGGTGCATAATAAGAGCATTTTATAAATTAAACGGGGTACAAATGTCACAGATGCAATTTTTGGAAGTTCGAGTGAAAGCGGTCCTCTTTTATCAGGGTGCGAATCTTATACAAGTAGTTTTTGGCAGTTTGAGTGATAGCCATTTACTTTAAACAGGGTGCGAATGTTACAGGTGCAAGTTTCGGTAGTTCGAGTGATAGCCTTCTACTTTAAATAGGGTGCGAATGGTACAGGTACAATTTTTGGAAGTTTTAGTGATAACCTTCTACTTTTAACAGTGAACGAATCTTATAGATGCAATTTTTGACCGCTTGAGATATATCCCTCTAGTAAATGTATCAATTATAATTAAGTGCAAAACTTCTTTCTTAACCTTTGAATATATCCCATTCCAATAGTGAAGATATTTGTTTCACGAGTTTGATATAAAAGTAATTTACAACTAAAACATTGCATATATATAGGGATAAAAGTTTCCAGAACTCAATTTCATAGCTCGATGTTGGTTATTGTTAAAAAGAATGAAATGTACTAGATAGGCGTTTGATCCTGTGATATACCTGAAAGAATTTCTGAACATTGAAACGACTACACACCATTTGAAAAATGAAAAATTTTCAAACGTGAATTTCAGAGCAAAGAAACTCTAAAGCCTCGTTTCCACTTATACAAATTGTGCCAACTTGTTCGGCAACATATTGTGTACGTGTTGGGAGCCGACATTTTAGCTTAAACTTACAAGTGTTTCCATTTAAATAAATTCTCGCGAACTTGTTGGCTTAACTTCTTACATTCTACTCCATTGCCTTCCACTAGTTTAGCCAACACAACAAATGAGCGTTTCCACTTAAATGAACAAATCCACCCAACAAATTCTGCGAGTTTTTACAACCGACATCGAACAAGTTGCCAACATGTGTCTGAACTTTCATATAGCGTTTCCACTTAGACAGAATGTTGCCAACTTGTTTCAAAACTTTTCGGGTAAGAAAATTTGTATAAGTGGAAACGAGGCTTAAGGAATCCATTGGCATACTCCAATCTACTAATTTACCGAACAGCCTGTACATGTATTTATAGATATATTCAAATTCAAATTCAGAAATATATTCTTAACCCTCCTTAGGTCATGTTTTGCCAGATTTACAAGTTCTCGATTACTTATAGTTGTTTAGTAAATTAACAAAAGAGCATGAATGAGCACATTGAATTTAATATTAGATTAGAGCTTTATTGTAAAGTATGTATATATGAGAGACAAAAATAAGATTATATTAATAATAAGAAACATAAAATAAAATAAAGCTCAAACTAGGCAAAAGTGAGACACATTGTTGTCTTTTTAGTTGAAAAGATAGCTTTAGGATTTTATATGTCTGAACTATTTGAATCTTTTAAAATGAAGTTACTGTGATCTTGAGTAATGAAATTGCTGGAAAAAAATTTTACTAGTTGTCTCAAAGAAATGTTTGAAAATATTTCACATTAATATTCGTAGCCTGGCGAAGAATTTAGATGACCTATTATTCATTTTAAATAAACTAGAAGGAGATATGGATGTTATTATATGTACTTATTAAAACATGTTTGATTGCAACAGACTGTTTTTATCTAAATGTTTATTTTCCTCAAAACTAAATAAATGTGGCGAAATGTTTACGTTAAATCAAAATACACCATGTATGCCTGTAAAATAGATTTACTTCAACAAATGCTCTGGAAGTAGACATAATCTTTTAGAAAATATATTATAGAACTCCTAACGCTAGTACAAACGACTTCATCTCATCTCTCGACGAATATTTGTACAAAACTGAAGAATCCACGAATCACTGTAGGTATAATAGGGAATATAATCATTGATATTTTAGGAAGAAGAAATTTCGATACACTGACTAAAAATGGTTTCTTGAAACATGTGTTAGGTGCCACTAGAGATAGCAAAACAAAACAATCCTGTCTTGACCATATATTCTGCAAACATAACAATATCTTTAATTTTATGCCACACATACTACGAACATATATAGGGTGTTTCCCCTTAGGAGGTCCATAGAGCGGGAGGTGATAGTACTCACCTAGACGAACCAAAAATTGTATGGCAGGGGGGGGGGGCAATATCAACCGTTTAGGAGTTACAGGGTGATTCATAAAAAAAGCTAGGTTTTCACAAAACACCTTGTATATTAAAAACTACAGGGCGTATGGTCACAGTTAAGGGCTCACTGTATGCAGAACTTCATGGCCTTTCCAACGACAGCTCAACCAGCCCGCACCCCTCTCCCCTCAGAAGTTATGAAGGTCTAAACTAGAAATTTCGGATTTTCTTTCCTTTTTTTTTACTTTGACCTCTATTCTTTTTGCAAAATGGTCGTTAACATAACTTTTTTTTATAAAAACTGTAAACTGTAGACTCTTCTCTTTAATATGACCTATTACACCCAATATGCTATCTGAAGCCCTTTAAGAGTTATTAGCTCTAAACCTATTCTCAAACCTATTTTCAAACATATTCTCAACGATAATTTGTTCCCTTAGCACGTCATTTTAAAAAATATCGTCTTTTTTCGGTGTGACCTGAATAGGTTATGAGTTAATAACTGTTTAACGGCTACAGTTAACACATAGGATGTAATAGATCAACTTAAAGAGGAGTGTCTGCAGTTTACAGTTTTTATAAAAAAAAGTTATGTTAATGACCTTTTTGCAAAAATAATAGAGGTCAAAGTAAAAAAAAAGGAAAGAAAATCCGAAATTTCTAGTTTAGTCCTTCATAACTTCTGAGGGGAGAGGGGTACGGGCTGGTTGAGCTGTCGTTGGAAAGGCCATGAAGTTCTGCATACAGTGAGCCCTTAACTGTGACCATACGCCCTGTAGTTTTTAATATACAGGGTGTTTTGTGAAAACCTCGCTTTTTTTATGAATCACCCTGTAACTCCTAAACGGTTGATATTGCCCCCCCCCCCTGCCATACAATTTTTGGTTCGTCTAGGTGAGTACTATCACCTCCCGCTCTATGGACCTCCTACCGAAAATTGCACTTGTAACATTCGCACCCTGTTTAAAGCAAATGGCTGTCACTCAAACTGCCAAAAACTACTTGTATAAGATTCGCACCCAGTTAAAAGAAGACCGCTTTCACTCGAACATCTAATAATTGCACCTGTGATATTCGCACCGTTTTAAATGCAAAGCCATAACTCACGCCATAATAATTTGCTCTTGTAAAATTCCCACACAGGTTAATCTTCTTGATTATAAGTTGAACTGCTTGAAATGCTTACAAGATATTATTCTTTAAGGTATAGAATTCCCGTCGGATCTCTAAAATCATATTTTGTAATATTCCTTTAGGTACGCAATGTTATAAATTTTATAAATTTGTGATTTCTGTGAAAAACGAGCATTTTTTCGACTTTTTTATAATGTACGTCCATTTTTAGTTTAAAAAAAATACGGTGCGAATTTCCCCCCTATAGGATGAAATTCGCTCGGGTGCGAATTTTCCCTACACGATCGTAATTATCTGACGTTGAAAAAAAATAAGAAGAAACATTTTTTGTGCTAAACGAACACAATTGATATAGGTAGAACTCTAGTAAAATTTTAATTCATACCTATAGTTATCTTTCGGTGTATACATCTTCTCCACGATGATCGAAATATTAAGTTTTTGTACAGCAGACGTAGCGCACGTGATGGTAGAAATTTATTGTATTAGACATTTAACTATAAGTAACATATTCATTCTGGCATAAGACAAATCTCGAACGTCGATTAGAGAATTAAAGGCCGGTTCAAGAAACTCTAGTGGTATAACGTAAAGCATTTCTGTACGAGCTCACCCAAAGGGATGTCCGTTGGGAGGAAAGAATTTTTTTGCAATTTTTTATTTCAGTATATACAGCGGGAGATCTCCAGATGGCCTTCTAGGGACAGCAACCTTGTCCAGTGGATAACGTGAGTAAGAGCATATATCATTGTTTTTTTTTGTTTCAAGTTATAGTTTAGGGCAGTTTCTGCGAGTTTATGTCGCAAGTCCAAGAGCCGATGTTGGGCCCGATTGTAATTAGTATAAAACAGAACCATGAACTGAAACCATTACACGAGGGAGCCAATTCCTTAGTCACCTACGGGGTGAATATAAGACAAAAGAAAGAACTTTTTGTAATTTTTTTAAATTTTGGTATTATCATCATCCTATCTACATAATAATAAAAGAACAAAAGGAATGTCGCAAAAATAAAGAGTTGTTTTCCTTTCACTCTATCGGGGCCCTCTTTCACATGATGGTCTAACAGGTCCGCATTGAAATTTTCTTCATCTGAAAGGTTCATTATAGCTTTCTTAGCTCACAAATTGCCACTAGATTTCCAGAATTTTATTTGGTCCTTCAAAAAAACTAATGACTTGAAATATGGCCAACTGCTATATGAATCGAATTCTGCCTCTGAGATACCTGCATCACCTGATTTTCCGACAGGAACTTTTCTCAATTCAGTCCTGAATTGATATCGAAGATATTTCAACTATTTTTTTTTAAAGTCTTCCTCTGAAAAATAGGTGATAAAATATACAACATCAATTTTATAGTTTCAAATTTTCATTACGAAAATCATGTAGACTTTAACTTATACACAAAGAACACTATGTAGCTCAACTCAGGTCTATTCCATAAACGTATGATTTTCAATAGTTGTTAACATAACCAACTCGGCCCACCTTAGTACGAATTTAAATGAAAAGAAAGCTAAATTGTGATTGCAACAATGAACAATCAAGCAATCTTTGAGTTAAACTGAGTTAGCTTGAGCTAATAATAGTTGATATTTTTAGGAAAATACACTAACACTAAACTAATTGAAATCATAATAAACGAATTTTTTCATAGGTATCTCGCAACTGGAGCGTCTTGCACTTCCTTAGGACTTTCATTCAGGATGGGTAGAACAATTGTAAACGAAACGTTCGAAGTAGGTACTATGAGAAGAACTAGATCCAGTTCATATGGCTCAACCAACAGAGTGTACTTTTAAAATCATTGCGGAAGATTTTTGGAAATTATGGAACTTCCCGAATTGCGTTGATGCTATCGATGGAAAGCATTTTCGGATCAAATGTCCAGCAATTGAAGTTGGAGGTTATAGTAAGCAAAGTGACGGTGGAACGTTTAGTTGATCTCAAATATTTCAGCTCTTAAGAAGCCATGACTTAGAAATTCCTCCTGACACCAACTTACCTAGAACAAATATTGCAATGCCTCATGTGTTCCGGGGTGTGAAGCATATCCTCTTTTGCGCTCTCTACTCAGGCCATACGCTCGAAGAGATTGTAGCGCAAGTAATGAGTATTTTAATGCTCGACTCTCCCGAGCTAGAAAATGCATAGAATGTGCATTTGGCAATTGAAACTAATCCTTCTCTGGCTGAAATAATAATTAAAAGTATTTGCGTACTCCACAACGTTATCGTTGACCGCGAAGGAAATAATAAAATATCAAAAGAAGCGGAAGAGTTTGCATGGTTTTTTATTCACTGCTCTAGGCATTTCGCCCGCCGGAAAACAACTTTCAATATTGAGTTAAATAGCAAAACAAGTTGTAAAAGGAATGGTAGTATCCTTAGTCCCAAATTATATAATGCGATTCCCGAGGACTAGAAACAGCAGCTTAACGATGAAAATTAGCTTTTTCAAAGTGCATGTTTTTCTTACGCCTAATATTTTGGATGAAATATTAAAATTTAATCAATAATGTTTCTTTTTACTTTTTGTTTAGCATCGTTTTTTTTTCTGCTTTATGTCTACATTTTTATACAATGAACTTATAATACTCATAGTTTTACAATAATTATTAATAAGTTCTTTAGTTAAGTGTAATTTGTAAGTTATTCTTTTTAAATTGTTGTAACTTGGCCTTTTAGACAGATGTATAATAATGAATACTGTTACACAAAGCACACTCACAAGCCCAGGCTTATGTGAGCGTTAGCTGAGGTTACATGGGTTTCGAAGGCTAAAAAAACCATGTTTTCTCTATTTTTTTTTTTTATATAATAAATAAATTATTTTATTCAAAATTTTAATCATATAAAAGAGCAACATTTAATGGATATTTTATGAAATTCTCATTCAAACATTTTGAAAATTTAGCCGGTGAGACCTGGTTTTCCCTAAGAAAAGTGTCCTCGTGGATAACTCATGATAGCCTTATCTCAAATTAAACAAGTAAAAAAGCTAGAATTGGTCTAAGACCAATTTTTATGATACCCTAGATGAATGCCCGTATAAAATTTCGTATGGTCACCGATGCATGCAAGTTTGATTTTTGAAGTGGTTTTTCGCATATACAGGGTTTTCCAATAAGAGGTGTTATTTTGATATTCAAAGAAAAATGCCATTTTTTGAGATAAATGATCGGATCTTTATTTCCTTATAAAGAGGAACGTATGCCGTTAATAACGGAAAATAACGTCAGCCAAATGACCACCACGACCACGCCTACAGGACCATATCCTTTTCATGAAATTTTCCATAACCAAATCGCAAAGTGGCTGCCCTATGTCCTCGATAGCCTCACGAATTCCATCTTTGAGGTCTTGAATCGACGCTGGGCTGTTGGCGTAGACCTTCTCTTTCACGTGGCCCCAAAGGAAGAAGTCGCAAGGTGTTAAGTCACAAGATCTCGGTGGCCAATTGTGATCACCTCTTCGAGAGATAACACGGTCCGGAAACTTTTCCCGTAAAAGATCAATGGTTTCGTTGCTTGTATGGCACGTAGCGCCGTCTTGTTGAAAGTAAACGTTGTCCAGATCAATACCATCCAATTCCGGCCATAAAAAATCATTAATCATCTGTCGATAGCGCAATCCATTCACCGTAACTGTTGCTCCAGCCTCATTTTCGAAAAAGTAAGGTCCAATGACCCCGCGGGACCATAAACTGCACCAAACAGTCACACGTTGAGGATAGAGAGGCTTTTCAACAATAACTCTTGGGTTTTCCGAGCCACAGATGCGACTCGTGAGGCAGATGGAGACAGATGGAATTCGTGAGGCTATCGAGGACATAGGGCAGCCACTTTGCGATTTGGTTATGGAAAATTTCATGAAAAGGGTATGGTCCTGTAGGCGCGGTCGTGGTGGTCATTTGGCTGATGTTATTTTCCATTATTAACGGCATACCTTCCACCTTATAATGAAATAAAGATCCGATCATTTATCTCAAAAAATGGAATTTTTCTTTGAATATCAAAATAACACCTCTTATTGGAAAACCCTGAATTTCTAGAACGGTTCGTCGGTCAGAACAATTTTTTATTACCAATTTTATAGGATTTCGTATTCTGAAGAAGTTTTTAGTACAATAAAAATTACTAGGACTGAGCGTTTTTACAGTATATGTAAAAAACCTAAATTTTTATATGGCAACACCACATTTCATTTCTTTATGTCGACGCGTTCTCAGGCAGTGTATACAAATATATAGTGTAATTTTTGTATGGCAACCCCACAAGGGAGATGCCTGATTTGTTTCATTTTCGAACTTAATTTTACTTTTTTTTTAAGTCTGTACAAAATGTTCAACTTTCTAAGTGAACGCGTTCTCGAGTTATCGTGCGCATGTGATGGACCGACATGCAAAAATCAAAATAACTTTTAATATTATGCGTGATTGTCCAATCCATTTTGCTCTACCATCATTATTTTTGTGCTTTACAAACGGAATGACAAACTTAGTATGTATATCGTATAGATTTCATCTAGGGTATAAAAATCAAGTAAAGCTCGTGACTGAACGAAGGATTTGAAAAAAAAAACTAAAATTTGAATTTTTGGCAGAGTTGTGTGCAAAACAGTATAATTTACACTACGTATAGTCTTGTAAAATAAGTTGTAATAAAAAAACCTATCATTCACTAGTCAAAAAATTTCAATAAGATCGATGCTTTAGTTTATGAGAAAACTTGTCCGCCAGGTTCCGAAATAGTATTTTTAGAAAAACCGATTAAAGTCTTAGGTAGTAATAACACGGAAAAATGTTTTTTTTTTGTATATAATCGTCGATTCCAGCTCCATAAAGCAAAGATTCTGCTGCAGCTGCAATGTCCAGGCATATTAAAATCAAATATTGAAAAAAGGTGAGCCTTAGAAAGTGAAAGGAGCGAGCAAGAGAGACAGACAAACAATAGCTATGCAGCTACCTCACTCTACTTGCGTCGCTCCTGGCCAGTCTAGCCTAATGATGATAATTTCGAAAACCTCTCTCCTAAACTTTTACTCCGATTGACTTGAAACTGTGGGAAAATTTTCTAGATATAGTGTACTATTAGAAAAAAAAATTAAAAAAATATGCTTCGTTTTTTAACTTTCGAAACCCATGTAACCCCTTAAAGTAACAATAGTGATATAAGCTATAATTTTGTCATGTATTTTAAGCTGAATACCCAAATAAAAAAAAAGTGAAATCTAAAGGTTAAGACGATAATAGTGGCGTTAATGCTTTTATTATTTGATGCTTTCACAACACAACAAATACCAAAACGAATTAACGAAAAATCATTAATAATAAGATTATTATAAAAAAAAAAGTCCAGTAAAGAATTTTGTCCATTATCATCTTCCGATAAACTTAAATTATTCTCCTTTTTATGGTACTAATAGTATGAGCGCGTGGTGTTAGATGTGTATTCCAGTCTGTCATTGCTTTTACACCTAGTAGATAATATTAGATTAAATATGGATGCCCGACTAGTATCATTGCTTGTATTATTTGATTTTTCTAAGGCGTTTTGACAGCGTAAATATTATTGTATTATGTAGTAAACTTAAAACACGGCTCCTTTTTAGTAGTTCTGCAGTTAATTTAATTTTTTTCTTATCTTGCGGATAGGTTTCAAAAGGTTGTGAATGCTTCCAGGTATAGACCTCTCTTCTCAGGTGTTCCACAGGGGTCAATTCCCGGACCGTTGCTTTTCTTATTATACGTAAATTATTTACCTGAAGTAATCCGTTGTGGCAATATCCAGCTGTATGCCGATGATGTTCAGCTTACTTTATCTGCTCCTGCTGCTTGTATGAAAAATGTTGTACAGCTGATGAAGTGTGAACTTGCTAGGGTGTCTCGCTGGGTTATTGAAAACAATCTTTTGTTAAATGCATCGAAAACCCAAGCAATCCTGTTTTATTTAAAAAGTTAAACAACTTTCCCCCAATTAGACTAGGTGATGACATCATACCTTACTCAGAGTCTGTCAATAATCTTGGTGTTGTCTTCAATCCCACACTTACCTGGGACCTACAAACTAACAAAGTGATAGGGAGGGTGTATGGTACACTTCAAAATTCACTCCACAGGATGTCCGCACCACACTGGTTTGATTATCACTCTAATTCTGACGGTTATACTGTATGGTAGTGTAGTATACTGCAAGACCGACAATATTAGTAAAAGGAAATTAAGTGTGGCTTTTAACTCCAGTGCGCGATACTTTTCAATCTGAGTCGTTTTGATCATATTTCTATGCACGCTCGCAGCATTTTAAATTGTACTTTGGATAATTACCTTGATTATCATGTCACTATTATGCTCTTTAAGATAATTAGATCCCTTGCACCTGATTTCTTGTCCAGTAAACTTCAGCAGCTCAGATCATCGAGAAACGGCCAACTTGTCATTCCTCGCAGTAATTGCAGACAGAGCGATAGATCTTTTTTCGATTAATAAATTTGAATTTGTCAAAGGAAGCTGACAGCTCACTCCGTGATAGCATTATCCACAGGCGGCACGCTAGCACCTCGGCTAAATTCAGTGAGTGTGGGGTGGTTAACCGAAAAAACCTGTGCCACCACGCACCATAAACAAAATTGATTCATGCATAAAAGAATCTAAAATACACACATTGTGTCCTAAAGGGACTTGGCCGAGTTGGGTGAGGATCAGATGACATGATCCCATGGGTGCCTTTCTCCTGCCGCCCTTGTCATCGCCGACACATAGTTCGATGCCCATATACTTAACCTGAAATTAGCGGAGGAGCAGACCCATTAATGCCCCGCTCCAGGAGAGCGAGGTAAGAAATAAAAGATCTTACAGGTGTGACGGTCTAAAATTCGGAAGTGGTGGTTCAACCCATTATGTGGTGTCCCTAAATTCTTAATTCATATAGTTTTGATGCCACTCGAATTTCCATTTCAGAACCGCAGACATAACTGCAACAGTTCATAGCGGATCCAACTTCGGGGTCAACCTCCCGTGGACAACTCTGGGATCCCACCGAGAGAGCGAATATCCGTAAAAGATCAAGATAGAGGGTTATTCTTCATTTATACATTTTTAGAAAATATTCGTCGTGCGATCAACCGCAACACGGTATCTTGTCCGTAGTTCACAATATCGTTTTCTTCGAAAAACCACTTTTAGAAAATATTCGTCTCAACACGGTAGTTAAGTAATAATTAAGCATCGCTTGTTCAAAAGTAAAGTAGAACAGTTGTCCGCGTCTCGCAGTTTTGTTGGTAGCTCAACGTCCTTTTTTTTTAACCTCCTTTGGAAGAAAAGAATGTTTTCATGATATGCATGATAGGCATACAAAATATTATATATATTTAGAGTAGCACATAGCATAGTTAGTCTGAATAATAACTAGTTCATAGTCATAGTTAAGTGAACTAAAACCGCCTTATGGGCACTAACATTAGTTACGAGAAGTTATCTTTTTGTCTTTGGAATAACCAAATTAAAATAGCAATATTACTAATAGTTTATTAGATACAATTAGATACTGCTGAGTGTATAGCCATGTACCCACTAGGGCAGGAACAGAGTTATCTTGTTGTCATTCTCATATCATTACTCACAAGTCTCCAATCCACACCATTTCTTCGTGATAATACCGATCCGCTGAAATAGTCCAAACAGACCTCTCGAATCGTATAAAAAGTGAAAATAATATCAAAAATAAAATAGAGCAGAAACAGATATTTACACAATAAAATTATAAAAGCTAAAACACACAGATTCTAACTAAACTAAACTTTCTAATGCATACAAAACCAAATTAGAATGCCTTGTCGCACAAGTACAAACATTTTAATTTTTGCAAAAATTAATATCAAGAACATATTATGCAGATGTGCAACAAAAGGACTTACCTACTAAATCATTACGAACTAAAAGAAGTATTGAAAGTCATTACGAGTTACAGAATTATTAATAATCGATGCGAACTATAAGAATTAATAACGAACAACTTAATGGTATAAACAAAAAAAAAGGATGAATTAATATACGCTAACCACTAACTTGCCATAATAACAAACAACACAGTGACGTAATAGAACAATTGTAAGACTTAGCCATACTCAGATTTATTATTATTAAAATTGTACACACGATTTTTATCTTACACAGTACTTTCTTATAAATAATTAACCAAAACCATAATTTTAAAATTAATAATTATTATAACTTATACTACAGACTAAATTAATAAATTTAATTCAATTTAAAAGAAGAAATCATATAAGCAAAGATTGAAGTAAAAAAAAAAGAGAAAAGAAAATTTAGCATACGAAAACAAAGAATTATTTAAATATAAAAAGTAAAAATAAAAAAAAAACTGAAAAGAATAATAAAAGAGTAAAGATTATGCGACCGGAGTAACCCTCTGAAAGTATGCATGCTTTCCGCCCCCTGGATATGTGCGAGTAAATTATTCCAAAGACGAATCAACTGAACAAGGAAAGAACCCTCCATGACTCGTTTAGAGAATCTGGGAATAAGAATTTTTCGGTATCTTGCTGAACCCAAAAATTGTAAACTAATAAATAAAGCTATCTAGGTTTGTGTGAGTTAATAAGGCCGAAGAGGAAGATCAACGCTGTGCGCTGCAAGTACATACGTCTGCAATGTACAGCGTAACAAGGATGTTCTATGTCATAGTTTCTTAACCAGTGGTCCACGAAGAATGTTGGGTGGTCTGCGAAAATTTTCTGCAGTTACAAAATAGTTAGAATTCATTTTAAACGATTATTTTAAATTTCTAAATCCATGCCACTACAAGTGTTCCCAATGAATTAACAAGTCATTCCCGGAAATTAGTGAGACTATTGTCTATAGTCGTCGTAAATCGTTTCGTGGAAGGACCTTCGAGGGGGGAACTAAAGGAGGCGACATGTGATGAAAATAGCGTAGCAACTAACGTTCTTCTTCTTGTTTTGTCGAGGTGCCAGAGGCGGCGTTAAAAATTGTTGATGCCTTAAATATCATAACAAATTAATGGCGCGAAAATTCAAACCCATTTCTTAGAAACTCCGCGCAATCTTCTGCACCACCCACTGACAAGTACATAAATGGACTGACTGATCTCCTATTTCATGTGGCACCAGTTTTGATTTCAGAAAGTATGCTCTCACTGACGATATATTTAAATTATTTGCGAATTTACTTATATATGCATGTCAGTGGAATTTACCGAATTACCACAAAAGTATTTTTAAAGCATTTTCCTCAACACGGCTTGTTGTATCTAAATCTTCGAGCATATATAACTCCTTTTTATTTTACTATCACTTAGTCCAATAGCCATTAACCATTTCCTATAAAAAGTAAATTATCCCTTTTGTAACTACGTCTCTGCGCCAAACACCCTCGCGGCTCTTTGTTTACAAAAAATTGACAGTCAAACACCCTGCCAAAATCAAGATAGCGAAATTTTTGGCTACGCTGCCATACATATACTTTACTATGGGATGTCGTCTCCTTTAGTTCTCTCCTCAAAAGGAAGGACGGAGGCGAATTGTTTCAATAGCGCATCAGATGTCGGCGTCAGTTCTTTTGTGAGTGTTCTTTATATCTTATACTCTCGTGCTCTGACGTTTTTAAATTGGATAAACTCTTTCGTTTCAAAATACGGTATAATTTAAAATATGTTAGTATTAATTGTATTTTTAATATAATCCACAAAACTTGGATATATAGAAATTGCAACCCCAACAAAATGGAAAAAAAACAACCAAGCAGCAAAATATTTTAACATTTTTCAAAAGCAACGATTCAAAAACGAAGAATAGTGAAGATACCGAAAATAGCCAAAAGACGAGATCACTAAGTTTATAAAGAACACCAAACGGGTTCACAAATATTCACCAGAAATAAAAAAGTTTAAAAGGAACCCAACTAGGAAATAAGATAAAGAGTATTTAAAGTTTGGTTTCATTGTAAAGCCTGGAAGTGAACAAAATCCACAACCCTTCTGCTATAAAGCCTTCCAAACTTATGCGTCATTTGCAGTCAAAGTATAGTGATCTCGTTGATAAGCCATTGGATTTTTTTATGAGAATAGAAAATCAGTTAAAAAATCAAAAAAATCAAATGAAAAAAATGACAATTAGCGACAAATCACTACTTAAATCATCATATTTAGTTGCCCTTAGAATAAGTAAAACTAAAAAACCATATTCTTTTGGTGAGGAATTAGTGAAGCCTTGCATGTTAGATGTCGCTTGCGAAGTTTTGGGCTCTGAAGCTGCTAAAAAACTAGAAGCTATACCGATTCCAAACAATACCATTCAGAAAAGAGTTCACGATATGGCTATTGATATTGAGGAGTAAGTTATAAAAGGAATTAAAAAATCACGGTATTTTGCGATTCGACTTGACGAATCAACTGACATCAGTAATCGTACAATTCTAATTTGTTTCGTAAAATATACTGAAGTTGCGGACATTAGGGAAGAATTACTTTGCTGCCTTAAGTTACCTGAACGGACCACTAGCTCGAAAATACTTAGCGCTCCAAATGAGTATATAAAAGTTCATGGCTTGGACTGAGGCAAATGCGTAGGAGTATGTACAGATGATGCTGCAAACATGGCTGGCTGTCGATCGATCAGGTGTAATTGCAAAAATAAAGACAGTTGCGTATCCGAAAATGTTGTTCACACACTGTATCATCCACAGAGAACAACTTGCTGCAAAGAAGATGTCTGCTGGACTAAATACATTGATGAATAACGCGGTTACGATCATCAATGACATTGGTAGACGAGCCTTGCACTCGAAATTAATTGCGACGCTGTGCGAGAGTATGGATTCGCAACATCAACATCACCTTCTCCATACAGAAATTCGCTGGTTTTCAAGAGAAAAAGTTCTTACACGATTTGTAGTGCTGAGAGAAGAAATAAAAATATTTCTTATACAGCAAAATTCGATTGTATCTAAATTTTTGGAGGATGACGAATGGATGGCTAAACTGGCTTATTTGGCGATTATATTTGGTTTTCTTAATGAACTTAATATTTCTCTCCAAGGATTTTCCACAAATATATTCACCTTAAGAAATAAAATAGATGGGTTTAAAAGAAAGTTGATTTATTGGAGAACTGGCATACAAGATGGAAACATTGAAATGTTTCCACTTTTGGAAGAGTTTTTGAACTTTACTAATATAAATCGAAAATTCATATTAAAAATAATTAAAGAACATTTAAGGGGATTAATCGAAAATTTTAATCACTATTACCCCGATGAAGAAGATCCCCGTAAAGGAAATTTGTGGATTTATAATCCTTCTTTCAGAGAAATCCGAAATTAAGTTATAAAGCTATAAAATTACTATCTGTGTATTTTCGACAACATATTCGTGTGAGAAGGCTTTTTCCACCATGATTAAAACAAAACAAAGAAATCGTATAGATGTGATTGTAACGCTTCGTCTTGCTGAAACTATGCTGAAGCCGCGACTATCAATTATAATATCAAATAAGCAGCAGCAGAAGTTGCACTAACTCTTTTAATTCAGATCGTTTTTAAAATTCTGGAAGATCTATAAATAATATTGGAATTGTACGACTTCTGTTTTAATAAATTTATGTAAATATGTATTTTTATATCAGCATACCATGTTTTTCTTATTTAAAAACATATATAAAATTATTTGTTTTGAATATTCCAAAGTTGATGGTACGCAAAAATTTTTTTGAATTTTTGGTGGTCCACGGATGTAAAAAGGTTAAGAAACTATGCATGTGATCATAACGTCGCTGTCCATGGATAAACCGAAGACAGTCATTATAGGCTACATCCATTCTACGTTCACTTATAGTATCTAGTTTAGGGTAAATAAAGCTTCCAAAGCAAAAGTGTGGCAAGAGGAGAGCATTGACAAGTCTTTCACGAGTGCGAAGTGGTAGTACATGCGCTGACAACCACAACATCCGTACCAGAATAAATTTTCCTCAATTGTGCGCTGATATAATCTGTGCACTGTAAATTCGAATTCATAATAACTCCAAGGCTCTTAACCTTATCTACATACGGAAGGATAACAGAGACGGTACAAACTGGTGGAAGCTGCGCTGGATCAATGCCTGGGTTGTGTATTGGGATTGCAGAGCATTTCGCAGGGTTTAACCCTAATATCATTATCACGAGCCCACTCAGATAAGTTTGGTAAATAGATCCTCGTTAATGCACCCCAGACATTTTCCATAAGGCCGATAGAACTACTATGGTAAGTCTGCACGTCATCCGCATGCAAGTGAACTTTAGCGAATTGGACTTTTCTGTGGCAGATCAATTTTAAATAGAGAGAATAGAGGAGGTCCAAGAATAGAACCTCTATACAGTGATAATTGACAAGAAAACTCACCATCCACTTTTACTCGTTGCTTTCGATTTGACAGCAAGCTCATCACAAACCAACAGGCTGAACTAGGTAAATTGAAAATATTTTTTAGTTTAGATATAAGTTTAAAATGGTTTACGCTATCGAAGGACTTGGTAAAGTCCAGCAATATCACTATTGCAAACTCGTCGTTGTTAAATCGGAGGTAACGCATAATAAAGCAATTTCGAAACTCTGGAGGGAGCGAAAGTCTGACTGCCAGGGCGATATAATACGATTTTCCTCTAAAAAAGTATTCAATTCCCAGTACATGAGCTTTTCAAGGGCTTTGGCCAGAAAGCATAACACACTTACCGGGGCGGGAATCAGAAACAGTGGTGGTGATTTATTTTTGGCAATTGAGATGACAATGGCCACTTTCTATGACGATGGAAACGTAGATGTTGAAAGGCATGCATTGAATAGGAGCAGGATTTCAGTTTGGATGCTAGGAAAAATATTTTTAAGAAAGCGTGGAGGTAAGCCATCTGATCCAACAGCATCAGACTTTATAGAAAAAATGGCCATGGACAATTCATCACAATCAACGCATGTGAAAGAAAACGAGTTTGGTAACTCTTGTGCCGTAAAGTTTACTAATGAGTGTGCCGCCAAAGTTTCGACTGTGGCCACTGCCAATGATTGTGACCTCGCACCAACTGCGCTAGTAGTAAAATATTGAGCTACATCAGGATGAAGATTACAGTAAGTCTTCTCATTATTGCATAGCCCGTACTTTTTTACGTTACTCCACAGAAGCCTTGATTGAAAGTATTCGCACTTCTCTTTGCGGATTGCAGACGTTACCATATTCCGTGCTCTTCGATACATATTTCGTATAAATGTGTCACGTGATCTATAAATAAGGTAAAAATACTCCCTCTCTGGAGAACCATGGATTACTGAGTGGTGGATCTTAAGCATTTAGTTCTCACAGGTGCATATGTATCCAAAATGCATACATAAATCCTTCAAAGATTGCCAGAAGATCAAAGTATATAAAATACAAAGTATTCCCATTACGAATCACGTTCCGCCAAGTTCGACGACTTATCGTGAAAATATATATGAAAGCACAATTCTCTCTCCCCTCTCTCTGTCTTTCCTATAAAAATGTAAATACATAGTCATAGAATTACGTCACAGGCTATCAGCTGCAATGTGTCAACATTTTAATGGGAATACCTTGTCTTCTATATACCTTGCAGACGATCATCAATTGGAACAAATAAACGAGCAAATCCGGAATAAAATTCATTCATTCCTCTGAGAGACTAGCATGATCAATATTGTTGTAATTTCTGTGCAAGAACACACGATTCGTAACACTGAAATCCGTTTTGTACGTTAAGAATAGTATGTCTAGTTAATTTGAGAAAAAATGTCTACATTGTTTGCATCTGTCGTGAGGTATAGATCTAGCCATGAAGGAGAACTTGTGTTAAGAAAGGTTGGGCTATCATTAAACACTTCAAGGTGAAGACTTTTCATAAAATCCACAAAACAAAGTGTAGCAGAACTGCCTCGCAAGATACTAATGTTAAAGTCACCTCCAAGAATTATCTTATTATAACATCACGAAAGTATGGTGCAAGATTCCTCAAACTCTTTCATATTATTGCAATCGAAGCTGTTTGGAGGGCAATAAGCGGCTGCAAGCACACATTTCTCTACCCCAGTATCAACCTCAATACAAATGAACTCCAAATTATGAGTGCTCAATGATGCTAAGATTTTAGTTTTCAATCAGTAAATCATATATTGCTGCGATAAGCTAGAAAGGGCGGAGACATTCAACTAAGCCTCACTAATAAGAATCGCATGAATACCCGAATGAACAAAAATTTCACGCATTTCATCCATCTTATGTCTAACACTTTTGGCGTTGAGCAAACATATATTAATGCTAGTAGCTTGTTTACTACAGATTTTAATTAGGGTTCTTTCCTTGTTCGTTGCAGTAAGCACGTCAATCATTAGTGTCCCAGGGCAAATTACAACGAATACAATTAGAAGACTCTACGGACAGCAACCTAATTAAACTACAAAAGACTAGAGAAAAGTGAAAAGGTACACAATAAAAGATTAAAAAGTAACTTAAACATAAGAAGAAATATTTATACATACATCATAAATCCCAGTGCGAAATTTTGCATGATAGTAGTTAAGGTCATGCTCCAGCTTCTAGTATAGATGCGTTAATTACTCGTGTGATTAACGAATGGCCCCAGCCCCAGCAGACCACTGATGCGGAACACTTCGAAAAAGAAGAACAAGTGCAGCAGGCAGAAGGGACAAGGTCGAATATATAAAAGGAAATAAAATTAAGTATTAATAGTGGAAAAAGACAATAAAAGAGAAAAAACCGAGAGTTTAGAACTTCATTCAATTAAGGAAAAATAAAAGCCAGAATGAAAATTTTCAAACGGAAACTGAGAGAAGCCAGCCACCAGAGGCTTGGACTATGGCGATTTAATTAAAACAGTAAACACGGACATTATGCCCTAGACACACAGCGCTCTTAATGAAGAAATAACTAACGACTCATTAGTCTATAATGATTCATTATAAACTGCATGACACGTAGCCATTTCTTTAATTAAGTTCTACTGTCAAAGTGGTTTTGATATACTTATGACATTAAAGAAGCGATATAGATCGAATTAACGCGATAAACTTTGTTTTTATTTATTTTGTGAGAAAAACATTATATTAAAACAAATATTGATAATATAATTTGTGATTGCATTTCTTTGCATTTCTTCTTCATATTTTTCAAATCAGCAGAAGCACAGCGGATCTCCAGATTTACATTATATGCCAAATCTAGCACATTTTCCTCATTATAGCTATAATGAAGGAGGAAAACACTTTATTAGTGTACTTCATTATGATCTTATTTTCAAGCTATAATGACGTATACTATGTGACACACGGAATTTTAATGAATAGTTAGTACTAATGATTCATTAGATCGTGCTGTGTGTCTAGGGTATTAGGTTTATAAAAGTAGACGGCTGACAATCAGTTATGGGACTTTGCTAATATAGTAGCAAAATTGCACTACTTTAAATTCAAATTTCCTACTTTTTCGATTTTTGCCATTAATCGTAGCAAAAAAAAAGATTTTTTTTAAATATCTACTGTGAAGTGAATGTTTCAGATTTTTTGGGATTTTTTATTCATTTAAAGAAAACTTACGAGGAAAGGAAGGAAATTGTGGAAAAAGAACGCGCTAATTGCGTACGCTACGTACGTTGCATGCGTTTGCAGCTTAACTTTCTATTTCATATGGGCTCAATGACTTATGTCAAAAAAAGTTCGTACGTTGGTGCCAACATTGAAAAAATCATTAGCGGGAAGTTGAAAAAATGAGCGCGCAGCTCGAAAATCAATTATAATAAAATCTTTCGAATTTAATGAATGATAATGAATGATAATCTAATGAATAAATTGTCTTTGGTAAATAATTTTATCAGTAATAACCCTAAATAATTAATTTAAAAACATTTATTTCGGCGGACCCACTTATTTATTTGCAGTTTACAGTTCTCTCAGTTGGTACTTGGTCCTTAGACCGAAAGAGTCAGCAATATAGAAGAGAGCCCACTTTTTATAGTGCATTTCTACGAGCGTAGTCAATCCATATTATACATGTCAGTGGGTGGACAAGACAAAAGTGTCAGTGACAGCATGTTGGAGGCAAGGTATATAGAATTCAAAGTATTCCCATTACGAACCATGTGCCGCCATTAGTGACGAATTATCGTGAAAATGTATAGGAAAGCACGGTACAGAAAACACAATACTCTATCTCCTCTCTCTGTCTTTCCTATCAAAATGTATATACATTTGTCACAGAATTACGTCACAAGTTATCAGCTGCAATGTGTCAAATTTTTAATGGGAATACCTTGTCTTCTCTATACTTTGGTTGGCGTGGCGCTGGCGTGTTACTTTCAGCCTTTAATGGCCGGTTTCATAGTCGAGGCTTAAGCCACAGCGAGACAATTATACCGTAGATGAAAATAAAAGTTAAATAAAGTGAAAACCTAAGTTTTTTATGGCAACACTAAGAAGGGGTTGCCCGATTTAGTTAATTCTTGCATTTTTTTTTTACTATTTTTATGAAAACCCTGTACACAAAACATCAGCTGTCTACGTCGACGCGTTCTCAGGCAGTGTTCAAATATATGTATAGTGAGGACCCAAAAATGTTGTATGGTAACACAAAAAAGAGTGTCCCGATATGGTCCATTTTTGAACTTGTATTTGCAGTTTTTATGAAAATGCCGTGTACAGAATTTGAGCCCTCCATGTCGACGCGTTCTCAGGCAGTTTCCAAATATATAGTGAAAATGAAATTTTTGTGTGGCAACCCTACGAAGGAGTTGACTGGTAGGTCCCATTTTCGAAATTAAACTTACTTTTCCTTTTTTTTTAAAGCGTGTATGCAAAATTTCCGCTCTCTAAGAAGGATTTTGTTTTTGCTGCCGGAACATGACACCTTAGATATCCGGGGACATATCGAAACCATGTAAAAAAGCTGTTAACTCCGAAGTGTCAGATTCGTGTTTTTGCGGAAAGGAAGCAGTAAACATAAAAATTACAAAATCACAAACTTTTTCATAACTTCTTCTTCTTCTTCTTTCTTTGACATTTCAAAACAAGAACCGCGGTGCTCCTAGTCAAGAGCAGAAGAAGCTAGGGTTAACCCAGGGATATCTCAAGTAGCAAACAAAAGCAGGAAAAGACAGCTTCGGGAGTCACGAGTGCCTTGCCTCTGGCAAACTGAAAACAAAATGCAGTTGAGGGTTAACACCCAAGCAAAAACAAAACACCCTAAGTGAACGCATTCTCGAGTTATCGTGAGGACGGAGATGCGAAAATCAAAATAACTTTTAATATTATACGTGTGGAAGTCCAACCCATTTTGCTCTACTAGCATTATTTCTATGCGTTATAAACGGAATGACAAGCTTAGAATATGATTTCGTCTAGGGTATCAAAATGGCCATACTATTTACCTATTCATTACCTTGATTTCAGTTATAAACCCATTTATTTTACTGTAAGTTTACATATGAATTCAATAACTAAGAATCAACAATTGTACCAATTCTGTTCCGCTGAAATAATAGTTATATTGCTAATTCCTTAGCGGTAAGTATCTCGGGGAAAACACTCGTTGGTTTACCTACCACCCCCTGAGAAGTATCGGACTCACCTCGTGCAGTTTTCATCATTATACTTAATGGTGTCGAGAATCCAATTGAATTATGCGCACGCAACTCTATTCGATAGTATGTATTCGGATTTAATGGTGACATTTCAAATGTTGTCGTTTCGGTAACTTCACGTGTTAAACATTCGTTACTTAATTCACTCCATTCACCATTAACTTTAATTCTCTGTAAATAAATAAATAAATAAAAAAACAAATGTTTAAACTCAGTTTTCGAATTTTTTCTATCTACAGTTATGTAAGAAAAAATAATAATACGTACTGGAAAATATTTGATTTGGTAGAAATCAATAGATTCACCATTATCAGCTGGTACATTCCATCTTAATTCAAAATGATCAGAATATGGTGACATTACGATCGGTTCTTTTTCATCATCCTGTATTACAATATGCAAAGCATGCGGTTCTTCTGGAACTGTTCGTTTCGGTGTAGATTGCATTTTATTTGCTCCCCATGGTCCTAAACCGACTTGATTTCGTGCAGCAAATTGAAAAGAATATGATGTTTGTGGTTTCAATCCTTCAACTATATACGGACTATCCGGTGACCAGTATCGCTTTTGTACATGATTCCAATTAGAATTTATTTCCTCTATAAATCGTACAGAATATGCTATTATGGGTAAACCTGGTTCAGGTAATGGTCCTAATATATCAAATATAATTGTGGTTGGTGTCACTGCTCTTGCTGTAGCTGAGTGAACATAACTCGGTACAATACCTTCTCTTAGTTGAATATCTACTTCAGCAGTTCCATACATATTTGTTGCCACACATTTATATGTTGAATAATATCTTCGATCAATAGGTGACACAATCAAATTACTTCTAGGACCTCTTCCTTCAATAACAAGATTTTGATCATACATTTCTCTTATAAGTTCACCCCTCCATCGCCAATCTACTGTTGAATTTGGTATACTCTCAGCTAAACAACTTAAATTCGCTTTCATCTCTTCCCATGTATAAACTGGTGGAAGACTTTTCGTATATGTAAAATCTGGACCAAACTCAACAGTAATATGTCCATTTTTGTATGCAGTATCCATTTTATTTCTGGCTATACATTCATATAGTCCATCATCTGTTCGCATCAATTTTGTTATTCTAAGAGTTCCGGATGATTCACCATTTTCATTATCAACATATTGTTCTAAAATGATTCTATCATCATCTTGCTGAATTCCAGGAATAAATTCATTCTTAGATTCCCATTGACGGAATGTTATATCAGGTGCTGGTCGTCCTCTTGCATGGCATCTTATAGCTACTTCTCTATTAATTGCACCCGTTATATTATATAATTGATAAATTTTCGGCCTAACTAGAACATTTAATTTAGTCTTAGCTTCTGTAATACCCGCATCATTTCTAGCTATACAAGTATATGTTCCATAATCGTTTTGTTCAACTTTAGTTATAGTCAAAAGCCCTGTTAGTGGATTCACTAGAAATCGATCAGCTGTTGCAACAATCTGCTCTGTTTTATCTTTAATCCAAACAATTTCTGGTACTGGTTTACCGCTTGCATTACAAAATGTTGAATATGCTTGTCCTTCAATCGCTTCAAAGGCAGCTGGAAGATAGGTTATTTCTGGTTTAATATAAACCTCTAAACGTATATATTTTTCCATTAATTCTCCTGTGTGTCTCATAGCAATACGACACGTATAAACTCCATCATCTGATTCTTGTACATCTCGTATGACTAGACCGGTAGTTCCTAGTATATAGTTTCCTCCACTTTTGATCTGGGATGGGGGGTTGAAGAAAAGTATGTTATTAAATTTTTTGCATGTTCATAATTATATCGTGATTGGTTTTTTTTTATTACTTGTTCACCATTTCGTAACCAATCAACTGTTGGGAATGGGCTATCAGTCAATTTACATCGCACAATATAACTAGTTCCTAAAATAGCGAATTGATGTTCTGGGACATCTTTCCATGGATCTATGTAATTGCAAATGAAAAGAGATTAATTGATAAAAAAATAAAAATTATATAATTCCATTTTTAGACCATTTCTCGATCAATTAGATCATTTTTAGTTAAATTTAGCATAATCTGCAGACATAGTATTATGTACCAAAACAAATTTTAGTAGGAAAACTATTAAACATCACTCCAGTGGGAGGGTTTACAATAATAAAATTGAAAAAGTTCCTTCAAATAAAAACATCACTTCAACAAGAGCAACCAAGGATGCACTCACATATGAATGCCCTGCAAAGTATTATTCACTATATACATAAATTTAAAGCTATTAGACAAAGTTAACATAATGAAACCTACGAATGGAGGAATGATGGGGATCATTTAATAAAAAATTGGACTCCTGACATGCATATTCTGCAGACATATCATTCCAAACCAAAGCACATTTTGGTAGGAAAACTGTTGAGTCTTACTCCAGTGAGAGGGTATATATATAAAAATACAATTTGAGAAATGTTCTTCGGATAAGAACATTACTCCAGCATGAGTTATTGCCAATACTTTCAATCTAAACCAATACAAATGTTACTAATAAGTAGAATTTAGAGCAACTGTAATACGCGCAACAATATCAAAAATATCAATTACAAAATCAAAAACAAACATAGGAAAGATGAAATGTCATTGCATTGCGGAATCGTGAAGTTTGAAGTTTGAAGTTTGTTTTTTGCTTAGGGATAAATTGTAGTTATACTACACAAACCAAATACTTTACATATGTAATCGAAATGTTGCAAATAATATTCACTGTGTGTGCACTCTCATCATACTGGGCAGATATGTTTGTTGATATCAAGAACAAACATATCTGCCCAGTATAAATCGTACCCGCGATGGTGGAAAGTAGTGCACCACCCGCTCGCACGACGTTTATCATGTTGCGTATATTACTAATTTATACGCAATATGGAAATAGACCCAGCACCAACTAAAACAAATAAAATATAAAGCGGGCAAATTTAACAATTTTGAAATAAAATTGTGTATTTTAAAATATAAATTAGACCATTCATGAATTATTAGACAATTTGTAAATTAAACATTTTAACTCACCATAAGTCTCAATTGTCACTCCAATTTTAAGCAGGTGTGTGTTTGCATATGATGCTGAACAGTAATATCTTCCTGCCATTGTTTCCTTTAAGGATGGTATAATAAGAGCTAAACCTTGGTCACCAGGTAAAATTTCAGTATACATTTCAGGGTGTGTTTGACCTGTTCTGTTAAGTTAAAAAGAAAGATGTAAGAAGCTATGCATGTTTCTATATATAATAAGGTCTAAGAAGGTAAATGAATGAATGATGTCTTCATCTGGTAATTTTATTAGCATTTAAGATAGATTGATTTGTTCGATATTGAGCAATTATCAAATGAACGAATGTGTGTGTGGTGACATTATTTCAATATTTAACTTTTGAGGCACAGTTTCGTCACATTAGACCATTTATCATATATTATTATTATTATTATTTTTTTATGATACTGCCAAACCTCAGGGGATACCCTATGATGCCGTCGCACAGCTTATTGAGTTGAGTCAAGTAAGTGACGGTGCGCATTACGCTTGAATGTTTGGGGGAAAACAGATGATGGGAAACTGTTCCACATTCGTACTGTTCTGCTTATGAATGATTCAAGGAATTTCACGGAACGGTCGAATTTGACTTTAAGGGTGTGAGAATGAGCTCGGGTTACAGCTCGTGTGATGCGCATAGGAAGAATTCTACAAGGGATCAGGCTAGAAATTTCATCAGAGCAATGACCATAGAAGTAGCGATAAATGAGAGACATACATCTGACAATACGTCGGTGCTCTATCGAATCAATAATTGCTATTGATATGTCATCGTTAATAAGCCGGAAAGCCTTCTTTCGAACTTTGTCTAACGCGCACAATGCAGTACGTCCAGCCGCTGCCCAAATATGGGAATTATATTCTAATCTAGACCTGATATGAGACTTGTAGATTTGCGCCAAGTCTGATGGAGTAATATATTTCTTGCATCTTTGCAAAAAGCTTAGGCATTTCATCTTTTGGCAATACCAAACATGTGATCGGACCAACTAAGATTGTTGGATATTTCAATGCCTAAGATGTTAAGAGATGGTGAGTTCGAGATATCTTCTCCATCGACGGAAATGGGTTGAGCGGGTGTTGGAGTACGTTTAAGTCATAACAGACAACATTGCGTTTTGGATTAAATTGCATTAAACAAGACCCGATTCGCTCTGCCTCAAGCGAGTATTTTTGTGAGGTCATAGTTTAGTGTGACTTCGTTTGTCAGTATAACATTCGCACGGGAATCAGCTATGGAGTCGAACGAGTGCACGAAATCAAAGGTGCTGTCATCTGGAAAACTATGAATAGGATTGAAAGTGAGAGCTAGCAGATCATTAATAAGAATGAGGAAGAGAGTAGGAGATCCTTCCGGTACACCGGCATGGATTATAAAATGGTCAGAAGTAACTCCGTCCAATATAACTTGAATTAAACGGCGAGAAAGAAAGCTTTCAATCCGTTTTAAGAATAGAGGGTCTAGACCTAATGCCTGAAGTTTGGCTAAAAAGGCAGGATGCCAGACTTTATCCAAGGCCTTCGAGATATCTAATGCGATGATCTCAGATTCGCCAAAATTATGGAGACATTGATTCCAACGCTGGGTAAGGAATGTTAGTAAATCTCCAGTAGAGCGGCTAGCACGAAAGCCGTATTGGCGATCGTTAATAAGGCGATTAGTTTCTAGATATTTCATCAATTAGGTGTTGATGAGTGTTTCGAGAACCTTCGAAAGAATCGCAGTAAGGGCAGTTGGTCTATAATTTGAGGGATCACTTGCCTCTCCTTTTTTAGGTATTGGCTGAACATGTGCAAGTTTACATGCCGAAGGAAAGACTCCTGTCGAATAAGACAGGTGAAAATAGTTTGTGTAGGGGTTTAGCTAAAGAAGAGGTACAGCACTTGAGTATCAGGGGCGAAATACCATCAGGCCCAGCAGCCCTAGACACATTGAGATCTGCGAGCACTTTGAAGACCTCCCTCTTGCGGAAATGTAACGGTCTTTGCCTGTAATTGCATGTTGGTGGAGTAGGAGGACTTTGCGAAGATGGTGACAAGAAAGAATTCGCCGCAAAGTTACCTGGAAACAAATTAGCTTTGTTCAATGATTTCGTGTACCCATCCCCGTTGTGAATTAGGGGCGGTACCGAAGAGCTGGTGAAGTTGTTCTAGACTGTTTTAACAACAGACCAGAAACTCTTACTACCCTTTCGACTAGTAAAGATTTTCTGTCAAATGTTTTGGTCGAATTGGAACTTAGCTCGCTGAATAATGGATTTGCAGGTGTTACGTGCTTCTCTATAGATCTGTCTCAATTCCGCAGAATGGCATAGTTCATATACCTGAAATGCTGCTTCTTTGTTCTTAATGGCTGTATAACAGTCATTGTTAAACCAAGTTGAACTGTTAGGTTTAATATTCTTGTAACTGTGCGGAATAAAGCTGCACATACCGAACCATAACATGTTGATAATGGATTCAGAGCAACACTCAATATCTCTCGAGGAAAAACACTCAGACCAGTCTAACTCTCTAATGATTTTGTTGAGTGAAGCCCAATTAGCTTGATCGTAGTGCCACACCAATCGCATTTTACGAGAGTGACTGGTGGGTTTTAGTGATGATATGGAGAATTGGGCTGAAACGAGACAATGATCTGAGTTGTCAAGAGGAGATGACACTGACCTGGAGTACTAGTCAGGAAACAGTACTAGTTAGAAACAGATCTAATAGGTTGGTAGTCCAATTATGTCAGGCAAACGAGTTGGGATATCAACTAACTGTTGCAAGTTAAAGGACTCGCTAAATAGTTCAACATGTTTCCCCGCTGGACTTGTGGTTGAAGAATGTCTGAGCCACTGCATGTTTGTGGATATTGAAATCGCCAGCAATAACGATTTCGGAAGTAGGAAATTTTATTAAAATATTTTCTATATTGGAGGATAGAGAATCAAATGAGCATATGTCAGCGTCAGACATATTGGGGCTGCGGTATAAAAAACAAAAATAACGAGTCGCCAATTTGGTACTTTGGTAGTTAAATATTGACACATTCTCCTACCCAGTCCGATTAATTTGCACATTTTTGAAGCTCTTTATTATTTGCATTGCTGTTTTTTTTTTCTTCCATATGTTTCAATGTACATACTATGTAATGAGAGGTAATAAAGCATGGCTAATTGCTAATATTTTATTATCCTGTATTATCATTAGACCCATAGAATAGGTATATGTATGGTATATTATATAGACGAGTAGGTTCGATGTTTTAATTTGTGAAAATTTTGAGTTTTTAGAAATGCTCGAATAACAGAAACTCAGTTTCATCTAAAAGAGTTCATTAATTACGGAAACGAATCTCAGGTGTATGTCGCTTAATACAGCCATATAATACAAAGGAATGGAATCATTATTAGTTATGGAAAAGAAAATCGACAAACTATTGAAGTAAGATTTGGATGAATGTTAAGTTCTTGTCATTATGATTATGATCACAAAGAAATTCAGTATTAGATAGAGGAGTAATGAATGTATCTCTCATTTCTGATTCGTGTGATTCTAACAAACTCTTTCACATATTATGATTATTATATGGTTTGCGGGCACAGCCAACAAGAGCAAGATGTTGATCAGTTTAAATTAGAAGTAGAAGGATAGACACTACAATCTTTTAAAGAGGTAAAGTACTTGGGGGTAATGATTGACGACAAATTAAAGTGGGATAAACACATAACTAACGTCTACAAGAGAATACGGAAAATCATTTACAAAATTCTAATAATTAGAATTGTACTAAAATGTTGACTACATAAAAATGATATATTATGCAATAGTGTTGTTACAATACGGGATCATTTCTTGGGGATCAACGTACACGAACACATTCACACCATTATGTAACTTATAGAGCAAAATTGTGAATATGTTCCTTAAAAAATCAAAGTTTTCTTCAACCACATTAGCGTTTAACGAATTCAAAGTGATGGTGATGACTATGTATACGTCAGCAAATCTATGTATTCACATTGTTTAAAATCATTTTCAGAAATCTTGATAGGTTTTATATTCACTGCTCTAGGCATTTCACCCGCCTGATACCCTTAATATTGAATTAATAGCAAAACAAGATGTAAAAGGAATGGTAGTATCCTTAGTTCCAAATTATATAATGCGGCTCCCCACGACTAGAAACAATAGCTTAACGAAGAAAATTTGCTTTTTCAAAGTGCATGTTTTTCTTACGCTTAATATTTTTGATGAAATATTAAAATTTAATCAATAATGTTTCTTTTTACTTTTTGTTTAGCATCGTTTTTTTTCTGCTTTATGTCTACATTTTTATACAATGAACTTATAATAATCATAGTTTTACAATAATAATAAATAAGTTCTTTAGTTAAGTGTAATTTGTAAGTTATTCTATTTAAATTGTTGTAACTTGGCCTTTTAGACAGATGTATAATAATCAAGACTTTTACAAAGCTCACTCACAAGCCCCGTCTTATGTGAGCATTAGCTCTACCACTGAAATCTTAAAAAACTCGAAAAGTTAATACAACTTTGTGTCAAATCTTTGCGTATTATCATGATCAAAATTGCACATAGTTTAAGAAAAAGTATAAACTTAAGTACGTAATGACGTGTCAAAAATAAACATTTCAATGTTTTATATGTAGCTTTAGTAAACTCTCGAATTCATGAGATTTGCAAAGTTTCATACATAATAACGTAATAATGATATATTAAATAGATAAATTTACACTTGACTATGGAAGATCATGAAGTGGAACAGGAAATGACGGAGAGAAAAGTAGTAAAAATGTTTTAGTTACTAATATATTTTCGTTTGAAAGTTGCTATTTTCAGAGTCGAATAACTATCAAAAATATAATATTATTGCAAAGAAAGTTCAATTTGTAACAAAGATCGAACCTTTTTCTGTTAAAAACTCTAATTGTTTAGTGCAATGATAAAGGAAATAAAGTCAATAATGTGAACCATAGTAAAGGAAAAAATTTCCTGTTTTTATATATATTGCATACAATTTGGCGTTTTTAATTCATTTCATCACCGTCAGATGGAATGAAACCTCTGCGGGCTGTAGTAAGTGTATGCCGCACTTTTCTGCATTAGGTAGGTATATGTGTGTAGATTTCGCGGACTATTTTAAGTTCTATCATTGCAATTTATTAATTTTTCTTGAGAGGCGAGACATTTTGTTGGCAGTTCTATTTATAATCTATTTGTTTATAATTGTGAATAACTATTATTTAATCATGGAATGTGTTAATAAAATTCGCTCCAAAAGTATTATGGAATAAATAGGAGAAAACTGAATATTGCTAGGTATGTAAATTTGTGCATATTTAAAAAGGAAATAATGCTATAAAACCGTTACACAGAAAATCGACCAATTTTGTGTAAATGCTTGATTTTGATGAAGTACATTGAAAATAGTAATTTTTGCTGAAATCCGTTTATGACCCCGAGATACGGTCTTTTAAAATTTGAAAAATGTGACAAATTTTGCTTAATAGATGTAACTTTAAACATTTATATCTCAGAATGTACTCATCGCTTTTCCATGAAATAAACGATATTTACTGTGGGAAACTTTGACGTTTCCGAGAAAAATTAATGAAGGTCATTTTTCTGAAAATTTGCTTTGAAGGATATGAATGAATATTTCAAAATGTGTAGTCCCGATATTTTTTATTTTTATATGTATCTTAATCTCTAATGCGTTTTAGTGAAGCTGTAGAAGGGAGAAAATGGAACTTCTAAAAGTTTGGATGGAGTTATTTTATTGTTATGTAATTTAGAAAATTGTGAATAAAAATTGATGAAGTGTAGTGAGTCGTCATTTTATACGTATACAGTATGTTTGGTAAATAAGTAGGATGAAGTTAGCCAAGAGATTCCTTGGAGGGTCAAGACAACACATTTCTTGAGACTCGTCTCCCTAAATTCACTGCTTCCCTATCAAATTTAAGATATCGGATCAAACTTGAGCACTGATTCAAAGAGGACCCTTTATCCTTTATAACGATAACTAAAATTGTACATGTTACAAGTGAAACTGTTTTGTCAATTTGATATATACATATATATGAACATTAGCGTGGCCCAAAAATGTATGAATTTCCAATAGTGATTATTTGACTGTTTTGAGCTTTCAGGAAAACTGTTTCAACATTTTCTTTCATAGCTGTTTAATTTGACAATATTTTTTCTTGATTTTTTCCTTTTAAGGGAACTTAGTTATAAACATATTGCAGTCGAAAGTGTTTTAAAAAATTTAATTTTTCTGTTTTTCATAAATTTTTTTAAAACGAAAAATCGGAGCCGGAACTCCAATTTTCTGATTTCCCGTAAATTTTTTTGTAAGAGAACGTGGCGCGTGTGTATATTTTTTCTACTATAACTTAGTCTACAATCGATTATCCTTCTAACGACTATAACTTAAGTAATCATGTAGTATATGAACTGTTCTCAAAATACGATTTTCGACAGTGAAGCATTTGTACCGACCCATAAAAATATCGACTTTGTACCAATGACATCTTTTTTTTTAAATTATTGTTTTACCTAAGAGAATCTGCTGACGAATATTTACGTGATTTAATATATATTTCAGTCAAAAGCAACTTATTTTTTATAAATGTTCTAATTCAGATCATTGCAATTATTTGTCTACAGAATAGTAAAACACTTAACTGGAATGCTTTTTCATTTATTTTAAGTACTACTACTGTTTTACTTTTATTGTTCATTTTTAGGTTTCCGTAACCAAAGGGTAACAACGGGAACCCTATTACTAAGACTTCGCTGTCAGTCCGTCCGTCACCAGGTTGTATGGTTGTTGTTGTTGAAATTTTCACGGACTGTGTATTTCTATTGCCGCTATAACAACAAATAATAAAAATAAAATAAAATTTAAAAGGTAAAGGGGGCCCCATACAAGAAACGTGATTTTTTTGGCGTTTTTTTCCTCGTTTTATTCTCATTCATTATTATTATTATAAGTAGGCATTTTTTTTAAATTACTGTATTATTATTATTTTTTCAAATGACAGCATTATTATTTCACATGACACCCTCATTCGAAAAAAAAGGAAAAAGTACATAGTGTTAAGTTTTGTACGGTGGTACGGAACTCTTCATGCGCAAGTCCGACTCGCACTTGGCTGGTTATTCTATTCTTTGCGAAACTACATAATCAACGGTTTTTTCGTACTAATTGTTCTAGCACTACTTTAGATGGGGACATACTAGAAATCGGTGCACACTCTTATCTTTGCTTTATTGCTAACCTTACAAAAACATAATGTGTCACCCTGAGAATTTTCCAGTTGCATTATCTACCAGACATAGCTCAACCTGAAAATTGTGTTGTTGGTAAATTCAAATCTATTGTAGTTAATAAATCGTAAAACTGACAGGGTGTGACCATTGCAAAAATTATGTGGTATATTACAACTCAGAATTCTCGAAATAAATGGTGCCAGACAAATGACATGGAAAAGTGTTTGGCCAGCAGCTCAGAGCGCATACATTTCGTTCGCCCCTTCCCTGCTCCTCAAGCAAAATGTTTTATAAGCTAAAAAAAAAAAGTTCTATGAAAAATCCGGCAGACAAATCTAAAATGTCGCCATGCCTATGCAATCCTACTGCTGTGCAGATGCCCGAAATTCTTTGGATTACAATGCACACGAATACCACAGCATCATAATGTAGGTACATATAGCGATTTGTTTCAATTTTCAAATTGCATACTTTCGTGCGTTTATGTTTTACTCTGCTTTTCAGAACAGAAATCGTATTTTTTTTTGTGGTAACCCCCTTAAGGTAACAATAGCAATATAAACTATAATTTTGTCATGTATTTTAAGCTGAATACCAAATTAAAAAAAAAAAAACGCGAACAGATGAAAACAGTGGTGCTTTTATTATTTGATGATTTTACAATAAATCAAACACCAAAACGAGTTAACGAAAAATTATTAATAATAAGAATATTTTAAAAGAAAAAAAAACCATTAAAGAATTTTTTATATGTGCCTCTCTATTTTCTATTCGAGCAACGTGTGTTAGATTTGAGTAGTTAGCGGCAGAAGGATGATCGAATTTTCTATTCCTTACAATGTTTATATAACCGTTAAACTCTAATTTGTTTTTAAATTTTGAAAAAAATTAAAGAAAAAAAAATTTAGGAAAAGTAAAGAAAAGAAATAAATTAAAACATAAATCAGTCATATCTCTTCGAATCATACATTGGATAATAATAAAGATTCCGGACGATTGCAAAATAGTTTTTCTTATTTTTCTTCTTTTTTTATTTATTTTTTTTTCAATTCTAATTTTTATTATTATTTTCTTCCTATTCATCTCTTTTTATTATATACCCATTGGGTAAATTTAACTGGTTAATTAAATTAGCCTGATTTTACTCGTGTGTCACCAAATACCCTAATTATTCTGACAAATACCCTTAAAATGTGAGTAATGTCGGGGTATTCTATATCCTCAAAAATTGAAGGATAATTGCAATTACCCTGATAAAACAGTGCCAACTGGTAGTTGCTAGAAATATAAAATTTGTGTAAGCACATATTCAGCGATAGACCGTGACAAAGCAAAACCATAGTGGAAATGAAAAGTGACAATTCGAAAATTATCATTTGCATCGCTTGCTGACACTTCGCTTGAATTAATGCAATTTTACATCCATACTAAACGTCAGACATGCGCGTTACCATTCAAATTACCCCAATTTAAGTGTATCGGGTGTTTCCAATTAACTAGGTAATTCAATTACCCTGGAGCAAATACTCAGTTAAATTTACCCTATGTGCATCATATGCCAAAAAACGTATGCTGGGGAAATCAAGTTTTGTATTTTTATGTCCTTCAATTTAAGGATTTTTAACATCAAACTTAGTTGTAAAATTTCAAACAATACAATAATTTACCTATCTAGGATATGATCAAATTTAACGACATTTTACAATTAAGATTGGCATATTTCTCTTTTGTTTACTAATAAATGCAAAAAAAAATATACTTACGGTTTTGGTGGTATAGTCATATTCATGTTATCTCTCCATTGTAAGCCTGATATTAAATTTATATCAAGCTGTACCTGACGACATGTGAGCATTAATGATTTACCAACTGGTTGCCTCTGAATTTCTTGTACTGGTAAAATTTCTAATTTTGGTGTATTACCGCATTGTATAAAACCTGCAATAATGGAGAGAAAAACATTGAATTATTAAATTTATTTTTTAATCATTTATGTGTTTGTTATATAAGGAATTAATTAATTCGGGTGTTTCTATTTATGTCCATGGCTCACTTAAGGCAACCGTGATTAACTCCTCTGTACCAGGTGAAAAAATTGAATTCATTAATGTTGAAGTTGACTCAGACTTTGATAAGTGTGTTTTAATTAGTGTTTATTGTTCACCAAACTATTTTAACCACGAGACAGCCATGCATTTTAAAGAATCAGTAAGGCTCCAAATCTCAAGACGTCGTAACGTAATTATCTGTGGCGATCTAAATGTCAATGATCTTGGCTGTGGACCCTCAGTTGAAAATCTACGTTATTTATATAAAACATTGAATTTGGAGTTGGTTAATCATCTACCAACGTTTTTCATTGGAATCAATCCATCTCAGCTTGATCACATTCTCACAACTGATATCCATAAGGTTTTATTATGTAACCAAATTAGTCCGCCAACGGAATTCGATCATGATTTCTTATATCTTTCTTATGATCTTAACCTTAGACTCATTGCTGATAATAATAACCTAAATTATGACCAGCTTGTAACGGATTGTAGTGAAGTATCTTGGGATGATGTGTACCGCACCAACTCTATAGATGATAAGGTTGATATCTTATCTAGTAAACTAACTATCCTACATAACAATCACATTCCGCTACGAGTGTGTCGATCGAAGATCAATGGATGTCCATGGATAACACACGAGATACACAATGTGCTAGCAGAACGTGATTACCTTTTTAAAAAATATAAAGTCACCCGTAGGGCTGAAGTTTATTGTAGATACAAACTAGTCCGCAGCAGAGCGAACTCTATGATAAGATCTGTCAAACGTAAATTTGTTGGCTTGAAGCTGGATGTTGATCTACCTCCAAAGAAGCTGTGGCAGAATATTTGTCACTTGGATGTACATATATGGACTCGATTCAGATGAACTTAATATGAGTTTTTTTGCACAGGTTCTACGGCTGCATCTCAGTCAATGCGTGCTAATGCTTGTGTCGAAGACTTTCCAGTCGAGGGGTTTGCCTAGCATTGATGAAAATGAAGTCCTTCTGGCTATGAATGCAATTAAATCTGATTCAGTAGGACCAGACGGACCTCCACCGTTTATTAAACTGATTGCACATACATAATATTATTAAGATCGTAACTCATATTTTTAACAACTGCCTCACGACGTCTCAATTTCCCAGTCAGTGGAAAAGAGCGCTTGTGATGCCTATCCCAAAAAAGTCCTCAGCATCTGTTCTAATGGACTACAGATCAACTAGCTTTCTATGTTTTTTTGCTAAGGTTTTTGAGAAGATAGTTAATGTGCAGGCTGTGAAATACATCGATCTAAATGAATATTTGACTTGTTGGCAATCTGGATTCCGACCGAATCATAGCTGCGAAACTGCTATGCTCAACATCAGATATACACGAAGAGCTAGATAAAGACCAGGTTACAATCCTTGCTTTACTTGATTTCAGCAAGGCATTCGATTCTATCAATCATTGCAAGCTGTTGAGAAAACTTTCAAAAGAATTTTTATTTTATTTTTCTGTAGTTAAACTCATCAAGAGTTTTTTAAGTGGACGCAGTCAGTTTGTAAGGGTGAATGAGGTGTGCTCCGGTGGAACGTCTCTATTATCTGGAGTTCTTCAAGGGCCCATTCTTGACCCTTTGCTATTCTACCTGTACTTAAACGACATTATTGACGTAATATCAGATGTTTCCATTCATCTGTACGCTGACGACATACAAATGTATCTAAGCAGACCAATTGGCTTGATGGAGGACTGTGTATGCCGAGTCAATGATGACCTGCAGCATGTGTATACTTGGTCACTGCTAAGTAACCTGGAGTTGAATCCCAGTAAGTCAAATTGCTTAGCGATTTATGGAAATAGTATTGATCCTAATACTGTCCCACAACAACTATCATATGTTGATTCAGCTAAAGCCCTTGGCTTTGAGCTTAACTCAAAGTTCACCTGTTGTAATCATATAAGAGCTACAATAGGTAAAATATATGGTTGTCTTCGGCAGCTATGGTTAAGCTCTAGTTTCCTCTCTTCATATGCGGATGAAGCTAGTCAAGTCTTTACTGGTCCCCACTTCACATATGGTAGTATGGTGTTCTCCGATCTTGACTCAGTCTGTCGAAGGAGGCTCTTCGTGGCATATAACGACGTACTCCGCTTTGTATTTAAATTGCCTCGCTTCAGTCATATATCTTCTTTTTCAACATACTTGTTTGGATGCTCTCTGGATGCATACCTAACCCAACGTAGATTAAAATTTCTTCACAGATTATAATATAAACCCGCATACCTATTTGAAAAGCTTAGCTTCCTGCAAACGGCTAGACATCATAGGAATCTCCTAATCCCTCGTTGTAGTTCTCAATTTGGCCAACATTCTTTCTTTGTCCAATGTGCTCGTAAATGGAATCTCTGTTGGCACATGATATTCAGTGCACTAGAAGCAGTAGGACTTTTGCAAGACTCATTAAACCATTAACTCTTGTTTAAATCTGATTGTTGTTGTATCTTTGAATGTTGCTCCAACTAAATCTAAGTTTATCTAATCTTTTCTTTCACTGAATTTTATGTTTTTGTCTTAAATATTAAATATTTCATAGTTCTTTTTTCTTTTAACTGTAATTTTAGTCTTATTATTATTTTTAGTAATTTTCCCATTGAGACCAGCACACTTTGTACACTCTAAAATTGTATTATGATCTTTGTAACATTGTTATTGATATTGCTTCACATCAAGAATGTAGGGGTATTTCATAAGACCTTTGTAGCTGCAGATATGCTATCAATTCTTTCTATCTTTTCTGGAACACCCTGTACAGTAATTAATTATTTTGTAGTTAGGTACTAACTATACCTACATATTTTAAATGACAAAAAAAGTCAATATTGGCAAGGAAATAGTAGGTAGGTATAGGCCGTAAAATATTTTTATCTTTTTATCTTAAAACATTTTTGATGTTATATTTAACGGATTTTTTTAGACTTTGTTTGAAATTAAAACAATAAAAAATATTAGCTCCGAAAATTTATTAATTTCTATGTTTACATACCTATTAAATAGCTGAATAAATACAATACGGAAAACGGCTTCGACATCTTAAGACTTTCGATTGCCATAGTTTTGCATATGAAAAACAACCGTTTTATTAGAAGCTGTAGTTAATTAGACTACGTATTCCTGGAATGAATTCGGCAGGCTTAGATACAAGTTAATTTAAAAAAACACTTTTACACAATTCAATATTGGCACTAATTATTATTATTATTATTTATTCGTTCCTATTATTTGTTATTTTCTCTAAACATCACTCACAATTTAGATGAATCCTATAAAAAAAAGTAAAAAAAAATTATTAACAACTTTGTAATAGAATTTTCCAAAAAATCACCGTCATTAGAACGAAATAAAGAAAAGAAAGAACTTTTTCAAGTTTTAATTAAAAAAAAATAGCACGTTCAATAAACTGTTGAAGAAGAAAGCATAGATGAATCAAAAAGTTTTTACAGTTTTTCTAATAATGTAAGTAGGTATGTAGATAGCGTGGGAAATCACAGATTTTCTGAACAGCAGCATCAGCAACAACAATAACAAAAAGAAAAAACGAAGAAAAATTATCTAGTTAACGAAACATTATAAAACAAAAAACTAAAAATCGCTGTCAAAAATTATAAATTTACCTGGAAGGGTATGGATGATGCCATTTAACCCTTAAAGATTTTCTTTTTTTTTTATTAAGGGATGTAAGTAGGTAGGTACTAACTGTAAACTTTTTGTTATTATTATAATTATTAAACTTTGCTGGCCTTCATCAGCTCGTCGCATTCACTTTATACACTGCTCCTGGTGTTGTTGATGTTGGTTTTGTTTTGTGATTGCGATCCATTAATTCTGCGGATGCAATAGAAAAAAAAACAACTTTGCGTTTATTTCAACAATTTTTTCACAATAATTCTTCTTGTTGCACTTTATCCACTCAAAATTAAAAGAAAACGAACCGTAAAACTCGATTTAATAAAAAATTAATTTTACATTTAAAATTACACTTTTCCCACTGTCATCTTAGTCAACCTGGAAAGCCAACGAAACGCGGCCAAATTTCAAACACTACTGAAAGTGAGCTAACAGTACATGCATATGGATGAAGAACATATTGAACCAAAGGTCATACCAGTTAACTTAACGACTTATTAGGTTATCTTTGGTCATACTCGCAACACAAGCACAACAGGCAGCTGATACAAATAGAACAGATAAGTCCAAAAGTTTGGCAGCACAGTAAGATAAAGATATCTCACGTTTGAAAAAAAAATAAGAAACATTTTTTGTGCTAAACGAACACAATTGATATAAGTAGTAAAATTTTAATTCATACCTATAGTTATCTTTCGGTGTATACATCTTCTCCGCGATGATAGAAATATTAAGTTTTTGTATTGGACATTTAAACTATAAGTAACATATTCATTCTGGCATAAGACAAATCGATTAGAGAATTAAAGACCGGTTGAAGAAACTCTAGTGGTATAACTTAAAACATTTCTGTACGAGCTCACGTAAAGAGATGTCCTTTGGAAGGAAAGAATTTTTTTGAAATTTTTTATTTCAGTATATACAGCGGGAGATCTCCAGAAGGCCTTCTAGGGACAGCAACCTCGTTCAGTGGATAAAGTGAGTAAGAGCGTATCATGGTTTTATTTTTTGTCTCAAGTTATCCGGAGCCGATTCCTTAGTCACCTAAGGGGGTGAATATAAGAAAAAAGAAAGAACTTTTTGTATTTTTTTTTAATTTTGGTATTATCATCATCCTATTTAAAGAATAAAGAAAAACAGGAATGTCGCAAAGATAGAGATGTTTTCCTTTCACTCTATCGGGACTCTCTTTCACATGATGGTCAAACAGGTCCGCTCCTCCGCTCTATTTACTGGTTACCTAGGAATATCGGGAATACGTGCCGACGATGGTTATTGGGGGGATTGGGAATGCACTCATGGGATCAATACCAGCTGATCCTTGCGCCACTCGAAGGTCCCTTCAGGACTCAACGTGTGTTTGGTAGATTTTTTCTTTGTACGAATTTTTTTGTGTATGATGCGTGGTTGATGTGGTGGAACAGTTTTTTTGTTTCATCCCACGCCACACTTTCCGCTTATCGACGAGATGTTATCGTGCCAGCCTGAGCACTCTGTCACCACAGAGTGAGCTATCAGCTTCGGCTGATAGAATGAACTTCACGTCCATCGCAACTCGCTCATCAATTAATAACATAACACGGACTCATTAGGTAAAAAGCTTTTAATTTGGTCACAAAGTAACCAACCTTTCAAGAATCTTCTAGGAAAAGGAAGTATATTTATTGAGCGAAAATAAGGCCCCTGATTAATGATTTCCATGTTATCACCACGTTGATTCCAAAATGGTTTCATTGCTTTTTCTTCTAACATCGATTCAGGAGGTTGTCCAGATCATGGTCTCCTATTGTTAAATTTCTGAGTAAAGCTGTTTGCTTATTAAACAACCAATCGCCAAACTAATAAAAAAAAAACATAATGTTCTTACAAACATATCATTTATTGGTAATTAATTCTCACATTTTTTTTTTACCCAATTACATTTAATAATGATCTATTTACTAATTGTAGCCCTGTAATGTAATTTTTATTTTATTCCCTTCGTTTATCAATTATTCTCCTCAATATAAACACGAGTGAGGAACGAACAATACTCTTTAAGCTTAAAAATCTGCCTACGAATTACATAGTTTTAGTTTTGTTTTCTATTTTATTTACACAAATTCTTATATAAATTAGGCGCTTTCCTTGACGTCAAGGAATATATTCCTTTTTTGTGTATGTGGAAATTATGAACTTTTTCTTTTTACAGATTTCGTATACACTGATGGGGGCTATACACATCATAAGTACTAGTGCTGAAAGTTTTAAATATTAGATAAAAAAATAAATAACAAAGAAAATTATAGAGATAAAGTCTAATATGTATGCACCTAGAGCAAAATTAAATTTTTTATGCAAAGTTGTTTGCCTTCCAAAAAGCAAATCAGAATTTTCCGTATGTCATTTAGCAGTACGCAGTTCTTTGATGGAATTACAAAATTTTGCTATCAATTTTATAATACCTAGATGGCGCAGAAGTATTATCTGTATATTATTTAACTTTGATTTTATTGTCTTTCGCATTAATTTACCGATAAATTTTAACTTTATTTAAAAAATTTCTCTAAAGCCTGCTTTCGCTCGAACTGCATACCTAGACTTAAATTACAAATTAAAAAAAATGAAAATTAGGACATTTTATAAAGTAAATATGTATTTTTAGAATTATATAAGTCCACATATTTCGTAAGCCAATTAAGACTGTGAACATAGAGACAAATCTGAATAGAACTCTTCTCTTCTCTCATAGCACATACTTTTCTTTATGTTTTGGTTCAATAAAAATTACAGGTATTTCCTGTTTAGTCTTAAATAGTTTATTGGTCTCATTAGGGCTTTATTTCACTTTTTTAAACAGTGATAAATTTGGATGGTTTTTATGTAGGAAATTTCGGAAGTGGAAATAAAGTTCAAATTCTAAATTGAGATATAGATTTATGGGCTTCATTTCAATTACAAGAAGATAGATAAATGAAGCTGCACTGTAATGATCACAGGTCTTCTTTATTTTTATTGAATTTCTCCAATGAAACTATTTTGGAGATACATAAGAGGCGATCTCGTTATAAAGAATAGTGTGTTTCACTGGAGGGACTATACGTAGCCAGGTCCCTAGGTCGCTTTCTCCTACTTTCGATTGAAATAAGGACCTTGACCCGTATGTTAACTGAAAAAGATGTCATAGTCACATTATAAGATTAGGATACATTTGGCTGTTTTAACAGAATATTTATGATTTATCCAGAACCCTAAAGAGGAATGAATGCAGAGCCGGGCTAATCTTCAAACTATATGAGTTCGATTTATCCCCACGCATAAATAGGTTAAACAACATTTTTGTAACAGAAAATTTTGGAGTGGAAACTAAACACTATAGGGGAATTGAAGCTGATATTACCTAATTTTATTATTTTAGATCAAATCGTATTTACTCAAATGAAATGGCACTACACTTCTATTGTTATTTACTACTTACACCTAATATGCTTCCGGGGCAAACGTCTGGTGGCCCAAAACTATGCAGACAGCCACTAAGAAATCACTTGATAAGATGCAAAGGCGCCCAGCACTGGTGCCTTCACATCGTGTTATCATCTACGAGCACTTGAAGCCATTCTTGACTTGCAGCCTTTCTACCTGTTTACCCAGAGGAAAGCAGCGGCTAGCATGCTTCAAAGGAAAGCGTTTTCTTCGAAAAAGGTTACTAAGTAACCATTAACGAAAGAAGCTAGATATTAGGCAGAGGGCTCCAATTCGCACAACAGGCCCATGTCTGGTATACTGACGGATCCAGGACGGATGGCAAAATAGGCGCCAGGATGGTCGGTCCAGAAGTGGAACTTTTAATTCAGCTTGGTACGTCACCTACCATTTTTCAGGCGGAACTCTATGCTATAGAGGTTAGAGTTCAGGAAAATCTAAACAGGGACTGTGAGAACTCCAACATCTACATTTGTTCAAACAGCCAAGCTGCGCTCCTGGTTCTATCTTCTCGAAACTTTGAGTCGAAACTAGGCTGGAGCTGTCATTTGAAACTCCAGCTGCTGTCTAGGGACAACAAGGTAGAGTTTATGTGGCTTACTGCACACTAAGGAATGGACGGTAATGAAAAAGTAGACGATCTGGCTAAAACCGGAGCCGATAGTCCATATATATATATATATATACATTTGGCCTACCAAAAAGCCACTTTAGGGAACTGTAAAAATTGGAAAACAAGCAACTGGATCTCTGGCGTAGTACACCCGATATGAGGCAGACGAAGGAATTCTTCACCCCTCCTCACAATACGCGGAAAAAAATTTGGTCTTGGGAGGCAAATCACTCAGGCTGTTTACTAATGCAGTCACTGAACATGGTTCATTCAGTTATTTTTTAAAGAAGATAGGCAAATCCGATAGCGAACTGTGTCGACTGTGCGAAAAGGAAGATGAAATCCCGAAGCATATTATATGTGAGTGTCCCAAGCATGCAGTATTAAGGTTCCAAATCACTGGAGAAACACTTATTTTTCCAAATAACGTTTACAATCTAACCTCAGGGGCATGATCAAGCTTTAGTGGACAGCATAATCGAAAAAACACGATATTGAAAAGGATGTGGACGATTTCAAAATTCACACCAAAGTGAAAATTAATAAATACACAACGGTCCCGACTTGGAGAAACTTTCTTTTGCAGTCGTTGGAAATAATGATGAGACTACTATTGATGAATGATAAATAAACTGAATTATTCCAGGATACCAGCACGATATATAATGGTGAGCATAATAGACGATAATATTTTATAAACCAAATGGTTATGACAAAAAAAAAGCATCTACAATATATTTTTGATAACTTAACATCAGAAAAATGTTTGAATAGTTTGGATTCTGTAATCTGGTACAAACTGCAATGTATAAATCTTTGAGTTTGTGCAGTTACTCCTGACATCGACTACCTCCTCGAGGCTATGCTAAAAAGCAACTTTAATCGAGAATTTCATCTAGGGCAGAATGGAAAACACATTCGGTGCTTCAACTATTGACAAACCCTATAATTTACACAAACGGCTCCAAATCTGAAGAAAACGCCAGAGCAGACTTTTCTGCGAGAAGTTTCATATGAAAATTGCCATACACCTCGAAAATAATGTCACGGTTTTCCAGGCGGAAATCAAGAACATCCTAGAAGCGGGAAAGCATCTCCACAACTAAGTTACTGAGAATAAAGACTGCTTGGACAGTCAAGCAGCTGTCAAGGCCTTGTCAAAACCCTTTACAACCTCCAAGCTGGTTTTGGAGTGTCACTGTCCGACCCTCTCAGGAAAGATAGATTTCTTGCCACACACCTCCTGGATGAAGTCGGCAAAGAGGGTTGGGGCCAATATTAACTTCACAAGAGCGTCCGGTTCGAACCTATGACTATTGCTCATAAGCCTGGAGGGTGACCAATGATGTGATGTGGCCTCCGGGCCAGGGATCACGCCCGGGGTCTCAATCTTTCTTCAATTCATCCATCCATGTCCAAAAAATAATGTAAATAATTTTAAACAAACTGTGATGTACCTTAAGTAGGTGAAATAAGAAAAATTTTTGATCTACATATTCTTATTGGTAATCTCAATTTTTTCCAGTTACGAGATTTATTCTCAAGTGCTTCTTTTTTGGTATCCAAATTAAATACGATTTGCTTCAATCGATTTTTACTAACAATAAATAATAAGATGCGACCTAGTTATCGATGCAGTGAGAAATCTGTCTTGAACTAGAAGTTTAAAAAGGTATTTCCGAAGATGAAAAATCATATCATGTACTTGGTAAGTGACGGTTCATGTGACTATTCTACTACCACTTGTGGCAAATCAGTGGTCCATTCTATTTCCGTTCTTATAGTACCAAGGAGCCAAGCTATCAAATAAATAAATATGTAGTATCTTATACGAGCAGTATCCCAATTTGTCTAATGGGGAAACTAATTCATTCTTAATACAAAAAAAAAAACTAAATTGATTGAGGGATACAATATGATCACAGTATGGCACCAGCCAAGTTGAAGGCTCCTAAATCGGTAATTTCTTGCCCCATAATTTGCAAACAATGAGTTAACTTTCGCTACGACTGATATTTATTTCAAAACATTATAAGAATAGAATATATATTGCTCGTTTTAAATTACTTAATATATATTTGAAAATTACATACATTCTAAATAGACTAACAAAACTTCTCTGTTTTTGTATCATTGCTTCCGCTACGCTTGTCAAATGAGTGCACTGCGAAGGCTCAAATGTAAACAATTCTACTGCAAAATATCCTGCAATGCTAAATTATACATACTTTCATCTTAGTATAATCCTTGAGGGATTAAGCTTTACGTCGTGCTACACATTACGATTTCTTTTCATACCAAGGATTTTATCAACACACCTTTAGAAATTTGGATTTGAGACATAAGCTGTTGCTCTAACGCTCATTGAAAGGCTCTCGGAAACTTGTTATACTTTGTTCTTGGATGACTTCATCGCAAGTATTACGGGACAGAAACGAAACCTGCTTCAATGGCCAAATATAACTTTTCTATTCTCCTCTATAGAAGCCACTGAAATCCCGGAAACAGCAATAAAAAGTAGTATTTGATAATAGCCGACACCCTCAAACCGGTCTACTTCACTAGACGCAAAAACAAACAAAAAAGGAAGTGTAGCTAATAATATTTCAATTACTCACCTATAATTTAGTTTTTTAAGGTTTTTCGGCTATGGTGAGGAGTAAAATTTTCAACGGAGGCAAGAGAATCGAATCAAGAAGGATAAGGTAGTCATGTGTAAGAATCTTAAATGAAGAAAATGTTTACCTACATTTAGTCTAGTTTTTATACGATTTCTATAAATAAATTTGTATTAAATTGCATTCTATTGATTGAAGCTTCATGAAGATTTTGGCCATATATTATATATTAACGTTACCATAAAACTTTCCACTTTTTTCAGAAATAATTACGAACGTAATACTTTTTTAGACTTTTTACTGATACCAGACATGCTTCTACGGACGCTGCTGCTAAACCCAAATCCATAACTAAACCATTTCTTACAAACTTATCTGTAGCCTAATTACGTGGTAAGTTACTATGGACAGATTCCAAGCTGAGAATAATTTTAGTGTCCAGCAATTGTTGCAATATCACTGAACTATGCGCAATTTAATGGTGTTTGAATTGAGTGGATTGATTGTAGGACATATCCTAAAGTATGGATTTTGTAATTCTCACGCATATGGACAAAACGCAGCCAAATACAGTTCTGTCTGTGTGCGTCAGTTTTTTTGCACGCGCAAACATTTGGTGTGATATTTAACTAAGTGGTTCGTAGCCTATTTAAAATTAAAGATCCATCTACATTTGATTAGAAATAGCTGGATTTTTCAATCTGCCCTATCTATGTTCCACAAGTGATGTAAGAAAATTCAAAAAGAAACAAGTCGTTCGAAGAATCATTCTAATGACTTTTAAACAGCTGCAAATAGACAATCGTGATTTGTGGCTATTTTTGAAAGGTTCTATAGACTAAAATTTTTGTTTTTCATTACTACGTTGGGAATTTATAATAGCACGAATGAGAAAACTTAAATTCAGATAAGTCTTTAAACACAATAAAGTTTTGGAAAGAATAAATTTGCATAAAAGCTATTTAGTAAAAACAAAGCTTTCAGCACTAATACACACTTATAAAACAATAAATTGCTAGAATATAAAATTATTTTCGTCTTAAAAACGAAAAGCGCTGCTTCAGTGACTTTAACTCCTTAGCTACATCATTATACAAATTTTATAGCAACTTTTTCAATATATATACTTAGCATACGTAGTAACCTAGAGTTCAACAATTGCAACCGTCTTTTAGGGGGCCTGTCTCAGTCTTCATATTTGTCATTTTATAACTATTTATGATTAACATAACATACCAAACAGATAATATATATTATATCACTTTCTAAAGCAAATAAAATCTCAAACCTCAGTTACATAGGAGTACTTGATTGAAGTCAATCATCTAACTTGGCATCTGAAATACAGTTTCTTATTTGTCCCAATTGACAGGCAAATTTTAACCTTTGCTTGACTTGACCAATTCAAATTCCTATTGAAGATTATAGAAGACGAGCATCAGCTTTGCATAATTCTATAAGCAGATATGGGAAGCCTAACTGATTATCTGTTTACAAAACACAGTTGTAGTGAGATTTGAATTTTTTTTTATACATACATATAAAACGAATTAATCAATTTGTAATATGAACGCAATATGTCTATGTAGACATCAAACACGAATATTTCTCTAGTCTCACCTTTTGGCAGTCCTTTACTCTGGATTTTTGAAACTAAGAAGATTGGTCAAGTGATGTTACGATTGTGCAATGAAAGCTACGGCGATAGTTCCGTTTTAACATTATAAGCAAGTTATATATGTTTATTTTTATAAGGCTTGCTACCTTACATTAATGGCTTCAATTACTGTAGGTAGTACAAACTGAAATCTTTAAACAGACACAAATCTACTGTGGCATGATATCATATATTGTTATAAGATTATAAAGACGAAGATTTCTAAGGAGACAGGCTCTCAAAAATATGAATTTGAATTTTTTACATTTTTTTAAAACTATATTCACTCTTCGCAGTTACTCTCTTCACTTTCTAAGCCTAATTAACAAAGTCAACGTTGAAAACGAAGGAAGCCGTAAATATTTCTTTTAAAATGTTATTATTAAAACAATCGCACTGTGGTCCATTATATACAAAAGAAATGTGTGTATGTGTGAGAATAAAATTAAAATTAAAAATAAAAATAAAAACAAAGAAATAAATGAAGAGGGGGGCAATATAAGAAGAGTAACTTAACACATCCGCAGGGAGGGAAACTTATTATTCTTAAATCTAGAAAATAGTCCTAATAGAAGAGGAAAAATAACAGTAACCAAGAGTACTTAGCTTAGATCTTAAACATTAATCACGGCGCATGCATCCCAATCAAATGTTGTGTCCTCGAATCAACATAGATGATTTACCATGTCCAAGAAAAAGTCACTGTGGTTTGGCTCAGCCTTCCTCCTCCTCCGATTTTATCTCGCAATGTATATAGAGTTTGTCCATAACGTGGATTTTTATGTGATTATTGAGCGTACTCGATTGGCGAAATTGTTTCTTACAAACCGCACATTCGAAGGGCTTTTCACCGGTATGAATTTTCAGGTGATTTGTTAATGTGCTCAGTTGGCGAAACTGTTTTCCACAATAAGTGCAGATAAATGGTTTCTCGCCTGTGTGTATTTTCAAATGATTCGTTAAAGTGCTCGATTGCCGGAAATTTTTTTCACATATTGAACACTTGAAGGGCTTCTCTCCGGTGTGAATTTTAACATGATTTGTGAGGGTACTTAGTTGACGAAATCGTCTTTCGCAAATGTTGCACTGAAAGGGCTTATCTACAGGGCCGTTGGCTACAGTCATTGTACGACTTAAAGCTCGAGACATAGGAGTCTCAATATTGTTGAAGTATTTTGTAATGAATTCGTAATTGGTCATCGATTATATCCAATCAGGTGTTTCGAAAGTTTGGCTCAGTCATTAGTTTCCATTATATGTTTGGTGGCGTCCAACAACACCTGGAATATAAGTAAACAAATTAGTAATAAAATATTTAACTTTTTTGTTGCATATTTATAATAATAAGTTCTACTGTGAATTGTTAATGAAAAAAAATCTGGATCCTTGTGAAGAACTTATGCAAACAATACTTTACCTTCTTTTACAACAGAACTGAGAAAACTCCAAAATATAGTGAGCTCACTCTCCTGGTAACTTATATACAAAGAATCAGATCAATACATTTTTATGTCAAATATTCACATTTTATGGATTTTATGAACAAGAATTGACGACAGGGTCAATCTGTTTGTGGTTAAAGCTACTAATACTACAATATGATGGGCTGACTAACTATCCGAATTGATAGTAATACGCTTATACATATTTGATGCTAAATACGCTGCTATTTTAGTAGCCAGACTTCAACCTGAACTATAGTCTCGTACCTCTCAAAAGTTTTGTTTTTTGTTTTTCAAATTAGGTGCTGGAAAGTAAATACCAGGATGGAGACTACGTCACCAATGTATTGCTGACGTCTAAAGGTATCTAAATCATTATTAGAAAGTTATGGCACAGCAAACTTTGAAGCTTGGTAGGACTATTATTATTATAGTTTTTGAGCTATAAAAAGTGGAATTTGGACAATCTTCTCAAAACTAGGGAGAACTGTTGCTCATTAGAGCTCAGTTTTGTAGTACCCGGAGGTATCGATTCGCTAGCTTATCGCAGATAAATCACTAGTAGAACTTGGACCGCACCCATTGCAGGAGGAAACAACCGAGAAAGCAAAAAATATCAAGATTTGAATAAATCCATCCTCTCATTAGTTACTTCCACCTAAACTTATGGATGTCAAGGACAATGTTTAGGATACATAGGAATCCTGATATTAGCAAAGCCAACAAGAACGTGCAAGGCAACACATCTCTATACTGATCTAAAGAAAAAATGTACAGAGGTCTAAATTGTGACAACGCCGTAGTGAAACGAGCCCTCCTGCAACAACTGCACACGGGAAGTATACTAGATTTGCACATAATAAGTTTGTTCGATGAAAACATCGGGCAAACCTACGGCATCCTAGAGTTACACACTATCTTGTTTTTGGAAAAAAATTGGGTTACACGGGGTTACACCAGTGCATTCGTTGAAAATCCGGTGTTTCTGTTTTCGTGCCTCGAACTTACACTATAAATTTCTTGGGGTATCTGTGCAAGTTTGACTTTTGAAGTGGTTTTCCGCATATATTTCTATAACGGTTCGTCGGACTGTAAACATGATTATAATTAATTTCATATTCTGAAGAACTTTTCAGTACAATAAAAACGTCTAGGACTGATATTTTTCACAGTACACACACCTTGTGATCAAAAAGGATCCGGAATTTCTCATTTAAACGAACCGGGCTGGAGATATTGAATAAATATTTTTTTATGTTGGTTCATCTGTCAGTAATTAACATGTGACTTTTGAAAGTAATCTGTCCGATAGATTGTTCGTAATAGCTTTGTAAACAAGTCATTGGGCGCGTTCACTGCCACCGAAATAGTGACTTTTGTCGACTACGAGTCACTACCGAGCGTTCACTGCCACCGAAATAGTGACTTTTTGTCGACTACGAGTCACTACCGAGCGTTCACTGCGCCAATTTTGACAGTAAACGACTACGCTTGACTTACGACTATCGTTCACTCCGCACATTGAATGTACCAAATAGTCGACTACATTCGACTACGCTCAGGAGGATAGTCGATCGTATTCGGTTTGACAGAACTATACTACGACAACGACTACGCTACCAAAGTGGCAGTGAATGTGTCGAATTTAGTTGAGCAAAGAGTTTACCTGAAAATTTGTGTTTCTAACAAAATATCATTTACGGAAGCATTGGAAATGTTAACGGTAGTCTACGGGGACTCCACAATGCCGAAAACACAAGCATACGAGTGGTACATAGAGTTTAAAGCGGGCAGTACTGTGCTTGATGATTTGCCTCGTGTCGGTCGTCCATCCACGTCTGTGACTGACAAAAACATCGACAAAGTTAAGAAAATTGTGCTCGAAGATAGTCATGTGAGCATTAGGTAGATAGCACCCGATATTTGTGTCTCGTTCGGATCGGTGGAGAGCGTTGTGCACGAGGTTTTGGGCATGAGAAGAGTTGAAGCGCGGTTTGTGCTAAGAATGCTGAATTTCTTGCAGTAACAGCATGGTATTGCTATCGCTGTTTGACCAAAGCAACGTTAATACCCTTCCGCAAGCTCCGTATTCATCTGACATGGCCCCGTGTGACTTTTTCCTATTCCCACGACTTAAGTTACCACTTTGTTGAAAGCGTTTTCAGATGATTGAGGCGATAAAGGAGAAATTCGTAGAAGGAGCTGAAGACTATTTCAAAATCGGCCTATGAAAAATGTTTTGAAGATTGGAAGAAGCGTTGGTATATGTGCATTACTTGCGATGGAGATTACTTTGAAGGGAATAAAATAAATATCGATGAATTGAACCGTTTTGGTTTTATGGACCAATTCCGTGTACTTTTTGATCTTACGTACGGTATGTAAAAAAATCTAAATCCTTCGACTTAGCGCATATTTTAAATTTTATTTACTATTTTTGTGAAAACACTATGTACAAAATTTCAGCACTCTACGTCAAGGCAATCTCTGGTAGGTTCCCAATATATGTAACGTGAAAAACGAAATTTTTGTATGGCAACCCTACAAAGGAGTTGCCCGATTGGCCCCATTTTCGTAATTAAATTTCCTTTTTTTTAAAGCCAGTGTGAAAAATTTCAGCTCTCTAAGTATACACGTTCTTGAGTTATCGTGAGGACTGACAGACGGATGGACATACAAAAATCAAAATAACTTTTAATATTATGCGTTACAAATGGAATGACAAACTTAGTATAGGTATCCTATGATTTCATCTAAGGTATAACAAATAGAAAAGAGCTAGAACAGTTACAGAGAATGATGTTCATCGACTTGGAACTATAACACATGAGGACGAAATGCGATATTGTTAATGGTACAAATAAAAATGGTTTCAAATAAAACAAAAACAATTTTCATCTCTATATATGCTCGTTTTTTAGATTATATCCAAATAATAAAGTAAGTATTAAATCTGTAAAGGGCTCAACATATATTGAAGATGATCATGCATTCGATAATGGACAAAAATAACCTTGAAAATAAATTAAAGATAAAGGTGGAGAATGTATGAAAAGTGGTGTAATTAGAAATTTTCCACATTTTTACCAGTATGAACAAGTAATTTTTACAGACTTCACTTATCCCTGCAGCTCCCAAGCAAATAGATTTGAAGCAAACAACATCATATAAGAAATTCTCTAAGTTCTTAAATCAGATGTCAGAAAAGGGTTTAATAATTGTTCGAGAAGCAAGCAAAGGGGTAGAGAAAATCATTTCTGTAGATTTTGATCATCCAAGCATTATGAATTTTATACTTAGTGACAAAACATCCGTTGATAAAAATGAAAAAAATTGCAGCACAACTGTTTCATGCAGAAATGATGGAGCTATATCTGGTCACAAGAGATGAAACATGTCCATTTTTTGAAGTTGAATTACAGAAAAGGTGATGGTGGAATATCTATTTATCACCGATGTAAAAAATCTAATAAAAGAATATGTAATTAAAAATAAACTGACATATGTACAATACAAATATTAGACCAAACTAACTTTAGTGGACATCTGTAAAGTTTATGAGTGTTCTTTGAGTGAACTGCATAGAAACATTCTATTTAAAATGAAACACACATATGAGATGACAGCTAAAAGTGAAACAGCTAGCAACAAGCTTCCTATTCAAATGTCCTTAACATGCTCAGGTAGCAAAAAGGTTACTTGCATTGTTATACCGGAATTCGTGAAAGCCTGTAAGTTTGGAGCAGCTGCTAGCACAACTATAATAAAACCATCCTATTTCAGATTCAAGATAATCAAATTCGGTTTGTACACAATTTATTGACTGGAACTTCTAAAATACCGTCCTAGATTGCCGGTTAGATTTGGCTAAAAAGGAGAATAAGAAAATGAATTAAGTGTTGTAATACCAATATTACTATTAAATGTAAAATAAAAATAAAAAAACCTGCGTTCTACTGATTTTTGATGTTTTTATCTTGCTTTTTGGTATCACGAAAACGGTAAGAGGTATTTATTATAACTTAGGGCTATAAAATTATACACCTATAGCAATGATTTAAAGGCAGCAAAAAGTATGATGCGCTGTTGGTAGGCTCTCAAAGGACTCAAAATTTGACGGATGGAATGACCAGCCGCAATAGATGAATTACTTGGAACTCCCAAATGAGATATAAATAGTACAGAATAAGTTGCACTCAGGATCAGTCAGTCGACACTTAGGTCATACCTTTGCACGTCTGATTAAAACTGGCTGGTGAAAGTATTAAATGCTTGGAAGATATAGATTGGAGGTACATACCACTAAAAACTTGAAGTTAAATTATGCTCAAGAGAACAAATCCAATAATTACTTTTAAGCTGAAAAAGCATGTGCTTAAAACACAGGAGGGTGTCAAGGTGTCACAATTAAACAAAACTCTTGAAGTTCTGGTTGATAATACTGTGCCGAATTCCAAGTTTTTCCTCTTTTATTGTGGAACTTGACTTGATTTGAGAGCGGAATATTTTAAATGACTGTAATTAGTAAAATGATTTTATCTTAATACTACGACCAATATAAATCTACTTTTTAGATGATTTCCGTCATCAGCAACAAAACATAATCTAGACGACCAACCCCAAAAACCGTGTTACATACGTCGCACTACATACTTATTCCCATATTCCAGACTGATGGTGCCAGTGGATATGATAAACATGTTTTTGTTTTTGACATTGTGACGCCATCCCCCTATTTTTATGGGATCTTACACCCTTGATATATTCTGAACAGCGCGTAATGTAAACACCTCTATTCAATACCATAAGTATGAGGCTTCTTCGAAACTTACATTTTTTTGAGGTTACAGCAAACAACAATATCCAATCATCGAGAGTTATAGATTAATATTGTGAAGAAAATTTTCACTTTGGCATATAAAATCTTTGTAAAAACAACATTTCTTCATTAATTAGCTTAAAAAAACAAATTCGTTTTACCTCCAATTCAGTGGCTATTTGGAAAATTCTTTCTTCTCGTTTCTAGAGTAGTTTTTGTCCGAATCTACAAAATTTATTTACACCAATGGATTACTGGGAATATATTTCACTAATTTATAATATAAATAAAAAGATAGAAACTTCCACTTTTCTTAAAATTCCATACAAATGAAGAAAATATCAAAAATTAGCAATTTTATTTGACAGATGTTTGTTTAACGCCTGAATGAAATTAACCGTTGTACTAGAGGAGAACATAATATTGTATCAGAATAGAAATGTACTTAATTGCGAACAAAATCGGTATAAAATGATCAAATCACTTATTAATAATTAAGTTCAAGAATGAAAATGTATAAATTAGATTTTATAATAAATTATTAAGAGTTCCTTCATTAATTCTAATCAATTGTCAATATATAAATATAAAATTTCATTCAACTATAATATTTAGAAAGAACCGCTGTAAGAAAACTATAATAACAATACTTCGACAACATACCAACATAACAAAAATGAGAATTTGGTTGGAATGACAGTTCACCTGAGTGTTGTCAAACGTTTGACAGTTCGTGCGGTGTATGTGCGGTGGTTTTTTTTAAATTTTCTTATTATTGTGCGCTCATTAATAACAAAATATTATAATTAAAATTGTTTCTTCTTCAATATTTTGAAGAAGGTAAGTATAACACTTGTATGCGCTCAATATTTTCACAAAATATAAAGTAAGGTTAGGAAACAGAAATAAATACTTGTCTGATTTGAATTTTTGAACATATCATTTTAATTATTCTTTAATTTATATAACACAGTTACAGTATTGCTGAGCAGAATATAATTAGAGCATCAAAGCTAGATATATTACAAAATGGTGCAAACTTTTGATGTCTTGGTATCATAACGTTCATCTACTGGAGAATACACAGGTGGCTCATCTGTTACAAAAGGCAGAGACTTTTATTGGGAATATTCACTTAATTTACAGGAAAATTACCTTCAACTTGAGTAGATCGATTATTCCTACAAGACATCTCCTTTCCTTTGTTTTTTATGTCTGTAATGAATTTTTGTACCGTTCTTTTACCGGGACCTGTCGCTACTGGACCTTGATTTTCGATATCTTGACTGTTACGCGTGATGTTGTCCTTTGGTTTATCGCTGATGTCGCTAATACTTTCTGAAAGATTTCCACTTAAATTTGAATTTACAGAGGCAGTTGTACGTTCATCTTCCTCATTTGTTTTTGTTTTAAGCTCTCCTGCTTTTCGGCTATCAGGACTAATAGATGATTTTGCAAGTTCAGATGTTGTTATGTCTTTATAGAAATGTGTCGCTGTTTTCGGAATTTCAGTTCCTGGATCATTGCCTAGGAGTTTCTCTTCAAAATGTAAAGCACTTTTGTTGGCAATACTATCGTTTATTAGATGTTCTGTTACATCCACACCATTATTGATGAATCGAATTTCATTTATTATAGTTTTATCCAGGCTGTCGTGGCCAGTAGAGTTTATTTCTACAATAAGCTTTTCATCGGCTTTACTGTATTCATCATTATCATCCAAATCCAAATATTCCTCCTTTTCTAATTTTCCCCTGGTGATGTCGCGACCAGAATATTTAAAATTGTGTATTTGCGATAATGATGGAGGCTTTTCTGGAATATTTTCCAAATTATCCCTGTAGCCGGAGTGGGGTTTCTCAACAATCATTTCACCATTTCGACCAGAATTATGTGCTTTCTTTACTGTTGATGGTGTTTCTTGTTTGCTATCTGGATATGGTGTATGGGGACGAACTAAACGTTCTTGGGATTTTTGACTTTTTAAAGATTTCTCGTCAAATTTTATTGACCTTTCAGATCCTTTTGGAGATTTCATTGGTGATTCAGACATTTCTGGGGTATGAAGAAACGAGTTATTTATCGTTGTGACTTCATATCCAAGTTGAATCTTAGGTTCAGATTTTTTTGGTGAAATAAGAGTTTCATTGTGTACAATTTTGGGTGATTGCTCAGTTTTTATGTTTGTTTTATCAGAAGTTTTGTTCATTTTAACGCTATCTACGCTCCCAGATCGTTTACTGGGAATGTTGATAGCTGAAGATATTTCTCTGAATGCATTTTCAGTATCGGTGATATTTTTATCATTTTCAGATGTTGAATTAAAAAGTTGTTGCATGTTTTCAGGTAATTCTTTCAAACTTTCATTACTTGAGGCTATTTCTACTGGCATTTTTATCTGTTGATCCTCCTCCATCACCATCGCATTCTCTAAAATAGCTTGTTTAGTTTCTTGAGGGTCTGCTCTTACAAATTCTCTTGAAAAATTCGGCGAGTTTTTAGCACTTTTACTGTAGTCCTCGCGACCAATTTCATTACTTTCATTTGTAAAATTTTCATTTTCCGCGAGAGTCTCATTTTTTTGTCTTTCTTCATCTGAAAATGTTTCCACATTAATTTCATCCTGGCTTTTCATAATCTCAATAGCTACCACATTACCTGCATCCTCTTGAAGTATTCTTGAATCTGTTTCTTTATCAGGAATGTGCATTGCATTGTTGTTTACCTCTTCCGAATGAATACTCCACATTGTTGCAGAGCTTTCTTCGCCTGTAGGTTTTTCTCGATGCTCGTTTTTCATATTTGCACTAGCTGCGATTTTTACGATTTCATTTTGCACGGCATCCGAATGTTCATCCTTTAATTCTGCCACATAATTTCGTTGTATACTCTGGAAAGCAAAGATGTCGTCGTCGTTGTTGTTGGTTTTTATGTCGTTGCTGCTGGTGTTGTTTCCCATCTCTGGTGCTTGCGTCTGTTGCATTATTGTTTCATTATTTTCCTGAGTCATGGAATTATTTTCATTAATAAACGAATTGCCATTTATATTTTCCTCCCCATGAGAAGGCTTTGTTTTTTCGCCGACTTCATTGAGATTTCCATTTGAATCTTCGCTGTTTATGTGGTCAATCGGAGATATATTTTTTTCTCTAGCTGTTTGTGGATTTTCATCGCTTTCGATCTCTTTCATTGCTCCATTTAGTAATAGTGGTGCAGCAGATGTGTAAGTTCGGTTCATTAATTTACTCTGGCCCGAAGAGGATTTTTGAGATTTTGGTATACCAAAAACGAGAATATGACGATCACCCACAGCCAAGTCTAAAATTTTTAAATTTTTTAATTTCGAAATTTCACGAAAAGTTTTTAAATGATGTCCACTTTCCGAGAATGTCGTAAATAATTTATTTTTTTTTGTAAGGGCTGCAAAAAATAGATTTCCTTTTACTAATTTTACGGCTGGTCCATTCTCTTCGTTATCATAATCGTAAAATTTTTGAAATATCACTTTTTTATTTCTGTTGGATTCATTGCTTTTGTATATGCCACCACTGTTCGTAACAAAGAAAATTTCATTCCCTTTTGAAATGTATAAAGAGGTAATTTGTTCCACCAGGATGCCGGTGAGAGTAAGTTCAGTGAATGTCGGATAATGAAAGTCATTTAAGCTTCCAGCCAGGAAAAGTTGGTTATTTTCTGTGAGAAGTAAAGTTGAGACAGGTCCACATATGATATCCTTTATTTTTCCATTCATTGTTATTTCTACGGGGACAGGCAACATTTTTTCTCGTAATCCAAGTTGGTTATTATCGTTACCACCCCATCCAAATACACGACCATGAGCTAAAATGAAATCATCATTAAATCGGGTTTACTGATTCTGTGTAGGGGAACAAAAGATTGTAAAATATTTGTTTTTATTACAATAAAAAAAAAGTGGTGAACATTTTTACGGTTAAAAAGATGTTAAAATATCGTTTTGAAAGTTTACTACGTTGATGGATTCTAGATTACGGGATGATTGAATCGTTCAGCAGAAAAAGTCTCCCAGACAATGTGGCCTAATTAAATATTGTATGAATAGTTTTAATATTTACCCCTCGACAGAACACTTGGACTTTCTCTGAGACCGCTTTACACAGTTTTATAATTGTGCAACACTAACTAAATCTTAAGAAGTACTGATGTTCTGCTGAAAAGAAAACATTGTGGTGTTCGTTTGGAATATCACTGCTGTTATTACAGCATATTATTTCTTTTGCAAGACAAACATTTCTGTAGAATTTGTATTGACGAAGAGAAGCTTGGGAGCTTCCATCATTTAATATGTGAATGTCCTGATACGACAAGATGGAGGAGTTAATATAGTAGAAAAACTGCGATTGATTTTAATTTCATTACTTGACATTAGTGCATAATTTGGCATAATTATTTTGATGACTTCATGTACGTTTCCATTGATTTGGTATCAGGTCGTTAGATCGATACATACGGCTACCTCAACCTAACCAGACCTTCTCCAATCTTTCGAGGTATATGGGGGAATAGTTCTTCATCGGATACTGTGACAGAATTTCTTTTACTCTAGGATCTATCCTCATGGTTCTAGATATTATAGGCGATCAATTCCTTGTGCGCTCTATCGTCTTTGCCTTAGATTTCCAGAAATCTTGAGTCGCTTTGATTTTCGGGGTTACTTGATCCTAACCAAACTTTTTCTAATTTTGCGTGGTACATTGCGGGTAAACAAAAGTTCTCCACCGGCAGTCCCGGACATGAAGATCTAGGGCTCCTAGGCGGTTAATAGAGTCAGGGATTCTTTTTTAAATAATTGAATAAAACAAAAATGTTACCGTAGTTTTTTATTTATTTAACGTACATCGGCCTTAGAAAATAAACAGGCAGACTTCACAAATAAATACAAAATTATATGCAAAGAAAGTTCGTTGCGTGTGAGCATACTCTTAGATTGCCATGTGACGAACTTTCTTTTCTACAAAGGAACGGATTACCTCACTATAGTCCACAGACTGCATTATTTCTGACTGTATGTACAGCACAGGGAGTGGATTGAGCCTGATTTCCTCTCTGGTGGATCTTAAATAGTTCTTTACTCGTTTTAGTCCTGAAAATTATTGTTTTGCCGAGCAGTTTACCCCTGCTGTAGACAGCAGCATCCGCAGCATTAGTTCCACATTTGGATAAATGTTCAAAATGCCCTTTTCCAAGATGTACTTGTATAACTCTAGGGCCGATAATTGTTTTCCCCGTGTAGGCCTAAACAGACGACAAATGAGCTCGTAGATGCAGACACTTGTTTTCTAAAGCCACGCCTAAATCTCCTAGATAGAAGGTTTTCAAGTTTCGTGCGCCCTAGCGTAGTGCGACTTCAATCGCGTTTCCTTTTACTTCATCAATTGAGAATTTGCCGCCCTACTCTGCCTATTGGTAAATCCGTCCCTGTATGTAAATCTGACCCTGTATGCAGGAACAATAAAGTGAATTAAAAATTAGTTTTTAATGGCCGGTGTCTTATGTACTCCACGTATACCATTTCTGCCCCTGGCGGGGCCCCTAGGCAACTGCCTAGTTTGCCTAGGCAGAAGTTCATCGTTGTCCACCGGAGTATATTTTAGTTGGTAGCTTCTATTTCACTCCAGGATCTAAGCATTGTTTCAGTTATTGTTAGTATAGTTTCGTCTTTCCAGTTTGGTCTAGATTTCCTAGTGGATTCTAGTCGCCTGCTTCGTAACATTGCCTCTGCTGTGTCGTTATGTGTATTTCATCTCATTCCTCTTCCTTTTTTGATTCGTCGCATATGTTGGCATTATATCAGCCTCATTAGAAATCTTCATTTTAGACTCTGACTCAGCGACTGCATTTATTGTTTGAGCTGGCTAGAGATTTTGCGATCAAAATGAAATGTACTAAGAGGTTAAATTATGAGTAAACGGCATAGAAAATGTAGCAACTTTGAGTGTCATAAGCGCGTGAATGCAGTCAAATTTTCCAGCGGATTTCAGGATTCGGCAAAAATAGTTTGTAAGCTGCAAATTATTCGATGTCCTTCTAGGGTGTTCATAACCGTACAGAACGATGTGTAATTCCAACTATTTTTTATTTTATTTTTCTGAGATCTAGTCAGTCTGCCTTTGTACAGGAATTTGACTCAATTGCGTGGAGTTGCAATATTACGAAGGAATTGCTTGATTTGAACCATTTCTCGAACATAGATCTATACAATTTTTATAAAAGAGTTATCTTCAAAATTTCAAATCTCTAAGTCAACGAGTCCTCGGATTATCATACGGACGGGCAGATATGCAAAAATGACAATTACTTCCGTGTGTTTCATCCGATTTGCCGTAATAAAGATATTGAAAACATCTACTTTGAAATAATTAGAGCAATTGCTACTGCTACAAAACTATATTTGCTACTTTTATGTGTTACTTTGAGAAGGTTAAGTGTGGATTTTTTTTTTCAATAATTGCTAACGATAATAAGTTATCCTAACCAAAAGGGTGAAACCAAAAATGAGCAGAATGGAAATTTCCGTTCAAAACGAAAAATAAAACGCGAATAAACAATTTGTTAAACTTTATGTATTTTTGTCAGGAAAACAATATTCTTCGGGAAACACGATTTTCGTTCCCAAAGTATCAAAATTACAATTTTTATGGGATTTCGTTCTCTAAAGAACAGAAAATGTTGTTCCTTTTAAGTAAAGTTCCTGATGCATTCAAAGGTGTTAGGTTACGGAAGTCGAGTCGAGTCGATTTATTCTATTATTCTTTTATAATTGGAAAATTACAGTAGTTACACAAACAATAATTCGATTTGTAGCAGCGAATTTAGGATTAAGTGGAACTCTTGGTTTCGAGTGGCAAGTTGCGATTGCGATTTTGGTATACAATTTAAGAACGTGAATTTATTGTAGAAACCTACATTGCAAATCAATGCTCGCTAATTTTGTTACGTAGAAAATTGGGCGTAAAAATCGGACGAAATCCTGAGTGTGATCAAAATTAATTTTCTTTTGATCAGACTCACGATTTTCCGATTTTCCTGAGAATTTCCGGGATTTTGTTGTTGTGGCGGATAAAGCAAACTATGGTTATCCTCGAAGCAAACGTTTGCCGTTTGCAGGACCTTACTTGTTATTGTGTTCATATGCAATTTTGGTCTTTCACTTATTGTTTTAGATAAAATTCATAGAAAAGACTTGAAGTTGTTCTCATACACAATTCAAACGACCATTAACATAGACGAGAGTATAGTGAATCACTTCACCGAAAAATCGAATCAATCGTGATCTCGAGTCATTTTCAGATTAATCATAATGAGTGACGAGGTTTATTTTGATCTCTTTGGTATGGGTAACAAACAGAATTGTCATTATTCGTGTACTAAAAATCCTTGTTTAATTCACGAGCCACTATTAATCACCATAAAGTGGTAGTATGTTGCGAAATTTATGTTGGATACGATATACATTGCACAGTTTTGTGCGAAACAATAGCATAACCGTTTCAAGAAAAAGATGTTTTTTCCTTAATTTTATTTGACTGATAGCAAAAATAATATTATGCTGTTATCCATTTATCAATCACCAATAAATTGGCATATTTCACAAAAAACAAAAGATTTCATAAATGTAAAATAAATGAAACAAGTAAAGAAGCTAGAATTGGTCTAAGACCAATTCTTATGATACCGTAGAAGACTACCCGTATATCATTTCTCTTAGGTCACCCATCTGTGCAAGTTTGATTCCTGAAGTGGTTTTTCGCATATATTTCTAGAACGGCTCGTCGGACAAATAAAAATCATTATAACCAATTTTATAGAATTTCATATTCTGAAGAACTTTTTGGTACATTAAAACCGCATAGGACTGATCACAGTAGGTATATGTAAAAATTATAAATTTTTATATGGCAACACCAAGAAGGGATTGCCCGATTTAGTCTATTTTTGAAATTTTTTTTGCTAGTACAATGAAAACACCATGTACAAAATTTCAGCTCTCTACGTTAACGCGTTCTCAGGTAGTGTCAAAATATACAGTGAAAACCTAAATTATTGTATGGCAACCCTACGAAGGAGTTACCCGATTTGTCCCATTTTTGAACTTAATTTTACTTTTTTTTTAAAAGCTTATGTGCAAAATTTCAGCGCTCTAATTACACACGTTGTCGAGCTATCGTGAGGACGGACGGACATGCAAAAATCAAAATAACTTTCATTATTTCTATGTGTTACAAACGGAGTGACAAACTTAGTATACACTTTAGATTTCATCTAGGGTATAAAAATAACAACAAATAACAATCCATTATCTCTATTTTTGTCATAGAAAGGACCTAGTCCGTTAGCAGAAAAACAGATCCCCACCATAACACTACCACCTCCATGCTTGGCTGTGACCTTGCAATATCGTGGATCAAGTCGTTCAGCTTTTAGTCGTCGAACATTACTCATTTCGTCGGTAGTTAAGTAAATTTAATTCAGACTCGTCACAGAAAAGGACTGCTTTCCACTTGCCAATGGACCAATTGAAATGTGTTCTGGCAAAGTTCAACCTCTAAATTGGAATTAATGTAAAGCAGTAGATCACAGTATTAAATTCACCTTTTCCCAAGTGTTTCTTAGTTAGCATTGGTTTCTTGGCTGGTCTGTAACTTTTTAAGTTGCTCTCCAGAGCGCTCTTTCGGACTGTACTAGCAACCCTGCTTAAATTTAACGTTTTTACAATTTAATTTGACACCACAAACGGTTCTTTTTTAATCAGAGCACTAATTCTCCTGTTAGTGTGCCTTGTAGTTTTTTGCGGCCGTCAACCCTAATGCAGCGTGTTAATTTTTTCCGTCGTTTTATGCTTCTTAATAAGTCACGAAATTATAGATTTATTAATATTATATGTTTTAGCGATTCAAATTTGGGAAGCCCTGTTACAAAATTCTTCAATTATTTGTGATTTGAAACTATTGTGAAACCACTTATTATAACATATCATAGTGAAGAGGAAAAATTTCAGCGATCTTATGAAGAACAATGAGCCAAAATTTCTAATATCTGTTTTTTTAGGAATTGCATAACCAACGCTAAAGTCCAATTCAAGTAAAAAAGTAATGCAAACAACCGCCATCATTGGATTCACATTAGTGCGTAAATTATAGCGAAACAAGTAATGAACCTTGCGGAACACCATAGTAAATTACTGATATTAACAAAGGGCATAAGTAATTTTCAAGTGCCTCCGCACAAAAGAACATTAGTGTACATTTATTGCAACTAATCTGAATGTCTAGACCTAGAGTTTGGAAAAAATTTCAATAATTTATTGTATATTTGCTTTATTTCTCTCACCTTAAGCACAATACTTTTATTATCATACCATCGCCTTTGAACAATAATTACAAATTCTAAAAGTTGCAAAATATAGCCTAAGTAGAGTGAACGATATAATTTCTATGCGAATACGATTCGTAAGTAGATAAATCAGTTACCATTTACTTGTCTGAAGAAATTTCGAGCTAACATGACGTGGTTTGTTTTATTGGAACATGCAAATTAAGTTGCCACACAAATTGTTATGACCCCCAAGGTCATTGTAATATAAAACTTATATACCTGTTGAGGTAATAATATTGTTAAGTGACTCATAATGACACAGAGGTCGAACAAAGTTAGTGGAAAAACAAAATTCATGTCCTTTTTGCTTAAAGCAAAGTTGGACGCAATTCTAGTAATTGCCGTAATAGACCCATTCCCTTTCTTTTTTTTTCTTTTTTCGTGGCTATGCATAATATTGGATCTATGGTTTGAGATTGCTTAATTTATTTATTTATTTATTAGCATAATATAATGCTTAAAAGTGTTAAACGAAAGGTCTATGAGACAGACAAAGATGAGTCTGGTATTGGATAGAAAACTATCCCATTGATAGCACCCACAAAAGCGAACTTGGTTGGAAATAGTTAAATTTCAACATGGGAATCGGAACACACTGTTTTTATTTTGGGTGGAGGAGTTATTCTTAGCGTATGCTTGGATTAGTAATTCATATTCATATCTTAAGTTTTAGAATTTGTATAATGGAAATAAAATTTGTATATTCAATAATTGTACTAAAAAAATTTGTGGCCGGAAGATTCAAGAATACAAGCCACTCAGCAGAATTGAGTCAGGTTTATAGAGAGGCAGATAAAACCTTCAAATTCATTATTGAGCGGGTTAAGTTCCAATTCGACCAAAACATTAGCCATAAAATATTTACTAGTTGAAAGGGTAGTAAGAGTTCTGGTTTCTGGTCTCTTGTTAAAAGAGTCAAGAACAACTTCACCAGTTCGTCGGTACCGAAACATTTGACAAAGACAATTTTTATACCCTAGATGAAATCTATAGGGGTATACTAAGTTTGTCATTCCGTTTGTAACACCTCGAAATAATGATGGTAGAGCAAAGTGGATTGGACACCCATTCATAATATTAAAAGTTATTTTGATTTTTGCATGTCCGTCCGTCCGTCCGTGCGCACGATAACTCGAAAACGCGTTCACCTAGAAAGCTGAAATTTTGTACACGGACATTAAAAAAAAAGTAAAATTAAGTTCGAAAATGAGACAAATCGGGCAACTCCTTCGTGGGGTTGCCATACAAAAATTTCGTTTTCCACGATATATTTGGACACTACCTGAGAACACGTCGACATAGAAATCTGAAATTTGGTACGCTGTGTTTTCATACTAATAGCAAATAAAATTTCAAAAATGGGCTAAATCGGGCAACCCCTTCTTGGTGTTGCCATATAATAATTTTGGTTTTTTACATATACTTTGAAAACGATCAGTCCTAGACATTTTTATTGTACTAAAAACTTCTTCAGAATAAGCAATCCTATAAAATTGGTTATAATCATTTTTTCTGTCCGACGAGCCGTTCTAGAAATATATGTGAGAAACCAATGCAAAAAATCAAAATTGCTCAAATGTGTGACCATACGAAATTTCAAACGTGCATTCATCTAGGGTATCATAAGAATTGGTCTTAGACCAATGCTAGCTTTTTCACTTGTTTGCTGCGAATTCTTTCTTACTATCTTCCATCAACACGCAATCACATTCAAAGATCATTACATTTCCGCACAAGGGCTGGTCTTCTAAGTACTTCCCCTAGTAGTTAAAGTGCTGCACCCCTTTTTTAGCTAAACCTCTACGCAAACTCTTTCACGTGTCCTATGCGACATGAGTTTTTCCTTCGGCATGGAAACTTGTTCATGTTCAGTCAATAGCCTCAAACTATAGACCAAATTGCTATCGATCGATTCTTCCCAATTGATGAAATATCTGGAAGTTAACTATATCTTATATTAGCTACCGCCAATACAGCTATCGTTCGGATCACACTACTGGAGATTTACTAATATTCCTTACCGAGTGCTGGAACCAAATGTCTTCATAATTCCGGTAAATCTGAAATTATCGCATTAGATATTTTGAAGGCGTTCGATAGAGTCTGGCATTCTGCTCTTTTATCTAAACTTCAGACATTAGGTCTACATCCCCCAGTTATGAGCTGCAAATATTCAAGCGAAATGTACACCGTCATCTCCTTGACTCAACTCAATAACCCTAGCCCTATTTTCATTTTTGCCATTTCTGGTACGGCATCATTCGATATCCAATGAGCTTTGGTAACATCATACAAAAAAAATGTTGTAAATACTGGGCTTGCTAATTGAATTTTAATATTTACCAAAGCACTTATTGGAGTGTTCATTAATGAGCTTTAATGAGGTTTAGTTTTTGTTTACTGACGGCAATTTAGATGTCACGAGCTTTTGGATTGCTTGGTGTGAAATATTGTCATATTATATCTAATTGTTGATCAATGTCATAAAGGTCATTTAACTTGTATTCGTAATTAATTAAAAACAAACAACAGAACTTTGTTTTATATATTATTATCATAGAAACAATAAACTAATAGTGAATATGCTACTGTCAGCAAGATATCTCTTGACCATTGGTGGTGGGCGTTTATACAATTTAAATTCACTATCCATGAAAACATTAATCAATGGATTGAGTACTATAGACTGCCGGAAATGTCATCATAAACTCTCTTTAATCAGTGAGATTGCATGTTATATATCTTTATTTTGAAATCAGTAATTTTTTCATATCGGTAAATATGACTTTGTAAGCAACAGAGTCAACTATGTATGGCTAAACATAAACCCTCTTATCTTAACTCGTAAAAAAGGCAACCCAGGCAAATTACATTGATTTTTGCTTTAAGACTTTTTGAAACTTTTGGGTTGTTAACCTTGGGCATATATTTATGATTTATGCGAACCCAACTCACAATACGAAATGTACTTGTAGCAATAAGTAACATTTAAAAAGTTAAAGATTATTTAGCACAGCTCGTTTTAACTTGTATTTATAGCTAGAATATTTTTAAGGCAATTAATCTGTGGTAGGTAGGTACTCTCAATATTTGCAAAAATTAGCAGAGTAATGAATATATCGGATTTTTTTTTCAACTGCGTATTCTAGGAGCATCAGAACTATATTGGGTCTTGCCATCATATTTTTCGCCACAGTTTGTACATGCGTTGGCATTAAAAACATAAAATCAGTTTTATTTTATATATCGAGTTCTGCCCTGCCTTAGTACCACAGAAATGGGATCTAATAAAAAAAATATCATAAAAAGATGGTTAACATTTAATTGTTTTGATATATTTTGAAAGGGTCTGTCACAGATGGTATGTTTAGTCCTGTGCTAAAATTGATGTTTAAAAAAAAAAAAACATCTATTTAATCACTTGTGTCCTGATTTGTCCTTCTTGTGGGAGTTCAATGAGAGCTATTTTGTATTTGGGCTCTGTTACGTCCAACGTGGACTTGATTTTTATCCAGGATAAAATATATTGTAGATAAATAAATAAAGGCACGTAACTGCCTTTGTACATCTTGGGACTAGTGTAGAAAAGTATAGATGGAGTAAGTAAGTACTTAAGTCCAAGTACGCAAATATAGAAAAAAAAAATTTGTTGAAACTACGATATATAAAGAAATAGATGATACCACTGAAATATTTGAGGAGAAGGAATCTTTAGGTGTTATATTCAATATTGGGGGTTGGGGTTGTATTATTTCCTATATATATTTTTCTAAAACGCACATAGTTTTTGATTCAAGAGCAATATTTTTTATGACGTTCACTTGATTGAAAGTTTGTGTGGAAATCTAGGGACGCTGTGTTCGTTATAATTCCATGATGCAAATAATTATAAAACGTAAATAATAACAAACAAAAATATAATAATTGGATCTTTCTTTATTCAAATTTAGTAACCTTTTGTTCTTGTTCTCTTGAGGCGTCCTTCTGTAGTCATTTTGTTCCACTCTGGCTAGCGGATAACAGAGGTAATATGTAGAGATCTTCAGTTTAAACCATACGAAGTGGGATAAGTAGAGATCTTCAGTTTAAACCATACGAAGTGGGATAAAAAAATACGGTGAATGGTTTTATTACAAACATAGTAATAATTTTACATCAAATTTGAATTAATATTTTTCAGTGTACTCTCCTTGGCTAGCGCTGAATTTATTCCAACGTTGATTCCGTGATTGGAAGCATTTCTGGAAGGTTCCTTTTGGAAGTGCCTTCCGCTGCTCTGTTGTGGCCCTCTAAATGTTGAAAAAGGTGTCAAAACGTTTCCTTTAAGTGCAGTTTTTATTTTTGGGAAATGCTAGAAGTCGTATGGAGAGTGCGGTGGATGTGATCAGATAGCAATGTTTTTTCGACAAAAAACTCCCGTATCAGAAGCCAGTGTGGCACGGCGCGTTGTCGTGATGAAAGAAGAAGTCATTAAACCATTTTTCTGTGGCTTTGAACGGACCCATGCGAGATGTTCAGTTCTTCCATGAGCTCTTGAATAGTCAATCGCCTATTTGAATGAGTCCGTTTTACGGGTTTTTGCACGGGTTTTCGTGCGTTTTTAAAGTCAAAGAATGTCCCGACCGTTGCTCGACTTCAATCGACTCATTTCCATTCTTAAATCACTCATACGACTTGTAGACAGTCTTCAGAGTCACCACATTATCGCCATATATTGATTTTAATAATTCATGATCTTCTTTAGCACTTTTTTGCAACTTAAAACAAAACTTTATTAACACGTTGTTCAAAATACATGATGTGCGAAACACACGGTAAACATGCACTCACTCTTCCTAATCTGGAAGCCGACTGACAAGTCACAACTTGTTCAAGCTTAACACTGACTTTCTCAAAGAATCAGGCTATTAGACAAATAACTTCAAAATGATATCTCGTCAGCAGTTGCTGCTAGAAAAATTCATTCACCGTATTTTTTGATCACACCTCGTATATGTAGGAATTGTTTAGATTAAACCGCTAGATATATTAATACTTCTGTCTCAAGTGACCAATGCTTTGACTAATATGGCTGTTAACGCTATTCTAGTATCGTAAGATAAGCAATAAATATGGTAGCATACGTAGACGTCTTAGCTGTTTGCAAAGTTTCAGACAATATCGCAGTCGCGGTCATAATCGGAATCGTGTCTGGGAGACAAATCATGAGGAGCTCATCAATGAGCTCTCCATGAGTACTCAAATGTACGTCATGATGACATTTGTTGGCGTTAGAATCAATACTGGAAAAATCACATATTTACTTCTTCACAGATAGTGAACATGCGATACGTCATCTCTTTCACCTTTTATCTTTTGTGCATATTACAATATTAGATGAGCACACCGATGAGTATCTATATAATGAGTGTCACGATGAGTTTATTAATGAGCATATCAATGAGTGTCACAATATATCAATGAGTCGATTGCGGTTTAACGATAGTCTTTGTAAAATTTGATTTAGGGAGACCACACATTAAGCGATTGGTCTGTTGACTTGTCACCGATTGATTGATTTTTAATCGTTGCTGATTGACTATCGTAGCATGTGCGCATATTGCATCGTCTTTTGCCAGCTTAGTAATCCATCAGTCAAAGACGATGAGTTTGAGTGGTATTTCGATTTTCGTTAAAATTTCACAGTTTTGTTAAATACTAGGGAACTGATTAAAAAATTGCAACAAGAAACATAAACCCTGTAGAAGAAGGATTTCAAGAAAAGGATGTAGAAAAATCCATCCATCCTTTCCGAGCATAAACATAATTACTTAGATATAAATGTTTGTAAAATCTAATAAAATAAACCGAACTTTACTTAAAAGTTAAAAATTTAATCAAAGAGCTGTAAGATTCCTAAATTGCTGGCGGCTTCGAGGAAATTCACAAATAATACGAATTTTTCCCACTTTCAATTTTCAGGATGTTCTCTTCAGAAAAGTAATAAGACCTCATCCCGTTAATGTTAAATGTAAATCCCTTTTTAAAATGTTTATAGAAATATGTACTTTAGTCAGGGCAAACTTTATTACGATTTAACAAAAGAAAAACAATCAACTGATTGATATTAAGGTTACTGATACAGGCTGAACACAACACTCGGTTCGATTCAGTCAGTTGCCAGTCGTTAACTTCCTTCTGATTTTTTAATTGCTGACTGATGTAAAATAGAGCAGTTTGCGGTACCGAACGCTGTTTCGTGTAACGAGCAAAGTCAACTGACTGTTTAGTCACCGACTACAGTCAGTGATTTTGCAGTGTGCGGCCTGTCTTATTAGTGCTCTTTACACGGAAGTCAAGGCGGCCCATTTTGCTATCCGGCAAGAAAGAAAAGGCCAGTCACCCAAAATCTTCCTAAGAGTATTCATTTTATTAGCATAGCACAAGCATCTAGAAACTGTTCCATTGTCTCAAGCTCTTATTAAATATACAGGGTGTCCCAGAACCCTCAGTCTTCCTCTATACCCATTATACCTCGCTCAATCTGAAGCAATTGTATGAGGATAGGGGGGGGGGGGGTAACTTTTTCTTCTAACACCCTAAGCAGCTATGAAATTGCTCCTGCCCTGCTGAAAAATAATCATTTCCAGACCTTCGTCTACGTTTCCTCTCCCAGCTTTCAATCCATATCGAAAGCTCCTGGTCGGCAAAGTTCTCAGTTCGTCATCTCTCAATCCTTCTGTAAGGCGTAATGATATCATGCTATCCACAACGTCTGTGGCGCATATAGTAAACCACCTACGTTTTCCAACGAATGTCAAACCATTACAACCCCGCCCCTACCCTCCCCCTCCAAATTATTGTTGTCGGCATTCCTTATAATTAGAGGAATTAGATATGAAAAAGAAAGAGATTCCTTTCGCTGCAATCCATGCCAAAATGAATTTTACAAATTTTTATTCCGTTTGGGAAAAATACCTTTATTTATTTAACTTATGTGCCATTTGAATGAAAGTTCTGAAAACAATCGGTTTTAGGGTTCCGTACCCAAAGGGTAACAACGGGAACCCTATTACTAAGACTTCGCTGTCCGTCCGTCACCAGGTTGTATCTCATGAACCGTAATAGATAGACAGTTGAAATTTTCACAGACTGTGTATATTTCTATTGGCGATATAACAAAAAATAATAAAAATAAAATAAAATTGAAATTTAAAGGGGCCCTCCATACAAGAAACGTGATTTTTTCCTTTTTTTATTCCTCATTCATTATTATTATCATAAGTAGGCATTTTTTCAAATGAGAGCATTATTTTTGCACATGAGGCCTACTCTCATTTGAAAAAATAAATAAAAAGTACATAGTGTTAAATTTTGTACGATGGTACGGAACCCTTCGTGCGCGAGTCCGACTCGCACTTGACAATTTTTCCGGAAAGGTTTTACATACATTGATAGGAAACGGAATTCTTTAATGCATGAAACATTTTTAGGGTAAACAAAAATTAATTTAGAGACAGAGGACAAATTGATTTGAGTTTTATCTCAAACGACAAGGCACAGTATTTCATTGTCTTGTACATACTAGGTACACCTACATTTCCAGTGAGATATCTTATCGTCTTCATTGTAATACATATCATTTTAGCACGGGTCACATCTTACAGCAGTTTTTTTTTATTGCGGTCAAACAGCACTATAAGACACTAAATTTTCTCACTCCCACTTATACATCTTATTCAGTTCATACGAAAAGGTTAACCAATCCCAACAACTTAAAATTACTTTCTGGCCCTGAATAATCTAAATCCTATGATATGAAAGCTCTCTTAAAATGTAAATAATCCGACAGACATCTATGTATGTCACATAGAATATTCTTACACCTAAATCTACACACGTCTGTAAAAGTTGATAAAGGACCTTTTAATGAAATTACAAAACCCACGTAGTATATACACGATTTCGCACGTGTTAAGATGATTGACACTGAGTTCCTTGAAAAGTCATGAAAAATTCAAACTTATTTTTTTTTCTTATCTCTCGTTCCAGGATTAAAAAAAAAAATTAAAAGATGAAAAAAGGATTGCTTACTTGTTGAGGGTCACTGAATTTAATACTTACATGTCAGGACGACCAAATGATCATTTCCAGCAGAAATTTTCTGAAAATCTTCTTGCTTGTTATCCTCAAGCAACCCATCAAATTCTTCCAGTCGAAAGGGTTTTCTTGAAATATAAAAACTTTCACCAACATCCATCAAATTTGTTAGAGAAAAATGTTGAAAAGATGCTGTATCCTCGGTGAAAATGTTTCGGCCGGCAAAGAATATTTCACTGGAATCTGAAAATTTTCAATTAAATTTCGTCGATTCGGTTTTTTGTTGGTTTTTTTTTTTTCAGTTGATCAAATTATATTTTACGTGTTAGGGTGGTACACCATCCATTCCCAAATGCGATATCGTACGCCTTTAATCCAAGAGCCTTTAAAAATTTAACACAGGTCGGTTTGGTAACGATTTGAGTGTTATTAGTACCACCATTGCCGCCGCCGCCGCCGCCGCTGCCACCACCACTACCACTACCACCAATTCCCAACTGACCGAATTGATTTTCTCCCCAAACAAACAGTCGGCCTGATTCTATATACAGGAAGAAAAAGGTAAAGAGAGAGACGTTTTACATCAGACGTTCAGTTCAAGAAAGGATAACAACATGAAAGTAGGAAAAAGGTGAAAGTTGTAATTAGTATACGACGCGTTGGTTTTTCCATTTTTTTTTCGATTTCGAAACTCTAGAGAGGTCATTCGGTTCGGTCAACTAAACCAACTGACAACAGAGTATTGTGTGCTTGAAATCTTTCACCATTTTCAAAGATTTTGTATATAATTTAAAGGAAATTTATAAGAAAAACGCAAATCCAATTTGTACCACAAATCACTGCACTTTGACTGGAACCGGAAGTTAACCGCTTCACAGGATCATTTTTTATGAAAAAGTAGCTCTGAGCATTCTCTGCTAAATGGGATTTTCCTAGTGTAAATATTGCTCCTGTATCTGGGATATCCATTGAACGCTTTCATATAGATATACACTTCAGGTATAATTTATAAAGTATAATTATTATTTTTGATTTATTCTAAAAACATCACTTTTTGCTCCCCGATGGGACCGTTTATTGTATATGCCACCACAATAGCTATGCCAACCGGACTTTTATAGTATACTAGAAATCGATTCTAGTCGCTTTCGTTTACTTGTGGTCAGTTACCCGGTCACTCAAGCACTGTTTTGCTATCGATAGAAAACCGCTGCTGGACAGCAATATTTTTTTTTATGTTGCCTTTATTATTCACTATTTATGCCGTGTAGTACGATTCTAATGTATTACATGAACTAATAAAAGTTTCTACATAGACGAAATAGATATTTCGTCATTTGCTAAAATTTAACGAATTCTTAATCAAAAGCTTACTGAATCAACATAGTGATAGAGAATGACACTATTTTACGACGATATGTGGATATATACATATTTCAGAACAATTTTGAATATTAATAGATGTATATAGCTTTATTTGACAAAGGGAATTGCTTTGGGTCATAGTAAGTAAACATAATGGATGCTGAATTTATTATTCATTTCATGTTATGAGAGTTCGCTTGACTTTAAGAAGAAGTTCAGCAATTCGATTTAAAGTTTTCGAAAAGGAATTTCAAAGTTCTTTTGGTATAGTGAAAAGCTATATTGTGTAGTTTTATATTCAAGGAAGTAAACTTATTTAAATTACTAAGAAAGTTATATCTAAATCGGTGGAGAGTAGAATTCCAAATTGTATGCGATATTTTTTGAAACAGGCAGTTTAAAGGATCTAGAGTTCTTGTATTAGTCACACAAGTAACTCGTCAAAATACTAGTCTTAGTTTCGCCAGACGATTAAGTATTTGCTTACAATGTAGCAAAAGCAGATAGATACATAGATGGCACAAGAACTAGATGTCGCATGGTATACTAGAGCAGAGTATACAGATTGTGAAATGGGTAGTGCATTCTGGAATGGATCATAATATGGTTTGGAGCGTGCCGAAAGCAAATGTTTTTATACCATGTAAGTTTGTCATTCCGTTTGTAACACCTCGAAATAATGATGGTAGAGCAAAATGGATTGGACACCCACGCATAATATTAAAAGTCATGTCCGTCCGTCTGTCCATTCGTCTGCCCATCCGTCCATCCGTTCGTATGTGCGCACGGTAACTCGAGAACGCGTATACTTAGAGTGCTGAAATTTTGTACACGGACTTTGAAAAAAAAAATCGAGCAACTCCTTCGTGGGGTTGCCATACAAAACTTTCGTTTTCCACTATATATTTGGACACTGCCTGAGAACGCATCGATATAGAGAGCTGAAATTTGGTGCATGGTGTTTTCATTGTACTAGCAAAAATTTTTTCAAAAATGTACTTAATCGGGCAACTCCTTTTTGGTGTTGCCATATAAAAATTTAGGTTTTTTACGTATATTGGAAAACGATCAGTCCAAGACATTTTTATTGTACTAAAAACTTCTTCAGCATACCAAATCCTATAAAATTGGTTATAATCATTTTTTCTGTTCGACAAACCGTTCTAGAAATATATGCGAAAAACCACTTCAAAAATCTAACTTGTACAGAAGGGTGACAATATGAAATTTCATACGGGCATTCATCTAGGGTATCATAAGAATTGGTCTTAGACTTGTTATAATAGCAGTTTTGTATACATTTGATCGACTTCCTCAATACTTCAGATACGGAAAAATATGAATCACTCGACGTATACATCATTTCAAATGTTGTGGTCAATTTCGGAATGGACCACCCAAGCCATATAAATTTTGTATATTTTTTGGTACTGCATACGACATGTAGTTCTTGCGCCATCTATGATTATATTTACAGGGCGTTCTAGAATATTATGTCCATCTCTCACCAGGTTTTTCTTTCATCACAAATAACAAACAATTGTTGGGAGTTGTGGGTAGAGGGGGAGAGGAGGAGGAGGAGACTGTTACATCGTTTATAGTTATCGTGTGATTAATAAAATATGATGTAGTAATTGGAATGATATTTATCCCCTTCTATCTCCTCACGTAATTTTTCGTTTTGTTTTTTTTTGTTTGGCAAGAGAAAGATGTAATGTTCTTGGTAAAATTGTTTATATGCTGCACGGTTTTCAAATTTTAATAACAGACAAAATAAATAGAATTAACTTAATTTTTCTTTATTTTTACTTAGTTAAATGTATAAAATTTAATTATATACCTATAGTATTTTTTACTCTTTTCTGATAAATGCTGGCACCTTCCGTTTTACCGAAGCCATTAATTTTTGCACAGTACTGTCCTTGCCTTTTTTGCTGGCTGCTATCCAAATTTTTGCAAAACTTTTAGACGAAGTGACACTTTTACCTTCCTTTCATAGAACATTTTTTAAACAGCCCAATAACGTTCAATTCAACGAAGCTGTGTAAAATTTGGTGGTTTGGTCAATAAGTGCTGTTGATACCACGTTATTGTCCTTGTTTAATAGTGGTTTGTGGCTAAATCTGGCCTAAATAATATAGGCACGTTGTGTAATTTAATAAAAGGCAGCAAACCTTTGTTTAAACATTAATTGATATAAGTATCTTTTTAATCATCCTTAAAAAAACAAAGACATGCTTCTGCGTCCACATTGACAGATGGCTTGCCAAACAAGAACCTTTTGTCGTATTTTTCCACGAATACGTATTTTTCAGCATCAGCCACCTCTTTTTTTGTTTTTTGCACTATAATATTGAGGTCCGGATAAGATCGAAAAATCATACTTGAAGTACAATTCGTCGTCTAAAATTAAACAGACACAATTTTCTTCGCCCAACATCGCGTATAGTTTTCTTGCGCGTGTTTTTGCGGTATTTTCCTATTTCACTGTCCATTTTGCACTTTTTTGTTTCCTAACAGTTTTTATATTATGTCTTTTCTTAACTCTGTTAAAGGTAGATTTCGAAATATTAATTTTATTACCGACTTATTCCTTTCAATGAACTCACAGTTTTATCTGTTGTCGTTTTCGGCCTACCACATTTTGGTTTTCCCGCAATTGTCTCCGTTTCCAAGAGTGTTGTTCTTTTGACTGTCCAAAGCGTCGTACTTATCTTGCAATCTGGGAAAATAACTTTTCTCTATTTTCCAACCATTTGTGCAAAATTGCACGGCGCACGTCTTTACATTTCGAAATCATTTTGAATGCTTTACGATGAAGGGTTATGAATGTATTTGATATTGAAAGTAGGTAGCTTCTTTATTAGCTTGGTTTTAGTTTCGAGGATCCAGGTAGGAAAAATGAGATTTTATGATTTATTAAAAACCATGTAGTACTTTCTGGAACAGTCACTATTCTTAGACATTGGACCCTTTTTTTATAGTAATAAGTTATTATATAGGACATTTAATATTCTGTATTGAAATTTAAATTGTCTTTAACTGTTTCTGGTATTAAAATCTAAGTTAAAAGGTGAAGTTTAATTGAGCAAAACAAGCGATGTCTACTTACTAATATATTTTTTGTTTAATTTGGATTACTGTAAGGTTCAATTCTAGGGCCGTTATTGTTATTTACAGAAAAGTAGTCGAAGCGTCGGCAATTAAATTGAAAAAAAGCCTTCCAGAATTATGTACCGGATTTTCGGTAGACAATTTAGCTGGCTACTTAAAAATCATTGAGCCTATTCTGGATGATCCGGCGATGAATTTTATTTTGGATATTATGCCGAGAAAATATAATTTTATTTAAGGTGATTTTAGGGGTTTCTCAACCTGAGATTTATCGCGTACTCGCAACAGAGGACAAAAATACTTCTTTTGCTTAATAGGCCAGAATTAATAAGGCTTATAACGAATGTATTTTCTATCATTTTAAAAAGGTGAGCAAAGTTGCCAATGAAACTTGTCAATTTTACATAGAGGAAGACAAAAGAATTAAAAATAATAATTTTGTTACCTCAATTTATTATTAATTAATACAGTTAACAAAACTAGTTGAAATTTCATCTTGACGCAATCACCAATGGCCATTGTGTTCACACACCATATTGGTGGCTACGATTTCCGCATTAGTGTGGGGTGGCTGCGATGCATTCTGTTCCAGGCAGATTTTTAGGAATTTGATTCCCCGAAATCGAACTTTTACATAAAAGGTTTGTTTAATGAACTCGTTAAAAGTTCAGAGCGGAGCAGCTTAACTTAAGTTAACTGTCAAATTAAAAGCAGAGCAGAAAAGAGCTGAAAAGAGCAGGCAGCTCATGAAACACAAAAAACACAATTGTTTAAATTAACACACAAAAACACAATTATGATTTAAATTCTTCCACTAGAATTCTCCAGAAATTTATTTTTTATTTGAATTGTTATCAGAGCTGCCTGCCTACACAATTTACAGCTGTCAAATGCCTGCTCTAAGTTACTCCTTCGAAAAAGTTAGAGCAGAAAATCTTGCTCTAGGTTACTCCAGTTCACTCTAGAGCAGACTCATTAAACACAGTTCCGTTCACTTTAGAGTACTTTAGAGCAGTACTCTGAATTCATTAAACACGATTTTCTGCTCTAGAGTAACATAGAACAGCTCATTAAACAAACATAAGACTTGATTTGATTGCTGCGCTGTTTATAAAATAAAAAAAAAAACAAATAAATAAAAATATTTGAGTTATATTAAATCCAAGAGCTTCATACAAATTGTAAATACTCAGTTTTTCCCATTGACATTCCCAGACGAAATTGACAATTGCTTCCATATTCTCATAATAAGGAGCCATTAAACAATGGAAGTTTCAATTTGAATCCAGGATAATTGTGTGACAAAGCTAAACCGGAGGATATAGGCTCAAAATAATCCATTTTGACCAATACAGTTTTTATAGCTCGCTGTAAATAATAATTTCACTTTGTTTTCTATTCGGTCTTCTATGCATAATGGTGACGTGGTTGTTGATCCAATTGATAAATTTAGCCTTCTTCCTGCAAAGTTTACTACTAACTCGCATCTATCAACTACGTACACCACATATGCCTCCAATATATTTTTTAAGTAATTTCTCACACAATGTACCAATGTGAGTTTTCAAGGTGCTTATTTAGTTCGAGGTTTCTAAAAGAAGGGCTCCAAAAAAATCACTTACAACTTTAAAGTAATATCTTCCTGTAACATTTTTTAGATACATAAAGAGAATGTCAGCAATGCGATTTACATTTGAAAAACAAAAATGTAATCTGCTTTTTTGAAATATGAGGATAATGTAAGATTTCGGTTTGTCGGAGCATTTTTGCCCCAAATATATTTTTGCGGAATTTAAAAGATATTTTCAGTTTTTTTTTTAATTAAAAAACTAATTGCTGACGCTCTTTTTGATATTTACATGCAACAAATTTATTCTAAACAATTTTTTAACTTTTTCGGTTTGCATTAATCGGGTTCGAAATTCGATCTGTCATGTCGCCTACATAAGGCCTTCCCATTCTATTAAAGTGAATAATGCAATCTGCTCGGACAGCCAAACTGCTGTCAAAGGCCTGTTAAGATCCTCTACAATCACCAAGCTGGTTCTGGAGTGTAAAACCACCCTGAATTGTCTCTCGCAGAACAACAGGGTACTCGTTTTTTGGGTGCAAGGTCACAGCGATATTAGCGGGAACGAAAAGGTGGACGAATTTGCTCATGTTTGTTCATTCTCGGAGATATCTCCCTCCACCATTGGAATCGCACCAAAACTCCTTACCTCTAATATTTCGACTTGGGCCGACTGCCAAGATAGTCGTTAGATGACCCTACAGGTAGAACTACAAAATGAACTGTGGGACAAACCTAACCCAATTTTAACGAAAAATCTATTAGGACCTAACAAGCCAACCCTGATAACTGTACTGTCGATTTTCACTGGGCGCTCTTTTCTCAGGGCTCACCCATACAGGATGGGGCTTGTTGACAATCCGGTATGCAGAGGATGCAAAGAGAAATCCGAAACGGTGACTCATTTTCTTTGTCACTGTTCGGCTTTCTCAGGAAAGCGATACAGATTCCTTGGCTCACACCTCCTGGAAGAACTGCATGCAGCTTGTAAGGAGGGTCGGAAGCCTATTTTTAGCTTTATTAGAGCGTCCGGCTGGGACTTATGAGCGATTGCTTATGTGTGAACAATGAACCTTATTATGGCCTACGTTCCAGGGACCCAATCGGGGTCTCAACCTCGTTTTCAATCAATCAATCAAGTGTTGCAACTACTATACTTTTCTAAACACCTATCTCACTCATTTATTGAACAATTTTTCAAATTTGAGAAGAGAAAGAAGTTGTTTGAAGTTAAGTTCGATGAATACGGTGCGTGAGAAACCAGTTCGAAATAAAATTTATGCAATTTTGGCATTTTGACTGCTGATGTGTGGCATCGCGCAAGGGAAAATAGCTTTTTTGCACGCTAATTTTAGCCGTTTCTCCAAAAAGGCGGCTTTAAAATGCTCCATCGTACCGACAGATTTTTCATGTGAAGGATTTTGTTCACCAGTTCTATTATGATGTCTATAGCATCAGCAATCTCGACCATAAATACTTTACGATTATCCATCATGATATCATGAACCTTTCGAAGGGTTTGCTCTGTGGTGGCCTCAATTGGGTATCTTTCATCATCTGATGTGATTGTATGACAACATTTGAGTAGTTCGTTTACTCAAATTCTGTAACGACTGTACAGACTTTATATCATGTACAAAATTTAACTTGGCTTTGATATCGCCAGCTTTATATTTCATCCTTAAAAAAAAAAAAAAAATTAATAACCACTCGAAACTGAATTTAGTTCATGGTTGAAAAAGTACAAAAGTGATGCTATGTAGATGGCTTGTTTGAAGGAAGATCCTTTCCAGTAGTGGTGAGGCCATTTTATAAATTGTGATAACATTTAATAGAAATTGATGATATTCTTAAATATCGTTTGCATTTGTTTGAGTATGAATAACTTTTATTAGTCTCGAGCCTGTTGAAACATTTACACCAGATAAATTGAGGCGATCGAATGAATTTATGTCACTTTTGAGATCTCTTTGTAGTTCTTGTTACTTTGGGTCTCCCATTAGTATAGTCTAGTTCAAACTGAGTACATATTTTTTTCTACTTCAGAAAATTAGAAGAACTCATGGTCTTGAAAAAAATTGTTCAACTCCAGGTCATTTCATCCAATATTTGAATTCAGGATCTCTAGAAAATATGATTTTAGCAAGTACTCACATTACTTCGTCTCAACCATCAATTTTTGCTAAAACACAAATTTTCATAAATGTTATGTAGTAGAATCCATCAACTTTCCCTTTTCTTTGAACAATTTACTACTTCCGTCGGTGCGCTAAATTCTGTTAGAAATTTTATTAAGTCCACTTCATTGTTCTAAGACATTCCTGGACATTCCTTCGTATATACGCGTTTACCTGGAATTGTTCTAGATCCTTTTACTTAAATTAATCCTTTGTAGACACCATTTAATGGTAATACAATATTTTTGCACTAGATATACCTTCGGGCAATAGTGGACAGGACACGGATTGGACGTATGGGCCAGAAAGGTGGAAAGGAAATGCAGGCAACAGCCAGGGCGATGTCCTGTAATGACCGATTTACATGCTTTTGTTGTTTATGAAATTTTTTTTTCCTATCTTGTATCATGAACTGCGGGAGCTAAGTGTTGTCTTTTTTAATGTTGTTGTATAGTACATGTGGGCAGAGAGGTTGGATGGAGTGCATTCATGAGGCCGTAACATTTAACGGAATTTTGAATTGCGTGTTCTGCACGATACCTGAAATTATGGTTTTATCTTTGGTGTTTATCTTTTTGGTCATGTCATAGTGCACAGTCAGTGGATCAGTAAGTTTCTCATAAAATAATGATTTCGTCTATGTATTCGTCTCATAACTCTTGGAAGGTGAAAAAATCGATGTATAGAGCAGAGCACTTCCGTGCCAATAGTTGTTTCCTCTGTTTTTAGTAAATTGCTGTGACTTATCGATTTGGTAAAATTATACTCCAAGTTGGCTTATCTACCTACCCCCCTACTTTATCGAATGTATGAAGGTTTGAACAATTTTTGTTTTTATTGTAGGCTCACAATTATTTTGAAAACATCGAAACATTATAAAAAGCTTTATTTATGTTTAATATTTTACATAAAGTGCATATTCAAATCTTTAAAAGGAATTATGACAATAATAATTATCACACTTGAAATGTTCTTAAACAGCCTTAAAAATAGCTCGATATGCCGTAAGCCAAAAGGACTTGATGGCTTGCTATTTAAGGAATTTCACACTATGTGTTCAGCTTTTGTGACAGCTTAATTCAACGAGAGGTAGAAATTGCTTTGGCTTGCAAAGACGAGTGCTAAAAATAAATGTTAAATACGCTTTTACAATGTACATAAATATGTATACGAAAGGGTTTGTTTTTAAAGACTGAAGCACGTAGTTTGGATAAATTTAAACCTCACTAACAGATATATAAATATTCAGTGTTAGGGAATAATATCATAAGGTATGACAAAAAATTAGTTAAGGTATGGAACTTAGAAAATAATAAATAGAAAATTAAGGATATACTAAAGCTTATGTGGTGTAATGAATAGTCACAGACTTATATCGCCGTCATCAGCTGATAACAGATTACACACTAAAATATGCTAGCATTCTGGTAAAATGTGAGTGGTACCTATTTTGCTCGCTGATTCGGAGTCCATTTAAAATTGTTCGTTCAATTACTTGTCATGGAACTAGATAAAATTCTCCATATAGTCCCATATCGAATAAAGTATTTAAAGAAGTTGAATGAAATAAGAACATGCTGGTGTACATTTATAAGTTGGTATCGAGGGAAAACAGTAAACTATTTTACATAAGTACGTCATCTTCGTTTCTTTTAATCCTTCGTAGGTTTGATTGTCTCAAATTAATTGTGGGTCTCCACCGTCAGCTTATTCCAGGAATGGTTTAGTCTCTTGAGTTCTGTCCGGTCTTCGGGGTTCGGGTTAAATGATTGACGGACGAAACAGGTGTTGTCCTTTTGCATCATGTGGCATATCCATTGTTATTTACGGAATTGTAAGGATTTGTACGGTGGCTGTATTGCCGGGATAATAAAATATATCCAGTGGCTTGATATCCTGCCAATTAAACAATTTACTTGTGATTGAGACTTTGAGGCATATATGTAAACCAATATCGAAGACTTTATTCTCCAAAAGTCTTTTCCTATTTTCTATTTTAAGATAATACTGTAATTTCTAACCTAAATAGCTTTAGAATGCACCACGAAACCCCTTAGGAATTAGATGCTGATAAATTAAACGAGTTCTTTATTTCCGGGACTATGTAAATGTGAGAGAAATACACATACTATCTGGTATCTCATAGTTAATGGTATTTTTATCTCTTTACAAAGGGATGGCATAAAAGCGGTAGCATAGGAGCATATTATGCTTATGACTTAGTTATCCTGTTCTCGGGAAAATTCTTATCGATGATCAGTGAACTAACTCAAAGATCATTGCAAAAGCTTAACTAGGCTATAAGCTGCGGTTTAGGGCTTAACCCCGGAAAGATCGAACTAGTCCTCTTTACACGGAGGAGATGTATTTGGACTTTCGCACGCCCAAGACTGGGTAACATTACTCTTGAATATAAAACTGAAGCCAAATACCTAGTAGTGATACTAGACTCCAAATTAAATGGCAGGATAAATGTGAACGAGCGCATCAAGAGGGCGGCCATTGTTCTGTAAGAAAACTTTTGGCACTCTCGCATCGTGCACTGGTTGTATACTGCTATCGTAAGACCTATCCTCACATATGGAATCTTGGTGCGGTGGAATGCTTTGGAGAAAGTGGCAGACCTGAAAGGTCTTACTAAAATACAGAGAGCTGCCTGTTTAGGCATTACAGATGCTCTTCGAACAACACCAACGGCAGCAATGGAGATTATGCTCCGACTCTTGTCCCTCGATATCCATGGGAAATGTATAGCAGCATAAGACTTTGAGAAAGCGTTCTCAACTAGAATTTCTAGCACAGAGGAGTGGGAAGGTAATTGCGTGGCAAATGACTGATATTTGTCATTTTCCGGACGGTTCAAGGATGAATGGGGGAGTAGCAGCCGGGGTGTACTCAGCACTCCCTCAAATACAGGTATCGTACCGCATACCGGACTACTGTAGTGTGTTCCAGGCGGGGGTTTTGGTCATTTGCAAAATAGCAAGGCTGCTGCTTACAACTTATATATATCGACCTATTTAGTACCTGGCGATCGAGTCATCAGGATTTGTACTGACAGCCAATCTGCAATCAAAGCTCTGAACTCCAGCACCATTAGATCGCGCCTAGTCCAACGGTATCGCTGTGAGTTCGGAAAACTGGGTGCCAACCACATAGTTATTCTCAGCTGGGTGCCGGGTCGCAGTGACATACCTGGAAACGAGGCAGCTGACGTTCTGCCCAGAAAGGGTTCCGCTATGAATGTATGTCTAGCGGAGGAATCGAAAAGGGCGGTCCCTAGAATCAGGAAGAGGATTCTATATGTACAGGTCTGTAAGCTGGTAAATGGTAGATGGGAAAAACTGACCTCATGCGTGATTTCAAGACAGCTTTGTCCCGAGATTTATCCTGTTAAGATTGAATCTCTGCTGAGGTGAAACCAGAATGATATGCGTAATCATACTGCAGTTATCACGGTACACTGCCTCTTTTGCAAAAATGTAGAGCAATACAATGACTTCTGCAGAAGCTGTATGTGCGAGCTGAGAGTGCTCAGCACCTGCTGTGCGAATGCCCTAATCTTGCTAAGCGTAGGAGGAAAACGCTTGGTAGCTACTTCTTCTGCGAACTGAGGGAATTAGCAGACAAAGAGCTGGGGGATTTGGTAAGGTTTATTAAGTGTTAGGCCTGGTTTCAGTGCACCCCCTATATCTGAGGTATCTTCTTCAGGCAGGGTCCTAATAAAGTGTCAGCATAATGAACCATAGATGGTCTAAGTGTGGCTGGTCGTACATGCTTTTAAGATGGCCGCCAGTCTAACCTAATCTCATAGTATTATCCTCTGGACTTATTCCAATTGTTAGAATTTAGTTGAGCTATTTAGTCAGATTTTATGCCAGATAATCTTTGACATTAACTTCTTTATTGGCCTAATTACATAAGGGTTTTCTTGTAACTGACTAATATTTGCAATCAATTTCCTCCTGTATGGAAAAAAAAACAAACGATAATCGCTCTGCAATGACTTTAAGGACTTTGCGTCAATAAAGAAAATTTCTGAGCCCTTACTTATAACAATTGGTTGTGGTTTTAAACGGCATATTATTACTTAACTAACATTAGAATTGAATTAGATTTAGATTGGAATTAGGATTGTCCAGATTACTGAAAATCTAGACATCATATTGATTTCACAAATGGCTTATTGTGACTACATCAAAATGTAATTTCGTACTCGTTTTTGAATTATCGTGGTGCAAACAGACAGATAGACAGACGGACCAATACGAGAACATCAAAATATCTTTTAATTTTATGCATCTATGTCCAATCATTTTGATTTTCCATCTTTTTGAAAATTTATTGTCACTTTATGAATAAAAACCCGAATAGAAACCATGTAAATTTCACCATTTGTCTGACAATTCAACACATGCACAAATTTTCCTCTACCAATCTTTTAGCTCCAGTAAACTCCAAAAAAGTTTATTTGAACGCAAAATGGCTACTAATAGCAGCTATTAGGTTAAATAGCTTAAAAGTTGAACGTGTGTAATTCATATCACCAATCTATTTACTCTGTCTTCCGTAGAACGGGGGTGTTTCTTCTAATTATTATTATTAAATAAAAAGGGTCAAACATAATATATTTGTCATTTTCTCTAGACTTTAACAAGTGTTCCTGAACTCTGGTCACAAGAACCTACCAGAATACAAATATTTCACTAAGTAGTTGTGTTTTGAAGTAAATTGCTTTAAAATGACCACATGTTGTTTTCCATTTATACAGGATACTTATAAATCTATGCCCTACTGACATACATAATTTCCGTGCTACCTTTGTCCGTAAACTTCAAGATTTCAGCAAATAGCCCCAAAGCTCAGGTTTGCGTGCCGGGACAAATTTAAATGTTTGTTTTTTTATTTTCTTCTTTCGTCTGCATTGTTTTTTTTATTATTCATTTCCATATTTAATGGTCTGACTTGGCACTTTTTCCCCTGGGAGTTAACTTTTGATTCCGGCACAATTCGTCACATCACACCAAGGTGAAATGCGTAATAGCCACAAATCTAAAAATAATTTAACACTAATTTCTACGAAATTTATCGTTACAATAGCCAGTGGTGAAATTTTTTTCTTTTTCTCTTTTTTTTTTTTGGTCTCGAATAAATAGATGGAGGAGGACCTATCGCTCAGTAAAACTACACCGTCGGAGAGAGAATCGATAGCAAGTTCCACGAACATTTTAAGTTCATCGGAAAATACTAACAATGAAAACCGTGAAAAAGAACTTATTACTCAAAGTCATCAAGACGAGGGTGTTAGAAGTGAGGAAACGGAAAGTGGAGAAGCTGAAAGATTACAGACAGAAGGTGAACTGGAGGGTATCAAAGTAGTAGTTAGTAAACCTGAAAATGAGAATCGTGAGGAAGAGTTACTTACTGGAAGTCGTCCTCCTGATAAGGGTGTCAAAAGTGAAAAAACAGATAATGCGGAGAAAAAAGAATTCGTCGGGCTGGAGAGGCCACCACAGTCGGAGGGTGGTACAGATGGTAGCAAATCAACTAAACCCGAAAATCCTTCAAGTGATGAATATGCAAAATATATTACATACAATGACGAGGGAGAAGCAATTTATACTGATCCAAAAACAAATTATCAGTATAAGTGGTCACAAGAAAACAATTCTTGGGAAACATTGGATAATAATACTTCTTCTGAACAAGGTTCGAATCCTTTCGAAAATGAGCACTATCGTTGGTGTAGTGAAACAAATCAATGGATTCCAAAAATTCAAAGCTCTACATCACCCGCATCAGATGTCGAAAAGTTGGAAAATGAATTCTATAAATGGGATAAAGAATCAAATCAATGGATTCCAAAGACTCAGTCTTCTGATGTTACTTATAATTACGAAGACGGTGTTCATACTTATACTGATAAAGATGGGACTATATACTTTTGGGATGTTGAGAGAAAAGCATGGTTTCCAAAAATCGATGACGATTTCATGGCACGTTACCAAATGAATTATGGATTCATTGATAATACTTCTAGTTCTCGTGAAACTACTGGAACTCAAGAGCAATTCGATGATTCATCTATAGAGCTCTCGGAGGATAAAAGTGATAATTTAAAGTCATCAGTTCAAACAAGCGAAACTGGAAGTGGAGCATCGAAGCGAAAGGCACTAGAACCACCCAGTGAGTTGCAGTTATATATATATATATAATATTTTTATAGTACTTTCCATATATACACATATGTATTAGGAAAGGAGAGACCAAGCAATAGATTCGATATTTTATTTAAATTTTTACAGAATGGTTTGATATGCCGGCTGAACAGAACACTAAAGTTTATGTATCCAATCTTCCGCTCGACATTACTGAGGAGGAGTTTGTTCAAGTGATGTCAAAATGTGGTCTTCTCATGCGGGATCCGAAGACCCAAAAGAATAAAGTTAAATTGTATGCTGAATCTGATGGCCAGCTTAAAGGTGATGGGCTATGCGATTATATCAAGGTAAGCTAATTTTCATAGAGGTATAATTGTGGAAATTTTTAACTTTTATAATATGTGGTTGCATTTCGCCATGGAATCTCTAGAATTTATTCTTCCTTTGTTTGGTTAAATAATGTACATTATTTATTTACCATAATTACTACGGGCAATTATCAACTCTTTAAGATATTGGAGAGAAATTTATCATTTATTGAGATATTTTTCCATGTTGTTGTAGTTTGAGAATGTGGTAATATTATTATTGTTAACTGACCCATACATAAGCTCACGGGCACCTATAAATTTATTATTATTTTTTTGGTATTGTGAGTTTTACATGCAATCCATTGTTATTCTTTATTGCATACATACATATGACAGGTGTAGTTCCAAAATCAGATGTTTGAAAAAAAATTTGAATCAACTTTGTTGTGTTTTGGATTTAAAATTGGAAATACGAGTATGTAATAAGTTATATTAATTGCTTTATATCAAATTCTCAAATCTAGGAGGAGCTCGCATTCCTCCATGTGAGAAATATTGTCTTTGTTAAGTGATTCCAGATATCTCCAATCTGCAAATTATAAACGTTTTCAACTTTTACTCGTATTCCAAAGTATTGCCTCCGTGCCAAGGTTTTCTTACTTTTTTAATTTATCGCTTCTTGTAATTACTTTCATCACGAATTAAGATACCTTTTTTGAATCTTTTAATCTTGTAGCTTAAAATGCCTGTTATATATTTTCTATAGGTGACTTTATAGTTTATATCAAGTTTAACATCCTGTCGAAATTATTTAAAAATATTGAGGTATTCCTATGGAATTGCAATATGTAATTTTGTGGATCTTATCTATTGCATCTAAAGAATGTTCTACCAGAAGGAATCACAATCTGTACCTCTTTCATGTCTTAAGGGGCCATATTTCTTTACTAGTATGAAAACATTGCTACAGTATTGTTGCTTTTATTTTGACCGGAACAACCATCAGAAAATTTTTTTTCATTTTTGATCCCTACTATTTCAGTCTTATATAGTCTGCGGTCGGAAACAATCTCTTGTCGCTTGTTTCCAGTTAAGTGTAAAAGAAGGTGTTATCCTCAGTCTGTTAACCTCAATAATTTTCTATGTACAGATGTTGTGAAATTGTATATGTAGAGATTTCTTAAATAAGATGCTAATTGAGCTGGAATTTATTATTGTTATTGTGTAGGTTAAGTGTAGGTGAGACCTAACAGATCTTTTGTGCTACGATCTACCATATTAGGTCCAGTTAACGTTCGCCCCTTTTAGGAAGGGTCAGTATTTCAGACATCTAATGGGGATATGATGAATCCCTTATTGGGAGTCGTTGTAGAGAAAGTCTTGTGCAATCGCAGAGTACGTGCTCCGCAGATTCTACCTCTTCGTTGCAGAATCTGCACTTATCGACTGTTGTTCTGCGCATGTACTTAAGTGGACAAATTACTAGTTACACAGAGTTACTACAGTTGCTAGGGAAGTTAATGAACTTCTTCGCGTGTCTTAGTATAGAAAGGCTCTTTCATTGTAGCTGGCGAGCTTTTCCTTTTTTGGTTCCTCTATTAGGGGCCTCTTTGTACAGCCGTAAAAGGGTTCTGGTTCGGTAAATGGAGATTCTCCACCTTTTCTAGCCATTTAGTCATCAGTCTGATTATCTTCATGCCCCTCTTTTGGTCTTTTGGTATCCACATAAGGGTCTCTTTGTTTCCCTTTGATAGTAGATCAAGGACATCCCTCCAGTCTCAAATCAGCTTTGAAGTGAAGGTATTGGAATTTAGTGTCTTTTTCGCGGTTTGGCTGCCAGAGTTTATACATATGTTTGAGTGTCGATAATCTATTTGTAGATTGATGTTGATGCATGTTTCTATGGCGTGGATTTCTGATTAAAAAACAGTTAAGTGAGATCCCTTTTTTAACTTACACCGCGGCCCATATTCCCTTACACCCAAGACGAGTGTGGGAATTCTGGTCCACTATTCTTACAGCTCTGACGGTCTTCTATGACCACTTCAAAGCAGCGCTCAAATTTTAGATTTTTGGGCATTGTTTTGTGAACTTAGAGCCTATTGAGTCATTTGAGCTGGAACTTCAGGTAAGGTAAATGTTTTTGACGGTCATTAATTAACATAATTTTATCTCTTGGTTCTTGTGCTCATCTAATGTTCGCGGTATTCCCACTTAAAATTGATTTTTTTATCTCAATTGCTTTTTTAATTTTACTCTGTTACCTGATGCAAGTAGAGCAAGCATCGTTGGCCGGACCACAAAAACCAAAAGTATTTGCGAAAATAACACTTTTTTTTTCTACCTGTAAAGACTTTTCAACTTATTCAATGTATATACAAAAGCAATTAAATTGATCTTCATTGAGGAACGATTATCTTTCAAATTTGTAATTTTGTTCTCATCGCTTTGATTTTATCTGGGAGTAAGTTCCTGGAGATCTAAGGAATATTGAAAAACGTTTGTCTGCACACTGTCCGTACATCTGGGCTCTAGACTTTTTAACGTGATGTACAAGAGATGTGAGTTGAATTGTTTTTGAAAGTTGTATTTTTTGCAGAGTGTCTGCAAATGATAGCACCAACAGGCTTTAAAAAGTAAATTATATTAAAACCTTATACTCACCGTTCTTTCTGTTTTTGCCATTTATTTCAAGCCCTTTACTTCCACTTGTCGCACACATTGTTTGATTTTTAAGAAAACTAATGTTGAAGTGAGGCAATAGGAAAGAGCCACTCTTTTTCATATTCACTTTACTACTTACAATCTCACGGAACTGCAAGGAAATACTATCAAATATGAGTCTTAAGAAATTCGATGTTTAAAACTTTCCCATAGATTTCTTTATAAGCTCAACCTGCAGAATATTTCGGGTTATGGAGGTAAACTCAATAGCTTTCAGGCTAAGGAGGGGGTTTGTAGAACTGTGGTTGGCATCATCATTGGCCACATCTCCCTTTACGCTCATCTAACTAGGATGGCAGTTGTTGACAGCCCTAAGTATCTGTCCTGCCTGGAAGGAGAGCATGAGACAACCGAACACTTTTTGTGTGCTTCTCCGGCCTATGTGCGGAGCAGGCTGGATAATCTAGGTTATGCCATCCTATCTGTAGAGGAGTTGAAAAACCTTCCTAACCAACCTGATACGCGCCATTATGAGGATAGGAAGATTTTGGTGATAGGGCTTCTAGCAGGACACCTCAAGGGGCCTCTCTGGCCTCCGTGCTTGGGTTCTCTTGCCTTAAAAAAAGTATCTGCCGCACATAGTAGCCAGAAATTATCTCTGTTCGTCTCCTGTTATCATTGTGCAGGCTATTCTGCGAGATGCCTTCATAATTTTAGTGCTGTTTATTCCTTGTACTGTTGTCAAAATGTAGAATTAACAGCCGCGTTTATACAGAAGTTAGACCAACTTATGTTTTTTTCCTTAAGAAGGTGACAATGACCTATTGAAGAGGCTTTTCTAACGTCTGAAGAGACGTTGAACCTATGTTCAGAGATTTGAGTTTTTATCGAAGAAGTCTATGCTTCGCAAATTCTACGTCTTTTATCGTTACCAAATTTTCTTTGTAATTTTTTTTTGTATGTATTTTATTTAATACTAGATGTTAAGACTAAAAATGTGTATCATTTCTGGGGTCTTTCGATCCCTTTTTGAGAAGTATTGCCGTTTGGTAATTTAGTTTTAAAAAATTAAGTAAATAAGCATTTAGATTTACTTTGTCTTACCTTACATGAGGCATGCTTCAAAGCTAGCTTGGAGGTAGCCTCAAAGAAGATCGATTGGAAGTGGACTCCTTTTATGTAACAAAGCTACCACAACAGCTATGAGACACAATAGAATTTTTTTTACATTTTTCTGGCATTTATAAGCTGATTCCATTCTACTGGTTTATAAAAAAATACTATGTAAACATAAATTAACCATTTTGTATTAATCAAATTAGTCACAATGTTAAAATTATTCATCAAACATACTTAGTATTATGGCAACAGCGACAGCGAAGACTTAGCTCTATCAAGATCACATGAAAATTATCATCATCCATAATTGTATGCGACTGCAATATCACCTGACGATTTCAAAGCTTCGATAGCGAATGTACTTCATAGTTGCCCGGATGATGAAAATTTGGTCACATCTTTTTAAAGTAAATTAACAAAGATGTGTAGTATTTTCTCTTTGAAATATCACAATAAAGGGATTAATACGTTGAACATAGCCACGTGGAATTTATGTCACGATAAACTGTCAAAAGCGCAGCGACCAATGTAAAGAGCATAATAAAATTGATGTGATTGTATTAAGATGAGATTTTTAAAAATGACACCTCATTGCGATGGCTACGTTAAAAATTGAATGTTGATCAACATGTGTGCGATGGTTGCGTTGTTGGCTGCGATCTCTGCGCTCACTTAATAGGGCTGCCACATAAATTATTTCTGTGTTATATTTACTTCTTGGATGGTGGTTACGTTGTATTCTGTTTTAGATGTTATAATTCTATGTCGTTGATATATCTGATTTAAATTATATCTCCAGTTGTGTAAATTTGCATTGGTGTTGCAAAACTAATTTTCCATATTTAAGTAGTTTACAAATTAATATTGAAAATTTGGAAAAATGTGTAAATTGTTTGATAAAAATATGTTTTAAGCATAAAATGTGCAATCGGTAAAAATGTAACCGCGGCGATAGTAAAATTAAAATTTATTTATTTTTTTCAAAAGAACTTTTGAGATGAAACGTCAGCCGCTTGTATGGGTATCACTAGCATCTTCCTGTAACGCCACTGTGACATTGGAGACAATGCTCGGTATTATGCCTGTGGACAAAATGTGTAAATGTATAGCGATAAAAAATTCCATGAGAATGAAAGAATCAAAACATTGGAGTCCTTTTAATTACCATCACTGACATATATAATGTGGATTTTCTATTTCACGTGGGCACAATTGGTTGTGTCAAAAAGATTTCTTACTTTGGTGCCAACATTGAAAAAACCATTGGAGGGAAGTTGATAAAGTGAGCTCGCTGCTCGAAAAGTGATTTTAATAAAACATTTTGAATTTCTTCTGCGTATATTGCCTTTGGTAAAATACTTTTTAATGTAATAAATCTAAATAATTAATTTAAAAATATTTATTTCGACGAACGCAGGTATTTATTTGCTGTTTTCAGTTTTCTCTCAGTTGGTACTTGGACCGAAAGAGTCAGAAATATAGAAGTGAGCCCACTTCCTGCAGTGCATTTCTATGAACGTAATCAGTCCATATTATACATGACAGTGATTACTATATACATGACATGTTTTGTTTCATTGTATTGGACAATTTTGTAAAACTCCAATTCCGAAGATAAGTAGAGGTGTAGAAAGAAAATGCAAGTTGACTGAGGCTCTTAGCTTTCACAAAATCTAAAATCAATGATGAAGCGGTAGCTGGGGGTGCTTTAGATTAGATTTGTGAAGGGATATGTTAGCCTCGCTATCACTGCGACCTGAAAGATCTATTGTGAGTCCCCGTTGCATTTACTCTCTTTCTAGGTTCACCGTGTTAATAAAGTCTAGAACCATTCTGAGATTGAGGTTCCACACGTAGGTTGGTGGAGGAAAAGCATGTTCGAGACTGAGTAGTTTCCCTCTAGCCAAATGCTTCGCAATTGCTGCAGAGCAACATCCTGACAGAAACGTAAAGATGAAGTCTTAGTCAAGCCCAGCTTGTGGGGGTGCCTTAACACACACGAGCCATATCGACTGCCATACTAGTTACTCAGACTTTTTCAAACTAAAGCTCTGACCAGTCACAATACGGCTGTTTGGATTTTTGATGAATTGTCAACCAACCGGATATTAGGGGGCTTCATTCGCACACTATAAAATAGCAATTAGTTTAAAGATTTCTAGGCAATCTCCAGAGCGGGATGTCATATACAGTGTGACTTTGTGCTAGTTTTTGAGCCATAGTATGATACTGTCAAATGAACGACCGATGGGAAATGAACTTGCTTAGATGGGGTTCTTCAAAAATGTGTACAATCTCATGGCATAGCCTGAAATAAACCTTAACGAAATTTCTGCCTGATTGAAGATAAATCGGGGGATGTACCACTGATGTTACCGAACGTTCCGCATTGGCAGGCATAACGTCCGCCTAGGCGCCTCATTCATATAATGACTTCTAAAGAAATTTTTGGAACGAAGGTGAGGTGGAGGGCGTTCAGAATTTTTGTGTTTCAATTCCTTCTCAGAAGAAGGATTGTATTAGGGAAGCTAATATTGTTTGAACTGCGGGAAGTCGTGCGCAAAGGATTTTGTTAAGTTCATAAACAGCACCCGCTCCTTTCGGCTTTCTGTATCTTAGCCAGTGTTGGGCGTAATCAGATTCCAGTGTAATTTAATTAATAATTCCATTACAGTTTAGTCAAATTACCAAGTAATCTAATTAAGTTGTATTTGATTACATTGCAATTATATTACTTACGAGAGAATATGTATCCTATCAAATGTGCAATCTGTTATAATATAATTCGATTATATGTATTGTAATCTTATTACTTTGTAGAGTCAAACGGGGTGAAGTCGATCACGTGAGAATGATGATTCGGATCGCCTATATTTTTTAATATCTTCACTTAAATTCTGAGAATAGTTGTAAAAAATGTATAGTCAGTGTAAGTAGTTTTTGCAATTAATTTCAGATCTTAAGCAAAGTTATTAAAAAAAGATAGCTGATCCAATTCACTCCATTTAACGGTACTTCAATTATCTATGATCCAACAAGTAACCACATTTGCCGGCTACCGGCGATAAGTTTTTATAGTTGTGTATATACATGAAGATTTAGCAACAGTTTTCTTCTTTATGAATTATTATCAAATTATAACTAACTTCCTTCAATATTTACACAATACTCCAGTATGCAAAAATTCCATTTCGGAATGAAATTTATAAAATTTAGAAGACTTATATTTCGGCAATGTAATCACATTGCATTGAAACTAAATTAACATGTATATGTATAATCAAATTAATCGATTACATTATGTAATTATGGAAATGGATTACATTAGTAATCTCGTACATTACATTTTGCCCAACACTGATCTTAGGATGTTTCATTCATCTATGTAATAACATTGACCAATACCGGGAACAAACTTGCGGTTTCAAATTGAGATATTGATATTACAATAATAGTATTTCAGAGACACACTTGCGGTTTACGATACTGAGAATTAATTAGAGAACTTACATTTGATTTATCACTTGATTTGTCATTTAATTTGGTACTTGACTTAAAAAAGTTCCGCGCACATATACAAATTGCGAGCAAATAAGTATTGTATTGTGAAATTATTTGGCTATATGGAAAATTAAAACGAAATAGACACTTCAACGTGACAAGTGTTCACCCTTGGACAAGGATCTTAAGTTTCGTGGTATATATGTATGTGCTCATATGCTGCCATATTTTTTCTTTAGTCTAGCGTATTCAAGACATTACTCGAACCTATTCCAGTCATTATACAAAATTTGATACTGTCTGTTTATATGGTAGCTCGAAGAGTGTATTGACTTAAAGAGCTGAAGATCGTACATTGCCTGTTTAAAAAAAAATTGTAAATGTTTAATGGAAATGTGGAATGTCGAAAATGTACAAAATCGGCATCGTTACGGGAAAATTTTTAAATTCAAATGCTGATTTTAACGAGGAAGGAAATGTATTAATAGAAAATGTGGAGATAATTATATAATTCAGATTCATGTTGTAATATATGTAGAATAAGAAAATAAATTAATTTTATTACTAACATTTAAATATACAAAGCAAGAAAACAAAGCAAAAACAAACGATTCGGCTCCTAAGTATTCAAGTACTGCTGCTTGAAGACATAATTTCAAAAATTCTCTCCTCCACAGACCATTAAGGCTAAGTTTTTTGTTATCTTAATAAATTATCTAAAGGTGTAATAACGGTCCAGATGGTCTGTGTAGAATTGGAGAGATCTGCGGAGAGATCTCCGGAATTTTCAAATATGAAATTTTGGAGGCATGTTATTGATGGAATGGGACGCCTTTAAGGATCATGGAACCGTAGAATTGGTTTTTTTTTTATGAATAGCCTGGAGTACCGGAAAGTCCTCAGACAAAAACTCCTTCCGTATCTTGCGCACTATCCTGCCGATCATTTCATTTATCAACAGGATAACTCTACGATCCATATAAGGCATTCCACAAAAGATGGTTCTTGGAAGAGAATATCAACCTCCTCGGCTATCCGAACCATTCTCCTGATGAAAACCCTATGGGGGATGGTTAGTTTCAACAGTTTATAAAGATGCCAGGAAACTTAACACCATAGTGAGTTTCAAGATACCATTGAAGCTGCTTGGCTAACCTTGTCTCCAGAATGCTTAGATCCTTCGGGGAATCAATGCCAAAAAGGATTCTGAACATCGTGGCGAACAAAGCTGGAGCTACTTATTAATGTTTATGTAATCTTATTATTGTTAAATTAAATAAAGTTAAGTGCTTCTATAATAATGCAACACTCATTTTGCAACTTTTTATCGAGTTACTCCACAACTACCTTTATAAGGGCAAATCTTTTCTTGGTGTCAGCGATAACAAGAAGGCAGATATTTTTCCCATCACACATTTTTCTCTTTCTTGCTACAGAGATAGACTACCGCACTATTGCAAGGTGCGTCTATAACTTTGCAACGTACTGTATATCTAATAATGAGTTAAACGCGATCTGCAATTTATTTAAATTAAGATAATCAAGTTTGCCAAATACTTCGCAACCGTACATTATGTGACAGGGATAAGCAAGAAATATTTGCGCGTGGAAAATGTGGTAAAATAGCTCGAAGTCCACAAGGAGTGAATACCACCGTATACTTTACGTATTATTGATTTGATGTGATCACCCCAATTGAATTTGTTATTAATAGCTACACCTAAATTACAGACAGACTCTACCCAAGGTATGACAGTGTCGTTAAGTACAACGGTAGAATAAGTAGAGGTATCAAGTTTATTACGATACATAGCTAAACAACCTGATTTTCTAGGATTCAGCATTTAACCATTGTCTATATATAGAACTTAGGTTACCATTGATACAACTAATTCCGTCTTCCATAAGTCGAAAGGGTCGCGAAAAGTTGATCACCAAAAGCCTAGAGATGCATTTAACTGTGAGTAAGACAGTCAAACAAATCATTAATAAGCATGCAAAAAAGCAGCGGGTCAAGAACCGAACCTTTCGGAACACCAGAGTTAATTCTAAGGAAGGTAGAGTAATTATCATTTGAAAACACTGTTTGATAATGCTCTGTTAGATAACTAAAAATAAACTTCGTTGAGGTTATGGAAAAATTTAATTTGTAAAAAGCTTTCTACAGTATCGAATGCTTTGGAGTAGTCAAGGAGCACCAGTAAAATAATTTATACAAATCTATTGCTTCTCTAATTATATTGACTCGAGTAAAGTTAATTCTAAGCAAGTTTACTTGAGTTAAGTAGGTACCCGAGATTTCTCAGAAAACTTTTTAAACATGATTCATACTTTTCGAGGTAATCTCACTTTAATATTTTTTCACTGGGCGTTTAACTACCCTTATACACTCTTCATTAAATTTTTAAACTAATAATTTTAATTTTATGAAATTTGATTTTGGACTGGTTTTTTTTTTTTTTAATTATGATGTTTTTGTTTTTTTTTAAAGCACTGCAAAAACATACCAACAAATATTATTACAGTGCGGGATATTTCGAAAAGTATGAACCTATATCCAAAAATGTTTACTAGTTCTTCGAAAGCACATTACATGAGTAATTTTGTAACGTGAAACAAATAGTTGGGGCAGCCTGTTTAAAAAGTCAATAATTATGTGTTATGATAAATTTATCAACTATCAAATGATAGGACGAGCTTTATAATAAGTATAGAGTAATGGTATCAGACACGGACAAAATTGTTGCAGATTTCATAGCATAAATCCAGGAGATTACTAGTACTAGGTAATTCTAATTGACAGTGGAGAAACTGTATTTGTGTATTTTTACACAAAACTGTAAATTTTCTAATTTTCTTTTTTCCTACATAGTTAAAACTCATATTTTCATTACAATAATTTTGTTTTTCCTTATAAATTGCGAAAAATTAGGAATAGCATTAAAACTAGCAGTTATTTTTGGCACTTAATTTATTTTAATTTTATAAACAATTTAACAAAAGTGTTAATACTTTATTTTATTTATTTTTTACTTATTGCTTTTTATTCGTATTTATGTTTTTTTTTATTTTTTTTTATTTATTTATTTAATTTAAATTTACTTTTCAAATCTGCTGACAATTCTCTTTTATAGTTATGTAATTTTTTCAAAAACCAAAATTCACTCAAGCGTTTCTATCCCTCTTGAAAATTTAAAATTGTTAAATTTCTTCTTCAATATTAGGTATGATAGTTTAGTTTTTAACTTAAAAATATAATTACGTTTCTAAGTTCTCTAATATATATTTAGACAATGTTGATTTTGCGCGTAGCATTTGTGCTGGTGCATTATACTTTGTAGGTAAAAAAAAAAAAAGAGTTAGGAGCTGCTCAGTGATTTTGAAAATATGAGTTTTTAGCTCTTAAGCATTTTCTTAAATACATTTAGAATTTAAAAGCTTCTACACTTTTTGTTTTTTTTAGATTTATACATATACAAAAAAAATTAGGTTATAATCCCTACAGCGAAATAGTAGTATTTTCTGCTTTTGCTTTTGTTTTGTTTTTTACATTATGCTTTGAATTTGTAAAATAAATTCAGTTGTGTTCTAAAATGTAATCTTAAGTATATATAAAGTAGATAATTTAGTTCAAATATATTAAAATTACCTTCACAGTTTTTTTTTAAAGCACTGATCATGTGCATTTAAGGATAAGTAGCTGAGTTTATTTTTTCTCTTACTATTTTTATACAAGAAAACTATGACTAGCCTATGAACTAAAATCTGTTTCGATACTTTTATATAGACTCAATTTTTAGGAGACCTTCTTATTTGACTTGGGTTTATTTTTCTGTTATTTATTTTGCATTTTCAAAATATTATTTTGCATTCACAGTTTTTTTTTTTATATATATTATTATTATCTATTCTGGAATGATGGATTCATTCGCATCGTTATCTAAATTTGTATGCTTCTTTTTACGCTGTTTTCTCATCTCGAAGAATTTCTTTTGATCTTCAGGTGAGAGTTTAGCTAGACGTTCACGAAGTTTTTGCATTTTAATTCGTTTTTGTTCTTCGTCAGCTCTATCTTCACTTTCCGATTTCTGCCTTCGTAGTTCCTTTTGTCGACGTTTCTCTTCAAGTTCAGCTTGTTTACGTTTTTCTTCTTCTTCCTTCTGTTTTTTCTCCTGTTCTTTACGTATCTGATCTTCTTCACGAGCTATTCTTTCCGCTTCCTCACGTTCTTTTATTTCATCCTGAAGTCGCTTTTCTTCATCTTCTTGTTGACGTAAAAGTTCTTCTCGCATACGAATTTCATCGTCACGTACTTTTTGTCTTTCTACTCGACGTTTTTCTTCTTCTTCAAGACGTGCTAGTTCTGCTTCTTCTCGCTCTCTTTCAATTTGTTGGCGTTCTTCTTCTAATTTTTTATATTCCTCTTCACGTTTTCGTTCCTCTACTTCTTTAGCCTGAAGTCGCCTTTGCTCTTCCAATTGCCTGATGTGTTCCTGTTCTTTTGCCTTTGCAGTTTCTTCAGATTCTAATATTATTCGGTGCTGTTCCTTTTTCCGTTTTCTTTCCACTTCTTCTTGGTACTCTTTTTGTCTGTTTAGTCTCTCATTTTCTGCTTCCAAGCGCTTATTCTCTTCATTTTGACGTTCCTTTTCCAAACGTTCAACGTCAATTTGCTCCTGGCGTTCTCTAGATTCTTTTTGCTGTTGTTGTATTTCATGCCTCCTTTTTTGAGCTAATTCAGCTTGTTGACGTTCTCTTTCAAGTTCTTCGAGTTGTTGTTGTTTCAAGTCTTCCAATTCCTCCATCTGCTTTCGCTTTTGTTCTTTTTGTTCAGCCATCCTTTTTATTTGCTCTGTTTCGCGTTCTTCGGCTTGACGCAGTCTCTCCTGTTCTTCAATTTGTCGAAGACGTTCTGCCTCCTCATTTTCTTTTTTAGCTTTTTCACGCTGCTCCTGTTTCCATCGTCTATGTTGTTCTTGCTTTCTTCTTCTTTGCAGCTCTCGACGCCTTTTAAGCTCTATTTCTCGATCAAATTCAGTTCTTTGGCGTGGTTTATTTGGTTTTGAGCGTTGAATTGTTTCATTTGTTTCATTTGTTTCAATATTTGGATTATTTGTTGGTTTATTCTGTCTCTGTCTTCCACGACCACCACGTATTCTACCATTTTGTGTTGTTAAAATATCTTCATCTTTAACTGGTAAAGTTTTAAAGCCATTAGAATCTGGAACAAATTGAGCTACAGGATCTTTGATATCATGTGCCCCTATTTGTCCATTTAAAACACCAATATCATTCGTATAAAGACTGCCTGGTGTAGAATACTGCTCTGTGCCTAGATATCCTTCGTTTACTTCTACTGGACGCTTTCTACGTCTTCTGACAGAATTTTGTCTATGCTTGATAGGAATTGTGAAAGTGTCTGTAGTGCCAACTGCTTTTACACGTCGATGAGTCCTAAAATATGAAAATATAAAAAGACTTCGTAAGTAATTTTTCTAAATCATTGAAAAGGTTTTATTTATGAAGTTTTAGATTAGAAACACAAAACAAGTGGAATTTTTTTGTTACATGTTAATGTACCAGAATTAGTTAGCTTCAAGTTTTTGCTTTTAATGATTATTGTTAGAGCATGCAGCAATGCAAAACACAATGTTTTTCTCTTTTTATATTCTGTTGATGTCCTAAATGTAATAAGGATTTTGAAAAAAAATATTCAACTTCTTACCAGACGCGTAAATAATAGGAAGGTTCAAAAGTTCATTGTTTAAGCAATATTTACGGCTTAGTCTTTTACTACAGACACCTATCGAACCAATGACGAATGGTAGATACTGACTTGGAAACACTGATGATAAGAACGATATGTGGAGGAACCGATTTGTATGATATTCAAGTAACTTGTTACTCATTACATCATATACTGGAAATTACCAGTAAAGTGAGTAGTTTTTAGTACCAGTACGAAAATGGTTCTGATATGTACCAGTATTTCTCAGTACTTCCCAGTACTTTCCAGTACTCGTCAGTACAACATTCCATTTATAGCGCGTAGTGCAATTAATTGTGGGAGATAGACTTGATGCTTATTATGAGAATTTTTTCAAAATAAAGCGAAGTTGGAGTATTAATTATTAGAGTATATGGAAGAAAATAACGAAGAATATGATATATGAGACGGATTTGAGAGACACTATTTAGGTTACATATGATTATGCGAAATGGAATTCATTGACTTCATAAAAATTTTATGGTTACCCATTTATGCGTCTTAATAAATATAGTAAGCTAGAAAATACTTATAGGTTGAAAATTTACTGGTACCTACTTACTCGTAATTACTGTTTTTTTTTTAATTTAGTACTCATTTATAAAAATCAGTAATTACAAGTAAGTTCCAGTAAAGTACCAGTAAAGTATTAGTAAGTACTGGGAAGTACTGGAATAATACTGGCACTGGACCTTACCAATATTTTTACTGATATTGGTAAATTTTCGAGTAAAAGTAAAAACAAAATGTGACCTTAGACTAAATATTTTTTTTTAGTATGAGTACTGGTACTTAAAATCATACAACTCTGTAGAGGAATACGTGGACAAACAAATCGGTTTAGTTTTTCGTACAAGATGTCTGGTAGCTTCTTGCTCATAGAGCAGAATTCTATATAAGTAAAATATTTTAAGATATGAAAGTCGTCTACATAATTTCATCCCCTTCAAACTACATTAGTTGGCGAAGTATCTTATTTCACTTACATATGGCACTCTTGCATTTGAACTACCATGAAGTTTGTAGTCAGATTTCGTTGTAAAGTCTTATTTATCGTATAATGACAAGAAGCCGTGTGCCCTTCAACGCGATTTAAATATTTAAAAGAATTGGACATACTTATATGTACATAGCTTACAGGTTTATCTCTTATATTGTCTTGCTCTATCGATTATCATTTACTGACATTTTAGACATATGTATGAGACCTATATGTATATTGTGACCAGAGAACGATTGATATTGTTGCGAGCGTAGCATTTGATTCGATATTTAAAACACAATATTAAATATTTAATAGACAAGTTCTTTATTTCACTCTAATCATAAAAAAATCATAAACCTTCAATTAATCAACTCAACTTTAATTATCGCTAATACTGTACTTTCAATTGTCGCAATCCAATTAAAACACTTTCCCCCGTTTATTACTTTCGATTGTTAACACAGCAACGTCTAAGACAAGACTCTTTTTCTGTCGGTGGCAACTGTTATATTTGTACCCTAGAAACTCTCCAGATTCTTCTGGAGTGTTCTATTCCCGAAGCTTCTTGACTATTCTATTCATTCAATTCCTGAACCTTCCCGAACATTCCATCATCGATTCTCCGAACCTGAAGTTGTTTACTCTCCATTGCCAGTAGATGTCACCAGTTGTCTCCTTTCTGTTGCACGTAACAATATTATCTCTTGAACAAAATGTCCGAACAAATATACAATTTAACCGTATATCTGTTTTCCTTTCGATATAAAACAAGGCAATCTATTATAGCTGTATTGGCCAATCCAACTTTAACTGCATACGTCCGTAGTAACCAATTCCTTTATTAATTCTTAATTCTGGGTGAACTGGTTCTACAACAGGATTTTAGGCTCTTAGCTTATATCTATTCTCGTAAAATGTTAACTGCTACGCACTTTAAAATGGACTGTGAACTGTCATTTACTAATTCTATTTTTCGAAGCATTTCGGAACACACATATATCTAGAAGCCAACCACTTTATCAACGGTCTCATCAGTACGGTTTTCAAATTGAGCACTCAACGGTAGATTCACCACTAACATTGCTTCCTTACTGACCATTGGAATTTTAGTAAGTCTGAAATCGATGAATTAGAAGTCCTTCAACAGATTCTGTTATCCTGCTATTTTAGCCAATATCCATCCATTAATCTTACCTTGTTTGATCATTTTTTATTATCGCCAAATACACAATCAAATGCGATTCAACTTACTTAGGCACATCTAAAAATCTCATGGTAAAATAGGGTTTGGTCTGTAGCTCGTAAATTGCAACATGATGGCGGCGAAAAAAATACTGGGGTGGAGAGAAAAATCTCTACCAGTAGTAGTACCACAATATGTACTCCTGAGAAGCGGTGAAACATTTGCGTGGTTTTTACCATGAGCAAAGTGCTCAGCACAAAAAAAAATATCTATGACAACAACCAATAGCTTCCTCGAATAGGATATTATTCTTCTAATAAGCGATAGATGGCAGTCCCATTATTCGGATAGGGTATTGCGTGCTAACATAGATGGCACAAGGACTATAGATGTCGCATGCAGTACCAACAAATTATACAAAATTTATATGGCTGGGTGGACCATTCCGGAATGGACCACAACATTTGAAATGATGTATACTTCGAGTGATTGATATGTTTTCGTATCTGAAGTGTTGAGGAAGTCGATCAAATGTATACAAAACTGCTATTATAAAAACATTTGCTTAATGCACGCTCTAAAACATGTTATGATCCATTTCAGAATGCACTACCCATTTCACAATCTGTATACTCTGCTTTAGTATGCCATGCGACATCTAGTTCTTGTACCATCTATGGTGCTAATCACCTATCATAGTGAACAAAAGCTTTTCAAGAAACTGAAGCAGATCCACGGATATGGACTGATAAATGAAAGTGAAAAAAACTGGGTTTGAATAAAAATAATAAAGATAATCCAGAATAAGAGTCAGGTGGAGAACCTATGTATTATGTTCTCAGAGAGTGAAGAATAAAAAAAGAATTCTTGTTTTTAACAGCCAAAGTATTGACGCTGTTTTTCGGTAGTATTGGTTATTGGTAAATTTTTATATTTTTAAAATGACAGAGAACAAATTTTTATTAACTTTCGCGTTGAAAATGGAATGTTGCAGAAAGCTTTTGAGGATGCTATATTGAAAACGAGAGTTTTTGAATGGTACAAACATTTTCAAAAGAGGTGTCGAAGATGACAAAAGAGCTGAGCGTTATTCTGGGAATTGCCATTTTCTCTGATATTGTTAGAATAAGTTCATGTCTACGAGTAAGAAACTAAAGGAGATGCCTTTCATCTGTATATATATGCCATTTTTGCGTGGCGAGCGTGATACTTTTCAACATATGGTGACATCTCTGATTACTTGTTTACTCTAGGTGTGACTTTTGTCTATATTCGGTAAAGAAATTTACCCTAGCACAAAAGCCATAGGTAAGGTTAAAATTGGAAGGGTACTAAGTAGAAAAATATTTACATTCTTTTATGTGGAAATTTAGTAATACTGTACTTGTTTGCTTTTAGGGTTCCGTACCCAAAGGGTAACAACGGGAACCCTATTACTAAGACTTCGCTGTCCGTCCGTCACCAGGTTGTATGTTATGAACCGTAATAGGTAGAAAGTTGTAATTTTCACAGAGTGTGTATTTCTATTGCCGCTATAACAAAAATTAATATAAAATTAAAAATTAAAGGGGGCCTCCATACAAGATACGTGATTTTTTCGGCATTTTTTTCCTCGTTTTATTTTCATTCATTATTATTATCATAAGTAGGGAAATTTTTTCTCATGACAGCATTTTTTTCACATGACGCCTACTCCTATTTGAAAAAATAAATAAAAAGTACTACATAGTGTTAAATTTTGTACGATGGTACGGAACCCTTCGTGCGCGAGTCCGACTCGCACTTGGCCGTTGTTTTTTTTTAATAATAAGCAGGGAATTAGAACATATGTACCAAAAATGAAACTTCAAGGCAAGTTGTTTTGCAACCGAAGATGACAATAGGATTACTGCGGAACCAGGAATCTCACAAAATTGTTTTGTATTTCTAGCGCTCATTATGCTGCTGCTGGTATACAATTTTGCCTCATACATTCAAAAACAGCGCCAAAATCCCTTGCATAAACTTTTTTTTCCATCCGCCTGCAATGTGTATAAACTTACACATATTATTTACAAAATGAAAACGAGTGGTATCATGGCATTGATTGAACGATATTTAAATGACAAAGGTTAATGCTGAATAAAAATTCACCATTAATTTGAAACTCATCGAAGGAAAAGGCCGTAAAATAAGCTGTGAGATTTGGTCACATCAATTTTGTCGTCATTGATGGGAGGTTTAACAAAAAGTTCTTTTGTAATTGAAATTGACGCCAGGCGATAAAAAACTCAAGAAGTATCAAGAATTTTTAAAAGGCTTTCAATTGAAAGACTTATCTGCAATACTTATGAGATTAGCCTCTTTTTTTACCTTTTACCTTATAAAACTTTTACATTTAAAAGTGATGAATGTTTTGAAGGTATAAGTTGTATGAAACATGTTACCCGCTTGACAGTGGTAAACATGTCAGGAAGGCTGAAACTGAAACTATTGATTATCAAAAAAATCCGCATCAAAAACGTTTTCCTAATATATAATCCTTGTGTTTTGATTACACTATCAATAATTAGTGTGAGCGACTACTAATAGGACCTTCCTTCAAAGTAAAAATTCAATTCAATTCAATTAAAATAATTTTATTGTAATTTTTAGTATATGCACAGAATATCTGGCGAATTTCAAAACTTTCCAAAACAACAGGATTTGGTCAATATAAAAGGAATGAGGAGGAAATTTAAAATTAATAAATGTTAATCAGTACACGCTAGTAGAAGGAGTTGCTTCCAAAAAAACTCATAAATATTTTAGCCATTCCATAAACGGACAAAATCATAAAAACAAAAAGATTGTGTAATTTTCTACGTCAGTTGTGTATACGTTTTAACTGTGTGAATATTCTTTGTTTTGATAATCATAGAAACAAAGATAAGCCATGAAAATTGCGTTCAGCAAGATTTTCAGATAATCAGAAAAGATTTTATTAATAAATGTTAAAAAGTATATGTTTGCCTAGGAAGCTGTACGAATAAGGAATTGAATAAGTAGAGACAGTCCACTGTAAAAGATTATAAAATCAAACTTAAAAAAAGGAATTTTCAATAATATCCTCCAGTTGTATTCGGTACAGAAATTATGAGTGGGTGTAGAGAAATAAACGTTTAAAATAAATAAAAATTTCGAAAAGCTAAGTATGGCAAGTTTCTGTATTTTTTTTGTAGTTTATAATAATAAAAGCACAATTTTCTCCGATGTTCAGTTTAAATTTTTATTTTTTTCCATTGTTGGAAGAAGCCTCGGTCCCACAATTTGACCATTTTAAATTGACATCTGCCCTCAGATGTTCGCATTTTAAATGTCTCACAGCTGCGGCTATGTAATTAATATTGAAGGAGGTCTTCTTCAGCCCGGTTGAGCCTCCATATAGTAGGTATGTATGTATGTATATATTTGATTGAAAAAATATTTGGTCATCGGCGATACATATTCGAACTTTGATACTCTAAATTTGCACTTTTGCTTTCTACTTGCTGAGCCACCGTGGCCTTGTCCCATTTTACAGCTTCACTTTTTTTTAAATTTTTTTAATTTCAAATGTATGTCAAATACTGTCTAAAAGTGGTGTTTTTTGCATTTTTTGCTGTAATACACTGGACTACCCACCTATATTAATATTGGATGGATTATCGCCAGTTCATAATTTGAAAATTAAATTAAAGTGTGCTAAAAAAATTGGGTTAAATTTTGTGCAATAATTATGTAATCCTTCGAATGTTCCGGAACTGTAACTAATAGTTTTGGGGAAAAATAAAAAGAAAAATATTAAGAAAACGGGAAATGATGTAAAATCTATCAAAATTTTCAACAAAACAATCTGTTAAATTTTGATGGAGGATGTTTTGAGAAAAACGGGATTGTATGCTAATAATATCTTACATAAAAAAAAACAATAGGATTTTGACTTTTTATCTATTATAAACAAGTGAAATAAATGTTTCTCATTGTTAGATCTGTTTGCCGTAATTCGACTTTTCCCTTAGGCAAGTGCCTTAGCAGGCCATATGCTAATGTACTGATGTGCTGCAGCAGCACTAACATCTTAATGAGGCATGCTACATTTTTAGAGGTAGTCATGTACGGATGTGATACTGATCTGCTGATAATCAACAAGTGATTTGCATGTTGCTGAGTTTTATCGACATCAGTTGATATTCGGGTTAGATTAAAATATGAAAAATGACTGAACGAAATTTTGTTTCAAAATTAGTGCAAAGTGTTGAAAAACGAAGATGCCTTTGGGAATCACTGTGTGCAGCTACTGCAAAAAGGATAAATTCGAAAAAGCTAGGACAGAAATTTCGTAGTAAATTGGAAAAGATAGTATGTTGTCGTGTGGATTTTTTTTATTAAATTATACTCCGTACTGACGAGTATTAGTATTTCTGCCAATACGAAACGCTTTTTCCAATAAATCTTTGAGGTTAAAATTTGTAATTGACAATCGTCATTAGCATGGCTACTTTCCTCCATACACGTAATATAATCCACCTTCTAGGTGGCATTGGGCTGGGTTAGAATGATAGTTTGACTTTATCATGAATGGTAGTTAGTTTTCCTTCAAATGTAAATGCCATCAAGAAATTAATATAAGTATAAGCCATTGCAAAGCCAATATTTGCGTTTATTTAGCTTTTTCTTCCATTTTTAAATAATAAAATCAGCAGAGGCTCTTCCTCATCGCTGAATTCTATTTTAAGTGCTTGCGATTTTGACATAAAAATCAGATCAGTTTAAGTTGATGTAGCATTATCTACTAATGTGATGTCCTCGCAATATATCAAGTATCATGTGCTGATTGTTTTAAAATTTCACCATCACCACATCACTTGGTTTAGATGAACCAAAATTGATAAAGAAATTAAAATTCAAGTTTGTGGAATTTGAAAAAAGTTCTACAAATCCTTAGTATTATTTACAAAGAAAAAATTCGTTCGCTGTTGCTGCATTTGGCATTCGAACTTCCTTCGTTCTTGAGATATGATTATTTGAAAATGACGTTTCAAATAGTAAAATTACGAAATTTCTAATGGGGCATGGGATGGGGAAAGAAAAAAATACGGGTGAGCTATTTTCGTATTTCTTACAATCTTTGAAAGTTTCATTCAGATCGGAGATGGTCCACCATTATACTTTTGGCAACAATATGGTGGTACACGGGAAGAATAAAAAGGATTTAAAAAAGAAAGCAATCGAAGATACGTCATGCAGGATATTCAAGGATAAAGGACTCAACTCTTATTCCTAAAAAAAACTGTTGACTGAAATTTTTTTCTTCTGTTCTAGGAAACTTCAGTTTATCCCCTTCAAAATGAAACCAAAATCATTAAATTCGGAGTTATAGACTTTAAAAAACGACATTTCACGAAACTTTGAATTCGGCTATCTCTCAGAAGTGCGGTGAAGGGGACGCTAAAAATCAAAACTTGAGATATAATCTATATAGACGTTCAAACATGTTAAATTTCAAAAAAATCCATGATAGTCGAATTGAAAAATGTAACAATTTTGAACGATTTTGCTTGAAATAAATTTTTTATAAGTGGGTTATTGCAAAAACCAAAATGTATGTACCGATGCCGCTACAATCAACGCAGTATTAAAAGAGCCATAAATGGTTCAACCATCAATATCCTCTCGGATAGTCAAGCCGCTACCAAGGCCTTAAAGTCCTTCAGTATTAATTAATTCAAGTCTGAAAGTGTCTGCAAACCCTTAAAAATTTATCATGTGGTTACCAGGAAATTAGGGCCAAAAAGGCAATTAAATTGCTGACACCGAAAGAGTAGCGGAAACAACCTCTGTCGGACCAGAGCCATTTTGTTAAATTTCAAAGTCTTACATCAGAGCTACCCTAAATAGCTGGGGGAACAAACAAAAATCGCTTTATTGAGATAAGCTACAAGGAACAAACAAAAATCGCTTTATTGAGATAAACTACAAGGATTTCGTCAGACAAAAAAATTTATCGGCACGTCCGAGGGGAAAACCAAAAGACTCCTTAGGCGAACAACGCTTAAAATCATCACAGAACTCTTTTCTTCGTTATCACCTAAACAAGATGGACTTGGCTGAGACTTCATACTGCCGCATCTGTCAGGATGCTTATGAAACCTCGGAGCACCTGCTCTTCAATTGCGAAGTATTGGGGAGATTAGTCCACCTCGAATATGCTTTTCCTCCACCAAACTATGTGTGGAATCTCAACCCGAAAATGGTTTTGAACTTTATTATTAGCCTAAACCTAGAAGGGGAGTAAATTGACCGGAGATTTACAATAGACCTTTCAGGAATCTAAATCAAAAGTCAATGTTATCGCATCGGTGTCTTTAAAAATAAACAAGATTTATAAAAAACAATTGGTTGGATGGTTAAAAAAGGATGGTGACCAATAATAATTAATTAATTAATTTCAATTAGATTTTCTTGTGGTATCGCGGAAGAGGTTATAATTCAGTTAACCATTTAATTTCTGAAAAAGTTTATCAATAGTGGTTTCAATAAATGAACTAAATTGGAAATTAGGATAAGCCATCGTGATAAAGTATTTTATACTGGAATCCTATAAATTTTACTGTTTTTTTTTTCATTTTTAAACAAACAATCACTATAAATATAATTTTTTTTCATATAATTCCATGTCCCTTGTTCATACTTGGGCAGAACACTAAAATAATGTTTGAAGTCTGCTATTATTTTTATAATAATAAAAAAAAAAATAAAATAAAATAGTTATAATAATAATAATAATGTTTAACTTTTGTTGTTGTGGTTGTTGTTTTAAAATATATTGTTCGAGCGATGTGTTTACTAATTTAACTACACACATATGTGACTAATTTTACCCACAAACACATATAGAATTTTCGTGTTGAATATGTTCATAATACTTACACTCGTCGGATTTTGCAATCCACTACTGCATATGTATCATTATCAATTTTAACAATTGCTCTTCGTCTTCGTTTTTTTTTATGTAGGTATTTTTGAATTTTTACGTACATACGTGTTAACAAAGAAACAAAATAAATAAAAAATAAAATTTTGTTTTTGTTTAAATTCAAAGCAAAAAAATATAAAAAATTATTAGCAAAATATTTTTCATCATATTTTTTGATTTTTGTGTTATATGTATAAAAGCAAAAAAAAAAAAAAACGAAAAATTATTTCTTACCTTGTTCCATTTTCACCGCTGTCGACTATCTCAAGGAGCACTTCATTGGCCAATTGATTAGGATACGTCTCATTCCATCGATTGTAGACCTTAACACGATTTCTATCGCTAACCTTGGGCATTTTGTGCTGACATATGAATCGATGCCTATCAACACATGAACGTGCTGACCACCTGAAAAACCGATTAAAGTCGAAACATTAATTTTCTCATAAAGTCAAGAAAGGAGCGATTTTGATTTTTCTATAGTTTTAGACATGCAATCAAAGTCTATTTTTACGGTAGAATTGTGCATTTTTTTATATTGCTAAGTACTACTACATATGTACATACGCTACATAGGTAAATATTTAGAAGAAATGTGCAGTGCAATGGAAATTATTCCCGAAAGAATTTTCTACTTTTAATTTGAATTTTTAAGTAAAAGAAGGAGCTTATATTACATATACATATATATATATTTCTATGTGCATCTATAAATAAAAAGCAAGAAGTGTGCAAAAGATCTATATATAATATAAATTATTTATGTTTATGTACGTTATTGTATGTATGTATTTGGTCGCAATGCAGGACTAATCGTCCAAACAGGGTTCCTTATGGAAATGAGGACAAATAATTAATCCTAATGAGAATGTGGTTAGAAAATTCAATTATGAGTTGATAATTGCATCGAGTCTTTCTGATTCAGATTTGTTTTTTATGCACATACATATATCCATACATATGTATGCATGTTAGATGGCGTACCTACTAATTTTCCCTCCTTATGTAGACTCTCTTCAATGCTCTAATTATTGTGGAAATTGGTTCATTAAGTATAACTCGGTTTTATTCTTTTGTATGCTACACTTGGTGCATCAGAGAATAAATTGCTGAGCTTTTCTAGTTTGCAATTGAGCTAATGATAAATAATTACTAGCTATATTTTCGATATGTCTTTGAAGGAGAAAGAGGATGATGACAATGATAACAGCTTTTAATTGCTTATGAAGAAATAGATGTCGATTAATTTTATGTAAATTATTTTTAGATTTATAATCTGTTTACAAGTCAAAAATGAAAAATGTTTTTTTTTAGATAGATACAAATTGATTGGTTTGTTTTGCTTGGATTAAGGACTAAGATAGGGATTATGTAGTATAGTATGAAGTGTGTGATGTAAGTTCCTTGATGTAGTAGATAGGAATGTTGCTAAAATTTTGAAGAGCCTTGGATACGAATAGATGATACGATACCGACCTGGTGCATGAATCAGGACACGATTTAGACAATATAATAGCTCTGAGAGAAAAGGCTATGTCTAACTCATGTTGTGTGTGAAACACATATATTGCATTTTTGGATTAAATGAAACTATTTTCGAATTGAACAAAACTATTCTTAAATTCACTGAAAATAATTTTAATGAATTTGCATCAGTATGGTTATCTCTGATCACTCACCACAGAAGTTTGATGATAGAGGTCACTCAATTTTTTCTGCATATTCAATGCATTTTGCAAATTCATTGAAATTATTTTCAGTTCCACTTATAAGTTTTACTTGGTTTATCCGAGTGCTGTATGGCGACAAACAATGGGAATAATCACCCAATTTGAAAATTGCAATGAGAAATTTTGCTATCATTTAAATCATACTTGCTTCTGATAAAAAGTATTTGTATTGGCAATTGAGTGACCTCAATCATCAAACTTCTGTGGTAGACGATCAGAGATTATCAAGCCTTTTTTGCATAGAATGAAACTTTCCCAAATGTTTTTGTTTTTTTTTTTTTATATGAAATGAAACTTTTTTCACCTGAAATGGCGTCTCAGGGAATAAAAATCGCAATTAACTTAATTGTGTATTTCATTTTCTCTAAAGAATGATTAATTTGACAGTTACAGTTTTGAAATGTAATTATAATTGTAGTGGGGTGTAGTTTTAGTCCAGTATTTTTCATTTCATTACCCGGAAAATGTTGAAAGAGGAAACGTTTTTCAATAATTCCAAGAATAATAGCCCAAAAAGGGCCCGTTTACTTTACCTTGCTAATGGGATGAGAGTAATTAAATATGAAATACCTACTTGACTAAAACTGTATCGTAATACAAAATTAATTACTCTAAAATTAATCGTTATTTAGAAGAAATTTCATTTCAGTTGGAAAGAGTTTCATTTCATTTGAAAAAATTTTTATTCCAAGCGAAAAGTTTTTCTTTTAATGTAAAAATAGTTTCGTTCAATTTGAAAATGCTATATACAAAGTTGATGTTCTACAATTCGCTGCTGAATACTCAGAATAATATCACACAAAATCCATTTAAGAGTTTGAAAGATGCAATATTACATCCCAACTGAAGTTGGAAATTATGAAGTAAAAAAAAAAATTAATTCTAGTCCCAGTTTTCTAAAACTATTACTAATAGGTGATTTTTAATGGAAAAGTATAAGATCATTAAAATTAAATACCTACCAACTGCCCCCAAAGCTCTGTATATTGAGAGCTTGGGAACATATGGAACAACAATAGAAATCGTTGCCTCACAGAAATATGTCTGGAACAAATTAATCTCATCTACATCAGCCGCTATGGATAATTATCTTAGAGTCTAGTTATAGCAACTGCTCTATGATTGTGATTCGTCGTGGGCAGCATGTTTTGTATATAATCCGTAGGAGGTTGTTCAACAAGACTTGCATTTTATTTATTTTGGATTTCATAGCTTAGACATGCGTTCAGGTAAAGTTTGAACTGATCTGATATCGATAGCTGCTATTACTAAATTAAAACGAGGATGTCGTTAAAAAAAAACCCTTGGAAAGTTTCAGTCATCTTGGACGTTTTGCTAGAACATCGATTATTTTAAACGTAGAAATTGTCTTTTTAAGTCAAGACTATTATACTAAAAATGCGGAAATGGTTGATTGATTTGATAATAGATGGGACTCAAATCAGTAGAGTAATTTCATTTTGAACATTTCCATCTTATTTATACCCTAGACAGACTGTGTCCATAAAGACTTAATTTTAAATGCTGTCATTTCAAGGAAATGAAGTAGGGACAGACTATGGACCAAAATCATTTCATTTGGAATGTCACTGACAGTTTCTCAATGTGAGTAAAGATCATGGCAGAGTTCAATAATTTAATTAAATACTATCAAGAAAATTTGCGAATATTTACTGTAGTTTGTAGAACATTTAGTAGAAGGCAATTTCAGTTGTTAAAATAGATCAAAAATAGAAGCAAATTGCATTCAAGATCACCTGATGGCTGTCACTGCTAACCTTATTGGAAAAACTTTCCATGTTCCAATAAATTCAGTTCATTTTAATGACGTTAGGTGGCACTTTTACTGTTAATTTTACTAAATGGGGTTAAATTTGGTCCATTTAAAAATGAAGCGAAATATTGCAAGTGGGTCCTTGATGGACTTCATTTGTGTGACACACTGCACATTCGACTCCATTTAATTAAAAATTATGTCATTATGGAGACAGTCGGTATAAGGCATTAAAAGTTTCAAGTTGACCGTTAAATAGAAAATTTTTGACAGCATTTAATAATGGATAAGTTTTTGTTTCTTTGCTGTAATGGAAAAAAACTGAATTCCATATTATGATGATAAATCAGTCGTTTTTGCGTGGAAAAACCATTAAGGAAACTACAGAAAAGCAAAAGTTGTAATATGAGGACTCTACTTTGGCGTCTGTTGCACTGAAAAGTTTAAAACTGGTTTTACTGAATTTCTTTCTGGTCGAATGGGGCACGAGAAAAATATCGGCAAGATTGGTGTCGTGTATGGGAACAATTGATAAAAAACTGAAGTGTGTTATAATTTGGAATCAGTGCTTGGTGCAATTGTTTAAGCGCAATCTAAGTAAGTTTCTACGGTGTTATGTAGCAGTTAATGTACGAACGTAGATTATCTATCATCCATTTTAAGAAAATTTAAATTCCATGCGGAAAAAAATAATAGGATGGAGGGGGAAGTGATTGGATTTAAGCTTGCCACATTACAAGGTGATTAAGAACTTCTCAGAAAAACACCCGACTACCTCTTTATTTTTCTTTCGCACACAAGCACATGCTACGCATGCATAATAGCGTTTAGTTGAACAATGTGTTATTCGGTATTCAGTCACCAGCTCAGTCAATCATGTCATCAAAACAAGAGGAAAGGAGCAAATTAATTATTTCCAAACATGTGCACTTGAAAAAAATCCGGAGATGTCACAAAGAAAGTTGGCTAAAACATAACATCCTTGATACATATTCCGAAAACAACCATTCAAAATGTTTTGTCTAAATTTTCGGGTTCTTCCAAAGAAAACCTGGGTCAGGAAGAAAACGTGGAGCAGAAAACAAGGACATTCAGGATAAAGTCACTGCTACTTCCAATAGAAATCCTAACATTTTTGTAAGGGATATGGCTGATAGAATAGGAACATCGAAGTCAATTGTGCAAAGGGTGAAGGTTAAAAGAGAATTTTTAAGTTGTAAAGTTCAGAAAGCTGCCGAGAGATCTGTAGAAACGGAAAAAATAGCGAAAATGAGGTCGTGAAAATTGTATGAATAATTTTTAATGAAATTTTCTTGCTGCGCGCTATGATCGACAAGATTTATTGAAGACCGGATATTCGTCAGCAACCAATTCAAGGATTTTATATTGTTGGAAATCGGTGTGATGTAGACAATAAATTTAAAAAACGTCAGTGTATCAAATATCCGAATAAATATTTAGTTTGGCAGATCATATGCTCTTGTGGTTTGAAATCTAAGGCTTTTGTAATAACAGGAACCACAAATACAGAAATTTACCTGAATATAAGTGTGCAAAAAAAGCGATTGCTTCCTTTTATTAGAACACACGAATGTTCCGTATTATTTTGTACTGCTTTGGTCATTTACCATTATATCAAAGGTCTTTTAGAATTTTTTACGGAAAACTTCATCAAAGTCGTTCCTAAGAAACAAATCCATCAAACTGTCCGGAACTTTGACCTATCGAAAAATATTGGGCCAATATTAAACAAAAACTTAAGAATACCAAAAAGCTAGGCCCTAACATCAGTGATTTGAAAAGGAAATATAAGGTGGCTTCCGGGATAATTACAAATGTAGGTACAAATTCATGTACAAAAGAGAAGAGTACGGGCAAAGTCAATGAAGTTCTGCATTCAATGACCTCTGTAAGTGGTCGTACATTATGTACTTTTTAAAATACAGGGTATTTTGTGAAAGACTACCAAATTTTCTTAATCACCCTGTAACCGTGAAACGGTTGAGATGCCGCTCCCTCTTGTCATATAATTTTTTGTTTGACTAGGTGACTACTATCACCTCCTGTCGTATGGACGACCATAGACGAAACACCCTGTATAAATGGTATTATATGTATACATTTTTTTGGAAGAATGTTCACGTTTCCGGCGCTGTAACACGTTACACATCAAACTTACAAAAAAAGTGTTTTTACAAAACATGTAGGAAATTTAGTATTCTTCAAATTTATATTTCTACATTTTTGTCGTAGGATCAACCGTTGAGGAATTATTTTGAAAAAACCAATTTTTGGAACCTTTAATCCAAGATGGCGGACCGCGCAGACCGCCTCAAGGGTCTAATTTTGGTTTTCTCATCGGGGCCCGGAACTGATTGACATATATAAAAATCACAACTACCCAAACTTTTGTAGGGAAAAGGGCTTATTTAGTCCCTATTGACTGGACTATTACTACTTCTAATTTTCTTACAGAGTATTTTTATGGGGTTGTAAATTGCACATTACGTTAATTGTCTGATCTTCAATGGTTAGAGAGCTATTATCACTTCTTGTATTGCAAAAAATATGGAATTTTTTCCCCAGACGATTGAAAACATTAAATAAATGTAGGATTATTCAGTTTTGTTTTCATTTAAGCCGAAGAAAAACCTCATCAACACCTGCCATTTAAAAAAGGAGATTATTGCGGCATGATTGCCACAAATGCCGAACAGAAAGATATCTTCAACGCAGATCAGGAGGATATGGATTTTTACAATAATAATCACTCTGCTTAAAGGTTCCCAGAATCATCTTTCACAGCTCTGGAACCGTTAAAGTTTGGATATATTATAATATCAAATTAAAAAGAAAAGTTAGAGATTTTAACATTTTTTTTAATTTTTTTTAAAAAAATAAGGGTTTTATTTAAAAAAAAATCCGAAATTTTGAATTTAGACGCCAAGAATTAAGAAAGGGGCAGAGGTTATTTTCTTTTTTTTCTTCTTTTTAATATGGTCAAGAGGTCTATTATGCAACGACGTGCTAGTGCCATACGTGCCATATAGCTTTATAGCATGCGGTTTCCAAAAACATGGTAGTTGTAAAAAGCTATAAAAAATGTCTTATTGTTTCTGTAACTTGGTAAAGTAGTAGTAAAGTCCTGCCCCCCACCATTAATTCAAATAGGAAAGGTCGGTGAGTTCAAAGTTCATCGACGTGTTAGTGATGATAGCCGTGTGTTCCTATATGCTTTTTTTTGCTTTTCAAAATGTTAAAGTACTAAGAAATTATAAAAAAATGTTCCTTCAATTCATTTCAATTTATTTCAATTTTCTACATTTCCTATCATACAAAAATTCTCAAGATGTGACATCTGTTGACGCTGTTGAAATAAGACTAAGGCAACAATGTTGAATTGATAGACACCCTAAATTTATACTAGAATTATAAGAAAGAATTTATTCTACTCATGCATAAGAAAAAAAAAGAAACTTCTACAAAAATATGCAAAGAAATGTTTTTGTTTTTGTAGCTCATATCCACAAAGCGTTAGTAGTGAATCAATTCAAAATTCACTACTGTTTGCTTTGAAAAACACCTAGTTTAGAAAGTGTCTTAAGAGTCCCTTAGAAAACTAGTTAATCAAGATATTGTAATGAGAGCTGCACTCTTTTATTACCGATGGACCAAAGAACCTAACCCTTTTCTTGAATGGGATTTTATATTTTGAAGCTTTTCATTTATCTGAATCTTACCTGTATCTTATGCTTGGATTAAGCACAGCACAATGATATCTCAAATCTTGACTGCTCCTGCAAATAGTGCTCATAAGTAATGAAAAAAATAAATAAATAAATATATTTAAAAATGTTAATAATTAAAATCTTTAGTGATACAGGGTGTTTAAGAATAGTTACTATCTGAGGATTGATCTAGGTGAGACATGAAGCAAAGATATGACTGGTGGAGGTTAGAAGAGGGATTACATTTTTTCTTCTTTATTTTTTATGAATCACCCTATAACTTTTGAACAATTATTTTATATTAATTAAATAGATAATTGTGGGAATTATCCAATGCTATATAATATTTTTTCTTCTTCCATTAGTTTCTATGGTTGGGGGATCAATGTTTTGTTGTATTTTTATTTTTCCAACAAATACAATCAGCACTAGTTTTTCGTACCGAATTTAGGACAGTTAAAGACTTCGGTTCAAGATGATTTATCATATCACACTATCTATCCAAAATGCAATCTTTTGTTTTTTTTTTGTTTTATCCACCTGTTTTGTAAAGAATTTATAGCAAACATGGTAAAAAAAGTAAAACGGGTTGCATTTTGGGTGAAGAGTGTGATAGTTCAGTTTTAAATCGAAGACTTTATGCCTTTTAAATTCGATATAAAAAGTTTTGAAAAAAATAAATAAAAAAGTAAATAAAAAAAATAGTAGTTAAATGATAAGAACTAAGTGTTAGAATTTCGAAATTTCGACCTGTCTTTAAAACATAAGGGACGAGAGGAAAATCATTATAAGCCATTGCAAAGTTTCAACGAATATCTATCTAATAAATTTAAAATAATCATCATAGGGCTAAGATGATTGATTGAAAATTAGCACAAAATATTCTATCTATTCCCGAACCTTTCAAACCATTACTTAACAGTCATAGAATTTTTTACTGGTCTCACCTAGAGCTTTTCATATCTGGTCAGCTATTAACTATTCGTAGAACACTCTGTATGCATTTACCATATTCACATGATCTAATTATACTACTCACTAGTTGTTTCAGTGGGATTTAAAAGGTTGTTTTTTTTTATGCTTTTGCATATGCTTAAAGCTAAAAATTCAAATGGCTTTATTAATTTTAAAATTAAATTTTTTTTTAAGTATCTGACCACAGTTTATTCCCACAGCACAAAGAAAAAAAAAGATTTATTTACCTTGATCCACATAATTGATGGCATTTTAACTTCTCCCTATCTTTCATCATTAAAAAATTCTCCCTATTTAATAATTAAAACACATTTTTAAAATAAATAAAAAAAAAAAAACAGAAATAAACGCTCATCTGGACTTTTACGAGAAGTTTCCTGTCCATAAAATAAAATATTTAAGGACTCTCGTAAAAAAAAAAAAGGAAAACTCCCCAAAATGGTAAGAGGGCGGCTGAAGTTCTTCAATTATCTTGAAATATTTACGTGCAAAAATATTTCTGTGTTTTTTATGCCCTAAGTATATCCACTTGACTTGTGTTTCTTGTTTTCTATTCCTATACATATGTACAAACATATATACATATACCGGTAACTGACTGGTTGTTCCTGTTGAGAAATCTTTAAAAATTCATTTCCTGGCCGCTTCTACTCGTTCCTGACTTGGAAATTTATTCGACCCCTGAGAGTTGCTGTTATTGCTTGTTGTTTTAAGGAAACTGAGAAATTTCTTGTTGGTGAGTTCAATGTACAAACAGAGATATACATATGTACGTACATATGTAGCGGTAAATAATTCATTTTAAAGGGTTCCAATAGATTAATATGAAGGTGTAGGATTTTGTGTGAATAATGATACCCCATTGGGTTCACAACAATAATCCCGGAAAATATTTACTTTTCAAAATGTACGTCGGTATAATACATAGAATAGAACAACATTGAATTTTTCAACAGTCTTTCTATAGCTCAGAATTTTAGTAGAGAAACATAATTTGGGTTATTATGCTTGTCTGTGTGCTTAATATTTAATTAGTTATACCAACATCAATGAGCTTAATCTTTTCTCGAGTCGAAAGTGTGGACACGGAGTTGACTTTTATAGATACATATTACATTGAAACTGAGGTTGATGCTGTCCTGGAATATATTGTCGTTAAGATTGATGATTTTGTCGAAATATGCCTTCTGGGGGCAATAAATATTATTGTCGGTTCAAATATAGACTGTATAACGTACGTATCATAATAATTTCATACAGGGTCGAGACTTCAATTAAATCTGTTGGAAAGTTAAAAGCGAACGCCAGATTTTTGTTTTTTCAATGCACGCTACTAATTCTTTCCTGATCTTTTTACTTATTACCGACTTTCAGAATGCTTTTTTTTATAATTAGACCACACCTTCCTTCTTTATCGACCTCAGTTAAAAATTTTCATTTGACAGGGATATTTCTTAAATCAGACGACTATTTTAAAATCAACTTTTAACAGTCTTGAACATGAATTTATGTATATACAGGCATAAATAGTATGTCCACAATGCAAAGTAATCTATATTTTAAATGTTTGCTTGACTATCTTTAATTACCTAGTCTAAATGGAAAATCACTACAGTCATGCCAATATGTAGCTAAAATACCGATGTCCACATGTTTTTTCCATTCTGATTTTCGGTGAATTAGTTTTGTACACTTCTTAAGGAAAGTTTTGAAGAAACTAATCGCCGTCTGGCAAATACAATAATATCTCTGCAAAGATAAACTATAGGTACCTTTACAGTCGGGACTTAAATCTGACCACTACAATAAAATCGCATTATTAAAAGTTTTATCTCATATTTGAGATACTCTTGACTTAAGGGAGCTTTCTATCAAATTTGTATGTATCAAAGTGTTAACAATAATATGTTTTATTTGAGAGATGTTCCACAAGGATCCCAAATAGGACCATTACTTTTTAGCTTCCTTTATTAACCAATAAATTTAGGAATGCATGGTTTTCCTAGAGACGAATAGATCGAGATTCAAATCCAAATACGGAAAAACGTCTAACTTCGAGCTTTTAGATCTTCGAATAAAAATTTTGGAGTACCCTGAATTACAGGTAGCGCTCGGTAAACTCACATTTAACACATCCTTCTAGATCACTTTCATTTCGTTTTGCTCATAGTATATCCTTAGAAATACTTTACGATTATATAAAAGTTTTTTGCTAATGATTTCGAAAGTATTTTTCATGAAATATTACCCTGGTTAGGATCTTAAATATGGTTGCATGAAAATTAACTCAGATTAATCGCGACCAAATGTCATTCAATTACACATCAAACATGGCAATATGAACGATTTTAGCACTATTTACCTTGCAAACATTGTTATTCCTTATTATGAATCTGCAAATAATCTTGGAATCTAGGCTCACGATAGTTTTGATTTCCATTAAGATAGAGGTACAGGAAAATTATATACACTCTGTAAAAATTTTAATCTTTTGATCCTTAGAGGTCTAGATCTAGAAGATATAAGCACTCACCAAAATCTATTGGGATACTTCGCGTGTACTTAGGAACTTAAAATTTTGCACACAACTGGGGCTGTGAAAATCGATCATGATTTTTAAGGGAAAAATCAGTGTAAGAAACGTGATCAATAGATGGCGCTGTTCGTTTTTATATCACGGAAATTTATTATTTTTAAGGTTTTTATAAAGTCATAGTTGTCGAAGGATATCGTATGTATATTTTCAACAATTTTACCAGTATATGCTCAAGTTTCACATTAACGTTTGAGTAAATAATGTTAAAAAAAAAAAAAAATAGCCATTAAAAGAACTGTAATCTATAAAATTTGGCACCTCAATTTCAATACTAAACTCAGAAAATGTGATTTGAGAGACAGACATTCTGAAATAAACTTTCCACCTTTAACTTGGCAAGTTTTAATATTTACCTAAAAAAAACTTCATAGACCGGAAACCGAGCTAAAACGTTTATTTCACACCATTTTTCTCAACTCTCATTTTCCCAGTTTGGTATCGACTTCCAACTTAGCACCATTTTAAATTATAATTCTTTTGCCGGCTGAATAAACCTAGGTGAAAAATCATTTAGGCCATTTCTTCTATTTGACGTTTTTGGTTGGAAAAGGAAATTTATACAGAAATTCATCGTAGCAGACTGTATTTAAAAAAATATAGTTGAAATTCCGAAATAGAATCTAGCATCCTTAAGTATAAGTGGACTAAAACATATATGAAATGTAATATAAACAGAGTTACAAAAACTTCAGAGACTTGCATGCTTATGAATTACATGTGAAAATGTTAACAGGTTTTAGAAAATGGATGTTACCCCTGGCGTTAATTAATTGATAACTGAAAACCAGGACACTATGTCGCCCAGCCAAGAGTTCCAAAATCACTTGTAAACACAATTACCAAGATCGTAAAATGTTTTGCTCCACCTTAAAGTGGTCAGCAAAGAGCTTCAAATCTGTGTGAACAGGAAACTACGATTTCCACATGGATCATTCGTTTGGTACACGGACGGATCTAGGAAAGAACACATGGCGGAGTATGTTAGTTTATGGGTCAATGTGTAAGCTACTCAAGCCTCTAGAATCCTACTCGACTATATGCTAAGAAAATGTGCATCAGAATTAAGTGATTTTAAGTAGAATTTGTTAGATTGGTCTACATTTATTCTACACTCCTATATACAATACTTGTATTTTTCTATAGTCTGCTTTCTTTATAAAACAATCCATTCACGATTACCCAATCAATATGATGATCAGTATCCAGCCAAAATATGATGTAGCCAAGGAGGGATTTAAGGTGTTACACCACATTCGGATTTTTCAAAAAACTAAATGTTTTTTTTTTTTGCTAGATAAATTGTTTATACTTTTATGAATTGTTTAAGCGTTTAACCATTTCAAAAAATTATTTCCAAAGTTATAGTAGCAATTAAAAGTGAGCGTAGGGAATATTAAGCTTTTTTAGGGAATATTAAGTTTGTCATTCCGTTTGTAACGTACAGAAATACTGTTAGTAGAGCAAAATGGGTTTAACACTCACGCATAAAACAGAAAGTTATTATGATAGTTGCATGTCCGTTCGTCCATCCGTCCGTGTGCACGATTACTCGAGAACGCGTGTACTTAGAAAGCTGAAATTGTGTATGCGCACTTTGAAAAAAAAGTAAAATTCAGTTCGAAAATGAGACAAATCGGGCAACTCCTTCGTGGGGTTGCCATACAAAAATTTCGTTTTCGACTATATATTTGGACATTGCCTGAGAACGGGCTGACATAGAGAGCTAAAATTTGATACATAATACTTTCATAGTAAATAATAGAAAATAAAAATTCAAAAATGGCATAAATCGGGCAACGCCTTCTTTGTGTTGCCATATAAAAACTTAGGTATACTGTCAAAGACATTTTTATTGTACTAGAAACTTCCTCAAAATATGAAATCCTATGAAATTGGTAAATAATCATTTTGTCTTTCCGACGAACCGTTCTCGAAATACATGCGAAAACCCACTTCAAAAATCAAAATTGGGTAACCATACGAAATTTCATATGGGCATTCATTTTAGGGTATCACAAGATTTGGTCTTGTTTTCTTTGGAGTTTTTTCTCGAAGCTACGTTTTTCAAACTTATATCTCAAGATCTGTTTAACCGATTTTGATAAAAAAATTCAAACCACATATTCTTTGTAATATTATCTAAAATGTATCACAGGGTTTTTTTTTAAATTGAATGCTGCGTTAATTTTTTATAAATTTTTAAAACTCAAATTTCGATTAAAATCAGAATTATTTTTTCCAAACAGCTGTCATTTCTACAAAAAATATTTTCAAATTTTTTTCCCTATGCTACATTTTAGCTATTACCATTCTAAATTAGAAAAAAAAATAATTTTTTATTTTCTGGACGATGCCTGACAGAGAAAAAAATTCCACAATCAGCAAAAACTTTCAAAATACGTAGGACCCAATTTTGAAAATCTTTGCTGATGTTGGAATTTATTTCTCATATCTCCGTAATTTTTTAATTGTTTTTATTCATTATTATTATATATATGAAAATTAAAAAGAATTTGATATATACACCTGCGACAATATTTTTTTTTATTTTTATACCCATTTTCCCAAGTCAACAATATTTTCTGTAGGCAAAAAAACGTCTGGCATATTGTCTGCCAAACCTTAGTATTTTGTTTTTCATGTGGAATGAGTTTCTCTATATCCCGATGTGTTCGCAGTTGATCGAAGATTTATGAAATTGATTTTTCAGTAAAGTGTTAAAATTATTATTTAAAATAGGATTCAGCATCCAGAACTAAACACTCATTATACCATTTTCTCGCTCTTTCTATTGCTGTTGCTTTTTTTTGTGTCTCCATTATTTTCGAACATGTTTTTGTTTTAATTCCTTATAATTGCAGTAGTCGTTTTGACTTTTAAGCTGTATCTCGTATTGAAATACACTTGTTTTTGTTTATGCAAATTGGTATTTTTCTTTCTAAATGATTGTTACTTGTTCCTTCCGGTCTTCCTCTTCTAAGTCTCTGTTCAATATTTTGACACTGAAGATATCTTGTAACCGTTCGATTCACTGTCTATTGTGAATTTTTAAACTCTCTTGCAGATTATCGCGATTTTGCGAAAATTTCTCTTTCTTTCTTATTTCACTTGCAATTGCTTTGAGCTTATTTTGCAGTAAGTCAAAATATAATACCTATATAATTGGTCTAACTAAGACCAATTCTTATACGATACCCTAGATGAATTCCCGTCTGTAATTTCGTATGATCACCCATCTTTGCGAGTTTGATTTTTGAAGTGGTTTTCCGCATTTATTTCTAGAACGGTTCGTCGGATAGTAAAAATGATTGTAACCAATTTCGTAGGATTTTGTATTCTAAAGAAAATGTCCACGACTGATCGTTTTCACAGTATACGTAACAAATCCTAAATTTTTAAATGGCAACACCAAGGGGCTGCCCGATTTAACCCATTTTTGAAATTTTATTTACAATTTTTATGAAAGGACTATGTACAAAATGACAAGAGAGCTGTGCATTATTTGACAATTCTGCTTGATTTCTGACATTTCAGATTTCACGAAAAGAAAGTTCGGGTTTGATTTAGCGATTTTGTGGTAAATAACTATAATTAAAAGTTATATTTACTTAAGAGTAGTAAAATATTGTTTTATATAATCGAGACACCGGAGCCTTGAAATTATGATATTGAAGTGCGCTGTGCTGTGGTGCTGCAGAAACTACCGGAGTTTGTGTCGTGGGAAAAGATTTTTCAAGCAAATTTAACAGTTTTACTAATAAATTAAAGTGTTTTAAGTAAGTACAATAAAAATGAAATATTTATAAAAATAAAGAGCCATGGCATTTTCAAATGCCGGTTTGTTTGGTTACAATTGAATTGTGACAAGTGCATTAAATTATCAAAGGCAACGCCAAGAAATATTATCTGAAAATAAGGGGGGGGGCTAAACATTTGTTTATTTTACATAGCAATTTGGATTAGAAAAAATGTCCCCCTTTAAAATGTCACGATTTCATTACTGTCATGACGAAACGAATACAAACACAGCACCCTAATACATTTCGCCGAGTGGTATAGGTTTTCACCCGATATGCCGTTTCCTTATTAGTTAGAAAAACTTCTTAGATCTGTTTGACGCGATAAGGCATTAAAAAGGCATACCTTAATCAAAAATAAAACGCATGTTTTGTTTTAAAGATTTCTTGAAATAAGTTTCTTGTGTAGTTACCGATTAATATCAATCAGTCATTTGTCAAAACATTACCCATACCGAATTTTTAAAACTAACAATTGACACTTTATTCTATCTTCTTATCTCTTAAATTCCACTGAAACTTAAATCAAATAATACTTTAAATATTTTCTTCTTAATTACCCAGGATTTATTTGACTAAAGGATTGGTATGTAATTTCTTTGCCATTGTATCCCCAATGCCATTTATATGAGTTCCAATCATAAGCTCCACCTATCCAAATTTCATCTGGATCTAATTATATATATATAAAAAAAAAAACAAAAAAACAAAATAAAATAAAACAAATTTAATATTCATCCTCGTCATTTAAAGCCGTGCATATTAAAAACGACTTACCTGTATCCATTGCTAATAAAAATGTTCTAAGCTTTCTATCCGCCGATTTTCCTGGCTCTGCTAACTTACTATTTTTGTCCTTACACTCGAAGTGAGCATCCAACCAATTCAATCTTGATGATGATATAAAATAGCATTCTGAACCGATTCGTTTAAAATTTGGTGGACACATGGCGTACATTCGCCTTTTTACACGTGTGTGTTCGGCAAGTGCTGTACAAAAAACTGCAAAAGAAAAATATTATTTTTTAATTCAAATTTGTATTTCGATTTCAATAAAATAACTGCTTACCTATAGCCAATACTATAAAAACAATATTCCGCTGCATTTTAACTGATATTTTCTGTTCTTCTACTTAGTTAAGATTTTATGTAAAAATTAGTTAGTTATGAATCTCCTTCCCTTGTAGTCCTATTTAGTCTCTTCTTTCTTTCCTTCTTTCTACATACAATTCGAATTTGAAAAATATTTTGCAAGTGCACAAAACATTCAATCTGGATACGCCTTCTTGGTTGGAGTTACATTTTTTCCATTACCTTGTCTGCAAATGAAATGTGATAAGGAATATTATGTTAATTACTTCATTTAGGTCACAATCGTTTATTAATAACTTTTTATATTATCTACGTTAAATTAAATTGAATAAATGTACAAAAAAAAAAAATTACTTTCACTGTACTCATTTTTTTATGGTTAAATCATTTATCTTTGCGAGACGAAATTTGATCTGTTTTTGGTTTGAAATTATTATTGTCTGTCTGTTGATAAACGCGGGAAACCGCAATGAACATGAAAAAATATGTTTGCGGCTTGACGGGTGAGAGGAATTATTGGAAATTGGATATGTGTATTTTGAAAAAAACAGATATAAAAAAAAAAACATAGAAACAATGCAAAAATATAATTACGCACTTACTATGTATTAATGAAAGAAAGAAGTAAGTGATGCGCGCGAAATGTTTGTGCAATATTTGACCTATCGAAACCTTGGTTATGAAAGATTTTTTATTTTTGTAATTTATTGGTTTCGAGAATAGTAAGTAATTGTATCTTTTATTACATTTGACTATGAATTTGTATTTATGTCGTTTTTATTTATTATATTAAAATAGAGATTACTCTTTAGGATTTTTTACCGGAGTAAACTTATATTTGTTCAAGAAGGAATTTATTTATTTATTTTATTTCTTCCTCCTTGTTGTAATATAGGAGTTTTTGCCTCATATAATTCACATACAGAGTTTATTCCGAGTTTATATGAGAGGAAATCGATTTGATCTGTTTCAAGCGTCTACAGCAGGCAGAAAACCAAGCTGTACCGATGAGTGTAAGGTTTTCTGCTAGCACGAAACGCTTCTTCTTCTTCCTTTTTCTTTTTTATTTTTTCAGCCCACTGCGGGCGAAGGCAAATGAATCTGGTTTTTAAAATTAAAAAAAAAAAATAAAATTTTTTTACTTCTATTTTTCACAATTTTTTTCATTTTTTCATTTCTTTTCTGTGTTCTATTTTTTCATTTGTTTTTCAAGTCACTCAATTTCGTTATTCGGGATCTGTTGATGAATCAAAACCAAGACTTGAAACTTGTCACCAAAAATATAATGGGTTGTGTGATGAAATAACAAATTAAAAACATTTTTTTAGCTTTTGCTATATACCGGAGAATCTAAATAAATTCCTTCTTGAACAAATATTTATTTATTATGAATCATTCTGTAGATTCTGAGCGGTACACCCTATAAAGATGATTTAAAATTCATTAAATAAATAATCTTTTGAGTTTTTCAATAACTTAGAATATTTTTTTCTTCCTCCTTCCTTCTCCATGTGGAGGGCTCAATGATGCCGAAATTTACGTAAACTTTTTTCAGATTGAATTATTGTATACGTAGATTATTTTTTTTAAATATTATTAAGCTAATCTCAGGGCATATCTTGTGGTGCAAAGTACAGGACGAAGGAGATAATTCATATTGTCCTCGTAGCACATAAATTGTTTTTGTGTTAAGTCTATTTTAGTTTATTAACAATGTATTTTTATTTTAATGTAATCAGTCAAATTTTTGTGTCAATTTCAAGAAAGTTGTCAATGTGTAGTTTTATATAGAACTCCTGAAGAAATGCCGCACTTGGACCCGAAGCGTCGAGCAAATGAATTAAAAAAATTATATTTAAAACAAAACGATTAGTGTTTTCCTGAAATAATACCTAAAAATCCGTCATCTAAGTAACCCGATCAAAAAACGTAAAAAATCAGCTGACAATTTTATCAGCTGTAAACTCATCTTTTTTTTTTATTGAAACAAAATCGTAATTAAGTATAAAAATAAAATTATCGAGAAATCTAAAAAGATGACTTAAGTGAAGTTTTAGAATTTTTGCATTCTCTTTAACCAAACCAGACCACCAAAAATAGCTTGCAAGGCACCTTTTTAGAAGAAAATCACCAATCTTTATGCATTATTTAGCGTTTTCGTTCGATTTGGAAAGGTATCAAAAATTCAAAAAGAATTAGGTAAAAATCTGCAAGAAGTTTAAAAAAAATTCGAATAATCAGCGAAATTCAAAATCTAGTTTCAATCACCAGCCCTAGTTTAAAATTATGTATCCAGACTCTATACCTAATTCTTTTTGAATTTTTTACCTAATTTTATACCTAATTCTTTTTGAATTTTTTATACTTTTCCAAATCAAACGAAAACACCAATTACTCAATGCCTAAAGATATGGTAATTTTTTTCTAAAAAGGATCTTTGGAACTTATTTTTTCTGTTCTCGTTTGGTTAAGGAGAGTGCAAAAACTCTAGAAGTTTACTTTGGTCATCTCTTTGGATTTATCGATAAATTTATTTTTATACTTAATTACCATTTTGTTTAATGTCTTGCTTTGCTATTGTTTATAAATTCATTCATCCATTCACAGCACCAGAAACAGATTTTTAGGGAAAGTGATAGCCATTTGTTTATAAAACTTTTGGTTCAGTTGATATCTCTTCTAGATTTAGAAGGATTCTAGTAGATATTACTTGCACACCCTAATACTTGCTCAAAATTTTTTACTTTTCTCATATCTTAACATTTCTTTTATGAAAACTCCCCGAGTTTTATCTGACTCTTGACTGATATGAACATATTTTATGCCTTCCTAGCTCATTAGAAGTTTAGTTTTATTGAACTTTTTTTTATAACTTTATATTTGTTTCTTAATATATAAAAATCACGTGTTACTGAGTTTGTACACGCCAATCTCCGAAGCCGACCAACCGATTTCAATGAAATTTTGAAAGATAGGATAGTTTTGGACACGATATATTGCGCTGTTGTCGAGATCTAAAAAACTGCCTAAGACTTGGAAAGCTGAAATTTTGGATACAGCGTTTTCATAAGAATTGCAAATACAAGTTCAACAATGGACTAAATCGGGCAACTCCTTCGAAGTGTTGCCTTAGAAATATTTCGTCTTTTAGTATGTATTTGGACACTGCCTGACAAGGAGCTGAAATTTGGTCGGTGGTGCTTTGATAGCAATAGTAAATATGTGAATAAAATTTAAGGAATGGACTAAATCGAGCAACCCCGTCTTGGTGTTGCCATACAAAATTTGTGGTGTTTCACTATATATTTGGAAATTGCCTGAGAACGCGTCGACGCGGAGAGCTCAAATTTTGTACACGGGGTTTTCATGAAAATTGCAAGTACAAGTTCAAAAAATAAGTAAAAAACGAGTTTTCAAACAAAACTGAGGCCAATCCGCATGAAAAAGTAGAAAATAAACTTTTCTTCACACACAGAGGCGGACTCAGGTTTTTTGATTGGGACATTTCTCTTGAATATTCTTTCTCTTCCTGAATCAAATCACTTATTACGTCTCTGATTGATCATACTGAAATATATCGGTGATTGTCAGCGAATAAAATCTGAGTTCACCTCTGTGTGTGAAGAAAATTTTATTTTCTACTTTTTCATGCGGCTTGTCCTCAGTTTTGTTTGAAAATTCGTTTTTTATTTATTTTATTTTCTGCCTTTTTCCTGAAACAGATTTATCACTAATCATATCGATGATGAACATTTTTCCGATGATTTTCCAGCTTTTCCTGGTTTTCCATGGAGTTTTCCACAAAAGCAACTTTATGGAACTCATTTCGCTCTATAACTTTGTCTTAGGATGCAAAACGCTCAAACGCTTCCTTGGTCGGAAAAATTTCGGAAAAGCGTTTTACATGAATTTTGCTCGATTTTTTTTTGCAAGTTTTCACCATTGTCGGAAAGAAAGTAATGATGCTAGTTGATAAACTTGATCCTGCATAATTTAGAAAACTTTTTTACCGGAAAATTTTCCGGAAAATTCCGGAAATTTTTTTCGGAAAAATCGGAAAACTCTGCATTTTTCTTGAAACGGATTTATCACTAATCAAATTTGTGCCAAATTTTCAAATAATTTTTCCCGATTTTCCGGGGTTTCCATGGAAATTTCCAGCTCAAATTTTGATAGATTCAATTGTCACGCGACATGAACCTGTGCCAAATTTCAGCTCGCTGTGATGACGAAAAGTGGGTATACGAGAGTGCCGAAAATAGTAAAAAAGAAATATAAATAAATATACAGACAGACAAATTCGTGTACGAGTTAAAGGGACGGGCTGGCCTCAAAAATTGCCATACAAAACTTGTTTGCACTATATATTTGGATACTGCCTCACGCGTCGACGTAGAGAGGTCACATTTTCTACATTTTCTATAAAAAAAAATGTAAATTAAGTTCAAAAATGGGATCAATCGGCCAACTCCTTCGTAAGTTTTCCATACAACAAATTTGGTACGTGAAGCTTTCATAGCAATAATGGTAAATAAAATTTTAAAAATGGAATAAATCGGGTCTACCCTTTCTTGGTGTTGCCATGCAAAACTTTTGTTTTTCACTTATGCTTGGTTGCTGCTTGAGAAGACGTCGAAGTGGAAAGTTCATATTTTCAATTCGAAAATGGGACCAATCGGGCAACTCCTTCGTACGGTTGCCATACAAAAATTTCGTGTTTTACTATATATTTGGGCACTGTTTGAGAACACGTCGACGTAGAGAGTTACAATGTACCACATATATCGCACGTCACATAGAAAAGTATCCCAACTCAAGAAATGGAACTTTTCAGGAGAGCGAAAAAACGAAACAATATAGAATTAATTCTAGCTTAACGTAGTAATTGTTTGCTAAAAATACTCTGAACTCTTAAATTTGTTAGTAATTTTATTTCTGAAGATTTATATAGAAATTTTTTTAAATTGTAGTTACCACATAGTAGGTGAGGTTGGCTGTTAATCCCGGAAGCTCTTAAGTTGTCTCGCTTTTCTATGTTATTCAATAAATATTTTTTAAGTTTTTTTTTTTTTTGTAAACTGGTACAATTCAAAATAAAAGTTTTAAGAATTAAATTCCGTTTTGTGGAAAAGTGACACAACTTAAAATAATACTGTTAAAATGTCGATACTTACGTTTGTAATGAAGATCGTTACAACTCAAAAAGTAACACTGTTCTATGAAGAATATCTCTGTTTTTAAGTAAAAGAAAAGTGAAATCTAGGGGCAAAAAAAAAAAAAAAAAGAAATACGCCGATTTTGCAAAATGATAGAATTAAAGCTTGCGAATCTCAGGGTGTAATTAACACAAAAACGACAAGTTTTGAATTGGGTCATTTTTCTATGTGACGTGCGATATGACTGTAAGTTATTGACAATTTCTTTATCTGACAAATACTGCTGCTTATCAAGTGTCATCAAGGAACCTCAAGAAAACATAAAAGCTGTTTATAATCGTAAAAAAATTAAAATAAAATAAAATATAATTTTATGACAACGACAAATTAAAAGTTAGCAAACAGAAAAAAACAAACCTTTTTTGTTTTCGTAAAATCTTATCATAAAGCGGCGCCAATTCATTTCCGTTTGCAATACTAACTATGTAGCAATTTCAATACGATTTAAAGTGATTTGATTATTTACATACATATGTAATTGTTTTCAATCAAAACTTGTCAATAAGTTAAAAACAAAACGTCTCCTTCTTTGCAAGATAATTTATTGTCGATTGTTTCACATACATAAATAAATTCATCATTCTCGACTCGATTGATTATAACATAAAAAAGACATTAAAACTCATCCGTTCGCTCTCAATAAATAAATTCAAGTTCAATTTTCTATCTGAAATCTGTTTAAATTCTTAAAAGAAAAAGAAAAATTCCTTAAAGCGAGTAGAATGATGCTTTAACGACCGAAAGCTCTTTATAGACATACATATCCGTAAAATAAAAAAAAGATACATTTTAAAACAAAACAAAAGAAAAAACCTAGAGTAAAATCGGCGAAAACATGTCTCGCGGAAAACATAGAAATTTTACAGACATCTACCCGCCCATTCGTCTGGAAATAGAGAGATGTAGTGAAACCTGAAGTTGAATATTACATTCAGAGGAGCAACACACATAAACAAGACTCGGGATATATAGATGGAAAGACACTCTCTCTATATGTGAATAATGTAAATGATACCCCATGAAATATATTGTGATTTTATGAGGTTGGAGACATAAAAATACCAAAAGCAGAAAAGTGTATTACTGAAAGTAGTCACGAAATATAGGATGGTTTTTGAAATATGTACATACATGCAAATGTGTACATAATATGTGGATACGATCTTGTTCTTATTGAAGATTCTGATGTATTTTTTTTATACCTTTGTGACGATTTTAAAATGAAAAAAAAATGTTTATTAATATAATTCCGGGCACCCATCATACTCAGTTAGAATTGCGCAGCATGTTTTTTTAAGTTGATTTAGACTTGAATTCCAGATAACATTTTGCTTTAAAATATCCTTTGGTCGGTTAACTGGTAAGAATCCTATACTGACTTACTACACACCATTTACATGTAACCCTTGTATAATGCAAGTTAAATTCTAGAAATATTTTCGTGGTTATAAAAATCGCATTAGGTTGCGAAGCTCAGATCAAATGTTGGGCAAAATATAATCTGATTGATGAATAATGATTACGATTACCTATAATCTGTAATCATGATTACATATGAATATGGATGGTAACTAAATCTCGGAGTGTAAAATTACGGAACAATAAACCCCGGAATAGAAAATTATCGATAAAGATATCCCGGAGATTAGGCTCTCAGAAACATAGGGCGATGTTACGTAAAAATTAAATTTTCAAAAAATGGAATTCAAAATTGTTATTTAATATGTACCCTGTCTTACAAACGTCCTGATGATGCGGTCAGTTGTTAGGTTAGGTTAGGTTAGGTAAGAGGGGTGCCGCTAGACAACCAGCCAGCCTCACTTTGACCTCCAACGGGTCCATTGTGCCCCTAGACCTCATGGGATAACCCTTCAAGCCGCGAATTTATCCTGCTTTCCTTGGGAAACTCAGGATATATCCAAGACCTTTAACCTAGATCCATCCTGCCTCACTCAGAAAACTCAGGATGTCTCTGAACTTTATACTTTGAAGCTCCCCCAGACTTGAAAAGAAGTAGCTACCTAGTAGCCTACCTCTTTTATTCATCAGAGCGGGGCATTCGCAAAGCACATGTTTGACGGATTCAATTTCCTCCGAGTCCCAACAACTCCTGCAGAAATCGTTCGCCGCTATTCCCAGTCTTCTAGAATGGTCCCCTATGGCCCAGTGACCCGTCATGACCCCTACTAGATTCCTGGTATTTGCTCTGCTGCTATTAAGCAGTTCCCTTGGCCTTTTCCTGTCATATGCAGTCCACAATTGCCTCACAATTCGACAGGTATCCCTGCTGGTCCATCGGAGGCCTGCCTTTAGATAGACGTCCCTGATGATTTCCTCTTTTAAGGCTCCGATTGGGATCCTCAAGTAAGCTACAGATGCTCAGATATCCAGTTCGGAGCCCTTTTTGGCCAACTCATCAGCCATCTCGTTGCCTGAGATATCCTTATGGCCAGGTACCCAGCTTAGGGTCACCCTGTGCCTTACAGTCAATTCCTCAAGCCTGGTTTTGCATAACTGCACCAATTTTGATTTTACCAGCCCAGCATCCAGCGCCCTGATGGCTGCCTGGCTATCAGTATATATGCAGATGTGCCGTGCGGGCTCAGTTGTCACATTTTACCTTTTAAATTTTATACCTCTCTTGTGAAGTCTGTGCGTAGTGATAAGAAATATAACTATTGCCAGTTTTTATCCAAATAAATACGATTTATGGAACGGTAATCAGTTTTGATCTAGCTGTTTTTTACAAGCTGTTGAAGTCGAAATGATACAACCTTACCCAGTCTACCACCCTACCTAGTTTCAAACATAGCTTTAAATTCCTTACCGATAATATTTATTTATCAAGCCTTGTTTTTATCAAAAATTTTCAATTCGATTCAAGCCTGGTGATTGCGCGACTCATTCAACCATTTCAATACGCTTCTCTCGAATCGAGTTGGTAGCGAAAGTTTCGAGGTATGTTTCGAATCCCGGTTCTGTTGAAACCTCCAAAGGAGTTGCATATATTTTTCTCCGAATTTAAACGTTCTATTTTTCAAGATGTCCTTGTATTGGAACCGATCAATTTTGCCTCTTCTACTTACATAATAGGGCAGCGGTCCGACCAGGGAAAAAAAACCCCACACTATATCGGAGCTCCCTCTATGTTTTATTGCATGATGACAATATTGTAGAAGAAGCCTTGTTTTCTTTATGTCGCCTGACATGAGTAGTCATTGCGTTAGATTGTATTGTATTGTATTGTTATATTTTGTTTTGATCCAATATCTTTGAATGTATCTTATTCTGACGATTACTATTTTAATTTTGTTAAGGCTGACTATTCTAGAATCGACTTTTGGCTGTCTAGTCGTGACTGAAGTAATATATTTGACGAACGAGATATCGATAATGCTATTAAGCTATTTTACGACTCTATATTTCTTTGTTTTGTTCAGAATGTACCAATTTGTAGATCTAGGAATAAAAGTCTGAATCAGCCATGGCTTAATGGTTCAACACGCCATTTCAAGAATTTGAAAACTAAAGCATGGAAGAGATTTTGTTTTTCGAGGAGCGACGAGGACTATCTGGTTTACTCGTATCATCGCGGAAGGTTCATGGCTGCTTCTGAGGCTTCTTATAAGTTATACATATCCAAATTGAAGACTTCTTTGCTCGATAGACCTAAACAGTTCTGGTCTTTTGTTAATTCTAAACGCAAGTCTGATGGATTCCCCTCATCCTTATCTTTTGGTGATGCGGAGAGTGCTGATTCGACAATTATTGCCAATCTGTTTGCCGATTTTTTGAATCTGCCTTTAGTGATTCCAACTGTGATATTAGTTGTAGCGATTTTACTCACTTGACGATGCTTCCTTCGACTTCTTTTGAGTTAAAGGATCTTGTTTTTGACGATGCCATAATTTCGAATTTGGCAGATAGCTTTTTGCCTGGCCCTGATGGCATCCCATCTTCTTTGTTGAAGAAATGCAGCATTCCGCTTATCCCCATCTTATCTCACCTATTTAAGTTGTCCTGTCGATCAGGCGTCTTTCCTAAGTTATGGAAACACTCCTTAATTTTTCCACATCATAAAAAGGGGAACAGTATTGATATATCTAATTATAGACCAGTTGCTCATCTTTCAGCTATTCCCAAAATATTTGAGTCTATTGTCTGTGATACTCTCTATTTCCACTCTAAACCGTTCATAGGTAGTTTCCAGCATGGTTTTACTAAGGGGAAGTCAACAACTACCAACCTATTGGAGTTTTATAATCATTGTATGTCTGCCATTAATACAGGAAAACAAGTTGACTGCAAGTATACTGACTTTAGTAAAGCATTCGACAGGATTAGCCACAAGATACTTTTACATAAGCTTACTTTGCTGGGTTTCCCTTGTCGGTTTCTTCTATGGTTAAACTCCTATCTGTCTAATCGTACCCAGCAAGTCTCTTTTCGTGGTATTCTATCCACGAACATCCTTAATACCTCTGGAGTGCCCCAGGGTAGCCATCTTGGTCCTCTTTTCTTTGTCATTCATATTAATGACTTGCACTTGTTACTACCTCATACCAAAATTCTTTGTTATGCTGACGATGTCAAGCTTTTCCGAACTATCTCGAATCCCGATGACTATGCTCTAATTAATTCTGACTTGAACACCTTCTACTCCTGGTGTTCTAAGAATTTTCTTTCTTTGAATATTGATAAGTGTTTTGTTTTGTATTATTATCGTAAGCGTAGTCCTTTGTATCTGAATTACTTCATCAATGGAAGTTTATTGTCCAGACTTGACAGCACCAAGGATCTGGGAGTTATTTTTGATTCTGGGCTCTCATTTGAAAACCATATTTCAAATATTGTCAATAGGGCTAACACTGCTTTGGGCTTTGTTAAGAGGTGGTCCCGGGAGTTTAATGACCCTTTTGTAACCAAGACCCTCTATTTCGCTTTTGTTAGGCCGATCTTGGAGTATGCCAGTCCTGTTTGGGCACCATTTTATTCTGTCCATATTAATCGGATTGAAGCAGTCCAACGCAGATTTATTAAATTTGCTCTTCGTGGCCTTCCCTGGAACGATCCTTTAGCCTTGCCTCCTTATGCTGATCGACTCAAGTTGCTCTCTATCGACACCCTTGAGAAGGGGCGTGATATTTCTGATATTTTTTTGATTGCTTGCATGGTACAATTAATTCCCCTGAGCTTCTTGGGCTCCTAAATTTCTCTGCTCCTTGTCGTTCCTTGAGAAACCATGACTTTTTTTGTTTGCCATTTTGTGATACAAATTACAGTTTTAATGAGCCTATTACGTCGATGTCTCGTCTGTTTAATGCTCATTGGCACGTACTGGACCTACATCTAACTAAAGCCCAAGTAAAGCGTCTCTTGAATGGTCAGCTTACCTAATGTAGCTTGTTTCTGTTTTCTCTCTTTTTCGTTTCTCTTTTTCTGTTCAATTTTATTTATAGTCTGTATTTTTGTATTATGTTCTCTTTAATCTAATGCTTTTTCTCTTTTTTTTTTCTTTTTTTTTTATATATTTGCTTATTTTTAATTTATTTAAATGGGATCATTCTATGTTGTACATTTTCTTTTTGTTTTAATTTTGTAGTAATCAGCTATTTGATGAAATTTGTAGAAATAAATAAATAAATAAATAAATAAATAAATAAAATTTAATTAAAACAGTCTTCCAGTGTTGTTCATTCCACTTTCTATATTTTTCTGCAAACCTCATTCTCGTTTGCCGGGTTTTTTTGTTTTGTTTATATTGTTAGCTTGGACGCCAGCCTATAAGTTAGGAGTTTAGCTGCCGCCATTTGAATTCTGATTATTCTATCAGTAATACTTAATCGTGTGTTCTTAAAATCTCTGCCGATATACGAACAGATTCTTCATAATTTTCCGGATGATGCGGGCCTTTTCTAGTGGTGGCGCTTTTCTTGGACGTCTACCTCTGTGAATTATTTTCACGTTACCGATGACGATATACTTTTTGATTAGTCGTGATATCACAGATTTATTGATACTATATTTTTCACTATTAAGTTAAGCTCTTTTTAAAATCGTTAATTACACAGTGTTTTGTAAAGTCATTATACTTGTTTCTTTGCATTATCACTAAATTTCGACTTGCACTGTGAGCACTAACTACGCGGTGCTTCTACTTTTGGAATGACAGAAATCTGTTGGGGGCTTAACGTGGGCACTTCGCTGTTAGCATTAATCTCACAGCAGTCTTAATGCACGGATTAGTATTTAGGCGACAATCGGCATTCTCATGAGCCAGAGTATATTATATTCTGTCCCGATGAGTACCAGTTTATGTCAGTGCATGCTTGATATTAGACTTTCTGGTCGAAGCGAGACCCATATAAAATGTCTGCCGTTATGTGGGTCACGGCACCCGGTTGACTTAGCACAGCTCGATGCCGCAAGCCAATCCTTTAGGCATACATTAATAAGCGACCATCCCCCAAACCCTCTGCCCGCATAAAGGGGCCTCCTCTATGTTGAGGCGAGTACCACTACTATAGAAGCTCTATCCGGGGCTCCTCAACGCCGCTGTGAGTTAGATAGAATAGCGAATTGGACTTTATTAAATGGTTTAGTCATGAACCCTGCTAAACAAAAGTGCATTGTCTTTTACGCGATATCCCTGGATAACATTAATGTCCTACCAATAATTTTATACAGCGTTGTACTATCACTATCATGGGTTAATAATCTTGGGATTGTTTTAAATAGTGTGATGAAGTGTTGCGATAATGTTAATATGGTGTATCCTGGACTGTGTATGCTATGGCTTTCAGCAAGTATTTTACCAAGGAATATTCGTATGAAGCTTGTAAAATCATTAATCATTCCGTACTGTACTTTTGGTAGCGCGGTTTTCTCAAAATTAGATACTCTATTTGCCCGTAAAATTCAAGTTTCCTTCAATGATTGCATTCGCTTCATTTTTGGTCCCCGTAGATTTCACTATGTCTCACCATATAGAATGCAGCTGCTTGATTGCTTCCTGGATTCTTATTTAAATCTTCTTTTTAATATATTGTATTGAGATGTACCTGAATATCTCAAGGAATTTTTTCCAATTATCGATTTCACCACGTAATCGAAATATCATAATCGCGCGATTCGGTAAATCGGTCATGGACAGTTTCTTTCCTTGTTCAGACTGCCCGACTTTGGATTAGTCTTCCATCAAACGTTCACAGATGCTGGTACTGTCAATGCATTTAAGAAGTTTATAAAGATGTATTTGTGATTTAAGGAATTTCATCTATTTCTGTGTATCACTAATTTCTTATTCTTTTCATTATTTTTATTTCTTTAGTTACTAGTTTTTTATTATTTTATTAGCATCAATATAATTTTTCTATTGTCTATTATTATTGAATTCTTCATATATGTATGCTTTTGAGTATTATATTTCTAGTTCCGATTAATCTTTTTTTTTTTTATATTATTAAGCCAAGCTCAGGGGATACCCTATGATGCAAAGCACAGCATGGCAGGAAGGAGATAGGGAAAGGATTACGGGATATGAGGAGAGTGGCGGAGGTGCCGATGTATATCGCCCTTAAACTTCCACAGATTGTATGCCGGGGGAAAAACAAAAGGTGGTAAGCTGTTCCACATTCGCACTGTTCGCGATAAAAAAGCATCACGGAATTTTACTGTATAGGAATCATTCTACAAGGGATTAGACTAGATATTTCATCAGAACATTGACCATGCATATAGCGATAAAGAAGCGAAAGGCATCCAACATTGCGGCGGTGCTCGAGTGAGTCGATATGCCAAATCGCCAATGAGCTTGAAGGCTTTCTTTTGGACAATATCCAACGAAGCTAAGGCTGTGCGACCAGCCCCTACCCATATATGGGAGTTGTATTCCATTCTAGGTCTAATGTAGGACTTGTAGAGGAGCGCTAGATTTGACGGGCTGAAATATTTCTTACACCTTTTCAGAAATCCAAGACATTTCGATGCTTCTTTGGCAACAGAGAAGATATGATCTGTCCAGTTTAACTTACTGGAAATATTAATGCCAAGAATGCTTAGTGACGGTGAATCAGAAATTAATGCTCCATCAAAAGAAACGGGTGTGGTTAAGTTATGATCTTGTTTTAATGAGATAAGACAGCTTTGGGTCTTTGATGCATTGAATTCGACGCGATTCGCTTTGCCCCAAGCGAGGATATTGTTAAGATCGTTATTCAATGATCTAGTCATGCAATCTCGTTTAACACATGCGGCATTCCCCCTGGATTCAGCAAGAGTGTCAAAGGAGTAAACGAAATCAAGAGTACTGTCATCTGCGAAACTATGGATGGGATTGAAAGTAAGGGAAAGCAGATCATTAATGAAAATTAAAAAGAGAGTTGGAGAGATAACAGAGCCTTGAGGTACACCGGCATTTATGGGATGCGGTTCAGATGTAACGCCATCTAATAAAACACGTATTTGGCGACTAGATAGGAAACTTTCAATCCATAATAGAACAGGAGGGGAGAGACCAAGTGCTTTGAGTTTGGCTAAAAGGGCTCGATGCCAGACTCTATCAAAGGCTTTTGAAATATCTAGGGCAACGATTTTAGACTCACCAAAATTGTGAAGACTACGGTTCCAACGTTCCGTAAGAAGGGTCAGCAAGTCTCCAGATGAGCGTCCAGCTCGGAAGCCATATTGGCGATCGTTGATGAGATGGTTAGTTTCTAGATACTTCATTAATTTTGAGTTAATGATAGATTCAAAAAAACCCTTTGAAAGAATCGAAGTGATCGCAATTGGTCGATAATTTGAGGGATCGCTACCCTCTCCTTTCTTGGGAATAGGCTGAACGTGAGCTAGTTTCCAAGCAGTTGGAAATTTTCCTGTCGAATAAGACAAGTAGAATAGTTTGCGCAGAGGTTTAGCCAAGGATGAGGCACAGCTTTTAATTAACAGGGGCGAAAAACCCATCAGGACTTGCGGCTTTGGAGACTTTGATCCCCTTAAGAACCCTGAACACATCCCTCGTACGAACGTGTATTGGCTCTTGTACAAATTCACACGGGCGATGTAAAACAGGTGTTTGTGAAGTAGGTGGAAGACAGGAATTTGAAGCGAATCCAGCAGCTAAAATATTAGCTTTATCCAGGGAGTCAACAATCACTTCTCCATTATTAAGTAGTGAAGGTATAGATGAACTGGTGAAATTGTTCCTGATGGTTTTGACCAGTGACCAGAAACCTTTGCTACCTTAGCGGCTTGCCAAGATTCTTTGTCTTATATTCTGGTCAAAAAGAAATTTTTCTCTCTGGATAATGGACTTGCAGGTGTTCCGTGCAGTCTTGTAGACTTGTTTCATTTCAGGACATGGATGCAATTGATAGGCGCGAAAAGCAGATTCTTTCGCTTTTATAGCTTGTTTGCACTTATAGTACTAACAAAAGATTGTAAATCTTGTTTACGTAGCCCTTAAATAAATTATATTATTATTATTACCTACTCAAAACGAAGGATCCATTTTATAAGAAAAGATGCTCAAGGAGTTTTTCTTATATGACTTTACTTAATCCAATAATAATAAATATATACCGCCACATCGTTCCATACGAAGGCCCTTCATCTACTACGTGTACAGCCATAAAAATTCAATTAATAACGACAACCAGTACAGAAACTCATTGAAAAAAGAAAAAAAAACTGAAAATTGTAATTTAATTCTTATATAAAATGCTTGACCAGCATTGTTCCGCTTGATAAAAATCATTTTTCCAGAATTTTATGAAATTCGTCCTTTTCATTATCCTACATACTCCATCCAACAACCACCACCACCTTCGCAGCATTATCCGTAATACTTTGAACTTGTACAGGAATACGGTGTACATTTTGGTCAGCAAATTTTAATTGACATAATATCGAACGAGTAACGAGTATTAAAAGGATATTCCCATAAAACATTTCATACATACATATATGTATACCTTCCCAAATCCCCATATTGCACAGACTCAGTTTAATTCCGCTTCTGTGTGAACGATAAATTTCATATGAGCTTCGATGCCATTAGTTCCCTGAATCTATAGAAAGCACAATATTTAACAATAAATCAAAAATTTCACCGTCCCCAAAGTGCATTTGGGCAGGGCCAGCAGCATGCATACCCAACAGATGTATACCCGATAGATAAAAAAAAAAATTATTATTCCTTCATGGACATGGGCATTATATACACACAGTGGTATATCCGGAATCTTCTTGTCTGGTCGAATGGTCTTCATGTATAGCAAAATTTTCTAGTGTAGCACATTTGGTGACCATTTATTTTCGAACGAGAGCCAGATTATCCAGACAAGAGCCAAGGTTCGATGTTTCGAAACAGAACTGAACTGAAAATAGTACAGATGAGAAGGGCGAATCTAAAAATAGCCACAAATCACTTAATTATCCATTTCCCCATGAATTTCACTTTAATTTAAGAGATTTAATCACTTTTAATAACTAAAGTGTCATAAATCATTGATCGATTTATCATCAAACCAGATAATCTCAATTATACATGGATTTTTCAGATATGGGTTATAGCCTTGCGGCCGTGGTGATCGAATGAATGTAGGGTGTCGGAACGGAACACGAGCCCGCCCGTCTCTGCCTGAACAATAATAATTGTCTTCAATAAAATCCAATCAAATTGTAATAAAATTAATTAGCATAACTAGAAAGTAGGGCACTCGCACTTGGTGCGAGAATTTTAAACATCTTTTACTCTGTATGATTTATGATGTCAAGAGATGGATCTAATGCTGTACATATGTACGTGCAGACACTGAAATGTTTCCATATATATATATATATATATATGCATACATAACATATGAAAAAAAAGCATAGGTCATGGATGGTAGGTAACCTTTGACGTTTATCTTTTATGTTCACAGAATTTAATTCTTGCCACTGAAACCAATTTGGGGATCGACTTGTTGACCCAAAAAATATTAATTCCGAATTCATAGTTTCGGTTATAGCGACTTTAATTTTTTTTTTTTTTTTTTGTGATTTTTAAGCTTAATGATAAATTTTTCAATTTATGAGGAGTCTTAATGGTAGACAAATTAGAAGTTTTTTATGTGTTGACGACATGTGTTCGGTTGGATTCGCTGTTTTTTTTTTCGATTCTTATAGGGAGATTTTGATTTTTTTTTAGTCTTATTTTTTCTACTCATCGATATTTTGGATAGGTTGCTCTGTCCTTGAGACAGAATTATTGAATGAAATTAATCATCCTCTGTCAGCATATCAACGTAAGCTTAATGTCGAGTTCTAAGAATCTCAGGTAACCAGGTATTATGGAAGTTCAAATAACCTAGGCTTGGGGAAATTTTTTATTTTTTTTTGCTATATTATGACGTGATAATTAATAATAATTAATAAAACTAACAATAGCTAATTAAATTTAATTAGACCATTCATTGCTCGCTGATACTGGCAGGCCAAACAACAGATATTTCGAAAGTAAATCTAATTTGGCTCTTTGTTTTTTTTAAATGCTCTTATTAAATTGTTAAATTTGTTTGTCATTGAACGGTAAATCTTTCCTAATCATTTCAATAGGTTTTTATATTTCGAAAGTTCTCTTCAGTATGCATTTACAACGTTTGACATTGATTGTTTTCTCAATAGTATACGTACGTAAAAAATCTGAATTTGTGTATTTTGAGGCTTATATCATTGCGTTTTCTACCAATATCGAAATACATGTGGAAAATAAAAATTTTTGTAGGGCAACCATAATGGTCTATGAACAGTTAGCGGCACAGCACGAACCGGTACGAACCGGCACAGACAGGCATCGACCGCCACCGGCATTTTTCGTACACATCGGCATAAAACAGAAAGGAAGTTTTCAGTTAAGGCAGAATAGAATAATTGAAGGTAGAAATTAATTTGTCTGATTATAAGACCTTAGGAATACTTAGCAACGAAGTTAGCATTTTCATATTTGGTAGGGCAATAACCTAGCCTATAACAACAAATATTCCTTAAACTCGATTTGTAAGGAAATAGATCACATTAATTTAAGTTCAGCGGAATACAGTCGTTAAATGAAAAAAGAAAACTATAGAAAAGTGATCCCATGTTAACTTCGCAACTAAAGGTCGATTTACACTTTCCGGCACAGCACGAAACGGCACAGACAGGCATCGACCAGCACCGGCATTAGCGACCGGCAATGAAGTTTCCGTTACTTGCCGGTATCTGCCGGTGCCAGTTGATGTGAATTAGCAGCTAACTTTTTTTTGATAGAAAAATATTTTGTATGTCTGTGCCGGTTCATGCTGTGCCGGTAAGTGTGCATCGACCTTGAAAGAGTTGCCCGATCTTAACCTTTTTTTGAACTAAGATGTAGAATTTATTTATGAAATTCGTACATAAAATTTTGACTCCGTACGTTAGCACATTCACAATCGTTAAAATATACTTATGTATAACTAAACTGATGAGATGACATTAAGCAGTTTGATATTTTAGCATGTCTGTCATTTGCATTGATTTGATTTCATTTGATTTCATTAATTGAGAGTTAGGTCAGCACAGCTATTATGCAAAATATTCTTGATGAAATTTTGTATTTATAGTGAAAACTGATATTTTTGTATGGCAACTCTACGAAGGAGTTGTTAGATTTTTTTTTTGCATTTTTCAACTAAGATCCTAAGTTTGTATTTAATAACACAAAATTTCAACTATAATGACGAACAATTTTTCTCTAGCTTTTTCTTAAATCCCTGAATCGATTTCTGGACTTTTAAATTTACCAATACCAAGTAGGGTCAATCAGGGACAAAATGTGATATAGATAATTTCCGACCAGCATCCTTATGAAGTGTGCTGTTGACCTAAGTGGATTAATGACCAGTTCGTCACTATACGCCCCACATACGTGGCATAATGACGAAGGGTTCGGGGCATAATAAGGAATTATATTTAATACATGAAATAACATTTTTTTTTTAACAAAACATATTATTATTAATTAATGACCATAATGAGCCTTGCAGGAATATGGTTTTTACAATAAAATTCTACATCCTAAACCTACACCTCGAATTTTGAATTCGAAAAATGCAAACTGAAAACATCTGATATTTTAACTTTAAAACATTTCCTAGATTTCGGAAGATTTAGGATAAATAGGTTGACTTTTCAAATTTTTTTTTGTATTCATAGAAATTGAAAAAAATGTGTTTCTACAGTTTGCGAAATGCTAAACTCACTAATGGTTGGAGTCATTTTCCTTGGTAAAGTATTTTCTTCTGAAGTATAGTTATATCCCAAGAAACAATTTTTTTTATATAGTAGTAACCGCAAGGTTTCAATTACCAAATTATATAACTTGAGTTATATAGACTGGTACTCGAAACGTCTTTATAACCACTATAAACCCCTTATAGAGCTTAAATGGAGGATTATATAAAGGTTACCGTGACTTGATTTAGGAAACGTTATATAACTAAAAGTTTTATAAAATCAGTAACAAAAATATTCTGGTTACCTTAATATAACTTCTTATATAACCCTTATATAACCCAAGGTGCTCTCGATTAATTTATTTTGGTCATAGCAGTGGTTGCGGTAATGTTTCGGTTAACTTTATAAACTTAGTTTATAATGGTGATGGTAACGTTTCCACAACGCTTGGAATTCTCAGACTGATTACTTTCGGTGATTGAAATGTTAGGGAAATTATTTTTCGTTACCTTTATAAAACAATAATATGCAAATATTTACGAAACCTATCTTGACATAGAATTTCGATTTTTTTTTTGTATTGTATTTTTATAATGTAAGGTTTTAATATTTTTACATTTTAGAAGTACAATTTATCGGCATATATGTGGTGAAATTCAGCTGCAATTGAAATTTTACTGTGAATATCATAGATACTTCCAAAAAATACAGACCGCTCCAAAAATATGTGACATTGATTCAGAAAAATTACATAACATACTTTAGAAATGTTATGTACCTAAAAAGATGTATTTTCTTCATATAAAATTAAAACGGAAGCCATATATCTGCAATTTAAAAAATTGGCTTAACCGATTTTTTCTTTTTTATCTGCAATGGACAGATGAAAAAATGGCGGCTTGTACTTAAATGAACAAATTACCATTATAAAACTTCAAGTAGTTTTATATAAACTGGATGACCCTTATAAAACTTCTAGAAATATTATATAAACTAAAGGCACTACCATGCTTCGAAAATGGTCCTTATATACCCTTTAGTCATAATATGTAAGCTTTGGTAGTGTTATATATCTTAATTATAGTCACATAAAACAGACGTTAGTGTTCTTATATACCCTTTGGTTCTATTATGTTATATAAATAAAAACAGATTTATAATGGCTCCATTCGACACTAAAAGTAATTTGTTTTTATAACGATCACCGTAGTTACTAAAGGGCCACCAAACAATTTTACGATATTTTATAGTGGGTATATGTATTACCGAAAGTTCCCAATTTTTATTAAAGTCACCTAAATTACTGAAAGTTGTCGAGTTATATAAGGGTAACCACAGATACCGCAATAAACACTTATTACCAATAAATTTATATCGTTGTGATCAAAACAATTATAAAACTTTCTTATATACCTTCTAGTAATAGTTGCTCTAAGTTATATAGACCGGTCATTGAAACATTTCCATCACCAACTTATAAAACCTTTAGTAACTTACTTCCACGATAACCATTAGTAACCTAAAAAACTCTAATATAACTACATCACCAATTGGTAATATTATAAAACTCTTATATAACCACTGAAATTCTTAAATAACCGAGTAAGCATTATATACCCCTAATAAAACTACCCATCACCTTCAGTCACCAAAAATTGGAAAAATTGTTACTTGGGATGTCTTCTTAATTTGCTCTTCGTTGAGCCTACCAAAATAAGAATATCGAAAAATGTTTATGCTCCGTATAAAGTTAGTCATTATGCCCCGCAAAAAAACTCGTCATTATGCCCCACCACCACACATTAATCTCTTTCTGATATGTTATACAAAATTTATCGTAAACTAATTTGAAATCTGTCATTATCCCGATAAACTGGACACCATAAATATACTAGACTTATTCACCAATAAAATCAAAACCCCGAAAATATTCCCTCAAACGCAATCTTTGGCAAAGCTAAAATTTCAAGCATATAGACTAATGTGAAAAAAATGTTGACCATATGTTGGCAATACTTAATTAACCCTGCATTCTGGGTATCATAGCGCGAATTTAGAATCGTCACTATGCCCATTCTTCATTATGGCCCCGCCTCCCCTACATATTCGCTACTTCTAGTTATTTTTTCTTTGCGTTTTTTTTTAGTAATCAAAACGATTTCGAAGTAGTTCTAATACAACTGTTTTGCCCATGGGCAGGACTGTGTCGACTATTTAGAGTATAGTAACACAAAATCCCGTAGAAAAAACTTTCCCAAAAATCAGGAATGATGGATAAAATTTAATCTTTCCGAATATAAATTATTTTTTCTTTTTCCGGAGTCTCGATTCTGTAAGAAACCTGTTTTATGAAATCAAATGTTCAGAACAAAGATATCCCACCTAGTAAGTACAAGATTTGGAAAAATACTGAAATCCCGGAAAATGTGTTGCAATTTTTACAAATTTTTTATATTTAAAGATTATTTTTTTTTGTTTTACAGTTTGTTGTCCAGAGTTAGTTCTTCAGAATTCAGTTAAATCTTTATAAAATTGGTCCACAATAACAAATCCGGGATTCCGGACTCTGGACTTTTCAAATTAAGGCTTTTGTAGTTCGGGATAATCAAATCCATGATTTTAAAAATCGCGATACATACCCAATCGAATTAGTAGATATCACGTGTTTTTTTTAAATCCATCTATAGATCACATTTTTCAACATACCGTTTTCCCGTCTTTTTAACATTTTATAAGAGAATCATGGTGTTTCCCAGAGTGGGACAAGTTACAGGTTTTTAAAATCCTGACCGATGACTACAAGTTTCAATTTAATCCTGAATTCCGTTTTCTTCTTTTCAAGGAGAAAGACTTCAAATTATAAGGAAGGTAATAATTGGAGTTGAATATGCTATCCCGATTTTTTTTTTTTATAATTTTTTGCAAAATGCCAGTAAATACAATATTAAGTCTTAAAATGCAAAATTTTTTATCTGTTCATTATCCCAAGAATTTCAAATTTTTCTTTATTTGATGATTCCTCGAGAAGGACCAAAAGAGAAAAAACTGAAGTCGGAAAATTGTCATTTTTCGGAATTTTAAAAGTGTGTACATCTCACCGTCGCGTTCCCCCATATTTTACCACTTCATTTTACCAAAAGTTTAATAAGTTCGAGATTTTTACTAATGGCATTTTTGATCACAGACGCATGTTTTAAATCTGAATCGATTAAAAAATACGAAAAATTTGAAAAACTAAATTTTCTTTTCCGAATTTTTATTTTCCAGAATTTTGAAATCCAGGATCTCGTATCCAATCCCATTCTGAATAATTTTACGAGATTTTGTAATTCGCGATTTTATTCTTTTGCATTCTATTGCAAGATTAGGTGTATTTAGGATTTTTTGATTCTGAGTATATTTAGGATTTTTTGATTCAGGTATTTTCAAAACCAGTGCTATTTCAAAATTTTTTTTTCAATTGTTATTGGTAGATCATTGAATCGAGGTAGCATATTTTCATCGTATTTATTTACTAGAAGGGAAAACTGTGAATGTGAACATTATGTAGTGGGGAGCTAGTAAAGTTTTGAGCCTATGCCATTAAAAGTAAAAATTAAAAAACAAAGTCGCATCTTTGCCTTAAAAATGAGTCACCATGACCGCCTTCAACTCATCATCATCGGAAAAAATTTTCTTTCCTTTAGGTCTTTTTTTCAAATTACTGAAAACGAAGCTATGCGTAGATTGTAGAGCAGATGATTTATTTCCTCAACCCTGTTTGCTTTAGAGTATGCCTCGTTACTTTCAAGATCTTTTGTAAAAATAGATCTTATTTCCCATTTTTTTTTTTCAATATTGAATTGTCGCCGTTTTCTCTCAAGATTAGCGTAAAATTCTTCATTCATCTTGTAGAACCTCTCGAAAATTAATCGCTTAGAAGAATTCCTTTGAAATCCCACTAAACAGCGGTCATTAGCTTTGAAGCTGATCTCTTATCTCAGTCTCTGTAAACGGAAAACATTTTTTTGAAAATTTCTTTTCGAAGTTTCACAGTTTTTTGTAAGAAATTTGATCACAGCTCGCAGTACTCAAATTTCATTTGATGCGTCAATGACTCACAGACTTGGTGGTGCTCTGCAATTTAATTGCTTACTTAACGCGTGCTCTGACTCTAATAACTTAAAAGTTCCCTTATACATATACCTACTAGTTATGAGTTGTTCAAGTGTCACAAGCATTTAATGTGACATAGAATTTTCCCAATAACCCTGCTCTACTCGCACTCATTTGACATCTATTTGAGCTTCTAAGAATTTGCTTTATTTTGAATGAAGTTGAGTTTGAGAAAATAAAGAAATTAATAATCGATGCAAATATATCTCACAGATTAAAATCTTCTATTTATAGTGTTTGGCATATAATTAAAAGAGCCTTAAAAGATATACGAAATCTTTTAAAAATAAGATTTTAATCTGAGAGAGATACCTAATAAGGGGTCGACCCAAAAAATTGTATGTAAAATATTTCAAAGAGCTTTATTAACCTGACGTTGAAAAAGGTTAAATTATATTTAATCCATGCCCATATTTTTATAATACCTACAAAGAAACTGAATTTGATATGCATAAAATTTAAAATGTTACCATGGAAGAAATATGAGGCTGTTTTTTTTTTTTGTTGGGATAATTGCATTAAGTATGCGAAACTAAATAGCATCAATCAGCTAAAAATATTAAACTACTTCCATTCCTGCTGAGCATGCAATTAGCCGACTTTCTAATGCCAAAAACTTTAACAATAAAATTAAATTTCTTCATCAGTCTGTGCCAAATTATTTATAAATGTATATATAGGCGTATGTGTATATGTACATCTGTAATAAATAAGATAGATACATAATTCAGGAATTTATCTAAATTTTTTAATTAATAGTTTCCTCGTTATTTTAAAATGTGATTGTCATATTTACATTTGCCTTTCCTCTTAAAAGAATTAGCAATAAATTAACATATCCAATTTCCTGAATATATGTATTCACAGCTTTTAGTAGTAGGTAGGGAATAAGGAGGATGTTGGCAAGAGCTATAAAAATTGTGATTTGTTGAGAAATCTGTTCTTAAACTAGGAACACTTCACAAGAATAGTTCAAGGTTAGAAAGCTACATACGATGTCCTCTGCAAACTTATGTAAACATAAAATCGAAAAATTTTAAAGGGAAGTATGCAGGTCAAACCTATTTCTTGTTTAGTGAAATTTAGTTCTAGGTTAGATTTATTTATAAAATTATGCAACTATAAGTATGCTGAGCTTGAGTTCAGATGAGGAACTTTTCTCGAAATAAATAACATTTTCCTTTATTTTTAGGAAATTTATGACTTGAAGGATTACAACAGTTTCTTAAATATCTATGAAACATTTTTGAGAAGGAAATAATTTTTTTTTTATTATTATTTTATGGTTTCACGCAGAAGTTTAATCTTTAAAATATTCTTTAATTTATGATCAGCTTAATCCAGTATGCATTTTTTAAGGTTTTTATTATCAGTTCTATTAATGGGCATTAGCTTCAGCGTAAAAATATTGCTTTTGTTTACATAGGAGCTCTAACAGATTTAAGAATTGCTGGAATCAATTGCTCCTTATTTATTTGGGTAGCCAGCCGAGATTTACCAAAGTTGACTACTTTATGCCTAAATCTTACCGGGGATACACGCATGACATGACATGTACATTTTATCCTCCTCTAGATCAAGTTGTAGGTGCCAATGTCGCAGGCAATACTTTCAAGCAAACATCCCATAGCGGCCTTTTTCACTCGAAAAAATGCATGAGCTTGTCCCAATATACTCTTCCACAACCTGTACTGTGGCATTAATAGGCAAGATTGAGCATGGAAATTCTTCGTGTACTAATGGCTTGGCGAAGTGTTTTTTATTATTACCATTAAATGGAAGCATTTGCAGCAGAATATTTGGATATTATCGCTTGTTAAAGATTTCGAATTTCGAAAATCTCTTTAACAAAATTTTAAATATTCGAATATCTCTGATATTTTCGATATTCGAATATCTCTGATATTTTCTTACCAATATGAACATTTTTCACATTTCCGGCATTTTTTGGTCCCTCTCACACGATTCGTGAACTTAATTGAATATTCAGCGAGTGAGGCGAGAGCACGTCATGTAGAAGATGTACGAAAACCATAGGTGATTGTCGCTGATGAATATTCGGTATTCGCAATCGCAATTGCTCCAGGTAGAGTCAGTATTTTTGGTCCGAGTCAAAGGGCTACCGATACCGATTAATTCTACTAAATATTCGCTAGAAATTTTCAGTGATATTCGCGAGTCTTATGGGACCGGCTTTAGAATGGAATTTTTTTTTGCGTTCAAAAATGAATTGCGTCTCTTGCCCAAACAATTTTTTTTTTCAGTCGAACTACTGCTCTTTCTTTTTTTTAGGTGGATTAGTAGTCCGAATAAAATGAAACGTGTGTAGACATTTATTGTGAAACTTAAGTAAATGCGAACTCAACTTTATATGTAAGGTACATAGTGTTACAGTAATTTGCGTTAGGAAAACAATTCGAAAACTTATTAGAAACCCCCACCTCATACTGTGGAAGTCGTTTATAACGGCGGTCTAGGAGAAGTCGTTATACTCGAACATCGGTATATTCCTGTGATGACAAAATATTATTCTCTCTTTCATTATAAATGGCCACTATCCAAGAACCATAAAAAATTTGTTTCTTGAACAACATTTTATTAGCAAGATTTTTCAAGATACAAAAAGATGGATTGAATTAGGATTCGGGTATCTTTGCTAGAGCGCAATTTTCTTAAGAAATTTTACTCGAGAATTTTTATTCAAAATTTTTGTGTGCAATTATTGGATGGGCCGATATCGTACAAATTCAAAAACTGCCTAGAGGGAGGAACCATTAATTCTTTAAGGAAAATAAAAGTCATAAAGACTTTTACAAAATTAAATTTTTAAAAATTGATAAATTACCCTGCAATGCCTGAAGTTAGAGCAGATAGCAATTTGTATAAGGCGTTTCGTATCAGCAGGAACCAATACTCTTCAGTATGGCCAGTTCCTACCTCCCGCACACGCTAAAAGAAAGAGCTAATCAGATCTCATATATACATTAATTCTTTGTTTGTTTAGAAATTTACTCACTCGTTTTTATACACTTCATATTTATTAGTAGTCGACGAAACGATTAATGCGGCTTCCTGTGAAGTGCCTCTCTTAAGTAAAAAAAAAAAATACACGGAACCGACCAAATTTTGCAAGGGCCCATTTAAAATGGAGTGGAGAAGAAGGCACGAAAAAATGGCGACATATTCTCTGGAGTGACAAATGCAAATTCAACATCTTTGGATTGGACGGAAAAGAGTATGTTAAGCGTTAACTCCTAACAAACTACACTGTGAAAAGGCAGAAATTGTTGCCACAAAGTTTAGGGAAAAACTCCTACAAATGTAGGGAATATTGTCTAAAATGTACGAAATATTCCCTACATTTTATGGCATATTCCCTACATTTATAGGGATTTTTTCCCTAAACTGAGGGGCAACAATTTGTGCCTTTTTACAGTGTACTTGACCAACAATATACCAAAAAGACAGTTAAATATGGAGGAGGAGCTAGCATAATGGTACGGGCAGCATTTTATTGGTATGGTGTAGGCCCAATTCATTTGATTGAGGGATTATTACCAAAGAAAGCTATTTGAACATACTAAAGGACATAATGCTGCCATTTATTTACAGAGCAAGATATGCCGCTTCGATGAACATTTCAACACGATAATGATTCGAAGTACTCTGCAATAAAAGTGAAAGATTGGTTGTGGCAAAAAAAAAATCGATTCTCGATTTTCCGGAAGCAAGTGAAAGATAAGGTTTAAGTACTTGTATAACCTCAGAAATAAGTTCGAATTGTGGACTCCAGTAAAAAGAGAGTGGCACCTGATTTCAAAAGAAAGCTATACACGTTTAGTGGCTTCGATGCCGGCTCGTTGCAAACAAATTCGTACATATGAAAGGTGACGCAAAATAAATTACTTAGTTGAAATTATAAAAAAAAAAAAACTGAAAATTTCTCTTGAAAAGAATTTAATTCTTCAATAAAATTTCTCATACTGTATTTATTTTTTTTTTCACTCTATAATTAGGATAATGAATCCAAATCGGAATATATTTAAAACGCTTAAGTGGAGTCAGTACTATAAGACTTGCAAGTTTCGTACATTTTTCAATGCAAATTTCTGACAACCTGTTTGTAGTAGAAAAATGGTTTATATCTCAAAATAAAAGTAACGAAGAAGTTTAGTAATTAACCTTGGAACAAATTAAAAAAAATGTATTTGAATAGAGATATTAGCTCGAAAATTTGTAAAAAATGGTAAAAATTGAAGTTTTTTAAATCAAATTCCTGTTAGTAGGTATTCTCATTTCTTTAGATTGTGACTATTTTAGATAGATAAAGCCTAGATCTAGCAAATTACGTCGAGTCTTTTCACTTTTAGTGGCATGTTTTTTAATTATGTGATTCTAATAGTACTCGTTTTCCTCTCTTGATATTTCACCAATCAGAAATTGCAATATTTCGTTGAAAGCTGTTGAAATACGAAGCAAAATTAGTATGATTAACAATTGTGTGAAAGACACTTTAGAAGAGCTCATTATCGTTAAAAAATTTCAATTTATTTGAACTGCAAATATTCATTTTTCGTCTTAAATTGTATAAAATAATTAAACAACGGGTTTTCAAACCAAACTGAGACCAAGGCCGAATGAAAAAGTAGAAAATAAACTTTTCTTCACACACAGAGGTGGAGTCAGATTTTATTCGCTGACAATCACCGATATATTTCACTATTATCAATCAGAGACGTAATAAGTGATTTGATTCATGAAGAGAAAGAATATTCAAGAGAAATGTCCCAATCAAAAAATCTGAGTCCACCTCTGTGTGTGAGAAAAGTTTATTTTCTACTTTTTCATGCGGCTTGGCCTCAGTTTTGTTTGAAAACTCGTTTTTTACTTATTTTATTTTCTGCCTTTTTCACGTTAACTAAATTGTTATTACGTGCTGCATGGAGATATTTTAAAACAAAAAATGATTCCACATAGCTTATAAAACTTTTTTGTCGGAAAATTTTCCAGAAAAATTTGGAAAATTCTGCATTTCTCCCGAAACAGATTTATCACTAATCATATCGATGAACATTTTTCCGATGATTCTCGCTTTTCAGGGTTTTCCATGGAGTTTTCCACAAAAGCAACTTTATGCAACTCATTTCGCTCTAAAACTTTGTCTTAGGTTGCAAAACGCTCAAACGCTTCCTTGGTCGGAAAAACTCCGGAAAGTTTTCACCATTGTCGGAGAGAAAGTAATGATGCCAGTTGATATGGAACTTGATCCTGCATAATTTAGAAAACTTTTTTACCGGAAAATTTTCCGGAAAAGTCGAAAAAATTCCGGAATGTTTTTTTCGGCAAAATCGGAAACTCTGCATTTTTCCTGAAACGGATTTATCACTAATCAAATTTGTGCCAAATTTTCAAATGATTTTTCCCGATTATCCGGGTTTTCCATGGACATGTCACGCGACATGAACCTGTGTGCCAAATTTCAGCTCGCTGCGATGATAAAAAGTGGGTCTACGATAGTGTCGAAAATAGAATAGAAAAAGAAATATATAAATAAATATACAGACAGACAAATTCGTGAACGAGTTAAAGAGACGGGCTGGCCTCAATAATTTTGTCGCATTTTGGGTCTCTTTAGGGGAAAATCCCTAGAAATGTAGGGAATATTGCCTAAAATGTTGGGAATATTCCCTACATCTATAGGGATTTTCCCCCTAAACTTTGTGGCAAAAATTTGTGCCTTTTTACCGTGCAATTATAGCAAATTTTATTGCCTACAGGCTCACTGGTATCGAAATTTAAACTTTTGCTGACTTTTGCTCGTCTTGACAGGTAAGACGGTTTTTTTGCTACTAATTATGTTTTACACATTTCAACGTATCGTTTCAATACACTGGCTTAACTTGTAAGGTATTGAAAGCTGAGAAAACAGATGTTTTCCAAAAAACGAAGGGGTGTATATAGTATTTTGACCACCATTGTATGTAGATATGTATTTTTTGTCCGAATTTTATAACAAATTGCTCTGCTCCACAAATTTGCCTCACCAATAAATCGTTTTAAATAAACTAATGACTCACTAACGCCATCTGATATAGTCTTAGCAATTAGTTAAAGTCGAGTAATTTGAATCGATTACAATACGGATTCCTTTCGTATAATGTATAATTTTTTTTGTTTTGTTTCTAATTTACACGCTTTAGTCAGACGCTTAAAAACTTATGCGCATTGCGCACATCCTAAGTTATACCGCAACTATATAATTTTTTTTGTTTCATCTTAAAGTTTTTAACTTTTTGCTTACATTTTCACGTCCAAATCCAATGTACATATGTACATATAACACCTCTGAAACTTTAAATTTATTTACGGAATTATGCGCTCACTCTATCAAAAACATAAAAATTAAAACGTTAATGAAACCGACAAAGGCCACCTTATTTCAAGATGAATTCTGCAATTTGTCAATATGACAAAAATATTCATTATATCGGTCTGGCATTGGGTATGTGTACATTGTAAATTGTCATCATCTCGGATCTAATTTAATTGACTTCATTACATTCAGACTCAGTCTAGCTCTCTAGAGCCTATAGAAATACTAATAACAGAATGGTCAGTCAGACGCTTGATGATACCTATAATAACATTAACTAAGTTATCTGCACATGCTCCCAACTATTAAAGACAATTTTTACGTGTTTTCAATCTTATTAAATCTTTTGCGGTAAACATTTATCGAATCGTTTCAATAATGTGGTTTATGTGAAAAATGTTGTTCTTCACGTGGCATTACTTCTGTGCTTTTTTTTATATGTATGAACATCTGTGGAACTTATCTCTCGTGCCATTTGCAATAGGCGGCTAGTTTCATTAGGTCTTATTTTGCGGTTAGTGACTGTATGCTGAAGAAATCTATGAATATGGATAAAGGAAAAAAAAAGAGAAAAGAAAAAATTTTTGAAAAAAAAAACTCAACATTTTTGTATGTCTGCCTGTCTGGTTTTGCGACATACAGAAAACTTGTTTTATTTAAAATTGAAAGTAATCTCGCGAAAATTTTATGAATGAAATCTTTCGGTTTTGCGAGGGCGGCCGGTGTATATCACACTAACTACTAATATCTCTGGGATATTCGATTTTGCGACACGTCTATTAGTTACGTGTAGGTGAGAACTGAGCAGACTTTAATATTTTTTTTTTGTGCGAAGACATTGAAAAAATTACATTTTTCTATAGCTTTTAATAAAAAAAAATCAAAAAAAAAATTCCCATATTTTTAATTTCATTATAAAAATTAATGAAGCTTGATGGCCGGTTGACATTGTATTGAAATTTAAATTTTCCGGATTGCTGTCTTCTTCTTCAATAATTCACGCGCGAATTATTGATTTCTACTTAATTCAAAGATTTTGATGAGGCACAAATGTCACCTGAGACAAGTTTTTTTTTTTTTTATTTATTTCGTCTTTTCTTTGTCTCGAAATTGGACAACAATTTATCTCTATTATCCGGGAATAGAAAAGATAATAAAAAAAAAAAAGATGCTAAATGTATATTCATTAATTTAACCTTAAAAGGAGTTTATTGACTGCGCTAACATTAGATAAATGGCCGTTGTGTAATTTCGGGGGATTATATTGCGTAATAATCTTGTGCCAAAGAAGAATTAATTCGATGATTTAAATCTTGCATGTTGTTGCATTCCTTTCTTAGAATATTTTAAATGTCTGTTTAGCTACTGTTGTTGATAGCCTTGGTGTGAAAATGTGTTTTTGATAAGTTTTTGAGGTAATATGAAGTTTTGTAGTATATGTTTATGTATGAATAATTGTAATAATCAATTAAAATGATAAATGAGAATGGAGAGTTCTTGCTTAAAGAGATTAATTAGTAGAAATAGACTGGTTATTTTCGTAAACAGTAGAGCAATATACAAAATGTATACTTACAGAGTGCCCCGTAAGTGGTGTAATATCCGATGGTTAGACGAACAAAAAATTGTATGGGTGGGGGGCAGGGGAATCGTAACGGTTTCTGAGATAACGGGTAAGATATTTCGGTATGTTTTTATATATCACCCAGTAACTTCTGAACGTTACACCCTATAATGATGATTTTAACTTTGTTAGATAGACAATCATTGGACCTTTCCAATTGTTTGAAAAACTTTTTCCTCCTCCTCTCCGTTTTGAAGTTATGGCTCAACAAAGTTAAGTTATCATTTTGGCATTTTTACTCGTTTTTTTTTTATTTTTATTTAACTACAATTTTTATCAAAAAATACGTCATCAACACCAATTTTTCATATTGAATTTAACAAGCCCAAAAGCTTAGCTTTAAAATGTCCTATCACACTCTGCACCCAAAATGTAACCCTTTCTGCGTTTTTCCCCTTTTTTATTAAGCATATCCAGCAAAAATGGCTCAAAAATGTCATTTCCAAAAGATAATTGCCTACTTTCTGGCACTTTTGAACTTTTTCAGCCATTTTCGCTAGATATACTTAAGCAAAAGTGCAAAAAACGAATAAAGGGTTACATTTTGGGTACAAAATGTGATAGATCATTTTAAAGTTAAACTTTTTAGATTTTCAGCTTGTTAAATTCAATATAAAAAATTGGTATTGATGACGTGTTTTTTTGATAAAAATAGTAGTTAAATAAAAAAAAACGAGTAGAAATTTCAAAATTTTAATTTTGTTGATCCATAATTTCAAAACGAAGAGGAAAACGGAAAAAGTTTATAGACCATTGGAAAGGTCCAACGATTATGTATAACCAAAGTTTAAAACATCATCATAGGGTGTAACGTTCAGAAGTTACAGGATGATCTTTAAAACTATATTCCCCTCCCCCACCAATACAATTTTTTGTTCGCCTAATCGTGACCTATCCGTAGCCTTCGGATATTACACCACTTACGGGACACACTGCAAAGAAGTTAGGAACTGAGATGTTGATTTCTTTCTACATCGTAATGTCATCATAAGTAATCTTAATTTGAAACAGAAAATAGAATATAATAATAAAATACTTCTATACACGAAATTTGGTACGAATTTCCGCTCTATAGTTTTAAGGTGTTCCAACAGATGGCCTCTGAAATAAATGGCAGCTAATACAGTTTAATACATTTAAAAAAACATAATTATTGGCTACAATATGTGCAGAATTGAAAAAGCAAATATATCTTAGCAAAAATGTGAAAAAATAATCCAGTTAATCTAAATTAACTGTAGGTGCTAGAATAGGTAAATGCTGATAATTTAGAAGTAATATGATGATACCTATTAGGAGAAAAAAAGGATATGAAATTATAATTAGGTATATATAAGTATGAAGTAGAAAGAAATCTGTTGTATGCTTTGGAGTAAATCAAAAAGTTCTCATTGAATTCACTTCTGCCAACATACTTTGTCAAATTAATTTTGAAGTTATTCCAAATTCTGCGATGTCCTTGTACAAAGAATAAATTTTTAGTTGCAAGATACAGAACGTAAGATTTAAGATTTATATAGAACATGCTGAGGAGAATTGTGATAGAGTCAAAATCTAAGCAGAAGCTAGAAACTTATAGATAAACAGTAAATGGCCAACGAGTTTCCTCATCATAGCCAATTGCCATATATAACTGTAGAATTTGACGCTGAATAATTATATTTTTGTATAGAATTGTGTTCCGTGTTTGATACCCCAAAATTCCGGCAAATAATGCCGATTCCTACCTTCGTCATTAATTTAGCTGACAATTTTTGCAACGCAAAACTATGAAACAAAAAATGAATGGAAAGTAAATCGATACGGATATATATAGGGATGACATGTAATAAAAAAAATGAATTTATCGGATATATATACCGACAAAAGTTATATTGTCTTTAAGAAATATCAATAACTTCCGAATAAACATGAATGGAGACAACTGTCAGATTTAACAACAACAAAATTCAGAGTAACGAACAATGGTCGGCTGATAAAGACGGCACAAGTAGAGGTAGAAGCAACATGAACAGTAACAAGAACGCTTCAACTGGATCCAGTGATAGTAGGAATTATATGTCAGTTCCTGGAAACAAAAGTAAACCAAAGAAAAACAAAATGGAATCTTTTGTCCTGATAGCAACACAGACATCGCGTAACCAGTACGATATCCTGGCGACTGTAAGTGAATTCGAGTTTTAAAGAAAAGTCCCTAGTGGCACTGCACTTCATATAAAAACAACTGATAAAGTCTCTACCAATAATGAAGATCTAAACATACAAAGGTCAAGGCCAAAGCTCTTTTTTTAAGAAAATGAGAGGAACGAAAGTGCTAAGTCAAAGGAAGAGCATAAAACAATTTTTTATTTAATCAAACATACACTGGTGTGCAAAAAAACGCAGCACTCGAATTTTAATGAATATATTTGATTTACTGGATATTTACATTTCAAGGTTCATCGCGACTGTTTTTAATTTGGTTACTTATTATGGAAATAACATTTTGTGACAACTTTACAGCGTAAACAAAAACATGCCCAAACCATAAATACGCGATCCCGAGGTGGTACTTCTTGTACACATCTAGGCAAAAGTCGATCTCCTTTTCTTCTCCACTCGTACAGCCTTCCATCAGAAGAGTGGAGGTTGAATTTGGATTCGTCTGAATAAATTACTCTATTGCACATATCCTCTGTCCATGAACGGTGTTCGCGCGCGCCCCCTGGAGACGTAATTGTTTCACTCGAGCTGTTAAAAGGAGCTTTTTCACCGATCGACGACCGTTTATTCCTTCTTGAATGAGTCTTCGTCGGATAACTGAGGAGGAAATATCGACGTTATGCGCACTCATTAACTCTTGTCTTAAGTCCGGAGATGTTTTGAAACGATCCGCCAAAGATCTACGAAATAAAAACCGATCTTGACGAATGGTAGTCTTTCGTGGTCTTCCCGATCCTTCACGACGATCTACGCTGCCAGTCTCTTCGAATTTTTTAATTAGCCGCACAATAGTGGAATCGGAACATCCTATCCTACGACTTGTTTCATGCATAGAAAGATTTTCCCACCACAACGCGATTGCCATAGCTTTTTGTTCACTACTTAGTTGAACCATATTTAACAAAATTTTCTTTCAATACACAGATGCTTACACTATCTGCACACTACATTATAAAAGAAATCAAACTCACATCTTTTGCATCTTATATAGTCTATTGTGTCATATTTTTCAGGGCTCTTCGGGAGACTACCTACTAAATAATTAGGAGAAATCATGATTTTCCAAGGATACCTGCTGGTGCTGCGTTTTTTTTTTTGCACACTACTATATCTACGCAGAACAAAAAACGAAAAGAAAACCACACTTCAATGTGCGATCCCACATAACAAACATTTCTCAAATGCTTGAAAAAACATATGACGAACATTTGTCTAACTTTTGTCAAACATTCGTCCAACTTTTGTGCAATCCAAATGAAATGGAAAATATTAGATGTTTGTTTAAGATTTTACAGATAATTTCGAAAACCGGAAACATCGTCAATTTATTATTCAACAAATAACGACCACTCTGTACCTCTGACTGTCTAAAAATTTTCTGTTCCACCATCTCCTTTTTCGAAAATTTTCCTCAAACGTTACTTCATTCGGAGACCATTTTTCACACAAATATCCTATCAAATGTTTGACAATTGTATGACGAAGATTTCACCAACATATGACAAATATTTTTCAAACATTTGTCAACTGCTTATAAATTTTTTGTTTTTTTTTTTGCCAACGTGTGATATGTGTGGATGGCACGTTATGGCAGCTCAATACACCTGCTAGCCTGAGATATCACAAAATGCAACAAGTTTCACCGATTTGAAGACGTAGTGCGTAAAATACGAAAAAAAAAAAACAGAATGATAAAAATGAAGCAAGAACGTAAACCCAACTATGAGGTATGACCGAAGTTCTAGAAGTAGGTCATCAAAGGAGATCGACGTCCGAGGGACATACCGAAAAGAGAATTTTATCACCCTTAATGGATGAAATTAATAATACATGCCTTCCTTTCAGTGAAATAAAGAGGATATCTTCAGTTTTATTGTCGAATTATTTTAAGGCAGCTAAGATCTCTCAAAATAATGCTTAGCTTTCAATTCTAGTACCCTTGTGATACTAAGTAAGAGAGCCGTACTCATTTTATTCAACTCCGATTATAAACGAAAAGTTATAGTCTTATAATAAACTCATCTTCTCAAAATGAATAAACTTTCTTTCGAACAGTAGGTATATAGAATAATTGGCACTAATAAGTCGGAAATATGTTCGTAACTACAAATATGCTAAGAGCTTAAAGTCCTCGAAAACAATAATAATATGTGCAATTAAAATCCAACACTCCCAAATTAATACGTTCACAAAAGTTCAAGATATACTCAGGATAGCACTTGAAAAATTCAGTGTATTCTTGGAATCCTTATTCAAGGATCGTTCAAATCTAATTTCCCCGGACTACTAGAAAAACGCAATTCCAATTTAGTTGACATGATTCAATAAAATCTTTACCTGCATATCGCATCATTGACAATGTAAAAAATCCTTCCTCAATCCCAAAAAACTATAAATTCTTCGTAAACCTACATATGTAGGTGACTAAAAAATCATCTGAGTTTGATGAAATCATAAATTTCTAAGAATCTTCAAGTTTTTGACCATGACATTTTTCAATAAATATAACTGCAGGGTCTTAAATGATTTCTGATCCATATGTCTTTTTATTGCTACCGCCAGGAAGACATCCACAAAGTCTTCTCAGTTCAGTAAACTCAATAATCAACTTCACATCCGTTACTAAATTTTTTTAACGCAACAACGGCCCTGAATAATGCTCGCATTTTCCAACACATCTAACAAGCATTCTATCGAACAAAATTTTTTGGTAATTTTTTGAGAATTAGTAGTATCCTCCTAATTGAAATCAAAGTTTCTTAATGCACAGTCCTCTGTCCGACCCTATATGACCTCCTGTACATTGCCAGCTAATCTCAAATTCTCGAAACCGTGATAATCCGCTGTATGAAAAGTTGATCAATACATGCTGTACTCTTATATATGACATAGTCTAATGAACTGGCTTGATATAGTACGTACTAATTTCCCAAAACTGTGCGTTGTAAAAAGACAACTAAAATAATCAACAACATACTCAGTTGTTTAATTTTCTTTATAAATAGCAGCGCAAGCAGAGCGTCTCAACAATGGATCACCACAAGGGTCAGTCCTAGTTCCGCTACTTTTAAGTCTTTGCATATATCGATATGGCAGCAAATCTATCAAAAAATGTTAGTACGCCGTTGATTGAAAACTGAATCTGTATAATTCCATTTGAAATAAATTTGAACGATGTTCTACTACGCCACAACAATCATACAAGCTGAAATCAATAACGTGAGGAGCTTCACCTGTGAAACTACCCACCATTGCAGTTGGCTTAATTTACGGTTCAGCTGAATATGGAGCTATACATTTTGAATTAACAGTCTGCGCACACGTATGATAGAAAGTGAATCAAATAATGTCAAAGCAGCTTTAAGACGCTTTCGAATGGTCCACATAAAATATAGTTCTCGCGATTTATGTATATCCGAATATTTTGGCAGTGTTTGTCAATTTAATTTTTTTACAAGAGAAGAAGATCATTATAATTCTCAACTCAATCTCCTTTTGGAGAGTCTGTATTCAAAGAATTAATCAAAAAGAATAAAACTTTTAAAATATTTTGTTATAATATTTCACTGCAAATACCAATCAAAAAGCGATTCCATTTATATAATTATGCAACGTTTCCTTTTACAGAACAAGTTCTCATATTTCTTTCTTCAACTTGGATTAATGCCACCCACTTGCAATTTTATATTTGATGACAAATTCTATTATATACCTACATATGTATGTATGTACGTTCAGAAAGATACAATCGATTGCTGTCACACATGTTATCCTCGTTTTCATCGCTATTTGCATATATGACTATAACAGTAAGCAGAAATTTTGCAATAATAATAATAATAAGTCGAAAAAGGAATCTGCGCGCGCAGTATTTTCACAAATCCATTAAGAACTAACTCATCGCTGAGAGAGAAGAAAACTGGTCGTCGAGCAAAAACTTCGACAGGCGTTTAACAAGATACCAAATCCAGAAACTCGATCTGACTTGGCTAACTTAAGGCACAGACAATTTTCTTATGAGGAGTTTTTGTTTTTGTTGCCTTTATATATCTTGGAACATGGAATCCATAACATTTGCAAACAAATGTTATATAATTTCTCTTCACCACCGGCGACTAAAAGGCAATCGAAGCCGTTAATCGACTACAAACCAACAATCATCGAGTTTACAAGTGCTCTCGGTTTAGTATCGTTGGCGGCGGCGTACTGCAGTTTCATCCATTTAAGGGTCGAAGATTTAATTGAATCGGAGATTTCTGTCTTTGGGTTAGTCTCAGTGTGACGACCTTAACTCTTTCTGTCTCTGCCCATGATCACGGACATAACTGAACATTCAAACATTAAGTTGAAATGTATAGCTAGCTGTTTCCAGTTCTATATGGTTGCGCCTATTTGCTGAGCTGACATTGTAATTTGCACGTGCAACACCTTCGATCTGTGGCGCTATATATCATGTTAGCTCTATGGTCAATATTAATGGTTTCGTTGTAGGTATCTGTTGTTGATGGGTGGTATTCCGTAAGGTATCTGAGATTGAGTAAAGAGAAATCTGTTAGGATTGGATATTAGTCAAATATGTCTGGGAGCAATTTTCTAATACCAAGGAGGCTTAAGAAGGCCGGTCGTTAGTGAAACCTTATTTGATGGGTTAAGTTTAGGTCAAGGTGATAAATGGCTGCATGTGTTCATTTTGTAGTGCTGGTAGTTATGACCAAAGACTAGTTGCAGTTTCAATCGTGCTCTCATTTTGCAAAAGAAAATTTATTAAATAGAAGCTGGATTGAATCGCTTACTCTTTCGGCACTCATATAGAGTCTGCAGGCAATTTCCATTATTAAATTGGGAATATATCCTGGTTGTTGATTGAAGTTTTGGTTTTTCTGTAGACTAAACTGTTCCGTATTTTCATTGAATAGCTTACGTACATCAGTGACAACAGTGTTATGAAGATACATACATGACATCATTATGCAAAAATGTGTAGTTATGTTTGTGATTTTTTTATTTCTGTGAGAATCTAGTTGTTTTTATAAGGAATTATTTGTTAAGTGGATTGCAAAGAATGGTCTTTACAAATTTAGATAATTTTATGCTTAATCGAAAAATTTATTAATACATGTGATTTCTGAATACCCCCCTGTCATATGGGATGCCACAAGGTTCAATTCTTGCACCAATTCTATTCACCCTATGTATATATATCAATGATTTTTGTAATGTAATCTTCAACGTAAACGTACACTTACATTCCGACACTGTGAAAATTTATTTCAACCAACTTATTGGCTTAATAGAGGACTGTACCCATCATATGAACTGTGGTTTTTCGTATAGGATTTGAATATCTTATACCTTCCTGCTGTAATCCTGAATACTTAGTGGCATTGTTCTTTCTTCTGAAGAAAGATATCGAGATTCAAGAATCTCGCAAATGGTTAGTTCATCCCAGCCGGCTGATTGTATGAAATTATAAATAGGCTCGCAGGTAGCAGGTCGAAGATCTGTTTCATGTAGAGTTTTTTGAAGAAACGACAGCGAAGACAATAGATAGTTCCGAACATGTAAATACACAGGAAATGTAACACTCTTGCATTGTGAGTTACTATAGTCAGTCAGTCCCATCCATCCTATTTAGATGCTCATACTGAGAGAGTGATATCCGGTGATAATGTTTGCCAAGGTTTTAAGGACGAATTATTGAGCTTTTCTGTGTTTTTATTAGGTTTTCTTCATAGTTCTTTGGATTTTTTGTCCGTGACATCATCGGCTCAGAGTCTAATAGATATGGTACGATGAGACTGCACAGAACCATTACTTCCCTAAAAGCAGCTTTACTTTTCCTGTTTTTCAAGTGTATTTTCTAGCTAAGTTTTTGTCTAGAACAAATCCTAGATATTTCAGCCTCTTTTTTTAGTTTCAAGCACGCAAAAACTACATATTATCAAAACAACCAGGTCACCTAGGTATCATACTACTCTTTATGTCCGCCGGGTTAGTATCGACAAGAGATCGTCTGTAATGAGTAAGTACTTATAATAAAGATTAATAGGTTAAAGATTAAAAGATAAAAAGCGGCGGGGGGGGGGGGATTCTGTACTCTACTTCGAAACTTACCGCTCAGATCAGCAAATATTTTCCTGTTGCTTTATCATAGGCGGGATGGATACAGTGTTTTACTATAGATTGATTAACACCATGTTTATTAGAATATTTGAAGCCATACATATATGTACAAAAAAAAAATCAGCGTAGAGTGCTTGGAAAGTAAGCTGCCCCTATCTACGGGTTTTCCTTTTATATAAGCGTCCTGATGGAGTAATAATAATAACAGAAATATAACTTCTCGAGAATTTTACTCCTGAGACTCAGTACTCGGCGTACTCATTACCCAGTACTTGCGTACTCTTTACCCATAGTACTCCCATAATACCCAAGACAGACTTGCTCCATATTGACAAAATTTTTAATTAAATGGAGTCAAATATGCAGTTTTTTTTACACAAATGAAATCCATCAAGAGCCCACTTGTAACATTTCGGTTTATTTTCAAATACAGCAAATTTCACTGCAGTAAAAGTGCCACCTACCGTCATTAAAATGAAGTGAATTTATTGTAAAGTGAATAGTTTTTCCAATAAAGTCAGCAGTGACAGCCATCAGCTGATGATCATTAATGAAATTTCTTTGCAGCTTTCTTCTTTTTTTTTTTGTTTCCTTCAACAACAAAAATTATCTTCTATTAAATACTTTGCAACTACAGCAAATACTCGTAAATTAAATTAAATTATTAAACTCTGCCCTAATCTTTACTTACAGTGAGAAACTTTCAATGACACTTCAAATGACAGTTCAATTTTGTCCCCAGTCTGCCTGCCACCTCTTCATTTTCTTGAAATTACTGAATTTCAAATGAAGTCATTATGGAGACAGTCTGTCTACAGAATTAGACTTCATTTCTTAATGTACTTGTTCCAATGAATAAATTAATCTTTTTGATAGATCACTTTAAATTAAAATAATCGATTTATTGCTTTAGTAGAAAAAAGTAGGAGTATCTCTTCGCATAGAGATAGAACATAAAACAAACATAAAAACAGAGCCTTCTTCTCATACTTCTTACAAATTGAGACTACAAAAAGTGCACTTACCTTCAGAATCAACCCACTTGGGAAACATATAAAAATGACGATAACTCAAGTTCGCATTAAATGTTTACTACCTGCAGAGTAGGTATTTGTAGTTTTGCACTTAGGTTTTCTAACGATAAATAAAATCCCAACTGTATCCATTAAAGCTACGCAAAACTTAAAAGACGTAGTCAGGTAGGAGGGTGTGGTATTAACAAATTAATCGTGCCGGCCAAGTAACGAGTTCTTGAGATAACACGAAGTAGTTTAATGAGCTTGTAAATAAGGTAAAAAGACTAAAGTGCTATATATAGAGACACCGATTTCTGCCTATGTACTATGATGGCTTGGATAAAACTAATCTGGGAAAGAAAGATATTAAGCAATTTATGAAAGTAAGGGAAGAAAATAGCTCAATAATCACAAGAAATTCCATGTCTACAACAGGTGTACGACAATTTGTAACCTTTAGTGTGTAGGTATACAAAGATGGAAGTCTAATTGAATGACGCCTATGATAAAAAGAGGCTGGGTTAGATTGTGATAATGGGTTTAGATATGGTCAGTTGACTTTTTGTGTTCAAGATAAATTGTTCTGAATAGAATTTACGTACAGTATTTATACGTGACTTAAAAATAAATATTTTAATCAAATACAAGGGGCCGACGAAGTTATATATGGATTATGGTTCGACAAGTTATATTATGTCTAATGCAATATTTTTCAAAGCATTCCGTTGAAATGCTCTTGAAAATGGAAAATTTTACTTTTGTTTACATTTAGACTTTGAATGAGATAATGCTACGGAAAATTTCAAGTTGTTGTCTCTTTAAATTATCTGTTTTATCAAGAAGGAAGAGCCAAAGGTTGTGGAACGTTTGAAATGAATTTCTGTCTAAAACTGTCAAGTAGCTTTTTCTTTTTAATGAGTTTTTCTTTCTTTCCACCTTAAAACGGGGAGTCAAATTAAAAATATTCAACGCATAGGAAGTTTTGCGTTGACAGGTAAATACAAAATGTATAGGTATATGCTCGTTATATAGAGGGAGAGTTCGATTAATACCGCATGCAACTCTCTTGGTGCTAAAGTTAGTCGAATTTCTATTTTTCGTCGCAAATGCGTTTGGATTAATCTGAAACTTGGTAGATTGTTCTGTTGTACGTATACGAGAAATTTGTTGTGTACCTTACGATACCAAATGTCTTTTCGTACCTTTTTAATAAGTTTAAGGTCGTCTTAATATGCGTAGCCATGATTTAGGTCTTGTGGAAATTCTATTAATCAAATGTTTCTAGGATTGAAAGTTTGCACTCTATGGCATCATTAATGACTTGAATGGCAATTTCGTATTTACGACCGATGCTTGTTTTCCTTTCAATGTTACTTATAACTTACATAAAATATTTTGTGGGTTTTATTTCTGCCAGTCCATCTCCCTTTCTTTCTAACATCTTTCTTCCTATATTATATTTCTCTCCTCCTCCTCTTCCCCTACCCTGCCCAAATTCCGCCAAGTCCGCCCAGTCCGCCCGACCAATTCTTTTCTCTATTTCCCCATGTATGCCCCAGAGATTGTTAATTTATTAATTTTAATGGTGCATCAACTGACAAGCAGATGTCGTTACCTTACTGCCAGCTAGACTTCTTCATTTTTTTTATGAAGAATCCATTCTGGAATTACCAATGATGAGGTTATCAATCATATTTCGTCATTTGTTGATCCACCGTGCTCTCCTTTAGAAAAATCTCTACGTAACAGAATACTGATTCTTATTTCCTTTGATATATTTCAAGTGATCCTTTCTACTCTATATGACCCACAACTCACTAAATCCGAACAATTTAGAGCTTTCCGATTGTTAAAAAAATAAAAGTTCTGCGAATCGTTTGTTAAATAACTAAAATTTCTAAATAAATATTATAAAATGTTTGTTTTTACGAAGTTGTTTATAAAAGTGCGAAACATTCATAAAATAACATTTTATTGTGTATTTCCGTCAGTCAGATGAATTTCTAAAGTTTTCCAAACAAAAGCTTATCGAAATAAAAAAATGCGTCACAGTATCTTTCATACAGTAGGAGAGCTCTGTTAAAATTGTTAAATGATTAGGATGCTTCTGTAATGTGACTATTCTTTTTCTTTCAACTGCTTTCAATAACAGAGTCCATTTTTAATGCTAATAACCCAGTCAGTATATCATTTGACCTTGGAAATGTTTCGGTGTCTACAATCTTTAGAGCGCTTATTAGAAGATGGAGGATGTACTGTAGAGTTGTCGGGATTTTCGGTTGGTTGCGTCCGACGCCATCTTGTAAAATGTGTCATTGGCAGTTTTATTCGAATAACTCGGAACCACTTGAAAAGCTAAGATCAAATCTAAAAAGACATTGTAAAAGTTTTCAAAAGAACTACAACTTTAACAAAATACAAGGCGTTTCGTACCGCAGCTGGAACTAATACTCATCAGTACGGCTAGTTCCTGTCTGCTGTGTACGCCTGAAAAGAAAATGCTAATCTGACCCAGTATATGAACTCAGCTAAAATTCTGAGTATGAATTATATGAATTATATTATATTTGTACTCAGCCATATAGACTCTAGGAGGACCAGCCAAATTTATAGAGAAAAGCCATAAAGACTTTTCGAAAAATGTTATCAATTTAAAAAATTGATTACGAAATTTGTTGCAAAGGCTGCAACACAAATGTAGACGAACAAAAAAGAAGCAATTTCGGGGAAAAATTGAAATTAAGGAGAGAAATAATTAATAAACATTCATCTTATGAAAAAAGTGCTCATGAATAAAGTTGTAGTAATAGTACTTTTGAAAATCATTAAAACACCTTCGAATAAAACTGCCGGCAACACACTTTCCAATATGGCGACGAACGCGACGAACCGAAATTCTCGACAACTCGACAGTAAGTACATCATCCATCTTCTAACAAGCCCTCTAAAGATTGCCGACATCGAAGAATTTATTGAACAATCATTTCAATGAATGACAGCAAAACGTTCAAACATGTCCTGGAAAAAATATCTTAAATTAAATACTTTGCGAATACCGTCCTAAAAGGCACCATGGGCATTCACAAAAAGTTTATATAATAAAATAAAAAAATCGGGAGAAATATTAAGACTTTCGGACACTTCAACATAACAAAGTGGAATGCCCATTTTAGGCCCGACATCAACAGACATGAGAGATGTCTAAAACGACGCATTATGATAATCTGAATATATTTTATTAGGGAGGGGGGGGGGGGGGGGGTGTTAATGCTTTATCTAGTACATTTTGGAAAATCTAGTACAGAATCTAATTCCTTAGATCCTTAGAAGAAGTTTGAGTACCCACACTCCTATACTCGGAGGATTAAATAGCTATTTATAGTCATTCCCATACTCACATTTTTAGTTCTTCCCTCTTTTTTATTCGAACTGAGGTACTTGATTTTTCGCACCTTAGATGGGATCTAACTCGGTAGGGTTATGTCCGATCGGGGGAGGGGGGGGGGTTGTTCACATACGGTATGTTGCATATCAAATTACGAGTACTATCGGGTGGTGTACTTTCTTCCCGATTCAGAAAACTTTCTCGGGAATTTTTGCTGCCGGAAAACCCATTTCATGCACTTGTGTCACATACACCCCAGTTACTACATTTCGCTCATATTTTTGCAGTTCTTCTTTCCAATGGCCATTAGTGCTCCTGTTGTGAACATTTTTCTCATAGGAAGTCATTTTCCACGACGACGCACCAATTCCGCACAATCCCGATAAGTAGAAAAGTTCACTTTTACACCCAAGAAAGTCACTCAAGCTATATTCGATCGCCAAAGCTTTCGCCCCCTTAATTGAAATAAATATTGTTAATAAAATATGTTTAGAGTGTCATAATGCATGGTTTAAGACATCTCTCATGTCGGACCTTAGATTATCTGAAAACTGGGCATTCCTCTTTCTGCACCACCTATTAAGACCCACCCTTGTATACATTTCTCGTTGTAAAAATATTTTACTCCAGTTTAAAGAAATGTTAAATACGTAACCCGACAAACGAATCGGTAGTTAAAAAATTTGAATATCTGCATTGGGTGGGAGTAAGTTTTTCCTATCTATTTCCACTCCCTTATTGCGACAGATTCGAATATTGAACTAATCAAAATTTAATTGAAAGGACTTCATAGAAAGATGTCAGAGAAATTGCTATTTTTTTCATAAGAATCTATTTTTAGAATTTTTATCATGATGCCGATTCTACGCGGAGAACCACCTGTTTTCAAAGAAATTTGTTTTCCCACTTTAATCATATTTTCATAGTTCTAATACCTATGGCATTTCTAAAATGTCGAAGTAAAATTTTTATGTAATCTTTTTTTCGACTTGGTAGAAATTAAATATTTAAATATTGAAAATTATAAGCCCACAGACTGATTAGATATGCACGATGGCCACTTGATGACAAATAAAGAGCACCATTGAAGTGTTCGCTATTTTCTTTTTCATATATGTACATATGTATGTAATCCAAACAAGTCTCTTAAGAAAAGTGTAGTTTGAAGTAGTCGTACATTAGCACCTTTAAATAAGTCACAAAAACAACAACAACAACGACTAAGTATTGAAGAGATGTCAACGCTCAAAATCGCATGTCGCCGTTGAAATTTGTTCTAATGAATCTGCAAATATTTGCTCTTAAGTTGTGTCCCTCTTTCACACCAGAAAATATTTTCTATTGACACATCACGCTGCTCAACAAAATGAAAGAATTTTTGTTGTTGTGTTGTTGTTGTTATTGTTGTACGCATGCGTAGTAAATTTAGTTCAAACTCGTACACATTTCCGTATTCATATTTATCGTAATTGCATCAAAAATGTCATCCATCCATGTTAAAAGTAATTATTTTCACTCAATTGCAGAACGATTAACTTTCCTCCAGGGGGGTAGGGTGACTTAAGCAACCCACTTTCCTCCATTAACAATATTTAAGTTGTTTGCGCATGCTTAACTTGGACTGTACATGCATTACGCTATCACAAGTATGGTTTACTTTATTCATTTATTCATGAGAGACACTTGTTCTGTCTGTCTGTCTGTTTGTCTGCCTGTCTATGGAAGCTTAAAAGGCAACCACAACGCCTCTCGTGTCGTCCAAGTGAGAAAATAAAACAAAAGGAAAAGTCAATGGAGGAATGGATTTCTTCGCTCATGAAGTGATGTCATTTATGTCAGTTTACTATAGAAAAACTAGGCCTATACTGCGCCCCTGCGCGATTAGAGTTTAACTTTAATAAGGTTCTCCGATGTGATGTGATGCGATCGAATATGCGACCACGCATGAATAATGAACTTCATTGCAACGATTGTCGCCGTCGTCGACATTGCATAGTGACAGGAATGAGTAATGCCCGTTGAAGGGTATACCACTCTTACTATACTATTTCAACCAAGTTACATATATATGGATGGTGGGTTGGAGAAGGGTGGATGGTGAATGTCTTAATGAAATCCGCAAAATGAAAAGTTGTCAGTGCTCATATCAAACAACAGAAATCGCGATTGATGTTGTTTTATCCAGATAAATTGCAATAATTTCTTTGAATGATGATTGTTTTGCGATGAGCCACTATTATATTCTCTAGATGGATGTACTACATACATTTATATGGATATAGATAGAATGATGTCGGTGAACTCATGCTGCAACTTATTGCATAATATGCATTGGCTTAGCTATGTGACATAATTGATTTAAGTAACTTGCGGCCAGCGCAGAATTGTAAGAACATATTTCTCATCTGGGAGATAAGAATTCTAGACATTTTGCGGTCTCCATTTCTGCTGTGTTTGATCATTAACAACTGTGCGACCAGACCACCGCCTTTTAATATATATATGTAAGTACATGTATATGTATATAAGAGGTTAAGAAAAGTTTCTCGAAATGATTATAAGAACTAATTTAGCGGTTTACCTTCTGTCCATTCATAGAAGTTACTTCCTCATCTTGCCTTTTCTATTGTGACATTCATATAGTACGTGTCTATATTTTCTAAGCTCTTTCTAATATGCTCCACATCTTTGGCGAAAGCTTTTCTTCATTAACACTTTTGCTACACAGGTAACTTTTCAAGTAGCACACACAAACACACACTAACATACAGTAGATTGTGTATTAACTTATAACTACTGATTATTTCTGTCACGTTTTTTACATATAATATTGTTGAAATGATGACAGATATTAATTAGAAATATAAGAACGTGTCTCTCTTTCTCTCTCTCTCTCTCTCTCTCTCTCTGTTTACATACGTCCAATATATATATGATAAGCCCTATATTCCATAACTTTTACTCTTGCGGTTCAGTCATCCTGAACAGTGTGAAGAAGAAATTTATTTATATAGGATTTATCTGCACACACATTAAATAACTCCTCTCCTTCTGTGTGTGGTGGTAATTATACATCCAGGTAATGGCAATATGCGATTAAATTCTATGAGAAATCTTCTCTGGAATGGCCTTAAGAAAGTAGATCTAAATGAGTTACCTTTATATTAGTCGAAAGGGAGCTCATTTGTAAATTACATTCTATATTCATAGAGATATTAGGCCAAAGGAACAGAAGCCCCCAAAAGTGTGATTAGGTCGAGCAAAAATGTATGTATGTATATACAAGGAATGGACTGTTAAGGGACTCTCTTAGACTTCCTGTCGTAGATTACGTGTTTATATTAACTGCAAGTCACCTCATCTGAACTTGGAAACTTTATTTCCCGAGAGGAGTATTAAGGAAAATATTTCTCTTAAGGTATATCAAATTCGTAAGTTTTTTGCCTGAACAGATTGGATGGGGGGTTAAAAGTTTTTTCTTTTTTTTTTTTTAAAAAAAAACTTTTCCTGCCACTTAACAGTAAAAACAGGAAAAATCTTAAATATATTCTGTTTATAGTAGGGCTTAGTATTTGTAATAAATTGGCTATTACAAAAAGGGAGAGGCGAAACGTGCGTTGTAATGATTTTATTTTGCGGTAGATTCTAAATTTATTAGAGAGGAAAAAAGTTGACGTTAGCTAATTTTCAATTTTACGTGTCATCACTTCCTGATTAAGTATACTCTCTAACTACATTGATGACATATTGTTTGAATTAAATTCAAATTCATAATGAAATATTATTCTAAATTCTCTGAATCCTTATCATGCTAATAAATGGTAGGGAAAACTTTATCGTAGAAATTTAAGTCAATGTTGTCGTATTATGTAAGCACGTTCAAAGTCAATATGATAAATGACTGAATGATCAGTACTAAAAAAGAAAAAAAGAAAAAACATCGCTATATAACTAAGAAGAATGATAAAAAGATTTGTTTTAAAATTTGATCATTTAAAATGTTTTTAATAGATGTTGGTTGTAGCCTCACCTAAGACTTATGGGTTGAAATTGAATACTACTTAATAAGCCTGGATATTACTGTAAAAGGTATAAAAGGATATTCTGCTAGAGCTGTACCAATGTAATTCATCGCAGAGAGGTCTAACAGAGATCGGCATGATCATTTAGGGTGGGATCACTGAAATGGTTGACGCGATGGAAGCATCCAATAGTAGACATCAAAATTTAGGAAAAACTTAGTGTTTCCACGCGTCTGCGCTACGAACATTTTTTGATATTTATTTTTAAATTATTGCCCTAAAATTGTGGTTTTGATAAGTCATTTTTAGTGATGAAAAGGACTCCCTTTATATATAACAATGTATCTACAAAATGGATAGAAAAAGGGTCCCACACTATATACATATTATGCCTTTGGATATTTTTACTAAGTGGTGGCTCTCTTTCTGCCGTGAATTTATAGAAAGATTTATAAAACTAATAAATGTTAGCAGCGCCGTCATGCGGAAACATTAATATTTATCCTCCACTTATATAATTTTTTTTCATAGCTTATTCATAGCTATTAATGCACATTCGTTGGGTGAATGTAACTTGGGCAGCCTGTATACCTACATATGGGGTCCTAAAAAAAAAAATCTAAATCTAAATTCCAAAAACTGTAATTCAGACTGCAGCACTGCTTGTGTATGTGCTACCACTCGGAATAATTTTTTCGTAGCAAAAACGTGTGTAGCCAACCTTGACATAAATGTATCCAAATCTGACTTTGATTTTGGATTCATATGCACCTACACATTTTTTTTCAATTTTCATAGTAGGAGTATAAAATATAGGTGGGTACTCTTTTAAAAAATAACAGGCCCTAACATCGCAACTAAAAAAAACAAAGAACAGCAGTTCACAAATTCCTACAACCAAAATATACATTTATAATTCTTCTAAAAATTAAGTAGTACAAAATAACATCCAATTTTGAAGTTTGAATCCAAAAAGTTGTTATCGTTGGAACTAAACTCTTCGCAGCTATTATGGAATCTATGGTTTCAATTTTGAAAGAGTTTGATTTGTTTTTTTTTTGTTTTTTTGTAGTGAAAATTCAAAGTTGGTAAAATTTTTTTCGACATATACAATACAATACCCTTATTTCTGGATTTGTACACAAAATCAAGGATCTTATAAATAGTACAATATTAAAATGACGTCGTATTAAATTGGCAATTAATATATAACTAATACAAGATAAGAAATATGTAACATTAAAAATAAGAGTTAGTCAATTTTTATTCAAAACAGTGACTTACTATGATTAGTTAAACTACGTTAATCAACGCCAGTATAAAATAAGAAAAAGAAAAAAGATACTAAAATAAGACAACTTAGATAAATAAAATCAAAAAACAAAAGATAATAATATAACTGAAATTTTTGGACCAAATTCAAAAATGTAGCAAATGTATTCGAAATGTTCTAGCAAAAACCTTTTAATTTAATAAAATCGTAGTAAATTTGCTACGATTGTAATTAAGTGGCAGCACTGCATAAAAAAAAGAAAAGAACAAAATTTACTCTGTTGAAATGAAAAGATGAATTTAGGTTTAGTTACGTTATAAACGAAGTCTTGGATTTATTATTATTTAGAATTCCGATGGAGAATCCTGCAAACATAATCCCGGAAAATACTTTTTGTACTAAATTCTCGATTATAAAATTCTGCAAAACCTAATCCTTGAGAATGAAATTCTAAATAACAAAGTTCTCGAATATATTTCTTCGAATTTTTGAAAAAAGGGAAATGAATTTTTCCAAGTTTGCAAATTCAAATATTTTCAAGGATTCTGAGGTTATTTATTTCGGAAATTCAAAATACATAATCCGATATTCGGGATTTTAAATTCTAGGATTTCGAGACTATCTCATATATATTATTTGGACTTTTTTCCGGGATTTTATATTGTGAGATTTCGTGTTCGGTAGATTTTGAAATAATCCATTATTTGCAATTAGGCGATTTCAATGCTATTTTTGTTTCCAACAAATGGAATTTTTTCCTCTCGTTAGAAATTTAATTTATTATGGTTGTCACCTCACTTCAAGTGATACGACTATGTAAAATTCATAGGAACGAATGGAAACAAAGTAGAAGAAACAGATTTTACCTGAAAATTTTAGTGAGAATTGTCGACAGAAAAATGAAAGTTGAGAGCTCACCGCACATTTGGTTTGCTAGGTGCTACTATGAATTTTACACATTCATGTCACTTGAAGTGAGGTGAAGTGAGCTTCCTATACCAATTCTCATTTTTTCCGTCATTCGAAAAAAGTAAATGTGGACTACATATTCCAAGGGAGTTGGGCAGACGTACCTTCCAACATGATGGTCCGCATATTCCGTTATGGTTTTCTTGAGATTTAAAGTTCGGAATATAGCTTTTTGTGGTTATTAAATAACCCCATCTAAATATACTTGGCCACTTAATGTAAACGTTAAGTCTGTTTCCCTCTTAACTAAATTTATAGGCCTTTATTTGAAACAAAATATTTACATGAGAAGCATGCATAATCAGGGAGCGAAGCGATTATAACGATTCCGGACCTGCTCCAGTTGAAACGAACCTAATTCCAGAGCGGAGCAATAGTCAGAGCAATTGACTAGTAGTAATCAGATAAAATATATCAGCTCCGGAGCGTTATAGAGGCAAAGCTGATTCTGGAGCGCTCCGATTTGGAGCTATTTGATACAATATTTTTTTCTGACTGCTCCGCTCCAGAGCAGATTAAATAGGAAAAATGATCATTCACCTCCTTCACAGAGCAGAAAAAATTTCCGTTTATTTGCAGAGAGATTTGCAGGAACAATTTTTCCTGACTGATCCACTCTGACACTCTGTGCACAGTAGATCCCCCTCTATCAAATACATATCCTTTCCGGTTTCTTTTTATTTTACTGCGATGGAGATTTCAATAGAAATGTAACACTCTAGTTTCGATTTAAATGTATACGAATTAATTGGATGTCATTGCAATTTTTATTCCACTGTGTATAAGTAGAAGTTCGAGTACAGTTGTCATTGAGATTGAAAGAAGAGGTTCGGTACAATTCAAACAGGTGTCCATTTAACGTGAGTAGTACTATAGTGGTGTACATCTAGTGTACAACGCAGGCAGTACTTAATTTTTTCCCCAAACATTTCTTTCTTGACGTAGAGCGGTATGGATGTCAATTTAACGCTCTCCTCAATGTTAATACTCTAGTTGAGCTTGAAGGCCAGTATTAAATCTAACTAGATATTTGATTTAAGCTTTCAGCACAAAGCAACTGCCGTTCAGTCTAGGGAGATTGAACGTAATGGTTAATCTGCTCTAATCTGTATAAGTAGGATTAGGGTCCTATACAAAAATTTCAAAATTTTCAGGATCAAGGATTTTCGAGTAAATCCGTTTGCATATCGAAAAACGCAATGTGCGAAAATTTTCAACTTTAAATGTAGTACCTACCTACTAAAAAGCTGGAAATTTGTCATTATTTCATTTTTTACAAGTAATTATTAATTTTTTATTATTATAATTCTGGCGAAGTAGTGTTTTTTGTTTTGTTTTTTTAATAATTTTCGGTAACGAAAATATTGAAGAAGGTGTTTTACAGTCTCAGCGTATTCCTTTTTCGATGCGTTCGTAATCAGGGATAAATTTTAAATAATTAATATAAATGATAAATAGCAGCGGTCTAAGATGGCTGCCTTGTAGCATACCAGATCAGAAGTATTGTGAAGTATATTGGAGAAAATTCTTGAGTAAGATTAGATAAGTGGTTTTTATTATTCTGATAGTAACCCCATTGACAAGTGACACAGCTGTCTTAAATTCATCGGAACGAAAGGATCAAAAGAAGAATAGGCAGATTTTATACTGAGAAATTCTGAGAATTTTTTCTAGAATTGTCGATAGGAAAAAGCCGACGAGAATAATAGTCACTGCATATCTCTCCCTATCTTTGCTGTTCCTGGCGTCGATTTTAAATTTAGTTTATTTGGTGTTCCTATGATTTCTACACAGTCTTCTCATTTAAATGATCTGACTATCAGAATAAGGTTCAAATATCTGCTTAAGCAATTCAGAAAAAAAAAAGTTTGAAATTAACAAAAATATTATTTGTGATCAACGAAAATTGTGATAGTAATTTTTTCTGGCGACTTACTTACATAAATCAGTGAATATCATTTGATTTAGGGATTTTCAAAGAATGGAGTTCAAGGGAACCATTCTATTCAAAAGGTTCAAAAGGGAAAAAAATAGAACCCTTATAAGACCGTTCGAGCGTCCGTCTGTCTGTCTGTCACAGATATTTTTCTCGAAAACGACGTGATATTGGAATTTGAAATTTGACAGAATGTTAAGTTAAGTCTTCGTAACACGCACATATTTCGACCATCAAAAATACGACTCGTTCCCAACCTTTTCTTGACCGAATTATTTCTTCTTCATCTTGATCCTTATTTATTATAAATCGAACATTCATTTCTTTAGTAAAATATTGAAACAAGCAGGGAAATAAAAAGATTTTTCTTATTTTAAATTTTACCAATAATTTCTTTGCATTTTTTTCATCTTTCTCTTTCATGCGAATCATTAGAGCTTCTGATGACAAAAATATAAAATTATCTCATGACAATTCAATGAACAAGCAAACGACTTTTATCCTACATCAGAATATACCGGTCCCATTAAGACTTTTATAAAATTCCAAAGATGTTGGTATATTAAAGCGGTCGGCTATACATAAAAATTCCACAGAAATTTCATATTGAACTCTCAGGAGGACATGCAAACACAGAAGAATTCATTTAAAAATCATAAACTCATTACTTTATAGGACGTCATTTGGCATATTAAAATTCTTTTATTTTTTTCTCTCGGTGAGTTTTAGCGGAATGTTTTGTACAAAATAACAAGACCTCGCTGATTTGTCTTCATTCCTAGAGGAATAATTTCACAGAAACAAATCTCAGTGGAATGCTAATGTTCTTCTCTTTATATTATTCCATCGTGTACCTCCTTACACACTTAAGGATATTTTGTCGTCGAGACTTAAAGAGATTTTCTTCAAGGAATAATGATAAAAAAAAAGAAAAGAAAAAGAAAAACACAAAATATTTAATAGATGCTTGGACAAGGCGTTAACTCAGTCAGTTGAATCGGAATGGAACCCCTACTTTAGTCATAACGACTCTTGCCAAGAATGAAATTCAATTGAAGAGATCTTCCGAAATTGAATTAGTGTCCCCCGTCGTGTTGACAAAGACTTTGTGAGGAAAATGCACGCTATGCTGCTCGAGTTACCTGTCTACCATAGTAAAATATTATACAGAGAGGAAATATCATAGTAGAAACAAGGATTATGAAAATTGAGCTAGTACTATGTGAGTCTTACTTTTGCTTCTCTAAAGTTGACGGAAGATCCATAAATCCCTGTTTTATTAGACAGAATTATTCCTCAAAGTATTCCTTTCTTCTGACTTCATGTATAGACGAGGGTATAACAAAATGAGAATATTTATGTGGAGGCGCTAAATTAAACTCTGAATTCAGTGAGCAAAGCCGTATTCAAAATGAAATTTGTATATGTAGAGGAGAGACAACTGTATAGTAACCCGATACAATGGTGGAACATTCTCAAACCAAATAGCGCTATTGTTTCCTATGTGCTCGTCAGTCGAGTAATATCTTAATGCTATCCAGAAGTTCTGGGTAAACTGAAATAAAGATAAGAATAATCTAGTGGCACTGAATATTTCAAATTTCATTTGGTTTTAAAGGCCCCAGGGTCGGTCGGTTTGCCTAAGCATAGTCGAAATAATTACTTTCTCTACGTTCGTTTCTTCTAATGGAGAATTCTTGTAATATAAATGTTGCCAAAAATCCCACACAGAGATTTCAAGGGGGTCTTAAGTGTAATTATTAAAGCGAGAAAAAGAAGGAAGAATTTGTTTTTAATTAGTTAATTAAAAAAAATATATATATTGTATATATGATTCATTTCACTGCTTATGATTGAGCTAAATTTTACTATAAAAACCTTTTAAATAGTTCAAGGCAGTATGGCTGTTGTGGAAATAATTGCGTACCCTTGAACAACAGATGAGATTATATCTTATTTGGAGTTTCTTTTATGTTGTGATTTTTGATTCTGTCCTTCCAGACTGGTAAAAGTGGCTCATTTGTCAGCCGAGAATTGTATGATCATGTCACATGCTTAGGCTTTAAGTATAAGTATTTTTTGAGGAATATAGTCTCATACTACAGTTCGACAGATGGAGGGACCGCAAGAAAATTAATACAAAAATTTCATCCAAAAAGGAGTAATACGGTTAGGGACGAGAACAGAGAACTTATTACAAGCATCAATGACACCCTAAAAAAAAATTTGACAAGATCTTAAAGAGTTCCCGTCTGTAAAAGGTTAAAAAGCTTACGGTATTTGACAGCTGACATCTAGTAATAAAAATAGCCCCCCTTTTTGTTTTGTATGTTTTGTATTATTTCACTCGAATATCTTTTATCTAATTATTATTCTTTGATGAACCATTTTACATTGAATCAATCGTCAAGAATACTTGTATGTGAAAGTCCGATATTTTTACTTAAATTGGTAATTTCTCGTCTAAACTTCACTTAGTATTCATATACCCACATATGTATGTACATCTTCTTCCTTGTTTCCTCCTTGCCAATTATTATTAGCTTTAAAAGGAATATACATGGCTTTCCCGCACTTAGATACAAACATTTTGCAGTGTGATAGAATTGATCAAAACCTTCCACCTTCCTTCCCTAATCCTTACAAATTATAACTTGCCTTGACAAAAGATCTATCACCATGCGAGAGATTTTTATCTGAGTGCGGGACACCCTATACTGTATATGCCTGACTAATATTCAAAAAAGTATAAACGAGCTCTCTGCCCGAATATCATTTCCTTTGACGGCTGACTTGTTCCTAAAAATTTGTAAGAGCTTAGATAACTGAAAAGTTTTTTCTTAGGAATTTTAGTCGGACATTTTCTTCTAAAATTTTATGCATTGTTGGTGGTAAAGTAAAGCCAATAATAGACTAAAACAAGGTAGATAAGCATTCATTTTTTTTAAAGGTAATTTACTAGAAAAATTTATACGCAGTACCGGCGGTAGGCAACATGCACTTGTACTTCCCCGGTCCGCTCTAAAAAATTTCACCGTCGGCTCTCTCACTAATGACCGAGCCGGTGCTCGTGTTTACTTTTTTGAACCTTTCATTATGTTGGAGTACTCACTTGGAAGGCACATCACTGTTTTCCGGCCTGAAGTTTTCGCCATGGCAATGACACCAAAGATAGCCCTTGATATGGAGAGCAAGGAAAGAACATTGCAATCCTTTTGGATAGTCAGAGAGCATTGATGATTCTTAAGTAACCCTCGAATAACATCTAAGTTACTGGGAGACTGGTGGTCATCTGTCGATAACTGTGTATCCTGAGCAAGGTGACCCTTCTTTGGGTTCCTGGATACATGGAGATCATGGAAAATGAAAGGGCTGACATTCTAGCCAGGTCTGGCTCTGGTTCTCCTCAGGGATCGGGTCTCTCATCAAAGCGGATGCTCGCATAAGCAGAGATTTGTGAACCTGACTATTTTCAGGTGCCAAAACTTTCACTTGATGGGACTAATAGGAATTTCTCTGACTTTCTTTTCTGGCTCGGAAGGAAATAATGCAGAGTTGTGGTTGACATCACCACCGGCCACAGCTCACTTCACGGTAATCTAAGAAGGATTGGAGTTGTCGACAGCCGGTGTCTGTTCTGCTTGGAAGAAGAGTTTGAGATATCCGAACACTTTTTGTTTGCTTGTCCGATCTTTACCCAGAATAGGCTGAATACGCTTGATTCTGCCCACCTATCTGTGGATGAGCTAAAAAGCTTACCTAACCTAGACCTGATGTGTTTCATTAAGAGGTCAGTAGAATTTTGGTGAGAGGAATTCTACAATGGGGCGGCCTGACCTCCGTGCTTATAACCTCTTGCCTCCCGCCTTTAATATAAAAAAATATGTATGTACCTATATATTTATGTATGTATATACATATATAATAAGCAACAAATCCACAACACGGCTATATCTTTTTCGTGAAGTCTGTAATCAATCATTGACTTAGTTATCAAAATATAGAAATGACTTAAATTATTCAAAACTTTTATACTATGGTTAACTAACTAATTACTTGCACTATCTATATTTTACAATAATTCTTATGTTTAATATTTTTTATATTTCTTTCTTTTTCCAGGTAAGATAATTTAAGATAATTACGAATGAACGAAAGCGAGATGAAAAAATTACAGGTATGCTTGAAATATTATTTATTAAAATTGCCATAAAAGTGTTTTATAGTATGTTTTATAAAATGACAGTGACTTTTGAAAGTCAACATCTAGTCATTACAGTCACTTGGCCATTTTAAAACAGACTAAAAGACTTATCCATGTCAAGAGTTTGATTTGTTTGCATTGTAATAGCCTGAAATACAGTCGTATTTCTTTGGAGGAATTCGCTATCTTAATTCATCCAGGCTATAATAAGGAAGAAAGCTGTTTTTATGAAGTAGTTGGGGTAGTGTACGGTGTAAAGTACCTATAATTGTTCTTTGCGGAATTTTTTTATGTCATCCCTCGTCAAGTGCAATACTCTTTAATTTAGCACGAATTAAGAAGTTTTAACCATGCTGGAGTTCATCTTAGTTCATCTATCTCAAATACTTAGTGTAAGAAATGAATGCCCCTAAATGTTTTCTAAGTAGTTATCTCGGAGAGTTGGATTTTTTTGTCTTTACAGAAATAATTGGGGCTTCTCTCGAGGATAGCACCAAAGATTCCGGAACATTTCAATCTGAAAGCATGCCGAAATTACATAATACTCTCTCTCCACAACCTTGAGCGCCTATGTTTTCTCTTCAGCTTGGATTTACTCTTTCGAACCATTTGTTACAACACCTGTGATAATTCCTTAAAGTAGAGCTCTATTTTAACGAAGCCCTTATCAAAATAACAGATATTTAGTGTGTATGTTCCGGTTAAAATCGGTTCCGATATATTTAATTTAATCCACACATTCGAAATACGAATTGCTCATCATCTGATTTTGTACAGCTCCATATTTCGTTGAAGTCCTAAGGCGTAAATTTTGTGAAAGAAAATTTCGAAATTCGAACACACGCACACACACACGCGCACACACACACACACACACACACACACGCACACACACGCACGCACACACACACACACACACACACACACACACACACACACACACACACACACACACACACACACACACACACACACACACACACACACACACACACACACACACACACACACACACACACACACACACACACACACACACACACACACACACACACACACTTTCAGGTCGAATTAAATATAACGGCCAGATGACCGATTGGTTTTTCATTTTGTTCAAAATTCTCCTAAATCTTCGTCTCTGCCAGTAAATGCCACCAAAAACTGCAATAAACACAAGTTGTTATAATTTCGGAGAAGGGGAACGTGAGAGAGAAAGAAATCACGATTTTCGAAAAAATCGAAGTCCCGTTAAAGAAATAATTTTCAAATTTCAAAACTTTCAGAAATTAGCGTAAAATTTTTCATCTACAAATCTTAATTTTTGTATATGTTCACAATAGGTAAAGTTAGGGTTACATTAGGGATTAGGTTTTCCCTTCAATCCCCGCTAAAAAATAAATTAAATAAATATTTGCAATGCCAGATCACTCAGAATCAAATTACAGACTTTTTCGAACTTTATGGTTTTTATATTTTCGTATATATTTAATTTCGAAATAAATTCTAGGACGCGAATTGATTTTTAATATTTGTAAAATAAATACTAATAATAATAAATCTAATAAGTGGGAGGGGATCCGACTAATTTCCGACATATTTACCTGTGCAATCGGGAATTAACTTGTTTACTACAAAAACACAGCCAGACAGAAGAAGAAAATTGGAATGGCTCGATTTCATGGAGGAACAGTAATTATAATGGGCTTAAGAACGGACTTTTCAAGGTCTATAAACCATCGCAATCGGCTCTCTTCGTCCATTAGAAACCACAGGTCGCCTCGTTAGCGGGTATATCCGTATCGGGGGATAGTGCAATTGCATATGTATTTATGTGCTTGTGTTAGGATACAGGAGCACCGCTGGGACACTAGCTTTTCTTCAATTTGACCTCCAGTGGGTCCATTGTGCCATTTGATGGAATAACTTTGTAGCTCCCCACGCTTGAATACATAGATCATAAGGTTACCAATTAATTCTTATTAGCTATGTTTTTGTTGGCTAAACAGGAGTGAAAATTGGTTGAATTGTCCGATACTTACAAAAGCTTACGATACGCAGCTAATTCGGAAAAGGGTAGGGTGATGACAAGAGGTCCTACCTTCAACTATTCGATCACAAAAATATATCTAGTATCAATTTCTCATCTGACTGTTCATTTACTTTTATTTTTATTTATTTTTTATCAAACAAATAGAAAGTGTCAAGACAAGAGCAAAGCGGTAAGAGCTACGAATACAGTAAAAATATTAGAGCAAACATTTTAGAACCAAAATTTTACTTCATAATCAAATATCGTCCTTCATTTGACTTCGGGAGTAGTAAGCGGGTACACACACATATGTTTTTTTTTTGTCAATTATTTTGAACTTTTTGGTAGCTTCATGTCTCGTTAAGGTCTACAGATATCTTGTATATGTGTTAATTTCAAGCCCTAAAGGTTTTCTAGCTTTAATTAGATTTCCGGAACATCGCAACAGGACTTTCACATCAAAAGGTTAAAATTATCGATCTATTCGAGGAGTTGCTTATATTTACTATATCATTACATAATGAAATTATCTCGTATTTTGGGAAAAGAAAGTTTAACATCAGATTGAATAAAATCTATCGATAACTGCTTTAGACCTTTAGCGGATGTTAGAAATATTCAATCACTCCTATGAATCCTAATAAGGGGTGCCGTGCCGACCACTTTTGTAGTAGGTCCGTAATGTTCACAAGGAGTTTTGTATGCAAATTTCTTGCTCTTTTGGATGTCGGGTGATATTATTGCCTTTTTTCTTTACGGCAGAGTGTCTTGAACTTCTCCTTATATTCTTGCATATGCAAAGTTTTTTTCTAATTTTTCTTCTCTTGTTTTTTTTTCTTTTCCATATTGCCAGATATTTGCAGATATGAGCTCAGTGTAATTTAAGTTTTGTGTGAAATAAAACACATAGATCTTAGAAGATTGTTGATTTCATCTCTTCCGTACTACAATTTTATCCCTTAAAGTTTGTTCGCAATTCTCAAAAATTATTCTAGCAGGTATTCTTGTATTATGTTTAAGTCAATTAGTGGTCATTATTGAACTCAAGACTATCTGTTCATGCTTTTGTTTTTTCTTATGTGTCGAACACAATTTAGTCCTTTCAAATTGCAATCAACCATCATATAAAAATCACACACCCCACACCCCAGATAATAAAAAAAAAACTCGAACGATTATAAATATCGTCAATTTTGTGTATACATCCCCTCTTTAAAATATTTTTCCTATAAATCTAATTTATAAATAGGTCCTTATTGTTATCTCCTTTAAAAATTCGAATACAATCAATGGAGTGGAACAAATGTTTCAATATTAAATAGGTATACTGAAATTAAATGGAAATAATTATCAAGAAATCGGTTGCCTTCATTCTTCTAATGGGTAATTTTAAATCGTAATCACAAAACCTCTATTCACAATGATAATAATAAGTGCAGAATCAGACCACCTGGAGGGAGCACAATTTTCTAAATGGGGGAAATTGACGCCACACTGAAATATTTTCAAACAGCACTTAATTCCACAGAGAATCACTGAACAGGAATTAACTAAATATAATACAGAGAGCCAGACTAAGGCCCCTATTGTCGACGCTAATTACTTGCTGATGTAAGGCTCTAATAGCCCGTTTGTGAAAAATTACACTCAATTTCATCAGATGGCATAATTACACAGCCTACAAAAATACCACCACACAACAGCCAGATTGTGCGCCTTTCAATAAAAAAGAAGAATAATATCAGAGTCGCAGATCCCGTCCCATCCCAACCCATCCCATCCCAATATCGTCGTACAAGTTCAACCGGAAGATGAAATGTTATCGTTGAATTTATTTTCATTTTACAAAAAGCTCTAAAAAAAAAACATGTTAACGTGATGACTTCTAAGTTTATGGTCGAGTTCTTTCAATAGCGCCAATACTATGGCCCAAGGTACTGTGATCAAGTTCATAATCATCATTGAACTTTTTTTTGTGATAAAATTAATGTTCATACAAGCTTTAATTAATACAACAGCAAAAAAAAAGATTAATATGGTTTTTTCTATGTTGTTGTAATTGATATTTTATTAGTACGACATGGAAAATGGTTCAGAGCGAGCCGCGTTGTCGCTCTGAGAAATATCGGAATTTGGCTGCGGTTATATATTTTTAAAGATTTCTTGAGATTTTAATGGCAATTCAAGAAACATTCTGGAAGATCAATAAATAAATATTAAATTCTTTGAGGGGTGAGGGGCGATCATTTTTCTGAATATGACAATTTTTGAGTTTGTTATAAGTTAATGTAGTTTTTTCCCCCCAAGGCGCCTTGACACCATTTCATAAAATTTCAAGTAAAATATTGTCGAAGACATTGAGCTCATATTTCTAAAGAAAACTAACTCGTCTACATATTATCACATAAAATAACTCGCAATACCTCGTAACTGGCTTCGCACAGAAACAAAAAAAAAATAAATATATTTATAAAAAAATTATATATGTCTTATTCCATAATTTTTGAAAATTTTTCAACTTTGCATATCACACGACATTTTGGACTCTGATTACACATGAAAATTCCTAGTAAGAATATGAAACTTAAGAAAAATTGGTGGAATTTTTTTAATTAGGTACCGTAAGCATTTTTAAGTGCAGTACACATAATATCCATTTCTATATTTCTCAGCCATCGCGGTATAAAATAAATTGCACGAGTAATTTTGATCGAACAAGGAATTCAAGAGATGGCGGTTCTAGTGTGATCAAGAATTTTATATTTATTTTTTTCTTTTCCACCGAAGAATTTCACAGATCATTTCCTTAATGTGGTAAATCATCAAGCTGCGCAGGCGTGTCGAATCAGAGTAACTTATTGAATGCGAAGAATTTCGTATAATTTTTTTTTTTTTTTCAATTACATGTTCGAACTTTAGTCAACGTTTTAGTCAGTGACTATTGCAAAACGAAAGGAATAATTGTTATTTCCTTACCACCACAATACTTGAACAAATTACAACCTCTGGATTGTATCATCTCTTTTGGAGGCCGTTGAGGAAAATGGTGAATAAATAGTGCAATAATTGGATGACATCGAATCCTGATTGCATAATGATATACAACATTACCGCGATCATCAATAAGGATGTGCCCCACACAATGATACATTAGAACACTGTTTATGAATTTCAATGCATTGGAGTTACTCGATTAAATCCAAACTATTTCGAGGACTACGAGTTTGTTCTCATTGAACTAAACCTTATGCGGAAATCTGTCGGGAGTTTAAGGTGAGCACTTATGTACTTGTTAGCCTTAATCTCACGACAGTCTTAATGCACGAATTAGTATTTAGGCGACAATCAACGCCCTCATGAGGACAAAATATTATATTCTGTTTCGATGAGTACCTACCAGTTTATGTTAGTGCATGCTTCACATTAGACTTACTGGTCGAAGCGAGACCCATCTAAAATCTCTTCCGATCTCTGGGTCACGGCACCCGGTTGATTTAGCGCAACTCCACACTGAAAGTCAAATATCCAAACATACATTAATAAGCGACCATCCTTCAGATCCTCGAGTGCAGTAGGAAATTATATAAAGGACATACTCCTCTGTTCAAAGAAGAATGTCCGACTGAGTCATACAGACCAAGACATGATTTTTCTGCCCGCATATGTGCTACCACAATCAGCTCGATGCTCTCATAAAGGGGAGTACTCCGTGTTGAGCTGAATAATCCTACTGTAATAAATATCTATTACAGTAGAACCATTCAGGGTTCCTTAACCCTGTGGTACCAAGTTAGCAATGTCGGCTTCGAAATTGGTATGGCTTCGTAGTCCATGAGCATAAAGTCATTGGTACTCCAAGTGGTATCTTTACATGTTGATATCCTTTTATAAACGAGACTAGTTACTCCATTCGGGTCTAAGATCTTACTTGCAACGTCTAAAAAGGTTATATATATCCTGTACAGGCAAAGACAAACCTTAATAAGCTCTGTCAGTGGGGACCACGCGAAGGTTAAGATATGCCCGGATTCAAGTCTGGAGAGGCTACAGATTACGGAAAAGACGCCAGTAATCTTATAGCTGACCATGACCATGCATAATAACCATATAAGGACAACTAACGCACATACTTGATTTCCATAATTCATCAACTTATTCATCAAGTGCAACATCCTTCGCCCCCTGCCCAAGAGCCTATGTTTGAGATTTTATTATTCTGACTTTTATAAGCACTTAAATTTTTTGTATAATAATCTCTTTGCCATTCATACCCTACTACGGTGCCCACTTTGGGAGATACAATACGATCTTCGTTGTTTAATAACAATAATCGAAATAGTTCAACAAATTAATTCCATCAAGTATGTATCCTTTCCTCCTATACAGCCTTCACCTTGGCCAGCCCTGCCCGTGACAGTCTTCGTTTCCGCCAATTAAATCCTATGCAGTCAATCATGACATAGTTGCTTAACGTCATAAGTTAGCCAATTTGGGCATAGGAAATGTCAACGAAGCTCTAATACTGTCGAAGCCGCCGAAGGCCGAACATAACAAATTCAATTTCATGGCTATTTTCACAATTTGTTGAAGTAATTCGACGAATATTGACGAACATTCGCGCAATACTTGAGTGTATTCGAGCGTATCCAAAAACCAACGCATAGAATATATTCAGAAATGGACGGAAAGGAATAACAGGCGTCGTTCGTACTGACTCGTGTACAATGCGAGTTTTAGGCACGAAGTTATAAGGAAAACAATCCACTCCGAGGATGGAGCCGACGTATCGACCGCTGTTACTGCTTAAGAAAAGAGACAGAGTGATCTATAAAATTTTTTCAAAGTTTAGAACCATAGCCTTCGACAAGCAAGGTCCGAAAATCAGAGTGAACGATTTTGCAAGTTTTTTTGCGCCTATGTTTATCGTAGTGTAGTTTTCTTCTTGTTCTTTGATGATTTCTGTTTGGTTTTTTGTCATGTGGAGATTTATATTGGTGGTCATTTCATGCCTTCTCGGATAATTGTTGTAATGTCCTAATCAACTTTCCTTTTCGTTGTTGAAGTTGTTTCCGCCGCATATCACCTATAATATCTTACTTGGATGTGGTGAGTGACGAAGTCAAAGTCGAAGTAGTTTGAGTACTTTGATCTCGTCTGATGATGTTTTTTTATCCCTCTTGTATTGTTGTAATCTATGGATTTGTGGTTTTTCATTCGCCTTATTCTCGCTGTCGTATTGCTTTTCCTCGTAGAATTTTATCGTATTATTATTCTTAGCTTCTCATTATGCTATTGTACGGCTATTGCTATGCTATTCTATTAATATTCCTATTTCATCCATAGCTTTGGACTTTATCCTGTTAAGAGTTAGTATGGAGAAAATATGGGAAAGTTTCGGATTGTCTGGTCTTAATTATGGAACTCAGTTTTTCGGCTCAGAACATGTAATTAACTACCATTCTGATTACACCTGGTAATAGTTCCTTTTGGTAACATAAAAAGTTATATTTTCATTAAAATTAACTCAATATCAGGTTTGACGCAATTAGCGAAATCCTTCAAATTTAACAGATAACAGTAAATTTTGGGGAAGGCTGGAAGAATTACAGGGTCCCAAAATAATTCCATTATTCCGTATACACTTTTCTTAATTCATTATTAAATGGGTCCTAAATTATGCCGGAGACAGACTTGTAATTTCAATATTGCAATTGACTTGTAATTTCAATATTGCAATTTGCGCTAAACCGCAAGTCTGTCTCTATATACTAAGAAACAGTTTGGTATACGCTCGGTGTATACTCAGTATGTAGCATATTGGAACTCAATATTGAAATTGCAAAAAATGTACGTGGTATACGAGTTTATTGCAATATGACCATAGTTATAAACCAGAATTATTTAATACACGAACCTTTAAGTACCAATGTTAGCAGCAACTTTTTCTGACATTTAATATTTGACACTTGTCAAATTGAAGTGTCTATTTCGTTTTTATTTTTCATATAGACAAGTAATTTCACAATATTTGCTCGCATTATGTACGTGCGTGGAACTTTCTTAAGTGAAGTCATAAATTAAATGACAAATCAAGTTATAAATCAAATGTAAGTTCTCTTATTAATTTCTCAGTATCGTAAACAGCGAGTGTGTGTCTGAAATTTTATATTGCAATATCAATATTGAAATTGCAATTCTGTCTTCGATATTATGCAGCTTTCGACTGATTTCTCCTGCATCCCTATTTAATTGTTGAACGATTTCTTCAATTGCTGAAGAGATTTCGTAAAATTTTTGAAATTTTCTAGTGAAATATCCTAAAGCATGGGAATACCTTTCAAAATTGATATTAATTGTCGAACTCTTTACTTTGTTCATTCAAATTTTAATATTTTTAATTGCCGACACTTGGAATAAATTTAGGAAAAATTGGAGCTTAGCTAGATCGGTTGGAATAAAGAATTTGACCTGTCTACACGAAAATTGCAGCTAGACTTAAGAGACTGCAATTTTTCTTAGCTATTCTAGCTTAGGACGCTACAGTCACGCGGACAGTTAGTGGATACACTTGATCTAGACACATAAGTGTCGTCATGTATTCGAACCTTAATAAAGAGTTAAGGACGTGTAATGAGTACTTAAAGAGAGTCTTTAAATAATATTATAAGCCCCCTATAGTTGTGCACATGGGGAGTACTTTCTAAGCTCTAATTGAACTGAAAATAAATAAATTTCCAGCAAACCAATCATTTTCTCTATTAAATTTTATTCATATATAAATGAAATGCAAAAATATTAATCCTTTTTGATTAATAACAATCTTTCACGGTGATTTCTAGATTTCTAGATAGGCATTCGCAATTGATGCGATTTATGTAAATTTCGTATAGATCAATATCTTTCCACGGGGCGTGCACTATACCCTTGAATGTGTATGTCTACTACACGAATCGAAATTATAAATTTATGCTCGTCGATAATTAATAAGTGCAAGAACGTGTAACCTTTAAAATCAACCATTTAAGACCCTGTACACAATACTGGCAAATTGAGAAGACCTCAATTTGTTTTCTAGGTGTGACGCAACCTGTGTCAATATCATAACAGATTCTCAGCTGATGTTTATTAATTGCTCCTCCTATGTGTGCGTGTGTGTACTATTGCATACGAAAGTTACGTAAATGCTCTGTAAACACTTTGCATCACATCAAGAATGATTTGAGAAAGAAAAAAAAATCGCTAGACAAACTCAGGCTGCTTTCAACGTGAAGCAATAAAACGAAATTCCATAGAGAGTTGTCGTCGTCGTCGTCGTTGTCGCCGCCGACTTCGTCATTTCATTATTTTACCCCCAATTTCAAGAGTAACCTTAGAAACAATAGCAACAGCAACAAATGCAGCTTCATCATCATCATCAAGAGTATAGCTTTAAGCTAAAGAAAGTGCGCGCTTACAGCTTGCTTAATTGGATGAAAGAAGAACTTTTTTTTGGAGTTTTCTTCTGTCATCTATCGTTTACACTCTAGAGTCCATCTGCCTCAAGATGTTATCAAATTGGATGCTGCAAAGAGGAGTAAAATAGCAGTTTTCACTGGTTTTTGCTCAAGAAACATTTTATCTAAGGCAATTTGCCAAAGAGACGACATTAAATTGTTTCCTTAACCCATGTTGCCTGAAATTGAGTGGAAAACTATTTCTCCCGCCGACGCCGCGTCGGTCGTCGTATACGTCGCGATGCTCTACTCCACCATCCATAGAGATTCATTCTATGGTGGTTCGGTGGAGTTATATTTTATGAACTCGTACGTACTATCTATACGCGCTTGCAATATCGCAAAAGTTTAGAAAAACTTCGAAGATAAGAAAAGTTTTTCGCTTTCGGGGGAATTAGATTTATTGAAGAAGTATGTCGCCTTGTCGCCTTAAGTATAACTAGACGTGCTCGGTGCATGCACTACCGATTCGGCAAATATATTTAGACGCAATGCAAAAAACACTTGTTGAGACAACTGAAATGGGGTCGCAATTTTCATTTCGTTCATGTTTCTGGGGCTGCGTATAAATATCTGGAAATTGTCTGACGATGAGCCAAAGTTTTTTTTTTCTCGAGTTCAATGACACAATTAACGATGAATAATTATTGGATGGTTTGAGGGGTATCTACAAAATTTATGAGAGTATATACATAGTTAAGAAAAGTTTGTAATTTTATATACATATTGGTTTTGTATATTATATGAAAAGAAAGTTGGAAGAACTTTGTTTACATAATGTTTGCGAAGTACAATGCTCCGTAGTATGTACATTTTCAAGCATACGTCTTCATATGCTATTTATTTGTTTGTACAGAATAGGTACTTCTTTTTAGACGACTTTTGGTCTAAAAAGGGTTACTCTGTAGGGACACCAATATTTCAGTCATACATGTTCCGTTGATGACAGGCAGCATTCAGATTAACAAAACAAACAAAAAATTGTTGAATTGGAGAGATGTAGTGGGAGGGTCAATTTCCAACAATTTCCGAAATAAGGAAACTTTAAAATTTGTTGATAAGTTTTTTTGTTTATAGTAGTTATATAGTTTTTTATTTAGAGTGGACCGGGGTTAGTTGATTAGAAGGGTATGTAGACTCATTGTGATTAAATAAGCAAACATCGACAACGAATCTGTATGAATTTGACTGTGTATTCAGCCGAGATATCTGCCTCAATCGTTGTCGTTTTCAGAGTTATAAAAAAAAAACGAAACTACAAGCACGTAAGTAAAAATTTGGTTTGATATTTAAATTGTCTTATAGCTTACACGCTCATGATGTTGGATTGTCTAGTGGTTTTAATTGAAAATGTAAGCATTTGTTAATGGTGTACCTAACTGTTTGTCGTGAGTGTTTCAAAAAGAAAATGGCAGGTTGGGGCTTATTGACACACAGCATAGCGGGATTAGATGACTCATGAGTCAACTAACCTCATGTTTCGTTTTTATTTTGCTTATTTTTTAAGTTACGGATGACTACTAATCACATGCTTTTCTTACATTCAGAACGAAGTGTGCCCACAAATGAACAACGGAAAGATTGAAAACATCTAAAGATGTGATGGAAACTACCTGCGACGAAGCTTAAAGTGAGAAACACCGCTGAAGAGCTCCGTGGCTGGACCGAAACGTCCGAAAGGGCTCATAGTTGCCTCTACCCCAAACAACCCATCTCCCGAGATCCCCCATTACTAATAAGCTCCACTTTTATACATTGCAGTTACCGGGAAGTAAAACTACACTTTCATAAAATATACCCTTTTATTACAGAGATACATGAAAATTCTCGGAAATAATTAGAGCGTACCACCTATCATCCACACAACCCTTAATATCTTTAATATTTCTAAGTTCTTGAAGAAATTTTACAACTCATCAATTTTACCTATGGGCCCAATTTAATTTCTTATGTACGAATGCGTCTGGTTCAGCCGTAACCCCATCTTGCCTAAAACTCCGCTATTGACGAGGATATGGATATTCGTGCACCATATAGACAGCTATTATCATATATGCTTTCTTCTGAAATATAGTATGTGTTTTAGATCTCTGCACTATTACTACATATAGATTATTTTAAAAATGGTGGATTTTCTTTATTTCGTAATTAATGATTTTTTTTAACTGTGTTTTTTACATGCTTATTACTTTATTAAATTGATATAGTGAAATAACTTCGGCGAAGCTATCTATCCTGCTCGTCGACTTGAAGTTATGGCTCAACAAAATCGAACATTCGTAATTTTAACTATTTTTTTTAAATTTGGATTTACCGGTTGGTTTTTCTCAAAACAATATTGACATTTTTACATATGAAAGACTCCTTTATTTCTGGTTTTTTTTGTCTTTGGGAATAAATAATAGTCAGGCGTGCCCTGGTTTCAACTGAAAGGAAGGTAATTGATCATTTGAAAGTCACACTTCTGAAGGGTAACTTTTGCAGCTTTGCTCGTGGGAATGGTCTTTTTGTCATCCAAAACTTTACTCCATTTTCTCTTCTTTTTCTATAACTTTTCATTTTTTCAATCATTCCAGCAGCCCACCGTAGTACTCGCGCGTTATTATGACATCCTTATTTTTGTAGTTAATCAGCAGGATAGTGTCTGTATACCAAAAAAATATTGATCATGAGCCTTCCAGCCGACAGCGACACCGTGAATTTTTTAAGGACTGGTTTGCCATTTTTCTACAGCTGCATGAACTTAGGTTCATAGTAATGAACCCAACAATCCGACACAAAATGTCATTCTTGTCTTCATCCCAGAACATAAAACCTGGCGTATGATAAAAGTCAGCGAAAGCTGGGTACCGAGCAATTTTTCGCTGACTTTTATCATGCCTATAGATGATTATGGAGAAATTCAAAATGGTCGTAGCTGCTACTGCAATAATTTCTGTAAGCTTCTTCTCCTCCCTTTTCCTCTATTAAGAAATACTTAATTGATTTACAGCACAACTGAGATAAATCTGGGTCTGAATTGACCAAGAATTTTCTATAAATTTTTTTTTTTTGCATTCCAACCAGCTAATAACTGTAGCCATATAAACAATATAAAATATTAACTATCGTATCTACTCCTTAGATTTAAATTCAAATTTATCAACCCCTCAAGCATTGATTCGTTGTAAAGCTGGATGATCTCTGGACGTTCATACCATTTTTTAAAAAAAATTTGTTGTCCAGACTGACTACTTTATCACGAACTTTTCGACCAGTTTTTTATTTTATTTTCTGAAGAAAATGGTGGATTTGAAAACCGTTCAGCACGAATTGTATTACTGGGCATACTATTTTTTATGATACCGTGCAAACAGATTATATACCTATGTAGGTGATAAAATAAGTTTCAAAATATAAATACCTTGCGGGGAAATGTGAGAACTGTTGCCTGCACCATAGTCATTATATATTTATTAGTTAATATCGAATTATCAAGCTCCGTTCTAGATCATTGATGAATAAGAAAAATCATAGCAAAGCGTGATTATATCAGAAATTACAAAACTTTGAGTGGTATAAGGAATTTGAAGGTAGTGCATAAACATTTTTTTTTTACCCTATTGCTTTTCAATGAATTTTCAAAAACTGGATCACAATAAATATCCGCAAGTGACTATTTTAGGTAGTCCATCAATATATGTAACACAAAATAAAAAGAGTTGAATCTCAACTCCTAGACTTTGTTTTGTTGGACATACCTACATATTCGAATATTGAGCCATTTTTTAAATACAGAAAAATGAGTTTATTTTTCAAATTTGCTTTAAGGACAGCCAATGTCAATATATTTTGTAAAAGGAAGCAAGCGAAACAATTTGAAAATCAAAATTATATCTTCTGAACTTTACTTCTCTTCTCATATCTACTTTTCTATTAATGTATTTCTACGCCTTTCATAAGTTTTTATATTCCGAAGAAATTTTCGGTAACATTAAAAATCCTCGGAATTGATCGTTTTCTCAATATACACACATAAAAAATCTGCAAATTTTAAAATTCTTGTATGGCAACCCTATAAAGGAGTTGTCTGATTTCTCCCATTTTAGAACTTATATAGATCTACAATTATTAGGAAGACTCCCAGCGTTTACAGAATATGAGCTCTCTAGCTCAACCAGTACGAAAATAAATAACATAAATGAGAATTTTCTGTGGCAACCCTATGATGTCTGATTCGTCCTATCAATAAAGTTGGACTTACTTTTTTATCATTGAATTACTGTGTTTACAAAAGTAACAATTTAGTTTATGCCGACAGACAGACAAACAGACGAACATCCAAAAATTGTTATTCCATTAAATATTAGGTATACATTGGCGTGCAATATACATGCTTTGTCGTCCTGTCAAATTGTCCTGACATTGTTTTGAACCATAACTTCAAAATGAAGAGGAGATGAGGAAAAGTTATAAACCATTGGAAACGATTATGTACTACATATGTACGTATATGTCTAAAATTTTTAAATAATCATCATAGCGTGTATAGTTGAGAGGTTAAAGGGTGATCTATAAAAAATATCCAAACATTTTAAAGTCCCGTTATTTCGTAAGCTCTTGAGGATTGAATCCTCATCCCACAACACTATCTAATAATTTTTTCTTGATATAGATATCCTTTATGAGCACTCAAAAGTATAAAAATTAATGTCAGAACACCCTATACATACAGGGCGACTCACTGATGACGTTCAGTCGATTGTTCTTTCTCGAAAAAGGTGATAGTGATAGTATTATTTCGAATTTGTAACGGAGGAAAGTGGGAATCTTTTTCGTAGCTGAATGATCTTCAAGGTTACTAGTTTTTAAGATTCCCATCAAACTTACCTATACTTAAATGGTTAAATAAACTTTTGAATCATCCTATTCGTAGATTTTGATTTGAGAAACAATTTTTCCGTTTTCTTGATATCAATAAATTTTAATCACGAGACTTATTACCACAATCTCCCAGAGCTGGGGAAGTACCAAAGAAAAAGCACTTAAGTACAAGTACAAGTTCCGAAGGCCTGAGTACTTCAGCGTAACTACAAGTACCTCATATATGAAAACTACTTGTAACTAAGTACTAAGACTATAAAAAGTACTGAGTACTTTTTAAAGTACTTTCTTAGAATCTTTGTCCATTGGCAGTAATGTAATGAAGTTTATAGAGTTTTGTTTGTATTAATAAATAAATACCTTTCGAAAACCAGTGGTTACTAGGTATATTATAGTTTTCAAATAGTATTTATTTATTAATAGCCACCGGCACTGCACGTAAGTAAAACCTCCACTTCTCATTTTCTAACTTCATCAGAATTTATTTAAAAAAAAACATTAAACATTTATTAACAAATTGTTTAAAAATACTTAATTTGCTTTTAGTACCTAATACAAGCTTTTATTTTTAGAACTTTTATGAATTATTGGAGGCAGACAATGGATCACATGAAAGTGTTGTATTTGAAAATAACTTCAGTGAATAAAAATGCTGCCGAAATATTTTCTGGAAATTTCTACAAGGAAATGAATGCTACGCTCATAAAAACTGTTAGAGGCCCAAGCACCCGTCAACTATTGTCACCTCCAATAATGCATAAAAATTCTAAGGAGAAAAGTTCCAATAAATTTCTAAAAAAAAAAATGGAGGCCCTCCCTACATCAGGTTGAGGCATCGTTGATTTCATATTAGAGCGACGCATTGCTGGCTTACCCTTGGTTGCGTCATCAAGTCGAGTCATCGTCGATTTTATATTGTCGAGCGAGGCGTTACTGGTTTTTGTTCTACTTGCCCAGTCTTGTTTGTATCATATTCGTTTGTCTAAGGTTTTGCTTTAACGCGCGGATGCGTCGCATTTTTTACAGTTTTTCGTACTTTTCAATTTCAACATCCTCTTTTCTAGAACCGTTTCCAGGGCAAATCAACTGAACACCACCAGTGAAACACCCTGTATACAATTTACATTGTAAAAAAAAACAAAAATCTTTCTATGTACTACATACATTTATATAGAAATATAATTTCATTACTAGTTATTAGTCGTCATCATTATCAATTATGAGCTTACGAATTATAATATTTTACTCTCTTTATCAAGTCCAAAAAAGGTCTCTCTCTATACAGTGCGTTTTGAGCAATTAAAAATAATAATATTATAATAAATAATTTGTAAATTTGGATATATTTGTTTTTAATCTCTGCGTTAGTTAAGAAATCTCCTGAACTGGATAGATATTACGTTTATTAAAATGTCCACCGAATGAAGCTCGTTTTGTAAAATCGTATGATCAGTTAAAATGTCGAATTCCGAAGCTTGTAACCAACAGAATTGATAAAGAAGTTGTAAAAATTATTTGCAGTCATTGCAACCATGATATTTTTTATGTTGACTAAGCTAAACGAAAAGTGTCTGACGTGCTTTTTCTAAAGAAAATATTCAGTTGGAATATTTCTTATCAGAATCTGGTGATCAGGGTCAACAACAGAGCTTAAGTCTGGCTGTATTTATACAGTCATTGTTCATTCATGTATCACCGCTTTTCGACTCGAAAATAAAACAATAAAAATCAAGTTATCATATAATAAAAAATCTTCTGTAAATGACAGATTTGAACTTCTGCACAGTACCTAATTACATAGAAAATAATTAAATAGTATGTGAAATTATTTTGTAGGTACTGAATTTGCTGCTAAGATTTTGTATTATAATTTGAGAGCATACCGCTGATAATTAAATTGAAAAAGAAAATGTTACCATTCAAATTTCGTTCTAGGTATGGTACAAATGCGTGTCAGTTTGATTTATTCTACTGCTGAACATTACAATTAGGCATTGATTATCCGTTCAAGAAAACTGTAATTTTTAGCAGGAAAATCATTTAGGGAGAGATTAAAGTATAAATTTCTTTGGTTGCGAAATGTCAAGATAAGAAAATTAGATAAACAATCGGAAATGCCATAAAATCTCTGTATTATTTAAGTTATACGCATAAGCGTCATCATATTTGCTAGATCATAATTTTCTTACTCTTATTTTTGACGTTGATAATAATGATAATGTTTTTTTTGTAACAGTTTAGTATTGATACCGTTTAAAATACATATACAATAATTTTCCACAATTTTATGTGTCTTTACCACCGAATTCTAGATTGTTGAGAATGAGTTACGGCTTAGAAAAATATATACTATACAGGGTGCCCAAAAAATAAGTAGGTTGGAGTCAGTGGCGGATTGCGACGACTTTCTGCCCTAAGTATTGCATTTGTATTTAGCCCGCCCCTTCTTCCATCATTGGGTCCTTACTTCACCAACATAAATATTAGAAAATGAATTCAAATTAAAAGGATGTATGTATATTATATTATAGTAAGGGCGAAATCTTTGTTGTAGCGAATTAAGAATATAGTTCCTACTTACTATGAAATATACCTATCTGGTCTATCCAGTTTCAGTATGAATATGTGTGCTAACGCATCTAACGTGTGTCACAAAGAGATCATTATGAACTTACATAAAATTAAAGAACAACAAAACATATTACTTCTTTATTTATTATTTTGATGAATTTGTTTAAATAAATTGCGAGTTTCGACTGTCCATCTGAAATATTTTCACGCGCTGCTATTCATTTCTCATTCCAGTTTTCGTGGTTCATTTAGCAAAAATTTCACCAAAATTTGACCAATGAGAATTTCCGAAGAGATTTTGTTTATTCCATCTCTCTCTCTCTTTCTCTCTCGCTATCTCTCTCCTGCTCTCTCTCTCTCTCTTTCTCTCTCTCGATTTTCCTCTCTTCCTCTCTACCGCTCTCCTTCTCGCTCTCTCTCTATTTCTCTCTCGCTCTCCTGCTCTCTCTCTCTCTCTCTCTCTCTCTCTCTCTCTCTCTCTCTCTCTCTCTCCCTCTCTCTCTCTCTCTCTCTCTCTCTATATGACTTCCTAGAGCATATTAGGCTGAAGCAAAATGGACGTATACATAAGTAAAGCTATTTACGTAAGGGGAAAGCGCCCTTTCAATTAAACAGACGTACCCAAAATAACATTAAGGCGTCGGTAAGGAACTTTGGTTAAGTTTAAATATAAAATTGCCGTAACTAAAGTGCGGTAAGAGTCGCTCGTTACGAGCAGATGCTTCTATTTAACCAATGATGTTAATGAAATATTAGTGAAATCGGTAACAATCTTATTATTTTATTTTATTATAGAAGAAGAATGTGAAAGAGGTGGTCCCTTCTAAGGTAAAAGTTAGGGAAGGAGCTAAGAAAAAGAGATATAGTTTCTGAAAGTGCTGCCGATTTTTCGTCAGACTCCTCTTTTATTTTTTTTATTTAATACATAATGTCCATAAAAGGTACAAATCTTCAATTAAATCAACTATCATTTTTTAATTTTTTTTTTTTTTGCTTTTATCACTTTTTAAAATTCAAAGCATTAAATGTCTTCCTTACGGAATGTGACGTCTATTTAAGCCAAAAATGTCAATCATCCGTAAGTAGACCTCAGTCTCGTTTAAATTCGTAAAGTTCTTTACGTCCATTTTGGTTCAGCCTCACCCAGACTATTCTGTTTTTCTTTTAGTTTTATATGTTTCCCGCATTTATGTGGTTTTGGTGCCACCCAGGATGCTCTAAGCAAATTCCTTAATTGCTTTATTGCTTATCGCTTAAGCCATATTACCGGCTTAAACGGCCAAACGATCTCTGGGCGTGTCATAATCATTAATGTTTTCTACGTCGATCGTTAGATCACCCATAAATCATACTCAAAATTCAACCTGTTTTTTGCATTGTTTTTTTTTCTTAGGCATATTAAATGAAAAATATCAGTAAATGCCTAAGGGTAGGCAACTTTCTTTTGTAAATAAGTTTTTCATCATAAGTTTTTTTTATTTCAAACAACTCTTCCTATGCATAAAAAAGGTTTTGGACTGATCGCGTGACAAACATATAGCTACGTAAAAAGTCTTTAATTTTGGGAATTTTTGTATGGTAAACTTAAGGTAGGTACGTTTACACTTAGATACAAGTGTCGGGATTTTTTATCAGCACTTGTACCTACATTTGTATCGTCAACTTATTTAGAAATTCTATATCACCAGCCGATCAGTTAGCGGTTACACTAATATTCTTGGCAACCGGTAACTCCTTTGAGTCTTTGATGTCTATGCATCGAATTTTTAAAAGTGACATAGTTAGAAATGTATCTCAAGCTATTTTATCTTCTGAGCGATTTTTAATAAATTATAATTTTTTCCATTAAAGTATATGCTTTCGACCTGACATTCCAAATATCACATTTTCTAATTATTACTATAAGAAGTAGGGTCTTTTCTTTTGATCATGATCATATGATTATTAATTTTATTCAACCGATCGCAGTACAGAATTAAACACAAAAATATCGCGACAAGTCAAATCAAGAGCAAAATCCAGATACATAAAATGTATGATCATTTGTGTGAGCAGTGGTATCCACTGACATATATAAAATGGACTGCTGATACTACTGAAATTGCTTATGTACATTATTTGACATTATTATGGGATCACTTTTCTATAGTTGTCTCTTTTTGGTTTAACTACTTTATTCCGCGGAACTACAAATATAATAAGTTCTATACAAAATACACCATAGTCCAGTTTCGGTTCAGCGGTTTTTCAAATGAATACACAGAATAGAAATAGATGGCAATAAAATATTTGTAATCCTTTCTCTGTCCCCCATACCTACTTTTAGGGGCAGGTAGATAAAAATTGCTTAATTTTATTTCTTTAAAAATCAAGTTTAAAAAATATTTGATGTTGTAGGAGATAAGCTTCCAAGAACAGAAATAATTTCGAGTGCTTGAACTTTTAATATGAATATTAAAGCAAAAGTAAAACTTAAAATTAAGATAATTGTCACAACCTAGCAAAAGTTGAGCTATATGAAATAAAAAATCAGGCAGTCCATGTTATATATGTCAGTGGTGGTATCGCAATTTGTCGAATATACTTGTGCCTCATACAATTCCCGATACAAGTATCTAAGTGTAAACTAAGTTTTAGGAAGAACTGTTGCCTGATTTAGGTCCACTATTATTAAAAGCATAAAATTTTATTTTTTTTTTCTCATGCCCATTTCAAGTAGGATCTCCAACCATAGTAAAAAAATTTTTTGTAGGTATGGCAATTCTACTAATTTAATTTACCGATTGTACCTATACCAATTACTATTTAATTAAAGAGAACATTTTTCTTCGAATGGTTTTATTTTATTGCATATGCGAGAATACAAAATATAACAAATTCTAAACAATTTTTCAGCAAAAAAGGCACAATATCAATAACAAAAAAAACAAAATTTTACATTATACGCACGTAATTAAAAATCCTCTAAAATTTCAAAAAGACAAAATTCCAATTTTCTGTTAATACCATGACGCCCAGTAATACTTAAATTCCATTTGCAAATTTATTTGGCAATAATATCAGGAAATTCCAAATAAAAATGTATTTTTAGCCTAAAAATTAATGGATTCTGACATGAACAGTATCGAATTTGCTACCACACACTACCTACCAATACATACATAAATATAAGAAAATAGCAACCAGAACTCTGCATTCCTCCAAGGTTTCATATATGTGTATACAAATATCTTTATCCAAAATTATCTATTGATTTCTTCTACTCGATTATGTTATTATCTCGATCAAATGACGCGCGTCTGTCAATCGATGACATAATAAAAGCCATCATGAAACACTCATAAAACCCTGGCATACCTACATACATATGTCATCATCAACATACATATAATCAAGTATTTAACCTACCTGGAAACGTTGCCGTGCATAAAAGGGCAAACAAAACAGAGAGAAAAAAACAATTAAACAACATCCGAGACAAGTTTTACTGATTTTGTTATTGAAACTTTGATGCTCCATAGTCAATTAGATACACTTGATAAACTCTTTGTCCAAAGCATAAAGTTATGAACTCATCTCAATATCAACATCAACATCATCATCATCATCTCTGCTCCCTCAAGGCCTATGACAGCATCTTGTAAAATTCAATTTCAATAGATTTCAAAGTTCTTCTTCGGTATTCGCTTGTATACCTGGATTACTTGAGAAAATTATTTTCCTTTTTTTTTTTTTTTGCGTAATTCAATACCCACCCACCCTTAATGAATCAAACTTCCTTGTATAGTATAATGGCCATTTTGATGCCGAACTTATTATACACCTGAAACCGGTAAAGAGAAAGGTCTACCTGTGCTAATGAAAGCTTGTCTAGCAAAATTAAGTAATTTTTTTTTTTTGCCTAAAAGAAATCGATGAGCTTAATGAATTGGGAGAACTTACTTTAAGCAGAGAACAATTTCTGTGTAGGTGGAGGTCGGGCGAGATAATAGTCCTTTTTTTCTATATTAAGTGGAAATTATGGGAAAATTCATTTCCTATGTAAATACATATGTATATATATATATACATACCTAAACGAACACTCTGTATATGGTTCGTTGACAGTTAACACAGGTGGTATTAAGTACACAGAAACATTTCCTAGGAAAACATGAATTCTCCAATATATGAGCGTTTTAATTAAATCAAAACTTGATGAAATTGGAGATACGTTTAATTGAAAAGGAGTATGGGGGTTTACTAGGTTTGCTAGGTATGTGTTGCTCATTTCATTTCCATGTGGGAAGTCAACTTAGTTAAAGGTTTAATAGGACTTAAATGTTTAAATGAATCGGTAGGAAATTGGGAGAAATAGGTTTGCGTGTATACCGCATAGGTTTGTGTGTCTGTCGTACAAGAATATAATATTTTTATATAGGAAGTGAACACACATGCATATATCCTTGTGCGACACGAGGCACAGAAATTGGAAGTATCGAATAAGGCCGTTTCCTTTTATATCATACTCTGTCTGTAGTATCGCATATGAGGGTTGCTATTTAGGTTTTACGATTATGCTATTTTCTGCAAGGTGTCGCTTTTGATGTTTTCTTATTCTGGGATACTCGTTTTTTTTTATATATTTTAGCAGTGTTGACGGTTGGTTGCTTTTGTTTTTATCCATTTAACCAATTTCGTTAAAAATTCGATTTCAGGTATAGATGCAGAACGTATTATATAACTTAAGGCACTTTTTTTTATATTAGTAAGCCAAGCTCAGCGGATACGCTATGATGCAGAGCACAGCATGGCAGGAAGGAGACAGAGAAAGGATTAGGGGATATGAGAAGAGTGCCGGAGGTGCCGATGTATGTTGTCGCACTTAAACTTCTGCAGATTGTATGCCTGAGGAAAAACAGAAGATGGTAAACTGTTCCACATTCACACTGTTCGGGATAGAAAAGCATCACGGAATTTTACTGTACGGCCGAAACTAATTTGAAGGGTAAAAGGAGGGATTAAGTTATGATCTTGTTTTAATTAGATAAGACAGCTTTGGGTCTTAGATGCATTGAATTCGACGCGATTTGCTTTGCCCCAAGCGAGGATATTGGTAAGATCGTGTTTCAATGATCCAATCATGGAATTTCGTTTAACACATGCGGCATTATCCCTGGAGTCCGCAAGAGTGTGTCAAAGGAGTAAGCGAATACTGTCATCAGCAAAGCTATGGATGGGATTGAAAGTAACGGAAAGCAGATCATTAAATGGAAATTAAAAAGGGAGTTGGAGAGATAACAGAACCTTAAGGCACACCGGCATTTATGGGATGAGGTTTAGATGTAACGCCATCTAATACAACATGTGTTTGGCGACCAGATAGAAAATTTTTAATCCATAATATCAGATGAGGAGTGGGACCAAGTGCTTTCAGTTTAGCTAAAAGGGCTGGATGCCAGAATCTATCAAAGGCCTTTGATATATCTAGGCCAGCGATTTTGGACTCACCAAAATTGTGAAGACTACGGTTCCAATGATCCATAAGAAAAGTCAGCAAGTCTCCAGATGAGCGTTCAGCTCGGAAACAATGTTGGCGATCGTTGATCAGATGAATAGTTTCTAGATATTTCATTAATTTGGAGTTAATGATAGATACAAAAAAAACTTTGAAAGAATCGAAGTGATTGCAATTGGTCGACAACGAGGCGAGGCGAGGCGAGGTGAAGATACATCTCGAAGTGTAGTGTTCACAATAAGGCTATCAGTTTCTTGGTAAATCGTGAAGTAAGATCATAAATGAAAATGTGTGTTTGTGTTTGTCAAGTATTCCAACTATATGACATTCTTCACATAATTGTACTTTGTGTAATTTTGCTTGTGACCCCATAAATGACAAACGATTAGAATTTGAGGAATTCCAACATTTATATATATGAAGAATTACATACTGATCCTCATAGATTTTTCTAGTATATGAGAATGAGTAAAGAACCCTTCAATTATATCAAAGAAAAAAACATATAAAAATATGCCAGCTATCAAAATTAGAGCGCTGCACCTCGCGAAAAAAATGAAAAATTTCATTCCCGACCGAGATACCTCGAGGTCTATCGCTACATCGCGCGCTGCCACAGCGTTGTTATCAACACTTTCATAGTACAGCCTGCAATAATTTTATTTCTTATACTCTTGATGTAGACTCGCCTCGCCTTGCCTCGCTTGCCTTGGCTCGCCTTGCTGCTGATGAGTCCATGATCAAAATCAAAGGTCCTGCCACAGCGTTGTTATCAACACTTTCATAGTACAGCCTGCAATAATTTTATTTCTTATACTCTTGATGTAGACTCGCCTCGCCTTGCCTCGCTTGCCTTGGCTCGCCTTGCTGCTGATGAGTCCATGATCAAAATCAAAGGTCCTTGCATACTAAAACATTATATGAATAAAAAAAGGATACAAAGTGTGGATGATGTGCGAGAAGAATGTTTATATATGAAATTTCGAAATAGTAGGTAGGTATATACGGGAAAGAAGGTTGAAGTGTAGGTACAAAAGAATCTTGGCGGAAATGTGGTCTCTTCAGAGTTTTCTCGTAAGAATCAAAAACAAACTCTTCTTCGACAACTATATACTTCAAAATCTTTTGGCTAAATTGAAAAGTAATCGTATTTATACCTGTGGAACTGTGCAAGCATATCAAAAGTACCACATCCAGAGATATAACAGAGATAACAATTTAGCTATAGGTAATTCTGGTTGAAGAGCTAGTGATATTGGACAACTATTTCTGAAATGTATGGACAATAAATCAATTACATTACTATCAAGTTTTCATGATCCGGAGTATGTGACTGAAGTGCATAGTAGGAAACGTAATGGATTTTCTCAGTTAAAATTTATTGTCCATATGTAATTCAAGATTACAATAGACATATGAATTACGTGAACAAATTTAATCAACTGAAAAAAAAATATATGAAAATATTATGAGTTGGATAGAAAAAGTCGCAAGTGGTGCATAAGAGAAAAGTAGTCATGTAAAATTTTACAAAAATGTTAAAAATTAAAAAATTAAATTGATAACTAAACCGCTGCAAAGCCTGCAACTTGCGCAGATAGGAGTGAATGAGGCGTTTCATATCAACAGAAACCAATACTCTTCAGTACGGCTAGTTCTTGCCTGCCGTAGGCGCCAGAAGAAAAATGCTAAGCAAACCTTATATATAATATCAGTTAAAATTCTGAGTAGGTATGAATCTGATGAAGCAAAATAGTAAGTATTTAAGAATTTAAGAATTTGTGACTACTTTCTTGATGTGAATGTCGTAAATTCTTATATCTTAACAATATTTCCGGGTTATAATGAACATCTAAAAAATTAATCTAGGGACCCATATAGCACAGAATTACCCAGGGAGATCCCATTATTTTCCTATAGATTCCATATCTTTCCCAGAATAAACAGGTAATTTTCAGTATGTACTTACAACTTTATTTCCAGGAAGTATTAGAAATTTCCCATAAATTTTTCCCTGGGATTTCCCATAACTGCTCTATATGTAATATCGAACGTTCCCATCTCAATATATAAAACACATAAGTGATGTGCAGGACAATTTTGGGACAATAATGGAAAATTTGTTTTTCCCCCTTCCAGAATTTAGTTCGGTATGTTCTCTGATTCTCGTGATTCGCTTGGTTCTCTAGTGAAAGCGCTAATTTGTCGTAGGAATTCCATTTGCAGGTTTTAAAAATTTTGTATTTATCTTTTGTGCAAGTGCATACACTACCTATCAAAAACAAATTCTATAATCCCACAAAATCTCAAACAATATCCACAGATATTTCCCCGCACAATCGGAAAACGAACTAAGAGATCCGTAAGACATCCTACGTACGCTTGTAATGAAATTTTTTAAATTATTGTATGCGTTAGCTGTGCCTAAGTACAACCACAGGAAATCCTGCGGGAAGAGCATGGGAACTACCTTGGACATACGAACCTCGGACATTCGTCATTCGCAAGAATATCCTAAGTTGTTAATTGGGAACGGACGGGATTTTCCACGGACAATTTATATATTCTAACAGGATTTTCCATTAACATAACACGGCCACATTTGTGCTGTCTGGGGAGTAAAAAAAAATACAGGTGAGCTGTCTCATCCAAATCGGGGATGGTCGGGTTCCAAGCTGATCGGTTTCATGTGGAATGACTGTATAGTGAAAACAGAAAAACAAAATTTTTTTAGTGAATATGACAGAAAGAAATATACGTCAAAAAGCACGTCAAAAGATTAGGATCAGCTCCTAGAACCCGATAATATTTGTTGAGGGTATTCCATGAATATTCATAAATATCACACTGGTATGCTTTTCGGAAAGATAGATGAGAAAAAACAACAAATTACGATTTAAAAAAAAAAATAAATTGGCAAATAGATTTTCTACTTTCGAAATTTTTCGAAAATTACCGAAAAAGACTGGGAATGAAAGCAAAGTTTTCAGGCTGTAAGACTGACTAGATTATTATATTTACAGTTGTATATTGTCACCACAACATCCCTTTTGTGCTTTGTTTTTAATTTGTTTCTGCCTTTCACCCGAAGGTCATAAATAGGTAATAAATAGGGTAAACAATTGTATTTGTCATGGTAGTGGGAGGGGGGGGGGGAAGTTGCGGAATTTCTTTCCCAGAAGATAATTGACTACTTTCTGGCATTTATTGAACTTTTTCGCTGGATATATTCAAGAAAACGTGCAAAAAACGCAGAAATAGTTACATTTTAAGTACAGAGTGTGACAGATCATTTTAAAGCACAGATTTGGGGCTTATTAAATCCAATATGGACTTGATGTCGATGACGTGTTTTTTGATAAAAAATTAATTAAATAAAAAAAAACCGGAATTTCAATTTAGTTGAGCCATAAATTCAAAAGATCCAAAGATTGTCTATCTAAAAAATGTTAATGTCATTATCATAGGGTGCAATGTCCAGAAGTTACTAGGGTTATATATAAATACATACCCAAATTTCTTTAAGTCTCGTTATATCGGAAATCGTTAGGACCTCCCCTCCCCCCTCTTTCCATCTTTTTGCTTGTCTAAGCATGACCTATCCATGGCGTTTGGGTGCAAGACTACATATGGGATACGCCTTAATATGTATAGGAAAGAAATAACGTGCAAGACCGTTTTCATGAATTGATTCACCGAGGAATATAATGAGCAATCAAAAAATTATCCGACTTACCGCTTTCAAACTTTTATAACATTAAAACCTTCGTCCGCAAATAAACTTCATCATAAAAAGCAGATTTCAATCATTTTCGATGCGTAATCTGTCGAACTAAAACTATGTTTTTGAGTGATGCCGTTGCATAGGCTTAAACCTCTTAATTTAGAATTTTTGATACGAATTTTTTAAGTAACTATTTATAAGATTTTAAATATTCATCTATATACATACATACATAAAACACAATTACCACCGTGAGTAACACTGAATACCACATTAAATTACTATTCACGACTAGGACAGTCCGCAATGGGATGATGTTTTGTGGATGATACATTTTTGAAATAACTAAGTATTACAAAAAGTTTGCTATTTCAAAATTCTAATCATCTAAATAATTTTAAATAATATTCAAAGCCCATTCATATTCTATGGGTATACAAAGTATGATAAAACCATCATCTAAACTAAACCATTAGAATCCATCAATCGTGTTTATACAAAAGCTTGTTTGCCTCCTGTGAATATTATGAAAAATTATTAAACCGTAAATAATTTCTAGGTAGGTAGGTTGGTAGTAGGTACTTGCATAAAGTATGAAAATATTAAAATCAAAATATACATTCACTTAAAGTTATATGTAGGTATGTATGTATGTGCATGAATAGCACTCAAATAAACGAACGATGAAAGTTTTGAAAAGCCCCCAGGGAAATATTCAATGTTTGTAGAGCTTGCTTTACTGTGTAGTGTTAATCTGAAATCCAGGTCGATATAGGCGATTTCATAAATTCTCGTCCAATCATGCCATAAAGTAATTTGAAATTTGTAGCAGAAATTCTCTTCATAAGTTACGTTTCCACATGTATATTGAGAGCATTATTTTCAGCCCTGTAGTTTATCTTTATGTCGTTTAATTAATATTATTAAGATAATCTGAGAATCCGAGTAAGGGTACTGTTGAATAAGGCAATGCAATACAGACATGATTACTAAATTTTAGTTAGATTAGATTGCAGAGATGTAAGAATATGGAAAAAATATAGAAAAACATTTTTTTTTAAATTTTGAATAAAAATTTAAAAGGTATTGATACTGTGGTCATGTAGGAATATTAACTAATACATAAAATGTATAAATAAAAAACCATAATCATAAGTTTTGTTGTCTTCAACCGGCAAAAAAATGTCTGGCTTTTTCTTTTTTCTTAGTATTAGGTATAACTACGCTTTTTTCTTCTTCTTCTGAAATCATAAAGGTGGTCCTACAATTTAACTATTCTAGTAATATAATCGACTCGATTATCATAAATATACCCACATTAATAAAGACTTCTACTTTTTACATGTATACGAATTTATACTGGGCCTACTACCAGGGTTTTGTGTTAGTGCATTACTTAAAATTTCTTTGAAAGAGGGAAAAGCACCGCCTCAATTAAATCTGAATATCTGATCTACTATAAAAAACTAAAATATACTTTTTTTAGATAATAAAATCACTTCATTAGTGGTCGTAGTTCTAACCGGAAAAAATTTGCAAGAACTTGGTAAATCCATCGATAATGAAAAAATCAAGAAAACAAAACTGACAAATATTAAAGTGCAAGTAAATTCTTCAGATATGTATAAAAACGTATTTCTTTTTAACTATAATTTATGTAATATATGGATTGTATAAAAAGGCTTATTAGGCCTGATTACTTATTTTTCTATTAACGACTAATTTAGGTAAAAACCATCAAAATGTCCTCTTCCAGCTACAAAAGTAGGAGAAATTGTATTAAAATTTTTAGGTCAGTAAGTTTTCTTAAGTTTTTGTGCAGTCAGTGTAAATGGCAGCCAGCCAACTAAAGAAAACACAGAAAATTTATTATTTCCACATATGTTGATAATCCAGATTATCTAGGTATGTCTAAGCAAAAATATCAAAAATCCTGAAAACAACAATCCAGTATGTACTGGCTGTACTTTCCCAAAGTAGCTAGTATCTAGAGAAAGCTGGGATCTGGACGATAATCATGTTGATCGGCCGAAAAAACTATATCCAATAAAATTTTGTACAATTTTAAAGGAATTCCTAACATATCGCTAATATAAAGCTAGAGTTTTATCTAATAAAGTCTATTGTGATTAAATTTAGAGATAGATTACTGGATAGAACAAGAGAGAAGAAAAAAACTAAACAAAACTCCGAAACTGGAAGTTATTCGAAAACTTCCTGAAGAATTTCGACTGGACGACGAAACGTACACGCACAAGTGGATTTCGATCAGCTTCTAGGAAATAAATTTTATACGACTAAATGGAAAGGTAAAGTGGAACTGAACTTAAGGAAGAATCAATGCAAGAAATTCCGAAAAAAATATTTAGTTTGGTAAGCAATATGCACCGGCCTGATATCATCAGTTTTTTTTTTTTTTTAAACAATATTGATAAACATTTAATTCCTTTCAATATTTCTAAACTAGTCAATTCTCGAATATAGAACTCTGCGACATTCTCACTTATTCCAGTGTTAACTACCTTGGTAAAAAAAAATATATGGTTGCGGCACCTTACTTTTACCTTTGTAAATTCAAATAAATGAAAACTTGATTAAAATTTCAAAATTTATTTTTGAATTTCGAAAATATTCATAAGCTTCAGCAACCAAATTTCATTAAAATTAAATCTTATCTGCCCTTAGGTACATGTCTCTTAGTTATTTTTATTTGTAAGGACGATGCATGTTCGAAAATCAAGATCTTTTTGAAGTAGTGTGCAGATAAATATCGGCTGTTCAGACCTATACCATATTTTAACTTAATTTAAAGAAAATGCTCTACTACAAGATTTTGTCCTCTAAATACAAGAAATAAGTCGTAAATTATGTGATAATCTTTCATCTAAGTGACAAGCGTATAATAGAACTCTAGAGAGATTCGAAAAGAAACATGGAAATAGTTTTTGTAGATGGGGATAGGTGCAAAATAACCATATATACAGAAACAGCAGAGCGATAAAAAAAAATTGGCACGATCGTGAAGGAGACACGAGACATGAGTTTTATCAGCAGAAAAATATCATTAATCAAGATTAATGGTTAAAGAAGTACCAGCAAGCATAGCGAATCATCGAAAAAGGTAAACTGATCTGGCCGCAAATGTTAAAAGATACTGCAAAAAGTCCCACGCGACCATCTAAAATAAGAAGAATTGAATCTGCAAAAGAAAAAGCTTATTTCAGATGATATACACCGGTGGAAGAGTTAGCCTACTTATTGGATAACAATCTCAGACAAACAAACAGCAATATCTTCTTAACACAAGACATGGAGCAATATCGAAAAATTGTGACATGTATCCGAGGTGTAAGAAGATAATAGATGCGAATTTTCTATGCAGAGTAAAAAAAAAAAGTTAAGGTGTAGCTTTAAGGAATCATTTGGAGCATTCTGTTAGAGGAATATTCTCGAATCAAACAACACTTTGGGCCCAAATGGCTTTTATCCGTAAATTTGGTGGAAGAATTGAGGAATGGAATTATAAAACAAATTGTATGCCCTTGGGACTTAAAGCACCGTGGAATCTTATTTATTAGGTACAATATTGTGAGTGATTCCGTTGAGGCTTGTCATTTTGTAGAATAATTTATTCCCGCATCCAGTTAGATTCTGGAGGCTCTTGAAAATGGAATATAGTTAACGAGAGCAAAGAGCACATTTCCAAGAGCAACTGATATTGAAATGCCAAATAACAAACAAAGAAAAAAAAACTCTTCAAGGCTTCAACTCAAAAAGTTAATTGCATTCGCCCAGAACTTCGAACAGATATTTTTGATGAAAATAGTTGACAACACTGGTTATATTTTATTCTCAAGGAAGAAACAGGAACAGTTCGTCTGTTATAAGTTGTGAAGGATTCCGTGTGCGTTGCAAGTAGCGATCGCAGTGACTCGTTTTTGGTGAGAAAAAAACGTATATATATAATATGAGGTATTCGGTGTCAAAGCAATTTCGCACTAAACGCGATCGTAAAATGTTCCGCGTTATTAATTTCGATGACTAAAGAACGCATTATCGAACTGGCTCATGTAAATAGGCCATTCACAGAGGACGAAATTGCGGATGAATTAGGTATAAAAATGTGCAACACATCATCGCTGATCGTTTTTAGTTTCGAAAAGTTAATATTCGATGGGTGGCAGAACAACACAAGTAGCAACGTTTTCTAGCATTTTTCGAAATATGAATTTTTGGATTGTATAATGAAAGCTTGGGTCAATTACTTTTCACCAGAAACGAAATGGAGTTCATTCGAATGGAAACATTTTCATTCCTCGACCATTTTCTCTGACAATTCCTGAGAATTTGTGTATACTGAATTCATGGCTAAGGGAACTACGATTGATACGGCAAAATATTGTTAAACTGTGATCTCAATAACTCAGTTGGTAAGCGCACTGACTAGTGTACCAGAGGTCATGAGCTCGAATCCTAAGTATAATGTTGAGACGGTTCTGAGATTTTCCTCCTACCTAGTTTCCTTCGACTTTTATAGCTTCACTCTTCTCATACCTACATCTGCTACCCCTATCAAAACCCCTATTTTCCCGTAGCATTAAAACATACATATATGCGTAGATCCATTTGCGGTGGTTTATAAAAATTTTTAAGGCTTCCACGAGGAGCAGAGGCACTAACCGCAAAAACATTATGACATGAACCCCGAACACGTTACACTTTTCCTAACACACAACAGAAGGCAGCACCATCTTTCGATAGCTAGGGGTTTTTAAAATTGTTAAGGCTTTCACCCTTGTGTATTGATTGCGAAAATGCTTCCTTGTTATAATATCAGGTCCAGGGATGGCAGATTTTATATTGGAGCGCGGCATTGCTGGCATGTGTAACGTATACTCTGCAGTAGTTGCGCCACTAAAACACAACAAGGTACTAAGTCAAATTGCGTTTCGCAACTACTATTCTATACAAAATGCTTTCACGGTGAGCAGAGGCGCCAACCGAAAAAAAAAATTAACACGCAACAGAGGGCAGCACCATATTTGAATAGTTAATGCAAGGTAAACTTCTAGTATACCGTTGCTGTAGACTTATCTCCATTTTTCATTTGCATTACGATTTCATACAAAAGTCCATCAAAAGTTTTCTTAGAACAATGTTGTACGAGTAGGCGTAATAAATGTTATGGCGTTATAAAAGCGATTGCATAACAATTCGTCTGGTAATAACGCAATATTCGGCGTAAAATGGCGGGAAATTTTTATTTTGAGAAGAAAAAAATTGATTTTTTTTTATACTGAAGTCTATTGCGCCGTTAATGTGAAAGGTATGGAACTGAATATGCACATGAAGAAAGGATAGTTTCTTACATATTACAGGAAAGTTGATTCATGTCGAAACGCTACGGATTACCAGAGATACAAATAAATACTCAGGTATACCTGAAAAAACCGTCTGTTAACATTCTGGAACACTTTTAAGATTCTACTCGCCCTTTCCATTTTTTTTGTGTCTAACACTTCAATTTATCACCTATTTTATTTATGACCATCAGTTTACAAATCAACCCTGTATAGAAAGATTTTGTTAAATCCACTTTCGAGGAGGTGAATCATATAATTTGGAGTGGTACTTGGAAATACGAACAGCCTCCTTTTGATGAAATTCCTCAGTAGGTTGTGAACTTCCTCTTACTCTTTAAATCTTAGATGTCTCTTAAAGGTAAGGTTCGGGGCTATCACAATTCCCAGGTATTTGTATGTAGCTCTATCTTATAATACACCATTTTTCGTGGGTGTCTCATAAACACCTCCTCCCCCGCAGGGGTCCTTAAAAACTATAATATTTAATTTTTCCAGTTACACAACTAGGCTCCATCTATCGCAGTAAGTCTGTAACCTGATGATCATTCTCTGTAATTTAGAATGTTCGTATTTAGTATCTCCAAAGTCTTTCGTTTTAAGAGACTTTTTAAATACGGTCAGCATATGTCATCAATATTCTGCCACATGCAACTAATTTTCTCTAACCGCAATTACTTTGTATATTCAATATGAAATACAAATATGAAATCAATTACCGCATGTAAATCATTTCTATCACAATCATCCCATTATCGTTTTGATGACATCTCTCAATGTCAATAATTATTTCTCTCTCGATAGATATTCAGACTCAGTCAAACCCGGGTAGGTATACAAAACCAAAGCAAAAAAAAAAAACATCTTCAAACAAATTTCATAACAAATATATTTTCCAAGAGCACACACCAATTATTACAATAATTTACGTTGACAGTTTTCCAACTGCTGCAGAATGATTGACTTAATTAGGTTAGTGCGCTTCGGTGCATATAATGAGATAAATTGAATTTTAAACTGATTAAAATTCCAACATAAACATGAATTTGTATGTAGAAAATGTGTGTGACTGTGTGCGTAATAAGCATACGACCTTCTCTATGGTCATGTTATATATATGACATTTTTATTTAATCACTCACCAACACACACATTGCATTGGATGATGATGATATTACACTCCAGTGCACAAATAATAATAATAATAATAATTTTATAAATAAATAAGTTGTCATTGTTGTGCGTATCCGTTAGTTGGTAGCAGCCCTCAGTTTGGTATTTTGTCATCTGGAAATTTTTGTATGAGAGGAAAAAGTTAATCATTTTAAAATTACCTTCGACAGTGTTGTTGTTTTTTTTATGTTTGTTTTGTATAAATTTCCTGTTTTTAATTGGACAAACCCTTTACGGATTATGGGATAATTTGAATGGATAAAATCTATATAGTTACATAGTACATATCGCACATTAAATTAATTCCGTTAAATCGGGATTTGCCTTATTTGTTATGGTTTTCATTAAACTAAATTATAATTTTGGTAAGCTGTATTATGGTAAAGAATTGAAAAAGTCAGGCCTCTCTATTCGGATTTATTTATATTTCATTTAATGAAATGAGATTATTTATTGTTTTGTTAATACCAGTGACAATCAAGAATGGAATTGTGCAGGTATTTGCATAATTTATGTGGTTCAAAGTGGAACCCATAAAAAATGGATTCCCTAAATATTATACGGAAAAAACCTTAATTGATTTAATCCTTTCATTGGGCTACTCATCCAAATCATCGAACACCATATATGTAAGTACTTATAATATGGTCCATTTATAACAGTGATGGCGAATCTTTTAAGCTCAGTGAGTCAAAATTTGGAAAAAAAAACCTCACTTAAATCGGGAGTCGTGCTATATCTAGAAATATCCATAATTTTATAGCTCTAGTAAATAAAGAAAGAGTTCATTTTTTCCTTATCAAAAACAATTAATTCTTCACCCTAGTGATTTTTTTGTTTCTAAATTACATTTACTAAACCCTCAATTGAAGGTTGGTGTTTCGTGCACTTCAAGCCCAAGCAAGCGCCACTAACTTTATCTGTCAATCGGCTCATTTTTTTTATTTACTTTTTTATATTATTAAACGTCGTTAATAAGGTCTCACAAAGTACGCAGAGGAAAAAAATTGTGAATAAAGCCATCACTAGATTTTTCAGGGTGCTAAAAGTATTCAGTAATCGGTTTCAAGCACTCCAAATTCCCTCTTCGTAGTGGCACTCTTTTTCAATCTCTAAACGATTTATTTCCAGATTGTCTAGGTTCAAACTTGAACCTACTGAACTACTCAGCTAACACAATTCTTTTATTATTTAATCTTTTTTTTTCTTTTTGGTTTCTCCATCTGCGACAATAAATAAACAAATATCTTGGCATTTTCTATGAAAGCTCTCAGAATGTCTCGCCGAGCCATGACTGTTCTTGGGCTAAGACCATTTGTAAACGATGTGTGTCTTGTGATCTTTAAGACGCGTGTCATAAGTTTGTCATCACCGATTTATAATGTCAATTACAATGATATGTATATCCTAAAATATCCATGAAATCAAAAATTTGTTCTACATAGAATGTTATTAATTTTAAGCAGGATTTTTTACTGTCGCAAATTTTAAATACGCCAGGGATTGCCCTTTCTATAGCAAATTTTTCAAAAAATAATTTTTTACTGTCGCAAATTTTAAATACGCCAGGGATTGCCTTTTCTATAGTAAATTTTTCAAAAAATAATTTTTTACTGACGCAAATTTTAGTTACGCCAGGGATTGCCTTTTCTATAGTAAATTTTTCAAAAAATTATTTTTTACTGTCGCAAATTTTATATACGCCAGGGATTGCCTTTTCTACAGTAAATTTTTCAAAAAATAATTTTTTACTGTCGCAAACTTTAGATTTTCAAATTAGATCCTACCATTTTTGTTTTGCATTTTTAGATCTTAACAAATTAATAAACTTTTATTTTGAGCATTTTCATTTGTCAGCAAATGTTCATTACTATTAATTCCAATGCATTTTCGAAAACGTTGTTGGTTGAAATTCCGTAGATAGTGCTCTGTAAAATTCATGAATCAATAGAAGCCTCTTTTTGTAGGTATCTCCTTATAGCACTTGATGTTAAAAGGACCCCCCAAAGGCAATAATCTAGACATGTCAGATTTGGCACACAGTGTAGGAAAATTTCTGTTCAATATTTCGAGCACTTGAAGTGCATGGTAATATTAAAACCACATATTTAATCTTAAGTGAAATAGTAAATCTTCTAACAATATTGACAAAATAGTACAAAAAAAAATATTTGTAGGTACAACTGTCGTTTGAATATGTGCTCTCGATCAAATGTGGTTCAATTATTCAAGAATTCCAAAAAGTGTCATAAGCTTTAAAAATTAACATTAAAAAATAAAAATATTCAAAATAAAAGTATTATATTTTTTAAGAGAGAATTCAAAAAATTAAAAGAAACAAAAGTGGGTTCTAATTTGATAATCTAACTGCCGTCAAACCCTTAAAAAAGTCAGGATGTGGGCCGAAATAATAAACTTTTATACAGAGCAATTTTTTTTAACTCATACATATTTGGAATATTCCACCAATATTGGAAAATTCCACCCGGTTTACTTATATATTGAAATTAAACAGTAAGGGTCCCGAAATGGAGCCCTGTGGAATACCACCATATTGAAAATTTTGCGTTTCATTTCATTTTATTCGACTGAAAACCTTTCATTTGCAAGAAATTAAAGCAATGTTCTTTATTTTTGAAGAGCCAATAGTTATTAGTTTTGGATTTCCTACATCGGAGCAGTAGGGGAGAGATAGTATATGATTGAATTGCATATAGTTTGCTCAATATTGAAATTAATATCTAACCTACGCTGGTACACAAGGCTATCGGAGCTCTACATTGTTATAAATTTTGATTACTTATTGGAAGGAGTAAATTAATCCATTTAAATAGCGAATCAATTTCACCATTAATGTCTTTTAGGTTTGAATGGTTGGCATGATTATTAGTACTACAAAAAAAAAGTATTGTTTGATTTATGGTGAGATTTTTAGCTACTTATTTTGCGATTTGGGGCAAATTAGTAGAAAACAAGCATTTGAGGATCTTTTAATCTTCATTAACTCTTGTGGCTGGCTTTAACGCTACACCTAAAATAAACAATAGTTTCCAAGTGAAGTCACAATGGTCTATCGATGGTTTAGGTGTGTTTGATCGCAGATTTTTCCGATAGCCGCCACTCTAACCAAATCTAAGCTAACCTATGCTGAGTTTTGATAATTTTTGTAGATGTCTCGTACCCATGTAGGTTCAGTTCACGGTCTTTTGCTTTTATAATTGGTTAGATAATTCGTCACTTAGAGATTATTATACATAATAAAGTTGAACCGCCTTTCGCAAACTCGGCATTCAATATAGACTCCTTTTCAATTTTCTTTGAAAGTTTTTTGGGGGAACAGGTGTTGATCGTTTGACTTTTGTTGAGTCTTTGATTGGACTTTTGGACTATGAGACGCCACCAAAATATCTACTACTTATTTGGTTTGGCTCTGACTGATTTGGATAATTCTGATCTGGTAAATTTCCGCCTATCAGTTTCATATATATAATTCGAACATCATCACAGTTTTAAGCAGTCACCTCAGAGAATCAGGACTCCAGCTATGGAACGTACAACGTTTTTCAACACAAATGTTACATTCTTGCGATATACAAACTAATAACAGAACATCAAAAACTGGACACGTAGAATAAACATATGCTATGCTTTTCGCGAATATAAAATCTACGATGCCTCGACGATGCCTCGACTTGGACCTGATGACGTAATCAAAAGGCAGGCAAGCCAGCGTTCAGAAATGCCTCGCTCTAATATAAAATCAACGTTGCCTGGACCCGATTTAGGAAACTCCAAAAAATTTTTCTTAGAAATTAACTAGAAATTTCTTGCTTCGAAATTATATGCATTGGTTGAGGCCGACACAATGCCTCGCTCCAATATAAAATCAACGATGCCTCGACCTGATGTAAGGAAGATCATAATTTTTTCTTACAAATTTACTGAAATTTTTTTCTTTGAATTTATACGCAGTTTTGAAGGCCGACAACGGTACACTCTGTATCTGAAAATAACTCTAGCCGGCCAACAAATTGTGGCCTTCCCTACATCGGGTCGAGGCAATGTTGATTTTATATTCGAGCGAGGCATTGCTGGGCACTGGCTTGCCTTTTGGTTACGTCATCAGGTTCAAGTCGAGGCATCGTCGATTTTATATTCGAGAAAAGTGTTGAATATTTTTATTTTACGTGAATAGTCTGTGCGTGTTATTAGTTAGTTTGTCTATGCTCCTCTGGATTTTGCCTTTTTTGAACTACTCTTATAGTGAATTCTTTTCTGCGATTCGGTGTTAACACGGCCCCTAAATCTACCATTGTTGCTCTTTTCATCCCTACTGGTGTGGTGAGAAGACGAGAGTCGGGAAATGACAAATTCGGTGGCGGTGGTTACACCGAGTCGCAGAAAAGAATTCACTATTAGACTTTTCAAATCCAGTGCTAGAACATCATAATTATGACAATTCTGGCAATAAATTTACAAATTTATTTTTTTCTTGAGCAGTAAGAGAAGAAAATGTTTTTTTTTTTGAGTGAAAATGAATATGCAAATGTGAAAAAGATTCGAATTTTTTCTTTACCAAAGGATTGCATATAATTAACTTGCTTCGAAAATTTTCATTAGAATCGAAATAATTTAATCAAATCTTCCACAGATATTGTCTCATTCCTCCGAGCTTAAATAAATCCATAAGAAACTTGCGAACTCTTGCTTATTAGTAGACGACTTCATAGTCATCTCGACCTCATAATTTAATGTTTTTTCGCACTTACTTCAAATACATTTATAAAACATTAATTTAGTTTTAATTTTATAAAATTAAACCTGAATCCATAAAATTCCCCAATACAGTTTCAAATTTACTTAGAAAATAATTCAAAAAGTCAATTGGTGCGTCTAGTTTATTACCTACTCTTGCAAATATCCACCTATATCTAACGAAATTCCCTTCTTCCACCAAAAAAGGGGTGACGAGAGTTTTAATTGAAAACAAAAACGCCCGACGCAATTTTGAATTTGATTATATTCAGCCATGAAGCCATTTTGCATACCTCACCTCAAACAGATACAAGACACAACCGACCAACACAAAACCAATTTTCCGCAGTGAATTAAGTTTAAAACATTTTTGGTACAAGGAACCAACACAACCAAAATTCTGTGTAAAACTTTATGCTGTGATTTGTAATCACTAGCGGCGCATATTGTTCTACATAACTGTAACAAGTCTATGTTAACTGAAATTAAGGTCAAATTCTCGAGAGATTGTGAAATTAATCAATTTACCTTCAGCTCCTTTTTCTATGCTTGTTGTCATGAAATTATAGAAAAGATACACCTGCGAAATATTTCTTTAGCATCTCTCTCAGAATAACTGAAAATTTTCCGCGAAAAAAATTCCATTGAAATTATCTCATCAGAACAAGCGACAGACAGATTTTTCCACCCCACAAAAGAGGTTAACCAAAAAATTCGAATTGGGGTTAACCCCTCAAAATGAGTGGTGAAATTATCACAACATCCACAGGGTTTGGTATTGTTGTGAACATATTTATGCTGATTCGGCGGTGGAGAAAGAAATTCATCTGTGAGATTCTACTCACTGTAGCAGTAAAATCTAATTTTCCTGAAAACCACCTCCCGCCCCTATATGATAAGTATATCAATTGACAGTTGATTTTATTGTATATATGTTGTATACGTCATAGATGACGCTCCAGGTGAAAAGAAATGACTCATCAAAGAAAGCGCGGGGTGTCCCAAGTTGAACAATAATTATATTGCACAAGCGAGATCAAATTACTAGGGACATGTGTACCGAAATCAGCTTAGGGATAATGTGAGTGAGGGTTCTCAAATGGTACTAGGTATAAGATTAAGGACGTACATATTCAATTGTCGACAAAACGGGAGAAAATTTAATTTTTAACGTTCATGGGGTGGAACCCTCTGTTTGCATCCTTAAAATGTTTTTATATTTGCCGACAAGAAAAAAAAAAAAGGATATTTACCAAGGGAGCAAATTGAATATTGAATTGGATTTTGGCTCTTGGTGTGTATTTTATAAGGGCAGAGTTGAAGGTTAACAGATATGCGATTAGTAAAAAATTGATATCCTTGTGTAAAACGTTTACGTAAATAAATACCGCATCACTTTTTTTTCTGTAGAAATATATATATATATTTTTTTTGAAAATAAGGAGTATTTGTACGAGCGAAAATTGGTAATGGCATATTTGATAGACATCTGTGTGGAAAAGGGGTGCTTAGAATTTTTTTTTTTTTTTTAGGTATTAAGACCTAAAATTATATAAATCGTGTTAACGAGTTAGTTGTGATTTTTGGTACTTTATAGGAGGAGAGTTAAAGTTGGTGTGACTTAGGATCATTGGTGTTTAAGCTAGAGGAGGACCTGCATGACATACGAAACTTCTAAGTTTTGATAAACGTTCCGAATAGGGAAATTTTAACTGAAAATAGAAGTCTATCTGATGGTCCCGAATCACACAGATATACAGAGACAGATGGCGGTGTTTTCTTTGTTTAATTTTCAGCACAAACATTTGCTTGAAGTACTCGCCATTGTCTTCCAATCTAAAATCTTTGCTACCACAATGGGACAGATAACCTATATTCTGACATGAGTATCAAGAAGATAACCCCCTTTTCTAAGCTATAAGTGGCTCCCAGATAATTTCTGAATTTCTGAAGGAGCAATACGTTTCTGATTCGCTCTGCAGTACCTACAATAGCGAGAATTTATGGGATAATATAGCAAGGTATATATGTTCGGGAATAATAAAGATAAAAGGGAACTTACTGACTGTGGGACTAAAAAAATTTTTAGGTCATGTATTTTTTATGGAATGCATACATTCTGGGATATTTCGTACTTGTACGCGTTCTAGTTAGAAGGTTAGTAGTATTTGCAATAAAATCCAGAGAACCATTGACCGAATATTAGACTGGTACTAAAGATACGAACTGTGGGTCAGTTCTTGGCAGACAATCGAAGTTTTGTTTACTAGTTTAGTAGAAAAAGAGCACTGGTCTTGTGTTGAGCTTGCCAAAATGAAATGTGAAACTATTCCTCAATCAATCCACGAATGACAATATGAAGTATGTATAGGATAGTTTTTTTTTGTTTTTTAAAGACTCTTCGATAAGTGTCAGTAGTTTGGTGGAATAGGGCAGAGCTACCACTCTGATCAGAGTGCAAAGGGATATATGAATCGGTATCACATACACAAATGTTTTAAGCATCAAACCTATAGTGTAGCTTTAGATAGTGCGCTTGATTTTTCACTCCTAGAGCTCAAAATTCAAATAAAAGACAAAGAGGACTGCTTGACAATAGATAGAATGGAAACAGTTTTTTTATATAGAAATTATTTTTTCAGTGTAATGAACACGGGAGAGTTTAAGTATTCGGGATTTCTGAATATCCCTCCAAGAATAATAAAATATAATCTTTTTGATGTATACCTGGATACCTATGGATACCAGTGAATTATGGGCAACGAGAGCGCTTATTTGCTTGCCAGAACCTGCTCTAGCATATCTTTTTAGAGACCGTATGCCGTGGGTCCGTCATTAAAAATCTTCGGGGATTACATAAAAAATGTTTAGCAGAAATAAGCGCTTGTAGTTGAGTAAAACCTCGATGGGCGAAAAAGGAAAGGCTCCAAAGAAGCCGCTAGAAAAGAAGACATACCGCTGATAATCTCAAAATTCTGCCGTACCTCTTCAACCTCTCCATAAAAGATCACTTATCAAGACTTAAATATTGCGCTTCATTAAGTGGAAAGGATGGTTCGAATGATTGCGGTACATAGAGCAATAAATTCGTCTGCCTGAATGTCCATGTCATTTTTAAATATTTGCTTTGAGTCTGCCATATTAGCTGAAAATTCTGAGCTCTTAACTTAAAAAAAAAAAAAAAAAAAAAAGGATTTCTCCAGTAATTTAATATTGTGACAAATTAGGGAGGTGATTTTATTGCGAAGATCCATGGCGCGATCCAATTGTGGTCAGCATATCTAACCAGGATCCTTAGCAGTCTCCTAAGTGTGAACAATGAAGTATGCAAAGACTACTCCATATTTTATAAAAGTATAATAATCCGGTAAGCTTTGAGAAATTAAGTATCTCTGTAAATAGGTTTGAGAATAACAATCCTACACAAATCAGTGCCACTGGAACGTATGTTTATGAATTGATGCTATGCGCATGACTGTGGTTGGATATATTTTTCTATAATTTTTCAGAATTGTGCAAAGAACATTCCAAAAACAATATATAACTCCAAAATTCCACATCATAATGTAACTTATCACATAAATAAATTAAATACCAAAGGTACTAGAATCGATCCTTGAGGTACCCTGCGTAATAATGGCAGTGATATGGGGGAAATGTTGTAGATCATAGCTGCAACTTATACCACCTTTTTACTACCATAAACACTTCCTTGTCATAAGTTTTAGTATAGCATTTTAGCGTGGACATTTTGGTTAAATTTGAAACTTTGTCCGGATAATTTCTGCGGCGTTTTTTTTTTTTGTTTAGTGGGCAATTTGGTGTAAGGCGAATGTTTCATCTCCTTGGAGATGCCTAAAACGCTTGAATAAATATTCGTGACCACTGATACTAAATTAAATTGAATTGAAGAGCTCCGTATTACGGCTAATTGGTATTTAATTTTTTTCAACATGCTTTAGGTATTTTTGTGACGACCTACCTGAAAAAAAAAACCGTCTTTTCTTCATTTCTTGCATACATGAATTTTGGTATTCCACAAGGATCAGTTCTAGAACTTTTAATTATTTATTTCCGATTTTGCATACATTTTGCTTATAAATTCTCAAATTCAAACAAATTTTCCTAAGTATCTAATAAATAGACTAATTAATTGCAAATAGGTGTGCGATGTTAGGTGACGTTGATTTATAATATCTGTGACCTATATACACGCGTATGTAATTAAAATTGTTCAGATGGCTTTTAAGGCTGGACGTCTGCCAATGTAAGTAATGATTTTCTACATTGAAATGTAATTAGTCATGGAGCTCCATTAGATATAACATTGTACCTACCGCACTTTGTGCATAAATCGTTAGTGAAATGTCCTCTTGATAACTATATGCGCACTCATCCAACTGACTTCAAATGAATTTAAATTACTTTCACTAGACAAACCCCAACAGACACAAGCTGACTAACCCAGTTAATTTATTGCCAATTTTATACAAGCCACGACATTAATGGTAATTTTATAATGCATAGCATGAAATTTGCTTAAAACGTAAAAATAAAAGTGTTAAACGATATGCGCATAAATATTTTTTGAAAGTGCAACATTGGTACAACTTTATTTACGTAAAGTGGTATTATGCGCGCGCAGATTGTTTTCTTTTTGTGATATTGATCCTTTTCTTTTTCGAACAAAAACAAACAGCTAACAAAGTTTGTTAAGCATAACACTTGATAGAATTGTAAGCAATAATAAAAAGATGATTATCTTTTATTTGCAATGCTGCTTACGAGCTAATTATCGATTGACACATCAAGTCGATTACAGAGTAAATATTGAGAGACTCGCGGTTGGACTTTGTGAAGGGATTTTAATAGAACCATGTTCGTAAAAAGTAGTAGTCCTGATAAATGTGGGAGGATTTAATAGTTCGCTGAGTCGAAAATAAGTTCGTCAAGTTCTTTTGTAATACTTGTAGTGTACTCGTGAAACAACAATATAGTCTTGATCTAAGCCTTGTTAATTTACTCTGTTTCACTCCAACAACCCAATAAGGAACGATCAAAACAGATAGTAAAGAAATGCTGAGATCATCTAAAGAAAAGAAGACAAGAAGACAATGAAAAACCACAGGGTGACGAAGAAAAGCAAAAAATGTATGGTTGGGGGAGGGAAAATCCTAACGGGTTCTGAGATTACAGGCCTTTGCAATACAATGCAATGCAATGCAATACATTTATTAGGCGCTATCCAGAAGAGTACGAAATCTTATGACTGACAATTAGGTGAAAAAAAAGCATAAGTAACATTAAAAATAAAAATAAAAATAAGATAATAATAAAAAAATAAATAAAATAATAAAAAAAAATTATCTAAAGATCAAAAAGAAAAACCGAACTTAAAGATAAAGAGCCCAAAGAAAAGAACAAAAATAATAAAATTAATAAAAAATACAACAAATTAAAAATTATAAAGAAAAGAGAGGACAAAAAAATAAATAAAATTTAAAATTAATTAAAACAAGGCAACAAGAATTTGAAGAACTAAGAATAAATCTAATAACTAATTAAGGCGATCTTTGACTAGTTTAGCAAAGCTCAGGCCGGAACATGTGTACTGAATTAAAGTTGGAAGAGAATTCTATTTTCGGGCAACTTGGATGAAATAAGAGCGCTCACCGTACCGAGATATACATCTAGGGGCAAAAAGTTGAAGAAATCTATTCGAATTCAAGAACTGTAGGCTTTCAGAGAGATATGCAGGGAATTTAGTTAAATTAGCCTATGAAGGAAGATATTCCTACGACGAGTCAAATTGGCCTCTACAGAGCTTCCGAGTAGGGACGTAGTAAGAGCAGATACACGAGTGCTCCGAGGAAGCTTATAAATATAACGAATACCGTCGTTAAAGGCTACAGTAATTTTTCTTTATCAAATTGAGTCTAGTCTACTAAAAAAAAGGAGGCTCCCATAGTTAAAATAATGGGGGACAATAAGAGGCATCGCCTATTTCCTGCTGCGAAAATCCACAGACTGACAACTGGAGGAAATAGATAGTCGACAAAGACTACCATAAATTTATTCCATCAAAGCGCTGATGTAGTCGCAAGAACTAAATTTCGAATTGAGTTGAATGCCTAAATTCTTAAATGACTCAAAATATTCAAGCGTGGAATTATTCAATCGAACTGATGACAAATCAGATATTGGAAAAACGCTTCTATACATATACTGGCAGACAGTAACAGTTGTTTGGGTTAATGGCAAGCTCATTATCCATTGCCGATTCGTGAACGTACTGTAGGTCATCATTGATTCGAGCAATACAGTCCTCGACCTAATGTGTCTGCTAAGATACAACTAAACGTCATCGGGAGAGGGTGAACAATGGGTCTTGACTTGGCCTACGTTCGGGGTCCCAAACCTTTGTTTCAATCAATCATCGACATTCAAACGCCCAGAAGCCCCATTCACCACAACAGACGGGAGGTCATTTATATAGAGGGAGAAGAGAATTGGGCCTAAAACTGAACCTTGAGGAACACCAGCAAAAAGGGACAATGGAGTGGAGATAGAATTTTGTACTTTTACAATTTGCATACGATTCGAAACGAAAACGGGCCGATGAGGAGAAGCCATATTTTGTGCCCAAGAGTGCAGATCAGCTTGACGTGACTCACCGAGTCCAAGGCCTTACTGAAATCAAGAGCCTTATGGATATCAGGTGTGACCTTTAAGAGTGCAGATTTACAACTGTGACCTGGGCGAAATCCTGATTGCCAACCTGACAAAATATATGTTCAAGAAAAAGTGCAAAAAACACAGAAAGGGTTTTGGGTACATAGTGTGATAGATCATTTTAAAGCTAAGCTGTTGGGCTTTCTTAAATAGTTTAAGAAAAATTGGTGTTGACGAGGTATTTTTTTGATAAAAATAGTAGTTAAAAAAAAAACTGAGCTAAAATTCCGAATATTTAACTTTGTTAAGCCATAACTTCAAAACGGTGAAGAGGAGAAGAAAAATTTACCATTCGAAAGGTCTAACGATTATCAATCTAACAAATTTTTAGTCGTCGTCATAAGGTGTAAGGTTCAGAAGTTACAGGGTGATCTATAAAAACATACCCAAATTTCTTTAAGTTCCATTATCTCGAAAATCGTTATGATTTCCCCTCCCGCACCCAAACAATTTTTTGCTTGTCTAAGCTTCACCCATCCATAGCCTTCTGTTGCAAGATCACATATGGGACACCTTGTAAAACGTAATCTGCATTTGCAATTTTTTTTTTTTTGCACAGCAGATAGAGTAAAATATCTGGAGAAATTTTGAGTTCGTTTTTCTCTTTTTAATTGTAATTTCAAAATCTCTTTCTAAGCTGACCTACTGTATTCCATCTACTATCATAAGTGTGATTAAAGTTTGATACTAATTCTAATATAACAGGAAAAGAAAAGAAGAACAAAATAAAATTTTTGGACATAAGCTATTCATACCTACACATACAGGCATACATAATACTAAACCTGAGCAATTGAAAATTATATCGATAGCTACATATATACATACCTATGTGATAAAAGAAAAAAAGAAAAATTAAATATTTACTCAACACACCGGTTTGCTACTACACCACAAACCTTAGTACAAAAACCTTTCATATGGATTTCGTTTACAATTCCCAAAAGTAAAAATTCCATTCATCCCGGAAATTTGGATAAGGTAAACTGAACTGAATACTTTCATATGTATGTATATATCTCATAGCTTAGCTTAACTAAAATTTGGGCTTTGATCTTTTATGAAATCGGGGAAAAAACAACAACAACAACAACAACAGCAGCAGTAACTTTACTACCACTTGACCTGACCACCCTCCGCAAATCGTTTAACATTCCCAATTTTTTTCTCCACATGTTTTATCGTAGCCCACAGAAAAAGTATTTTTTATGCTATCGATTGAAAAAGAAATTTTGTTATTTTTCGAATTTCATATTTATTTTTGTTTTGAATTTTTCATTTGAAATCAGAGCAAAATACTCAGATTGGTCTTCACAGCAACTATCCACCACCACAACCACCTGAATATAAAGCCAATAACTCCAAGTGAAATCAAAATGCGATAAAAAATTTCAATGTCCTTCCATCTACTACCTATACCTACTAGAACTACTCCGTATGGATGTAATATAATAGAAACGATAAATTTTGATATAGGACATTTTTTTACATACATATCTATGTACGGAGTATGTCACAGCCAGGTCTATCCCAGTAGCAAAGCACTATTTAGATAGACACACAAACATATATTTATATAGAGAGTATAAATTGTGGGAGTCATTTTAATAAGGGCTCAGATATTGTCGGCCAGATGGGAAATATTTCACCGCGCTTTTGTGATATATCTGTAGTATGTAGGTATAGAGCTATACCTCCTACTTCGGTATGTATATTATGATCTCTGATCCGGGCAATCTCCGGTAAGAGATTGGAAGCACACGGTGGACTGGCTGATTGAGGTAATCTGCATATGTTATCTGATTGGAAGTCCTCCAACCAACTGTGTAGGTGGGTATATTGTATGAGAGTAGGTACCTACCTAAGCAATTGCAATTGCAAATTCCTCCGATCAACATAAAATTTATTGACCGAGACCACATTACTCAGTGATGGAAATGGCTTTCATTGACCTTTACTCAAGCGAAAAGTAATTGAGTCATTTGTGATGCGCGACGCGACGTACTTACCTAAACAGCGGTTTACATCTGTAGGACAAAAATTGTCTACAATAACAACAACAACATCAGTAGTAGTAGCAGCAGTAGTAGTACCAACATTTGCATAAACTGAAACATAGTCAAAGGTTTTAGGGCTATATTTGAATAGGTAGTATGTAAGTACTAACTACTAGCCACACAGTCAGTCAATAGGGAATCTCGTTCCAAATGAATAAATTAAAGGACAATGAGAACAGCAAACGTCATAAGAACATAGGAAAACAGGGAGAGTTCAGAATTTATGACAATAATTCTCTAAAGAAAAAAAAACATTATTTTTTCTTTTGTTGAATGTTGCTGGTCTAGTTAGGGGATAAAGTTTGTTTATTCTCGACTAAGGGATGATGAAGTTTTAATAGCAGTTCGGAATGATGAAATTATTCACCACAAAGTTTTATACTACTTGGTCAACTTGATGGAGGTAGACAAGAGTGTACACGGTATATGTATTCATGGAACAGAACAACAAAAATTATTATTATTATTATTATTTTGTATAAAGTTTTTTCTTTTCACACTCAATGTCACACATAAAATGCACAAACAATAGGGAAATGAGCAGAGTCCAAATGACCACCAAAGTTAAAAGTTGGGTGAAAAAAGTTGTTGCTATTGAATTTAAATTTTCTTTTATTTTATCATTGGAGCCAGAGTCATATAAATATGTACTAGAACAGAAAGTTTACAAACCTTATTTAATTGTAACAATGGTCGTATTATATTTTACAACTACCTCGATTTGATTGGTTTTTAATGCGGAACTAAAGTGGAACTTTAAAACAAGCACATCGTAGTGTGTGTGTGTGTGTGTTTGTGGTGTGCATAGAAACTTTTTGTTTTGTTTTTTTCTCTTTCTCTCTATTGAGGAACATATGTACCTTGGTAGTTTTCAACGTTTTTCAATTGAATTTCGAAATGTTTTGTGCATGAAAGCTTTATTGATTAATATAACATTTCTAAAACGTGTTTCTTTTATATACATGCGTAGGTAGGGGTGTGTTTGTTGTACAAAAATATTGTACATGAATACCAACTGTTGACCTGGTTTCCTTTTAATTAATAATGGGCAGAACATACTATAGTTAGAATAGTACAAGTTAAAGTAAAAGCTTGGAAGGTGTTTGATATTATTCATAAAGTTTTTTTTTGTTTTTATTGAATTTATTGTTTATTCAAATCAGTTTTAGCAAAGAATTTGTTAAGCATATTATAGAATAGAATATATGTTTTAGTTGTACAAAGATAACAAGATCTTAAACGTACAAAGTTAATTGGAATTGTACATAATTATTAAAATAATCGTGCCACATTAAATTTGGGGAAATACATTAATTTACTAAAAACTAACTTAACTAACTAAGCTTAGCCAAACTAAACTAACGAATAATTATAGGTTTAAGAATAGATTCTATTTTTTTTTAGTATTATTATGAGTAAATTTATAGAGCTAAGAGAAAAAAAAATATCAAGTAGCTTTAACAATATGTATCCAAGCCGTGCCCCAAATTTTTAGGATAAGTTTAGTGGCAATATTGATTTGTAAAAGTTTCTGTTGGATCCTGTTCTCTGTATGTTAGCTGGCAAACGATTTCACAAACGAATGCCCTGAACGAAGTAAGAGCGCTCACCATAGCGTGATTTACAACGGGGGATCGAAAGGTTCATATGCCGGGATTACTGTAGGAAACTCGATCTCTCAAATAGGTATGAGGGCTTCCCGTGAAAGAATTTTAGTCTGTAATTTGTTAGATAAGTTTCTCTCGGACAACTAATCAAGGACGTTACATAAGGAGAGATTTTGAAGTTTTGAAGACAAATCCGGTCACATCTTTGTATGCAACCAAGAGTTTCCTACGACAGACTAAATCGAGATCTGGAAATATCGTACAGCCATATCTGAAATAGGGTAGCAAAAGGGATTTAGCTAATCTTACTCGTAAGTGATGCATTAGCCAATCGGAGTTCAACCAAAGCTGCCGCAGGCATCCATATATTTTCCTTAGTGCAACACTGACATGATCACAACATGAAAATTTTGAGTTGAGGTGAAACCCTAAACACTTCACAGAATTTACATATACTAGTCTATTGTCGTTCAAATAAATCGGTGGTAAAGAATTCTCATCAATATCACGTCTATAGATCGCCATACAGTTCGATTTATTATGGTTAAGAGCTAAGTTATTTTGCTCAGATCAGTCATATACACGTTTGAGATCCTCATTTATCCGACTTATGCAATCTTCCACTAAGCTAATTGGTCTACTAAGGTATACTTGCACATCATGAGCATACAGATGAATGAATGCATCTACAATGATATATGGGAGATCATTAATATATACATAGACTAAAAAGCAGGGGACCAAGTATGGATCCCTGGGGCACACCACAAGAGAAAATAGGTAGAGAAACTTGTGACATCATTTACTAGGCCATGAATACGGAAGATGTCTGAATTTAGTTTCAAGTAAGTTGGCTAAATCTGACATTGGGATGGAGTACTCATTTGGAAGACACACCACTGTCTTCCAGGGTGTTGAAGTCTTCGCCATCGCAATGGCAGCATAGATCGTCCTTGATCTTGCAAATCAAGGGTAAAGACATTGCTATACCTTTGGATAGGCAGGCAGTCTTGATGGCTCTGAGTAGCCCTTCGATAACATCTAAGTTACTGGGCGATTGCAGGTCGTCTGTGGATAAGTTATGTATTTACAACATGGTCTCACTTCAGTGGGTTCCTGTTCATTTAGGGATCATGTAGAGTGAAAGGGTTGACCTTCTAGCTAGGGCTGGCTCTGATTATCTGTTCTTCGGACCGGTACCCGCCTTAGGCGTTGCCACCTCGAGTATCGAGTCTCTCATCAAAGCTGAGGACTGGAAGGAAGGTTTTTTTTGAAGAGGCAGGTCGCTAAATGTTATGAATTGATTGACTTCAACCTTTCACTTAATTTCCAAGTATACATATAAAATGTTTAATTAGTTATACGATGATTATTTTCAGAGAGATAACTTTCCGTTATTACCGTAGCCACTGTGGGCCTCCGTTCTGTCACTCACGGTAGGTAAAATCACCCACATGCTTTCCGTTCTTCATATATTGCTGGGAACTGTATAGCGTTCCGTTTGAAATATACTATACCTATACCTACTCAAGTCAAGTCAAGTCAAGTGAAATCAAATCAAATCAAGTTAAGTCAAGTCAAGTCAAGTCAAGTCAAGTCAAGTCAAGTCAAGTGATATTGCACCATTTTTCTACTTGGATTGTCGATATTTACGGCGATGTTCTTTTAATTCATGTTCCTCTTTGGTCCTTGGCGCTCATCTTAAGTCCTCTTATTGACAGTTATCCCTGGGTTTTCTTTCTAATGTCCATTCCCATTGATATTTTAAGAAAAGTGCACGTCAATCAATGAAAAACGAGTTCAATGGATCAACTTTTAACGCGATGAGAATGTATTAGTAGCTCATATCCGTTGTCAGATTGAAATTTTCTGGTGGTTTGGTGGAGTAATAGTTCAAGTAGTATAAGTGATGCACAATGACATTCAGTTGTGACAGTTCTCATGTAGATGTGTGCGTTTTTCAGTGTAAAGTGCCAAACACAATTCCGCCGTTCCGATTCAATTCGATTCGATTCAATTCGATCCGTTACGTGCATGAGCACAATTGTTCCGTTCAAACTTACCATCAGTTTTAAATTTCTCATTGAAATTTTTCCAGATTTTGTCTTTTCTTTTTACATCTATGTAAAATTTGTTGCCTTTGTCATAAGGCTCTTCATATTTTTTAATTTCTTCAATAAAAACTTCTTCATCCATCTTGAGTTATACACAAACATTAACGTAAAAGTTGAAATTTGCTCAACTTCTCCGTTTCGATCCATTTCGGCGAATGTGTCCAATTACACGTACGTCTCATATAAGCAAATTTGACATTTGTACGTATCGGATCGAAACGGTGCAATTGTGTTTCCCACTTAACATCGCTGACTTTTCGAGTGTAGCACCAGGGTCATTTCACGTACACTTTTTCTAGCAGTTGACGACAATGGAACGATTTCAGTGTAGCGTTGCAAGAAAAGTGTAACACTTCTGCTAAAAAACGTGATCAATGGAAATCGGTATAACTTTCCGTTTTGCTGTCGTCTTTTCCTGTACGGATGATGCGGCGTATCAGCCGTACTTAATGTTGTTCTCCTTTTATAGTTAGTTGTTAATGGGAGGGCGGGGGAAGGAAATAGGAGAGGATAGGATGTAAATTGTTGGGAGAGTTTAGGAATCGAATGGTTCCTATCTTACTCAAAGTGTTCTGTTTTATTTATACGTTTGTTGCAAAAAGTAAGTGTGAATTATAATTAAGTAAAATTTTATTCTTAGAAATTTTAATACAAAAATATTCTTGTGCCATATATGCTGGAATGCAAGCAAACTATTAAATTTTATTTGAAGAAATTTAATTTATGCGAGGTGTGATCAATGTAGAATCAGACAGCAGTAATTCCTCGGGGCAACGAGTTTATAGGCAAATTTGTCTAGTATAGTCCATTGTGTTAAGCAAGCCTTCCTTGTGATTCAGTCTGATAAGCATGTTCGTGATGTTTGTAGTTAGTTAGATAGTTGTGTTAAGAAGAGCAATTTTTTTCAGGGTTCAAAATATGTACACCCTCTATGATTGACCAGATGAATACAAAATTTGATCATTAAATTTTGTGTAAAACTAAAAAAGACAGAATATGAGACTTTTACAATGCTTTACCAGGTTTACAGTGATGCAGCTATGAGTCAATCCCAATCTTATGAACGGTATTCTTGTTTTATAAACTTCATTTGAGTATTATGAGAAGCCAGGACATCCATGTAACAACATAACTACCGGAAAATGTCACTGAAATTCACAGAATTATTCGTGAAAAGAAGTTACTGACATAGTTTAAAAGTCATTACTGAAACAGTTCAATTAATTTTAACGGGGAATTTAAACAAGTATTGTATTGTGCCCAAATTTGCTTCCCGAAGACCAGAAGTCGTATTGGATCAATATTAGCTAAAGGTCTTCGTCAGCAGGCCAATAATGATCCAACTTTCATTTCGAGGATATTTACATGTGATATGATAATTCGGTTTATATGTATATCCCTGTGCTTTGTACAAGTCGCTGCAGTGGATAAGGCGAAACTCACCAGATCTAAAAATTACAAAACGACAAGTCAACGAAGTCATTGTTGATTCTTTTCTACAATGTGGTCCACTATTCTATCATACATCACGAATTTTTTCCTTCTGGACAGACGATTAATATTGATTTCTATTGCGAGAGAAAATTCTTCGAAATATTTCAGAATTGTATCGCAATCATATTTGGCTTCTCCCCCATGACAACCAACCCCACATTTTTCTTATCCAACACCATTAATGTCATTTCCTATACCTATGTATGGATTTATATTCCCAAAAATCAAGTTGAAGCTCCAGAGACGACGATTCGAGATAATTAAAGAGATTCAAGTTGAATTGCAGACGGTGCTTGATCCGCTCAAAAAAATTAGCATCACTATTTAAAAGACCTCTGAGTACTGAATGGTAGTAAAAAATAGTTAATCTGAGCTTAATAAACCCACGGAATCCCAACTACGGCAACTAACGAAAAGTAATTTATGTAGCTAACTATCCAAACCCAACTACATTAGAGAAAAAATGAAGGTTGAAGGCAAGCAAAACTGCATATTTCTAGAAAACCACTCCAAAGGAAGAATCCCGAATTCTTACAAGTGAATTAAACCAAGCGCATTACCGAGAGTTATTGACAGGAAATTGTAGGATTAATAAACGACTGCGCAATATTGCCCCCTATCTAATAGTGATAAGAGGGTCTAAATTAAATTAATTAAATAATATAAATTATTTCGTCCCTCCAGGATCGACTTCGAGGACTTTACTATTCTTGCTATTCTTAATTATGATCGCTTTGTTGTCCCGATTTCCAAATGAGGTAAAGGAGAAAAATGTATGCTAAAAACGCATCCAAGTCTAATGGCATCGTTGTTAGAAATAATAAATTTGCACAGATTTTTATTGAGAACAGTAGAAATAAGTTTAACAGCTTCGTAAAGAATTCCTGTATTAAAAGCTGACATGGTCAGACCATGTAAACAAATTGGTATCCAATTTTGCGATCACCCAGATCTGAATTTACTTATCTTTCCTTATTACCTGACCATGCTTCTTTCCTAATAAAACCGTGTCAATGCATTAAAGGACATTCGCTGGAGGTTTGGTAACATTTTAAAATGTTCTGAAATTATGTTAAAAAAATCTACAATGAAAGGGGAAGAAGGATTTTTTTACATTACAATTCCTGGGAAATATAGGTGTTGAATTATTACTTAAGTACACAAATAACTCCTTTTTCTCCAAATATAACAAAAATTTTATAAGGGAGATAAATTATATTTTAAGATTTTTGAAATATATTTGTCAAAACCTCTTCTAAGGCTTCTGGATTTGATGGAAAATCGTCTATTATATCACTTCCTACGCTATTTCAAATGCTTTCGACAGAACCTGGCATGTTGAAATTCCAATTATTCATACTAAAAAGTTTAATCCTAACTAACTCTTAAAATTTTCGATTGATAGTTTTTCAACAAATCACATAATTCGTGGTCTTCCCCACAATATTAATTCCGGTGTACCTCAAGGCTCTATTCTCTCCCCAACTTTATTCATTATATCAATTAATGTTTTATTCTTTCTCATTTTTAATGCTATCCTTTGTGGATGCTAACTTTGCAGATGATATGTCCTTTGATTTCCCTTTTGCTTTTATTTAATTCTGGACTGTACTCAAACTATCAATGAGAAAGCATGATTAGATCACTCTGAAAAAATACCTGTATACTTTGTTGCATAAAATAAAGCATTTCGCGTCAAGTACAATGAGTCTAAGGCACAAAATCGTTTGTTATCATTAATGCGCTCTCATCATATTTCTCTTAACTCATCATTGACTTATCCTCTTTGATCATTCTTGGGTATGTAATTTTTAACAATCTTCACTGGATTTGACTGCACATCAATTTTCATTGAGAAAAATTCTACGAAATGCTTGGGATTCAACGATGTAAAAATACTTCTCTCTTTTAGATTATGTGCACATTTATAACACTCACGTCAGGTAAAAAGTTGAATATAACTCTCATATCTATTCAGAAGCAGGACTTAAGATAAATCGAGATTAAATGAAAGAGAAAGTTAGAAAAAAAAACAATATTAAACAAACAAAAACCATAGAAGCTATGTATACCATGAAATGTGTTGAAATTGAAATTGAAATTCCTTTCTTATGGTGAAGCATAAAATTAAAAGTGTTAGCACTAATAGGTCAAGCTTATCTGCATGTTTTGAATAATTAGGTTTCACAGTGTGTAATTAGCTCGAACTACAAGTCTAACCTGATTGTGATATCATCTTGAACCTCTTTTCTAGTTATCTTATCTCAAAAGTAAACGTTTGATGCGTAAAAAATGTGCACGCGAAGCTAAAAATCAGTTTTGATCGCTACCTTACTTTATCGTGATCGTCTCGTTTCGTTTTCAACTTAATAAAGAACAGGTTTCGGAAACTTTGTAGCCCCATCTACTAAGTAGGATAAATTAAATTTGTTTTTTTTTTCTAAAATTTTACTATTTAATCAGTGATCAGGTAGAATTAATAATATTTAAGGAAAATAAAATATTCCGATGACAGAAAGGAAGTAGTCGATTGCATTAATTAGCGGCGTACCTGAAAACCACTTTGTATCAGTTTAACGTAAATATGGCCTGGGAAATATACATAATAATTTATTATTAATTGAAAATTAAATGTCAAACATTGATCTCAGTTGAACTATACTCCCCTGAAACTGCGCAATATGAACTTATAAATATTCTTCTCTCAAAATGCGTAGAACTGGTGGCCAAAATTAGAAACACATAAAATTTGTCATTAATTTTAATTACAGAAATATTTTAATTATTTAATTATGTCAACAGAGTTAACCTACATTTGTTAAACCCGGGCGAACAAGTCGGTTTAGGTATTGCTTGAGAAACTTTGTTGTTATGCTCAATTTAAATACTTTGGAAAATGCAGGGTGATTCAGATTTTTTTATTCGTTTATTAGTTTTTTTCTGGGAAATTTTTGTGTTGGTTAGGTGCACATTGACCGACAAGATTTTTTTTACAAAGTGGAATGTCTACTTTTCATACAACCTTAGGTCTGACATCCCCAGATTTGAGAGATGTCTTCAACGATGCATTATGATACTCTGAACATATTTTATTAGCAATATTTATTTCAATTAAGCGGGGGAAAGCTTTGGTGATCGGATGTAGCTTGTGTGATTTTCTTGGGTGGAAAAGTGAACTTGTCTACTTCTCGTGATTGCGCGGAATTGGTGCGTGTCGTGGAAAATGACTTCCTATGAGAAAAATGTTCACAACAGGGGCACAAATGGCCATGGAAAGAAGAACTGCAAAAATATGAGCGAAATGTAGTAACTGGAGTGTCTGTGACACAAGATGCACGAAATGGGTTTTCCGGCAGCAAAAACTTCCCGAGAAAGTTTTCTGAATCGGGACGAGAGTGCACCACCCGATAGTACTCGACGAGATCTTTAATTTGATATGCAACAGGCGATATTGGAACCCCCCCCCCCCCCCTTCGCCGGGGGCTCCTAACATCACTCTGAAAGTATGCTGTGAAAAATTTTCTTCTGATAATTATAGCTGGTATTGAGCTGAGGCGAATAGTGAATCTTGTTTTCCGATCGGACGTAACCCTACGAAGTCAGAGCCGATCTAAGGTGCGAAAAATCTAGTACCTCAGTTCGAATTAAAAAGCGAAAAATACTAAAAAAGTGAGTAAGGGGTGTTGGCTATAAATAGCTATTTAAGTGTCCGAATATATGATTGTGGGTACTCAAACTTTTTCTCAGAACCATCGATAAGAAATGAGGTATACGACTTAGGGTCGTTTTATTTTTAATTTACACCGGCCTTATACGTCCAATTCTTCTTCTAATTACGGGCTACCAGTTACAACGAAACCAAACGAATCTACATGTTCTTCAGATACTTTGAGAACAGCTTCAATAGAAGCCCAAAATGTAATCCTACACATATCATAATAACATATCACTGCCAAGCATTATATTAGTGCAATCAGACTCAATCGCTTTTAATGCTGCAGTGCTTAACTGTACAGCAATACCCTCGAGCATTGCCACAGGATTTTAAATGGAGCAGAATTCATGGAGCTATAGAATCGTCTTCTAGAATGCAAGTCAGCTATGGATGAATATGTATTTATGGTCAAGGTGCTTCACAATCGAATGTACCGCCTTCTGCCCCCGTGTAGTGTGTTTTGGTCTGGAAAACTTCAAATTAGAAGTTCTCAATATTTCGAAAATATTCCTAATTAGGGCACTGTTCTATCACAGGCAATATCATTAACCCCCCCCCCCCCCCTCCCACCACACCGCCCTAAATGTGAAACGTATTTATATTTAAGGTATTTATTAAAATACAGTCGAATTTCGAAATTCATATAGGTATATTTTCGAAAATAAATTTTATTTTTTTTTCAGTTTTCAAATCTTAAATTTATATGAAAGAGTTGTTTGTGGTATTTTTGAAAAGCCCTAAAAAATGTCCCTGTTCGCAGTTAGTTTAGAATAGGTTTTTTTCTTCAAATTGTCATTGTTATGCAAGTTTTGTGTGTGGGATGTATTTACATCTTTCATATATCAGCTTTAAGGCATTGTACCAATTCATTGTTAAATCCAAATTTTCTTACCTTTCATTTGTTTTTCATTTTCGAAATATTATTGAGTCTTGAAAAAGCAAGTGCAAGAGCAAATATGGAATTTCGAATCAAGAAAAAGAACTCGGAATGTTAAAAATCATTGGTACATAGCCCAACTAATTTCGAATTTCGAAATTTACCCGAGTAAAATTTATTATTTCGAAAAATATTTTTTTTATATTTTGCCGCCTCACTATGCTAAATATTTTCGAGTATGTAGTAAACTAAAGATTCCATATTTAATAATTCGGAACATATGATGTATTTACCAACAATACGGTGGGAATTTCCTTCCCAACTTATCACCGAAAAATCCTAAATTTATCATCCAAGTCCACATCTTCCATTAAAAGCCTTACATTTAACTACTTATTGAATTTGCCTGTGAATTGGGCATTATATGTTGACTAGAATATCTAATTTCCGTGGAATCCAAGAATATCCTTGAAAAAATATTTTGTTTCATAATATGTAAATCATACTTTTTGAGTATTTCGAAGAAATTCGAATTTAAAATTCATTGAACGACGACGTATAAAGGTCTCTCTCAGTTTACAAAATATTTAAAAATAAAAAATTCTACGTGACATGAAAACTGTTGAGATTTCTCTTATCAAACGCATAAATCAATTTAGACAGTTTTTTCTTCGTTTTATTTTCTTCGGAATACTTTTAAATCTTCCCATCAACAACAAAGGGGGAAAAAAATGCCACATCTTTGCACATATAAGATAACAGGATCTCTGAATATATCCTTTTTGCCAAAACGACACTTTGTATAAGCTGATTACAAGCCAAAATCCTTCATTCACTAATGTGAGATTATTCACGCTCGTAGAACGGCTTAGTACAGTAAAGTAGGCTTTCTTTGCAGGATTAAAATTCTATTTGGATTGGAAAAAAGATGTCTGCAGATACGCGTTTTTAGCAGCTTTTTTATTTTCATGGTTGGCATACCTTAATATCTTTTCATATGAAAGGTGTAATTTTTTTTTTTACTTTTTCTTACATCCAATAAAACATTTTCGGTTTTTTTTTATACTTTTTCATATTGTTATTGGAGAGATTTTGCACTTTATTTAGTCTGGCATTTTTTTGTCTGCTTGGCTCATAAGGAATGAGATAAGGTATTTCATGGAAATTTATCGCTTCGATAAAGGTGACAACTATGAATCAAAGCGAGAAATGTTTTTTTTTTTTTTTTTTTTTTGAGACTGTTCTTGATGTCTTGTCATTATTCATTGTCTTAAAGGATATTTCATAATTTGTGCTTTGTTGAAGCACACTCAATGGTGAATGAAATCTAATCGATTTGTATTTTTCAATTTGTATTTTGAATTAATCTCGTTTAGTGAACTCAATGATTTTGGATTTTAAGTCATTGAAAATTCACAGAAAAAGTAAAAGTGTAGCTTTGGTCTTGCGTTCAACTCCATCAACGTTTACACATAAGTAGTTTCAGCTAAGTTTGTTAGCTATTAGTAATGACATTTGTGTGCTGCTATGGTTTCAATTGAGCTTTTTTATCGCCATTTTTGGATGGTTTTCGTGCCTTATTCATGATGTATATAGGTACACTTGAAATCAGACAGAGACCCCGTATCTAAGCCCGATTCTCTTATTGGTCTATTAACACACAACTGATGGTGTAGGTAAAACCAGTAGGCGAGGGCGAATCTTGTTTAATACTGGCTATAAACGAAAATGATTTTTCCTATATTTCGTGTATAACAAGATTTACCGACCGTGCTTCGACCTAATTACCAGAATGCTCTGACTTTTGACAATGACCATGCAGAACTCTTTCTGAAAGATCGAAAAGCTCCCAGCATTACAGGTTGAAGGATCTCTTTGAAGCATTATGTACTATTGCTATTGCTGTGCAATTATCCCCTGTTCAAATACAGTTTTGCGGATTACCAAAAAAATGTAAGTTTCTTTTACATTGCATTCAATCCATCGCTTTGCAGTCACCCTAGAAATAACATTTGCATAGGCTTTCATCGCCACATGAGAGCTAGTAAATATTAATTACAGGACATTCTTTTCAAATAACGTACATGAGTAACGTTGGATTATCATTCAATATGGTTTGTGCTTGTTCATTTAATAACATTTTTGCGAGGGCTGTTTTCAAGATAATCAATATCTCTAATACTATAAAAAAAAAATGATACTTTATGACGCAAAGCACAGCATGGCAGGAAGGAGATAGGGAAAGGATTAAGGGAAATGAGGAAAGTGGCGGAGGTGCTGATTTATGGCAGTTTTAAATTTTCGCAGATTGTAGTATTCTTCAGGAAAAATATAAGATGGAAGATTGTTCCACATTCGCACAGTTCGGGATAAGAAAGCATGACGGAATTTTACTGTACGGCCGAAAGTATTTTGAAGGGTGAAAGGATGTGTGCGGCTTGTAGCGCGCGTATTCATCGGAACATTGACCATGCATGTAGCGATAGAGGAGCGAAATGCATCCGACATTGCGGAGGTGCTCGAGTGAGTCGATATGACAAGTTATTGCCACATCGCTTGAAGGCTCTCTTTTGGATAATGAAGCTAAGTTTATGCGACCAGCCCCGACTCAAATATGGGACTTTTTAATTCCATTCTAGGTCTGATGTAGGACTTGTAGAGGTACACTAGATTCGATGGACTGAAATATTTCTTACACCTTTTCAGAAAGGCATTTCGATGATTCTTTGGCAATAGAGACGATGTGAGCTGTCCAGCTTAACTTACTGGAAATATTAATGCTTAGAATGCATAAAGACGGTGTATCGTAAATCAGTGCTCCATTAAATGAAACGGGAGTGAAGAAATTATGATCTTTTTTTAAAGAGATGAGACAGCCTTGGGTTTTAGATGCACTGAATTCGACGCTGTACCCCAAGCGAGGATATTGTCAAGGAGTAAGCAAAATCAAGGTTACTGTCATCGGCAAAGCTATTAATGGGATTGAAAGTAAGGGAAAGTAGATCAATAATGAAAATTAAAAAAGAGTTGGAGAAATAACAGAGCCTTGTGGCACACCAGCATTTATAGAATGAGGTTCAGTTGTAAACTTTTAAACCATAATAGAAGAGGAGGGGAGAGACCAAGTGCTTTAAGTTTGGCTAACAGGGCAGAATGCCAGAGTCTATCAAAAACCCGTGAAATATCCAGTGCAATGATTTTGGACTCACCAAAATTTTGGAGACTACGGTTCTAACGGTCCGTAAGAAAAGTCAGCAAGTCAAGTTACTTCAATTTTTTAACGTAATATCTTTTTTGAGCGCGTGTATTTTATATCTGTCAAAGCTAAAGAAAAAGACGTCAAACAATCAGAAAAAATAATTCCCCAAGTGACACCTTCCTAGAAATTGTTTAACTGTAAAATTTAAGTAGTAACAACTCATATGGGAATTATATCCCATTCTAGATCTCATTGCCAAGTTAGTTGGACTAAAATATTTCCTACAAGTTTTGAGAATTACTTAAAATTTGTACACCTCTTTGATAACAGAGAAGATGAGATTAGACTAGGTTAACTTTTTGGAAATATTAATACCAACAATGCTATGTGTGATGGTGTATCCGAAATCAATGGTCCATTAAAAGAAACGGAAGTAACTAAACGTTTTCATTCTGCGGCTCGAAGGAATCTTTCAGAAATGTCTCCATTCAATGACCTAATCATCCTATCCCAATTAAAACTTATAGGTCTGCAAGGGTTTTAAATACTACTTTAGATAGTTGGAAATTTTAATCGGAATACGATGATTATGTCACGATATGGGTTCTATCATTAGCAAAACAATGGATGGGATGAGATTGAAAGTAGTGGCAAAAGAATCGGAGAAAGAACAGAGCCCTGAGGCACACAGACGTTTATTGGGTTAAGTTAAAAACTAACTAACTTGTGCTAGACGAGCATATAAAACAAAAAACTTTCCATTGAAACTTTTTGACTATAATTCTTGGGTGTATAAAATTGACTATAAAAATAAATAATCCGAGTTAAGAAAAAAAAAAAAAACACGAAAAAACTGAAATTTGTCTTAGTTTAATAAAATCAAAGAACTCTAAATTTTCCTTCTTGAATTATTTAACGGAAAAATCTAAATATCCCAATTTATTCAAAAAAAGAAAAACATTAACTTTGCCCTCCTCAATACTTGAACTTGAACCCGGTTCTAAAGGTCAACCGACGACGTAATTATTTAATTAGAATGATTCGGTTAATTTAATCGAAACAGTTTTTATTGAACTTCATTTATAATTTAAATTAAGTGATTTTAGGTCATCGGCATATGATTTATGGTTGGAAATGGGCCATGTAAATGTGATCCATTTCAGAGGTGATAAATCATGTCTTAAGAGCGTGAAATTTTGGATTGATCATTGAAGTGTATACGTAAACAAAATGTGCATTTAGCTTGCGCACAGTTTAATGTGACTTAAATCAATATTTGAATAAATTTATTTCATGTTTACAGTTTTCTCTTGTTTTTGTTTACATGTTAAATTAATTTGTGATATTAACAAAGTAAACGTCAAATACGAGTATATGTATGCATAGAGGCAGCTATTGGATTTATGTTCGTTTTATATCTAATACGCATGCCTTAGTTTTAAGATAAAGCACAGCATTGTCGCGGCAAGTGTAGACTTGAAACAGAAATTCTGAAATAAATTTAATACATTTTTTTCATTTATTTGGGCTTTAACGCGGGAATTTTTTCGGGCTACAAAGTTTTGTTTAGCTTATTTTAAACTTGATATCGTTGTAGATTTCATATCTTTTCATCTATCTTTGGCTGACTTAATTAATTAAAGAGAAGTGTTACATTTTACAAAGACATGCGATTCAAATACAATTATTACTGAATGAAATAAACAGTTACGGATTGTAAATTTGATATAGCGCCATCTATTAGCAATTGACCTGACCACGCATGTTAATGGAATTTGTATTCCAGCTGATAAGAAAAAGAGAAAAAAAAGTAATGAATTACTCGGATGTTATATTGAAAAGCGCCATCTAAGTCACGCCATTTTACTCATTTTTATACAATGCAAATTATTGTCGATTTCGATGGGACTTCGGTACAACACCAGTATTGCACTTTTTCCAGCAGTGCAACACTGAAAATGTTCGAGGAGACTATTTTTATAGCAGAAGTGCAACACAAGTTTTGCACTCACTTCCCCTACTTTGCACCGGATATTTTGTCGGTGTTACAAATACATAGTCAAGTTGAATTGTCATCTGCTCTGTCAAAGTGTACTGTCGCGATTATTTGTGAAATTTTGGAGTTAAATGAATTAAAAAAAATTGTTTGGGTAATTGACATAAAGTTAAGAAGAGCTTTGTTTCTATATATCAATAAAGATGATTTATTACGTTTGACAGTTCCGTGTATATAATACGTGTGTCCACACATACAAGGAATATGATAGAAATATGTTCGATGGACTTCAGTGCTCCCAGTTCTCCGCTGCCAGAAAAAGTGCAACACTCAAATGGTCCCATCGAAATCGACATATAATGCCTCTTAGTTTATGTGCTGAGGGGCTTGTATCTTCTAGAATTTTTACAGAAGTTTAATGCCTTAGCAATGTGTACAATTTTCATATAATACTAACTTAATGTCGAGACGGGTAAATTGGCTTTAAAAGTGGTTCGCCTAAATATTGCTTGGGCTTAGGAGAACTTGGCGCTGGCACAATAATGTGCACCTAGACTCAATATGAAATAGAGATAAGTTTTTAAGAACTAAATTCAATCACCTGATAATAAAAATAGTACTTCCAATGATTTTAAATAATTTATAATCCATTGAAAAACTGTTGAAGACTTTTGTTGGACGCGCCCGTAATAAATTTGAAAAAAATATGTGTAATGATGATGTGATGCTATATAAAAAGAAGAAAAAAGAACTCCTTATGATTTATCAGAATTGCTTTTAGCTTATGAGGATACCTATATATAAGATTTTCAATGTTTTTTGGTCCAATTAGGAGATATAGAATATCGAACTATTCATGATTTACGTATAGTATGTAGGGCCAAATCTTTGTAGGTCAAGGACGAGACAAAGCGAAATCGAAATTGTCTCATTTTAATCCATCGATATAAATGAAAAATAGGTTTGGCGAGTACTAAGCTGCATAAATCAAAGTCTTGATCAGTTTCTTTATTATAGAATGCTTAATGCAAGCCACAGCCTCCGTAGTTCATAGTGTGCCATACTGTCTATAGCCCCAACATTATCTTTACATACCACTTTATGTCATTATTTAATATTATTCCGGCACTAATAACTACTTTCCTGGTATAGTATTGTTCCTACAATATTATCATTGTAAGAAGTACTAGCGCATTGTTAATATTTTTATTCAGAGGCATTCTATTATGTTTCGCAAACTATTTCTGATTAAATCGTCAGCTAATCGAGCATCGAAGTGACATATGTAGCTCGGGTCACTAATATAATATGTAGGTAGGTACACATACATATCTGAACATCGTCTGCATACAAGTAAATTTTAACATCCAGTATTATTTCTGGAGAATTCATTTATTAGACTAAGTAAAACTGGTCCTAAAACAGATCCCTACGGCACACCATGTACGAGGGGGCATCTTACTATAGGTATAGGTCATATTATATTCACTTTCTAACTGTCAGGAATTCTGTAATTAGGGTAACGCCTGATGTTCTAAAAATAAGTAAACTACAAAGAGTTTACATATACGATAATTCCGTCATCCATACTATTCCGTTATTAAAGTTCATTGGAACATTTGAAAGTTTGGCATTTGACAGTTAAAATTCGAAAAAAAAAACAAAGAATATTTGAGGAGAATAATTTTTTCTTTATAATTGGCATTAATAATGCTTCGCTTCGGTGGTGTATATTAAATATAATTTTACTGATTTTATTTGACACCTAATCCAGTTCGTCAAATATTGACGGTTTTGCATACAGATCCATATGCATATCATAGTTAGGCATTTAGAAGCTGCTCATTTATATATACAGTCATTTGAATGTTCCCTTGCTTATATTATCGATGCAACTATAGTAGTCGTCATGAACGAACTCAGAACTTGTTTCTTTTCTGTAGGATGAGAATATAGAGGATTGATATACCGTTCTTCAATTTATATGCGATAAGTCACAAATCTGTCAAAGGATTTACCATCCTGTTTAATTTTTTATACGATATTTGTGAATAATTATGTTAATTAAAAGTATCAACTGTTAACTAAACTATTCTTCTTCTTCTTAGTACACCACTAAAAAGTAAATTATTCTTCTTCTTACTACTACACCAAACGTAATTTTATCAATCCTTATTTTTAAAGAATGATAAGATCGTTGTTCAGATTAAAATGAAATGTCATTTTGAATAAGCTGGAAGAGAACAAATAATTCAACGGATTGAGGTAAAAGATTGATTCGGAAGGAAAAAAGAAACAAAGCCCTGTCCTTTACTTTTTTCAACAGGGAAATTTATTTTTTGGAAGAAAAAGCTATGAAAAGTCTCTCTCATAACTATTTGACAGCCACCATATATTTTATATCCAATTTACATGGGTTTGACATTGGGTTTCATAAGTAGTGCCAGAATATATCAGCTACGGTCTTTAGAATTAATAATTCAGTGCACTACGAAATGTCAAATAATATTAGACGAAGAAATTAATTTTCGTATTAGATACACCAAATGTAAACTTGTTTTATATCTTTCGTTATATGCGGAACTGATAAGGATATTCTACTATTATATGATGCAGTAATTTTTGCACAAGTTATAATTGGTTTATTGGTTTTTTAACCTGGAATATCCGCGGACATGACAGAACCATATCAAAAAGCTGTTAACTTCGAAGTGTCAGGTTAGTGTTTTTACGCAAAGTAAACAGTAAACGTCAAAATTATTAAATTACAAACTTTTTCCTAATCTTTTCCTTTCTTAAGGGGTAACGCCACTGTAACGGCTGGAAAAAAGGTTTTTCACGAATTTTTGAACTTTATTGATAAATTTTTTGACAGCAAAAAAAAAATGGCGGCTCCACAGTCATCTTCCCGGGACATGTTTTGCTTGCAGGGCTCCGCGCACGCAGCACCACTGGTGCACATTTCTTATTCTAGAGGGTTTAAACATTTTTTAAGCCAATAAAAAAAAACGATTTTTCAAAAAAATTACAGTGGCGTTACCCCTTAATATGTAAGCAAGGGAGTTCTTCTTCTTTCTTTGACATTACAGAACAAGAACCGCAGTGATTCTAGTCAAGAGCAGGAACATCTAGGGTTAACCAGAGGTTAAACAGAAAGTGACCACCTCGGGAATTACGACTGATGTGAATGTGGCAAATCGAACAGAAAGTGGTTTTAAGGGTTAACCTCGAAGCAAAGAAAAAATACCCTAAGCCTAAAAATTATTGTAAAAACTATCGGACTAACTGACAGCCAATATGGTCCAGGTAGAAGTTAATCCCCAGACCATATATTCTGTAGATTATAGAATCGGCGATGATAGAAACGAAAATTATCCGAAGCTTTCTTAATGCTAATTTCTTCCTTCGAAAATATATTCTACTTAAAGTGGAAGTAAACCGGTTACATGGTTCTTCTTCTTCTATTCGAAAAAGCCTCGGTAGAAGGTAGAATAAAGTAGAATAGTTTACTAGAATTATTTATAGGGTTGGAATACACTTTCAGTAATAATACGTAGAACAGACACCAAAAATGTAGTTGATTTTATTAAGTGTTTTGATTTTTCTATACAGCGAAATACCGATTTACTTCAATCATTTAGTAGAGGTGGCATCACTACTTATCTGTGCTATTATAAGCATTATACAGATTATGTATCTAAACATAACTTCATCTAGCAGAACAAAATTTGTGAAACAAAGTTTCTTCAAACTACATCTTTTGCATAATTCGCCCCCACAGAGAAATTCTGTTACAGAGATAAAAAAAAACTTCCAACTTGTTTACCTTTTTTCATATTCTCACTGCTATAAAAAAGTTTATGGAAAGTTATATTCAAGGAGTATTTTAGACACAAATTTTCTATGTGCAATGCAGAAGGCATAAATTATACTTAATGCTGGTAGTACCAGAACTCTTTAATAAATCACTCTGCTGTGCTATAGAAGGGATAGGTCTATTTGTAGTTGTTAGCATGGAATCGTTGCTAAATATTGATGATTTTAAAGTTAAAAAAAAAATGGCCAACATTTCAAAACAAAGTGTGTTTCAAAAGCTTGCAGTACTCAACTCTGTGTAACAAAGAAGAAGAAGAAGTGAGGCTTCTTAAAAAACCTATCACAACAGAAATAAACATATTTATGCATACATAGAAATGTAAATATTTGCCATGTCAGTAATTGCTTCATTATATGTCTAATTTCCACTGAACAAATAACTGACGATGTCTGAATCGAGTATTCTATCTTCTATCTTATGCAGATTTATGTAATCGGAGTTTTTATTGAAATGTCATTGCAGATAGATATTCAATATAGAAATTCTTTTAAAAGCTGCTTCTATTCTTTTTGGTTTTTGTATTACGGAGTTGCAAATTGAAAGTGTGGCACGTAACATATAAAATTTGCAAAAAAACATTAAATAATTTTTAGTGTGTTTAAGATAATTTCTAATAAATAGAGTAAAAGTTAAGTAAACAAATTTGATTTTTATTTAAATATTTATATATCACATTTTATAATATATTCCAAGCTTAGTATTTGTAGTAGTAGTAGTACATATGTACAAGCCGTCAATAACTTTATTCAAGTAGCCCAAAATAAATTTATCAGAAAAGCATGTTGCATCGCTTCGTATAAATATTAATATTTCACTTTGATACCTCTAGGAGTTCATAATCTTATTGTAAATTCACTTTTTCTTTATATCAATGCGAAAATTTTTGTTGGATAATTTTTAATCAAATAGAAATAAATGTAAAAAAAAACATGTTCCATACTTCTGTTTTGTATACACAATTGTAATAAATTTTCTATTTATACTAAACTTTTCAACACTATTGCTCACTATCTATTTAAATTGTGTAAATTTTTGTTGTTGTTAAAAATTAAATGATCCACCATAAAAAAAAAATCATAAGTGAGAAAAAACTCAACCACATTCTATAAATCAATTAAGTGAAATTTTTATTAATTTCTCATGTAGAATTTAAATTGAAAGAAGAGCATTTTTTTTTCTTCTTAAAACCTTCCCCTTCCCCTCTAAAATGAATAATATGAGCGAAAAAATTAGATTAAAAAAATGCTTAGATGAAAATTAGAACATGAGATTCTAGTACACCTACATAAGTCAATGTAAAATAAATTAAAGTCAATCTGTTTTGATTTATTGAGAATCAAAAAGAGAAAAAAAAGGTATATTTACACTACGCTGCACTATCTTCCAAGTTGAACAAATCAAATTCAAATCGTTTTTATAGAAACTGCTAATTTTTAATATCATCATCATTAGAATAAAAAAACAAAAAAAAAACAACATATCAGTTTCTTACAAAGGAAAAAAAACATCTTTTATGTAAATGTAGAAAAATATCTGACCCATAATTGAACCCTGCAAAGCTCCACTTAAATACAAAAAAAAAAAAATGAGAATAAATTTTTAATTCTATGCAATTGATTCTTCTAATTATGATTAATTTTTTTGAAAGAATTTGAGTCTAAAACTGAATGAGATTAAAATAAAAAAAAAAAAATTATTATTCAAAACTGCTAGATAATTTAAGATCATCCTTCTTTTAAAAGTGATTCATTAAAATGTTTCCCTCCCGCACAAAAAAAAGTCTTAAAACACCTTTACCCGATGCAGAAATTACTTACAGCCCGCACAATTTATAATTCCATATATAGAGGTATGTATACTGTACATAGAACCTACATGTACAACAATATAATAGTATTAATTATAATTAAAACTGATAGCTCATGGCTCATCTTGATATTCTCGTATAGTAATATTCAAGATGCAATAAAATTCAGAAATAAATGAGCTTCATAATTTAATTTTTCTGCTAAAATTCCGCTAAAATACAAAAGTTTGTTGTATATCGTTTCTGATGAGGTATAGTGTCTCAGGGGGGGGGGGCAATAAATAATGTTGCTGTAGTATACCTATAGTTTCTGTCCTAGTATACATGGTTAAATTTTTAACCACGTATAATCCTCGGTTGAATTCACCCACACTTAATTCTATGCGATAAAATAAAGGTGTGCAAAATAGTTAATTTCTTGTTGTTGTTTGTCTTTTTTTACCTTCCTTCTTTTCATTTATCATTAAATCATAACCGGAAAGAAAACGAAAAATGATAAGAAAACTTATTCGAATTAACAAAATTTTTTTTTTGTTTTTTCTTGCTGAGAAAACAAAATAAATTAAAACCATAGATAAAAAATGAAGACTAAAAAAGAATTTTTATCGCATAGAAAATGAAATTCTTTGGAGGATTTCCTTTTGTTTTACGTTTTTCACCTGAAACAAAAATTTAAATAAAAAATAAAAAAAAAAACTAAAAACATTTATCCTTTTTACAGTCGATTATAATCCAAACGAAAGCGAAAAAAAAACGAACGAACAATTGAAATCCTTTTCTTTTTGATTTAAGACTTTTTGTGCCGGTATTTGAGAGAAAGTTTGAAACTTTTTGTATCTTTTTTTTCTTTTGCCTTCTTCTTACACACACACAATTGAAGAAGAGAGCCTTTAAAAACCCTTAAAAATCTGTGTTTTAAGTAATCTTACTTTGATGATGATATTTAACTAGAAGATTGTCGCCTCATTTGAATATCAGTATAGAAAAACAAAAAAAAAATTTCGTCTGTGAATTACAGGGATAATTTAATTTTGATATTCACAAATTTCGTCTAATTTGTTTTTTTTTTTGTTAATTATTTTATAATATTTTTTTAAATTAAAAAAAAAACAAAAAAAATAATTTAAATCAGCCACCTTTGAATTTTATTCAGAATATTCACTGCAGGAAATAATAATCTCACTTTCGGTTTTTCACAAATATTTTTACTTTTTAAATATTTTTTTATTTTCTTAATAAAGAAAATTAAAAAAAAAATAATTGTTAATCACAACCCGATATCTTGCATTCACGAACACACTTTTCTATTTTCATATATATATTTTTTTTTATTTTAACAAAACATAGAAAAAAAAATAATCCAATTCCAAAATCCAGTTAAAAAAGCAATTTTTGATGTAATGTAGATCGCTTTCAATTTCAATTCACTGTCCCGGTGTAATGTGTGCGGTATAGGATCGGTTTAAAAAAAAAAATTCTTCCCGATTTTCGCAGTGCAATATTTCCGTTGAGCGAAAATATTGTCTTGGATTTCCTTAAAACTTTTTTCCTCCTTTACAGATATCGCGCGTTTGTTCGTTTCGAAGGCAAAATCGCAACTGAACTCTGGCTGATTCTGACAATGGTTTCATTTCTATATCGGAAAGCAACAAGCCCAATAGCAGCAGGAGAAACATCAGCAATAGCAGCACCAACAGCAGCAGCAGCACCACCAGACTCAGTTTAGTCTATACCAGCTAGCAGTATTCGGCTAACATAACATATGAGGAGGATTTTTTTTTTGTTTTTTAATCAGTAAAACACCTACCACCAGTAGTACCAGTGCCAGTACCAGTAACGGTGGCAGTCTGCCATGCCAGTAACAACATACGATGACATATCGCAAAAGTACACCCAGCCCAGACCCAAGTACATAAACGCAATGTACATGATCTCTGCTGAAGATGTTAAAAAATGTATCTTGACTCGCGAGAGTCGAAACCAGATGATTGTGATGATGATGCAAGAAACGTGCTTATCATTTGCTAACTTCTTCCTATGTATATTTGTATGTAGGTAGGTCAATTCACTCTCTGCAGAAAGTCGAGTTTTGCGTCTATACTGGTACTGGGGTAAGGCGGTTCTCTTTCTCTCTAAAAAGCTCTTTAAGCCGGCATTCATTTTCACTAGCGAATTTCACAGTTTTCTCATCATCTCAGTCATCGCAACTAACAACAACAACAACAGTAACATAGGCCACTGCACTCCCTATCTTGGCTTGTCTGCTGTGTGATGACGACAAAATCATATTCTCAACAAGTACACATGGTTTGGTTTAGGCTCCACTATTTCTCCCCATCAAGTTCTAACATATTGGATGGGGATCCCCCTCAACCCAAATGAATTTGCTGAATAAACGGAATGACCTAAATATAGTAGATGGAGAGAAACAAGCTTTTAGTCTAATTCATTTTCTATAGAACTGGGAATCTTCATAAATCGAAAAGAGCACATATATGTACACCTACATATTTACTTAAGGTTCTATAGATAGATGTTATCACATCGTGCGAAGCTACTTAATTTTCTCCCTCTCAAAAGTTAAATGAAATTTATCTACCGATGATAGCTTGTCTTATACCGTACCAGTCGTACCACACTGGCAGGGCAGGTAATAAAAGGGGTGGGTATCTCTCTATCTCTAATTGTCTATTGCGAAAGGGTTGAAAGGCTGCAATTTCCGAAATTCGGCGTTGTTGTGTAACATTTTGGAAAGAATTTATCTCATTGGAGCCAACAGAAAGAGTATCGAAATGATAAAATTCTTATCTGGGCTAGGTAGGTATAGTGCGTGCAGCTTTGCAAAATGAATCGTGAGTGAATCATTAATTATTCTGTTGTGTACTCCACTGATAAGATCAGGTATAGTATGATGCCTTCCAGAGAGAGAACGATACATTTAAGTGTTTCTAATTTATATGCTTATCATGTTGCATTAATTATTTACACCTATTTACTTTAATTATGGTGTTGTTGGGTATATGCTATCAAGGGTTTTATAGAGAGCGGAATATATAGGTGTCGTACTTGAAAATATACATACTCTCGTACACACACTGAATACTTTTGTGTTTCTCCCTTGTGTTACTACAAATTTATTTCAATTTCATTTTAATAATTTAATTAGCAATTATAGATAATCGTTGATAATGTTTTAAGCAGTGTCGTAGATTGTTTTTTGTTAAAAAAATGGGGGGGGGGGTTATTTTGTCAGCCCTATCAAGTTTTAGCTATAGTATATGTATTTTTATATCCTATATGAAATCATAAGGTACTCTAAGTTTGTTATTCCGTTTGTAACGCAAAATGGATTGGACACCCACCCACACATAATACTAAAAGTTATTTTGATTTCTGCTTCTCCGTCTGTCCGGACATAGGCTTTCAAAAAAAAAAAAAGTAGAAATAAATTCCAAAAACAGACAAGTCGGGCAAATTTTGTTTTTTTTTTTTACTATACAGGGTGTCCCAGACTAATATGACTATATTTTGCCAAATGATTCCTCTCGTCCAGCCGAGTAAAAATTTGTATGGTACGAGACGGGGGGGGGGGGGATATTACCTTTCCGAGTTACAGGGTGATTAGTAAAATATTCCCTTTTTCATTAAACACCCTATATATTCAAAAGTGCACCCTGAACGGTCTATTGTAAGACGGAATTGTATGCAGAACTTTATGACCTCTCAAAAGACTGCTCAACTACCCCTGTAACCGTCCTCACTCTCCTCGAAAGCCCAGAGTCTCCTCTTTAATTTAACCTAGTATAGTTATATTGTATCTGTGACGGTTAAGGAGTTATTAGCTCTTAACCTATTAAGGTCACAGATAATTTGTTCCCTTATTGACTGAAAACACGTCAAAACACGTCATTTTATAAAAATATCGTCTAATTTCGATATGACCTGAACAAGTTAGAGCTAATAACTTTTTAACGACTACAGTTAGTACATAGGGTGTTGTATGTTAGTGGGGTATTTAAGGAAAAAAAAATTAAATTTGAAGCGTCATAACCGTCATATACCGTACAGGGTGGTGTACTTTTGAATATATAGGGTGTTTAATGAAAAAAGAGAATATTTTACTAATCGCCTTCTAACTCGACAGGGTGACAATTTGCCCCCCCCCCCCCACCCCTACCTTACAAATTTTTACTTGGCTGGACGAGAGGAATCATTTGGCAATATCGTCATATTAGTCTGGAACACCCTGTATGTCTGGAACACCCTGTATATCTGGACACAGCCTGAGTTAACGTAGAGAGCTGCAATTTTGTACATGGTGTTTTCATAAAAACAGTAAATATAGTTTCAACAAGTAAAAAAGCTAGAATTGATCTAAGACCAATTCTTATGATATCCTAGATGAATGCCCGTATGAAATTTCGTATTGTCACCCTTCTGTGCAAGTTTGATTTTTGAAGTGGCTTTTCGTATATATTTCTAGAACGGTTAGTCGGACAGAAAAAAATTTATTATAATAAATTTTTTAGGATTTCGTATTCTGAAGAAGTTTTTAGTACAATAAAAATGTCTAGGACTGATAGTTTTCACAGTATATGTAAAAAATCTAATTTTTTATATGGCAACACTATGAAAGAGTTGCCCGATTTAGTCCATTTTTGAAATTTTATATTTTATTACTATAAAAACACGATGTACCAAATTTCAGCTCTCTCTGTCGACGCGCTCTCATGTAGTGTCCAAATGTATATTGGAAAACGAAATTTTTGTATGGCAACCCCAAGCAGTAGTTGCCCGATGTGTCTCATTTTCGAACTTATTTTACTTTTTTTTTTTATAAAGCATGTATGCAAAATTTCTGCTCTCTTAGTGCACGCGTTCTCAAGGTATCGTGTGCACAGACGGACAAACTGCCGAACAGACGGATATACAAAAATCAAAATAACTTTTTTAATATTGTGTGTGGGTATCCATTTTGCTCTAGCAGCATTATTTCTATGAGTTACAGACTGAATGGCAAACTTAGAGTACCCTATGAATTCTACTGGGGTATAAAAATCAGCTAAATCGGAAAAGCCTTTCTTGGTAATGCCATATAAAAATTTATGTTTTTTTCGTATGCAGTGATGATTAGTCCTTGACATTTTTATTGTACTGAAAAATTCTTCAGAATATGAAATCCTCTAAAATTGGTTTTAACCATTATTACTGCTCTAGAAATAAATGCGAAAAACCACTTCAACAAACAAACTTGCAAGGGAGGTTATTATACGATATTACCTACGGGCATTCATCAAGGTTATCTTGGTCTTAGACCAATTCTAGCATTTTTGCTTGTCAGTTAATTTCTCTCACGAATTTTGCGTGACAAATTAAACTTTCAATTTTTCTCTCAATTAAATAGAAATAACACAAATCAGCCATTTCACATGAAAATGATCACTTTGAGCTGATTTAGGACCAGACGTTCTCCGATATTGAGAAACTTTTAGAGTTTGTATGGAATATGAAAATATAGCTCACCCAAATTTTTTATTTTTTTATTTGCTTCTCTCTATCACGGCCCCATCCTCTCACTTTCACTTTCAGGAGTCATTTTTAAAAAATCGTATCTCATTTTTCATAAAAAAATGTAACACTGAACGAAAATTTTTGTTTTTAATAATAATATTAAAAAAAAAATATTATTTACTGTTGAGGACCTCAAGACTTGTGGTGCTCGATTTCGTTTGGGAGGGAGAAATGAATTTCTGAAGTCACCGTATACTCAAACTAAGGTTCTAATGGAGACCGCACACTGTGCTCAGTCAATTAATTGTCCAATCAGCGATTGGTCGGTTCACTTGTCACCGACTGATTGATTTTTAATCGTTGCTAATTGACTATCAGCATTACATGTGCGCGTATTGCATAATTTTCTGTCAGATTAGTAATTGAATTGAAGACGTTTAGTGGTGTTTCAATTTTTGTTAAAAACTCGTAGTGTGGTTAAAAATTAGGTAACGGATTGAAAAATTTCAATGAAAATATCAACTTTGCAGTAATTTAATGGTGGTTGAGGAAAAGTAAAAGAAGAAGAAGAAAAATTATGTGGAAGAATCCATTAAAGGCAAAAAGGATCTTATGAATGAATGATTTATTAAGCAGATTGTGAAAACAACAAATAAATCTTTAAACGAGCACAAGGAAAGTATAAATTTATAACAGAAGTAATTTGACCCTCTTCTTTAGAGATTTCTTAATCTCTTGAACTTAGCAAGTAAGAGATTTTAGCAGAATTATAGTATTCTACATTAATGTTCTTGGAGAAATTTTAATTTTAAATGGTTAAAAGGCTGTGGAGAATCTGAACACTCCCCTTTAGGCCAGTCCAGCTGTTAAAGACAATTGGTCATGTCACTTTGCTCAAAGTGTAAAATAAATAAACGAAACAATTTTCACAACTTCCACGTTAATACTGTAAAAACGCTTCGTATGCGGTGGATGTGTTTCATCGTACTCCGGAGGGTGCCAAAATCCCTTTTATTTACATCCGCTTGCAAAGCAAATTTTTTATAGTGTGCATATAAACTGGCACATCTTAGAGAATGGCACGAACATTTTTGATGCTAGGCCCTGTCCTTTAGTTACTTACTGGTAGCTTTCGTTGCGTGTGTAGGCAAAAATTAACATCTGATTTTGTCTACTAGACAAATTCAAGGCATGCCAAGTTGTACGATTTGGCCTTAAAACAGATTAGTATGCGATACCGAAAGCTATTGCGTGAAGACAACTGAATTTTTTAATCACTGATTACAATCGGTGATTGTGCACTGTGCGGACTCCGTAAGTCTGGCTGAACAAATTCCTCGGTGTTTTCGGTGAACGTTACGAACAATGTATATAGATCGGTTTACTTATTTATTTCACACTTTGAATAGATTTTGCTCGTTTGGGTAAAGCAAGCAAATTGCAAATTACTGTATTATTGTTTAATTACTCAATACCAAAAAGTCCAACACAAACCCAAAATTCAAGATTTCACTGTTTCAAGCTATGTGAATTCAAATCTGCAGGAATTAAAATTTGATCCATCTTTGGCGTTACAAAGTTCCATTTTTTTATTGTTGCCTTAACTTGCAGAGGAGAAATGTAATGAAATGCATTGTTTTTTGCTTCTCTTAAATCGCAAAACAATCTAAACCCAAAATGACTATGCCCACAAATGCAGTTTCTGGAAGAGGTAGGATGGCACATATACAGGGTGTCCCGTAAGTGGTTTGATACCCGAAGGCTATGGATAGGTCATACTTACGAAGCAAACATTTTGTATTTGATGGGGGGGGGGGGGGGGGTCCTAACGGTTTCCGAGATAGTGGGACTTAAGGTAATTGGGTATGTTTTTATAGATCACCCTGTAATTTCTGAACGTTAAACCCTATGATGATGATTTAAACTTTGGTAGATAGATAGATAATCGTTCGACCTTTCAAATAGTCTATAAAGCTTTCCTTACTCCTGTCCGTTTTGACGTTATGGCTCAACAAACTTAAAATTTCGGAATTTTTACTCATTACTATTTTTGTCAAAAAACACGTCATCAGTATCAATTTTTCATACTGGATTTAAGAAGACCAAATGCTTAGATTTAAAATGACCTATCACAATCTGTACCGAAAAGAAAATGTAACCCTTTCTGCGTTTTTTGCACTTTTTCTTAGCGTATCTAACGATAATGGCTAAAAAAAGGTCATTTCAAAAAGATAATTGCCTACTTTCTGGCACTTAGTGAACTTTTTCAGCCATTTTCGCTGGATATTATTAAGAAAAGGTCATTTTAAAGCTAAGCTTTTGGTCCTCTTAAATCCAGTATGAAAAATTGATATTGATGACGTGTTTTTTGACAAATATAGTAGTTAAATAAAAAAAAGAGTAAAAATTCCGAAATTTTAACATTTTTGAGGATGCGGGAAAAAGTTTATAGACTCTTGGAAAAGTCCAACGATTGTCTATCTGCCAAAGTTTAAATCATCATCATAGGGTGTAAAGTTCGGAAGTTACAGGGTGATCTATAAAAGCGTATCCCTTAAAGGCCCGTTATCTCGGAAACCCTTGCGCCCTCCCCCCCTTTTTGTTTTTTTCTTGCTTGCCTAAGCAGTGCGTGCCAGACCACATACGGGACACCCTGTATAGCTTACAGCTAGATAAGAGGATTTCTACATACACTTGATAAATTTATAAAATTTCAGATGCCGCGAGATGAATATTAATACCTATGTCGAATGCACCCGTATTACCTTACTTTTGCTATATACGACTATTTTAAAAATTCATATCTCTCGCAATTTTTGGCACACACAATTACACACATAAAAGCGCTGGAGATCCTAATCAGTAATTATTAAGGGGGTATTCTAGTCTAGAGGCTCGAATTTTAGGTGATTTTTGAAGTGCCGTAAAAAAAAGGCAATCAATATTTTTCTATCCATTTTTTTATGAGTTATTTATTAACATTGCAAGAATACAGAAAAAAATTAAAAAAGTTAAAAATTCAAAAAATTAGCAACTGATGAAGTGGGGGGGCCTCAAAAAATTGGCGCGTGATCATGCCCACGATTTCAACCCGCCTAGCAATCCGAAAAAAAAATAAAAAAGATTATTAGTGTAGAGTAATGTCGCTATGTCCGGAACTAGGGAAAAGTTGAAAAAATTTTTTTTCACAAAATGGCCGCTGCCTAAAAAAAAGCAATTTTTGTACCACTTTTTTGACTTTATCGATTTTTTTAAAAATAGTAAAAATTGAAATTTTGGAATATGGCTAGTTCCGGACATAGACAAGTCTATAAAAAAGACTCTCAAAAAAATTTCAAGTAAATCGGTCCAGTAGAACTTGAGAAATCGTGGGCATCGTCAAGAAAAAGGCAGTTTCGAGAAAAACGCGTTTAAGGTGTAACGCCACTGTAAATTTTTTGAAAAATCGTTTTTTTTTATTGGCTTAACAAATAGTTTAAACCCTCTAGAATAAGAAAAAAAAGGTCCCGTGCGAGAAAATTTGTTTTTCCTTTGAAAATGGAGGTCGCCACCAAGCTCGTCAAACTTGCTCCGAAACATGTCCCGGGAAGATGGCTGTGGAGCCGCCATTTTGTTATTTTTTCGCAGTCAAAAATTTATCAATAAAGTTCAATGTATGTCCGATAATACCCTTAAAAGGTTTTTTTCAAACACCTTTTATTTTGCGAGAAAAAAATTCGTGAAAAAACCTTTTTTTCAGCCGTTACAGAGGCGTTACCCCTTAAAGTCCATACGTCCACGTGGTTTGGAAGTTAGAATTCAACTGTTAGCAGCTGGATGCAAGTGAACACGAAATATAAAGATACAAATTTGAAAAATCTTCTTGTAGGCATATTCTTGAATAGTTAAACTTTGAAAATATGAAAACAAAAAAAAATCGATTTTTTCGAACTTCTAGACTAGAATATCAGAAAAAAAATACTATTATTAACAAACCAAAATCGTTCGTTCGGTGTTGCTGTATTTATGTTATAAAAATTAAGTATTTAGCTTCATTTGACATTTTCTCTAATACAATCTTAGGAAATGAACCAGTGGCATCCTCAACCTTAACTTCAGTAAAAAATATAATTATTTCACATCAAGTGAAAGTGAATAACTCTAACTTCCAACGAAATACGGCGAAAATGGATGCTACTACTCAATACTTGTTTCGACAAAAAACGCCGATTATATAATTTTTCATTTTATTAATATTCAAAAATAATAAATTTTTAAATTTTCATTTCAATAATTCAATCGGCGATAATCTCCGGAATTTGATTATTTCTGCCAAATTTAGGTAAAAAGATGTTATTCTAGTTAGGACTGATGTAGCTATGTTTTAAGCGTCATAATGCGATTGACACCCATATAAAAAACAATTCTTGGCAAATATTTTTTTGCATTTTTTTCAAAGTAGGCTGAAGGAAAACCACTTCAAAACTTGAAATTATTAAAAACAATACATTAATCAAAAATGGATCAAGCTTTTTTTTATACGTTTTTGCAAATATGTAAATATTTTTTTCCATTTTATTATCAAGCTATGATCCAATAACTATGCGCATGCATATACGAACAGTGTATTTCGTTAAAAAAGAAACAAACTATGTAGGCGCCACAGTTTACTTGTTTTTTTTTCGAAACACGGATCTCTATCGGGCGTTTTAAGAGATAAGTAATACTAATAAATCTTAACTATACCTGAGTATATCCGATTGACTATGTTCGCTATAAAAAGTCCCTGAAAAATAAGTCAACAACAGGTAACTGCAAATCATGCAAAAGTGCATGCATATAAAGTACAGAGAAATGTTCTTGGTCGCTATAGTTTATTGCATTCACACACGCGTTCTCTTAATAATAACCGCCAATTATAAGTAATACGCACAATTCTTGTGTTGTGCGTTCTATACTTATTTTGAGGTGTTCAGATAAGAAACTCGGTGGCCCCATTCTCGAGTTGTGACGTGACATCGTAATTTTGTATTTTCATAAAATCTTTATGAACCGAACAAATTGCTAGAACATTACAAAGTTCTAAAACTCGTTCACTTACTTCATCAACTACTAGTATTTTCCCCGATCTGCTATTAACGGCTTATTAAGTTGAGACGGAACACCCTGTATATTTCTGGATATTCTGTTTTATTATAAATGAGATGAAAAATAGGAGCATTTGACGCCTTAATTTGAATTTACTATAATATGTATGTAGATAGTGTGAAAAAGAGGTTCTTTAGCCTCCAATTAAGAGAGGCCAAAAGGGCGATGGTTAATAAAGTTAACCCATCGGGTTTTCTAATAATCGCGTCATTTATGATGTTACCTTTGTGGACTTGATTTTCATTGAATCCCTTAAACCGATTTTTTATAATTCGAACAGAAATTTTTACTTTTGAGTAACAAAAATCACAAAATACTTCATAAATCCGTTTCTGATCTTTCTGTTCTTTCATCTATTTATCCTCTTCCTACATCACTTTATTTTTGTGTGTGACTAAACAAGGCTTTTGCCCTACGAAAGGTTAGGTGTAGTTATGATTTATATATATATTACCATATATTACTTAGTTCCGGGCCCCGATGAAAAATCCAAGTTTTCACCCTTGGTGGGGGTCTGCGTGGTCTGCCATCTTAGATTAAAGGTACACAAAATTGGTTTTTTCAAAATAATTCCTCAACGGTTGATCCTTCGACAAAAATGGCTGATATAAATTTGAAGAAGGCTAAATTCCTTACATTTTTTATATGAACACTATTTTTGTAAGTCTGATGTGTAACGAGTTACAGCTGCGGAAACGTGAACATTCTTTCACTTATACTTATTCTTATTCTTTCACCCTTATACTGGGTGTTTCGTCCATGGTAGTCCATAGGATAGGAGGTGACAATAGTCACCTAGCAAAAAAAAAAAAAAAAAAAATTGGGGCAGCATCTCAACCGTTTCGGATTTACAGGGTGATTAAGAAAATATGCAAGTCTTTCACAAAATACCCTATATCTTAAAAAGTTCAAAGAGTACGGTCGCTTACAGAGCTTGTTATATGCAAAGCTTCATGGCCTTTTCAACGACTTCTCGACCAGCCCCGTACTCCTCTCCCCTCAGGAGTTAAGTTGGTGTAAAGTAAGAATTTCGGACTTTCTTACCTTTTTATTGATGTTGACCTCTTTTTGTCCTCACTGTAGCCGTTAAACAGTTATTACCTCGTAGCCTATTCACATCATACCGAAATCAGACGATATATTTTTTTAAATGGCGTGTTTTCAGTCACTACCCAATAAGCAATTCGAACGGAATTCCGGTCGTTTTCCTTGTCATTTTTGACGAGTTTACCTGGAAATCCATACTATTTGCGCACGGAATTCCGCTTCTTTGGCCGAAGGGAACTGCGCCGAGTCTTTGATTGTATTGGTAGATGGAACTGAACGTGGAAATCTATCGGATTTCCATGTTATTTCCTTGTTATTTTCGCATGGAATTCCCAGACATTTCCATGGCATTTCTATATGGAATTCCTAGGGATTTCAAAGCTTTTTCTAAATTTTTTAATTAAACTGTGGAACATAAATAATTTGTAAGATGCAAAGCCGTAGAAAAAGTTTCGAAAGTATAGAGAAAATAGTCAAACTGCCATGGCTTGCAAAATGCAAAAATAGAGCATAAATTCGGAGCAAAGTTTGACAGATTTAGCGTTTTGTAAGAATTAAGAGTCATGGCACCTTGATTATTTTCCCTATACTTTCAAAACTTTTTCTACTGCTATGCACTCTACAAATCAATTCAATTCGCAATCGCCTGTGTTTTTCAGAGCACTACACGGAACCAAAAGAACGCAGCTAATATAAGCCATTAACAATTTTTCGTATACCTCCAACACATCTGTAAAGCTGAAAATGGCGTTCGCTGTAGCGTGTAAAAATAGCTGTGTATGTGAGAATGCCGTCACTTTTTCCGCTGGAATTCCGTGCGAAAATTCCACATCTGGAATTTTTGCTTATTGGGTAAGGGAACAAATTATCTTTAGTCTAGCCAGGGCCTTAAACTGTGGGTTGCGACAATATTTTTGTGAAATTTTTAATTTTATAGTTTTTACAACTTCTAAAACTATATTTTTTCATATTGTTAGCTAAATAATAAATCATCACAAAATATTTAGATTATCTTTATTTTATATTTTTTGGGTTGCAAAAAAAAAAAATCACAAACATAAATGTGGTCGTGAATGAAAATCACCTTCATAAATGGGGTCGTGAATGAAAACAGTTTAAGAAGCCCTGGTCTAGACCAACATAACTCCTAAGGGGAGAGGAGTACGGGGCTGGTTGGATTTACAAAAAACAGTGATCATACAAAAAATGTAGGGAATTTAGTCTGTCTTCTTCGAATTTTTATCAGCCATTTTTGTCGTAGGATTAACCGTTGAGGAATTATTTGAAAAGAAAACAAATTTTTTCTGCCTTTAATCCAAGATGGCGATCCGCGCAGACCCCCTCCAAGGGTGAAAACTTGGATTTTTCATCGGGGACCGGAACTAAGTAACTTATATAAAAAACCTCTACTGACTGGGTAAAATTGAGATTTTTGGCTCTGTGGGTACTGTAGTAGGGCTTTAATGACAGGATGTCATTATGCAGAGAATTTAAGTGCTCATTATAGGCCAAAATAATAAAATCTCAGACATAGATGGAGAAAAGAGAAAGACAGACATAGCATCTTGGGCAGGGGGCGAAAGGATGTCTTAGTTGATGAATAGGTTGATAAATGTCGGAAATCAGGTATGTATGTTAGTAGTGCTTATATGCATGGTCAGGTATAAGATCCAAATAGTGAATCTCGAAGCCTATCCAGACTGAATTGGGCATATCTTAACCTTCACGTGGTCTCCTCTGACAGCGCCCATAAGGGTTGTATTACCTGTATAGGCCAAGTACAATTCTTTTAGACGTTGCTAATAAGAACTAGGCCCGAACGGAGTTACCAGTACCGTTTAAAAAAAATATCTTGCATGAAAGATTGAAACTGGAAGTATTCATGGTCCGTTGATCATGCTTTACGAAAGCTATACCAAATGGGCTGCCCGACATCGGCTAACTTGGTACTACGGGGTAAGAGGAGCCCTGGATAACAAGGATTTATCCACCTCAACTTGGGATGGCCCCTTTATGGGAGCATCGTAGTGGCTGTGGTGAAGGGTGCCGTGACCCTAGATCGGCAGAGATTGGATAGGTCTCGCTTCTATCAGTAAGTTGATGTCATGTCATGCTCTTTAGGTATACTGGTACTCGTTGTTACGCACATGAGTACGTTGATTGTCGATAACAATCCGAGCATGAAGAATGCCGTGAGATTAAGCCATTATTGGCAGGTACTCACGTAAAACCATAAGGAATTTCTGACTGGGATAGGCAAGCCATCTCATTAGGGCAAAGACTAGAGAGTTTGCGCTTCACAATTTCGTGGTCCCAATCAAGTGGAAGAAGATTAGGAGGATACGCATTGCATCCAAGAGTGGAATATGTTCTAGTGTTGATCAGGATGAGTTCAGTGACTATATTCATTCTGGATCTACTGCTGGTTCTCAAGGCTCTGCACATGTTTACTATCCTGATAGCGACCTTAATGCTGCAATTCTGATTAATGAAGATGGCTCTGCTTTTAAAAATGTTAGTGAGGAGAACGTTCTTTATGCTATATCGCGAATCAAGTCAAATTCTGTTGGGCATGATGGTGTCCCTATCAAATTCATAAAAATTATCTTGCCACAATTATCGCCCTTATTGTTTTGCAAGTTCTTCACATGCTCATACTTCGTTATGTGTTGGAAGCTTGGCCTCATCACTCCAGTTCCAAAGATTTCTTCTCTGATTACGGTAGGTGATTGGAAGCCCATCACTGTGTTACCCTCGATCTCGAAAGCGTTTAAATCACTAATAACTAACAAAACTAGAGAGCACATAAGTTTGAATGACTCCATATCGATTTTTAGTCTGAGTTAAGACACAAACACTCCATCTGTTCTGTTCTCATATCAGTGGTCTTTGGTATCCGTTCGCTCTGCGACGTAGGGAATGATGTCATTCTCTTCGATTTTAAAAAGGCATTTGAGTCTGTTCCACATCTCTTATTGGTCGATAAGCTTCGGAATCAATTTTGCTTTTCATCTTCTCCATGTAACTTAATATCTTGCCATTTGAATGACAGGATGCAGACGGTGGTGTACAATGGGAGAATATCTTCCTCTAAATTGGTTTTATCTGGAGTTGGTGTTAGCCCCTCTTTTATTCACACTACACTGTTTATCAACGACTTTACCTTGGAATTACATGGCGCTCACTTTCATCTCTATGCTGACGACATACAAATTTATGCTGGGGCTCCAAGGGACAGCCTTGCGTCTCCTGATTTCTGATATTAATGTTATCTTTTCCAGAGTTTCTGACTGGTGTAATGTGAATAGGATCAATATGAACCGGGGAAGATACAAGCTATTATATATTCAAGCGGGTATAACACTGTTCCGTCAGCTGTCCTCCCTCCTATTTCTCTTCTTGGTCAAGACATCGTTTTCTCTGACCCAGTGAAGAATCTCGGAATATTAATGGACTAGAGACTCACCTGTGGCTCTCATATTAATCGTATTTGCTCTCGGGTCTATTTTGGTTTACGGTCACTATGCTCTGTATCGGCTTTTATCCCTGAAGCGATTCGAGCTGGACTTGTCCGAGCCCTGATTCTTCCTCATTTTCTTTTTGCAGATGTTACCGCTTACCCACCCCCTTACTGCAAATGCACTTTCAAAATTCTCTTGGGCGCTTAACGCTTGTGTGAGATATGTTTACAAGTTAAATAAGCGGACACATATATCGACTCTTGCTTACTTTCCAAGTTCCGTGAATTCAGAACCCTGTGTTTCGCCCCAGACTCGGTGGGCTTCAACTTTACATTGGACGAAAATTTGAATCGAGTCCCAGGGACAGATCAAGGATCATTCTTCGTCGAATGCGGACTCAGTTTTGTGGTAGAAGTATCTTCTCGCAAGGTGCAAGCATATGGTATTTTCTCCCCAGGGAGATTAGAGAATTTGATACAATGGGCTTATTTAAGTATCGGGTCATTTATTACTTTAATAGGTCGTAGTTGCACGTTTCTATTGTGTTCCTTCAGCCCCCTAGTTTGTGTTCTGTTGGAAGTTCGAGCTTGTAATTTTAAGGCTCTCTGAGGCTGTGCAATATTAGTTATGGTCTTCTTCCTTGATGGAGTGTGACTCTTTAATATTGAATTTTTAAAGTATTTCGTTAGTTTTATAGTTAGTCAATTGTAATATTTCAAACGTCCTCTTTTATCTATGTGGACGCTATTGCTGATTTTTATTTATAACGGTATTATTATCATAATTTCTTTACCCAATGGTGAATGAGATGCTGATCCTACTAATCCGAGTTCTTGGTATCGGGTTTTGAGTTTTCCATTTATGGTACTGATGTGCGAGGTTATATGTTTTAGGTCTAAACTGTTATCAGCATTCACTTACTTTATTGTTAGGTTAGTTATTAATATGGATGAATACCTATTGGTCTCATTGAAATTTGTTAATGTACTTCAAATTTTTAATCTTTTTTTTTTGTTCTAGTAGCCTGCGACTGATGGGTTTGACTCCCACTACTGGTTTATACCCTAGATGATCTATAGGGTATACTAAGTTTATCATTCCGTTTGTAACACCTCGAAATAATGATGGTAGAGCAAAATTGATTGGACATCCACGAATAACAACAAAAGTTATTTTGATTTTGGCATGTCCGTCCGTCCATCTGTCCGTCCGTCCGTCCGTCCGTCCGTCCGTCCGTCCGTCTGTCCGTATGTCCTTCCGTCCGTCCGTCTGTGCGCACGATAACTCGAGAACACGTATACTTGGAGAGCTGACATGTTGTACACGGACTTGAAAAAAAAAAGTAAAATTAAGTTCGTAAATGAGACAAATCGGGCAACTCCTTCGTGGGGTGCCATACAAAAATTTCGTTTTCCACTATATATTTGGGCACTGCCTGAGAACGCCTCGACGTAGAGCGCTGAAATTGTACTAGCAAGTAAAATTTCAAAAATGGACTAAATCGGGTAACTCCCTCTTGGTGTTGCCATATAAAAATTTAGGTAATTTAGGTTCTTTACGTATACTCTGGAAACGATCAGTCCAAGACATTTTTATTGCACTAAGAACTTCTGCAGAATACGAAATCCTATAAAATTGGTTCTAATCATTTTTTCTGTCCGACAAACCGTTCTAGAAATATATGCGAAAAAACACTTCAAAAATCAAACCTGCAGAGAAGGGTGACAATATGAAATTTCATACGGGCATTCATCTAGGGTATCATAAGATTTGGTCTTAGACCAATTCTAGCTTTTTTACTTGTTATAATTCTTAAGTTAGTTAAACCTTCTTTATTTTAGGTCTTTAATCTCTAATTTCTTTTTATATGTATACCTTTAGTTGCCACACTGGCAGCTAGATGTGTTATCTCTACCTACTTGAATATGCGCAATCGCTTTAAGTGTTTGGTAATTACCTTCTTTTTTGTTATTTCGGTAATGTATCTGCTTATCATTAAGTAACTACTCTGTCGATCTATGTACACACCGTTTATGGACGTGGACTTGACCAGGGTCTTTCAATAAAGCGTTTTTGTATTGTATTGTATTAGTTAGGGTAAATTTTTTTTTATATTATCTTGTATTTTTGCAATGTATTGTAGTAGACAGATTTTAGATGAATTGTAATAAATAAATAAAAATAAACGAGGAAGGTGCGCCTCTAACTGTACGAAAACTTTTTAAGGGGCTCAATTCGAGCACAGTAATACATAGTAAAACAAGGACGTATACGCCCCCATATGTAGGTACAGGTGATTAGATGGAAATTAACATCCATTATAAGAAAGAATCCCTTAGATCGCCTTCGACTAAATACTACAAAACTGAGGATGAGCATCGCGTCCAAGAGTATCCAAGCAAAGCCCAGGTGTTTTGGGATTTCCACAAGGAAAACATGTACATAAATGCAGCCTCATATAGTCAACACTTCTTGACCATCTAGCGGTCCGATTCTGTAACACGGAGAATTGATCAATTTTGAAGATGACAATTTTCGTTTTCTCCGATGATTAAAACTCCCTAAGGGTACAAACATACAGAGCAGTAAACTAATCAGCTGACTATCGAGTTACGCAGCTCACGTACATATGCAATATGCATTTAGCCACAAGTGTTTTAATTGCGGAAGTTTAAAGAGTTGTCATTCAATAAAAAAACAAAACCACAAATGGGGGCACGTTTGGAAGCTTCAGTAATAAGCTCTTCTTTACTGTTAAACATCTTTGACCTACAAAGAATCGAAGCAGACTAGCACGCTGAAAGTTTACAATAATTTGTATTCTGCTGTGCCTCCTAATCTGCTGATTAGTCTCGTGACTAGTCTGCAGAGTTGCTATGCACAGGGTTCCCGAGCTGTACACATTTGTTTTGTTAGACTGTTGTGTCACGACCTGAAGCTAGACCGCGACCTGCTCTGTATGTTTGTACCCCAACTCTCCATTCACAATTCACATGTTGAGAATTAAGGAAAAAGGAGATTTGGTTAAAAAGTGAGCATCGCCTCAGACGATAAAGGGTATCAGTTTTTGGTGTAGAGGGTTTTGGGGTTTTTTGCCTTTTATATTCAAACGTCCGACGTCGAGATATATTAAAATATTTTTTAGAGGGCAAATTTTTGAGAGATGTAGAGGGGGTAAATTGGGTAGGAAGGATCGCGGTAAAAATGGGAACGCATTAACGGATGTAAACAAAAACAAAAAAAATTAAGGAGTTGCAATAAGTTGCAGGAGTAAGCTCACGATTTGTATGTAGGTGCAATAAAAAAATTGACTACATAATTACTTTGGTAATTAGGTATGCGTGGATGTTATAGGCTATATTTTATTTCAATGAATGCTAATTTAGAGATTTGAGGACCTCATCGGTACCCCCCCCCCCCCCCTAATAATAACGGGTGCCCAACTTTGTGTGAGGGGGTTATAGAAGAAAGGCTTTTTTTTCAATAGACTTATAAATAAAGTAGAAAAAGATAGGTGACTAATTTTTGGTGTTGGGGCTTGTCAAGGTGAGGGGGGGGGGGAGTCGTATGAAAAAGTCCTTTAATTTAGAACCTATTATTGTAACATGCCTGCTGATTATTTTGAATCTTTGTACAGCAATAATTCTGCTTATGTAAAATAAATAAATACAAAAAAAAATCATCAATATTAAAATAATCCAATAAATTTGTTATATGTATATTTCATTTCTTTTAAAACAAACTATAGCTAGACTACTAGTTAATTCACTAAAATAAAGACAATAAGAGTATTGAGTAAATACAAAAATAATAGAAAAAAGAAATTCAAATTATTTATAACAACTAATGTAGTTGTACAATCTTTCGTTAACATAAAAAATATACTGTAAGGTACATGGCAAAGTGGACGCCTTAACTAACCAATAGATTCAGCACTCTGAGCAGTTGCAGGAAGAGAATTCTACAAAGGAGCAAGAAAAATGATTCATTAATGAGATATTTAGGCTTTAAGGCATTAAGAAATATAAAAGGATAAAACCCATAGCTTCAGATACGTGCCAATCGTACATCCCAGTAAGGAAAATTTATAGGGCGTCGTAAATTAAAAATAAAACGAGTACAATTGTTGAACACAATTTCGAGGTCACACTCTTATGCTTCGAGGTCACATGGCTGAGTTATAATTGAAAGACTCCTGACCCACTCTTAACCCCCCCTATCGGAATTGAAATAAAAAATAGCCTATGACGCGCGAATTTTAATTATCAATGAATATTTGAAATATGAATCCAATCGGAGGACTGGTTAAGGTGGTAAAAGGTGCCCTGAACGCAATTTGGAGCCTGTGTTTGCAAACAGAATCAAGTTTCGGAAAAAGTATACTCTCATATGTCAAGGAAGGAATGTGAAGAGTTCTAACCAGTTTTAAACGCAAATCCAGTAACAGTTCATCAACCATCAACCATCAACCACAGTCTTCTCAGACCGCCATATATTTTCCGGAGTGTTACATTAATATGATCCATCATTTAAAGAAACAATTGAGCCTTACTCCCAAGCTATTGACGGTACTTACAATATGTAGAACTTTATTGTTAAACACTACTAGGGATAGCTTTTAATACAGAGCAGTTCCATAAAAACTAATGCTTTTGGATTTAGCAGGATTGAGTAACAGGCAATTTTCCACACTCACTACCCAGTGCGAGATTCTAGAAGCTCGTCATTGATTCTGCTAACATAATCTTCCAATAAGTTCACCGCTCTAATCAGATACAGTTAGACATCATTAGCATAAATATTGAGTTGGACTTACTGCACTACACCGTGAAGGTCATTAATATACACGCAAAACAATAGGGGCTCGAGAACTGATCCTTGTGGAACACCTTGCGATAACGGTAGTAGGGAGTATAAACAACTATATTAGCTTTAATCTATATAACTATTAGTGGGAACTCTGCCAATAATGCCAACAGCACAGGTTATATAGTGTAATCGAATTTCCCAATGACTTTGGCAAGCAATATCGAGTACTTTAGAAAAATCAAATAGAACCAAAATATCTGTATTATCCACATCCAGGGTCATCCGCAAATAGGAGGTAATTTTAAACTTGGAGCTAAAAGCAACGTCGAATTTCCTCAGGAGATTATTACATCTTAGGAAAGTATTTTCGCCCTAAAGAAAAGTATACTAATTGGTCTAAACTGGCAGAAATTCTGTTAGAGATCGGCAATACATAGGCGATTGTACAAATTTCAGGAACAGATGATATACGCCCAACAGCAGTTTAATAAATCGAGGATTGAAATTATCAAAGCCAAAAGTATTCGATTTGATAGAGTAAATAGCCTGGTAGAGCTCAATGTGGTCAATATACCGAAAAAAAATAGAATTAACCCGAACTGCACCTCTCAGGTGCCAACCTATTCTCTACTTTAACACGAACAGCGCTTGAGAGGTGCCATCACTAATTATGGTCCTATATTATCTTGTATTGCCCACGCATTGTTAATTTGCGTTTCCCTTGTATAATTATTAATGTAAAATTGTACTATCGGCATATGTTTACCAGTAATTTTGTTGTGGAAATTCCTCGGAAATAACTAAAGTGGTAAAATATTATTGAATACTAGTATTGTTGTTGCTTGAATTTCTCAAAGAAAAGGAATGCGAGCCGACATTTTATACACTTAAAATATAAATATCATGAGAAAAGTGTAGTACTAATGACTTTGAAAGAAATAACAGTTGAAATATAAACTAAATGTTAGTAAATGGGGTGTCTATGACCCAAGTGCATACAAATGGATTTTTCGGCGGCAAAAACATTTCGGATAAGTTTATTGAATCTTCTACGAAGAGGAGGAGAATAGCAAAAGCGGTTTTCAGAGCGGACATAACACTACCGAGTTAGGTGTAAAAAATCTAGTAGTAAGCATGGAGTTCGAAAAATCCCCGAAAATAAAGAACGGTTTTACTGTTCATAAAAATTACAAAATATACTGATCCAAAGATGGATCTGTTATATTTTGAAAATCTAGTCCAAAATCGAATAGCTCAGACCTTGAGAAGAAGTTTGAGTACTCCCACTCCTATACTTTGAGGTCAAATGGCTGAGTTATATTTGAAAAACTCCTGAACCTCCTAACCCCCCACCCCACCTCCCCCCGCTGCGATCGAAATATGACGCGCGAATTTTAATCATCAATGAATATTTGTAATATGAATCCAATCGGATGGCTGGTTTATGAGGTGAAAGGTGCCCTGATTTTTGCACTGTATGAAAAATTTAGAGTCTTATTTTGCAACTTTGCTCCCTCTAGCGTTTTTATTAAAACTGCTGTCGGGTAGCTAATTACCCATACTAGAAAATGGTTCGGGTGTAAAGGGGTCGGATAAATTTTTAATATCAATTTAAGGGAAATCGGCGCTGTCATATAAATTCCAGACAAAGAGGTAAAGAATCGGTTCAAATCATCAGTGTCTATATGACACACAGCAACAGGCGCCGTTGGGGGGTAGGTAGCCCCAAATAAAGAATGACTCCTATTTGTCCTGAGCTTATGACCGTCTTTATCCAAGTGGGGCCCCTGGATAGTTTAGGATATGGGGGCCCACTAACAGAAATTATTTTCTCAGATACTTCGAGTTATCAACAGGAATAATAACGTAAGTATGTTAAGGCATGTCACGAACTGCAGATTTTTTGTCACGTAACTGTTTTGTCACCACTTTCAATTCCATAGGCTCTAATTCAAATGCTCGCATGAAGGAACGTGACAGCAACGTAATTTTTTAGCTCCTCTGGCTAGCCTCTTTTGGGTGACGAAACATCCTATGAATGTGCACATTTTTGTGGCCGCTTGACTGCCATTGTTTTGGGAGACGCAAGGAAGAAACTTACATATGTATCTTCTTGTGGCAAATATCTGCTGCAACGATAGTGTAAGGGAAAGATATAAATAATGAAGCATTAACACAGAAACTGCAAATGAGACCATCCGTATACAACACAAATTTGAAGGAATGCTCTGGTAGCAATTTAAAGATAAAAATGTGGGCAGAAATATCTATGAAATTACAGACTTTTGGTCTCCTGAGACTAAAATCTTCGAAATGCTTACACGGCAAGAGACTTTCATCTCAAAAGTTATTAATATTTTTATATTAGAGATTTTTTGCGTCTCCAAAGTGTGTACACGGGTCTCTGGGTCTCTAGACACCAAAAAAGTGGTGGATGTCCAAAGTCTCTCGCCGTGTAGCTTCACCTTTAAAGTTACAGCCAGTCTCTCTTTGGATTCAATTGATGATCGTATATTGATACTTGATAACTTATAACCAATCTCAAAATATGTAGTAGTTAATCATCAAATCTTTCAACAGTCATTCGGAAATATCAAAGGATAGGATCGCAGTTCATTAAACATTAAGTGAAAGTTTCCTTTAAGCAGCCTTTCGCTACAAATTGAAAGGATATTGATATTTTCTACATCATTATGACAAATACACATATCACAGCTGCCTCCTCCATATTTATATTGATGAATGGTGATATATGAACCATGATTTTTTGAGGTAAGAGTGACTCACTATGTGCGTACTAAACTAACCCAGGGCGACGATAGGACAGCGATAGTGTCAAAAGAGCTGCGTGACAAAAAGTCTTCACGTAATTTTCGCTGATTACCAAATACATTGAGTTTGAATACTGAAAGTATACCATGAAAAAATGCTGGAAATAAAAAAAAAATACTTTTTAGGAAAATTTGTCGCCATGTATAGAAGTTCGAATAAATTCCACGGTCTACTTTAAGTAGCCAAATTCTAATAGCTAAATTAACTTGCAATAGGTTGTCTTATTGGTTGAAGAATTGATCATCGGTTTGTTTACTATCACAGCGGCCAGGAGGCCCCATAAATCGCGTGGCCCTGGGCCGACACGCAGCTGGCCCATTCCTAAAGACGGCTTTGTCTGAGCTGCTTCCTCCGACTGTACTACATACTCACACTTCACTGTTGAGGATTTAATTGCCTGAGAGAACCACGGCCATCTATTAACTCTTACATGCTTGAATCCAAGTGGAACATATCTATCATATAAATACCGACGATATTCAATTTATCCACCTTAGTGTTCCCCCGAGGACACAGACAAGATAAATCGCCATAGCAGAGAAGCTCACTCAGCACAAAAACCCAGCCATATCAATCTCCCTAAGGTCTTGAAAAGAATATGCATTCTAACTGTACATACTCTACCACCAATTATAACATTTATAGGGCATGCAAATAGCACAGTGTTACAAAAAAATATAAACTCGATATAATTTTCACGAGACCTAGTGTAGGTTGTAGGTCTAGTGGAACTAAAAGGAGAGGCATCCAAGAAATTTCTCATACACCATAAAAATCTCCTTTTAGAGCAAAAAAAAACCGTTATTTAGTAGGTCCATGTATATAATAATTTATACCTCCGCCATTTTTTATTCGATGTCAAATTTTTTTGTGGTATATGAAAGAAGAGAGATAGGCCTTTCAACGGTATGTTCGTTTTTTCGTTGCGATGAAAACTCACGAAGTTGAAAACATTTCGAAATTTACCATTTTTTACTCATTTTTTTCAAATTTGACAACAATTTGATGGCTTATTTTGCTCTACAATATTTTTTTCTGTTCATATCATTAATAGCGAATTCGATTTCGCGTCTAATGAGCATTTGGTTCAAATTTGACTGAGTTATCGAATTTTTGCTCATTAAGAAGCTATATTTCAGTATAATATAGAACTACGCAGAAAGTTGAAGAAGCACTGAGCTTTAACCGTAAAAAGTGTGAAAACGTTAAAAAATTCAACATATCGACAACTAAATGCAATACAAAAAAACTGTAACAAATATAATAACAAATTCAAAAGCTGCTGACAGCAACGCCAATTTAGAATTAAGTTTAATGACGTATGCCTTCATGATGCAGTAGTTTTAATGACAATTTAGTTTGGAATGTAAGGCGGTTATACCAAGTATCCTTGTTACGTTTGCGTGTGGGATAGTCGTGCGCGAAATAGGTATGAACGAACTGAGTGGCCACTACGTACATCGTTTCAAATTGGAAAGTAAAATGTTTTGAACATTCCATTCGTGGGGTCCGAAGTTGTCATCCGCCACTGCATTTGAAAATCGGCTACATGAAGATTCGTGAAAAAATTGAACATCGACAGCGAAGCATTTCGTCAACTCAGAACAAAGTTTCGTGGATTGAGAGAAGCTAAAATCAAAGAAGGTTCCCTACATCTTCATTTGTTGGCAATAATGAATATTCGTTGTCACAAATTTGGAAAATTATGCGGAACAACAATTTGAAACCAAACTGACTACTGTGGAAAAACGAGTCTGAAATAGTTTTGTTTCATTGTTCAATAATTTTCTTGGCAACAAGAAAGTTCCGACTATGTAAACGTTTTACACGAATTTTTCAGTGCCTCCGGTTAAATTGGCTACAACATGTCCATCAATATTCACTTTTTACACGCACACTTAAATCTCCCATTTTATCGCACTCATAATGATAACAAGGATACTTGGTATAACCGCCTTACATTCCAAACTAAATTGTCATTAAAACTACTGCATCATGAATGCATGCGTCATGAAAATTAATTCTAAATTAGCGTTGCTGACAGCAGCTTTTGAATTTGTTATTATATTTGTTACAGTTTTTATTGTATTTCATTTAGTTGTCGATATGTTGAATTTTTTAACGTTTTCACACTTTTTACTGTTAAAGCCCAGTGCTTCTTCAACTTTCTGCGTAGTTCTATATATACTGAAATATAGCTTCTTAATGAGCAAAAATTCGATAACTCAGTCAAATTTCAACCGATTTTAGTTAACAAATGTTCATTAGACGCGGAATATAATTTGCTATTATTAATATGAACCAAAAAAAATTTTGTAGAGCAAAACAAGCCATCAAATTTGTGTCAAAGTTGAAAAAATGAGTAAAAATGGTAAATTTCGAAATATTTTCGACTATAACTTCGTGATTTTTCATCGGAACGCAATAAGGAACATGCGGTTGGAAGGGCCTATCTCTCTTCTTTCATATACCACAAAAAAAATTCGACATCGAATAAAAAATGGCGAAGTTATAAATTATTATATACATGGACCTACCGTATAACGGTTATTTTGGTCTAAAATGAAATTTTGAGGGTGTATGAGAAATTTCTTCTATGCCACTACTTTTAGTTCCACTAGACCTACAATCTACACTATGTCTCATCAAAAGTATATATTCGCTGGAACATAGTGTAATTAATTGACTCTCATTCAGTTCAGCTTCCAATATTTTCATCCTCCACTGTTTATTTGTTATGAAATGATATACCGGCAAAAAAGTAAACATTGAGTACATTCAGCAGCACTTCAATTCTATTTGATTTTTCGAGAGTAAAGAAATTCACTGCTGAATTCTCTGAGCGCTCTGTTCCGATGAATTTTCATTAACGAAGCTTTTCAAATGGAAAAGCTTTCCATCTATACTCGTGACTCCTTCAGCAGCGTTTCAATAAAATACATTTGAGAGTTGGGGGACCTTGTGGGCCGCGATTCTTCGTCGCTGACCTCACCTTCAAAACAAGATGCAAATAATGCAACAAGCTGAGTGAGTACGCCGCCTTAATTCCAATTGCCCGAGTGACTCCTCTAATTGACTTTTATGAATGAACGGCTACGTTTGTCGTTTTCATTTATTTTTCCGCGTACTTAATATTTGCATCACCAATCACATTACAACAGTATCGAATCGATGCCGGTCGCGGATTTTCCGTAGACCATGAAAATTTCTTCGCGTTGTTATTTAGTGTTGTCGTTGTTGTTGTTGCTGTTATTGTTGCAGATTAATGTCTGAATTTTATGAACATTCATCGTTTCGTTTAAATCTTTTTAAAGCTCTGACCTCATGTGCTTCTATATGTATGTACATAAATGTATGTATATGTTCAGGAAAATTCCTCTGTTAGGCGAGTGCAAATTTACTAATTAGGTACACTCTAGGTTTTTTTATATATTTTTTTTTTTTTTACTAATTAATTAGAAGTACCTGCTCACGTTTTGTTGTATTTAATTAGTATATCGTTGTAAAAGGTGGTAGGTACTTCATTACAATGAGTATCACGGTTAAAAATATTGGTATTATTTCGATAAATCAAAGTATACATATAAATCCTTACACTTTCTGTATAAAACGAATACAAGTGTTAAATATAAAAATTATAACAAGCTTGTTTAGAATGAATTTGCTGAGGTATAAAAACGAGGAATAGTTTTCCGGTATAAATTTTATGAGAAAGATGTATACTTTCAACTAATTCTATCAGTTTATAAATTATATACGGTACGGAAGGTTATAACATAAAAATATAAAGTTTCTCACTTTTTGTATTTCTTGTATTTTATCCAATTATGGTTGGAATCCAGTAGGGGTAGCAGATTGCATTGCTTAAAGGAACGACAAAACTACAATGTATATATTTTAAACATTTTCTCTCCAAATTATAAATATTTAAAAATAATGTTTTGTTACAAAATTAGTTTTTCTTGGAAAATATGAATCATATAAAGTATGATTATCATACACATACAATGGCAATAACAGTATGCTATCTTCACTTACATCCTCTGTAATTTGAAATGCATTATGAAATTCACAAAACTGTATTACACTAAAATTTTTACATATACATATATATATAAATTAATTTTTATACTCTATACTGAAAAAAATTATTTATGTTATGGGTTGAGTTATATTAAGGTGAAATAACAAACAATTCAGGACGATAATGAGTAAGATACTCAATCCAAAAAAAAAAAAAAACAGTTTTTATCATTTGAAAAGGATTATTGTCTACTTGTTTTAACAAAAATTTATATTTATTATAAATTTCCAAAGTTAATGTTGTTATCTTGCCTACTTTAGGTACTTGTTCAAAGTTGTACACTTTACAAGTTGAGACAAACATCTGCTGATTACGAATCACTAATTTTTTAATTATTTTTTAAATTTTTTGTAAGATTTTTGATATATTTGTGCTTTGCTTCATACCGCATTGCAGAAAAATGACTAACAGCACCCATTAAACTCAATACTCGTGGATAATGGGTTAGTAAATGATGCTTGGGGAGCAGATGCAATTCAAGATCTCAATGAAACAATGTATGGTGATTTTTTACTTGAGTTGTCTAACATCCCAATGTTTTTAAGTCCTGGCCGAAATACATATATATTTGTCAGTACCACGCCAATATATGTAATACCTAATAGTAATTACATTTTTCATCGGTTAGTCGGCTCAGTCTTTTGTTTCCGTTTGGTGGTGACGGCAATAAACGAAGAAGACTAATAAATGAAAGGTTGCAGAGATCCCAATCTATGCAATAAAAATACCTTTTTTAAAAGTTTTATAACAATAAAATTATTACCTTTTTCTCTGTCTATATCAGTGTATAAATTTTTTTTTGCATTTTCTTTTACCGCAGTAAATATGTGGTGTTGTGGACCAAATTTCCAGAAATCGCTCACTAAAATCTTTAAACTCAAAGCAAAAATCGAATGAAATCTAAACAATAGATTGAATAATATTTTTTTCAACTACGAGTATATATGGCAATATAAACGTTAAAACCACATTCCTTAACTTCTTTTCTTCTGAATTTTAAAGTTGCTCTTAATCTTTCCTTTGCAAATTCTGTTTGTTCAGGAAATGTAGCACTTTAAAGCTCATTCAAGTCCTGTTGAATCCTTTCAGTTTGAGAGTCGTTAAAAATCTCAGTACTTGAACTTATGGTTGGTAATTCAACACTGTTATCTAATTTTTTCCTTTTGGGTCTATCATTTTTTAGTTTGATTTGCAAATATCCTGTATTGGAACGATTAACCAGCAACTCCTAAAACACAATATCATTAAATTCATTTTCCAAAAGTTCTTCATTTTCCTTACAATTTCATTACGACCGCTTGATTTCAGACATAGAAATAGTGACGGAAAGGCCTGACTAACTACTTTTAACTCCTGGCTAGTTGAATTAAATTCCACGTGTTCTTCGACGAAAGCAGACAAATAAGAAATTAATTTTCGTCTTTCGGTATCAGTCAACGTACATTTGCGCTACAAGAAGAATATCTCCATATGACTTCTTGCTAATGTAAGCTTTAAGGATGCATATGAAATTGATAGACATACTCAATAAAACATGGTGGTTCTATTACTGCATCGTTATTGCTTAAAAAGCCAACGAATTCTTCTTGCAAAATTTAAAAGCTATCTAAGCCTAAGGTTAAGTAAGGTTTTTATAAGTAACTAAATTATATATTTATTTTTATATAAACTGAACAGAAAAGCAGGCAACTGAAAATGTACCTTCAAATAGTTATAATTCTATACTAGAGCAAATTAATTACATTATTTCTAATCCTTTCAATTTTTAGCATGCAATAATGCTATAGTATTCAATTGGAAAACTCATTTGATCTTGAGTATTATCTAAATACTCAATTAGGACATGCAAAGAAATCTTTAACGATAACGCAGTACCCGTTATTACACGAGATATACATTAAAAACTAGGAAACACTACAAATAAGTATGTTTTGTCATATAAACTCAGCTGAAAACACAAAATCCATATATTCCAGTTTTATTGTCTCACTTATAAATTTTTGCACCCTCACTATTTTACGCACTTTTTCGAATTCACACGTGATAAATATACCGGCGTACATCTTAAAACCTGATATGCTCTCAACTCAAATGAAATGAATCCATTGTTATGCAAGACTAATGTGTAAAAATGGTATTTTTCAGTTTTTATAGCAACCCCGTCGAGAATTAATAACAAAATATTATACATCCGAATAGTTATCTTAACATGGTATGAAATATATCCGTTCTAGTATAAATTTCAACTAGTTCCAAGCAAATGATCCGCTAAACAATTTTCCAAGAAATGTGACTTATCTGAACGTGGAATAAAATTTATACGTAGGTAAGATAGGAAACTTGTGTGCAACTTCGAGTTATAGAATTTTGGAATAAACATTAAACATCTATGTAATAACTTAATTCTATAAAAGTTTACACTATTCATTTGATAAATTTAATTATGAATTCCATAAAACTTCAAATGAAATTTATCATATTACTTATAAAAAGATTCTGGTATATATCTTTCATATACATTTTATCCCTATTTAGTATAAAAAATTTATATGTATTTCATTTTATCAAATTTTATATTAATTTTTATATACATAATAGCTATAACATAAAAGGAATAGATAAAATTTATAATTTACACCAATATTTTTTACTGTGTAGGAACATAAGGTTCATGTATTTTAAAGCCTCAAATTGGTAGTGTAAATCGGATTTTAACTTCGTATTTATTTTGGAATTTTTTGTTTTTTATAACGGAGAATCGTCAAGGGCAAGTAAAAATTTTTTCATTATTTTATTTTACATGCAGAGTGTGTCAGATAGTTTGGCTAATGTTTCACAGATCTATAGCTGGGGTTGCAATAGAAAAATAAAAATAAAATGCTGTTACGGGAGGGGTGGTGGTGGGGGGGGGGTAATAATCACAGGTAGCTATCCGGTAGCGACGGCAAAATAATCAGTGAGCACTGTCTGGATCGGAATTAATATTTATATCCCATGGTCAATCTCTAAAAGATTCCAAGGCTTTTTTTTATGAAGTACCGTAAAACAGGGATACTTTGTAGGTACAGTGAAGGATACATTGACCGTAAGCTAAAATAAAAATTCAACGGCCTCCTCTTCTTTGAAAAAACAAAACAACACGATGCAAACAGATTTAAATTATTTCATAATAATTTTAAAGTGCAACTGCTATACAGGGTGTTCCGTAAATGTCTTTAATCCTTTAAGAGGATGAAAGTAGAGCTCATTTGGGTCAAAAAAGTCTAGATACTTTTATATCGAACTCCGCTTGGTTTTCGAGTAAATCGATAATATCGATTTTCGAGATTTTGCATACCTCTTCAGAGTAATTTCGTTATAAGTTCTATTGTAATTAATGGATTGTGACGTTCAAACCTTTATTTAAAGGAACACATATTGGCCTTTCTAAGAATGTATAATAAGTTTTAATTGTGCCTTCAATTATTTAAAAAAAAAACATTTTTCTCTAGAATTTTTTATTTAACCAACATTTTTGTCGCGCTTCAGTGTACATTTATTCGAAATATCACCATGGCACGAACTTGGCAAAACTATGAAAAAATTTGCTCATTATGTCCTCTTTTCAAAATGACCCCCGTAAGTGCTATCAACAATAAGAATCAAAAGTTATAAGCAAACATTTTGAAGATGTGCCCATCGAGGTAGTCTTCAGTTTTTTCGTAGAATTCTATCTCCTCCTACAGTTTTTAACCTACGACAACCATTTATATGTCATTGTACGGGAATCTGAACTGGCTATTTGATAGGGTACTTTTCGATTTCGAATTTCAAAAATGGAGGGGGTAACTTCGAAAAAAACACTTTTTTACCTTTTTTATTCCGCATCTTCATTTATGCAGGAGGGCCAAGCTCTGGAAGGGGCGGGAGTTCAAAGTTTCAACTTTAAGCGGCTATATTTTCTCAACCAAGCATTGTTCTAGCAAGTAAGTCCTAAATTCATAAATGGAAAAGACATTTTTGGTGGTTTTTATTCAAATATAGCCGCTTAAAGTTGAAACTTTGAACTTCCACCCCTCCCGCAAAATTGAAGATGCGGAATAACGAAACCTACGTAAATATCAAGTTTGGTAAAAAGTGTTTTTTCGAAATTACCCCCTCCATTTTCGAAATTCGAAATCAAAGTGTACCCTATCTAATAGCCAGTTCAGATTCCCGTACAATGACATATAAATGGTTGTCATAGGTTAAAAACTGTAGGAGGAGATAGAATCCTACGAAAAAACTGAAGATTACCTCGATGGGCACATCTTCCAAATGTTTGCTTATAACTTCTGATCGTTATTGTTGATAGCACTTATGGAGGCCATTTTGGAAAGGGGACATAATGAGCAAATTTTTTCATAATTTTGCCAAGTTCAAGCAATTGTGATATTTCGAATAAATGTGCACTGAAGCGCGACAAAAATTTTGGTGAAATAAAAAATTCTAGAGAAAACTGTTTTTTTTTAAAATAATTGAAGGCACAATTAAAACTTATTATACATTCTTAGAAAGGCCAATATGTGTTCCTTTAAATAAAGGTTTGAACGTCACAATCCATTAATTACAATAGAACTTATAACGAAATTACTCTGAAGAGGTATGCAAAATCTCGAAAATCGATATTATCGATTTACTCGAAAACCAAGCGGAGTTCGATATAAAAGTATCTAGACTTTTTTGACCCAAAGTGGAGGTCAACTTTCACCCTCTTAAAGGATTAAAGACATTTACGGAACACCCTGTATATTGCTCAATTATACCGTGAATGCAAAGAAAGCAAAAGAAAAGAAAGCAAATTGTAGAAGTTTTTTATTGGTGAAAATCAGGGTGATAAATTTTTGGTTAAATAATTCCAACAAATATACTGCAGGCAACTAACTTATATTCTTAGCTTGAGTTTTATGATTTTTCTTGTAAAAATTTTCAATTTTATACTATTTTGTACAGGGTGGGCCAAAAGTCACCATGGGGTTTAAAATTTTAATAGCTTTTTCGTTTATATATTTTTTTTATTTTTTTTTTTTTAGATTATAAAATATACAAAATAGAATTTTTTTTACTCTAAGTATGGAAAATAATGTCACTTAAATGACCGCCGTTATTAGCTTCGCAATGATGGGCTCTTTTTAGAGCATTTTGCATAACATCTTTCAACATTTGTGGCTGTAGCGGTCGAATTTCTGCAACAATGTTGGCCTTGAGTTCAAGGATTGTTTCGGGCTTGTTCACATATACTCGCTCCTTCAAATAACCCCAAAGAAAATAGTTTGGGTGCTGACAAATCTGGTGAACGCGCTGGCCAATTAATTTCCGAATTTCTTGAAATTATTCGCTGTCCAAAAATTTGCCTTAAAAGTGCCATTGTGTCTCGGGCAGTGTGGGCAGTGGCTCCATCCTGCTGAAACCACATCTCAGGTCTGTTTTCAAGAGCAGGACGTAAAAAATTTTCTATCATAAACCGATACCGCTCTCCATTTACGGTTACAGCACTTCCATCTTCATTTTCGAAGAAGTAAGGCCCAATGATATTTTCAGATGTAATGCCACACCATACTGTACGGGGTGCAATTGGCGTTGATGAATAGCTCTTGGATTTTCAGAACCCCAGAACCTACAGTTCTGCTTATTAACAAAGCCATTCAGATGAAAATGAGCTTCATCACTCATAATCAGATTTTCAATAAAGTTGTTTTCATTTCTGGCCAACTGTTGAAATTTCACTGCAAAATTTAGACGTTGACGATGATCTGCGGGTTTCAATTCTTGCACCAATTGCACCTTATATGGGAATAACAGTAAATCTTTTTTTTAAAATGCGCCGTAGTGACGTACGAGACATCCCTAGCTGAGCAGAACGCCTTCTGGTAGATGTTTCTGGTGTTTCGTTAGCACTTTGCTCTACACGTTCAATATTTTCCGCAGTGTGAATTACTTACACTTACGGTGCCGTGTTGGTGGTGACGATCAACTAAGCAACGAATCATGGCTTCAGAGGGCGAAATTCTGACGTTAAAATGGCGACGATATGCTCTTTCCGTTAAAATAATTGATCGCTGATTTAAGTAATAAAATTCTATTATTCTGGTTCTTTGTTCAGTTGTGAATCTCTCCATTATTTATTCTCCAGATGTTATTTATATAATCTAAAAAAAAAAAATAAAAAAAATATATAAACGAAAAAGTTATTAAATTTTTAAACCCCATGGTGACTTTTGGCCCACCCTGTATAAAGTTACAATTTTGTATACCACTTTGACTGCTAATTTGGGATTCTTTGACCGCTCGGCCAAAGTATCCCTTGGAAGTCGTCAAAAATCTAATCATATTATTATTGGTGATTTATAGATTACAGAGGATAAAACTTTCATAATGCCGCGAAAGTATGTTCCAAAGGCCGGTTTACGTAAATATGGGTATTGTGAAGAAGATTTGAAATTAGCTATAAGTGACGTTGAAAATGGTTCGTTACATTTTATTCTATTTTTTTGTTAGCTTACTATTTTGATACCATTATTGGACTGCTGTCAATTGTTAAAGCTGCCAATAAACATAAAATAGCAAATTGAACACGAAGGGGAAGCACGCAGGCATCCCTTAGTGTTCACAGTTGGCGAGGAAAAAGCTTTTGTGGACCATATGCCAAATGGGGATTTTCTTGCGATTCACGAGATCTTCGTCAGCTAGACAAATTGTACCTAGACAAAAGCGGCAAACGTATTCCACAATTCGGCCACCACAACTTGCCCAGCGTCGAATGGGCTTGGCGATTTTTGCGAGGTATAAAAATGAGCTATCACTCCGAATGTGCCAAAATATTATCCGGTCAAAGGCAGTAAGGCGGTAACACCGAAAGAAATGTGCACCTATTCTGGCCATCTCCAAGAAACCTTGAAGGATATCACTGGTACTGCGGAATCAACTGTTCCCCCTGAGCGTATATTTAACTACGACGAGACAAATTTGGCAGATGATCCTGGTGTCAAAAAATGTATTTTCAAACGCGGTGTAAAATATGCCGAGCGAGTTCGAGATTCTTCAAAGGCATCTACATCGGTTATGTACTGTGGATCAGCTACAGGAATGCTATTGCCATCTTATGTGGTTTACAAATCCACTCATCTTTGGCAAACATGGATGGAAGGGGGACGGCCAAAAACCAGGCATAATAGAAGCACAAGTGGGTGGTTTGAATCCATTATATTCACTGATTGGTTTGAAAACCTATTCATACCAGAAACGCGAAAATTTACTGAGAAGATAGTAGTTATCGGTGATAATCTATCCAGCCATTTTACTCCACGAGTTATTGAATTGGCGCAAGCTAATAATATCGCGTTTGTTTGTATTCCTCCAAATTTCACCCATATCGCTCAACCATTAGACGTCGCATTCTATGCCCCGCTGAAAAAATATTGGCGAAAAATTTTGGATGAGTGGAAATCAGCTCTTGTATACATTCTAGCACAAGTTATCGGATGCAAGTAATGTTTCCGTTAACCTCATTAGTGGTTTCAAAAAATGCGGAATTTCACCATTTGACCCAGCAGCAGTAACTATAGTCGTCTGCCGAGTACTGAAGATCCGGAACAAGCTCAAAACCTTGTTTTGCAAGCTGTATTAGAATTGCTCGACAAAAGTCGTAATAACACTTCCGATAAGCCTGTACGCAAAAGGAAAATGGTACGAGTTTCTGCTGGTAAAGGCATAACCGTAGAGGAAATGGAGGCGAATACCTCCTTGAAAAACACAACAACGTAAACCGTTTTGGTGCCGAGAGAAACTCCTAATTTTTAGAACGAGCCATCGACAAGTTCTATTTTAATCCCAAGTTCTACTCGAATCGTTGATACTTATTCCGATGACTCCGACGAGCAATCGATGTGCTCCGCTGATATTCCCTATATGGAAAGTTCAGGTGACGATTGGGGGTTATATGTGATAAGCCGAAACTAGTTAAATCTTGTACTGAGTTTCCATTGGCTGGTATTGGTGATGACTTAGCTGTTTTTGTTTCCGTGGTATGTCCATCTATTAAGAGAGCTAAGCATAGGACATTCAAGACCAGAAGCTTTCGTTCAATTGATGTCGAGAGTCTGCACCAGGAAGCGATATCTATTGAATGGGACTATATTTACGCAACGAACAACTCCACTGACCAAGTAGAGTTCGAACTATTACAACTCGTTATTGCTCGCCATGGATAAACAATAATGTTAAATCATTAATAATTGAGCGCAATCTTGCTTATAATCTCTGGAGGAAGTTTGGTGGCTCAGAGCTAGAAAGAAACTATAAAAGATTACGAAACATTACTACAGCTGAGATTCGGAAAGCGAAATCTAGGTATTTTCGTCGAAAGTTGGATCCGTCTTTGCCATCTGGTACTGTGTGGAGAAATATAAAAGAAGCCAGAATTATCCCAAAATCATACGACAGTAGTACCATTGACCTAGAGCTAGACGAACTTAATACTTACTTTGTAAATAGTTCACGTAATCCTGGCTTACCTAATGTAAACGTGTTCCCCAATATCTGTGAATAGTATATCCGCCCAATTCTTTTTCAGGAATGTCACTATTATTGACACGATATTTGCTATAAAATCTATCAAATCAAATGCAATAGGATCGGATGATATTGATTTGCGGTTCCTTAAGCTCATCTTGCCTTTTATAATTAGACCAATAGTACATATTTTCAACACGGCCATTACAACATCATCATTTCCGACACAGTGGAAGATTGCAAAGGTTTATCCGATGAAGAAAATAAGTAAACCCTCTGTGCCACAAGACTTTAGACCTATAAGTATTCTTCCAGTACTATCTAAAGCTCTCGAGAGGTTACTCTATGAGCAGATTAAGACTTACTCGGAGGCTCATTGTCTGATCGCAAAGCAGCAGTGTGGCTTTAGACCTAAGCTCAGTACTACTACTGCCTTATTACATCTCAATGAATCTGTTAGACAAAATATTGAACTGCGAAGAGCCACAAAACTATGCTTATTGGATTTTTCCAAATCTTTCGATTCTGTCAATTTTCATATTCTTTATCAAAAATTGGTGACTCAGTTCAATTATAATCAGTCTGCAGCAAACTTTATATGGTCATATTTAACTCACCGTAAGCAAGCTACTGTCTTGAATGCGTCCTCGCCAAAACTGTTACCTCTTCAATCAGGTGTCCCACAAGGGTCAATATTGGGTCCTTTCTTATTTATGTTGTATATTAATGATATCGTAATAGTTCCTAAGTACTCTTCCATGATACTGTATGCTGATGACGTACAGTTATTCCTGTCGTCATCTAAGATTAATCCTGCTAGCGATATCTCTCACTTTAATGAGGATCTTTCTCTTATACATAACTGGTCACTCAGAAACAAGTTATCCTTGAACCCTAATAAAACTCAGAGCATAATTCTTTACAATCAGCCACTTGACGTTTCATCCTTTCCATATCTTTATCTAAATACCACTCATATTGAATATAAGACCGTGGTTAAGAATTTAGGTATGCTTATTGATAGTGATCTGTCCTGGCAAAGTCATATCAATGCTACTGTGTCTAAGGTTTACTGCGGGTTGAGAAGCTTGTGGCGACATGCAAAGTAGTATACCCCCAGACTGCTACGTGAACGACTCATTAAGGCTCTGATTGTCCCTATTATTACTTACGGAGCTTGTGTATACTGCAATATTGATAGCTCAGGTCGTAGGAAGCTAAACGTTGCATTCAATGCTTGCGCTAGATATATTTTTGGCCTCAGGAGATATGATCATGTGTCAGCTGTAACTAAGCAAATTTTTAGATGTAAGTTGCATCACTACTTGCACTACCTGTTATGCGTTATGATGCACAATATAATCAATAATAATTCTGCCGAATTCCTTAAGGATAATATTGAATTTCTGTCATCACAACGTACGGTATTACTGCGGGTTCCTCGCCATTTTTTCCTATATAGTTCTCGCACCTTTTTCATCTATGGAGTCAGAGTCTGGAATTGTCTCGCTGTATATGTTCGGTCACTTCGGAGTCAGCGGGGTTTCAGGATGGAGGCCTTAAGTTATTTTAATAAACTTTGAGTGAATACTTAACGCGTAAATAGCCCTTATTTTATTTTTTTTGTTTTTTTTTTGTTTTTACTTATTTTTTTTTATTACTTTTTTCTACTATATATAGCTTATTATTTTATTAGTTTTTATTTTTCTTATTTCATTTTGAATTTAATTTTTGTTTTTTTAATTCTATTTTTTTCTGAATTAAGTCATTATACACATTATTTTTGTAAAACCTATGTACAAGAATATGCACGTATTAATGAGTCATACGACTCAATTGTGCAAATTAATAAAGCAAATTATTATTATTAATTATTATTCTGATCAGGAGCTACTCAATGAAGTATTAAAATAAATTATTTCATATTTTTAATTAAATATATCCGATTCTTGTTATTAATTTATTTTCTATTGTAATAGTACCTGACGATATAAAACGTCATATAAAATCTGCTTGTGTATTCTTTCTGGAAGCCGATTTCATACCAAAATATTGAGAGATAAGTATTTTTGTCATCTTAAAAAATTGTAAAGTCTTCAATTTCAAGTTTAGCCAGGGATTCATAGATCAAACTATCTTTATACATACAATTTATAAAGAAAACGGATCTCAGGTCAAAGTATCCCATTAAGGGGGTATTCTTTGACCAGCACCTTTCAAAAATGTCACTATACATATTTTAATATATTTAATAATAATATCTTGCTCAATATAATAATAGTTATCGGCCGCACTTTAAAAAAATCTAAATGTCACCGCATCTCAACACCATAGCCAAACATCTTACTTTTAATTTTAAAACTGTACTAAAGTAACCCTGTTTTACGGTATCCTCAACAATAATTTCGTTTCTTGACATCAAAATCCAAGAAGTAAATAAAATTTGTTAAAAACAAATTTAATTTGTCACTGCAACTATATTGAACACTTATGTATTCCCCTACCATTACCGTGTAAATTAGTTTTTGTTTTACACTTATAATCTCATAAAAGAGTTTAATTTTAATTGATTGTGGTTTAAGGCCGCTGGGATTATCCATTTAATAAAAGAAAAACTGCTGCTATTTCTGGGAGCCTTTTCACTAACTTCCTGTTTTTATAAGTTTTTCAATGTAGTAAATGCCTCGATTTTACGGGGAAGTAAAAAGAGGTCTTCTACTCCTCAATAATTTTTGTTTTTGCTTTTTTCTATGCTTTCCTGTGCAATAGTGTGAAAAGTCTGTGACTTAAGAATGGCAAGGTAATGAACGCTAGCTGATCGGAGCGATCAAGACAAGCACAAAATTGTATTGAAAGAGTAGAAAGTAATATCTCGAACGGTTTTCAACATAACGGGATTTTAAAATTTTTGGTTATGTTGTTATGAATCATGTTGTAACCAAAGCGGTATGAATTTTATGAATATGAGTATTTCATACACTCCAAACTTAGTATTCAACTACCACCCTATTTGTTCCCACTGTAAATTTATGAGCGCTTAAATTTACAAGATTGAAATTTTTACCATTGCATGTTTTTTTTTTCAAGAAGAATATCTATCTTTACGCGTAATTTTAAAATTCTTCAGGGCTTTCCAAGCAATATTTCCTCTCTTTTTCAAGTTGAACTTACGTCGGTTCAACCTAAATTATGGTAGGAAACGACTAATTGTGGTTAAGTTGAGATTACCTAATATTTATGTCCGATATAGGTAAGTGGAAAATGAGACGAAGTCCTGTCGACGTAGATATTAGGGAAATTGGGGAATATTTTAATAAAAAGCCAAGGAAACATTTCCTTGAATTGGTAAATTGAACGTAAATTCCACGTCGAATTTACGTAAATTTTTCTTTAATCTCGACTTATTTTCTACTTAGTTTAACTCATGTTAACGTGCGTGTTAATGTAGATGGAATGTTCAGTCCACCAACTGAAAATTATTCCCTCGTTGAATCCAGCTATTCTTTTCCTAAAAATAACCAAAAAAGAATTCACAAAGAATCAAACTCCAATGAAAAAGATTCATAATATATATCTAATTAACCATTAACAAGTGCTCCACAAAGTTCCGACAATATCCACAAAGATCCCTCGATGACGTCCCAAGCTGAAAAGAACAAAATATTAACAAGCAATTAATTAAATTCAATAAAACACTGCAAAACTTAACTGAAATTACATGATCTCCATGTATAAACAACAAACACAAATTGACATGTCAGTCAACTGACATTACGTCAACCAGATGTTCTCGTATCAGCAACTGGTATAAACGTCGCTATGGCAACGCCATGAGGAGTACATCACATGACCAACCTCAGCAGCTATAAAAAGGCGGCGAACGATAGCAGAATCACCCATTTCCAAATCAGAGTTGATCTGATCAAGTCCTAAGCCTTGGAGTCTGTTCTGAGCAAAATCGTTATCCAAAACCAGAAGTTAATTCTGAAATCTTATATAGAAGTTAATTCTACATCAAAAAATTGAGGTTGACTCAATCCTACAAACAGAAGTTAATTCTGGCCGTCCTAAATACTTCAGGATAACTCAATCCTAAAACAGAAGTTAATTCTGGCCAAACAAATATTTGAGGTTAACTCAATCCCTATACATACCTAAATTGATTCTGGAATTACAATTGAGGTTAACTCAAATTATCATATAGGAGTTGATCCTAAAACAAATACATTACATGATGTTGACTCAAAGTACGTCGGCTAGGAGTTAATCCTAAGGATTGCAAAGTGAGGTTAACTCAAGCAATTTCACCCAGGAGTTAGTCTGAAGGTCTAGACAACTTTACACAAAAGTGAGTTCAGATCTATTTTCAGAGGTTAACTCTGTAATAAATACATTCAGAAATTAAATCTGATCAAAGTGGAAGGAACGTCCATCCCACACGTAGCAGTACTCAATTCGCTGCACTCATAAAAGCGCACAAGACTAAACGTCACAAGTGCCATCATTGCTATCCCATACCCAGCAACATTCCGGTTTGCTGCAGCTAAAAAGGTACGCATACGATAAACGTCATCAGTGCAGCCTTCATACCCTCACGTACCAGCACGCTAAAAACTGCTCTCTAGAAGCACAGTAGTTGGTTACATCACTTATAGCAGCAATACTAGTTGCTATATTCGTGAGAACATACACTCCATTATCACAACTCGACTGCCCTCACGTAGCAGTTCGAGCAAAAAACTACCCAACTGCCCTCACGTAGCAGTTCGAGATAAATGTACTAATATTTGAGAGCAGAGTAAAACTTCTCTCATAAAAACCATCTCGTGCCAACATAGTAACGTAGACTCTTCTTCTTCATTACAGGAGTAAGGAAAGAGCAACACCGGACGGCCATTGCTACATCGCCATTTTTATTGAATTTGTTTTATTTGAAGTTTTTATCAGGTATTAAATTTTATTGAACTTGTGAATTTTAAATTAGTATTAAGCCTGAATTAAGAATGAAATGTGATACAGCTGTAAGAAAAATTGAATTAGTACGATGAGAAAATAAAATTTTATACTTTGAATTTAAAAACTGAGTTATCTATCAGCATCGGCATCCCGTCATACACAATAATAATACAGTCCACTACACAGAGTTTTCATGGAATTTCATTTTATAAGAATTGTGTGTGTATATAGTTTCCCTAGTAGGTAATATAAATATTATGAACAAAGCACATAGGTCCAACTTGAATGATTGTGAGAAGAATTGCTTTAATAAAATATATAGAAGTTTTGTGCTTATTCAAAATTAATTTTCTCAGCTTCTAAGCGCTCAATTTAAAACGACATCTTTATTGATATATGTTCAGGGTGTCCCGGAAGTCAACGTCAAGCCAGAATCGGGTGATAGACCAAATCATAATAATTAACAGCAAAATATAAAAAAAAATCTATTTTTTAAATTATAGACATTTCTTTTGTTTTCGAGCAAATGTACACCCTGTGATGGTTTTTTAGCTCCTGTTGCTACAAATCTTTATTTTTTTAATTTAATTTTTATACCCTAGATGAAATCTATAGGGTATACTACGTTTGTCATTCCGTTTGTAACACCTGGAAATAAATAACGCATAATATTAAAAGTTATTTTGATTTTTGCATGTCCGTCCGTCTGTCTGTCTGTCTGTCTGTCTGTCTGTCCGTCTGTCCGTCTGTCTGTGCGCACGATAACTCGAGAACGCGTATACTTAGAGAGCTGAAATTTTGTACACGGACTTTTAAAAAAAAAAGTAAAATTAAGTTCGAAAATGAGACAAACCGGGCAACTCCTTCGTGGGGTTGCCATACAAAAATTTCGTTTTCCACTATATATTTGGACACTGCCTGAGAACGCGTTGACATAGAGAGCTGAAATTTGATACATAGTGTTTTCATTGTACTAGCAAATAAAATTGCAAAAATGGACTAAATCGGGCTATTCCTTGGTGTTGTCATATAAAAATTAGGTTTTTTACGTATATTGTGAAAACGATCAGTCCAAGACATTTTTATTGTACTAAAAACTTCTTAAGAATACAAAATCCTATAAAATTGGTTATAATCATTTTTTCTGTCCTACGAACCGTTCTAGAAATATGTGTGAAAGCCACTGTAAAAATCAAAATTGTTCAAATGGGTGCCCATACCAAATTTCATACGGGCATTCATCTAGGGTATCATAAGAATTGGTCTTAGACCAATTCTAGCTTTTTTACTGGTTCTTTTGTAATTCCGAATAGTGGTTATGTAACCTGTTGCTTTAAATTCTAAGCCAACTGTTCCAGCTAGGAAGAAATTGTCTCATTTTGCCGAACCAAGAATAGAAAATTAATACTTCTCCCATCTTTATGTGACTGTACTGAAAAAAAAACATGTACTACGCCGGCAAGTAACTTTAAAAGTTGACGCATTTAATAAGGATTCTAAAATGGTATAACACTTGCCACATTATTTCTTACATTACGGAAAAAAAAAATTTCTTCAAGAAACCCAGTTTCGGAAAATTTCTTTTTACCTACTAAAAATGATTCTAGTGTACCCAAAGCTTGCCTTAAGACCGTAACTTTAATATTCTTGTTTAAGTGAGTGACAAATAGTGACGCTAATGAATCAAATCATCGCGTTTTTACAAATGTGCACGGTCTACTCTCCACAGAGGGCCGACTTCCATCAAACCAAGTACATGGTGAAGGAAGAAGTTCCTTACCTTACGAGGACGTAGTACTTCAAGCAGTTGAAGAAGAACCAAGTACTTCAGTACGTGCAATCCAGGAAAGCACAAGAGTGCCCAAAAGTATAACTAACCGAATTTTACAAAAACATGAGCACCAGAATTACGGAAGCAGTTGAATTTGTCAACAACAGAAGATTTGCCCTTCTGATAACCCGATCCTTTTTAAGAAGATGTCGAACTTGTATTGTAGCTGAAGGAAGGCAGTTTGAACATCTTTTGTAAATAATAAATCTTAGCATCCAAATAATTGATGTTTAATTTTAAACTTAACAAAAATTTGTCCTAAATTTAACATAAAGTTAGCATCTATGATTCGAAAGCGTTTCGGTGATAACTGCAAAAGATGTTGACCAGTCTCTAGTTCAGTTAAGGGAGAACCAGAATCTTCTTCTTTGTTCAACAGTTATTATCGAAATCGTTCAGTTTCGACGGAATCCAGATCTTCAACGAGTTTTGAAAATGTAACTTAAGAAGAAGTCAGAAGCTTCGGATTGTTGGTTTCGAACTGGTTCTTCATCCAGTTATTATATCGACACCGCAATAGATATGATAACCATTGACAAGGTTGCGGTGATTTTTGTGATGGTGAAGGAGCACATGTGCCAGTGAGGATTCCCAGTTTCTTCAGTAGCTATCCCTATAGCGAAAGCTTTAAATCCAAAAGCATTAGATTTAGTTAAAGTTTTAAGTCGAAAAGGATAAGTTAATATTTTTATTTTAAAACAATGTTTCTTTCTTGATTTCGTGTATTTTTGTTTAGTAAAGGCCAAGCCTGACCGAATATTATTATTTATATCTTTATTGAAGTTTTTTCTATGGGCGTTGTTATCAGACTATTTTCATTTTTGCTTTATTATTATTTTCACAAAATCAAAAGCCTACCTAGCTAAGCTTTTCTGCGTTCAGAAAAGTGTTACTAAACGCCAATTTCGAAATTAAATTTCTAGGTTTACAAAGCAGTTGGTCAAGTGTTAAGAAATGTACGACTCGGAACATACGTGTCGCCATAAACTGCTGTGCAAAAAAAAAATCAATTATTAGTAAAATTTACTTCGGACTGCGTAGAGCTGGCTGTTAGCCAGTATTTTACCAAAAGCAACTAGCTTAAATTTAGTTAAGACATTAATTCGCCTTACATCACCTATGGAAGTTCGAGTTTCCTGCGCTTCCGGAGAATGAAAATCGCGTTTAGCAATTGCTTACGTTTCATATTCCTTTCTTGCTGCGAGAGATTTTCTCTTGCATCGCTTTAAGGTCTTTCTGAACCCTTCAGCTCATTGTCGATATAAAAGTGTCCGAAATCTTGCCATACGAAAATTTGAGCATGCCAAAAAATCTTATTTTTCTTCTAAATTGAACCCAGGTCTACCTCCTAAAAGTCTGGGGCGCCTTATGGGTGTGGCGGGTAAGGATGAGAACATATGCTCTATCTACGCTGATTGCTTAAATGAACATTTCACATCCTTGTCTCCGACTAATCAATCTGTTGATCAGGCCTGAAATCAAAAATTTGGTACAAGTAGCTATGAAACCCTTCATTTCACTGCATTGATCATTTTTATGCTTTTTTTGGTTTCTTTAATGGCATCATATCATAATTCCTCCCAAATTCATCAAGTTAATTGCTCTCTTTATTGTCAATACTTTAGTGTATATCTCTAATGTTCACCTTACCACATCCCAATTCCCTACAATTTGGAAAAGAGCTTTTATTATTCCAATCACTAAAAAATCTATCCCCTCTTCTAAGAAAGGCTACCGACCAATCAGTATACTCTGCTATTTCAGTAAGATGTTCATGTTAATCATATACAAACCAAGCTGTTAAGTTTATTAACCGGAACAAATTCTTATCGCCTTGTCAATCTGGGTTCCATAAAATGCACAGCTGTGAAATAGCTCTGTTAAAAGTAACCCCTGATATTACGGAAGCCCTTCATTAAGATTTCCTAACTATACTTGTTCTTTTCGACTTTAGTAAAGCATTTGACTCTGTTGATCATACCAGCCTTCTTTACAAACTCGCAAGCAATTTTAGTTTTTCCTCATCTGCTGTTAAATCACATTGGGAGACAACAAGCTGTTAAGGTGGGTAATAGCTCGCTCTTTTGATTATGGTGTTCCCCAAGGCTCTATTCTTGCCCCTTTCTTATTCAGTCTATTTTTTAATGATCTTCCGAATGCTGTCCTTGATGTGTCTATTCATCTCTATGTCGATGATATGCAGGTTTACCTCAGTAGACCAATTGGGTTACAAAAAGACTGCATTGCTTGTATAAACGAAGATTTGCATCGTATCTCTGAGCGGTCTATTGAAAATGGGTTGATCTTGAATGCCAATGCTGTCGCTCTTGATACATCAGATATGCCTCCTGTTCGACTTCATAATGTTATCTTGCCGTATCAAAACTCAGTCAGAAATCTAGGAGTTGAACTGAATGCTAAACATTCCTGCTGTAGTCACATCTAGCACGCTGGTTTGATACACCATCGCACCGGTTTTAACTCTTTTTTTTTCGCAAAAATGGAGTGTTGTGACACCTTTATGGGATACACCCCACCAAACCATTACAGAAACTGGATATGCTCGCGTTGCACTCTGGGAACCATTATTTTAGCTGCTTCTGATGATGTTGCATAAACCTTATCATTTTGTTTATTAAAAACTTGCTCCACCTTCGTCGGTAAGGAGGATGTTCTCATGATCATTTGTTGCGTGCCAAAATAAGGGACACTTGCATCTTTCCAATATTATTTCGACAATAAACTTTCATATGAAGATCAACTCGAAGGAGTCTACTCATCGATCTTTTGGAATTTTCCAATTCCCTCGACAACATTATCTGTTTGCGCAGTGGAGTTCTACGGATGCGCTCTCGGACAGTTTTGAAAGCACTGAGTGTTGTAACGTGGACGGCCGGTCCTTGCTCTATCATCTATGCCTGAGGTTTCATTTAATCGTTCTATGGTACGATAAATAAATATTTTTGTAATTTTGAGCGATTTTAACAAATTTAAAATTTCAGAAGCACTTTTTCCTCACTTATTGAGTGCTATTAGAGCTATTCGATTTTCTTTCATGCTCCACTCCATGATTACTAGTTAAAGACTGTCACCAAACTGATCGGAATATTACGCCGTACAGTTCATTTGTTATAAAGTGCGACATAACGGTACAGTTCCAGGCTGATTTCTAAGAAAGCGAGCATTAGAAATTGTGTGACAGAATTTATGGCAAGACTAAGTATATATTTAGTCGTTAAGGTATCACGAACCTCTACATGGCTAGACATTAATAGAACTATGTATGAGGTTTTCTATAGGAAATTTTCCTTCGTATAATTCACAATAGCTTTTTGAATCTATATTACAAGTAGGGCAATATAGATTCGACACTTTCATCCGTCTTCCCGAATTTTATGCAAAACATTTCAAGCAAGTTGAACTGGCTTGTTCGGGAGACCTAGAAAATCCTCCTGCACTTCCAAACCCTGCATGTGAGCCAGTACGTGAATGATGGAGGACTAGTGGTGGTACGTCAGCAATGGAAACCGCTAGTTAGTATGTGTACAACGGAAGTCTCTCCTGTCACACACTCAAATTAGATTTAGAAAACATAGACAAGAATTTCACTAATATAGATCATTTTATATTTGTAATTAAGGACGCAAGACGATAAAGAATTAATTTGAACTCAATCCAATTATTGTCATTTGGACCCCTCACTCCACTGAAGCTACCCAGAGTCAAATTTCGACGTTTTGCTACCGACCGAACTATTGGCGGCCGAGAAATCCCGACCGACCCACCAATAAATGCATTGTCTATCTATCTATTATCTATAATCGGACTTCGTAGATTTGACCATATCAGCTAGTGGAGTTCCCGCTTATATACCTCAAGAAAAGAGTTTTAATATACCTTTTCAACTTGCTAAAGAATAATAAACCATATTACCCCAGAGTATTGTTTACTTTCAAAAATGTTATTTTTCCTCGTCTTACAAGGCTATAGTCATGGATAACTCTTATCTTGTCCAAATTCCACGCTTTTGAAATATCTCCTCCCATCAAAGTTCCAGAATGCACGTACTGTCGTTGATGCCCATTTTTTTTACTTTATTTACTTTACTTTTTTTACTTTATTACTAATTTCTTATTTCATTTGTAGGTACCCGCTTTCATGTGTTTGTCTGCTATTTACTTAGTTTTAGTATTAGTTTTTATTGTGTTAATCTTGTTGAACACAGCTGAAAATAAAGGCAATCGATTAATATTTAAAAAAAAACATTTCTTCTAAATCCTCTAGTCCAATGTCCTCAGATGTTTCTCCGAATGTCAGGTAATCATCTGGGAAGAAATGATAAAGATACATTAGTTTACAAAGCAAAATCATAATAAAACTACAAAATACAAGGAAATTACTTGCAAGACTGCCAAGGAAACGAATTTCTTGGCAGTACAACAACAATAACAAGCAAAGATAAAAACTCTAATTTCTTTGCGAAATTCATATTCTCTGCACAATAAACATTTGCAAAATATGCATTCATGTTTAGGTGTGCAAATTACATGAATTCGCAGCATGTATATATACAATAATTAATGAATTTCAACAATTTTCGCAATTGTTGACATTTCATAATCACTTTTCCAACATGAATAATTTCGCATAATTTGCATATATTATGGAATTTATTCATGCTGGAACTATTAATTAACACTTCAAAAGCATTATTGTACACTTACCTGGGTAATTAATCCAATGAATTGTCCAAAAAACACTAAACAAACACATCACTTTCGTACTTGAAAACCGCGGATACTTGTGTCAAATTGACGGCGTAAACAGTCAGTTTCCCTAATTCGACGACGCGCAACCTGTTGGTGAGGCCTAAAAGGTGCGAAATTCACCAGGTAAGCCAATAATCGCGAAAAATCAGAAAATTAATTCCCATAATGAGTGGGAAAGAGAACGATATCAGAACGAGACAGAAGAAATTAAAGAGAAAATTCACGTTCCATATGGGAAACTGACATAATTTCATAGGGAGCCGCCATATTGGTATTTTTGCGAAAAATTGAAATATTTAAATAATTCGACAAGGAAATTTCATGGATAATAAAGAATTAGTTAGATAACATATTTTAGCATATTTTGACATAGTTGCGCAAAGTGAGCAAACATGAAAAATATGTGGAAATTCCATATTTTTGTGTGGAATCTATCATAAAATGGCGGCTCCGACCACATAAAAGGGCAGTCCTCCCTTAGATCATTTTCAGTCAGTGATAGTGATTAGACATGCCAGTTTGGTATAACATCACAGTGATTTGATTAAATTAAAAAAGCAAAAAGGTTAAAGAGAACTTCAGAAAAAATTTTAGTAGCATAAATAAACGTTAAATAAGGTACATTATTCTCATGCTCTAAAATTAAAGGTGTTTGATAAAAATGTTTGATTTTTTTGTAATCGAAATTTCAGGGATAAGTATTTAACATATTTTCTGAAATTAATTTATATTGGTGACAGTAAATTTTTAGATTTGGGTTGGTCCACATAACAGCTAAACTCATGCTCGCTTAGCATATTTAGCGTCTCATGTGGAGAAACAAAGTAATTTTAATTAGTTTAAGTGTGATTAAGTACAATGAATTTAACTAAACATAAAACAATAAGTCAAAAGATTGAGTACGTGTCACTCTACGACACCTCAAGCACACATGACAGACGACATAATTAACAATATAATAAGCATTAAACATTAAAAGTGAAGATAAGAAAATATCTGATATTGAGCATTTAGAATTTGTTTAATAAAGCAACAGTAAACACAAGCTCACATGTCTTCTTCTTTTAACATACCGCTACACTAACCTACCCAAAGTGCCGTAATATAGCTGTGGTGCTCGCTTACAACTACATTGCAAATCAATCTTCATCTTTTATAATTGTATATTTGTATTTTATATTATTCTTTTAACGGATTAGTCTACTTTACGCGTTACAAAAAAAAAAGCTAGTTTTACTAATATTTTTGTAGGTATAGGTATAAGTATTGATATAAAAGTTGTTGGGCTTAATAAATACATTTTTGAAATATAGGGAAAAAAATTTTTAATTTTTTATTTTAAACAATTTTTATACACAAAAATGATAGACAAACGTATCGTTTCAAAAAGTAGGCAAGTGAGTTGCGTGAGCCATATCTCTGGAACGTAAGATGTTAAATAAAAAAAATCACATGTAATTAGATTAAGTATAACAGTGAGTTCGTCCTGAACTACGATCATCTCAAAATTTCAATTTTTACTATTTTTTTATAGCAAAAATCACTGAAAAAAGAGCCTGTCGTTTTTTTTCAAAATAAGTCCGCCATTTTGTTAATTATGTGTAAAAATTAATGATTGTAGTTCGGAACGAACTCACTATTATACTTAATCTAATTCCATGTGATTTTTTATTTCAGATATTTCGTTCTAGAGATATGACTCACGCAACTCACTTGCCTACTTTTTGAAACGTTACTTTTATCTATCATTTTTGTGTATAAAAAGTGTTTAAAATAAAAAATTTCAAATTTTTTTCCTGCATTTCGAAAGTGTGTTTATTAAGTTCAACAACTTTTATATCAATACCTATAATAATAACTTCCAAAAAAACATTAATAAAAATAGCCTTTTTTTGTAGCGCCCACAGTAGACTAATCCCTTAAGGACTTCTACCTATTTAGCGACCAACTTATTTACGTATAAAAAAAAGATTAAAAATCTTCAATGCCAAACCCTAAATAAATTTTGTATTGTATCAAGAATTATCTATGAAAAAAATGTAAATTATTCCGAAATTAAAGGGTGATTTATTAAATACAAAGAAAAATTTTTTAACCCCTCTTCCAAACAATGAAAATTCAGATAAATGAACGATTCATTCATCTGATAATAATCTGAATCACCCTGTATATATATACGATAATTGCAGCTGGCTTCATTCGATCGATTCGTGCACTAATTTTAGCACCGTGATTAACAATTTCGTAAATATTCAATTATTGCTCAACAATATTCTAGGAAGTCGTTTTATCTGTCATTTCTACAAAGTGCTTCCGCAATTTATTATTTAACCGGGAATTTGTATATGTACATCCCTGCCAGCATCGCTCGTATAAGTTATAAAATATTTCATTAAAACTGATTCAAAAACGAATCTATAATTCTAGCTATAGACAAAATCTAATTGGAGACTGCAGCAGATTTTATGCCTAAAATTAGAATATTCGTCAAAAATTTATATTGTTCGTCTTACACAGAGTCAAGTCGGTGGAAGGTTGACTAATTGTTTAAGAGAGACGAACATTTTTGGATAATTTATTTGTTTTGGAAAGAAGAATATTGCAGAGGACGACGACGGCACAGACAATTCTTGACTATTATTTATTCTTGGCTATGTAACGTTACATACCTATAAAAGCTCTTTTCCTTTGAAAATTTTATCCATCACGTCTGAAAGGAGTTTGCTCTAAATAGCTTCAGTTACAATGTATAGTTGATATACACACATACATATACAGGCATACATACAGATATACTAGTACAAAAGCTTTAAAATATTCAAAAACTTTTCAAGAACTTGTTGTCATTGAAATAAATGCAAGACAATTTCAAGAAAATAAATTGTCTTTCAAGTTCTCTGCCTCTGTTTCGCCTGTGTTTTGAATAAATATAATAAAATAAAGTGAAAGGAGAAATTTATAGTTAAAATGTATAAATTTGTTATTAAGAAAATGAAATGCGGATGTACATACATAAAAAGTTTTAACCATGATTTTTAGTATCATTTTCATTTTATTGCTCCGTTTTATATGTTTTATATGCACTTGTTAGCATATTATGTAAAGGGTGTACCAAAATTCACGCAACGAGTAGAGTTTTGATAGAAAACGCAAATTTATTGATTCATAAAGTATACAGTATAGGGCTATGTATGGAATAGCATATCGGGTAAATGGTCTAATAAACTATGTATCCACAACAAGGTGTCTCTTCAGTGGGGTCCTCATAACATGGGAATCATGGGGAATGAAAGGGCTGACCTTCCATCCAGGACTGGCTTTGGTTCTTCGCTCCTTGGACCGGAGCCCGCTGTAGGCGTTGCCAGCTCAGTTATCGGGTCTCTTATAAAAATGGATGTTCATATGAAATATCAGCAGAGATGGACGAACCTGAACACTTGTAGGTACACAAAAATTTTTCTTGATGGTCCCAGTAGGAATTTATTTGATTTTCTCTTGGATCTCGGAAGAATACAATGTAGAGCTGTGGTGGGCATCATCACCGACCACATCTCACTTCACGCTCATCTTACAAGGATGGGAGTTTTTGACAGCGCTGAGTGTCTGTCCTGCCTGGAAGGAGACCCTGAGACAACCAAACACTTTCCGTGTGCTTGTCCGGCCTTTGTCCAGAGAAGGCAGGATGCGCTTGGGTCTGTCCTCCTATCTGTGGATGGATGAGCTGGAAAACTTACCTCACCAAGATCTGCGGCGATTCATTAAGAAGACTGGAAGGCTTTGGTGAAAGCGTTTCTAGCAGGTTAGGCCCAATGGGCCGCCCTGGCCTCCTCGTTTGGGATCTCTCGTTCTCTTGGCTAAGAAAACAAAAGGTTCCACTGATTTTCTTACAAATACGTGTTCTTTTATTAAAATTTTAAATGAGCATTTTGTATAAATGTGGCTTAATTTTGTTGATATAGCGCTCCAATTCCTCCTTCAAGGCGTGGATGGTCGTGGGCTTGTTGGCATGCATGAAACTTTGGCTTCAAAAATATACAATGAAAAAAATAAAAAAAAGTCCAACGGCGTCAAATCTGGGCTGCCAATTGTGATCAGCAAAACTGGAAATTACACGATCAGGAAATGACCCATGCAATAATTGAATTGTACTGTATGGTATGTGGCACCATTTTGTTGAATCCATATGTTGTCCACATCCAGATCTTTCAATTTAGGCAATGTCAATGTCCACAACATACCGTGGGTCAGATATTCTTCTGTCACAAGTCGTGCAGGGCGTTTCGTTAAACTCTTTTGTGAGTCCTTTAATTTTCAACAACTAAATGATGCACCAACGAGAGTACCTGATGCAGCTGGAGATAGAGCTTACTTATTGGATTTGTTTCTATCATCCCATCCCGACAAATATTCAATCTCAGTCGGTTCCCCCCTTGGTAATTCAGACCATTGCTTAATTCCGGCTCAATTTACCACCTCCAACCTGTGACATCTATAAATCTCCACCTACCACTAGGCTTCTCTGGCACTATATAAAAATGCTAATTGGGAAAGTCTCAATCAGTACCTCAGGGAGATTGCTTGGTCAGTCTGTTTTGCTTCGGAGGATATCGATAAATGTTCTCTGGAGCTTAGTAATATTCGAAGTCTGGCCATGCATGAATACATTCCGTATTTCTTCAGCAGATCTAACCAACAGCAAGATCGCTCTTGGTTTAATGATAAGTGCAACCAAGCTTTAAGAGCTAAGAAGTCTGCTTTTCGCGCTTATCAATCACATCCAAGTCCAGAGCTGAAACAAGTATACAGAACTGCACGGAACACCTACAAGTCCACTATACAAAGAGAAAAATGTTTACCAGAGTATTAGGCAAAGATCTTGGCAAGTCAAAAAGATAGCAACGGTTTCTGATGTGTCGTCAAAACCATCAGGAACAACTTCACCAGTTCCTCTATACCTTCACTACTTATCAATGGTCAAGTGGTTGTTGACTCTCTGGATAAGACCAATATTTTGGCTGCTAAATTCGCTTCAAATTCTCATCTTCCATCAACTTCATAGATACCTATTTTACATCCCCCGTGTGGATGTGTACAAGAGCCAATACACATCCGTACGAGAGATGTGTTCAAGGTTTTCAAGGGAAGCGACGTCTTCAAAGCCGCAGGACCTGATGGTTTCTCGCTCCTGTTACTTAAAAGCTGCGCCCCATCCTTGGCTAAGCCACTGCGCAAACTGTTCTACTGGTGGTCTTATACGACAGGAATCTTTCCAACTGCTTGGAAATTATGCCATGTTCAGTCTATTCTCGAAAAAGGATAGGGTACCGATCCTTCCAATTATCGACCAATTGCAATCACTTCGGTTCTTTCAAAGGTTTTTGAACTCCAAATTAATGTCGTATCTAGAAACCAATCAACTCATCAAAGATCGCCAATATGGCTTCCGAGCTGGACTGGAGGAGACTTGCTCACTTTTCGTTGGAGCCGTAGTCTCCACAATTTTGGTTAAAGTTGAAAGAAGAATAAATGCTAAAAGAAGTATGAAATCGTACTACTCTAATGCCTTTAAAGAATTTGATGTAACGGCCTGAAACATAAAGATGGCAATGCTCCAGCCCAAAATCCGCACCAAACAGTGATTCGTTGTGAATGCATTTGAATCTTAACAATCACTTATGGCCGGTTTCACAATCAAGCCTTAAGCCACAGCGATGGCTTAAGCCAAGGTTTAATAATTATTGCGTTTTGACAGTCAAGGCTTAAGTGATATCACTGGCTTAAGGCAAGATTAGCTTAAGCCCGTCATCTCGAAGGCTTAAGCCTTAGATGTTGCTGTGAAACACATAGGAAATTATTGCTAAATATATATTTTTCCTAAATATTATAATTTTTGTTAGTAAACGAACGTACATATTGCAAAAGTTATACATTAAAAGTAAATTGAAATTTTCCAAGCGAAAAATAGTTATCTAATTAGCAGTTTTGAGTAGTGTCTGGCAGCTAGTGTCAGCATCCCATTTGACGTTTTAGGAGGAAATCATACAGTTTAAGACAAAAATGAGTTATTTATCTGATGCAGAGGATATAAGCGACAAAGAAATGTATAATAAAGTGTGACCCGTGAAAAAATTATAAGAAGGCGCCCGCAACATTCCGACTGTAGATACATTCGGCTATGATGGTTTACGTTGTCGAATCATTCTGCAACAATGGGTTTTGGGTTTGATATCCTTCGAGATAAAAACCACAACAAACTGGTAAATGAAAAGTTCTTCTTTCGCTTGGTTTTTAATCCACAATGGCAATTTTCCTTTACAAAAATTCACAATTACACCAGTGCTGACAACTTAAAAATTTCCATCCGCGGCTTAATTAAGCCTCAGCTTACCGAGTACTGTGAAACTGAGTAGGCTTAAGTTCTGGGCTTAAGCCACATCCCTGGCTTAGCTAAGTGCTGGCTTAAGCCTGGACTGTGAAACCGGCCATTATAGATTTTCTAAACCAAGTCATCAAGACGAAAATGATTCTGATCACTGAAGATAAATTTTTTCGAAAAATCAGCATACATTTGTTGTTGTTCCATAATCCTGTGATCCTAAATCTTTATATAAGGGTGTGCCCGATTTAGTTAATTTTTGAAATTGTATTTCCTATTTTTATGAAAGGACTATGTACAAAATTTCAGCTCTCTACGTTGACGTGTTCTCAGGTAGTGTCCAAATATATAGTGTAAAACGAAATTGTTGTATGGCAATCCCACAAAAGAGTTGCCCGATTTGTCTGGATTTGATGGAAATACAAAGGTTAGGTGACAAAGAAAGAAGAAATGGGGACAGAAAAGAAAGAGGTAGGAGAGCGAAAAGTGGTACAGATGGATAAGGGAGAGGATATCGAAGAGGAGGTAGAAGAGGAAGAGTAGATCGGTGGGTATCAACTATGTATCACTTTTATCAGCAGAAATCCGATAAGCAAAAAGCTGTCTGTAGCATGAGCTTATTACTGCGACACGAAGTTCGGACTGTAACAAGAATCTTAAATATAAAATTTTTCCATCCCTTTGCCATAGATACCGACAAAATGCTGCCGTATAATCACATAATCAACTACTACTGCCATCTATATATTAGTACTAGATTCAACATTGCACACAATTTGGACCAAAATCTAGAAAGATTCATTTATCATTTATCCCAGTAGGAATTTATTTGATTTTCTCTTGGATCTCGGAAGAATACAATGTAGAGCTGTGGTGGGCATCATCACCGACCACATCTCACTTCACGCTCATCTTACAAGGATGGGAGTTTTTGACAGCGCTGAGTGTCTGTCCTGCCTGGAAGGAGACCCTGAGACAACCAAACACTTTCCGTGTGCTTGTCCGGCCTTTGTCCAGAGAAGGCAGGATGCGCTTGGGTCTGTCCTCCTATCTGTGGATGGATGAGCTGGAAAACTTACCTCACCAAGATCTGCGGCGATTCATTAAGAAGACTGGAAGGCTTTGGTGAAAGCGTTTCTAGCAGGTTAGGCCCAATGGGCCGCCCTGGCCTCCTCGTTTGGGATCTCTCGTTCTCTTGGCTAAGAAAACAAAAGGTTCCACTGATTTTCTTACAAATACGTGTTCTTTTATTAAAATTTTAAATGAGCATTTTGTATAAATGTGGCTTAATTTTGTTGATATAGCGCTCCAATTCCTCCTTCAAGGCGTGGATGGTCGTGGGCTTGTTGGCATGCATGAAACTTTGGCTTCAAAAATATACAATGAAAAAAATAAAAAAAAGTCTAACGGCGTCAAATCTGGGCTGCCAATTGTGATCAGCAAAACTGGAAATTACACGATCAGGAAATGACCCATGCAATAATTGAATTGTACTGTATGGTATGTGGCACCATTTTGTTGAATCCATATGTTGTCCACATCCAGATCTTTCAATTTAGGCAATGTCAATGTCCACAACATACCGTGGGTCAGATATTCTTCTGTCACAAGTCGTGCAGGGCGTTTCGTTAAACTCTTTTGTGAGTCCTTTAATTTTCAACAACTAAATGATGCACCAACGAGAGTAGCTGATGCAGCTGGAGATAGAGCTTACTTATTGGATTTGTTTCTATCATCCCATCCCGACAAATATTCAATCTCAGTCGGTTCCCCCCTTGGTAATTCAGACCATTGCTTAATTCCGGCTCAATTTACCACCTCCAACCTGTGACATCTATAAATCTCCACCTACCACTAGGCTTCTCTGGCACTATATAAAAATGCTAATTGGGAAAGTCTCAATCAGTACCTCAGGGAGATTGCTTGGTCAGTCTGTTTTGCTTCGGAGGATATCGATAAATGTTCTCTGGAGCTTAGTAATATTCGAAGTCTGGCCATGCATGAATACATTCCGTATTTCTTCAGCAGATCTAACCAACAGCAAGATCGCTCTTGGTTTAATGATAAGTGCAACCAAGCTTTAAGAGCTAAGAAGTCTGCTTTTCGCGCTTATCAATCACATCCAAGTCCAGAGCTGAAACAAGTATACAGAACTGCACGGAACACCTACAAGTCCACTATACAAAGAGAAAAATGTTTACCAGAGTATTAGGCAAAGATCTTGGCAAGTCAAAAAGATAGCAACGGTTTCTGATGTGTCGTCAAAACCATCAGGAACAACTTCACCAGTTCCTCTATACCTTCACTACTTATCAATGGTCAAGTGGTTGTTGACTCTCTGGATAAGACCAATATTTTGGCTGCTAAATTCGCTTCAAATTCTCATCTTCCATCAACTTCATAGATACCTATTTTACATCCCCCGTGTGGATGTGTACAAGAGCCAATACACATCCGTACGAGAGATGTGTTCAAGGTTTTCAAGGGAAGCGACGTCTTCAAAGCCGCAGGACCTGATGGTTTCTCGCTCCTGTTACTTAAAAGCTGCGCCCCATCCTTGGCTAAGCCACTGCGCAAACTGTTCTACTGGTGGTCTTATACGACAGGAATCTTTCCAACTGCTTGGAAATTATGCCATGTTCAGTCTATTCTCGAAAAAGGATAGGGTACCGATCCTTCCAATTATCGACCAATTGCAATCACTTCGGTTCTTTCAAAGGTTTTTGAACTCCAAATTAATGTCGTATCTAGAAACCAATCAACTCATCAAAGATCGCCAATATGGCTTCCGAGCTGGACTGGAGGAGACTTGCTCACTTTTCGTTGGAGCCGTAGTCTCCACAATTTTGGTTAAAGTTGAAAGAAGAATAAATGCTAAAAGAAGTATGAAATCGTACTACTCTAATGCCTTTAAAGAATTTGATGTAACGGCCTGAAACATAAAGATGGCAATGCTCCAGCCCAAAATCCGCACCAAACAGTGATTCGTTGTGAATGCATTTGAATCTTAACAATCACTTATGGCCGGTTTCACAATCAAGCCTTAAGCCACAGCGATGGCTTAAGCCAAGGTTTAATAATTATTGCGTTTTGACAGTCAAGGCTTAAGTGATATCACTGGCTTAAGGCAAGATTAGCTTAAGCCCGTCATCTCGAAGGCTTAAGCCTTAGATGTTGCTGTGAAACACATAGGAAATTATTGCTAAATATATATTTTTCCTAAATATTATAATTTTTGTTAGTAAACGAACGTACATATTGCAAAAGTTATACATTAAAAGTAAATTGAAATTTTCCAAGCGAAAAATAGTTATCTAATTAGCAGTTTTGAGTAGTGTCTGGCAGCTAGTGTCAGCATCCCATTTGACGTTTTAGGAGGAAATCATACAGTTTAAGACAAAAATGAGTTATTTATCTGATGCAGAGGATATAAGCGACAAAGAAATGTATAATAAAGTGTGACCCGTGAAAAAATTATAAGAAGGCGCCCGCAACATTCCGACTGTAGATACATTCGGCTATGATGGTTTACGTTGTCGAATCATTCTGCAACAATGGGTTTTGGGTTTGATATCCTTCGAGATAAAAACCACAACAAACTGGTAAATGAAAAGTTCTTCTTTCGCTTGGTTTTTAATCCACAATGGCAATTTTCCTTTACAAAAATTCACAATTACACCAGTGCTGACAACTTAAAAATTTCCATCCGCGGCTTAATTAAGCCTCAGCTTACCGAGTACTGTGAAACTGAGTAGGCTTAAGTTCTGGGCTTAAGCCACATCCCTGGCTTAGCTAAGTGCTGGCTTAAGCCTGGACTGTGAAACCGGCCATTATAGATTTTCTAAACCAAGTCATCAAGACGAAAATGATTCTGATCACTGAAGATAAATTTTTTCGAAAAATCAGCATACATTTGTTGTTGTTCCATAATCCTGTGATCCTAAATCTTTATATAAGGGTGTGCCCGATTTAGTTAATTTTTGAAATTGTATTTCCTATTTTTATGAAAGGACTATGTACAAAATTTCAGCTCTCTACGTTGACGTGTTCTCAGGTAGTGTCCAAATATATAGTGTAAAACGAAATTGTTGTATGGCAATCCCACAAAAGAGTTGCCCGATTTGTCTGGATTTGATGGAAATACAAAGGTTAGGTGACAAAGAAAGAAGAAATGGGGACAGAAAAGAAAGAGGTAGGAGAGCGAAAAGTGGTACAGATGGATAAGGGAGAGGATATCGAAGAGGAGGTAGAAGAGGAAGAGTAGATCGGTGGGTATCAACTATGTATCACTTTTATCAGCAGAAATCCGATAAGCAAAAAGCTGTCTGTAGCATGAGCTTATTACTGCGACACGAAGTTCGGACTGTAACAAGAATCTTAAATATAAAATTTTTCCATCCCTTTGCCATAGATACCGACAAAATGCTGCCGTATAATCACATAATCAACTACTACTGCCATCTATATATTAGTACTAGATTCAACATTGCACACAATTTGGACCAAAATCTAGAAAGATTCATTTATCATTTATCCCAGTAGGAATTTATTTGATTTTCTCTTGGATCTCGGAAGAATACAATGTAGAGCTGTGGTGGGCATCATCACCGACCACATCTCACTTCACGCTCATCTTACAAGGATGGGAGTTTTTGACAGCGCTGAGTGTCTGTCCTGCCTGGAAGGAGACCCTGAGACAACCAAACACTTTCCGTGTGCTTGTCCGGCCTTTGTCCAGAGAAGGCAGGATGCGCTTGGGTCTGTCCTCCTATCTGTGGATGGATGAGCTGGAAAACTTACCTCACCAAGATCTGCGGCGATTCATTAAGAAGACTGGAAGGCTTTGGTGAAAGCGTTTCTAGCAGGTTAGGCCCAATGGGCCGCCCTGGCCTCCTCGTTTGGGATCTCTCGTTCTCTTGGCTAAGAAAACAAAAGGTTCCACTGATTTTCTTACAAATACGTGTTCTTTTATTAAAATTTTAAATGAGCATTTTGTATAAATGTGGCTTAATTTTGTTGATATAGCGCTCCAATTCCTCCTTCAAGGCGTGGATGGTCGTGGGCTTGTTGGCATGCATGAAACTTTGGCTTCAAAAATATACAATGAAAAAAATAAAAAAAAGTCTAACGGCGTCAAATCTGGGCTGCCAATTGTGATCAGCAAAACTGGAAATTACACGATCAGGAAATGACCCATGCAATAATTGAATTGTACTGTATGGTATGTGGCACCATTTTGTTGAATCCATATGTTGTCCACATCCAGATCTTTCAATTTAGGCAATGTCAATGTCCACAACATACCGTGGGTCAGATATTCTTCTGTCACAAGTCGTGCAGGGCGTTTCGTTAAACTCTTTTGTGAGTCCTTTAATTTTCAACAACTAAATGATGCACCAACGAGAGTACCTGATGCAGCTGGAGATAGAGCTTACTTATTGGATTTGTTTCTATCATCCCATCCCGACAAATATTCAATCTCAGTCGGTTCCCCCCTTGGTAATTCAGACCATTGCTTAATTCCGGCTCAATTTACCACCTCCAACCTGTGACATCTATAAATCTCCACCTACCACTAGGCTTCTCTGGCACTATATAAAAATGCTAATTGGGAAAGTCTCAATCAGTACCTCAGGGAGATTGCTTGGTCAGTCTGTTTTGCTTCGGAGGATATCGATAAATGTTCTCTGGAGCTTAGTAATATTCGAAGTCTGGCCATGCATGAATACATTCCGTATTTCTTCAGCAGATCTAACCAACAGCAAGATCGCTCTTGGTTTAATGATAAGTGCAACCAAGCTTTAAGAGCTAAGAAGTCTGCTTTTCGCGCTTATCAATCACATCCAAGTCCAGAGCTGAAACAAGTATACAGAACTGCACGGAACACCTACAAGTCCACTATACAAAGAGAAAAATGTTTACCAGAGTATTAGGCAAAGATCTTGGCAAGTCAAAAAGATAGCAACGGTTTCTGATGTGTCGTCAAAACCATCAGGAACAACTTCACCAGTTCCTCTATACCTTCACTACTTATCAATGGTCAAGTGGTTGTTGACTCTCTGGATAAGACCAATATTTTGGCTGCTAAATTCGCTTCAAATTCTCATCTTCCATCAACTTCATAGATACCTATTTTACATCCCCCGTGTGGATGTGTACAAGAGCCAATACACATCCGTACGAGAGATGTGTTCAAGGTTTTCAAGGGAAGCGACGTCTTCAAAGCCGCAGGACCTGATGGTTTCTCGCTCCTGTTACTTAAAAGCTGCGCCCCATCCTTGGCTAAGCCACTGCGCAAACTGTTCTACTGGTGGTCTTATACGACAGGAATCTTTCCAACTGCTTGGAAATTATGCCATGTTCAGTCTATTCTCGAAAAAGGATAGGGTACCGATCCTTCCAATTATCGACCAATTGCAATCACTTCGGTTCTTTCAAAGGTTTTTGAACTCCAAATTAATGTCGTATCTAGAAACCAATCAACTCATCAAAGATCGCCAATATGGCTTCCGAGCTGGACTGGAGGAGACTTGCTCACTTTTCGTTGGAGCCGTAGTCTCCACAATTTTGGTTAAAGTTGAAAGAAGAATAAATGCTAAAAGAAGTATGAAATCGTACTACTCTAATGCCTTTAAAGAATTTGATGTAACGGCCTGAAACATAAAGATGGCAATGCTCCAGCCCAAAATCCGCACCAAACAGTGATTCGTTGTGAATGCATTTGAATCTTAACAATCACTTATGGCCGGTTTCACAATCAAGCCTTAAGCCACAGCGATGGCTTAAGCCAAGGTTTAATAATTATTGCGTTTTGACAGTCAAGGCTTAAGTGATATCACTGGCTTAAGGCAAGATTAGCTTAAGCCCGTCATCTCGAAGGCTTAAGCCTTAGATGTTGCTGTGAAACACATAGGAAATTATTGCTAAATATATATTTTTCCTAAATATTATAATTTTTGTTAGTAAACGAACGTACATATTGCAAAAGTTATACATTAAAAGTAAATTGAAATTTTCCAAGCGAAAAATAGTTATCTAATTAGCAGTTTTGAGTAGTGTCTGGCAGCTAGTGTCAGCATCCCATTTGACGTTTTAGGAGGAAATCATACAGTTTAAGACAAAAATGAGTTATTTATCTGATGCAGAGGATATAAGCGACAAAGAAATGTATAATAAAGTGTGACCCGTGAAAAAATTATAAGAAGGCGCCCGCAACATTCCGACTGTAGATACATTCGGCTATGATGGTTTACGTTGTCGAATCATTCTGCAACAATGGGTTTTGGGTTTGATATCCTTCGAGATAAAAACCACAACAAACTGGTAAATGAAAAGTTCTTCTTTCGCTTGGTTTTTAATCCACAATGGCAATTTTCCTTTACAAAAATTCACAATTACACCAGTGCTGACAACTTAAAAATTTCCATCCGCGGCTTAATTAAGCCTCAGCTTACCGAGTACTGTGAAACTGAGTAGGCTTAAGTTCTGGGCTTAAGCCACATCCCTGGCTTAGCTAAGTGCTGGCTTAAGCCTGGACTGTGAAACCGGCCATTATAGATTTTCTAAACCAAGTCATCAAGACGAAAATGATTCTGATCACTGAAGATAAATTTTTTCGAAAAATCAGCATACATTTGTTGTTGTTCCATAATCCTGTGATCCTAAATCTTTATATAAGGGTGTGCCCGATTTAGTTAATTTTTGAAATTGTATTTCCTATTTTTATGAAAGGACTATGTACAAAATTTCAGCTCTCTACGTTGACGTGTTCTCAGGTAGTGTCCAAATATATAGTGTAAAACGAAATTGTTGTATGGCAATCCCACAAAAGAGTTGCCCGATTTGTCTGGATTTGATGGAAATACAAAGGTTAGGTGACAAAGAAAGAAGAAATGGGGACAGAAAAGAAAGAGGTAGGAGAGCGAAAAGTGGTACAGATGGATAAGGGAGAGGATATCGAAGAGGAGGTAGAAGAGGAAGAGTAGATCGGTGGGTATCAACTATGTATCACTTTTATCAGCAGAAATCCGATAAGCAAAAAGCTGTCTGTAGCATGAGCTTATTACTGCGACACGAAGTTCGGACTGGAACAAGAATCTTAAATATAAAATTTTTCCATCCCTTTGCCATAGATACCGACAAAATGCTGCCGTATAATCACATAATCAACTACTACTGCCATCTATATATTAGTACTAGATTCAACATTGCACACAATTTGGACCAAAATCTAGAAAGATTCATTTATCATTTACTATGGAATTTAGTTGGTAGCTACCACTTCAACAATCAATCCAGTAAGTACTATATATAAAAGGTGTCAAATTTCGTGTACAGATAGCAGAAATAAATTTAAAATTTCTCTCCACACACAAACAAAAAACAAACACTTTACCAAAAATTCTCCACAATTCTTCCGCAAACAATGATGTTTTTTTTTTATTTTTAAATCAACCCTCACAAACTGGAAAGTTCAATGACAGACAGGTACAAGAATAGACTTGCTAAAATCTCTAATTACTGACCATAGACAAAAAAAAATATGCCGAAAAATTTGCCTTGTGAAAAGCAAAGCAGTTTTATTTTTGTGTCTTCAAAATATTTTCCATTCCTCTTAATTATTTACGAACTTCACTCTGATTTCATATTCGTCATCATACAATTTTTAGGAAGTCTATCTCTCATCTCTGAAACAGCTCCTGCTGCTAAGATATTTTTATGGATTTCTTTCAAGTTTCTTTTTTACGGCTTTTTAATTTTTGTGGTGGTCTTAGGCTCACTGTTAAAAGTTTGCGTTTTCTATGCATTCAATTTTCAAAGGAAATTTTACGAAAACAACTAAAATCTAAAACTATGTTAATTTGCTTTGTCAACAGCAACAGCAACAGCATATGGTGGTTTATGGTAGTTTCGGGTTGACTCAATTTCCTTTGAATGACAACTCCTGAAATCATATTTAAATTTAAAACGCAGATTTAATATTAAAATAATATTCTCGGTCACCGTCATTTCGGTTTAGTTTTATTTTATTTAGCTTAGTGTGTTCGGGTCTGTAATTAAAATTTTATTTAGTTTTTTCGGCAGATTTATTAAAATAATAACGGCTTTTAAAATTTGTATGGCCATCTGGACTATATGACCCATTGGTGAGCTATTAATAAAATTATTTAAAAAAAATGTCTCTCTCTGAGAACTTAAAAAAAGATGAGAATTGCTATGATGTTTTGTTTGTTTTTTAGTTAAGTTATTTTTTTCACTAAATCATGGCTTTTTTTGTGCGTGCTCCCATGCTATTTACATAATTATTGCTGCGTTAGTGCATTTGGTTGGAGAATTATAAATAAACAGGGTAGGCGTGAAGTATGGTACCTACCACTTATTTTTCTTCATTAAACCAAAAGCACAATAAACATTTTCATGAAATTTTAATGCTATACTTATTTAAATTATTTACAAAGTGTTTTATGGTTTTAAACTTAATATTTCCTATGGTGTTCAGGTGCACTCTACTCTTCAACGGGGCGAAAATTTCGTTCAAGACTAGTCTTTCCTCTGTTGAAATACTTATCCACTCCCTCTTTACACGACTGATTGGGGATTCTCTATTTCGGGATCTTGGCTCTTTGAATATCGAGTTTTGAAGCCGTTCAATGGGATTGAGGGAGTTTTCTGGCCAATCAAACAGCAGGGAAGAGCTTTTGAGAAAAATTATTTCTTTTTTTCTTCTGTATTGGTTATATCATAATCTGGCCTGGGAATTAGTGTTTATCTGTTGAGAAATTTCTATACGCAGGTAGAATCTTTTCTCGAATAATTATCGCCCTTTCACGATAATCAGCTTGGACTTCCAGCAAGAACTGATATCGTTAGCAATCATTATTTTGAGATATTGCTTTATTCCCTAAATTAGTGTCATTGTTATAGCGTCTAATTTTTAAATTTTTGTATTTTGTTTGTTAAGGTGAAGCTACACAGCCAGAGACCTTAGCATCCAGAGTCTACTTTCTCGATCTCTAGAGACCTAGAGAAGATCTATATACACTTTGGAGTCGCAAATAAATGTCTAAAAACGATCAAATCTCTAGAGACTTCTTTTGATCTCGGGTCTCCCATTGTGTATTTCAAATTAAACGCGTTTCCATGTTCGGTCACCGAAGTTCGCTCATTTTCCTTCTCTAGGTCTCCGGAGTCTCCAAGTGTTCTTCTTTTGCTGAAAGTTAAGTTTTTTATTCTGGGGAGCATACTGGCTGAATTTTGTATGTTAAGTTATGTCAAGCTATATTAAAGAAATCATAACTTTGGATTTAATTATCACAGAAGCATGGTCTTTAGATTATTTAAAGAAAATTATATAAGGAATACCTTTTGTAAGAAAAACAATTAAGAATAATAAAAATATCCTTTATCCTTGAATATCTCAAAATGCATATTTTTAATTTTTCTAATTTTTTTTTCTCAAATATAAGTACACATAATGTTGTTAGTAAATTATTAAAACCTCAAGTTGGGATAGTAATGGTTTTAAGGAAAAGAATTTTATTCATAAAAATATATTAATAACTTTTGAGATATTTTTCTCTAACAATCTCTTTCTTGACAATGTACTGCCTGTTAGTAGAACGTACACGCAAATTTGATTAAGTGACTGAAATGAATGCACTGGTCAATTTTGGATCAAGATCAGTGGTCTATTTCCTAGCAACAAATCAGCCCTGTTCACTTTCTTTTACTTTCAATAAACTATAAACTGTCACACGTATTTTTTCTTCCAAAGTTTCCCACTATTAGGATGATCAGATTATGTATACAATAGATATGAATAAATAATAAAATGTTACAAGTGACTCGTACTCACCGATCTTGAAGAAGATCGAGACCCGAAGCAAGACTCTTCATTACCGTCGAGACCACAAATAAAATGTTTTGTTAGTAAAAGATTATCTCAGTCGAAACCCGAGATAATATTCTCTAAGCCAGTCGAGACCCGGCTTAAATCGGATGTTAGTAATATCTTAACTTCAGTCGAGACCAGAAGCAAGATTTTTTATTTCCGTCGAGACCAGAAATAAAGTGGTTTGTTAGTAAAAGATTATCTCAGTCGAGACCTGAGATAATATTCTCTAAACCAGTCGAGACCCGCCTTAAAGCGAATTTTAGTAATATCTTAACTTCAGTCGAGACCCGAAGCAAGATTTTTTATTTCCGTCGAGAGCAGAAATAAAGTGGTTTGTTAGTAAAAGATTATCTCAGTCGAGACCCGAGATAATATTCTCTAAGCCAGTCGAGACCCAAGATAATATTCTCTAAGCCAGTCGAGACCCGGCTTAAAGCGAATGTTAGTAATATCTTAACTTCAGTCGAGACCCGGAGCAAGATTCTCTATTTCCGTCGAGACCAGAAACAAAGTGTTATTGTTAGTAATTATCTTAACTTCAGGCGAGACCCGAAGCAAGACTTCATTACCGTCGAGACCAGAAATAAAGTGTTTTTTTAGTAAAAGATTATCTCAGTCGAGACCCGAGATAATATTCTTTAAGCCAGTCAAGACCCGGCGTAAAGCGAATGTTAGTAATATCTTAACTTCAGTCGAGACCAGAAGCAAGATTCTTTATTTCCGTCGAGACCACAAATAAAGTGTTTTGTTAGTAAAAGATTATCTCAGTCGAGACCCGAGATAATATTCCTTAAGCCAGTCGAGACCCGGCTTAAAGCGAATGTTAGTAATATCTTAACTTCAGTCGAGACCTGGAGCAAGATTCTTTATTTCCGTCGAGACCAGAAACAAAGTGTTATTGTCAGCAATTATCTTAACTTCAGTCGAGACCCGGAGTAAGATTCTTTATTTCCGTCGAGACCAGAAACAAAGTGTTATTGTTAGTAAAATGTGTGAGTGAAACATGATTTTTTCGGCATTTTTTGTGCGTCCTTAACAATTGCTGTATCTCCTGAACGGTAATAGGTATACGCATGAAATTTTTAAAGAGTGAGCTGCTATAATAACAAACAATGAAAATAAAATAATAATAATAAAATAAAAAGTACATAGTGTTAAATCTTGTACGATGGATGGTACGGAACCCTTTATGTGCGAGTCCGACTCGCACTTATCCCGTTTTTTTTACTATGCTTAAAAGGCTATCAGGACTTAATGGAAACCCACATGTGGCTAACGACTAACACCACTTATCTAGTTTTTTTCTTCTGTTTCTGTTAAAATGCATTATTATCCAGACTTCCCTACGTCTTTAGGACGTCTTCCAGACAATTTATTCTGCACTGATTATTTTGGAATATTTTAGCTTCACTAAATGTTGTAGTTGTATATTCTTCCATATTTCCTTATATGCAATGCATTCAATCCGACTAATTAATGAAGAGCTGCTTGTAGGCCGCAATTTGGGGCAAGGTAAAAAAATACAGCTCTAATTTGTGGCCACCAGTACACGCGAACTGGTTCATGATAGTAATCATTGATCCATTTCGCTGCCACTAAAATTAATGTGGTTATTCCGAAAATTAACTTAAATTTCGATCAATATTTTATTTATATTTGAAATGTAACCACTTAAAAAGCTTTCTCATGAAATAAAAATGGCATAAAAACACAGTCCCTCACATTTTAAACTCATAGCACTACGTTAACAAAAAATGTTTTCTTTCATTTTCGCGTTATTTTCATGGCGACTCTTAATGAACTAAGCTCTGACGAGCACTGGACGCGAATTGGGTAGTGGACACGAATTGGTACATTTATCCTAGCTAGGGTAAGAAAGTTTATTGTTGATGTTAGGTTTTTGGGATTAGCCACATTTGGATACCTTTCATTATCGGTACTTAGTCTTTCATATGAAATAATGTGCCTTAACCTTTCGTGCCTGCTGGGACACATAGGTCCCAACCAACCAAATTCAAGAGCTTCATATTAGCACTAAAAACACTCTTAATGGGAACTTGTTGTCCCGTTTCGGTCTTTATACTCTCAAGTAACGGAATTTGTGGTTGTATCTGTCATTCAGCACATTCATTTTGGGCAATACTGAAGTTTGTTACAACGTGTTTTGGAGGAGTAAAAAAGTGTGTAGTGTTTTTTATTGTTTTATTAATGTTTTCGCCATAGATTTGATGGTAAAGGTATGTATTTATTGTTTCATCAACTTATTGAATAAAAAACCTATATTAGTAATCCACTTTCCGAATGGGGAACACACTTTTTGTTGTTTTCTATGATATGGGTCGTTTTGGTCCCAACAGGACGTGTATTCAATGGGATCAGAGTAACCCAGCAGGGTTGAATAATACATTTTTTTTTAATTTCTTATAGGAGTGCTTTGCTAGGAGGAAGCCGAAACCGAGACCGATGGATTCTGAAATTGAAGAAATGTTGACTGAGGATAGCGTCGTAACTAGTTTGGCCAGGACAATTACAACTCCTGATGTTACGTTGTGCTTCGACCGATTTTTTACCAGCGTCCGCTTACTGGAAATTCTTGATTTTGCGGCATTAGGTACATGTATGGCCAACAGGAAAAATCTTCCAAAATTTTCAAATAAATTGAAACGTGGGGAATATGAGTTCCGTGCTAACAGTAAGGGCGTGATCTGTACAAAATGGCATGACACTAAGGAAGTGATGGTACTAAGTAATTGTCATTCAAGTACTGCTTCCTCTGTCGTTAAAACTTCACCTGATGGAACAAAAATGACCATTCCTTGTCCAGAAATCATAAAATTTTATCGAGAGATTATGGGTGGAGTAGACCTAGCTGACCAAATGTCGGGTCTATATACGAAGTTGATAGATAATCAGCGAAATGGTGGAAGAAAGTTTTCTATCGTTTACTAATGATGGCTGGGGTAAATTCTTGGGTTCTATACAAGGAGATTCTCAACAAAAAAAAAGCTCAACCATTTCTTGATTTTTTTGTTGTCATTGGCGGAGGATTTGATAGAAGATGGAGAAAAGACAACAGCAGAAGCTCGATCGCGCAGGAGTGGTCGTAGATCAAAAAACATCAAGTTGCCAGGAAACGTGAGTCTTCATCTACCAATGGAAGGACACTCCCGTCGTCGCTGTGTGTCTTGCAGCGCGACTGGAAAAGAAAAACGGACCAAAACTGTTTGCGGTGAATGCAGAGAGCCTCTATGTAAGCAATGTTTTGCACCATATCATACTATTACTTATTTTGGACTGAATTACTTTTTTTATTTTTTTATATTGCTTTTTGAAATAAACTTTCGTTACTTTTGTTGAGACTTTATTTTATTAGATGAGTATGAACCGCCTTCCCGGGGCATATATGTCCCACATGAGAAATCCGGCTGGGACATATATGTCCCGCGTATTAACTCGCGCCCCCCACAATTTTTTTTTCAATTTTTACTGCGAATTATCTTATTTACGACTTTGTAATTCTAAAACATAAGTACAAACAATAAAAAGGTTTCCAAGAACAATGCCGGTTCGAAAGGGTTAAACACTTAAAAAAAAGTTGGATAATAATTTCGATTAAAATCTTAAAATTTCTTAACTAATTTAAACTCATCTTTTATGCAAATTAATTAATAGAATATTTTTCCTTTGTTTTCAGGTAAGTGACATTTACTAAATAATGAACCACAATAAAATGCTGACATCGCAGTAAGTAAGTAAGTAAGTAAAAACTCGTTTTCGCTATAATTTTTCCTACGTATCCTCATCTATTATCATAAGCAAAGAATTGTGTCTTAAGAAATTCGTTCAATCGTACGTCAGAAGTTGCTTCTTATCTGAAATTGAGTAATAAATAAAGTCAACGTAATCATAGTACCCCCAACTTGTCGGGATTGAAATTGATATCAGTCCAATTCATCAGAAGTCGTGAACTCTTTGCCAAGAATCAGTTCTTAAATGTGTGTACTTGCATTGTTGTATAGCTCATCTTTGGTCTTATCTTATTAATCTTTGCTCGTCGATTATCGTAATAACTGGCTGCCGCCCCGCCTCGGTAAGTTTCATAAATCACCTGTAAACGGCAGCGGCGGAATTTTGATTCAAGACAAAATCTTCCGCGTTTTTGTTTTTTCTCTTTTTTTTTTTTCTTGAAATTTATTCGTTTCGTTTTTACTAATTTTCATATAATAAGTCGTGGGCACAGTTGGAATGTTGTGCCCTTCAGAAATTAAAAATGTTTTTTTTTCTTCTTTCTTCTTATCTCACTTTGATGAAAAGTGATTAATTGCTGCTGTTGGTCACGGACCAAGAAATACGAGTTAATTTAAGACTCAGAATTATGCCAGAAGAGCTAAATTATCAACAAGATCATACCTAATTACTGTGTCCCCGCTTAATAAATTTTGACAGACACTGAGTCGCCTAAATGATCTTGGAATAAATAAAAAAAAAACAAACATATGTACATATGTACGTATACATAGTTACGTATATATTATATCATCGAAAATACTTTGCTTTCCCTTTACTGTCTTAATTTGGATATATGTAATTGCAGGAATCTGTCATGGATGGGGAATGTTTTGGTGGTTGAAACTGGGTCAATTTGGTTAATTAAAGGAACCTATATATGTACCTAAATGCTTATACATCTTTTCCAATCTGTTTTCGTAGATTGGGCAGTATTTTGATGTTCATATCATTGAGTTGTGGGTGGTTATCTAGATTTTCTAGCTTTGACCTTTTCTGGTTTTATGAGGTCGAAATGTGAGTGAGTAGATTTGAATGGATGCTGTGCGAACTATCAAAAAATTTTCGTGTCTATTTTTAAATGAACGATTCAGAATGAAAGATTATTATTTGCTAAGAGGAAATAAATGAAGTGGGCTGTTACAGATGTTTTAGATATGTATGTATGTTTGTAGTGTATATTTTGATAGAAGTCAGAAATTATTATTCGAAATCAGCCATATGTTCTGAGTTGTTATCTTGATAGAAATAAATTTGTTCCTTTCAATTTTGTTTTTGACTTTTATTATAGTTGTTAATTAGCAGCGATTTTTATGGACTGAATTTTTTCTTTAAGTATGATAAAAGCGTTTGTACTTTAGCATTGAAAATTTTGTTGCAATTTCTTTAGAGTTAAGAAAAATTTCTGCCAAAATCCTAGCCTTTTTAGAAAGGCTTGCTTGTCAGTAGCACTGTTTATCGATTAGTATTACTTATGGTACCCATTCAGTTACATTCCGTCTGCAGACCGTGGAAAGCATGCCAGAGTCCTGCCGGTTGATTTCCATCATATACTTACAGGCCGCCTGCATATCCATGCCTGCAGTTTAACGAAACTGATAAAGTGACAAGTAATTGACAGGATGTGTTGCAGTGTCGTCGCCCGGAACTTTTGTTCCCGTAAATATTTTAGCCGTAATCGAGAATACAAAAATTAAAAAAATTACCAAAAAGGAGGATTTGAATTAAAATTTCAAATTTTATATTTTATAATAAATCGTAATATTAAGGCGTTATGGCAAATCAAAACAAAATCCAGTAATCCTTTATCAAAACATTATAAATGCATTTACATCTCTGGTATAATGGTTCCCAAAGCTTGCGGCAATACAATCGTCGAGAATTTCAAATCTTCGAAGCTACGTCCAGTACCTAGAAATTTCAAGGTTGCAATAAGTCTCTCTTCTGTGCTTATAGCACGTCTTAATCTAGTATTCTGGTTCAAATGATAGTAGTATTAGTAGTTTGTCATTCCGTTTGTAACGCGTAGAGATAATTCTGCTAGAACAAAATGGATTCAACTCCCACCCATAATGTTAAAAGTTTTTGCATATCTGTCTGTCCATCTGTGCACACGATAACTACAGACGCGTGTACTAAGAGAGCTGAAATTTTGTACACGGGCTTAAAAAAAAAGTAAATTTAAGTTCGAAAATGGAACAAATCGGGTACCTCCTTCGTAGGGTTGCCATACAAAAATTACGTTTTTCTCTTAATATTTGGACAATTTCGAATAACGCGTCAACATAGAGAGCTGAAAGTTAATACAAGGCTTTTTTTATAAAAATAGTAAATATAGTTTCAAAAATGGTCAACCTCTTCTTGGTGTTGCCATATACAAATTTAGAGTTTTTACGTATAGGTACTGTGAACACGGTTAGTCCTAGATGTTTTTGTTGTACTAAAAACTTCTTCAAAATACGAAGTTCTATGAAATTGGTTATAAGAATTTTTATTGTCCGATGAACCGTTATAGAAATATATCCGAAAAGCCAGTTCAAAAATGAAACTGACACAGAATTACGAAATTACATACGGGTAATTATCTAGGATATTCCTTATAGTTGGTCTTAGACAAAATCTAGCTTTTTTTACGTGTTTTTAATATAAGATTTAACCAACTTCAGGAGACTTTGACAGCATCGGTCATCCATACGAACATAATTCTTCAAATCATCCGTGTTACTGCTTCTTAACCTTTTCACGAGCATCTTTTGCGAATATTTCTCACATTCCAGGAACCAATTTTTCACCCAAAATCTTTTTTTAACTTTTGTCGGTTTTTTTGTTTAATAAACAACAATATAATATACAAAAAGCACAACTTCTTTTTCCTTGCAACAGCAATTTTATCACTTTGAAATATGAAAATGCACAGTCAGCCGAACTGATTGTATATGGCGAAATTGCTAGTTGCTGCAGACCATCGCCTGACAAACATGGCCTGCAGGTTTGGTCTGTCAGTTAAACTGAATAATGTGTTGCCTACATCAGTTCTAATCTGCAGTCCAGTTCTAAGAGTCCACACCCTGTAGGTGGACTGTAAGCAGACCTGTAAAATTCCAAGTACAAGTACCTGGACTTAAAATATTTTAAATACAAATACAAGTCCCGGTACTGGTACTTAAAAAAATTTCAAGTATAAGTCCCAGTACTGGTACTGTTACTCGTACTTAAGTACCAATGTACTTAAGTACTTTACAGGTCTGACTGTAAGTGAGTGGATCCCATTACTCTTGCTCTTCTTTATTTGCTTTTAAACGCATGAAAAAACTTTGCAATGGCTAAATCCAGTAACACTAAAATTTCGACGAAATTTTTCGCAAAACAATCCAGAAAAACTAAAGCAAGCATCTTGTAAGTCTTTTGAGTTTAAATTTTCGAAAAAATTTTGATTTTTCGGGTTTTTTGTATTCGTGATTTTGTGGCTTTTTTTTTTATTTATAACTTCAAATTCTAGCATCAACTCCCGCAAAACTTTTGAATGTATCCGTGTATCAAACTAGTCGTCCACTTGCGATGTTAGGCAAATCTAAGTCTCTCAGTCCTCCACCAACAATATTGGGTATTTAGGATGGTCAGAGTCTGATGACATTACCAATTTAGAAAAAATTTCGGAAATATTTCCAGTATGGGTGTGACCTTCATTAAGGTTCTTTCCTAGAAAACATTTTTATCCCATGTGTAGTAATAATTGCCGCAACCTCTACCTCCAGTTTCCAATATATTTTAAAATCTACCAATACTGCTATATATTTAGTCTGTCTCTAAGAGATTATTTTCTCTATCAGCCTCTTCAGGACAGTCTTACTGAAGTTGACATAGAGGTTGTAGAGTTGTTGATATTTTGTAATTGAAGTTAGATCCCTCTCTATTAATAGCTACGTATATCCCCAATCTTTTGACGTTGAAAGTAAGTAGCTACTTGAAGCTTTCGAAACTGTAGATTTACATATTTGTTAATCATGCTGATGTATGCAGAAGATATTCATCTTTCTAATCCTATAAGAGAAATTCTACATAGTTTTCACAAGAAGCCTTGTGTAGGTACATATAAAATCTATTTTGATGGTCCTCCAGGTAGAAAAAAAATCTCTATACTCCAATTCAAAGGAAGCCCTAAAAAACTATATAAATTTAGTGTTTCAATGCCCTCTTGTATGAAATCAGGTTAAATCCTGTAAGTATCCGGTTATTTGAAAGGTTGGAAAGAGTGAATAGCATCCTCAACTGCATTTTGTGGGAAGACAGAAGCAACCACATCTCAATCTTCTTTGAACGACCTAATCACAGCTAGATCAACCGGCCCAACTTTATCGCCTCGTATGCCTTTTAAATCACTGTGCCAGAAAAATGAACTGAAAGTGGAATTTTCATAACGACTTTTCTAGATTAGTCTGTCTGTTTTTTTTTTACTGCTTCCAATAGATGTCTATCCTAATAAGAAAAAAAAATAAGGTCCCTTGTACAATATTCTAAAAAAGGTATACAGTTAATTTACTTAGTAGGTTATGTGAACGCCCGAATAGATTTCTCCCTTATCACAAAAGATAACAATTTCAGACTTATGCATACTCGATATCAGAGCTGGGCACAAACCGTTAATCCATTAATCGTTAATTAACGAAGTTGACTTTTCGAGTAACAGATTAACTTTTTAGAATATTAACGGACTCTTTAACTTCCGTTAACTTTGTATAAGTCCGTTAACCGTTAATTGGGTACCCACAATTTATGACGAAACTGACATCACGCCGCGAAAATCATGCCCTGACTAAGTAGTTTGGGTCGTACATGTGTGTGGCTATGAGTAGGTTCCGTGCATAGAAGCTGAAGCATATCTCGGATCACTCTTCCCAACAAATGCAGCAACTGTATTTAAATTAATGAATATCAAGGCTAGGGGTCTTGTGAATTGCACAGCGTTAGCCAATGTCTTATTAAAGGGCATAGATAAAAGGTTTGGACCTCTTCTGGACGATAAACAATGCCAATTTGCTGCGGCTTTTCACCAGTGATCTCCAGTATTTTGATTCTCCCGTAATTTTAATTTGATTCCGAAATATTTATTATAACAAACTAAGATTTATGTACTGTTTTCTTATTTATATGCCATGTCCTACCTAAAATTCCTCAATCATAACATTTTTTTTTATAAGCAAGGGTATTATATCCTAGGCAGATAACGCACTAGAATGATCATTAATCCAATTACGTAATTAACTGAATGATCATTGCTTCGTAAAGCAAGCATACGATATCTTGTAATTCGATTTGACAGATGACAGTTCTCAATTTTGTAAATTTTGTAAATTAAAAACTGAATTGTAAAGTAATTTGCGAAAAATTGAATCGAGCCTTGTATTGGATATTCGCTTTGGAAAATATTCGAAATTTACATTGAAAAATGTATCAGTAACTTCACAAATGATATCTGACAGTGATGCCTGGAAAATCAGCTGATTTTTCCAATAACTTACAGTTCCTCACCGCTGGTAGCGCACTTATCGACAAAAGGAATGACAAATAATGCATAATTGCAAACTAATGAGCTTGTGGACGCGTAATTGGTGCAATGACAAAACGAATGATCATTGCGCCAATTATGCAATAACACGCTATATGTTCCGTGTGTCTAGGTTATACATTTAATATACTTGCTCATTTCACTACTACAATACTATAAAGATTACAATTACTACTAGGAGTTAACGATTAATGTTAACTTCCGTTAAATTTTCCGTAAAGTAACGCTTTAATGTTTAACGAAGTTAACTTTTTTAGTAACGGATTAACGATTAACGAAGTTAATGTTTTCATTAACGGTGCCCAGCACTGTCGATATATAGCCAGTTCTTACCCAATAACTAGATCTCCCTCCATCAATTGCCTTGGACATTTTAAGAGTATAATTTGTTATCACACACTCCAACTATATCAGAAAATTATTGCCTATGGATAACGCGAGTCTCGTGTCCTTTTTGTGGCCAACAATTAACAAAAAAAAACAAAATGAATTGCCTCGATTTGCAATTTTATACTGTTCAAGATCTTAGTAGGTTTCGCCTTTTCTTTCGGAAGGTTTGCTTTTTACAATTACCTTACAATCGGCCCACTCTCATGATGCCAGCACTAGACAACACTCTAATGCCAGCACTAGACAACACTCTAATGCCTAGGTATCTAATGGCTCGCAGTTCATCTTTAATATTCCGCCAGCCTGGAAGTTGTGGAAACCCCATTACCTCCAGTAGTCTGAATGACCACTTTAAAAGTTTTACGTAAGACCTAAGAATAAAGTAGGTAGGCGATAAGTGGCTACTTCTATTCAAGTATGGGGGAGTTACAAAGTAAAGAGCTTAGATACATACTGAGTCTTCTAAGAGAAGTAGGATGGATCTAGGGAGATTTTAAAGTTATCCGATGAGGACAAGCGGCTCAATGGACCCACTGGTCATCTAAAGAAGCAGGCTAGGCACTTCTAGCGGAACCCTTTTACCTTAGACCTTCTGCTATCAATAGTCAGTTTATTGGGAGTCCAATTAAATTTCGAAAATTCGTTTGTTTTTTCGAAAAAATCCTATTTTGAATAGTTCGAAAACTATATAAATATTCGATTTTTATAATTCGAAGGTTACATTAAGGTATAAGGGCTTCAAGTTGTGTTTGATTATTTTTTATACATATTTCGCCGTAGATGGGAGGTACCGTAGAAAGTGTAAGCAAACTTCCTTCCTGTATTTTCGATATACATAACTTAGGAACGGTTGTATCAATCATGATATCCTTTTTAAAAACTTCAGACCTTTCGATTTTCTATCTTCGAAATTCGATATTAAACTTAGAATTTTATATTTTACATATGATTGCTTGCTGTATTTTGAGCCGTGTTTGATATTATATGAAACACGATGATTTAATATTCGCAAATATTATCTCCTCAACCCACTCCCAGCCATAGCTGAATAAAGATCTAATCAATTTTAGAAAAAGTACATAGAAATAATGAAGGTAGATCAAAACGGATTAGATACACACGCATAATATTCAAAGTTATTTTGATTTTTGCATGTCCGTCTGTCCGTCTGTCTGTCTGTCCGCACAATAATTCGAGAGCGTGTGTACATAGAGAACTGAAAATATGCACACGGTCTTTAAAAAAAAATAAAAATGAATTAAGTTCGAAAGTGGGACAAATCTGGTAACTCCTTCAAGTGGCTGCCATACAAAAATTTAGTTTTTCACTTTATATTTGGACACTGCCTGAGAATACGTTGATGCGGAGAGGTCGCGACGTTTTCATAAAAATTGCAAATACTAGTTCAAAAATGGTCTAAATCGAGATACCGCTTCTTGGTGCTGTCAATAAAAAATTTGGGACCTTGACGTTTATTGTGAAAATGATGAGTTCTGGACGTTTTTATTGTACCGAATAGTTCTTCAAAATATGAAATTATATAAAATTGGTTTTATAACCATTTCTACTGTCCGACCAAACCTTCTAGAAATATACGGGAAAACCCACTTAAACAATCAAACTTGTACTGATGGGTGGCAATACCAAATTCTATACGGGTATTCATCTAGGGTATCATAAGAATTGGTCTTAAACCAGTTCTAGCTTTTTTACTTGCTTATTTTGTATTCAGTGTACTGGAATGCTTCAAATGAAATGTCTTACACAGCAATTTGCAGGTGGCAGTTTTATTTTGAGTAGACGGTGATACCTTCAATCCAGTTCTGCTACTCTGGCTACAATAATCGTAGAAAATGGATACTTTCAGCGTTTGGTTACACGGATGCCCCCCCCCCCCCCCACCGCCTATTTTTTTGGTGTACGCTAAAATACTATTATTTATGCTGACTGAACGCAGCGATAGCGATTTAAAATTTCCATACATTTCTGGGCTCATTTATATAGTAATAAAAATTTTTAAGGGGGATTATATGTTTAGGCAATGCCGATTATGCTTTGTTCAATGCATTGGCTTTAAATTTATTAGCAGTGACCTATAACAGACATGTAAAAGCGAACCGATTAAGTTATGATGTGATTAGAAGCCACACTTGCCTCCATAAAGTAACATCAATCGTTTTACAATCCGTCATACATCGTAGTATATTTTTTACATTAGATTTACATTTGCGTTGTTCTTGCCCCCATAGGCATAAATGTTCTCAATTACCTAACTTACTCTAATACATAATAAATTTCTGCCTAATAATCAATCTCTCAGAGTTTTATCAGTTATTCTTACGAAATTTTTCCTACCGAAATTCATGCAATATTCCCAAAAGTATGAAAAGAATTTTATGGGAATGTCACGAGGCTGCAATTACGCTATCCAAGGAAAATTTGCGGTTATTATTCTAAGGAATTTCTTTAGAAATCATAAGAACAATGTGTTTGGAAATTTATCGAATATTTGCCATGGATATCTCTCACTTTCTCATTTTATCTCTCTCTCTCTTTCCCTTACTCCAATATTCCGCAAAACGTATTATTCATGCCTGGCTCGGAATTCCATTGGATCAATTTATCTAATCGAAAATCTTCCATCCGATTTTATTCAATGATATAAATTGATTTTTGTAAAAGAAAATTGCTTAAATCGAATAGAATTGAATGAAAAAAAAAAACTATTTTACAAACGAAAAATCTTTCATAAAGAAATTTCTATGAAAAATAGGACGTTTCGTATCGGCAAAAACCGTATTCTCATCAGAACGGCTTGGTTCCTGCCTACCGTATACATATATATAATTGTAAAATATATATGAAACGAAATCCTAAGTACTTATTTGAATGCCTAGCAAGATTAGTCATATGCCGTACTGATGAGTATACGGTTCCTGCCGATAAGAAACGCCCTTTTTTGCATAGAAATTTCTTTTTCAAAGATTTTTCGTTTGTAATTCAATTAATTCAGTATTATTAAAACTACCATATTACCGAAACCGAAACACATTTATTATTCCATCTTCAAAATTTGTTTTTTCTATATCGAGTGAGATGATTAGCATAGCGACGTAACGGTTATAGAGCGACGAAGAACGTCCATTATACTTATCTTTCTCCGCTACATATGAAAACTTTTAGGAGTTGCCAAGACTATCCAAGACAGATGAGGACCAGTGTAGATGTATAGATAGAGAAAATGAAAATGTAGTATTGTGGAAACACGGAATTATCGATACTATGATTTTTATACCATAAGTGAAATCTCATAGGGTTTTAAGTTTGTCATTCACATAGAAACAACGCTGGTATAGCAAAATGGATGAGACACGCACTCTTAGTAGTATTTATTTTGATTTTTACATGTCCGTCTGTTCGTCCGTTGTACTCGTTTACGTAGAGACCTGAAATTTTTACATGTCCTTTTCAAAAAAACATTTTAGGTTTAAGTTCGAAAATCAGGGAACTCAATCGTCGAGTTGCCATACAACAAAGTTCGTTTTTCACTATAGTTTTGGTCGTCACTCCCTGATGAGAACGCGTCGATCTAGAGACCTGAAATGTGTTTTCATAAAAATAATTTCAAAACTAGATTAATACGGGCAACCCCTTCTTGGTGTTGCTATACAAAACTTTGGATTTTCATCTTATTTGAATATTTCGGGTTGACAATGTACTGACATAGAGCTGTCAACTATTTCATCTAGCTAGACTATAATATTGTTGGTTTTAGACCAATCATAATTTTTTCTCTTGTTCTTAAATTAATAGGTCTAGGTAGGCTTTTGTTCATATTTCAATAATTTTTTTTTACCGTTTTCAATTATATTTTGATTTATTTGTATTGGACGATGTTTTGATGAATCTAGTTTGATCCCATCCCCACTCTCTGGTGGTGGTTGAAATGGGGTGGCAAAATAAATTAATTATAAATTGCCAGAGAAAGAGAGAGAGAGAGAGAGAGAGAGAGAGAGAGAGAGAGAGAGAGAGGGGGAGAGAGAGAGAGAAATCATATATTGGAATTATGCATCACAGCTCAATATTTTTCGACTCAAAAAACCTCTCAAAACACATTGAAGTAATATTTGCTAAAATTTTATAGTATAAATAAAACGAAAGACCACCTTCAAACTTAACAAATTATTTTTACCAATGTTTGGTAAGAGTTTAATTCTTCTTTTATCGTCCAATAAAAACAAATATACAAATTCCTTCGGTCACAATAATTTATCGGTGCCTTAGTAGTATTAGGCCAGAGCTTACCCATCATAAATTTCTAGTCGCAGATGTAGTCACCACCCATCGTGGCCCCACAAGTTGATCTATACGTGTGATGATAAATCAACCTATTAATCCACATCCGTCCACATTTACAAATTACTCAAAGACCAATAAAACTAAATATAAAAACTTGGAAAGTGTGCAGAAATGAAGCTTTACATAACTTTGCGCAGTATATCGCTTCCGATTCAGGCGGTTCTCACTTCTGAGTCAATAAAAAAAAACAATATAAAAAAAATATTAAAAAAAAAACACAAATTCGGAACTGGGTGGTCGGTTGGTTATTTAATCACATTTTCAGGTGTTGCGGTTTATGTGACACGAATTTCCTTCACATTGCTGTGCTTATTCGCTCGCAAAAGATTTTATTATTTCGAGCAATTTTGTCATGGTGCTGCTATAGCTATTAAAAAGTTTTATCTTTATTTTCCTATGGATTTGTTAATAGAGATAACATCATTTCTATAATAGTTATGTTTACTTGCTGCTGACTCAAGGAAATCACTTGTTCATGAAGTGGAGCGTTCTATTTGATTTGAAGATAAAATGTGAAGATTGTGTATGACGGAAATTATGTCTGTAATTAGTACCACCACTTAAAAATTAATCCTCACATTATAACATTATATTTCTGAAGAGGACTGTCATCCAGATCTTGTATGTCACCTAATCGGAGCTTCACCCATCTTTACCAGGTATAGCATTCGAATTCATTTGTAAGTAACAGCTCTGCACGAGAATTTGGAAATGCTTCCCTCCAAATGCCTATTCTTACGAAGTTGGTAGCAAGTCACAAGAATTCATCTTTGGATCTGAAATTTGTCAATTTCTTACATACACCTAAACCATATATATACTCTAAAAAATAAATAAACTATGTAATAAAATATTGTAAATTTACAAAGGGTATGTGATATCGTTCGATTTGTAATTACTAAATAAGCTTGCTCTTGTAAAAAATACTTTATAGTTGTTTAGTGGAAACTGATGTGGGTAAAATAATACACAACGGCAATATAAACATGTCAATGAGAAATGCCAACGCTTCATACAACTTTAGTTCCGACACTTCCAGACATGAGAGATGTTTTACATTTTCTTTATATTTTATTAACAATATTTATTCCAACTAAACGGGGAAAGCTTTGGCGATCGGATATATCTTGAGCGACTTTCTTGGATGAAAAAGTGAACTCTTTTACCGCTCGTGATTGTGCGGAATTGGCGGGTTGTGGAAAATGACTTCCTATGAAGAAAATGTTCACAACAGAGCACTAATGGCCATGGAAAACAGAATTGCAAAAATATATGCGAAATGTAGTAGCTACGGAGTTGGGATCCAAGTGCATGAAAATAGATTTTCCGGCGGCACAAACGTTGCAGTGTTGGGCAAAATGTAATCTGATTAATGATTAACAATTACAATTAACCATGTAATCAGATTACTTTGTAACAGATTACTAATGTATTCCATTTTCACAATTACATAATGTAATCGATTAACGTGTAATGTGATTACAAGTTAATCTGATTACACATTAATCGATTACAAGTTAATCCCACTACATGTTAATCTAATTAATGTGATTACATTTAAGACATTTAAGATATTTAAGATATTTGTATTCTAATTCTTCATAAAACTCCCTAAAACTAATTTCGTATGAGAACAATACCATTTTCTTTCGATTCATTTCATTATATTATTAATTACTTTTAAGTAATCTACAAAGTAATCTGTTACAATGTAATTAGATTACAAAATAATCTAATTATATTGTAACAGATTACACATTTGATAAGTTACATATTCTCTCATAAGTAATCTGATTGATATGTAATCGAATACAATTTAATTAGATTACTTTGTAATTTGACTAAACTGTAATGGAATTATTAATTAAATTACACAGCAATCAGATTACGTCCAACACTGAAACGTTGCGAGAAAGTTTTCTGAAAAAATATACACCACCCGATAGTACTCGGCGAGACCTTTAATTCGATATGCAACATGCGGTATTGGAACTACCTCCCGCCTGCCAGGGGTTCCTACCCCCTACACTAAAAGAATGCAGAGAAAAATCTAGTACCTCAGTTCGAATAAAAAAGAGGGAAATACTAAAAAAGTGAATTTAAGCCTCCGAGTATAGGAGTGTGGGTACTCAAACTTGTTCTCTGGACCTAAGAAATTTGGTTCTGTACTAGATTTCCCAAAATGTACTAGATAACACTTTGACCATCCTCCCCTAAGCTTTGGCCCGCTAGATAGAAAAAAAATTGCTAATAAAACATGTTCAGAGTATCATCACTCATCTGTTGACCAGAATATTGAGTTTATTTGTGTTGAAGTGAGCAATGGATCCGATAGGTGTGTTTTATCTGCTATTTATTGTGCTCCTGAGCACTTCTCTTGCGATGAAAATATTTTTTCTGATCTTGCCCGTCGTTACGATAATATTATCGTAGGGGGAGACTTCATTGCCAATCTCTTGCAGCCTGGCTCGCGCACAGCTGCCTTCTTATGCAGTCTGTATACCTTAGTACAGTTAACAGCTTACCGACTTATCACAATACTGCCCATCCATCTCTCCTTGGTTTCACAAAAAACATAGCATGTGTTTTAGCCCCCAAACCTCTAGCAATTATTGCGAAAAATAATACGGTGATTAACATACATATTAGTTTCTAATATACTTGCTATACTCTAGTTGATGGAGTCTGATCTGATCTCAGGCACCCTGTCAAACAACCAATGAGAAATAGGAGTTGTGCACCTATAAGCTCACAATATAGCATCATATATATTTCAATGAAATATAGTATGTGTTTTAGCCCCCAGCACTTCTAGCATTTATGCGAAAAATAATCCTTCTTAGTAACTATTCCAAAATCATATTAGCGCTTCTTCAGTGGTTCGCGTGCATTTTACAAAAAAGCGCGTAATAAGGCCACTTCTGCAATTCGCTCTGCAAAATATAATCACTTTCGCTCGAAATTTGATCCTATGCTCTCTCCTAAAATTTTATGGACGAATCTCAGAGCGATTGGGATCTGTGGAAAGGATAACATTAAACATCAGGAGTTCAATGTCAATGAACTTAATCAACACTTTGTATCCACTCATAACAACTTAATAGCGGCTGATGTCGATGTCAATGTCATGACTCCTCCTCAGCAGAATCATGTATCTTTATTTAATTTTAGATGTGTTGACATTGATGAACTTCATGAAGCGCTCTTTACCACTAAATCAGATGCAGTTGGCCCTGATAGCCTTTCTCCAAAGTTTATAAAAATTATTTACTCCTACATTGGACCATATGTATTGCATATACTCAATACTACTCTGACTACATCTGTCTTCCTGTCAAGGTGGAAAAAAGCGACAGTGATTCCAATCCCGCAAAAGACTGTGATATCTTCCCCCTCTGATTTTTGACCCATAAGCCTTGTGTGTTTCCTGTCTAAGGTCCTCGAAAAACTTATGTGTAGCCAGATGCTGGCACATATCGGAAATAATATGCTTTCCCGCTGGCAGTCTGGTTTCCGCTCTAACTATAGCTGTGAAACTGCTCTGCTAAAGGTCACCACAGACCTGAGATGCAGCCTGGATAGAGGTGAAGTGGGTGTTCTTGTAATGCTAGATTTTTCCAAAGCTTTCGATTGTGTTAATCATTTTAAGCTAATTAATAAATTATCATCGAATTTCGATTTTTACCCCTCGGCTATTAATTTAGTGTCTAGCTTCTTCTCTGGACGATCTCAGCAGGTTCACATTAATGAAATGTTCTCTGAATTGCTTCCTTTGTCTTCCGGTGGCACTCAGGGTTCTGTTATGGGTCCACTATTATTTAGCTTATTTATTAATGATCTGACATATGCCGTACGTGATACTAACGTTCACCTATATGCCGACGATGTTGAATTGTACACTAGCAAACCAATTGGTCTCATAAAAATGAGGACTTGGAAAGAGTTTATGGCTAGGCAGTAAATAACGACCTTATGATTAATAAAGGCAAGTCTCAATACCTTGTGATATGCTATGACTCCTTAGAAGCATATATTCCTCCCGTCTTTCTTGACGGCGGCCGTTTGTTACCCTATGTTGAGCTGGCTACAAATTTGGGGATAAAGATCAATTCAAGATTGAGCTGTTGTGATCACATATCTTTCCTCATTGGCAAAATTTATGGTGGATTACGGCGGTTATGGCTTTCTACCCAGATATTAAGCTGCAGCATCAAACTGAAACTCGTCAAAGCCCTGCGATCATACCCCATTTTTCTAATGGAAGTCTTATTTATCCACTACTCGATTCATGTTGCCGTCGCAGAATTAACCCAAGTAACAATTTTCCCAATTTTTGGTGACTGAAGGTGATAGGTAGTTTTATAAGGAGTATATAATGGTTACTCGGTTATATAAGAATTTCAGTGGTTATATAAGAGTTTTATATATTACAAATTGGTGACGTAGTTATATTAGAGTTTTTTAGGTTACTAATGGTTATCGTCGAAGTAAGTTACCAAAGGTTTTATAAGTTGGTGGTGGAAATATTTCAATCACCGGTCTATATAACTTAGAGTAACCATTACTAGAAGGTATATAAGAAAGTTTTATAATTGTTTTGATCACCACGTTATATAACTTATTGGTAATAAGTGTTTATTCCGGTATCCGTGGTTACCCTTATATAACTCCACAACTTTCAGTAATTTAGGTGGCTTTAATAAAAATTGGGAACTATCGGTAATACATATACCCACTATAAAATATCGTAAAATGGTGGCCCTTTAGTAACTACGGTGATCGTTATAAAAACAAATTATTTTTAGTGTCGAATGGAGCCATTATAAATCTGTTTTTATTTATATAACATAATATAACCAAAGGGTATATAAGAACACTAAGGTCTGTTTTCTAGTCACTATAATTAAGATATATAACACTACCAAAGGTTACATATTATGACTAAAGGGTATATAAGGACCATTTTCGAAGCATGGTAGTGCCTTTAGTTTATATAATAATTCTAGAAGTTTTATAAAGGTCATTCAGTTTATATAAAACTACTTGAAGTTTTATAATGGTAATTTGTTCATTTAAGTACAGGCCGCCATTTTTTCATCTGTCCATTGCAGATAAAAAAGAAAATGTCGGTTTAGCCAATTTTTTAAATTGCAGATATATGGCTTCCATTTTATTTTTATATGAAGAAAATACATCTTTTTAGGTACATAACATTTCTTAAGTATGTTATGTATTTTTTCTGAATTAATGTCACATATTTTTGGAGCGGTCTGTATTTTTTGGTAGTATCTATGATGATATTCACAGTAAAATTTCAATTGCAGTTGAATTTCACCACATATATGCCAAAAATTGTACTTCTAAAATGTAAAAATATTAAAACCTTACATTATAAAAATACAATACAAAAAAAAATCGAAATTCTATGTCAAGATAGGTTTCGTAAATATTTGCGTATTATTGTTTTATAAAGGTAACGAAAAATAATTTCCCTAACATTTCAATCACTGAAAGTAATCAGTCTGAGAATTCCAAGCGTTGTGGAAACGTTACCATCACCATTATAAACAAAGTTTATAAAGGTAACCGAAACATTACTGCAACCACTGCTATGACCAAAATAAATTAATCGAAAGCAGCATGGGTTATATAAGGGTTATATAAGAAGTTATATTATGGTAACCAGAATGTTTTGGTTACTCATTTTATAAAACTTTTAGTTATATAACGTTACCTAAATCAAGTCACGTAACCTTTATATAATCCTCCATTTAAGCTCTATAAGGGGCTTATAGTGGTTACAAAGACGTTTCGAGTACCAGTCTATATAACTCAAGTTATATAATTTGGTAGTGGAAACCTTACGGTTACTACTATATAAAAAAAATTGTTTCTTGGGAATGTTGCCTTTAATGACTGCATTAGATTTGTTTTCGGTTTTCGCAGGTTTGATCACATCTCCCCGTTTAGTAAAGATCTTCTCGGCTGTTCTTTGGAGTCGTTACTCAGGCGCAAGGCACTTGTCTTTTTTTATAAGTTAGTGCGCACGGGTGTCCGGATTATCTGGCTGACTACCTACTTTTCTTTCCTTCAATCGTCGCGGCACCGTAACGTTTTGATCATGCGTTTTAATAGGCGAGTATTGGAAGGCTCTTACTTTGTTTATATTGCTCGTAGTTGGAATAATTTGCCAAATAGTTTGAGGAGTGCGGGTACAGTTGGAGAGTTCAGAACGCTGCTTTACTCCCATATACCTTAGTGGTGGTAGAATTGCTTCTTATGATTAGTAGGTAATATTAGTTATTTTATTTTATAAGTTTTTTTTCTTTTTCTTTTCTTTTTGGAATTTTTATTAGTATTATCATTGTTATACCGATTGAACTCTGTTTTTTTTTAATTACGCTTTTCTCTTTTTATTTTCCTATTTATAATGTACTTTAAAAGATTAATAATCTTGTATATTTTCAGAAATAAAATGAAATAATAATTTAGGGCCTGAAATGGGCATTCCCCTTACATATTAGTAGTTCATAATTAAAGACTTCTGATCAGGGATGGGATAGTTGGTAATGGCAGAGCTACCATGACAACCCTTAGTCGGAAGTGCAGAGTGCTGCGACTATTCTCATTTCACTGTTAGCACCTGATCTTTTCATGAACCACTTTCGTTCAATATCGCTGTCAGACAATTTTTTCATCATTATGAAGAACTCTATACATATTAAGTAAATATATAGCTTTATGATAAATTAAATAACGTTTTCTTGTACATTCAATATAAAGGGTGATTCTACAGATTATTCGCGCCAGTGAATCAGAAATTCGTGGTATAGTCCGATGATTGGAAGAAACTCAATTGGTAGTAGATCATCCAACCCACTCAAATGATAACGTTGCTGGCCGTAAGTGAAAATTTGATCACATTTAGCTCTTCAATTCGTCATCGTTCGCAGTAACTGGAAATCTTGTCATGTCATTTACAGTGTCACACATTCGTTAATTGGAGGGTTGGATTTTGATCGGAATTGATTTTATGCGACGAAATACATTTTCACTACGGTGTCTGTGTACACAAGCAAAATTGTCGAATTTGAGGCTCAAAGAACTCTGAAGAGATTTATATGAGCAATCAACTTACGCATACAAATTGCCTACTTAGGTGTGGCTTAGGGGCCAACTGCATCATTGGATCGTATTTTTACAAAATCCCGATGAAGTCATTATTTCTTTTCTATCAATTCTGAGTATTATCGTAATACGTTAAGGTAATGGTCAATCACTTCTGGTTTTATGATTTCAAACCAGATAACACGACGACGTGACATCCCATACAATTTGTGAAATTTATTGCGATCGAAATTCGATGATTGCATTATTTCCAGAAAGAGCGATGTAATTCTTTTATATAATTTTGTTTTTTTTGTGTTATTTAAAAACAAATAATCCACATATACTTTAGTACCTAAATGGTCACATTCTAACTGCCACTGATGTTTTATATTTATTGTAAAAAGTTATGAAATCTTTGACTTTCTAATGATCGCCTATGGACGGAGTCATGCTACTCATATGAATGACAAGGTGCTCCACGTATAATTTCCAGCTGTTCAATTTCGTTTTCAATTTCAATTAATTTATTAAATGGCATATACATAATTAAATATCTTATCAAACTTATATCTATGCACGGGAGATAATTAAACAGCTATGATATGCATATGCTATAATAATAAGAAATAAAATATTAATAGAAAAATAAAATAAGGTCAATTTAAAATGAGACAAAATTAAAACAAAAGTGAAAAGTGAAAAGTGTTCTATAGTCTGATGGCTTGAACTGCGAATTGATGTTCAGAAACCCGATTACTCTAACTTGGAACAATTAAATTCATTGTCCTATGAGACTGTAAATAACTGAGCTTTTGATACAAATAACTGGTTTGGGATATTGAATCAAGTTACGTAAAAAATGGATCATGCAAAAGTCCGAATATGTACGAAGTGTGCAATCAAAAATTGAATTCACATAAGGAAAAACATGGGCACATCGCCGAAGACCAAAACAATAACTAACCGCAGAGTTAAATGCTAAATTAAGTTTTTTTTCTGGGAAGATAAAGCAACTGCACAGAATAGCATACAGAGCTGTAAACAAGTAGTGGTACTACATAAGCTTTAATTAAAAATATTCTAGTCTGGACGGATGTGTGCTATATGTAGATAAAGATAATTTGCGAAGAGTTGCGTATATTATTGACACAAAAAATTTGATATGATCCGACCAAGTTAAAGTTGGATTCAATGTTACACCAAGATCTTTTACCATGTTATTATAAAGAATCACCTCGTTGTTCATATTGAGTACAGGGCAATTGGCTGTGCCAATTATAATTTTATGTATAATTATCGCATTGGACTTAGAAGTGTACTCGACAGGATCACCAATTTGATTCTTATGCCTAGAAATATATAACTGAACATCGTCAGCATTAAGTGGTATCTACAATACAGAATAATACCGGTAAAGTCGTTGATGAAGATGATAAACAGTAAAGGTCCTAGAATAGAGCCTTGAGGCATCCCAGTATATATTGGAAGAAAATCAGATACTCTGCCGTCACAACAAACCGGTTGCTGTTGGCCTGTGAGGTAATTGTTAATAAATTTACATCCTCGATCATAATGTGTAATGCGTCTATTAACTAACACGGCATGATCAACTCTATCAAATGCTTTAGGGAAATTTAATTGACATTTCCACATTTAGTTTGGTAGAACAGGAGGAGCACAACTGATGGAAAAGGAGACTGCCACAGGGAAAAGTACGGCAGAATCAGAGATTTAACTAGCATCGAACGCGTGTTCATAGACAAGGTTCCCGAAGACAGCTGTAGTCGACGAAACCCACCATAAATCATTAACATGATCACAACATTGCATTCTAGAATGGAGGAAAATGCGAAGATTTTTTACACGATTCGAAAATGGCAGAGCTGGGCTATTTATAAATACGTAAGGCAGATTAGATACTTCCGGCATTAAATAATAAAAGATTGTTATCAGCCTAGCGTACAATTTTGCACAAGTCGGAACTTAGTCTATCAATAAAATCCTCCACCAGTCCTATTGGTCGAGCTGCACATTATCAGTATGCAAGTGAATTTTGCAGTCTACAACAACATTGGGGAGGTAATTTATATACAGCCTGAAGAGCAAAAGTCCAAGAATAGAGCCTTGAGAGACAACACAATTTAGAGATAAAACACCGGAAACACAATCCTTTACCTTAACCCGCTGCAATCTATTGGAGAGAAATTTTCTGATTAAGGAGGCAGCAGAAGGATGAAATTGGAAGCCAGAGGCCAATTTTTCAAGCAAATTGGTATGATTGACCATATTGAACTGTGGATATCATTCTTACAACTATAAGATTTACGAAAACTGGACTGGAAAGGACTTAATAAGTAAAGGTTTCCCAAGAGACCAAATATTTGCTGTATCATCAATTTTTCCAGGAGCTTAGCAAGAAATTCTAACAGGCTAATTCCAAGCAAAAGTAAACATCAACATGGTAAGGCAGGTATTAAAAATATGTAGATTCGGCTGTAGGTATTATTCGAGGCAGAAGAAGCCTGATAAAACCTCTAAGTGGCATATATCATCAGACCCCACTGCATCAGATTTGAGCACAAAGCTCCACAGCAATCTCTCTGAAACTAAAATAAGGCTGATCATTACTTGAAGGAAACACGAAGTGATTTAAACCCAGCTGTCCAGAAGTACGTGTGGAAAGGATAGGGATAGAAGTGAGTCAGGATCCAAGTTACACTGGGATTTGTTTCTTCCATACACGGAGGCCTTACTCAAGTTTCTCCACAAGATTTTTGATGATAGTTCGGGTTCAAATTTTTGGTTAAAGTATCGCCTCTTGGCCGCGCGAACCCTAGAGTTCACCAGATTTCTAATCAATTTGTAATGCGCACAGCTTTCAGTGGTCTTTAATCCAAGGTATCTGCGATATATAAAAAAAAATCTCATTCAGTAATAAGTGACTGGGTCACTGCAGAAAACCAAGGACAAATAATGTCTATAAAGTTATCCCAGTCTTTTTCGAAATTTTCAAAAATAAAGCTTGTGCTGAATTGTGCTCGAATTGTGTTGCGTTGTGCAGAAATGTTTTTTTTCACAAATTAAACTTTTTATGAGGAAAATAAAATTTTCAAAAAAAGTTAGCGCAGCCATTTTCGAAATTTTGAAAGATGAAGAGTGTGCTGGATTGTGCTCGACTTGTGCTGCATTGTGCTGTAAAGAAAAATCAAAAATTTCAAAAATTAAATTTTTTATGATGAATATAAAAATTTTTTACAAAAAGTTAGCGCAGCCATTTTTGAAATTTGGAAAATTGAAGGGTGTGCTGGATTGTGCTCAACTTGCGATACGTTGTGCCGTAAAGAAAAATATTTTGTTTTAAAAAATTACGCTTTTTACGAGCCATTTTTGAAGAAAAAAAGTTAGTCGAGCGATTTTTTTTTATTGCAAAAATCAAGGTTGTACCGAGTTGTGTTTAACTTGTACTACGTTCTACCGTAAGGAAAGGATAAGAATCTCGGGAATAACACTTTATGAACCATTTTTCTTTGTGGCACAATGCAGCACAAGTCCAGCGCAATCCAGTACACCCTTTATTTTTCAAAATTTCGAAAATGGCAAATGTACAACGCAACACAATTCGAGCACAATCCAGCACAGCCTTTATTTTTCAAAATTTCAAAAAAGGCTGGGGTAACTTTTTTTGAAAATTTTATTTTCCTCGTATAAAGTTTAATTTGTGAAAAAAAATTCTTTGCGGCACAACGCAACATAATTCAGCACAAGCTTTATTTTTGAAAATTTCAAAAAAGGGTGTGCTAACTTTATAGACATGGGCAAACATTTTCCCTAATTCTGCGTGAGTGTTTTGGAGTATATTTATCGTGAAGATAAGATATTTTAAGGTACCCGCCAGTATGTGGCTTTTCGCCAAGTTCTCCGATCATCAGATAGCATGATTTATTGATGTATTTTTAAACTCCACCTCACCTGCACTCCATCATTTTGTATGTGTTAAAAGTTCTACAACAACTTTTATAGAAATTTCGTTCCTAAAATAATTTTACTCCTGAAGAGTGAAAAATTCTCCCATTTAATTTCACTAGATTCTCTAATTTATAACAAAACAAGTATTTTTATAGCAGTTTTCGATTACTCGAAAGTGTGTAAAATTACACCAAAATTTTCAGAATGTAAATTCAATTAAATGCGCTGCTGCTATTTATTTCGAAATTTGATAAAATAATTTCCTATTTTCACACACTTCATACTTTCCTTGTCATGACTATTCCCCGAGTATTCAAATCTCTTAAAGTATTACAACGTTTTACCTTAAGCCGATAAGTAATATGTCGTGCCCAGCATGAGCATTATCACGATTTCAAATTGCAGTTTTATCACAATAAATTTAAATTCTACAGCGTAACTGCACACTGTTCTTCATATACGATTATGTGTAGAAAAGAAAAAAACCATGCCTACAGTTTCCATATTGCACATAATGCGCATATGTACATACATACGCTGGGCATATTATACTGTATCTAGCCACCAATTATGTCTAATACTAGACCCAAGTGAGTTGAAGAGCGTTTAAAATTCCTCAGGCATCTTAAAGCCAATAATAACGACTCCATACATTTACTTAACTGGGCCAGGGAATAATGGAAGCGCGCACCGGATCTATTGCTCATTGTTGTATATTGTATCTGCCTGTTTAAAGTGGGTATGTAAGTAGCCCTTTAAAAAAAATTTAGCAGCATTACTCAGCACTTTAGCAGGAGTAGTAGTAGTAGTTGTTGTTGTAGTAGAAGCAGCAACAACAATTGCAGTGAAATAAAAGTCACGCTGCCGTAAATTTGAAATAGTCTCGAGCTGAAAAGCCAGTCGACTCGACTCGACATCGCTCAGTCAATGAAAAGATCGTTCATGCTGATCCACTTATCGAAAATTTCAGATCGCTGCTTGTTGTTAGCTAGAAGGTCTAGAACGTGCCCAGCATGCTAATCAGATTACAAATTTCCAACTGCATAGATATCAACTAACTAAGTGCACACGTATACAAGAAGTAGTAGATGAGTCCAAACACATAATAGATGCCTCCTGTGAAAATTCATTTCAACTTGGTACCATCAAGTCTTTGACAAAAGCCTTTCATTTTTCACTAACGAAATATTATCCACAACTTGAGTTCGACTGAATGCATTTCCTCTATAGAGTAGTTAGACGGTCTGCAGACATTCAATTTACCGGTCACTACCGAACATTAGTGCAAATGACAATCTGGTTTGTTTTGTTTTTTTCTCTTTTCTCTCTGTAATCAATCTTAAGTGAATTCAATTTCGATTAAGTGGGAAATATTTAGTCTGCCTTAAGCTGTATGGTTCACGCAATCTCCTTTCATTTCAATCACTTCTTATTTTCGCGGCTACGAGAGACCTCCAAGTGCATAATATAATCCTGTCTGCCGTTCTGTCTGTTAAAGTATCCCACTTTTCTACAGTCAGAGCATTGCGAACCCAATCAAGACCAGATGAAGTCATAGTTCCGATTAAATATGCATAAAAACGTATTTCACGCCCGATTGAATCAATTAAGAAATTTGCATGTTTAACAGTACTTACACGGCCTATTGGCTGTAGTGCTAGAGGAAATTTCCCCGACGGCTCTTGGGATAATTAGGTGGAATCAAAATCAGTCAGTCATGCAATAGAGAATCATCGGTGTTTACGGTACAATTAACGTGTTGTTTTTTTTTTTTGCTAACAGAGGAATATAACGGAGAACAGATTTTAAGTTGATTTGAGATATTTTTGACAGTAGGTCCGGACACAATGATTTTACTTCATTTTATATACCTATGAAATTTCAAGCTTTTTTTTGCTACTTCAATTTCTTTTAAAGCTTTCAAAATATGAAATATTTGGAAGCTAACCACTATTACCATAGCAACTGTCAATTTAATTTTAATGAGCCCAAAGTCATTGCATTAGTATATTTTGAATGCATACGGCAAATTCTAGAAGAAAACTAGATTCTAAGTTTTCTCTGTCCATTTAATTCAAGTTATATTTAATTGAGTTATATAATCAATATCGGTGTACCGCAAGGTTCAATTCTCTTCCCTATTGTCTTTATTATTTATTATTATCGATTCTCTATAGCTCTTATTTGCAATTCTATTTACATATGACCGTACCTACCCTTGATTTCCTGTGCTCATTCAACCTAATAGTGGAGTCTTGTAAGAACACACTGTCATTGTCTCAATTTTACTTCACTTAACAATGATCTTACAACAATACTCTCAAAGGACAGAGCAAATCGGGTCTTATAAAATGCGGCTAAAATTTTAGGATGTCATTATCATAAGGTCATCGTTCCTAAACATCTTAAGCATTGTATTCTTGCAAAAGAGAAAAACATTTTTATTCGATCTTATATTTGGTCTGAAATAGAACACATTTAATTATTTGGACAACCACTGGAAGTACTGCTCTGTGTGTATTGTATAAATTCAGAAAAACAAAAACATAAAGACTTCGGCTTATTAGCGATTGCATCGTTACTTAAATTAATGATTCCCCAATGACAATAGTTTAGCAAATTCATGATCAACGAAGAAAACACATCCAACAGGTGATACGTTCTAAACAGGACCTGTCTACAGCATCCAGAAAATATTCAGTTAATAACCACGTGCTACCATTAGAAATTTATGTCCGAGCACCATTCAGAACGGAGATACTAACCCCACATTAAATGCACCCCTACATTCAGTGACGCTGAGGAGGACTCTAGATTTATAGGCCTACCTACAAGCTAGCTCTCAGATGGAGAAAACTAATCACATGGACATCCATGGGCGGCGATATGTCCTCGGAAGAATAAAGTCTGCCCAGAACGAGTGACGTATGCGGAGCCTTACTACAGTTATCACGGGACGCTGCCAGTATGCCACGTTATGTGAGGGTACCTGTGCTTTTTTTGGGTGTCGCTTCTCTGTGAGCTTTCCTGTAATGCAATCGTGGACTGAGCGAGGTGCCTTATCGAGCCTTCCCCGGTACGCTTTAAAAATTTTCATCGACGGTTCTCTCACTAATGAGGGAGCTGGGGCGGATGTTTACTTTCCTGAACCTGACATTGGGATGGGGTACTTAATTGGAAGGCACACCACTGTCTTCCAAGCTGAAATCTTCTTCAATAGCAGCGAAGATAGCACTTGATATTCAAATCAAGGGGAACGACATTGCTTTCTCTTCAGATAGTCAGGCAGCCTTAATGGCTCTGAGTGGCCCGCGGATAACATCTAAGTTACTGGGGGATTGCAGGTTGCCTGTGAATAAGTTATGTATCCACAAGAAGGTGTCCCTTCTCTGGGTGGGTTCCTGGTCACATGCGTATCATGAGTACTTGCAGGTGCACAAAACTGTTTCTTGATAGGCCCAATAGGAATTTCTCTGATTTTCTCATGGGGCTCGGAAGGACACAATGTAGAACTGTGGATGGCATAATCACCGCCCACATCTCGCTTCACGCTCATCTAACTAGGATGGGAGTTGTTGACAGTCCTGAGTTTCTTTTTCTGTCTTCGCCCGAAGCAGGCTGAATACTCTAGAGTCTGCCCTTCTATCTGTAGCTGAGCTGAAAAATCTTCCCCTCAAAGACCTGATGAGCTTCATTAAGACGACAGGAAGGTATTGGTGAATAGGCTTCTACCAGGACAGCACAATGGGCCGCCATGGCCTCCATGCTTGGCATGAGATCTTCTGTCCCCCTGACTCAAAATATAAAAAAAAAAATTAATAAAAAAACACCCCATTAAATGCATCCCTACAGTTAGTGAAGAGGACTCTAAATTTACAGGCCTACCTACAAGGGATCTCGCAGATGGATAGAACTAATCACATGGACATCCATGTTTTATTCGATTCGATTTTTTTTAATTTGGAATAGGTATTTATTAATCTTCAATATTAAATAAATACTTAGTGGGTTATGTTAATAGACAGAGAATTAAGAGCCGTCAAGACCAGAAATTTTGATTTGGAATCCCGAAATTTCAAGTGTTTCTCTCATTTTTACGGAAACTAAGCCTTTGACGTAGCATTTTTTTTATTATTTAGAAGCCCTGTGGATTACATTGATGTCTTTCAAGTAAAATAAGTTTTACTTTGTTTATTTTTTTATTTCTCTTTTTGTTTTGTTAGATACTATTTAAGAAACATTTTATTATACGTATTCAATCATGTTCCAATAAACAATTATCAAGCTATTAAAATTATTTTTTAATAAATTTTCAATATGATTACCGCGTTCCATTATGCAGATGTGTAGGTATTCTTCTTAGAACAGTTCTTGGAATGTGAATATTTTGCAATATTGTATCCTTAGCTCTTCGCAGGCATTATGGAATCGTTGCTTTATTGTTAAATGCTTTGATTTCCTGAGAATACATTTTATCCCGGCCATTGACCACCGCTACCCATCCATCGTTCGTGTTACTTTTCACCCAGCCAATGTTTTACTACACTAGTAGGTACTCTGTGGAGGCGCTCCATCCTCCTAAAAGATCGTTCGTCTTCGGTTATTAAGAGGTACATCTTCTAAAAGACTAGGAAGAATTTTTAAAAAAAAATGGAAATAAGTTTCTCCGTCCAAAGTCCCTTCGAAAATGTCAGGGACGATCAGGTACTCATCCACGACATCTGCCCAAACCATGAAACCAAACCGAGATGCTACATATTCACCTGACGGATATTATGAAGATCTTCCTGTTGCCAACTGTGCCCTTCTGAAGTATAGGACTCATCAGTCCATAGTATTTTTTTGTTTAAAGAGCGGAGCTCTTGAACAATTTTCTATAATACTACTACTACTTTCATAGTTGGTAATCCGATGAAAGAATTTCATGTGCTCTGGTCGAGTAGTAAGGGTGAATCTTGTTCCTATCCTCCGTACCATTGTCTGTCCAATGCCTAATTGGTGAGCAATACTGCGGATTACTTTCTACCAAAATAATACTGGAGAGTGGCAAAAGAAGATCAATTTGGACAAGAGAAATCTTCAAAAAAAAGGGAACGAGAATTACATGGATTTTTCACAAAAGCATTTTTCGTCATTAAGGTCAGAGATACATCCCAATTTTTCAAAGCTGTCCGCATGGGAGTCCCTCTGTTTAACCTGTTATTGGAACTTATAAAAGGAAAACTGGCTAAGTGCTCTAAAAGGGAACCCAGGCTTGCATGTACTCCTTATATATTTAATGTTTGATTATTATTATAGTTATCTAGCACAGGGCGCTCCAATACTAGTGCTATCGTGGACTTTTAAAATGGGTGTGAGTACAGTTCGCAAGATTGTATTTGAAACTTGCGATAGTCTATGGGAGGAACTCTCAAGTATTTATGTATCATCCCCGAATGAAGCAGAATGAAGGCGCATAGCTGACGATTTCAGACTTGTTTCCAGTATGCCAAATTGTGTTGGAGCTATTGACGGTAAACACGTCAATATAAAATGCCCACCGAATGCGGGATCCGAATATTTTAATTATAAGGGACATCACAGCATTATACTTATGGCAGCGTGCAATGTAAATTTGTGTTTCACTTTTGTGGATATAGGAGCTCGATAGTCAAACAACAAAACAGTAAGTTCGGAAAACATATTTTGGATGCCGCTCTCCCCCTTCGAAAAGCTAAAGAACTGCCAAACTCCAGTATAACATGCCATTATTATTTTGTCGCGGATGCTTTCCCATTAAGGAATAATTTGTTGCACCCTTATCCAGGGAGAAATTTAAGAAGAGATGAAGATAATTTCAATGAACTGTTGTCTAAAGCGAGAAGACACATTGAAAACGTTTTTGGCGTTTTGGCATGCAGGTGGCGAATATTGCTTACCACGATACACTGTCACCCACGAAATGTAGACAAAATTATTAAAGCAGTTGTTTTGCTTCATAATTTTTGTAAATTACATGATACTGAATATTGCCCCGCTGAATATTCAGATCAGCACACTGACGATGGAATTGTGGAGGGTTTATGGAGACGAGAAACTCACCCATTATCATCATTCAGGAAGCCTGCAGGCCATAACGCCTCAAGAAATGCCTTCCGCCAAAGAGACGTGCTGAAAGAATATTTAATGAATGCCTGAAAATACAATTTAATTTTTTTTTATTGAATAAAAAAACTAAAAAATTATATTTAAATACTTTTATTCACTATTAAATAAGGCACAGTATTTTTATCAAATATAGGAACATAGAGAATCACAAGGACTAAAATGTTTAGTTTCTGAAATCGATTGCGCAATTTTGCTTAATTATGCAATCGGGTCCAGAAATTAAGCATTTAAAGTTAATGATTATAAAAAATTTAACAGCATTTTCCCTTATTGCACTTAGAGTAATATTGAATAATTGCTCTTGCAAATTTAACCAAGTTCTATGATTTAAATTTGCACCTTCGATCTGGCAAATAAGTGATTCGAAGAATGCTCGTACAGCTGTGGGAGGCTTCATTGCTTCTTTGAAGGAGCTGGCCACTTCCTTAAACTGCTCCTCTGCTTTTGATAGCTCAACTTGCTGCTGCATACTTAGTAGTGGCCTTGTTCTTTTCGAACTCCTTGAGGGAGTTGACGGCGGGGGCGATTCAGAGTTTTCTAAATCAGGGCTGAACGTGAACATAGTATTCACTATGTCACTGTTAGAGCATCGAAGAGGTTCTCGTCCGGACCATCTTCAACTGCAATTGTCCTCGGATTTTCATCTAGCACATATTCTTCTACCGTAGAAGTGCTGCCAAAGATATTGAATCAATTACATATTCAAATAATACTTAAAAATTTAAGAATTTATTTTCTGGAGTCCAAACTGTCATTCAGGAAAGTCAGCTGATTAAAAAATTTCCACTTTGGCTGGATATCCCCACCCGCACTTCCAGACTGGCGTTTTAATTTATTTCTCTCAACGCGGTAATAATCCCGTAGGCTTTTAAATTTCTTTTTTTGTTTTCTCCGCTGAAAGAAAGATTTTAATTTACAATTATTTAAGGAAGTATTCGCAAAGCTTGTGAAAAAACTTACCATTTATCCTTAATATTTTCCCTATTTCGCTCCAAGCTTTTTCCTTTAGGTGCGGATAAACCGGTATGCTTTATTTTTTATGTCCCACAGAAACACCTTTTCCTTTACCAACTCTATGAGTTTTTCCTCCATTGATATTTTTTTGTATACCTGTGTTTACTTTTCAACTGTTTCAAACGATATGTCTACAAAAGCCATCCACATTTGATATTTAACGTTCGCACAGTTGGAAACGATAAAAATTCTCTCAAGTTGGCAGCCATTGGACTTGAAATTTTGCAATTTGATCAAATCTCAAGCTAGCTTGAATCTGGCAAAAAAGCTAAAGCTCCAATTGTGTTTCAGGCTTGAACACTTGAAATTTCGGGATTCCAATGCAAATTTTCAGACTTTGAAGGCTCTTAATTCTCTGTGTATTAACATAACCCAGTAAGTATTTATTTTATTCTGAATGCTAAATAAATACCTACTGCAAATCAAAAAAATATTCGAATCGAATAAATACTTCAAAAGTTACAACAGCAGCTTTAGTGAAAGTCTAACTTGAAGAATGCAATAAATAGTAAAGCTCGAATATCTCTTAATGGAGTGAGTATATTTTTTTATGATATACAAGAACTTTTTACTCAGAAATCAACGCTCTATAGATAAACCAAATATGAATCATTTTCACCGGAACACCCTGCATATGCTGTGGAGAAGCACAAAAAAAAATAGTATTAAATTTTACAAAAAGTATAAAGTAACCACATATGTGCGTGTTCAAAATCATGTGCAACGACAAGAATGACATTGCACAGGGTAATGAATAATCATATGTTCGGGAAACCCAGAAATATATTTGAGATAAGGTGTATATAGGAAAATAAAAATCTGAAAAAGTGTAACATATAATAGTATAAATATTGTACACGGAAGATATACACAGTGAGCCAAAATGAACGTTTGCTAGGATTAGAAAACTTCTGATGAGCCCTGTGGGCGTGGCTAGGGCGAAACTGCTCAAGTAAAGCCAAATAGAGGCCTACACTGCCATTTCCCCCTAATTAAACTCCAAAATTTTTTGCTAAACCATATTATCATATAACGTAGTAAAAATTCGTATCAAGACCCAACGGGCTGTCCTGCTACGCAGGCCAGCAGCTCCCCATAAGGATGGGAACAAGACTCTAACAAAACTAACAAACTAAACAGGACATGTAACTGCATGAGACACAACACATCATCTTCACTTAAGGGGTAACGCCACTGTAAATTTTTTGAAAAATCGATTTTGTTTTTATTGGCTTAAAAAATAGTTTAAACCCTCTAGAATAAGAAGAAAAAGGTCCCGTGCCAGAAAAAAAAAATTTTTTTCCTTAAAAATGGAGGTCTCCACCAACCGCGTCAAACTTGCTCCGAAACGACTACCTGTAGCCTGAAACACAATTGGAGCTTTATCGCCATCTTTCTTCTAAAGCTGACTGAAAAAGCCGAATTGAACGCAACTGACCTTTTTGACATTTGCAACTTTAACTTGTTTATCGGAAAACTTTTATTTTTTACCTTCATTTTTTTTATTTTTTCCAATAAAAAACTATTCTCAAAAATTTAAACGCGTTTTTTTCGAAACACGGTTTTTCAAAATGGCACGCAGCATAACTCGAACAGTTTTCATATTTTCGACTTGAAATTTTGACCAGATGTGAACATTAACATTATCTAGAGAATGCTCTATGGGATTTTCAATAACTTTATTTGTTGATTTTATATTAACCAAAAACGTGCCGTTTTTTTCGTCAAAAATCAAACTTTTTTTTCAAACGCACGCCAAAACTACAAAAATGAATATTTTTAAAAATCCCACGGCATTCTCTAGCTATAAGCCACTAGATTAATAGTTTTTTTTTTGTTTTGGTCTAGATTCAAATGTGCACCAGTGGTGCTGCGTGCCGCGGAGTAGGATTTCCAATTATCCGACATTAATGACTATCCGGATATCGAATACTGAAAACTCAAAATATCCGGATAATCCGGATATCCGGATAACAAAAAACAAAATAAATAAATAGCTTGAATCCAATATTTAATGGTGTTTTATAATTTTTTTATTCAAATATTTTAATTATGTAAATTAATAATTAATAAATAGTAAAAAAAAACATTATATGATTTAAATTGTTTTTGTTTTTAAAATAGAATATTTTAAAAAGTTATTGCATTGAAAATTTCAAAATTGTAATTGATTGAAACTGTAAATGCTGGCTTTATTGTAAGAAATGAATTGAATAATATGTTTTTTGCGTTGCTCTGCTCATCAACAGAAGAAATTGCCACTTCCAGTTATCCCTGCAGACTGGCAATGTAATGGGAGCATCTTTGAATTATAATCAAAATATTTATGGAATGTGGTATATTGCATGCTTCTAAGAAAATTTACTTTCATAAGCATTTTATCTCGACGTTCATCCATTCGTTTTTTATTCTGTTTCGATAAATTTTAACCTAAGTTCGTTCTAAACTCGTCTAAGCTTTCAAATAGAAATTTATAAGCACATTCAGCGGTCAAAAGTGTCGCTAAATTTTTATTTAATTCGTTTGCTGCAGTCTCTAGTGGTGATAGGACATCTAACAATTCTTTTAAACTTTATTGTTCTTAAATGGTTAAACATTAAATTACCCGTTGGTTACGTCAACAAGTCGAGCCATCGTCGATTTTATATACATAATCCCGCCATATACGGATAACGCCATACGGATAACAGAAAGCTCCTACACCGAAATCTGAAGACATCTATTTACTCTATAAACAATGTATATACTACCTTTTTGGGCGATTAACTCAATATTTTATTTATAGATATATTTAATTTTTAACCACACTGTTTATCATGTAATTTCAGTGCTTAGTAGGTTTTGTTATACCCTAGATGAAATCTATTGTGCATACTAAGTTTGTCCTTCCGTTTGTAATGCATAGAAATAATTATGGTACAGCAAAATGGATTGGACACCCACACATAATATTAAGAGTTATTTTGATTTTTGCATTTCCGACTGTCGGTTTGTCTATCTGTCTGTGTCCGCACGATAGCTCGAGAACGCATGTACTTAGAGAGCTGAAATTTTACACATGAGCATTTAAAAAAAAAAAAGTAAATTCAAGTTCGAAAATGGGACAAATCGGGTAACTCCTTCAACGAGTTGCCTACAAAAGTTTCGTGTTTCACTAAATATTTCGACATTGATTTAGAAGGCATCAGCGTAGAGAGTTGAAATTTTCTACGCGACGTTATCATAAAAATAGTAAAAATAATTTCATAAATGATCTAAATTGGGCCATATAAAAATGTTGACTAACTTACACAGTTGGGTGACCATACGAAATTACATAGACCCAGTTTAGACAGGTTAGTCTCAGTATGCTGTCTCTGCCGCACGAAATCTGTAGGTTGGGTGATGCTTCATTCCTGCCACCAACGATCATATTACCGAGAAGTTTTCGTGCTTATTGACCCGTCTAAACCGGGTCATAAGGGCATTCATCTAGGGTATCATAAGAATTAATCTTGGACCAACTCTAGCTTTCATACTTGTTTTATTTAAAATTTGGATAAAAAAACATCCAAGACAACTTATTTGTTTATTCAAAGAGACTTTAATAAATAAATAATAATAATAAATAAAACTGCCACTTGAGAAAGTAATTGTATAATCTTTTGAAAATAGCTGAACAGTTAGAAAGAAAACAGTATTTTCCTGAAAAACAAAAAATGTCAAAAAATATCCGGATTATCGGATAATTAATCAAAAATATCCAGATTACCGAATAGTCAAAATGGGTCGGATAATCCGGATAATTTGATATCCGGATTGGAAACCCTACCGCGGAGCCCTGCAAGCAAAACATGTCCCGGGAAGATAGCTGTGGAGCCGCCATTTTTTTTTCGCTGTCAACAAATTTATCAATATAGTTCAATGTATGCCCGATAATACCCTTAAACGTTTTTTTTCAAACACCTTTAATTTCGCGAGAAAAAAATTCTTGAAAAAGCCTTTTTTTTTAGCCGTTACAGTGGCGTTACCCCTTAATGGAAGGTTTTTCTAGTACCACACTTACGCACTACGGTGGCAAAACTAACTGACTTCCGGCGCTGGACAAGTGGTGCCCCACATGCCGTACAACGTTTCGTCATGCTGCTCCATGAAAGCTTCATGGACACAGATGACATAAAAACCAGCACTTGCATTTTTTTTTGCAAAATTTAAAAAAAAAATTTTTTTGCAAAATTTAATAAATAGTAAATAACGAACTAAACTAAATTAAACTAACTATTATGTGCTAGAAATGTAAAAATTATTCAGTTTTAGCTATTCAGATTACAATATCATTTCTTTTCATACTTTTATAAATATTTCAGCTTAAACAACAATTCATGCATTATAGGATCAAGGAAGTCTAGTTATTTCGAAAGGGATTTATATCTTCAACTCGGTATGTTCTATATATTTTTAGCCCCCCAGTGGCCGGTACCGCCAGCCAAAATATATTTTTTATTAGACTTTGTTTGTTATTCTCTGGGGCTTATTACTTCCCTGTGATTGAGAATGGGAGTAGAGTTGCTTTTGGTGGTTAAAACGTAAAATAACCATTAATGTAAAAAAATCCCGCTGGAATCTTCAAAAATTTAGAAGTTATAAAGTTTTTATTAAAAATACAAAAAACAAACCTGAAAAACTTCTTTCCGAAATATTTAAATTAATAATGTCGTCGTATACAGTGCCATCTTGATAACAGTCTAAAAGACCACTTACCGCATTTACACAAGAAACCGTCATAAATCCATACATCTTCGTACATCATCAAAGGAACAAGAATCTGTGTATGTCTCTTGTTTGTAACTAAGTATAAACCGAAACCATAAGAGAAAAGAACTCTTGCAATTTTCCACCCACAACATTTGCCATCCATAGTATACCTAAGTGTACTTACTTGTTTACGGTATATGCAAATCGTGTGTTTGCTTTTGCCTTCAAATACTTTAGTTTGCTCAGAGGTTTCGGATATATTTATTTAAAGTATTCTGCATAGTTACGCGATTTTCACTCCATCAAAGTTGCTACTATCCAAGAACTGTTTATTCAACAAATTCTCCGAAGCATTCTGAAATTGTGTTATACTACAAGGGAAAGATATGAAAAGTTTTCGCAGATCCATTCTTGCGCGTGACTCTCCAGAGATATTATCCATGGAAAATTTGAAGTTTTCGGGTTAAATGGTGAATTTTAATGAGAATTTTATCGTGAGGTTTTCATGAATTTGCTCGATTTATAAATGTAGTTTTTGTTGTTGGTTTTGTAGGCATACACATATAAAGTGGTGGACCAGATTTACATTTTGTCGACGACACGAAGTGAATAAATCGTTTAAACTTTGAAAATTTTAATTGTTGGTATATATAAAGAGTAAATGAATGAAATTTATACAGACCGGAATTAAAATTGCCACCATTCAACTTATTTCAAGTTAAGTTTGATGATAATAATGAGGATAATCAAAAGTTTTATTGTTTTTTGTCAATTTGTACAGGCGACCGACGGCTTATGTTGGAAATAATTCGGTTATTTAGTATCATTTGATTGTTGAAGGATTCAGTTAAAAGTTTTACTAGTGTATTGAAAAGCTTTTTTATTTTAGTCTAGTGCATTTAGACTCAGAAAATATATTGCTTAAGGGAGATAATTTTTTACACTTTAGTTTTATTCACTAGAAAAAATGACATCGTCGTCTTTATTCCTGCATCCTCAACTTGTTCGCCTGAATTTTGTTTAGAATTATCCTCCGATTCATTTGACAATGCCTCCTCATTTGCGTCCAAAAGTTTTGTTTAATCGATCGTTTTCAACATCTAGGAAACCAATGTGATGAGGTAATTAATTTGTTGTTGTATTTGCTAAGACTCATCTATAACACAATCTTCAAAATGTTCTCAGGCGACAATAATGTCCTACATACTTTGTTCATGTTAGAATTTGTATTCTTTTCGCAGAATCTGTTTGTATTTTCTACAGCAGCGGTTATCAACCTTTTTTGGTTCGCGTATCCCTTGGTAGTTCATTATTCTAAATTGTACCCCTTACTTTAGTTAAAAATTTTAATAATTTAAATAGTTGTAGTTGTTATTATTTGAAATTTGTTCTAACACTAAATAAATAGCAATAACGTATCAAGGAGTAGGTATGCCCAGAATATTTATTGATGAAAACTAAAAGATTTTTTATAGATACATAACTTTTTAATAAAAAACAACATACTTAATAAATATAAACTATTATAAACCTAAAGATAAATATTCGCAATTTTACATTAATTTTAACTTAACTTATGATATTCAGTGAGATCCTTGAGCTTGCTTTGAGGCAGCTAGTTTTATGAAATCAGGTTCGATTGATGCAAGGTATAATCTTAAATCTGGAGCTGCATTCAGATTATTTCGAGATTTGTTTTTAATAAAGAGATACGAAGAGAATGCTCTTTCCGTCAGTACTGCACTTGTAAATGGCAACAACACGTTAAGCGCTTTAGCAGAAAGGTGTTCATATTCGGTGCTGATATGTGACCAAAAGTTAATAAGACAGAATCCTTTAAATTCCAATTTCAAAGCAGAGTCATTTGATAGTTCAATTAAGTTCTCTTTTTCTTTGATAGACAATTTACCTACTCGAAAGTATTCTTCATTGAAAGGATTTGAAATCCAATTGTTTCCTTCATCAGGCTTATGAAAGTACTTCTCGAAAATTGATTTTAGCTCTTTTAAGTGAGATATGTTGTTGCTCAATTCTCTGGAGAGGCAAAGTTTATTCTCTGATAGAAGATTATCCAAGGTTTCAAATACCTCCGGTTGACCACTTTCAATACATGTCCTCCAAAAATCTTTTTTTTTAATCATTGATTCAATTTTATCTGAAACATTGAAGATCGTTAAGGAGTTATTTTGAAGAGCTAAATTTAGATTGTTTATACGTAGGTAGCGTCTGAAGCCAATTACAGTCGTGTAACATAGAAGCAAGTTGGAAAGGATATTCCTTGAAGAAAACCTGTACTTCATTTCAAATTTCGAACAACCGAGTGAGGACCTTGCCTCGCGTTAGCCATTTTACTTCTGTATGAAAGAGCAGAGTAGAATGAACGCTATTCAAATCTTCACAAAGAGCTTTAAAAAATCTTGAGTTGGTTGACCGGAACTTTATAAAATTAAACACTTTCGTAGCTTCGTCAAGAACAAGTTTTATTTGCACTGGAAGGTGCTTAGTTGCCAAACTTTGACTGTTGATGTGACTCCAACTTACAGCTATCTTCATGACACGACGGCGCAGACCAGAATAAATACCTGACATAGGCTTGCCATCATCGGTACATAGCCCACAACAATGAGACCAATCAATGCTTTTTTCTTTGAAATAATAATCGATAGCTTTAAATATATCCTCACCTGTTGTGTGTTCTGACAGAGCATGACAAAGTAAAAGGTTTTCTTCGGCTTTATTGTCCTTTAAATACCTCGCAATAACAAGCAAAATAGCAAAATTAGCAACATCTGTGCTGTACTCCAGTCGGTCTGCCGTAACATTTGCTGTAAATTTCTAAGAAGAAATGAATGCTTATTGCTCATCTACGCGTAAGCGCCGCCGTATGCTCATAAAAATTGTAAGTGGCTCAGGCACCCGTTGTCACCTCCAATAATCCATAGCAATTCTAAGGAAAAATTTTCCAGTAAATTTCTAAGAAAAAATTGCGGCTTTCCCTACATTAGGTCTAGGCATCGTTGGATTTTATATTGCAGCGAAGTATTGCTGGCTTGTTACGGCATCAAGACGTCGAGGAATCGTTGATTCTAGCGAGGCGGTCCAACGAGAGGAGATTAGTATATTTTTAACATCCGCCATTACTAAATTTTTTTTGCGTACCCCTAAGCCATCAAACGCGTACCCCTAGGGCTACGCGTACCACGGGTTGAGAATCGCTGTTCTACAGCATGACGAATATTATATTTTCGAAAAAAATCTGTGTTTCCCCGCAAGGCAGGTGCTCACACCATCATACATCAGTAAAATTAAGGGGGGAGGGGTTCCTAACGCTTTCCGAGATAACGGGATAAAAGATATTTGGGTAGGTTTTTATAGATCATCATGCAGCGTCTGAGCGTTACACTCTATGATGATGATGATTTAAAATTTAGAAATTTCAACTTTTGTGAGCCACAACTTCAAAACGGAAAGGAGTAGCGGAAAGATTTGTAGAGCATTGGAGTTTAGAAGTTACAATGTGATTTATAAAAACTTACTCAAATCTCTTTAGGTCTCCTTATCTCGGAAACCTTCCCCCCCCCATATAATTTTTTGCTTGTTTAAGCATGACCTATCCACAGCCTTCGGGTGCAAGACTGCACATATGGGACACCCTGTATTATCTGTGTTATGTCTGTATTATGTGTGTCTCTCGATCATTATATTTACTTAATATTATTTATTTAAGATATTACTGCTGATCAGGAGCGATATCAAATTTAAACCACATTTAGAGAAGGAAATTTTGTACAATATTTGATTTGAGAATTATCATTTAAAATATTTTCGCTGCTACTGCAAGTTCATAATGCTTGATAGATGGCGAGATGTATTAACCCTACGTGCGTTTTGAGATGCCTCAAAATGTCCTTCATGATTACATCAGTTAAATTCCTGCCCATGCTGCCTTCAGTTGGTGGAACAAATACTTCGACAAATCATGTAAAGTAACAACCCATACTGCAATGCTTGAAACTGTAATGATCACATGACTCATAATGCCCAATAAAAATACGTGCTGCCTCAAGAGCTGCCTGTGCTGCCTCAAGAGCTGCCTGTGCTGCCTGTGAATTTTAAGCTGCACTTCATTCCTGCTCCCGACCTTCATCCTACCAAAAAGTTACGTGCGGCAGAGTCAACATACTGACCCATCTAAACAGGCTCTTTCATCAAACACAAGACTTATCCTTGACGAGCTACATCTTGTGATCATCTGGAGAAGTTTTTAAATATTGTTACGTGCAATAGAATAAGGGTGAGCGACATCTACATACTTCGCGTGGAATGACGAATTAAGTACGGACTGACATAAAGAACTTTCGAAGAGTCGTATCCTTGTGTATAAAATATATATTGTGATTGCGAAAATGCTTCCTTGTAATAATGTCAGATGGCTCAACTTGTACTATTTTGAACAGTTTTCAAGGGACACGCCATAAAAGCGGGTGAAGGGAAGGCTACAGTTTTTTCTTAGAAATTTACTGGAAACTTCTTCGTTTGAATTTTTATGCATTGGTCGAGGCCGAAAGCAAAGCCCCGCTTCAATATAAAATCAACGATCTCGTCCTGATATATGATATTTTATACACAAGGGTCGTATCACAAAAAGGGCAAGTGACATAGCTTTAGGTGCGGAGTATCGATGTTTCGAGCAGTGTTGGGAGATTAAAGGAATTCTCCCATATTATGGGAATTTTCACCCTTAAAAAAAGGAATAATTGCGTCTCCTTGAACGAAATCGTGGGAAAAGTTATACATTCAAAGGACAGAAATATTATCTTAAATTATACATAAAAAATTGAATTTTTCTGCTTAATTTAGATAATATTAATTGAGCATGGCATATTATCTAAAAAAAATGAGAGAATTTATAGCTACAAATTTATTGAAACGGCACATTCAAAACTATTTAAATTCAAATATCAAAAAAAAAAGCTTTGAGAATTTGAATGAGTATAATCGACAAGCGAACCCCAAACGAAGAACTTACACTTCTAAAAGAAGCGGAATTTAAGTGCTTCCATATAGGCATAATTTGGAAGGTTTTTAGAAGAATATTCACTGATCTATCCAGAAAAATAACCAAGGCACAAGCTGAGACAACTTACATCTAGATATGCCAAAAATGGCGCTCTAATAGAAAGCTCTACACATTCTCTTTCTCTCTCTCTCTTGCTGTATTATGCCACATAAATTGTTCCCAATGATAGCTTTCTTTGGTTGAAAAAAAGTTAAAGAGCTTTCAAAAAGTGATCCGGGTTTATATGGAGATTTTCTTATCTAGTTGTAAGTTGTCTCAGGCGTAAGTAAGCAACTCAAGAACTTCTATAGTCATCACTTGAAAGTTCTGTAGATGATTATTTGATGAGCTCCAGCAGAAGTGCAAAAGAGCTGATTTTATTTTATTTTTCACAAATTTTTCAACAATAGTGAAATAATGCGAAGTAACGCATTTCTCATTTTTAAATAGTGTATTGAAGCACTTCTTCCGGAAGCATGCATCGCTGTCTTTCTCCAACCAAGTTCCTTCCCTCATATGCATGCTTGTAGTTGCAAGCGCCTTCTAGTGTTCTCGGGAAGCAGTCTTGAAGGCCTCATACAAAATTAACGTAGACGCACTGCGATGATTATTCAAAAAGCTCATTAAAGCTTTTCAGAAGACATCATCAAAAATCTTCTTCACCCATCATTTAGCATACCTCCTCGGGTGCTTCTTTAGAACAGCTTCCTCTACGGATATGTCTAGTAAAAAGCAGTGAGCTGAGATATAGAAGAGAAGTGCTGCAAGCTTCCAGGGAAGTGCTCCAGGTTGGTTTTAGAGCGCTCTTTTTTCCAGAATACTTCAGATAATTAACGCGAATGTACTTTTATAGAGTAAGAAGAATTTCTTATGACTGAGCTTTTTGCTCAAGTGTTGGGTATGTATTTTATTTCAAATTTTTATCAATAAAAATCAATTTGTTTTGAAAAATTACTTAAGTTTTTCCTTCTAGTGTATTTCGTCCCAGGGAAAAAATGTGGGAAAAGTGTGCCCGAAAATTCCCATTTTGGAGGGAATTTTCAACACAACCACCTCCCAACACTGGTTTCGAGAGCAGAATATTCGGGAAGGTTCTAGGACAATTTATAGAGTATAAATACGGCGCTTCTCATCATCAGGAGGCGAGTCTTATTTCAGATAGTGAAGTGAACGAAGTAAACTATTTAGATTGCGATAATTAGAAGTACAGTACTAGCGATAACTATAAAGAGTTGATTTTATAATTGTTTGTGAATGTTATAAAAGTAAACAGTATAAAGATGTAAAGGAAGAGCTTGTGAATAATATTTGAATAACGAACAAAGGCCACGTTCTTGGAACATCGATGTTCTGTCACCATTCATAAAATGACGTAAGTATTTTTGTCGTACCTACCTAAGCTATGGTGATCGTATAGGTACAGTGTTTCCGGCTAGGGATCCATGGGAAAGAGGTGATAGTTGGTACCCCAAGAAACATTTTTTTTTTATATAGTAGTAACCGTAAGGTTTCCATTACCAAATTATATAACTTGAGTTATATAGACTAGTACTCGCAGCCTGTTTGTAACAATTATAAACTTCTTATAGAGCTTAAATGGAGTATTATATAAAGGTTACCGTGACTCGATTTAGGTAACGTTATATAACTAAAAGTTTTATAAAATCAGTAACAAAAATATTCTGGTTACCTTAATATAACTTCTTATATAACCCATGCTGCTCTCGATTAATTTATTTTGGTCATAGCAGTGGTTGCAGTAATATTTTGGTTACCTTTATAAACTTTCTTTATAATGATGATGGTAACGTTTCCACAACGCTTAAAGTTTTCTCAGACTACTGATTACTTTTAGTGATTGAAATGTTAGGGGAAGTTACTTTTCGTTACATTTATAAAACAATATAATGCAAATATTCACTCAACCTATCTTGACATAGAATTTCGATATTTTTTTGTATTGCATTTTTATAATGTAAGGGTTCGATATTTTTACATTTTACGAATTACAGTTTTTCGGCATGTACGTGGTGAAACTCAGCTGCAAATAAAATTTTACTGTGAATAACATCATAGATACTTCTAAAAAATACAGATCCCTCCAAAAATAAGCAATATTTAATAATTTTAATTAAATATGACAAACTTAACCGACATTTTCTTTTTTATCTGCAATGGACAGATGAAAAAATGGCGGGTTGTACTTAAATGAACAAATTACCATTATAAAACTTCAAGTAGTTTTATATAAACTGAATGACCCTTATAAAACTTCTAAAAATATTATATAAACTAAAGGCACTACGATGCTTCCTTATATACCCTTTAGTCATAATATGGAACCTTTGGTAATGTTATATATCTTATAGTGACAAAAAACAGACGTTAGTGTTCTTATATGTATACCCTTTGGTTATATTGTGTTCAATAAATAAAAATATTTTTATAATGGCTCCATTCGACACTAAAATTAATTTGTTTTTATAACGATCACCGTAGTTACTAAAGGGCCACCAAAAATTTTACGATATTTTTTTTCGGGTATATGTATTACCGAAAGTTCCCAATTTTTATTAAAGTCACCTAAATCATTGAATGTTGTCGAGTTATATAAGGGTAACCACGGGTACCGCAATAACCAATAAGTTATATAACTTAGTAACGAAAACAGTTATAAAACTTTCTTATATACCTTCTAGTAATGGTTTCTCTAAATTATATTGACCGATGATGGAAAAATTTTCATCACTAACTTATAAAACCTTTAGTAACTTACTTCCACGATAACCATTAGTATCCTTAAAAAACTCTAATATAACTACGTCACCAATTGGTAATATTATAAAACACTTATATAACCATTCAAATTCTTATATAACCGAGTAACCATTATATACCCCTTATAAAACTACCCATCTCCTTCAGTCACCAAAAATTTGAAAAATTGTTACTTGGGACTCACCTAACCAAACATAAAATTTAGGAGGGGGGGGGGGTACTTGTAACCGTTTCTGAGTTCCACAGGGTTATTAAAGAAATTCACTAGTCTTTCACAAAATACCCTGCATCTTAAATGCACAGTGTATATGGTCGCTGTTACGCTCTCACAGATAATTTGTTCCCTTAGTAACCGGGAGCATGCCAGTTTAAAAAAATATCATCTAATTTCGGTATTGCCTGTATAGGCTAAGAATTTAATAATTCTTTAGCGGCAGGTCAAAGTAAAATAAAATAAAAAAAGGTATAATAAATCCGAAATTTTATTTTAGACCATCATAACTCCGCAGAGGTAGGGAGTACGGAGCTGGTTGGGCACTCTTTGAAAATGCCATAAGGATTTACGCACAATAAGTTGTAGTGACTGTATCGCATGAATTTTAAATATCGCGGCATATAGAACACAAATTTTGCCCCCAACGTTCTCGTCACTAAAACCTACACCAATTTCATTCTGACAGCTTCGTGACAGTTCGCCTTAGTTTTCTTCTTGCTGTTCGTTATCGGTCGCGATAGCTACAGGTTGTGTAATTAATTAAGAATCGGAATCTTTTTTTTTTTTTTGTAAATATCGAGTATTAAAACTATTTTAAGTTTAATTGAAGTTTGTCAGTAGTATAATTTTACTGGCATAAAATCTAAAATTGTTTTAATTAATGCACCTAAAAGCCCATCTCGACAATGGAGGTTAGGGCAACCTCATTTCATAATAGACTAAAACAAAAGCCTTAAGAGGGACGGGACCGTCCACCTTGTATGTAATATTGTGAAAAACTACATATTTTCTTAGTCGCCCTGTAACTCCGAAACTATTGAGTCGGTCTATTCCTGCCATCCATTTTTTTGTTTTCTTGGTAAGTACACTATCACCTTCTTCCCATGGACGTCTTAGACGGAAACACTCTGTATTGACTTTAAGTTGGTTCGCATAAATAGAAATGCTTTGCTACCAGATATCTTTTGTGCATTGAAAACCCGAAAAGATACATTCCTAAAATATCTAGGTATAAAAAAATTCCCTCTCAAATTTCCATTTTAATCATACATACATACATGCAAAATTAGAAACATTCAATCACAATACAACACTTTTAAAGTGGGTCTGATGATGAGGTAATCATTTTTGTTTTGTTGTTGTTAAACTCTTCACGTATAAACGGTCTATAAAATTCTTCAAAGCATCTTCAATTTCAGATATTTTGTGTATATTTGCTACCATGCAAATTGCCGGCACACAAAGATTTTATCTGATGTGAAGTAATCCATTTTACTGGTAGGTTACGCAAATTATGGCCTTAGAATAAAAAATAAAAAAATGGCAGCTAAAGTAGCTCCTGGGAGTTGCTGTAGGTATCTGCCGCGTATGCGGCCGCTTTTGATTATTTATTCGGCAGGCCATATCGCGTCTCCACTAAACTCCATGTGTCAGCAGAATTGGGCCGCATAAATATAAAATTTGTGGAACAGAGCACTTGGCAGTAGCTGATGGGCCGGGGCTGTGATCTTTTTAACTCTCTTGAATTATTTATTTAACTGCATTGGAAATTAGAGCGCGTTTGGCATTTACTTTGCGATATACAAACAGAAAACTACCTCGGCCGGCTGGCCATAGTCGTAAATATTTTATTTTTCAAACTTTTAGCAAATCTCTTTGCTTCTATGCATGTTGGTCATTTTTTGTTTTTTTTTTATGTATATGAAACTGACCGGGAGGCTTGACCGATATAAACAACAACAACATCAAAAATTATTATGTTTAAGCGCAGTGGAATGTAATCCGATTTGATGGGCATTAATCATGCAAAGATATTGCTTTCCTGTTGAAAAGCAGAGGACCAACTTTATTACGCTCTAAAAAAATATATTTTTATGAGTTCACCATCATCTCGGGTCTCATCTGTTCGGCTGCAATAAGCATGCTCCTGGCTTGTGCTTGATAAATATAATTTCCTTGTCGTGTCGTCCCTAAACAAGCGATTTAGCAGAGCATATGACAACGTAATTCGCTGGTAATTGCTTACATAAATTTCCCAGTTATCCGATAAACTAAATCTGCTTGGCAAAAGGTAAGGGTTCAACAAAGGTTTCTTGTAGGATATGATATATATGTATTTATTTATGTAGGTATGTATGAGCATAGTAAACAGACGTTATTTTGTGGCGTGCACAACTTTTTAATTGATAACTGAGTCTGAACTGAGACAGCGACTGCTTGCGGCTTTACTTAATGAATTCATAAAGTTCTTCACGTTTTAGAAGAGCATTCAAGTGTGTTTGGAAATTATTTATACTACACAGTCGTAAGCTAGCATGCGCAGTTAAGGTCAAGGATTTATGTATCTTCGAGGTGCGATAAGTGCTGAAGATTTATAGATCGTCTGGATGCAATTATTCAGTTTTTAAAGTAGGCGCGCAATAGTTAATTGCAACGAATCTTGATATATGTGTATTGTTCAAACTCCGTGGATATTGCTAATTAAGTGCATTTTAATGCCTCTTTGAGATCTTTCATATAAAATTGCTGGAATTATTTATATCATGACGCCTATTGAAAGTGTTTTGATTTGGATGGATTTTCTATGGAAAAGAAGATATTTTTTTAAGTTCAATGAAAGACTACCGGGCTAGTAGTGCTAATTGATGGAAAGCTTTTTGCTAGAAATTAAAATTAAATTAATTAATACTTTATTTATAGGGTTAAGTTTAAGACTACCTGGGTGAGTGACCAGAGTTGATGTATTGTGTGCTTCTTTAAATCTAAACGCAAAGCGAATATTTTTAAAATTTAATTTACGTATACCACCTTGATCAAAACGTTTCAGGGATTTATTTAAAAAAAACTAAAAATGCAAGTTTATTCATCAAAGTTTATTTTGTCTCCTAATTCAAAGTACTCTGCATCAACTGGAACGCGCTTATGCCAGCGTTTTATCCAATCCTTGAAACAGTTTTTATATTCGGTTTTCGGTATGGCTATTAGAGCCGTCTTCGATATTTTCATTATGTCCTCGCGGCTACTAAAACGCATTCTCCGGAGCGGTTCCTTGAGTTGACCGAAAAGGAAGAGATCAAAGGCAGCCAAATCATTTGAATTCGGTGGCTTCTGGATGGGATGCGTTCTGTTCTTGGGCAAAAAATCACGGATAATTTATTTATTTATTTCATTTCAGTCTACAGAATAATATCCAACAGACTAGTAAGGTTGACTTAGATATACAGATTTAAATTTAATTAAGCTTAATATAAGTTAGGAATGATCTATACTATTTTCAATCATAAATAATGATGCTTTGAATTCTTGACGAGGCAATGAAAAATCTACATGTTTGTTAAATATATTAAAAATTCGTACACGTTTATTAATACATTCATTTGAACCATAGTTAGTTCTATGAGAGGAAGCATAAAGTAAATCACGTGATCTTAAGGACCTTGGTGTGGCATATATGTTCAACAGTAAGAGAAGGTTGGGACAATTTATAGATGAAGAGAGAATATCTTTAATGAATAAAGCACATTGAACGTCACGCCTGTAGCAAAGTTTAGGCAAACCTATCAATAAACGTCTTGACTCATAACTAGGTATATTAATACCCCAGATATTAATCTTATAACATACAAAGCGAGTAAATGCTCTTTGCACTGACTCAAGCCTATTAATATGGCTTCTATAATAAGGAGACCAAATTACACATGCATGCTCTAAAACAGGTCTAACAAAACTTGTAAATAAGAGTTTAAGTGTGCTTGTGTCCCTAAATTCTTTCGAATTTCTTTTAATAAAACCCATTAACTTAAAGGCTTTATGGCAAGTATATTCAATATGTCTGATAAATGCGAATTTGCTATCAAAAATTACTCCCAAATCAGTAATTTCATCGACTCGAACTAAACTGACATTATTAATTGAGTAATTGAAGAGAATGTGGTTAACAGACCTAGAAAAAGACATAACTTTGCATTTAGCTGAATTTAAAATTATGTTGTTTGTGGAGCACCAAATTATTAGCTTATCAATATCGTTTTGTAGTTGGGCACAAGAGCTTATACCCGAAACTTTCAAGAATAATTTCAAATCATCCGCATATATAAGACAACGAGCAAATGAAAAATTCAACGTTACATCGTTCACAAATAGAATAAAGAAAATTGGACCACAGTGGCTTCCTTGTGGAACACCCGAGGATGCATTGATCACTCTAGATAAAGTGTTTTCCATTTTTACTATTTGCTTACGGTTCGACAAGTAAGATACTATCCACTTCAGAAAGTTTGAGTGAAAACCTAAGGCACTTAATTTCATTATTAAGGTCTGAATGCAGACCCGATCAAAGGCTTTAGAAAAGTATGTGTAGATACAGTCAACCTGACACCCTTCCTCAATGGTATTAATGAAAAAATTAGAAAACAATGACAGATTTGTTACTGTAGATTTTCCTTTTTGAAAACCATGCTGTTCTGCACAAACGAGCTCCTTGCATAAAAAGATAATTTTTACAGCTATAATGCTATCCAATAACTTTGGAATGATATTCATAAGAGCTACAGGTCTATAATTTTCAATGTTGTGTTTAGCACCACTTTTAAAAATGGGCTTAATAATTGAGGTTTTCCATGAGTCTGTAAATACTCCAGTATTTAAAGATAAATTGAACAAATAAGTTAGACCAGGCACTAGTGCTTTCATGCATGATTTAATTAAAATGGCTGAAATAAGATCTGAGTCATGGTTATAATCTAGCTTCATTTCCATAATAGCTTTATTCAAGTCATCCTCCTCTAAGCATATTGAGCCTAGGTTTAGTTGGGAATAAAGTGTAACCGGGAGAATAATGTTATTTATATCTGCATTATTGATATACACAGATTCGAAGTAGTCTGCAAACAGATTACAGGTACTTTGGATATTGTAAGCTTTAATACCATCATATTCCATTACATTTGGAAAGAATGATGCATTTTTTCTATCATTAATGTATGACCAAAATGCACGGCTGTTCTTTTTAATATTAGATTCCATTGACCAAAGATATTGATTGTAAAGAAATCTATTTAGAAAAGCAAATTCCTTACTTAATCTTTTGAACTTTTCAAAATAAACCCGATCACCAGACAATCTAAATTGTTTATGTGATTTATTTTTGGCGTTTTTTAAACGTAATAGCGACTTATGAAACCATGCTGGGTGTGAAGATTTATATCTATATCTAAGAGGAACATATCTATGCACACCCTTTTGAACAATATTTAAAAATTTACTGTATGCTTCCTCTACAGAAGAATCACAAAAGATATCAAGCCAATTAAAAATATCTAAATATTCATTTATAGCTACGAAATCAGCTTTCCTATAGTTATACTCTACTACATAATGATGCGACTGTGCATTATCGTGGTGCAAAATCTACGAGTTGTTTTCCGCTCTTCTTTGGCGAATGGCTTCACCCAAACATCTCAGAATGCCCAACTACTTGTTGACTGTCTGATCTTCAGGCAAGAATTCATTATGTACAACACCGTTGTAATCCATGAAAACCGTGAACATTACCTTCTTTTTCGACTGAAAAAGACGTGACTTTTTCGGTCCTGGCTCATACTGTGTACACCATTCACTTGCTTGATGTCTGGATTGCGTGTCATACTCATAAGCCCATGCCTCGTCTACAGTAATCATGCATTTGATAAAAGTTGGATCGGATTCAGACTCGAAAATTATGTCTTTCGCGATTTCAATGCAGTCCCTTTTTTGCTTAAAATGCAGGTCTTTTGGCATCAGCTTTGTAGTGACACGTCTCAAACCCAAATCATTAACCAAAATTTCTTAAGCGGAACCATAAACGACTTTCAAGTTCTCTGCCGGCTCTCTTATGGTGAATTTGTGGTTTTCTGCCAATATTTCTTTGATCGTATCGATGTTTGCGCCAGTTTTTGATGTTGGCGGCCTGCCGTTGCGATCGGCATCCTTGACGGACTCACGCCCACTTATGAAGCGTTCGTGCCACACATAAACGTTTGATTTCGATAAGTATCATTGCCGAAAAACTTTTCTAACATTTCCAAAGTCTTCGTACTATTAAATCCGTTTTTAACACAAAATTTAATGCAAACACATTGATAAATTGTAAAAAATTGAAAACACGCACAGAGGCAGATGTACTCAACACATCGAAACTCTAACAATGTTCAAGCTATATTGCTGAAATTTGGTAGAAATGTCAATGACATATGCGGCAACCTAACAAAAATTAACTCAAATCGGTTGACTGTGAGCGCCACACGGTGGTCATTCCTGAAACTTTTTGATCAAGGTGGTAGTTTAATTAGAAGTATCAAATAGAAGGCGGCGCGAGCGAAGCGATTACTGTGACAAAATATACACAAACTCAAAACTTATTTAAATCAACTGTACTGTCTTCACCTAACACAAATGAAAGCGTCGCGAACGCAGCGAATAAAATTCTCATCTGTGCTGACACGCGAATTCTTTGTAGCATATTTTTTTTAGCATAGCCCGAAAGCGGTTTGAGTAGCCGCACGTGAAAAATTATATGAGACTTAAAATCTTACATAACCCGAGGATTATACGAGTCGGTGTAGAATAGACACTGACACTTACACTGCCTCGTGTAAGCTCCTACTGATTGGTCAGTGCTGACTACATTTTTGACCGGTTAGTACAGACTAGTCAATTAATTGTCAAAAGTAAAATTAAAATGGCAGAAACTGAAAATAAAAGGTAGATGCTGGTACAGTTTGGGCCATCTGTTAGTCCTTTTCTCATTTGTGAATAAAACACCCATTTTGGAATGAAAAGTCAAAAATTTTTATTAATAATTCAAGGTGGCTCTATGCCATTTATGTATGAGAAACAAAATCATTCATATGCCCACCGTGGCTTGGGTCTACAGCCCTGCATCCGAACATGAAAATTTTCGATGACTTTTTCCAATAAAAGCGGATCAATGAATGAATGTTGTTTTTAAATTGTTGATGATTAGCATACACCTTCCCTTTCAAATAATCCTACAAAAAATAATCAAGTGGTGTTAAATCCGGGCTTTGTGTTGGCCAAGGAACTTCAGAAATTTTTGGAATTAAGCGATCGGAAATTTTTTTTGGCAATAAATGGAGTGTTGAACGTCTTGTGTGGCATGTGGCTCCATCTCATTAAAACCAAAGATCGTTGCCAACCAATTCTTTCAATTTGGGCCATAAAACTAACTGGTGTTGCGATAACGTTCCCCATTCACTGCAAGGGAATTTTCCTATTCGTCTTCAAAGAAACAGTGACTTTTGGACGATGAAGTTCTGCTTCGTGAATAAAATGAGATTTCTCCGCTCCTCAAATTCGACAATTTTGTTTATTGTCGTACCCATCCAGATGAAAATGTGCTTGATCGCTTAAGATGATATTTATTGAAAAACCTTCATTTCGTTCAAGCATCCAATTAACAAAACGACGCCGTGACGTTTTAAATGGCTTCAATTGTTGTGTTAGTTGAATTTTGTATGGATGCAAATGAAGATCAACATGCGTCGTAATGTGGTTCTTGAAATGTTTAGTTCCTGTGAACGATGCCTGGTTGATATGCTTAGTTCATTCACTTACAGCTGCCACTGTATCAGGAGTACGAACTGGATGAACATGTTGATACGGTCTACGATCTTCCATTGAAACAGCTTCTAAACGATCAATAATTTTGCCAGTTGCATGCTCAGTAGGACGTCCATGTCGATCAAAACTGTCACGTAATTACGAAATGTTTTGTTTTTTTTTAACGACAATTTTCATAATACACTTGGACAATAACAATATGTTGTTGTGTTGTTAGCGACTCCATGATTATAAATGGCATATTTTTAAATTTTCATATGTCAAAGAATTTTTTAGAACAGATAAATTAAGTACTAAAAATTGTCGGCTGAAAAAAGGACCAACAGATGGCTCACCCTATATAAACGGGAGGTTACCGTCGAGAGACATGAAAAATGCATGAACTTTGAAAATGGGGTTTAACGTATTTTATTTATTTTATTCTTCTATCAATGGAGAGTAAATTCCAATTTTATTTAAAAAAAAAATCAAAATGGCGGCTCCAGCTCCCATTAACCATTTTGATATTGGTATCTTGGTCTCCACAGCTCTGCCAGCTCATCCGAAACAAATAGGGTTGAAAATGATTAAACTAGATAAAATTTGGGGGGGGGGGGGCTTACTGGTTTTTGCTTTCAAAAAAACTTCTGAATAATAAAATGCTGTTTGAAAAAAAAAACTTAATTTTTTGCCCTTTTTTTTTTTGCTTTAACGGGCAAAAAAACTATTTCTAAATCAATTTTGGACAAAAATCGCTTTCTGAATTAAATTTTCTTTCAATTACGCAAAGATTCATGTGAATCGGTTCATTCGTGGAAGCTGAAGAGCGCCCCGTGCACTGAAAAATGTTGTTCCCAGAAAAACTCAAATAAAGTTTAACGTTACAAAAAATCGTTGACGGCTTCTTACTTCAGCTATTCCAGCACCATACAGAGGACCTTCTTTTTATACCCTAGATGAAATCTATAGGGTATACTAAGCTTATAACACCTTGAAATAATGATCGTTGAGCAAAATGGATTGAACACCCACGCATAATATTAAAAGTTATTTTGATTTTTGCATGTCCGTCCGTCTGTCCGTCCGTCTGTGCGCACGATAACTCGAGAACGCGTATACTTAGAGAGCTGAAATTTTGCACACAGACTTAAAAAAAAAGTAAATTTAAGTTCGAAAATGGGACAAATCGGGCCACTCCTTCGTGGTGTTGCCATACAAAAATTTCGTTTCCACTATATATTTGGACACTGCCTGAGAACGCGTCGAAATAGAGAGCTGAAATTTGGTACATGATGTCTTTATAGTAATAAAAAATAAAATTGCAAAAATAGACTAAATCGGGCAACCCCTTCTTGGGGTTGCCATAAAAAAATTCAGGTGTTTTACGGATACTGTGAAACGATCAGTCCTAAACATTTTTATTGTACTAAGAACTTCTTCAGAATACGAAATCCTATAAAATTGGTTATAATCATTTTTTTTCTGTCCGACAAACCGTTCTAGAAATATATGCGAAAACCACTTCAAAAATCAATCTTGCATAAATCGTGACCATACGAAATTTAATACGGCTAGCCTTTTTACTTGTTCCTCTGTAGGTTAACGGTTTCCGAAAATTTATGAGGCTACCTCAGGTAGCGAGCAAAGGTCTCTCCAGCAAGCGCACTCCGCGCACCTCAGCTTCATGTGTTCCAGCCGGCGGATAGTTCCGCTCTCAATAGGCTGTGAATTCTAAAATACTTAAGATATGAAAATATCCTTTTACCCACGTGTTCTTAACGCTTAAAGGATGATGATTATATATAAATAAAAACCTAAAAACGAATTTTTCATCGTCAAGAACGGTAACCTCCCCGTCAATGTTTATTTCAATTAAGCGGGGGAAAGCTTTGGCGATCGAACGTAGCTTGAGCGACGTTCTTGGTGAAAAGTCGGCTTTTATACTTTTCGCGATTGTTCGGAGTTAGTGCAGCGTGGAAAATGACTTCCTATTAAAAAAAATGTGCAGAACAGGCCACTAATGACCATCGTAGAAAGAACCGAAAAAATATATGCGAAATGTAGTAGCTGTGGTATATGTGACCCAAGTGCATGAAAATGGGTTTTCCGATGGCAAAAACGTTCCGAGAAAATTGTCTGAATTGACAAAGAGTACATCCAATAGTATTCGGCGAGACTTTTACTTGATACTTTTATACTTTTACTTTGATATGCTACCTTGCACTTAAATGTTATTAATTCATATCCCACATACTTCAATTCCACAATTCCGTCTTGATTTGATTCTTTCTTCTGATGTTACCAAAGTTAATTTTCAAGTTCAGCTATGCCCATTTAGTAACTTGGATCACGATATTTTAGTTTTTTCTTATGACATCTCGATAAACCCTGAATCACCTCACAGATTTTCTTATCGAGACTATAAAAATATCAACGTCAACGCTTTATCCGAAGAGTGTGTGCTTTTACCTTGGCGCTCTATATTTGACTGTTCATCTATCGATGACCAAACCGCAGCTTTTTCTTCATTGCTCAACTATTTATATCAAAAATATGTGCCGTTAAGAACTAAAACCTTGCAAGTTAATGGATGTCCTTGGTATACACGTGAAGTTCAGTCTATTATAGCAGAACGTGAGTTTCTTTATCGCCGCTATATGCGAACTAAGGCTGACCATGACCGTTCTCTTTACCGAGCAGCTCGCAACATCGCTACAACTGCAATACGTAGAGCCAAACGCCGCTACTTTGGCTCCAAATTTAGTTACCATCTCCCTGCCAAAGCTCTTTGGCATAACTTGCGCCAAGCGGGAGTTTTTGGTATGCATAAAACAAGCTGTGAATTTGACCCGGATGTACACAATGCTTTCTTTACATCTGCTACTAACACACAGAAAGGACTTGTGGATGAAATGCAAGATAATCGTAATCTAATGACTTCAAATTTCACAACAGGTAATGATTTATCTTTTTCCTTCCGCGGAATCGACCGCCGCGAATTAATTGAAGCGATTTTTTCGGTCAATTCTTGTGCTATTGGTCCAGATAATATGTCTCCGCGGTTCGTTAAGTTGCTGCTTCTTTTGATAGATACCTACATCCTCCATATCATAAATACATGTCTTATGACTTCGTCCTTTCCTAGCGGCTGGAAAACCGCTACTGTGTTGCCAATACCCAAAAAATCTTGCCCTCAGCCCCTTCTGATTTCAGACCTATAAGCATCCTATGCTTTTTATCGAAAGTTCTGGAAAAGCTAATGAATGGGCAATTAGTTGAGTATTTGGATTCGAGGGAGCGTCTAAGCAAATGGGAGTCTGGCTTTCGTCGTGACCACACCTGCGAAACAGCAGTACTGCGAGTGTCCACTGACATTAGAGCTGCCCTAGATCAAAACAACTTGGCTGCCTTGGCACTGCTCGATTTTTCGAAGGATTTTGACAGCGTTGATCTTGGTATCTTACTACGGAAACTCAATTGCTGCTTTGGTTTTAGTTCTTCTGCCGTCGCTCTTATCCGGGACTTTTTGGTCGATCGTAAGCAGGTGGTGAAAGTGGATCTTAATACTTCCTGTTCCCTCCCTCTTCTGTCTGGCGTTCCACAGGGCTCAATACTGGGCCCTTTGTTATTTAGTTTATTTATAAATGATCTCCCTGAAACCGTTCGGGACGTCAGCGTGCACATGTATGCTGACGATGTGCAGGTCTACCTAAGCAGACCTGTTGGTTTGTTTGAGGACTGTATTGCTCGCATTAATGACGATTTAGAGAGAATCAATATTTGGTCGAAGGCTAATGGCCTAAAGCTAAACCCTGACAAATCCCAATGCATTGTCTTCCATAATGGCACTTTTGACCCTCATGATTCACCTCCTGTGGTCTTGGATGGTACAATTTTAAATGTGGCACCCAAAGTTAAAAATCTAGGCATTATTTTGAATCAACATTTGAAATGCTGCGACAATACAAAGTTAATTATCGGTAAGGTTTATGCTGTACTTTGTAGGCTCTGGCTCTCTGCTGACTCATTATCTTTCGAAATCCGCTCAAAACTGATTAAAAGTTTAATTCTACCTTACTTCACTTTCGGCAGTTTGATTTACCCTAGACTCGATAGCGTTTGTCTTCGAAAGACGGAAGTTGCCTTTAATGATTGTGTCCGCTTCATTTACGGACTTCGTAGGTTTGACCATGTTTCATCGTACCGTACTAAATTGCTGGGTTTCTCAATGCTAGATTATCTAAAGCAAAGAGGACTGATTCACTTTTATAACCTATTACGCAAAAACAAACCGTATTATCTGCGTGAATTTTTCCAGCACACACCTTCGGAACGTAATCACAATGTTGTAATACCCCGTTTTCATAAATCAGTAATGGAGGGCCTCTTATCCTGTCCAGATAGCCCGTCTCTGGAATAGTCTTCCCCCTAGTTATTAGAATGCGCGATCTGTCGGTGCTTTTAAATATCTTATGAGGGTCCACGCTTTCAATTAATTTTGCCCATTTTCATTTTCATGTTGTTATCCAGTCTCACAGCGTAGCTCACACTTTCGTAATTTTTATAATTTTTATCTTTCTTATAATTCTTAATTTTCAATACTGTTTAATATTTTGTGTCATTTCATGTATATCAGCTATAATTTTCTTTCATTTAATTTGTAATTTTTCTGCCTCTGTTTTTTTTTAGTAGTATACTTTTTCAGTTAATTCAGTCAATTCTAATTTTTGCTTTGTTTTCGTAGGTTTTTTTTCAATTCAATTTTAAGATATACTCGTAGTTCCATAATTTTTTGTACTAAAAAGATTGTAAAATCTTGTGTACGTTTTGCCAGTCCAATAAATAATAATAATAATAATAATAAAGGGGGGGGGGGGGGCTGGTTCCAACCCCCCCCCCCCCCCCCCCCCCCCAATCCTATAAGTATGCTGAGAAAACATTTCTTTTACGAATCGTAGCTGGTATAATGAGCTGAGGCGAAGATAGAAATCTGTCTTACGATATAACCCAACCCTAGCGAGCTAGAGCCGATCTAATGTACGAAAAAATCTAGTACCTCAGTTCGAATAAAAAAGAGGGAAATACTAAAAAAGAGAGTTTATGGGGATTGCTATTTAAGCCTCCGAGCTTAGGAGTGTGGGTACTCAAATTTCTTCTCAGGACCCCAGAAATTCGATTCTCTACTAGTTTAATGTATTAGATCAAACTTTGACACCCCCCCCCCCCCCATCCAAGGCTTCCAACGCTTAATTGAAATCAACATTGTTAAAAAACATATATTCAGACTATCATAATGTATCGTTTAAGACATCTTTCATGTCTGAAGGTGTCGGGCCTTTCATCTTATCTCCATTTTTCCAATAAAGCAATGCAATCTGGAGGAAATTGCATTTTTTAATCCGGATAGGTTGGATTCGGATCCAGATTATACCATACCCGGATTTGAGGAATTGGATCCTAATTATTCCAGTTAATCCGAAGAGCAATGATGACATTTCCTTAAATGGATACAAATTGGTGGGTTTACCCTACCTAAATGTAATCTACAAATATAAAATCCAAACTTACTTCCACATGTCTCCAGTTCTTCGAGCTTTAATTCACATGTATTTTACATATCCTTTTCCATTAACCTTGGCTTCTTTTATCCCGATCTGTTTATACTGATGGCTATTTTTGACACGCTTTTATCTTTTTTTTTTAACCAAAAGTACAAGAAGTAGATACTTGATAAAATCACAAAAAAAAAATGTTGTACGGTAACCATTTTCATAGGAGTTTAATCGCAAAAGTAGGTAACTGCTACCCGACTGACAAACACAATTTGTAAAAAAAATTCAAGTTGACCACTTTTAAAAATAATCGATATAGTCGTGTTTAAAATTGTATTAAATTACATAAATATATGAACGTTAGTTTAGTCAGGACTCCCTTATTGTATAAGATTATCTTAATGCAAGGAGAGGATAAAAATTGGAATAAAAATTACAAATACAATTCTCCTGCAAAAAGAAAATACAATTTTCACATACATTCAAGCGTACGCTATCAACAAGACAAGTTTCTTCTATATGTTACTATGACCTTTAAAAAGTTCAAATTAATTTATAAAAATGAAACTTTTTTTATTTGATATAAACCTGTCCATCATCAGACTTCTTGGGAGTAAAAAAATAAATGAAAAAATAAAATAAAAAAAAAACAAAAAAAATTGATGTACCTAACTTAGGCAGATGCTTGAAATAATCAAAGCAAAAATCAAACCATTCAACGAATGTTAAATTAAATCTGCCCATCAAAATATTCTACGAAAATCATCGAACCGAATTAATCAATTGAGTAAAAATGAAGTTTGGTTTTCTTTTCTTTTTCTTTTTTTTTCAATCGTTTTCAATTGATGAATCATAAAGCAATCACCAAACAAAGTTCATATTTCTCTGAACTTTTAGATGTTTAAAAATAGAAAATAAAAATAAATAAATAAAACTTCTACTGCAATATAGAGATACTTGAGAGATATTAAGAGTGAAAGAGAGAGAGAGAGAGTTATTAAAAACTCTCCAATGAAAAGTAACTTGAACTAGACTCGGTCTTTTCAATTATTGTTAAAAACTCTTGATAAATTGGGGGGCGATAGACGACGTCTTCTATATAAATATTTTATGAGCAATTCGTTTCTATATAACTCAAAAACGAGAAAATAAAAGCTACAATTGCAAGTAAACAGACGCCTTTACAACAAGGTAAAAATAAAGCGCTCACTCAAAACAGGCAGCTATAGTTCTATTGACTCTGTTGAGCAATCCACCACTCCACAGTTAACCAGACTGCTCACTTAAATAAATCTAATTTCACGGAGCTCAGAACCAAATTGACAACTTTACGTCAATAAATATTTGCGATGAAAAAATCTTTCGGTTCGCCCCCTGGTCCTTTCATCAATAACCTACCAACTATTGCCATCATCGGTAACTGACTGAGTAACTCTTATTGCATGCTTTCAAAGGACAGAGTTGTTTAAATGTAGTCCTAGCTCTGATAATCCTGTGTAGTCGTCCTGTGTGTGTTTTTTTTTTTTTGCCAGGAATAGCTACAGCAACATACCATTGGACACCACAATATAAACTAATGGAAGTCCTATAGAAGGTACAACGGACAATATCACATACACAAACAGTGTGCCAATCAGATAAATCGACTTATTCGGGCTTTTACAGCAGATTGACTTGGTTGACATTTCTAACTTTTCGGGGTCATGAGGCATCGTAACTGGGTCGTTGAATACAAACAACTAACAAATCAAACAGCATCCAATGTGCCTTAGTCACCATATATATATATAGTGAGTCAACTGATAATCAATCAGGCACACCCGTGTGGACGAGGGATAAACGCATTCAGACAGTATCGGAAATTTCCAGCTATCTCCATCCGTGAAGCTTTTCATTACGTTCTTGTTTCTGTCAGGATGTGTTCATCTGGAAAGTAGAAAATTATACAACCAACAATCGAACGGGAATCGAAGTCAAAATGAGAAAAATGGAAATCAGATAAAAACATTTTGGGTAGGATATAAAGGGAAAACAGGAAATGAAATGAAAAAAAAAAACAGAAATAAAAAGGATACGAAGAAAGAAAATCACAGAGTTTCTCGTACTCCCTGTATTTTTTTTTTACTTTTTTGTTATCTATTCATCGCATCGCATTCATGACACTATGGACCAGAAAATTTCCTGGGAGCACTTTAGAAAATTTCCTGGGGATTATAACTCCTCCTAAATCAATCGAACGAAGGTCATTGAAAATTTGTTAATGGGATAATTTAATTTTATTGCTCTTTGACGACATTGTCTGAAACTTTAATTGGAATTTTAACGATATTGCTTTGCTTGCGCCTATATACTTTTGCCTCATAGAATCTATTATCTTTTCATTGAAACTCTGACTTGATTCGGGGCTCGTATTTCTAAGTCTCTGATGGTGATTTACATACATATACATATTTATAAGTGACAGGAATTCATGCTGTCGGTGATTTTATGAAATATTTCTCTGTCTCTGCATCAATCATGGGCATCACCATCATAAAATGTTTTTGCGATTCGCTTTTCTTAGCAATAATAATTTATCATTATGATGAAGACAGAAATTAACGACATTAAAATCTTGTCATAGATTAAAACACTCTTCATGCCATAAAAATGATTGATTTTCTATTTTTATTTTTATTTTATTACTTATTTTTTTTTTTTATGTTATTTAGTATCAGACAACGATTAAAAGGAACAGGGTTTATGTTTGTTCATTAGAAGAAAAACCTTTTAAGTTGGCACTTGTTTTAATGTAATGGATGGAAGGTTGTTAATAGAGTCCTTAGGATTTAGATGAATGACAGGGGGCCCCCCCCCTGTCATTCATCTAAATCCTAAGGAATCAATTGACAAAATATACGAGGTACGTTCGAGGAACCATTTTCTCTATTTGGATTATCATTTGGAGGACTTTTTATACAACCGTTATCATTTTGAGTTTTTTTTCTTATTGACTGGAAAATTTGTTGAAATGTACGGTAAAGCCAAACTATCCTTAAAACATTTATTTAAATCATTCCGGATAAACTTGATTAATGATTGTGAAAAAGCAAAAGAAGTTTCGAGCCGATTTAGCTGGAATCTTTACACTTTAGTGGCCGGGTGAAGACGAGATCTTTCCCGCTCTCCTAAAAAAGGATTGGATGAACTTCTATTAATCCTAATACTTTCAGAGCTAGCTTTGCATAGGAATATATCCCCAAATCATGGAGGAAGATAAAGGTTATATATATACAGGGTGTCCCGTAAGTCGACATCAAGCCGGAATCGGGTGATATACCAAATCATAATAGTTGCCAGAAAAATATAAAAAAAATGTGTTATGTATTTTTCAAATTATAAACATTTCTTGTATTTCGAGACAATGTACACCCTGTGATGGTTTTTTAGATCCTGTTGCTACAGATCTTTACTGAATTAAATACATAAAAGATGGACTTAAGCAATGCCTTCCAATAGGATAATAAAGACGCAGCTGGTTTGGTGAGACATTGGAGGCTCACACCACCAGAGGCTACCCCCAAGAGGGAGTCGGTACTGTCTCCACTGCTGTGGACCGTGGCAGTTGACGACCTATTAGTTCAACTAAGCAACCAAGGTATTGAATCGCAAGGTTTTGCTGAAGTCATCATTATCGAAGGCAAATACAAGCGCGTGTTTTTTTTGAAAGCTTCAAGAAGCTCTTAGTTTTATTCAAGACTCGCGTACTGTACAAAAGTTAAGGTAAGGAGATCCCTATGTCCAAAGATGCTAAATATCTTGGAATAACTGTCGATGACAAGCTCAATAGGAGCAAACATATAGTTAAGACAGTCCAGAAACGTGGAAATGTAGAAAACTGGCTGGCTCATCATGGGGACTCGAGCAAAATATACGTATTTGGCTATACAAGGCAGTAGAACATACCCATGATCACCTATGCTGCAGCAGCGTGGTGGAAGAAATATACACAAAAGACAGCCACCAGGTAGCTAAACAAGATCCAAAAAATGGCCTGTCTAAGTATAACTGGTGCCATGCGCGCAAAATTTACCAGACTTCTAGAAATACTATTGAACCTAGTGGCAGTCAGCAATGCACTAGGCACTATAACCGAACGAATAGAGGCAAATCCAATATTGCATATGATATCAGATAAAATGGTCGTTAAACACAATCTCTGTCTGCCTCTCAAAATAAAGGTACCAAACAGGGAAGAAATAGATATAAGTCTAGAAAATGAAGCCCTAGTCTGGCACACTGACAGTTCTAAAACCGAGAAAGGACCAGGAGTAGGAATATATGGTGTAAAGCCAAGAGCCAATTTTTATGAAAGCGTAGGAAAATACGCCTCAATATTCCAGACAGAAGAATATGCCATTACTAGATGTGCATACAAAAACCTCAACTTATACAGATAGCCAAGCGACACTGACAGCCATCTCATTACCTTAGGTCAAAACGAAGTTAAGGCGGGAATACATCCAAGCATTAACACACCTTGGCACGAAAAACCATCAAACACCTCAATCAGTGCCAGGACACTTAGGAATTGATGTGAATGATAAGGCAGGCTTAGTGACCAAAAATTGAAGCATCCATACCCCTCATAGGACCGGAACAATTTCACGGTGTTTCTTATAATACCGCGCGAAGTTCACCTTCCAAAACTGGATCCAAACTCAACTAGATCAACGATGGACTTCAAGGATTGGCTCCTGACAAGCCAAAAGATTTATTAAAGGATCTTCGCCAAGGAAGAACTAGGAACTTTTAATGCTGTGTAAGAATCAACTCAGAATCATCACAGGTGTCCTAACCGGGACACTGCAAACTAAACAAACACGTGAATCGGATAGGCATATCACCCACCAACGATGGCGGTCACGGCGAAACACCAAGAACTCGAGACCAAAAAAGCTCTTCATCTGCAATCTTTCTACACAGCCAAATCTCGATCAAGCAGACCACATCGAAACAGGAATTCGTCGAACTTGTATAGAGGCGAGTCGTCTTGGAGCGAACACCAGTTACATTGGCTAGTGGGTCTACATCAACCTTTTGGAAGTTACAGGGTGATAAAGGAAAAAAACATATATTGTTTTTTCACAAAATATCCTATATCTTGAAAAGTATGGTCACAGTTAAGAGCAAAACTTAATGGCCTTTCCAACGACTGCTCCGTGTCCCACTCCTCTCAGGAGTTATGGGAGTCTAAATTAACAATTTCGAATTTTCTTACCTTCTTTTGTACTTTGACTTTTTTTTCTTTGATATTTTTTTTTTTGTGCAAAGAGGTCATTAACATAACTTTGTTTTAAAAAAACTCTGTAAACTCCCTTTTCGTATTTGACCTATGTATTAAACTCTCTATGTCCTAACTGTAGCCGTTAAACACCTATTTAGATCATACCGAAATTAGACAATATTTTTTTTTAACTTACGATTTTCAGTCACTACTTGAACAAATTAATTATCTTTAAAAATAGTTTTTAAAAATTGTTTTGAGAGTAGTTTTGAGAATAGTGTAAGAGCTAATAACTTTTTAACGGCTACAGTTAGTATATAGAGCAACGGTGGGCAAAAGTTGCTCTCAGAGATGAATGCGGCTCTTCATTAATCTAACTGCGGCTCCCATTCCCATGGCAAATTGAAATCCGTTTTTGTTTTTATTATTTCAAATTTTTTTCACTTATCTTTCCTTAATCCTGTTTTAAAATTATTTTGTTGTGTACGCGCTTGAACAAGAGAGAGAAGCATACTTTTTGTTTTTAATTTGAATTTCCTTAGTTCCTTCTTAGTTTTTTGTTTTTTTGTTCTCTAGTTGTGGGTGAAACCATATTTCAGTAAATGTCCTTTTTTTTCAAAAATCTGATAGATTTTTTTATCAAGCAGTTTAAGATTGTTTCCGATATGTAATTTTTTTGCGGTGTATATTTATTAATTTTTTTGTTTCAATTTCATACTTTGGATATAAATGTATTAACGGAACCTCAGAAAACATCAAAAACGAAAATACGAACAAGAAAAAAAAAAAAAATACGAACAAGAAAAAAAAGAGGGCAAAAAATTAGCTTTTATTGACAACGATGGAAAGTCGTTGTGTCTTATTTGTAAAGTTGCAATTGCATACTACACATGACACTAGGATTGAGCAAGTCATCCCCAATTTTATACACAATATCCACTCAATTCAAAATTGCGAACAAATAAACTTAAGTCATTGCAACCAGGACTTCGTAAGCATTAAGGACTTTTGTCTTATTTTAGTCGCGAAGATGACATAGCCAACGAAGCTAATTTTTTTGAAGGAAAATTTATGATAAGAAACTTAAAAGAAGTGCTTAAAGTTTGTTTGGACCCCGATAGTACAAAACTGCATAAAATAATCGCTCAGGTTCCTAACTATTTCACTTCGTACAACTGAAGTTAGTAAAAGTTTTGAAAATAGGTTGTTGATGTGTGATTTGAAAAATTGTACAGCATTCAGTTTTTAGCTCTCGACGAGGTTCCACAATTATCGTTTTTGCCCGCTATGTATCTACAGACGTAAATGTGAAGGAAGAAATGTTAGACTTAGTAGCTCTTATTGATACAACTAGCAGTGTCGATGTCAGAAATATACACTTGACGAAATAAGTTACAGCTTTGAATTGCCTCGTAATAAATTCGTAAGTGCTGCGACTGATGAAGTGGGTATAATGGTGGGGAGGGTCCCATTGCTCTTTTAAGCAACAATCCTGAAGTTCCACATTTTTTTACCTCTTCACTGCATAATTCACCGCGAGCAACTCATAGCTAAGTTTACTTAAAATGCAAAAATGTGTGGAGGATTGTTTTGCAGATTGTGAATTTAATTAGAACAAATGCCAAAACTCATCGTCAATCTTTAAATTATGATCTCACCTTATGGTCAACTTACAATGTTTGCCCTTTGTATTTTGTGAAACTTCTCTATTCTACCATAACATTTGCACAAAAAAAAGCCAAAAAACTACCCAGAATTAGGAAATAGAACTTGACTTAATGTTCCTTACAGACATTATGGAACATTGCAACGGATTTGTCAAAAACTGTTTTTAGTTTTGAAGCTGAACTTCGGCGATTTGTGTATGATTTTAAGTCCAAACTAGATAATCTCACTTATCGACGAAGAAAAAAAGAAAAGTTAAACAACATAAGAAAAAATTTAAAGAATTGCAAGCAGATATCAAACTTAGGTTTGAAGATTAATTTCCAATTTCTGAAATTTTTTTGAAAAGCGGTTGGGGAATTGGAGTTATTAGAGATGAAATAGGATAAGTCAGGCATTACACATGTAGCACAAATCTACGTCTATAATTGAATTTTGGATGCTCATGTGTAAACACTTTGGATCAAAAACCACGGTTCAAAGGGAAATTAAATGAAGGTACCGTCAGCCCGTGACTGTCGTAGTGAACGCAAAAGTACGTCGAAAATGCGCTAGAAGAAAATTAATAAAACAAGATTATTTGCCTTTTTTTTAGAGAAATTTCAGAAGAGACAGTCAGGGAGTGAAATCCAAACAGGCATGTCGAAAATGTCCTTGCGCGGAACGTTATGTTTGGGTGCAGTCACGGGTTGGACGAATTTTAATCTTTTACATGCCAAAATCATAATATCCACACTTAAAAAAAGCTGCTTGCTGTATAATTTCAATTTTTGAACTTGGTGCGGCACTTCATAATATATGGAAAACTCGCATGCGGCTCTCATTGACCTCATGCGTGCCCACCCCTGACATAGAATGTAATACATAGGTCAAATTAAAGAGGAAAGTTTACAGTTAACAGTTTTATAAACAAAAGTTATGTTAACAACCGTTTTGCATAAAAAAAAAAAAAAAAAAAAAAAATAGAGGTCAAAGTAAGAAAATCCGATTTCTTTTATTTTAGAGCCCCATAACTCCTGGCTGGTTGAGCAGTCGTTGGAAAGGCCATGTAGTTCTGCATACAATGCGTCCTTAACTGTGACCATACGTCATATAATTTTTAAGATACAAGGTGTTTTATGAAAAACTAGCTTTTTTGGGGTTCCGTACCTAAAGGGTAAAAACGGGAACCTTATTACTAAGCCTCCGAGTCCGTCACCGGGGCTGTATCTCATGAACCGTAATAGGTAGACAGTTGAAATTTTTACAGAGTGTGTATTTCTATTGCCGCTATAACAACAAATAATAAAAATTAAATTAAATTAAAAATTAAAGGTGGCCCCATACAAGAAACGTGTTTTTTGGCGTATATAGTGTTAAATTTTGTACGATGGTACGGAAGCCTTCGTGGACGAGTCCGACTTGCACTTGGCCGGTTTTGTTTTCTTAATCACCCCGAACGGTTGATGTAGACCTGCCCCACCATACCATATCTTTTGTTTGGCTAGGTGAGTACTATCACCTCCTGCTCTATTTACCACATAGACGGAAACACCCTGTATAGTTTTTTCTCTAGTTCTTAACACAAGGATTTCGTTATATCAATAAAAGTTAGCTCTTCCTCATTGTTATAAGATTACCAACATTAAGATATTTTAAATAACATTATTTCTGAGCTTTGACAACTCTGGTTCTATCGCATAGCCTCTAAGTGAGTTGTAATTTCTCTGAATATGAATAATTTCGCTGTATTCTTTAATACATACCACTAGAGTGCATGTCGATTCTATGATTACAGTCCTCTTGATAACATAAAATCTACAAAAAAAAAAATGACGGAGTTTATTGTTGCTCTTCTAGAATTTTCACATTACTTGAAAGCCGGTGAAGTTTTCTGTTCGACGATGGTAGATTTTTCTTCACTCAAGGACCCGTTGATATTCTCCACTCAGAAATAATTTTTTCACTTGCCGCTCCCTTCGGATAAGTTATGAAAATATCTCTGAAAGGATGGAGTTTTCAAAACGTGTCTGTTCGTGCTATTTCTGTTGCTTTTGTAGTTTGTATAGTATGGGGTTATAACCACATACATGTGATGGGGGGGTTTGTGGAGTTACAGGCATCCTTTTTCTAATCGCTATTATTCTCTCTTCTTCCTTCACATCTTGGTACACTTACCTAAATATTGCATATATATTTCTATTGGAACGTGAACTTTCAAAAAAAGAATGTTCAGATTACCCTCATTGACCTTTTTATTGACCAAACCGTCTCCATTAGATTCTCTGGAGATTCTGCAAAAAAAAAAAAAAGAAGAAAATCATAATCCTTAGTAAATTTACCCATACAATCTCAGAGTTTATTTATAATATTCAGTTGCTCACGTGCTTCTAATACCATTCGAAATGGTTTTACTATTTACGGCATCAATTCCTCTCTCTTCCAGGAAATAGCTCCCTTTTTCAACTTGAATTACAAGGGTATCTATATATATATATATATGTGTTTGTACCTGTAAGCCTTCACATCATGCAGTTACAGAAGGTGAAGGCTTTTACCTTTATGAGGATTTCATTCATTCATTCATATGGTTTGTAGGTACTAAAGTCAACACGAGTACTCATAGCAATTAGAAATCCCTGTGGAACAGCTAAGAGAGCATTTACTGTGGAATATGGGAAAAGTTTTTTTTTCGAGTAATATTTTCACAGAGTTTGCTGTTGAACTAAAACTTTAGAAATTTTATTTTAAAAGTTTGCAATTTAAAAGCGTAATGAATTTAGCGTAGAAATATAAGTTCTTAATGTAAAAGTTTTCCTATATAAGCAGTGAGGCTTACAACATGTATTGAATGAAATGTAACCTGAAAAATGAAGTACCACAGGGCACCGTACTCTTACCTATACTGTCTGATGTGTGATTATCCTTTTATGTTTTTTATTTATTTTTTTTTATAAAGAATCCAATAAATTTCCAACTTAATACCATTTGACATCTTACAAAGGTGAAAAACTGGAGGAAGATAATATTCGGATAAAATCTTGACAATAGCTCGACAAAAATGCGATTTTCACAAGCAGTCAATTAATTTACCACCGATCATGGCTTATCTTTGCAACAAATCTAGAAAGTGACTTGCTGCTGTGTATATATGAAAATAAACCAAAACCGAAAAATACGTTGTGGAAAAGATAAACCTGGAAGAGACTTGCTTCACTGATACGGCTGGAGATTTACTTAAATGAGCATAGGGAAATCTACACAAACAGGAAGGCAACTCTGCGCTCAGGTAATCAAGCAAAAATTCGCTTTTGATGAATTGCCTGAGTCATGTAATGTGGCAAATTCCCATATGGTTGAGTGGTTGCAAGATGTGCGAAATGTTAGCCAGAGTAAATGGGTTTATTATTATGACACACGATGGGGCAGTGCTGTTTATTATTCTGGCAACTTTAAATGGATGAAATTTTTCCAAAGATTAATGGCTTTTATGTACTGTCAGACCATGGCTTTATTTAATAAAATTCAGTGACACTCCTTCCGGAGAAGTCGTTTACATACAAATGTTCTGGGTATTTTTCTAATTTGTATATGGCATGTGACCACATTTTGTATTGTGTGTTACCTTTTAAGACGCCGCTATTTCTGTTCGGAAAATTTTCGCGGAGATGTAATGACAATGTTAAAAGATGTGTCTCCACCTTTTATCAGAAAAATAATCATATGCATTTGAAAGGATAGTAGATATTCAAATATGGTAGCCGCCTAGGTTTTGTTTTCGGAATGTAGATATGTACGGACGTAGGCAAGTGGTATTTATCAATTTTTGTATTCTGAAAGCACTAAATTTACGTGAGTTCAATAATTAATGATTAGATTGGAATAGAGCTGATTTAATCTGCAGTGAGAAATTTTAATTCAATTTCAATTTAGATTTCATAAAAAAATAAAATAAAGATGATTTTCGATGTGGCTATAGGTCAAGAATTGTACCTGTCCACAGATATTCACATCCAATATTGCTTGAATACTGATTCAAAATCTTTTGTTCTTCCACTTTCTTTGTACCTAAAAGTATCACAGGATTCATTTCTTTATCCTATTTTGTTGTTTTTTTTTTTTATTATCTCATAATTTATTTGCAAATTTCGGTAATAAATTTTTATTATATTTTCCTTATTCGTCTGTACAACAAAATGATGAGTGATCTCAGTAAAAATCTGGGTCCACTTTTTTCTAATTGCAGTGTTACAATAAGATGATTAGGTCGGCCATCAGATCTAACTGTTTGTCGACAATTGTGACTTTTTGGAAAGGGGAATGCCCACTTTTCATACAACTTTAGGCCCAACGTCTATTGATATCTTAAACGATGCATTATGATACTCTGAAGTTATTTTATTAACAATGTCTGTCTCAATTTAGCGGGGGAAAGCTTTGGCGATCTGATGTAGCTTGAGCAATTTTCTTGGGTGAAAAAGTGAACTTTTCTATTTCTCGCGGTTGACTTCCTATGAGAAAAATGTAGTAGCTGGGGTGTATGTGATCCAAATGCATGAAAATGGGTTTTCCGACGGCAAAAACGTCACGAGAAAGTTTTCTGAATCAGGCAAAAAGTACACAACCCGATAGTACTCGGCGAGATCTTTAATTTGATATGCATGCTGTATTTTAACCCCCCCCCCCCCCCCCCCCCCCCCACCCTTCTTGTTATTTTATAGTAATAAATTAGTGTGGTGTTCTAAAAGTACTTTCGTTTCATCACTTAACGTTCAGAGATCTGAATACCCTTTGCTACCTATAAGTATCTATTTGCTTTACTCCTATCCTAATCAGTCTCTCTCCGGCACTCTCCACTAAGGAATTCAGATTTCTTGTCTTTCACCACCAAAATAAACACTGTTAAACGGGCAGATGGGGTTTATCCAATAATTCTTTAATTTTGTTCAACTGAGAATTATGCGTGGAATCTTATAAATTATAGCAGTGAACAGTGGGTCCTGGTAGCCATCTATACTCTAGCTTCCCGCTTAAACTCCAATTACTATGAATACGAAATCCAGAAATACAAAACCCAGAAAAATCAAACAGATTCAATAAATATCAGAAATGATACATGAAATCCAGAATTATTGACAAATCCAGAAGTGACATAACTCATAATTGAGCTGTGTTCAACTTTTGGCTAGAGCCGGCTATAGGTGGCTATATCTAGAATGAGGTCGTTGAGTTGTTGGCTATAGCCAATTTTGAGCTAAAAATAATAGCTATAAATGACGATAAATCATATCTGTATATGTTAGCTCAATTGTCAGAATTTATTGTTCAACTCTTGGCTGTAGCCGGCTATAGCCAAATTGGTTAGTGCTCTGGAGGTGAAGCTAAAGTAGCGTGACGTTTGTTTGTTTAGTTTTTAATGTCAAGTAAACAAAAAAGTGTCTGAATTTTATTACTGTGTGGGTAGCAAAGGTGAAATTTAATAAGCTCAAAGCGAAATATATTTAAAACAAAAGACAATAAAAGTCCAGGCTGCAGTAGTGCATCGTGGTTTGATTTTGAATATTTCTTATGCAGTTCGATTCCTTAATTCAATTCATTCTTTTGTTATTATTGCTATTGCAACTAACTTATTTTTATTACTCGACATAATTCTAACAATGAAATTGAAACAATTTATGGAATGACGCAAGTTTGACATTTACTCACACAAATAAAAGCGCTAGCTATAGCCAGCTTCAGCCGGCTCTAGCCAAAAGTTGAGCACAGCCTTGATATTTAAAAAAAATTTTGTTTTTCGTTTTTGACATTTCTCAGGACTATATCAAGAAATATTTTTACCGTGCTAAACAACGTCCTGGACCGTAACCGCCGGAATATACAAGCCATAAACAAAGTCGCAAAAAGACAGCAGCGGACCGGTCAGCAGGCGACATCCACAGTCTTCTTGCCTTGTCTTACTGCAGGAGTTTTTCATATAAAAGTTGCTTGTATTTTGTTCAAACGCTGTATTTTCCATAAATTTGTTCTACATGCAATTTTTTTTTTAAACTATTAGAAAGGAAACATGTTTGGCTGCAATTTGTTTTAACTTCATTTTGCTGTGGGAGCGACAGTTTTGGGATTTAGGACCTGTTTAAGATGAAATTTTAGTTTTTCCTCTATGACGAGTATACAAAAAGCAGTGAGAGTGAGCTCTTACTGCATGCTGTATCCAAGCAAACATTGCGATTCGAAATCGAAACGAAAGCGATTCGTTTTAACGGAGTTTTTACTTCGATCTCGATGTCATTCTAGATTCGATTTCGATCCGACCACGACTAAAAGCAACATTCTATATCGAATCGTAATAACGATTCGATAACGATTCGTAATTACAATTCGATAACGATTCGTTATAACGATTCGATAACGATTCGATACCGATTCGTAATAACAATTTGATAACGATTTGTAATAACGATTCGAGACTGATTCGTAGTCTCAAGTCTCGACGGATATTCGTAGAGTTCTTAGAACATTTCAGTAAACTCACAATTAAATGAAATCCTGTTGGTCAAATAAGGAATAGGGCTTCTTTTCAAATCTGATAAATTTAGTACTTTTCTGTGGGGAATTCAGCAACGGTGAACAACAGCTACAACTCGCTAAACGAAGAATTCTCGAAGAAATCTCGAATTTCGGAATTCGGGAATATTTCCGACAGATACACGTCACTAAACGAAGAATTCTCGAAGAAATCTCGAATCTTGGAATTCGAGAATATTTCGCTGAAAACGAAACTCGCTAAAATATTTGCTGGGATCAGGCACGTTAAGGTATTTTAATGTGTCGGTGCCTTCGGCGATTTCATGGCTTATATTATATTCCGGGGGTTACGCCTGGACTGATAAATTTAAACTAAATGTTCTGAGCCTTACCTACTGGTAGTGCCACCACGTCTAATCAAGAACAATAAGCCAAATTTAGCAATGTTGATCTTAGTACTTAAGGCTGAATTACAATGGACGCAACGCAACACAACTGAACGGTGTGAAATGTCATATTTACTCAGTAAAACGGACGTCAAGGTTGGCTGCTTACAATGGACGCATGATTAACTGAAAGTGACAGTGACGTTTAACCCAAAATTTATAAACAAATATGAATAAAATCAAAAAACTTTGTTCATTCCATTTCCTCTCTGCTTATTACACACTTACCGCAGCACAGTTTTACTTGACGGAACGAAATAAACAATCCCAAAGCTAATTTGAGGTTACGTTTATCCGTTCAGTTGCGTTAATTTCAGATTTTATTAAACTTGCTGCGTACGACTGCGTTTTTGTCCGTCCACTGTGCACAACTCCATTTGAAAAGCATACAAAGAAAACCGGTTTGACATTTCTCTCTGTTCAGTTGCGTTCCGTTCCGTCCATTCAAATTCAGCCTTAGTCTTGCTAAAATTCAGAATAAATTTTCGCCAATAGCTCTTAGCGCGCTAAATTTGATATGAAAATTTAATTTAGCGCGGACCTCAGTACGTACTAGGCTCAAAGCTAGAAAAATATGGAAATATGTGAAATCGAGGCTTCTTCATCAGTGTACAAAAAAAAAGTGAAAGGTTCTGTTGAGAATTGGAGAAAACTCTTGTGATCCAGTAGTCTTGAGAAGTACAAACCAGAGTATAAAGGTTCCAATTTCAATCTCACTCTAACTGATCAAATCATTTTCCGATTCTTATAATATGAGATCTAAACCTAGATAAAGGAGACCGCACACGACATTGTTAATACAGCAGCGTATGCAGCGTTATAAATTAATGATTTTAGAAAAAAAAAACCTAAAAGACAGGCATTTCACGATGGCCTAGCTGTGGAATCGAGGCTTCTCTATCAATGAAGAACTGAGACACCAGCAAGAGGTGTCTTGATGAATTTTCCGCTAAAATATTTCTTCAAATTAAAATTGAAAAAATAACAGGAGAATTAGCAAAGATGTTGCTGATGGCCCAGTGGGTAGGACAGGGTAGTACAAATCAGAGTATAAGGGTTGGAATCTCGTTGTCGATAATCAAATATTCTTTTTAATTGGAATCTGGGTCGTTATAATTATTTATTGCACACCTCGAATCCATTGAATCTTTGAACAATGTGCATGACATTCTAAACAGCCTGTATGGGCTTAGTTAGATGCAATTCATAATTTCATTACATCCATGAAAATCAAAAGTTCCAAGCCTGTACACGATCCATAGGTTACCTTCAAGTTATTGGGCTCATAAATCCCAGCCCAATGACCTAACGACGTTAAGATTTGGTCCCAACTCTCCTTTCCTGCTTCATACAGTTTTCATTTCGAAAGTGTGAGGTCAGCCAAGCAATTTATAAATTATTATGCCAAAAATCAACTGTCTGCAACTAAACCAATGCTAAAATTTGATTCGTGTTTTCAACCGCCCGGCAAAATTTCACTGTTCTCGCGTATCGTGGAAATTTATTATAATTAAGCATGTCACGCAAAAACTATAGTGCAGGGTTCAATGTAACCCGGTTTGTCACATACCCAGATTTCTGTTTTCATCAGTTTTAATATTAAATGTCTCATCACGCGTATCCTAGTGGAATTTAATAATGAAACACTACAGCAAAGCAAGCACTTCTGCTGATATCATGCACCTCAAACCATCCGGCCGACCACTCCATAGCTCAAACCGCCAATGGGTAAAAGGTGCATTTGAATGCATTACTTGAGCTGGATCCATATGGCTGGCTGCTGGCACATATGCAAAACTAAAAATAAAAAAAAGCCCATTTAACCTGCTTTTGTAGATATAACATGGAACAACAAAATCTATAGGTAGATAGATACTTAGATAGGTAGGCTATAGGTGTATATAGGCAATTTGCTTGTCTAATCGCTGGCGCATTTATGCACGAATCTCGACCATTACATCTCTTGCCCTCCAGACCAATCAATGGCTAGCTGGGCTGCTTGGCTTCTGCAGTATTCTCTGTCTAAATGGCTAATTGATTTCTGCTGTTTATCGGCAGTTTCAATTCTTCTATCATGGGCCGGTAGAGTTTAACAAGTTTCATGGAAAATTCATAACCGTTATCGATCGATTCATGTAATTTGCTTATTCTCCCAAAATTGGACATAAAATGGCGTATCGAGGCTAATTTGAACGGATGTTTTGCTAGAGAGATCGTAAATTCGATTATTATTATTTTGCCTCAAGATAGATGCGATAATATATGTATATAAGTGGGTTGCCTCTGCCTGCTCTTTGTAGTGTTTGCTATTCGTTAAAGGCAATTACAACGTCAAGTGCGCTTTGCTCCCATTTGTCAATTTCTCAGCTATGGCTGGTGGCTGCACTTGTGAGATTATAGACAACTTCAAGATGAACGTCTGTCTAGAATAATTCTAGATAGAGAGATGAATGGATGACTGATGGATTCAATGTTACTCGACATTGGTATAGACGTCCTTGTTTGGTTAAGGTTTTCTATTTGTTTTGCACCATTGTTTACACATTATTTGTCAATCATATTTTTATGTGTGTGTGTGGTTGTAATTTACATTTTACAAGCATGAATTTACTAAGCTCTTGTAGGATGGAGCCATGAAGATTTTATATTTACACCTGCTGCTTAATGTTGTTATGGGGTGGAAGGTTTTGGTTCAAATTTTGAAATTGAAATCATTAAAAAAATTTCCTCACCTGCAATTTTATTTCTATCAAAAGAAGAATTATGAAATTTATGGAAAGTAGCTGACTCCTCCGAAATACTAATCCAGTTCAATTCAATTCAATTCAATTCAACTGAATTGAATTGTTTTTATATATTATAAAGGCAAGCACAAAGGATGCAAGGATGCACAGCATGGCAAAAAGTAGAAGGGACAGGATTATGGGGCATGAGGAGAGTGGCCGGGGTGCTAATGTATGTCGGCTCTAAGATCTTCGCAGATTGTAACCCCGAGGAAAGTCAAAAGATGGTAGGCTGTTCCACATTCGCACAGTTCAGGATAAAAAAGGATCACGGATATTTACTGTATGGCCAAACGTATTGTGAAAAAAGAAAGGATGTGCACGTCTTGCAGTATCAGTATTACGTGCAGAAATTAATCTATAAGGGATTAGACTAGATATTTCATCAGAACATTTAATCATGCATGTAGCGATACAAAAGCGAAGGGCATTCAAAATTTTTCCGCTGCTCAAGTGAGTCTATATGATAGGTTATTGCCACATCTGCAAATAGCTTGATGGTTCTCTTTTGGACAATATCCAATGAAGCTAAGAATGTTTGACCGGTCCTGACCCAGATATGGGAATTGATTTTATTCTAGCTCTGATACAGAACTGAGGCACTAGATTCGATGGGCTGAAATATTTCCTACACCATTTGCGAAATTCAAAACATTTCGCTGCTTCTGTGGTAACAGAGAAGTTATGATCTATCCAGATTAATTTAGTGGAAGTGTTGATGACAGTATGGCGGCAATCAGTGTTCAATCAAAATAAACGGTAGTGAGAAAATAATGATCTTATTTTAAAGAGATGATACATCTTGGCTTCTAGACGCATTGAATTCGAAGATTGCGACATTCCCACTGGAGTCCCACAAGAATGCCAACGGAGTAAGCGAAATCAAAGGTACTTTCATTAGCAAAACTATGGATAGCATTGAAAATAAGGTAAAATAAATGATTGATAAAAATTAAGAAGAAAGTTGGAGAGATAACAGAGCCCTGGGGCACACCGTCATTTTAAGGGTGAAACTCAAATGTAACACCATCTAATACAATTCGGATTAAACGATCAGATCGAAAATTTTCCATTCATAATAAAAAATCCTCCTTCTTTTAAAGACCAAGTTCTTTAATTTTAGCTATAAAGGCTGGATGCGAGACTTTGTCAAAGTCATTTGAAATATCTAGACCAGAGCAAACATTTTGGACTCACCGAAAATTATGGCGGCTACGGTTCTAATTTCCGTAAGAGAAATCACACTACTTTGATATGGATATCAAGGGAAACGACATTGCTATCCTTTCGGATAGTCAGGCAGCCTTGATGACTCTGAGTTGCCCTCGGATAACATCTTAAGTTATTGGGGTCAGTACCATTTTTGCGGATGGGCCTACTGGGCCTGGGCTCCGGGCCCGGTAATCTATGGTCTCCATAGCCCCTGCGATAGTAGACGAACCGATGACCAATTCTTCAACCAGTAAGGCAACCTATTTCAAGCTGGTCTAGCTGTTAGAGTTTTGATATTGAAAGTAGACCGTAGGATTTATCCGATCCTCTATACATGTCAACAAATTGTCATACAAAGTAGCGTGTTTGCAGCCGCTGAATTTTTACATATCAGACATTTCGTTCATGTTACGCCTAACCCGCACTGGAGAATTTTTGTTATACAACATCTTAGTAACTGTCACCGTGGGCTAGTTTAGTACGCACACAGTGAATAACTGTCACCCAAAAACTCATGTTTTATATTATCATTTGTGTATTTGTCATAACCATAAGGATATAGAAAATTTCCACGCTTTTGGGTTCTTCCAATTTGAAGCGAAACTGTGCTTAAAGGAAAATTTCAATTAATGTTTGATGAACTGCGATCCTATCCTGAAAAATTCTCTGGATATTTTCGTATGAATGCCGAAAGCTTTGATGATTTACTACAAATTTTTAGAACTACTATAACTTATCAAAGTACCAATATGCGATCATCACCTGAACCCGAAGAAAGACTTGCTGTAACTCTAAGGTCTATAAACACTGTCATGGATATTTCTCTACATTTTTATCTTCAAATTGCTATCAGATTATTCCTTCAAATTTTTGTTGTATAGGGTGGTCTTATTGTATTAATACTTCATACTCATACTATCGTTGCAGCAGCAGCCATTTTCTAAAAAAAAAATGCGTATGTTTCTTCCTTGCGTCTCTCAGATTGAATGTAAAGTGGCACGCAAGCGTCGACAAAAATATTACCAGCGTGTGCACATTCATATAAACGTGAACGCGCGGTAATAGTTTCGTCACCCAAAAGTTGCTAGCCGGAGGAACCAAAAAGTCACCTTGCTGCACGTCACTTCTTTCGTTCATTTACATTAGAGCCTATGGAATTGACGATGGTGACACAACCGTTACGTAACAAAAAGCCTCCAGTGCATGATATAGGCCTTATAACATACTTTATCAACAGGAATAATAGTTGATAACCGAAAGTATTTTGACTGTGGTACTGCAGATCGTCCGTAGATAAGCTATGTATCCACAACAAGGTTTCTCTTTAGTAGGATCCTGGTCACATGGGGATCATGGGGAATAAAAGTGCTGAACTTCTGCCAGTTCTGGGTCTGGTTCTACGTTCCTTGGCCCGGAATCGATTATCGGATCTCTCATAAAAGCGGATGTTCGTATAAAAGATCAGCAGAGATGAGCGGACCTGAACACATGCAGGTGCACATAAACTTTTTCTTGATGGACTCAATAGGAATTTCTCTTGGGGTTCGGAAGAAGCAATGTAAAAAAACAACTGTGGTTGGTATCATCATCGGCCCAGCTCGCTTCACGCTCATCCAACAAGGATGGGAGCTGTTGACAACCCTGAGTGTCTGTCATGCCTGGAAGGAGAGCCTGCGACAACCGAACAGTTTTTGTGCGCTTGTCCGGTCTTTGCCGGACAAAAAAAGTAATGTAAGAACAGTAGAAAAAAATACGAACAAAACAATTTTATCAATTTGTGCGCCATCTACTATCTAGTACAGCTACTACAATCACATCTGGCATGAAAAAATGATTTTTAAAAATTAATTTTAATTCGATTTTAATAAAAACAAAAACTAAAGTTAATTTTTTAGTCAAGAATGATTTTTAAAGAATTAAAATGGAATATTAAACGATTCTTAACTTTATTGATTTACTTTCAATATGTTTTCGATTTAATTTTATTAATTTTCGAGAAGTGTATGACGGTTTCAAAAGTATTTAAATTAATAGCCAATCTGATGAAAATGATGTTTGAAAATTAGCAAACTCGTCTGGTTTTTATTCCTGGTCCTTCTATCCATTGAAAACAGTCTCCAAAGATCATATCATCATCGTCATAAAGCATTAAATATTTTCCCTTTTTATAGTAGATCTGAAGTAGGATTATTTTTGATGCATTCCACAGTTTTGTTAGAAAGAGAAATTGAATAAATGAATAAGAAAAATCCTTTTAAAACGTGGCGAAACTCACGAATCGATCACTTTTACATCACGTCGAGATCAATCAAAAACAATAGTTTTTTATAGCAATTTGCTATCAATAAACTTGCTAGAGATAATCTTGTTCCACGAATCGAATCCGGGTTGCAGACAATAGTTGTGTTCTTTTGTGTCCGCAGAACAGGGCAGAACAAAAGATTCACAAAAGAACGCGAACAGTAAAAATAGTTCGCTTCAATTTACAGAACAATTTTTTCTCTCCAGTATATGGAAGTTCTAGAACAAGGTACACAAAAGCTTAGTTGAAAAGTGACAGTTTTGTTTTAATATTGTCGTTGCAATTTTGTGCTTCATGTCCTATGTGTGACAGCTGCTAAAGATACATAAGAAAAACAAACATCTACGTAAGCATTGATATTTTGTAAAATTATATAAGAAAATTAAATTTATTTGCAAATATTAATCGTAAAAACGATAAAGACATTCCCATGATAACATAAATAAAGACGTGGGGTTTTCATACAACTCGGTTGTGGTTGGTCAAAGTCTCATAAAAATTTTATTGACTTTTAACTCGTGCCAACTATAGAAACATATGAGGATGAATCATCATGACTAAAGAATTATGTATATTTTCGGTAGCAGTAAATATAAAAAATATGCATCATTCCATGTCAAATTGTGAATTTATATTGTCCTTTTTTCTAGCCTCTTCACAAAAAATTTAACTAAAAAATGACTCTTGCCCAATGCCACCGTAAATGGGGATTGAATTTAAATGTCCCCGAAATGCGTTAAAATGAATATTGGACGGGAATATACGTGTTATCATCATCATCGTCCATTACTAATTTAAAGTCTTTGCAGAGTATTCTGGGTGAGTCATAATTTCGCTATATGTATGTAGGTACTAAAAGCAATGATGTAAGTGCCTTAACTTATTCTGGTACGACTCATACCGTAAGTTTAATATATGATTTTCTTTCAATGGATCGCGCTGTAAGAAAATTATTCACTCGCGCCATTAGTAAAATGAAGTAAACATTGATTCGGTTATTTCGAAGAAATGAAGGACATAGCACAATTTAAAAATACCCACAATGACACAGTTTATGGCAATAATAATAATAATAATGGTGTCCATGCCTTGAGGGCATAAAGATATTAAATAATTTCCAGTGCTCTCCACAGCCAACGCATATTGTATTTTATACTATAGCAGCGTTATTAGCACTCTCTTAGTGCGCATGCTTGCAATGGAAATGACGCGATTCGTCGATTACTTAAATTTTTGTTTTTTTTTATGGGCACGTTGCTTATTGTTCGCTTGTAATTGCCATTAAGATACGCGAACATGAATGAATTAATTGCGCTGATGGATATAAGTGCGCAAGATCATTGCGATGATAATTCACTTTTATTACTATTATTATTATTTTTTTTGTACTTATTGCTATTATATTCAGTATGTATTTCTCTGGCAAATTATTCATGGTATTCAGATGTAATAAAGATTGTCGACAACACCGTTAGATTAGAAAGAGCTATTTGTTAATATACTTAATTGTGAGATAAGCGAAATTATGTGAAAATCATTTATCATTTTGTTCCTGTTAGTTTTATCAATATGACGATGGTGGTTAAGCTAAGTGGATGATAGCATGTCCGTTAGTTCGTTTAGGATCATTTTCAATAGTAAGACAAACTTTTGAATGCATACGACAGATATTTCCGTATATTTTGGATACCATGAATTGAAATGAAAAAGAAGCACAGAGATATGTCATTCAATTTACTAGAATTAAAATTACTTCAAAAAGGTGATTTTAAACTTTTATTTTTGTTGCAATTAGTTTCTAGGAGATTTTTGTTTTGCCGTATTTATTATATATTGCAGGACTCCGCGATTGTGTGGTGGTATTGATTGATTGATTGATAATTGAGGTTGGGACACCCTAACAGGGGCTCTGGAACGTAGGCATTAAAGGCCCAATGTTCACAGTGTGGTGGTATTGCTATTTGTTCCAGTTTCTCGTGGCTGAAGCACTTTATCATTTCCTCACGCTTATAAGTATTGATTAGTTGTCGTGTGAAAGTAATTAGTAAACACATAAAGTGATTGAGCATGTATTCAAGTAGATAGAAGTAACATCTAATGCCGGAGTGGTTACTAAAAGTATATATAAATAAATAAAAATTTTATGGATACTTAAGACCTAGAAGAAAGCGATAACTAACTAAAGAAATTATAACAAAAAACAGACCCCCAATCCTAACTACGAAATATACTAACGGAGAAAGTTAAACAGTTAAAAAAAATTCAGTAATTCAATCGTCCCAAATACCGGCCTTGAATCTGCTAATTATCATTGCAGGTATTAATATGCCCTACTAGTTTGATAATGGACATTTTTCGATATGTATAACGAGGAAGAAGAAAATAGCAAAAAAGAAATTTCAGTCTCACTTTCTCGTCCGATATCGCAATTTTCGTATCAAAACGGAGAGGCGAGTTATCGCAAAAAAAAAAAACAAATTTACCCCTTTTTTCGACAGGAATCTTTCCAACAGCTTGTAAACTAGCTCACGTTCAGCCTATTCCCACAAAAAAGGAGAAGGTCCCTCAAATTATCGACCAATTGCAATCTCTTCGATCCTCTCAAAGGTTTTTGAATCTATCATTAACTTCAAATTAATAAAATATCTAGAAACCAATCAACGCATCAACGATCGCCAATATGGCTACCGGACTGACTTTGCTGACCTTGCTGACTTTTCTTACGGGACGATGGAACCGTAGTCAGCACAATTTTGGTGAATCCAAAATCGTTGGTTTGAATATTTCAATGGCCTTTGATAGAATCTGGGATCCTGCCCTTTTAGTCAATCTTAAAGCACTTGGTCACGAGGCTCCTCTTCTGTTATGGATTTTCTATCTGGTCACCAATCACGTGTTGTATTTGATGGCGTTATATCTGAACCTTACCCTTGAAATGCCGGTGTACCATACTCTCCTTTACTTTCAATGCCAACTACAGCTTTGCCGATGACAGTACCCTTGATTTCGCTTACTCCTTTGAAACTCTTCCGGACTCTAGAGGGAATGTCGCATGTGCATTCTTGGCATTAACATTTGCAGTAAATTAAGCTGGACCGACGACATCTTCTCTGTTGCCAAAGAAGCATCGAAATGTCTTGGATTTCTGAAAATTTGTAAGAAATATTTCAGCCCGTCAAATATAGCGATCCTCTATAAGTCCTATATCAGACCTAGAATAGTCTACAATTATCATCTGGACTGGGGCAGGCCGTATAGCCTTAAGTTCATTGGATATTGTCCAAAAAAAAGCCTTTAACCTCATTGGCGATTTGGCAGTAACTTGTCACATCCACTCACCCGAGCACCGCCGCAATGTTGGTTGTCTTTCGCTCCTTTATAGCTACACGCATGGCCAATGTTCCGATGAAATATCTAGTCTGATCGCTTGTAGATTAATTCCTGCACGTAATATTCGCGCTGCAAGCTGCGCACCTTCAGAATACTTTCGGTTGTACAGTAAACCTCCATGATGCTTTCTTATCCCAAACTGTGCGAATGTGGAACAGTCTACCATCTTCTGTTTTTCCTCGGGCTTACAATCTGCGAAAGTTCAAGAGTGACATACATCGGCACCTCCGCCACTGCCCTCATGTCCCCTAATCCTATCCCTATCTCCTTCCAGCCATGCTGTGCTTTGCATCATAGGGTATCCCCTGAGCTTGGCTTAATAATACAAAAAAAAAGATGGCGGAGAAAGCTCAAAGCAAATCTTCGTCGACAATTTCGAGTTAAGCTTTTCTAAACCTTTTCTACACGAAAGGAAAATACTCTCAAGATGCGGATGGAGAAAGATATAGATGACAACATCACATTTTTTAATAGCTTCCTAACATGTTAGATCATTAGCTACTTTGCAAAAGATAAAATCTCGAACTAAGGTTATGCAACTTCTCGTGGAAGAATTTCATGATCACGATATGGAGCCTAGTGAGGGTAACAACCTCTGGATCTTGTCATTCAGGCAATTGCCAATTGCAATTGTTTTGTGCTATGTCCAGTGCTCGGTGCGGTGCGGCGATGTGGCCATATACTTAGACACCATCTCTCTGCCCGTATATGGGCTACCACATCCAGCACGATGCTCCCATAAAAGGGCTTACTCCGTGTTGAGGTGAATGGGTCATCCCAGACGAGTATTCTTGATGCAATATGCACACTGGCTTAACACAACAGAGTAGGCGCATCCAGACGGGTATTCTTGCTGCAGGCTTTCATTCATATAGAAATAGGGGACTGAATGTGTGCGTGCATTATTTAATTTCGAGTTGTGAGCTTGGACGTGAATTTTCGAACCCTTTACAAACAAAAAATATTTTGTTGCGGTTGTATTAGTGCGGTACTACAAGTGAATACTGTTTGATTTTAGATCCAAAATTTCTCTCCAAAGTGCAGCACAATTGTAGAAATATCTCTCTGCTTCTTTTACCTCTTCCCTAGAAAATCGGTATTCATACTGCATCAAGAATACTCATCTGGGAGGGCCCAATAGCATACTATCCAGTGCTCATCAGCCCTGTGGTACCAAGTTAGCAATGTCAACCAGCTACCCAATTGGTATGTCTTCGTAGTCCATGGCTATAGGTACTCCCAGTGGTATCTTTACATGTAGATATGCTTTTATAAACGGGATTGGTTACCCCATTCGGGCTTATAATCTTATCAACCGGGACCTCGAGAAGGTTAAAATATGCTGTTAAATCAACCATTGATCCAACGTTCGTAATTTATAATTTCTCGAAATATTATAAATTACGCTATAATTGCACATCGACAAATTTTTAGTCAACAAATAGCGACAATAATTTCCGTTCTCACAGAATGTGCATACCTACTCATATTACGTCTTCAGACGACATATTACACTAAGTGGCGCAAGAATGAAAACATTCTGTGAGAACTGAAATTATCGTACATCAAAAAAAACTTTTGGTCTGTAAAATATAAATTTCACAACGCGAAAGCAATTTTTGTTAATGTGAATTTAGTAAGTAAGTTGCAGCACCTTTTCTTTTGTATAAATTATTTTGAGTTTTTAAATAAAATCTCAGTCTTTGAATTTGACTAGTGAAAACAACGTCTTCAATTATTTTTCATCGACAAATAATCTGGTTGTTGGTATAGTACCTACAAGCAAGCTCGTGATACAGGTAAAGTACCTTGATCACAACCTTTCGGTATTAAAAATCTAGTTTGTTGGTTTAGTACCTGCAAGCGACTTATAGTGCAAAGGTTAAGTACGTTTACACATTCTACCTGCAAGCAATTTGTAGTGCAAGGGTTAAGTACCTTTACACATTCTACCAGCGGTCAAGTAAAGGAATTTGGTCGCATTATAAACATTTTGGTGACCCCGACGTGATCAGAAGACGAATCATACTAATGGAGCAGTTGGTATATCAACAGGAACAGACTGGAGCAGAAATCCCGAGGCTTATCCACGATTATAAATCAAAAACTCAGCATAAGAGAAACCTTACCTTCCTACATAGATGATTGGAACAACTGGACGAACAGTGGGAAGCATTCGATGTCATCGATAGCAGCATACGTGACAAATACAGTAGTCAGCTCGATCAGGCATACTACAAAGATGGTTATTATGACAAAATAAAGAACATATATGAGGCGTACAGGCTGGAGATCACGGACAATCTTCAAGGAAAAACTGCATCAGAAAATGTGGCTCAGGGAATAAAAGAAAACCCACCCAAGCCAAAATCCAAGCAATTTATTTCAAGCCCATCTCAAGAATCCTCGGAACAACCAGCACTCACTAAATTCCAAGGTAATCAAAGCATGGTCTCCTCAAATACGGTAGAAGGTTTACGTAGACGACAGAAGGGAATAATGGCACTGTTGAAGCGAGTACTTTCAAACATTAATCTTGAAGGACAGAGTAAGCAGTATTGCATAGTCAAAATCAATGCAATCAACGAGTATTGGTCGGAAATAAAGACAATCAACGAACAAATTTGGGAGACAGGCGAAGATATGACTTCATACAGTGATGAAGAATATTGCAAGTTAGAGGATTCTACGCAAGATATCACCATTCAGTTATTAAAAAAATCCGATGAACTCTCAATGGAGAATACTAATCAAAGCAGCACAATATCCACACCACAAATGAAGCTACCCAAGATAGCGCTACCAAAATTCGATGGAGAGTATCTGAAATGGACACAATTCCATGATCTGTTTACACAAATGGTGCATGACCAACCTATTGGGAATTCTCAAAAAATGTGGTTTCTTAAAACATAACTGGTGAGGCTGAATTACTGATTAGACATTTATCAGTGCCCGAAAAAAATTATGTAGCCGCATGGAAAATTTTAAATCAGCGCTACAATAACAAGAGGCTGTTAACGACAGCTCTGCTGGACAGATTAGTAACCCAGCCAACCATAGTCTCAGAATCAGCCACAGCAGTAAAGAAACTTCACGACACAACGAAGGAATGTTTAATGGCACTTAATAATCTTGGAATAGTCACGACTGCTTGGGATCCAATTCTTTTACACTTGCTTATTAAGAAATTGGACAAACCTACTCATACTTTATATGAGCAGGGACTACAAGCTCCCAGAGAACTTCAATCTATAACGGAATTCTTAAAATTTTTGGAGCAACGATTTCAGTCTCTAGAAACCTTAGGAAGACATAAAACTGAGCTAAGAGCGTTCAGCAGATCATCTGCGTTAGTGAGTTCAAACATGAAGACTCAGACCTTACTGTGTAAACTTTGTCACAAAAATCATGGGTTATTCGCCTGCCAAAAATTTCTCGAGCTAGAGCCATCAGAACGTTTTAAGACTGCTCATCAATTGAAAGTTTGTACCAATTGTCTCAAGAGCACTCATTTGGCAATAGATTGTCCATCAAGAGGCTGTGCTAAGTGTATGCGAAAACACAACACGCTGCTGCATAGAGATCAGACAACTCACCTAACATCAAATAAGGTCAGTTCGTCTAATGCACAGCCAAGCACAAGTCACACTACTACAAGAACCAATTCAGTAATATTGTCAGCAGAGGCAAGACAGTCGCAAAGAAATTATGTCATATTAGGCACTGTACTCATCGAGGTCCTAGACTACAAGGGAGATGCCGTGAACTGTAGAGCGATCCTCGATTCCGGATCACAATTAAATTTCATCACCGAAAGGTTGGCCAAGAAGTTAAACTTACAGAAGAAGGAAGTTTTGCTGCACATTCAAGGTATTGGGGAGGTCAAGCAACTTATTCAACACAGAATAAACATGCGAGTACAGTCTCGTATCAATGACTTCTCAGCCCACATAGAAGCCTTCATCCTTCCTCAAATAACTGCTCAACAGCCAGCATATAAACTGAACATTCAATCCTGGCCAATTCCAACAAACATAAAATTGGCCGATCCAGGATTTAACAAACCAGATCGAATAGACCTGCTCTTAGGCGCTGAACTTTATTACCAATGACTTTCAATTGGGCAAATACGGCTTGGAACTAACTTACCCACGCTACAAAACACTATTTTTGGTTGGATTGTCGCAGGAAGCACACCCAGAACCTCACATCAAAGCAGAATATGTGGTGTCTCGACCATTGAGGAAACCAATTTAGAAGCTCAGGCTGAAAATTTTTGGAGATTAGAAGAGGCAACAACACCTTGTCAAAGACTCACAGCCGAACAAGAAAGATGCGAATCCTACGTTTCGCAAACAGTAAGAAGAGATCATACTGGGCGATTTGTGGTCAAGCTACCATTTCTTCATGATCCACATAAGCTTGGCGTATCCAAAGACATCGCACTCCGACGATTTCTGGCAATGGAGTGACGACTGTCGAAAAACTCTGAATTGGCCATACAATACAAAAACTTCATGAATGAGTATACATATATGTCTCGGATACATGCGTGAAATCCATCTCAACACTGTTAAGGGTCCTCACTATTTTCTACCACATCACGCTGTGCTTAAGCCGGACGGCACCACGACAAGTGTACGAGTTGTGTTCGATGGCTCCAGTAAGACCTCAACAAATGTCTCGTTAAATGACATATTATGTACAGGCCCGACTGTTCAAGATGATTTGTTTACTATCCTTCTTCGCTTCCGAATGCCGTCAGGAGGCTCTTATTGTAACCCTGATGATGTCCTGATAAGACGAAACTTGTTAGCGGTTACAATATATGTAAAATAAAAAGAAGTGTTTTCTTTTCTTTTATAAAATAGTAGTTAAAATAAAATAAGTAAAAAACGAGTTTTCAAACCAAACTGAGGCCAAGCCGGATGGAAAAGTAGAAAATAAACTTTTCTTCACACACAGAGGTGGACTCAGATTTTTTGATTGGGACATTTCTCTTGAATATTCTTTCTCTTCATGAATCAAATCACTTATTACCTCTGATTGATCATACAGTTTTGTTTGAAAACTCGTGTTTTACTTATTTTATTTTCTGCCTTTTTCACGTTAACTAAATTGTTATTACGTGCTGCATGGAGATATTTTAAACCAATTTTATGACGGCTGAAAAGACACTGATTTACTCAATTTTCCCGATTTTCCACAGACTTTTCCTATTACTATGAATTTTCCTCGATTTTTCATGCAAGTTTTCATGATTGTTGAAGAGAAAGTATTGATGCCAGTACGACGGAATAAAAATGATTCCGCATAGCTTATAAAACTTTTCTGTCGTAAAATTTCCGGAAATTTTTCCAGAAAAAGTGGAAAATTCCGCATTTTTCCTGAAACAGATTTATCACTAATCATATCGATGAAAATTTGTCCGATGATTTTCCCGCTTTTCCGGGTTTTCCACGGAGTTTTCCACAAAAGCAACTTTATGCAACTGATTTCGCTCTACAACTTTGTCTTAGGTTCAAAACGCTCAAACGCTTCCTTGGTCTGAAAAACTCCGGAAAAGCGTTTTACATGAATTTTCCTCGATTTTTTCTGCAAGTTTTCACCATTGTCGGAGAGAAAGTAATGATGCCAGTTGATATGGAACTTGATCCTGCATAATTTAGAAAACTTTTTTACCGGAAAATTTGTCGGAAAGGTCGGAAAATTCCGGATTTTTTTTTCGGAAAAATCGGAAAACTCTGCATTTTTCCTGAAACGGAGGGAGGTATCACTAATCAAATTTGTACCAAATTTTCAAATGATTTTTCCCGATTTTCCGGGTTTTCCATGAAAATTTCCGGTTCAAATTTTAATAGATTCAATTGCCATGCGACATGAACCTGTGTGCCACCTCGCTGTGATGACGAAAAGTGGGTCTACGAGAGTTTCGAAAATAGTAAAAAAGAAATATCTAAATAAATAGACAGACAAATTCGTGTACGAGTTAAAGGGAATGGCCTCAATAAATCTATTCCAGCAAGTGTTATCTATAAAATCTGTGAATTATTCAATTCAATAAATAATTGTAATTTCAACAAATTTTAGTATAAAATATTAAACGTTTTCGGGTATTGATTTGAGTTTAGATTTCGATCCAGACTCGATTCGGACTCGACGAGTTTTTAAAATTTTGGACTCGTACTCGCCGGGTCCTGAAAACCCGAGTTTCCAGAAACCCTACTGGCAGCTCTGCGCTTCACTAACCCTTTGCAGCTACAACAAATGCATAGTAGTGTACAATGTGTATTGAACATGAGACTTTTTCTTTAACCTGTAGACTCCAAAACTATATGGCGCCAAAGAAAGTATAAGCGAAATTAAAATTTATTGGACTCAAACCTTTCTTCATTGCGAACGGGAATGTTACGCATATTACGGTTAAGCGTATAAAAACCTTCGAATCATAAAAACTTTCTCTGTAAAAATCAAAAGATCCATAAATGGAAGAAAACAAATCATAAGAATATTTCGAAAATTATTTTCTAATTTCCTCTCATCCACCTTTGGGCTCTCAAATGGTTTCAAAATGCATATGCTCACACAGATAAAATTCGACCTAGGGTGCCTCCAATTATTTCTAGTGCTTAGTATAAAAAGTACCTTCGAAGGTGTGGTATTCAATTGCATTATTGTTTTTTTTTGTTCTTTTGTTAGCAAGCAAAAACATCTTTATTTCCTCCAATTTACAAACACTTCCCACCCACACAAAATTATATAGTTATCTTATAGCCAGGAGCAAAAAACTAGCTAACACATATCATCCCAATTACATTCTCTCTCTAGTCGCTATGAATTCTCTGACCATGCAAGCAGTTTATTACAAGTTCAAATCGTCACCTCCTGGCGGTTAATCAGCAGTCGATCACGATATGACGTTGCAACCTTGACATCTGATATATCTATCAAAAGGGAAAATATGCAGAATGCATTCAGTGCGCGCCGCCGATAGATGATTACAATTCATCTGCGCATCCTGCGTTTACATTTCTACATACATATATTGGTACTGTGTCCAACTGTATAGAGTCATCGGCGGATGCATAGTAAAAATAGATAGCCACTGGCAATGAAAAGATCACTATGCAGATAATATTGGCTAGTTGTCGGCTAGCTATCATTTGACTCTGACTGTCCGTTGTTGGCATATGATGTCATATGGTAATCAGTGATTCGATGCCAACCTATTGACTTACAATGTTTCTGACGAACTTGTAAATGACATCATTTGACCAAGATATAAATTTATTACTTACCAGTAGTAGTAGTAGTAGTAGTAGTCGTCGTCGTCCGAAGACTATGTCAGTGGAGTTATCCAACGAGTTCTTGTCTCTCGGTCAGATCTGTGTATATATATTATGCATGAAGCGATGTTAACTTATTATTAATTTGCTCCCCGTATTAGGTTCGTTATTTTAACTGCTAATGGAGTTGTTCTGTTGCAGCGACTACATAAGATATTTATTGCCTGCCATTCATATTCAGCCAATTTATGCTAAAAACTATCCTCCACGCTTAATGGTCAAAGCAGAAAGTCGTAAAAATTTCGTTTAGTTCTAATTTTAAATGTTACAAATGAAGGCATTAAATGCGCGCGTGGCTGGATCTCAATTTTATCTCAGTAAAAATATTTATCTGATGATAGATTTGTTTACAATTAAAGCAGTGTTTTTTTGTTTTTTTGTATTTTTGCTTTTTTTTTTGTTTTTTTTACATCCACTGGATTTTATAGATTCATGAGATATTTGATTTATTTAAACAGTAGCCGTCAACTTCCTTAGTTTGTGTATTTATATAGAGGTAATGGCAAAAACATCTTTGGTTACTTTCCACACAAAATCTGCAAAATTTGCAATTTAAAACCAAAAATAAGAAAAAAAAACATTGCTAGTTGGTGTAGTCTGGAGCCATTTGCTTATTTAAAAATGTGGAAATTTTCTGTTCTGAAATTTTTGTTCAAATCTTGTGATTTTTTTTTTCGTACTTTATGTCATACTTTTTAGTAATAGGTAGAAAACTCTTAAATTATTAACAATTACTTATACTATTTCCATTTCTAGATTTTTGTATTTATTTATTTATTTATTATTCAAATTCAAATAAAAGTTTATTTGAACGCTACACAAGTAAGACAAATCTTATAATTATGTGTAGGTAGGATAACGGAAAAAAATTTAAACGTAAACATTACTGAACTAAACTAACGTACAAAATAAGATATCTAATATCTAAATTAATAATGATAAATACAGTTTGCTTTATTAGGTACTAGGAAACCAGATCAAATGTACCGTTATGCAGACCTTAAATATTCCATTAAATTGTTCCGAAAACTATGATTGTCCCTGCTCGTTCTAAGGTGCAAAGTAAGAGAATTCCAGAGTCGTGTGGATTGAATAAAAAATTGACGACCACTTGAAAGATAGGTGGACCGAGTAGAGAAAAAGTTCTTACGGATTGAGAAAAATCCAGTATAGGATACAGGTAGTCAGGTTGACCGGTAATCATCAAATTACAAAGGAATTGTATCGCACGATATTTAAAGTAAGTTTCCAACGTGCATCCCAAGATTGAATTAAAATATCCCGAGACATGGTCGTATCGCCTCAAGCCAAACACATACCGCACGATCGAGTTAAAAGCCACATTGAGCTTACGCAATGAAATTGAATCAGAACCACGAAAAACTTCACATCCATAAGTCATGAGGGGAACAATTAACGATTTAACTAACATAATCCGCGTGTCAACAGGAGTAAAGGACGCAGTGACAGAAAGTTTACGCAGCGTTCCATAAACTTTGCAGACAAGCGAGATAATGTGATTGAACCAATTTAACGTACGATCCAAAATTATTCCAAGATTCTTTACGGTACTACTGTAAGGAATAATTACATTGTTTAGGATAACATTCGGAAAGCAGGAAGTGTTGAATTCACTTTTATAGATCACGATAGCTTTTGATTTAGAGGCATTTAAGCTAAAACTCTTACTAACAGCCCAATCAAGCACATCAGCGAGGTCTTCGTTCATACGGCATATGGCATCCTCCAGCAATCCCAACGGCCTAGAAATGTAAAGCTGTATATCATCAGCATACATGTGGTAATCACAATTTTTCAGAACCATTTGAAGATCATTAATAAAGATAGCAAATAGCAAGGGACCCAGAATGGAGCCTTGAGGGACTCCACTCCGCAAAGATAGGAAGCCAGAAGCAGAATTAGAACAGACCACGCTCTGATAATGCCCGCAAAGGTAAGACCAAACCAACGTGCGTGCAGAATTAGAAAAATTGAAATTAAAAGCCAGCTTACGTAATAATAATATGTGGTTAACTGTGTCAAAGGCCTTGGAAAAGTCAAGGAGGACGAGTGCCGTAAATTTATCACTATCAAATGATTTCCTAATATCATCTGTCATATTTAGCAACGCTGAAGTGCAGCTACGCTTGGTTCTAAAACCCTATTGAAGATTAGACAGGACTATGCTATACTAAAAAAAACAAAAACAATATCACCCGTTTATTTTGCAAGTAGCGTAGTTCCATTTATAAAAAAAAATTGAGTTAGCTACATTAATAGTTACATTTTTACATGATCATCATTTTTACAAAATCATTAAGATTTTGTAACACGAAAATTTTCTGGTTTAATGAAGTGACGAAAAAGTTTAGTTTTAAAAGTAACGTAAGTCCCATTGTGAGAGTTTCAAATGAATATGGAAAAAAGTATGCAATAAAATTTTATGAGATCACACTCAGCAAACATAGTGATTAGAGATCCAATCGAAAACGACTCGCTCAATCGAAGTTTGACTTTTATCTCGAAGCCGTTCTTGACTCAAACTCGAGCCGAAAATGAAAGAAAAGGAAAGCTAATTCGAAACGAAATGACGACTCGATATTGATTCGTGTTCTTGGTCCTTTTTCGAAGATTTTTCGTGTATTGGTGGTGCTATATATTAGGGCATTGCCTTCTTTATTACAGGCCGTGGCGATATAAAATGCACATGTATGAGAAACGTGCTGTTTGAAAACTTTTAGCATTGCGCATTATGGAAAAACAAACACGTTTCATGTTTAAAAATTTATGTAAATTAAACAACGCTTCTGGTGATAATAATTCTAACGCCTATTTATGGGTCCAAATGTTTACTTTTAGGAAAAAAAACGTAATTGTAATTATTTCAACAAAATTACTAAGTGTTTCTGCATTTTCCTAAACTCTACCCAATTCGCTGTGAAATGAGAGTAAAACTTTCGCTCAAGACGAAAGTTAGTTTTTTAAACTTGAAGTCTATTTCCCCTGCAAATCATGAATATAGTTTTCTAATGAATGACAACATCAAATGCATAATAATTAAACTTATCAATTAAATGTAATAATTAAATAATAATTAATAATTACATTTCATTTGTTAAAACATTCATTTCAAGTTTTTGACCATCAAATTGACATTCTCTAATTTTGAAAAATAAAACAGAGTACCTACTCCTCGAATTGCAGCGAAAGATTTTTTTTCTTTCTCTTTTCGCTTCTAAACAACTTTTCAAAATTACAGAATGACATATTGGAGGTCAAAAAAAGTGAAAATTATTGTTTTGTGAAGTGCAACGAATAAATGTGATGCAATTGAAAGAAATTTAATTATTATATTAACATCATACGTTTATTTATTATGTATTTAAATTTTTCTTTCAATAGAAAATCATATTCGTGATTTTCAGGGGGAAGACACTTCAAACTTAAAAAAGAACGTTCGTCTTGAGCGAAATCTGTACTCTCATTACACAACGAATTGGGTAGAGTGTAATAAAATGCAGAAACTCTTCATAATTTTGTTCCAATAATTACAATTACGTTTTTTTTCCTAAAAGTAAACATTTTGACCTATAAATTGGCGTTAGAATTATCGTCACCAGAAACGTTGTTTATATTACATAAATTTTTAAACATGAAACGAGTTTGTTTTTCCATAATGCGCAATGCTAAAAGCTTTCAAACAGCACGTTTCTCATACATATGCAAGTAAAGAAAAGTTTTAGCGCCACGGGCTGTAATAAAGACGGCAATGATTAGGGTCATATGTATTCGAGATTTTTACGGAAAAACTACTTGATTTCGAATTGGATAAACGAGTAAGCTATGCTTTGTGAAAACTACTCGATATTTCATTGAAACTAAACAACTAATGAGAAACATTTAACATTTATCAAATGAAAATTTTATGTTCTCAGCACTCACTTCACTATTTGGATTTTTTTTAGCCGAATACTTGAAAAATGTCGCTAGCATGCTTGTGTTGTATCCCAGCAAATATTACGATACGATATCGAATCGAACACGATTCGTTAAGGTGAACTAAGCCTTCGATCTCGAAATCGTTTTTGATATTTCACACCCATGACTATGCGATTATTTTTAGTGCGTACATTGCTAATACCTATTCTAACCTATGGATGTGAAATATTTGGAAAACTTGATTACAATAATAGAAGAAAAGTTAAGATTGCCTTTAATTCTATCATCCGTAACGTGCATAGTCTCAGGAGATTTGATCATGTTTCTGAATTTAAGAATTCAATTTTGGAGTGCTACATTTCTATTTTTCATCTTGATTATTGATCAGTAATTTATTTAATTATAATTATTACGTTGAAATGTCCTCAGTATCTTTACGACCTCTTGGTATTCTCTAGGTTCAACAGAACACACAATTTGTTACTACCACGGTGTAATTTCCTTATCACCCAACGCTGGTTTTTTTTTACCATGCTTTTAGAATATGGAATGACTTACCACAATCGATAAAAGGCATGATCCAGTCCAACACTTAAACTACAATTAGAAGTAGTGTTTTTATTTTTCTTAATCCTAGTAGTTAGCATTGCTTTTTTTTTATATTGTAATTTTTTATAATTTTAGTTAATTATGCTTTAATTGCTTGAGCTTTCTGTCTCTCTTCCATTAGTACATACTACTTAGTCATATTGTTTTTACTTACTCGTGGGAGTTTGAGAGATGAGAGTTTTCGTTTTCCCCGGTTAAAACTTGTTACGGTCCTCAAGGAAGCTTGGCTTTGTATGTGTTGTGTCGTTAGTCTACATGTGTCCAAAATTCTGTTTGTCACTTTTCGTACTAGCGATACTGTTGATCCTCTCTCTTTTTAGGCAATCTTTCATACTCCGTCGAGATCCTCTAATAGTACCCCGAATATGGAAGAGCTTTCACACGAGGATTTGAGATTAGCCACTGAATTACCTGATCCGGAGTTAAGGAGAATATTGCGGTCTTTAGTAGCTTTTCCGAAATTAAATAGACAACTTCTTCTAATGAGTCCTATATGTGGTACACCAAAAGACTTAGCAGAAAATACTTTATTGTGGGTCAACCAAGGATATGCTATCATAAAGAATGGTAAATCTCAGTGCAGAGGGAAGTCAAATTCGATTGGACGTCTACATCTAAAATGCAGAAAACAATTATAAAAAGAAATAATGTTTAGAGAACAGCTGGAAGGGCTCATTGAGCAAAAATATATGAGACGAGATGACGATGATATCAACACTTTCATTAATATGGCATAAGGCAGCTGTCGTAAATCGGCTTATAATGAATATTAGTAATATTAGTTGATTATTAGTAAAAGATAAAATATGTTCGATAGTATTAGTACTAACAGTAGGAGTAGGAGTAGTTATACTAACTATAGAAATACATGTAGAACATTGTTTTCACAAATTTTGCGAAGACATTCAGCCACCAATTCATTTCATTCAAGTAATAGTCACTCACTTTCCTGCTCTCTTTCCTGTCGGGGGAACAGCTCCATGAATTATTTAGTACAAAATAAAAATAAATATCCAGGGCTCTTAATAGAAAATAAAAAAAAAGTATATAAATATAAATTAACAAAAAAAAAAAGAGAAACAAAAAATGTGTGTAAAGAAAATAATTTGGCCATAAGCTACAAAATTATAATATATACATAAATATAGTAAATAACGTATATAATAAAACAAGTTCTCCATAAAGAAAGCCACATCAATATAATATAATTTTAATAAGAAAATATAAATATAATTTTGATAAGAAAATAACAATCAACAGTGACAATGCTAATTTAATTTGCAAAAGAAAACTTTAATAGTGCCTAGACTTGAAACATAAATATGCATTTTATACATAGTATACCGATAACTAAAACAAAATTCATAAAACAAAAACAAAAAAAAAGCAAGTGCTAAAAGTTTAAATAACACATATGGGCTATAGGCAGCCCCAATCAGAACTAATAATTAAAGTGTCGTAATGAACGAACGCATTTTCGACGGATGTGCTAAAATGAAAGAAAGAATTCGAAAAAAAAGAAAGGGAGATGGAGAGAGGGACAAGTGGTAAAAAAAGGTTCTTCCGGTAGATCCTTGATGGAGTGCAGAAGCATATAAGAATGAAAAGTTTAAATGTAAAAAGAAAAGTTTGAAGTAAGAGAAAATAAAAGACAAAGCCAAAACTAAACGATCTGGAGGAGCAAACAAAAAATATATATAAAAGACTTGTCGTGAAGTGCTAGAAGCTGCAGAATATAAAAAAAAGGGGGCTCTGGATTTAGAATTTTGGATAAGCGGGGCACGAGGTTAATCATCGGCCAAAGGTCAGGGCAGAGGGCAAGTTAAGTAACTATTTTCCTTTTTTTTATATTTGTTTTACATAAAATCATAAGATAGTATTTTGTACGTTGAATAAATTGTGAAATTGAACTCGTATTAGCCTGTTCTTCTACAAGATCGGTTTCGTGGTTTATCCGGCCACAGGGAAAAATCACCTGGCGCCCAACATTTGCACCTGTGTGATATCAACATCTATTTTTGTTTCTAACGAATCACCCCGTCTCCTGAGCGAGCCCTTGCGTATCACGGAGTACGTAACAAACTCCCTAACTCTCCATTCGTGATCTTTAACATACTTGGGGAGTTAGGGAAAACGTAAGAAGTGTCGGAATATTGAAGGACGGCTAACTCTGTGTGGAAGGGTCGTAGATAGGGTTTCCAATCCGGATATCCGGATATCAAATTATCCAGATTATCCGACCCATTTTGACTATTCGGTAATCCGGATATTTTTCCTTAATTATCCGATAATCCGGATATTTTTGACATTTTTTTTTCAGGAAAATACTGTTTTCTTTCTAACTGGTCGGCTATTTTCAAAAGATTATACAATTACTTTCTCAAGTGACAGTTTTATTTTTTATTATTATTTATTTATTAAAGTCTCTTTGAATAAACAAAGTTGTCTTGGATGTTTTTTTATCCAAATTTTAAATAAAACAAGTATGAAAGCTAGAGTTGGTCCAAAAGTAATTCTTATGATACCCTAGATGAATGCCCTTATGACCCGGCTTAGAAGGGTCAATAAGCTGCCTCTGCCACACGGAAACTTCTCGGTAATATGATGGTTGGGGGCAGGAATGAAGGATCACCCAACTTACAGATTTTGTGCGGCAGAGACAGCATACTGAGACTGACCTGTCTAAACTGGGTCTATATAATTTCGTATGGTCACCCATCTGTGTAAATTTGATTTTCTAAGTGGTTTTTCGCATATAATTTTAGAACGGTTCGTCGGACAGAGTAAAAATTACTATAACTAGTTTCATAGCATTTCATATTCTGAAGAACTTTTAAGTACACAAAAAACGTCTAGGACTGATTGTTTTCACAGAATACCTACGTAAAAGATCAAAATTTTATATGGCCCAATTTAGCTCATTTACGAAATTATTTTTAACATTTTTTATGAAAACGTCGCGTAGAAAATTTGAGCTCTCTACGCTGATGCTCTCTAAAGCAATGTCCAAATATGTAGTGAAAAACGAAAGTTTTGTATGGCAACTCCTTGAAGGAGTTACCCGATTTGTCCTATTTTCGAACTTGAATTTACTTTTTGTTTTAAAAAAAAGCTCATGCACAAAATTTCAGTTTTCTAAGTACATGCGTTCTCGAGTTATCGTGATAGACAAACCGACAGTCGGCCATGCAAAAATCAAAATAACTTTTAATATTATGTGTGCGTGTCCAATCCATTTTGCTCTACCATAATTATTTCTATACGTTACAAACGGAAGGACAAACTTAGTATGCACAATAGATTTCATCTAGGATATAACAAAACCTACTAAGCACTGAAATTACATGATAACAGTGTGGTTAAAAATTAAATATATTTATAAATGAAATATTGAGTTAATCGCCCAAAAAGTAGTATATACATTGACTATGGAGTAAATAGATGTCTCCAGATTTCGGTGTAGGAGTTTTCTGTTATCCGTATGGCGTTATCCATATATGACGTGATTATCTATATAAAATCGACGATGGCTCGACTTGTTGACGTAACCAACGAGTAAGCCAGCAGTCAACGATGCGACATTTAATTTTTAACCATTTAAGGGCAATCAAATTTAAAAGAATTGCTAGATGCCCTATTACCACTAGAGACTGCAGCAAAGGAATTAAATAAAAAATCAGCGACACTTTTGACCGCTGAATGTGCTTATAAATTTCTATTTGAAAGCTTAGACGAGTTGAGAACGAAACTAGGTTAAAATTTATCGAAACAGAATAAAAAACGAATGGATGAACGTCGAGATAAAATGCTTATGAAAGTAAATCTTCTTAGAAGCAGGCAATATACCACATTCCATAAATATTTTGATTATAATTCAAAAGGTGCTCCCATTACATTGCCAGTCTGCAGGGATAACTGGAAGTGACAATTTCTTCTGTTGATGAGCAGAGCAACGCAAAAAACATATTATTCAATGCATTTCTTACAATAATTACAATTTTGAAATTTTCAATGCAATAACTTTTTAAAATATTCTTTTTTAAAAACAAAATAAATTTAAATAGTATGTTTTTTTACTATTTATTAATTATTAATGTACATAATTAAAATATTTGAATAAAAAAATTATAAAACACCATTAAATATTGGATTCAAGCTATTTATTTATTTTGTTTTTTGTTATCCGGATATCCGGATTATCCGGATATTTTGAGTTTTCAGTATTCGATATCCGGATAGTCATTAATGTCGGATAATTGGAAACCCTAGTCGTAGAGCATTGGGGCTTTTGGGGATGGGGGGGTCGTACAACCCCTCATTGGGAGTTGTCCAAAACACATCATGGTTATAGTATCAAATTAAAGAGGGAGAGCGGGTAATCGAGTGGTGTAGTTTTTTTTTTATCATTTTAACTTAATAGCTAACTTTGTACCACCGAAAGTCGTGTGTTTTGCACTTGGGTCATATACACCCCAATTCCTATATTTCTTTCGTTCTTTGTTTCACATCCATTAGTAGGTACTCTGTCGTGAACATTTTTCTCATGGAAAGTGAATTTCCACGACTTACCAGTTCTTCATAATGATGAATTGAAAATATGTCTATTGTTGTACCAAAAAGCGGCCATTTTTACATCTTAAGAAGGATTCACTTCTTTTCCAATTATCTCCAAAACCATTTACCGGACTCAAAAACTAATTTTTATAGCATTTCTTCTGTACTGGAAGACAACCAAATTGACCATTTTCGCGTGATTTAAAATTTTTAGCGGGTACCTTGAGACAACGAAATCCATATTTCTCTGTATGTATTGTAAGGACTTCTATAATTTGTTTCTGTAAACATAATAATAATAATAATAAATAATTCTTTATTAAAAGAGCACAAGTGAGATCAAGCTCATGAATTTGTGCCTACTCCAAGGTAAATTCTATACAATAAGAAAATTATGAGACACACAAAAATTTCGTTATACGTTAATCTATATTGTACTTACTATAATTAAAACTAGAGATAGATATATATTACAAGAGTTAAATGAATGCAAGTAATAAGTGAAATTAGAGAAATTAAGTAATTGAATTCATGAACACTAATGAGATAAGATTACATACTAGAAAAGTGATTAAATGACAATCTCTTGAAGCTAACAGAACAGCGGGTTGTTCTAATTTCAAATGGGAGGGTATTCCACAAACAAACACCGTAGACGAAAAACAAACGACTGCTGAAATGCAACTTATGCCGCGGTACAAGTAGCAACCTTGTACGAGCTGATGTGAGAAAGATAATATTATCACGCAAATAATTAGGGCACATAGAATTAACTATCCTGAACATCATATAGGCAATTCTAAAACGAATATAATTATGAAGCGAGCAACCCAGTATACTTTTGGAGTATTCAGAAATATGTTCACGTTGACAAAGCCCATAGATGTACCTTGCACATGAGTTATATGCAACATTTATCCTATTACGACATGTACTATTCAAGTTGCCAAGAACTTCACAGCCATAAGTTATATTTGGTAGTAACAGAGCCTTCACAAGACGAATCCTTGTATCTCTAGGAGTGTGCGATGCATGTCGTCATAAGCCCTTTAAACCACCATAAATTTTTCCAACCTGAACATTTGTGTGCTTTTTCCAATTAAGAGATGTATCAAAATACACCCCGAGATGCCGAACAGAGTCAGCGAACGGAATATGCACATCATTAAGAGACATACAAGGCAGATTAGACGTATCGACGTGATCTTTAAAGATAACTATAGATTGAGACTTAGCAGGATTCAGAGTAAGATTATTCATTTTTGCCCAGGTAGAAATAAGTTCCAAATCCATATTGGCTTTGGTCACATTCAGATGCAGATCAGCTATACTTGTAGATAAGCACAACTGAACATCATCAGCATAAAGTTTAAGGGAACACTGTCTAGGAACTTTCACTAGGTCATTTATGTAGAGACAAAACAGTAGAGGGCCCAAAATTGACCCTGGCGGTACCCCCAAATATAATGATTTATGCTGGGAACATTTCATTCCGTTTACAACCGCCTGTTGCCTGCCCGATAGATATGAGTACATAATCTTTAGCGTGGGGCTTGAAAGCTTGTATTCAGTTTTGAGTTTATTGCACAATATATTAAAATCTATCGAATCAAAAGCTTTACTGAAATCAAGAAGACATAGAATTGTTGCCATATTATTCTCTGTGTTATTCCTAATATTTTCAACTAAATTTAGCAAGGCTGAGACTGTACTGTGCTTGGCGCGAAATCCAGATTGGGCAGAGCTTAAGAGTCCATACATTTCAATATAACCTATAAGCTGGTCAAAAAGAAGCCTTTCAAGGACTTTTGACAAAACAGCCAAAATACTAATAGGTCTATAATCAGACGGTAGATTTGCCTTAGGAAGTTTTTTCACAGGTATGATCTTCGCCAATTTCCATAGCGTTGGGAAACTTCCTGTTGTAATAGCTGTGTTCAAGATGTGAGTAATTGGCCTGACTACAAATGGGAGGATTAACTTGAGAAAACTGAGATTAATATTGTCCAGACCGACAGCATTAGATTTGATTGATCTTAGTGCCCAAATGACTTCCCGCTCGGTCACATTCACAAATGAAAAATCCCCGTCATAATATCCTGTAGAGTAAAATGCAGGAACGAAACTATTAAATACAACGCCTGCAGAACTGCAGAAATAGTCGTTTAGCTCATCCAAGTTTAGGTGAGTATCGGGCTTGTCTATTTTGGTTATATTCATTGCTTGAATGTTCTTCCATAGCTCGCGAGAGGGCAACGATGGGTCTAGCTTTTTCCGACAATAGTTAGTTTTTTCCCTTCTAATTGTAGCAATGACTTTATTTCTCAAGAAGGTATAGTTATTCCGGAGCAGTGTACCGCCGAACCTTCTCCAACACTTATATGCATAATCGCGTTCAACTATAAGCAACTCAATTTCCCTATTAAAACAAGGTGAGTTAGAATTTTTAACATTACAAGTTTTAAGAGGTACAAATGTTTCAAAAAGGTAGGATAAGTTGTTGGTGAGGTAAGTAACCTGATCATTTACATCACTTACAGAGTATAAATAATCCCAGAAAATGTCACTAGCTGCAAGGTGTAATTCCTCTAGGTTAATTGATTTAAAGTCGCGATAGGTAATGATACTAGAACATGCTGGAGATGGTGTTGGTATATTAAAGGATGCTACAAACACGCTAAGAAATCCCTAGAACTGTTATCATTATTTAAAAGATTAATATTGAAGTCCCCACATATAATGTTTGTAGTATAAGCGCTGCTAATTTGTGCAAGTTTATTAAAGTCATCTAAGTTCGTGATACGCTGTGGCTTATATACACAGCCGACCAATATTTTATTCGACCCAATGGAAGTCTCGACAAAAAAGTACTCAGCTCCAGATGATGTTGAGTTTGACTTGCAGATTTCCCTACTTCTGAATGTACTTCGTATATAAAAGGCCACGCCTCCACCTCTCGCTAAAGTCCTATCATTTCTAAAAAGTATAAAACCAGGTAAATCAACCATATAATCCTCTATGCCAACATTCAGCCACGTTTAAGATATTGCTATTACATCCACATTACTATCCGCAAAAACATATTTAAATTCTTCAAAATCCGAAAGAATACTGCGAACATTAAGATGACATATGTTTAAATTATCATTGTAATCATTCACAAAAGTCTTCAGCACGTTTGCCCCATCCACAGTGATCGTATTGTCAAGTAAATTCATAATACAAACCCAAAGTGTCAGCTAACAAGAGAAATGCCATAACATTAAGAAAATCGAGAAAATAAACATACGAAGTGCAATGCAAAAACTTACAACTACAATATGACATACTAAAAAAAAGAGAGAGAAAAATAAAAAAAAACAAATTAGGAACCTACAAACATAGCCAGGATTTGAAAATCCTATAGGTACCTAGGTAGATTCACAAAACATAACAAAAACAGCGAATACTGTCAGTTGAGAAATATTCTTCTTACTTCTCAACAACTAATACAGCCGAGAGTTTTGTCGAGTGGAATAGAGAGTTTGGTACTAAATTCCCCGAGTTACAGAATTCCAAGCGGAGACTTAAGTGTCAAAAGAACTTTCATCTCCACAACTCCACAGCTCTCAGTGTTAGTGCGGTGCTTCAAGCTGTATCCAGTTGTGTTCATCAAAACATCCCACCCACCGGAGAGTTGATGATGAAAAGAAAGCGAAAAGTCGATAAATTGTCCCGAAGATACTGTTGGAGTTGACTTCAACTTTTACCGCATGAAGACCAGCGAGGTTGAGTAAATGATTAAAGCAAGCAAGAACCCTAGCCTTCGGATAAATATCCAGAATACCTTACTATATTCCAGGGTGGTGGCATTACTATAACTATGGCCGCAGTTTTTCAGATTTCTTCAGCTCAAAAGTATCCAAGGTTCGATGCTGAGATTTGTGAATTCACAAGCCTATACTATGGCTATTTGAAATTGTAACCATAGATGCAGATATGAAAATTGAGTTACCTGGCCCTTGTATTAGAATTAACAGGTACCTACTCACAATGATTTGTGGGCAACAATTTTTTATTCACCAAAATTTGCGATAATACTAGAATTTTCTCCAAAAATTTTTTGTACCCCTTATTTTGTTCCCCAGGCAGCCCATCCTTGCTACGTCGCTGTATGTCAGTTAAGATGAGTCAGTGTGATATATTCCAGACTGCTTTTAACTCTGTACTATTTAATAAGCACAGGTAAATGATTATACAAAAGTGATAACATATCAATAGCATCTCTCTACAAATGCAGATTACTAACAGTAACAATTCTATGTCGAACACTTCCGGTTTTTGCAAAATAGTTTAATCCACTTTTTTCTCTCATTTCATCATATCTTGTTATGGTGTATACCAAATATTTAGATTTCTTTGACAATGAATCCGAATAGAACCTCTAACGACTTTTCAGGATAAATTTATTATGAAATTCCAATTGGAATTGTTGTGATTAATCTCAATGCTAAAAATATCATAAAATTTCTTTATGTCTTGAATTTTAAATCAAATCCTCAGCGATTTCGAAAACATTGGCGCCAGAACAATGCGCATGTTGCGATTAAATCATTTCAATTCAGAACCAATTAATCATTGTCTTCTATCCGGCAAACATCAAATTTAAGCTGAACGCAATAAAGTTTTCCCTAGCTCCTTCGTATACTCGCTTAATTTCCATGTCTCAAATGATTGGCATACTTCATGGGAGGTTTGAGCTTGAAACAAGAAAAAAACAGAGTTCCTGTCACCATCTGAAGCACTGAAGTGTATAAACAAAATTGACCTTGACAAAAGCTTATGCGATTCTACTATAAGATCGAAAGATTAATTCTGCCACATTGTGATTATCGAGCTTTTTATGTTTCGCACTGCCGCCCACGAATTTCTTACGATTAATTACTTGATGACAAATTTTTTTAAACAATTTTTTTTTATTGCATTTCTGTGCTCTGGCACTTACAGGATTATTAATAGCCGGGGTGGGGTAGTGATGCTTTCATTCAGTAATTTTAATTCTGTATTAAATGGAGAAAAACACAACTAGTGTGATGCGAGAGATATAAATAGGTTTTGGTGTAATTTGTTTTGTTCATATCTATTGAAATTGGAATTCTTTTGTAAATCTTTTTTTGTTTTTGTATCTTGTGGGGGTATCATTTGAAAGGGCTACTTTCAAGGATTCCAAGAAAGAAAAAAATCAAAATTTTTAGAGATTTTGTTCTCCTCCCACTGTAAAAATCAAGAGGGGAAAAAACATCAACACTGCATTTTATCTGATAATATGAAATTATTTTTATTCATAAAATAAATATTAATTTTACACACTGCAGCAGTCAATTTAAACCCAACATTTAATCAGATTGTGTGTCACTTGATAACTGACTTATGTCATCATCTGCTATTAATTTGTTCTCTTTCCTGCCATTATTTAACCCTTGAAATTTAGATATTCTTTTATTTTGTCGGCGAACTTTCTGTTGCAATGTTTTTAAGAGTTTCTTGTTTTTTCGAATATATTTCCTTAATTTTTTTTAATTTAGCTTTCTTCACTAAAACAATGTCCGATAGTTCTGTACAGCTATCACTGGATGTCTCCATACATTTCTCCATTGATATTTTATCTTCAATGTTTTTCTAGAGAAATGAATAAATAATTAAGAAAAAAAATATATAAATATATATTTAAATATCTCTTCTAATTTACAATCAATAACGCATGATTTCTAAACATAGATTGATTAAATGAAGCCTCTTCCATCTTTGGCTCCTACAAAATAGGAAGAAAAAAAAAACAATTTTTATTTGGAAACATATTTTAAATATGAGAAAAGAAAAAAATAGAAAAATATTAAGAGGAGTAAGTATACTCAGCGTTTCAATTTAGATACCAGCGAGCCTGTAGGCAATAAAATTTACTATACGTAGGTTTGTGTCCTGAAAGTGAGAAAATTCATATAAAATTAGCCTAGACCTAGACCACATTAAAGATATCTAACGTAAAAAACAGAAACCCAACATGCGGAAAACCACACAATTTAAGACGAAAAAAAATAAGCAAAAAACGAGTTTTCAAACAAAACTGATGCCAAGCCGCATGAAAAAGTAGAAAATAAACTTTTCTTCACACACAGAGGTGGACTCAGATTTTATTCGCTGACAATCAACGATATATTTCAGTATGATCAATCAAAGGTAATAAGTGATTTGATTCATGAAGAGAAAGAATATTCAAGAGAAATGTCCCAATCAAAAAATCTGAGTCCACCTCTGTGTGTGAAGAAAAGTTTATTTTCTACTTTTTCATGCGGCTTGTCCTCAGTTTTGTTTGAAAACTCGTTTTTTACTTGTTTTACTTTCTGCCTTTTTCAGGTTAACTAAATTGTTATTATGTGCTGCATGGAGATATTTTAAAACAATTTTTACGTCAAGTTTGGTGCCGATCCGAAATTTTACGAGTATCAAATCGTTGTTGAAGTACTGCAACGGTTTTCTGAAATTCAAATTATGTTTTAAACAGCGCGTTTTAGCTGTATTCCAACTTGATCCCATATAACATGAATTTTCCAGATTTTCCATATTTTCCACAGACTTTTCCTATTACTATGAATTTTTTTTTAAAAATTTACATGAATTTTCCTCGATTTTTCATGCAACTTTTCATGATTGTTGAAGAGAAATTATTGATGCCAGTACGACGGAAAAAAATGATTCCGCATAGCTTATAAAACTTTTTTGTCGGAAAATTTTCCGGAAAAGTCAGAAAATTCCGGAAATTTTCCGAAAATTTTCCAGAAAAATTGGAAAATTCTGCATTTTTCCTGAAACAGATTTATCACTAATCATATCGATGAAAATTTGTCCGATGATTTTCCGGGTTTTCCACGGAGTTTTCCACAAAAGCAACTTTATGCAACTCATTTCGCTCTACAACTTTGTCTTAGGTTACAAAACACCCAAAAGTTTCCTTGATCTGAAAAACTCCGGAAAAGCGTTTTACATGAATTTTCCTCGATTTTTTCTGCAAGTTTTCACCATTGTCGGAGAGAAAGTAATGATGCCAGTTGATAGGGAACTTGATCCTGCATAATTTAAAAACTTTTTTTACCGAAAATTTTTCCGGAAAAGTGGGAAAATTCCGGAAATTTTTTTTCGGAAAAATCGGAAAACTCTGCATTTTTCCTAGAACGGATTTATCGCTAATCAAATTTGTACCAAATTTTCAAATGATTTTTCCCGATTTTCCAGGTTTTCCATGAAAATTTCCGGTTAAAATGTTTATAGATTCAATTGTCACGCGGCATGAGCCTGTGGGCCAAATTTCAGCTCGCTGTGATGACGAAAAGTGGGTCTACGAGAGTGTCGAAAATAGTAAAAAAGAAATATATAAATAAATAGACAGACAAATTCGTGTACGAGTTAAATGGAATGGCCTCAAAAAAAATGAATATTTGCAGTTCAAATAAGTTGAAAATTTTTAACGAGAATTAAGTAACTCTTCTAAATTTTTCTTTGTATTTTAAGAACTTTCAACGAAATATTGCGATTTCTCGTCGGTGAAATATCGGAAGTAAAAACAAGTACTATTAAAGTCAAACAATTAAAAAAAAGTCCACTAAAAACAAACTCGACTTTATTTGCCAATATCTGGGCCAGGGCTAGTCGTACAGCCTTAGCTTCATTGGATATTGTCCAAAAGAGAGCCTTAAAGCTCATTGGTGATTTAGCAATAACTTGTCATATCATCTCACTCGACCACCTATATTGCTATATGCATGGTTCCAATGAAATATCTAGTCTGATCCCTTGTAGAACGATTCCTGCACGCAATACTCGCGCTGCAAGCCGTGCTCATCCTTTTAACCTCAAAATTACCGTATATTAAAATTCCTTGATGCTTTTTTATATCAAACTGTGCGATCGTGGAACAGTCTACCATCTGATGTCTTTTTCTCCGGCATAAAATCTGCTAAAGTTTAAGAGTGACATACATACATCAGTACCTCCGCCGCTCTCCTCACATTCCCTAATTCCTAGGCTTTATCTTTCCAAAATAGTCACATTCTCAAGAAATTTAAAAAACTTCAATTTTTACCATTTTTTACAAGTTTCCGGTCTATATCTGCATTCCAATACATTTTTTGTTTATGTTTCCCGACGTTATACACTAGACCTCTTCGTTTTCTTTAATTTAATTTAATACAAGTTTGCCAGAAATTCGCATTGAAAAATGTACGAAACTTACAAAATTTGGTACTGACTCCTCTTAATATTACAAATAAATTGAAAATATTTACTAAATGTTGATTATTGTGTAAGCTTAAAATTTACAAAAAAAAATTTGATAATTACTTCTTTTACTATATCCAAATTAAAATCAGGTGATGCTGCTTCAGTTTTAATAGTCGTGTGTGTATTTACTACTTCTGCGTCGTCCTGTATGCATAAATAATGAGATAAATTTATGCTCAAAGTAGAATATTTAATTAAACTAAAAAATATATATGATGAAATTTTTAATAATGGATTTTTCTAAATTTTTCGAGAAATATTCGTGATTCAAAAGCTCGTTCAAAATAAGGGTAGAATATTTTCGATGGGGGTCATTCAATTCCGAAAAATTTATATCGCTCCTGCCCTTAAAAATTTTAAATGGGAACCCTTTTTTTTATGGTTGACTATGATTCGACATAAAAAAAACTAACTAATAAAAAATCAAACTTCCACAGATAGGTCACCATACATGAAATTACATACGAAAATTCATCTAGAGTATCGTAAGAATTGTACCATCATAACGCTCGGCATTATGTGTGCTCTTCAGAACGATTTAAAAATTACGATGCACATTGGTTCCAGGAATTTCCAAAAGTTCGTCAATATTACAAAAAAGCTAGAATTGGTGTAAGACCAATTCTTATCATAATTTCGTATGGTTACCTATCTGTGTAAGTTTGATCGTTGAAGTGGTTTTTCACTGATATTTCTAGAACTGTTCGTCAGACAGCAAAAATTATTATAACCGATTTTATAGGTTTTAATATTCTGAAGAAATTTTCAGTACAATAAAATCATCCAAGACTTATGTTTTCACAGTATACGTAAAAAACCAAAATTTGTATAGCTCAACACCAAGAAGGGCTTGCCCGATTTATATTTTTTTTACTATTGCTATGAAACCACCATGTACCAAATTTCACCTCTCTACGTCGGCGCGTTCTCAGGCTATTACTATTACAGAGAGTTCTGTTATGAAAATTCATAGCGAAATAAGTCAATCTGAAATTGACTCATTGCAAAAAAAGGGTGTTTCATATAAGAAGGAACCGTATAATCGTCAGTATGGCTTGGTTCGTACCTGCCGTATACGCCAAAGCACTTAAAAATTATTTTAAGTTTATATATGAGGTCAGCTTGGCTGTTTGCTTTGGCGTATATGGCAGGCAGGAACCAAGGCCTCTTTTGCAATGAAATTTCTTTTTTCAAAGATTTTTCGCTTGCATAAAAAGATTTTTCCACTTATTACTATTACTTTATGTTACGTGTTTTTTTTTACAAGCAGCTGACACATAATCCCCCCTTCCACGATGCAGCTGACCATTTTTTTTCATCTCACATATGATGTCCACTGTTTATAAAAAAAAAAGATTCAGCCGGCGTACTATTACTTAAAAAAATTGTTTGTTTTTTTTTACCTACTTTCGCAGCCTCTCACACCCACAGCGGGTGCGTCAACTTCTTAGTGAAACCAAATCTATCGAGAAAGATAACAATCGATCGGCGTACAAACAATACCTAAAATGCAGCGCTACCTCTCGGAGTATTAGAGAAGAATTCCCTAAGGGATAGAGAGCTAAGGTATCAGGAGGAGCCTCTAGCAGTTTTGCTAGGTTCCTCTTAGTCTATTCCTACCAATTAAAATCGTTGCAAGCCACTCGTACTTGTCTGAAACCCAATCATCTACAAACCGGGCCATAAACGCGTTTTGACCCGTCATATAATGCTCTTTCGCTCTCTCTCTCTCTCTTTTCTCTCTCTCTCTTTTCTCTCTCTCTCTTTCTTTCTCTCTATCTTTTCTCTCCTTCTCTTTCCGTCTCTCTCTCTCTCTCTCTCTCTCTCTCTCTCTCTCTCTCTCTCTCTCTCTCTCTCTCTCTCTCTCTCTCTTATATTTTCAGGGAATAAATTTCGAAAAATACATTTTACCGATTTTACAGTGTACTGAAACAAAAACAAACAGTATCAGCCAGATATATAGGCAAAAAACTGAAAAAGTGTACCCTTTTTCCCAAGATAGCGGCTCGAGCGCAACAGATTGATGGGAACTTTTACTACATTCATTGGGAGCCGTAATAAGCATATGTATACCAAAATTCAGATCTTTACCAATTAATGTTTATTCTTTTTTTTCGAAAATTGGTCTAATTTGACTGGACTAACTTTTATACAAAACTTTTTTTTCGAATTCCTATCAATTTCCATGAAAACGGGGGAACAGGTTTAACATAGCCCCATAAGAAGGAATCGAAATGTTTTAAATCAAAGGATATTGGTAGCCAGTTAACATTATCATGAAGTCTTCGTGCTTTTCTTTCAACAAGTGAATTGTTCGCTTGCTGTGTGTCACGTATCGCTGTCTTGTGTAAACTTCCCAATTATGTTGTCGATACCTTCCAATTGGTGTCAAAAATAATCTTTTATCATATTCCAAAATCTTTTACCATCAATGGCAACCCCTCCTCCCTCTTCATTTAACTTGGTATAAATACGATCGATGATTCCGCCGAATCAAAATCCATACCAAAAGGTAACTTTTTTTTAGATGAAGTGGAACGTTCTTCAATCTCCATACGGAACAAACAAATAGTCATTGGGTTTCAGCTGTTGAGTTAAAAATGTTTTACTGGTCAGAGCTTAGAAGGAGTCAAATTTCCGAAATGTATTCTCGAAGCCTGAAGCAGAGTACTAGAAAACCTCTATGTCAAATATTCCCAGATGTAAGTTATATACAAGAAACCTAAAGGCGGTACATGTGAGCTCATAGAACCCCAAACAGTAGTCTCGCTGACCCCAGAGCAAAATTATACTCTAGTGCTAATAGATTATAGTATTGACTTACTTGTTTCGATAATTCAAACCGTGACCACAGAGCCAAATCGAAAAAAAAACAAAATAAGTGGAAATGCGAGCAAGGATGAAAGAATGTAGGATCTTCACAAGCCAGACAAAATTGTCACCTTATAATGCCTACTGTATTTATTCTCGGACGATATCTATCCGAATGCCACTTCCAGTAACGAGTTCCACCAGATTAAAAGAGGACCTCAACTTGACGAAACTTTAAATACAGAGAAATAAAATAAGTAGTAAAAAACGAGTTTTCAAACAAAACTGAGGCCAAGCCGCATGAAAAAGTAGAAAATAAACTTTTCTTCACACACAGAGGTGGACTCAAATTTTTTGATTGGGACATTTCTCTTGAATATTCTTTCTCATCATGAATCAAATCACTTATTACCTCTGATTGATCATACTGAAATATATCGGTGATTGTCAGCGAATAAAATCTGAGTCCACCTCTGTGTGTGAAGAAAAGTTTATTTTCTACTTTTTCATGCGACTTGGCCTCAGTTTTGTTTGAAAACTCGTTTTTTACTTATTTTATTTTCTGCTTTTTTCACGTTAACTAAATTGTTATTACGTGCTGCATGGAGATATTTTAAAACAATTTTTAAGTCATGTTTGGTGTCGATCCGAAAACAAAAATTTTTCGAGTATCAAATCGTTGAAGTACTGCAACGGTTTTCTGAAATTCAAATTATGTTTTAAACAGCGCGTTTTAGCTGTATTCCAACTTGATCCCATATAACATGAATTTTCCCGATTTTCCACGTTTTCCACAGACTTTTCCTATTACTATGAAATTTTTTTTTTAAATTTACATGAATTTTCCTCGAATTTTCATGCAAGTTTTCATGATTGTTGAAGAGAAAGTATAGATGCCAGTAGGACGGGAAAAAAAATGATTCCGCATAGCTTATAAAATTTTTTTTGGCCGAAAATTTTCCGGAAAAGTCGGAAAATTCCGGAAATTTTCGGAAAATTTTCCAGAAAAGTTGGAAAATTCTGCATTTATACTGAAACAGATTTATCACTATCCATGAAAATTTGTCCGATTATTTTCCCGCTTTTCCGTGTTTTCCGCGGTGTTTTCCACAAAAGCAACTTTATGCAACTCATTTCGCTCTACAACTTTGCCCTAGGTTGCAAAGCGCTCAAACGCTTCCTTGGTCTGAAAAATTCCGGAAAAGCGTTTTACATGAATTTTCCTCGATTTTTTCTGCAAGTTTTTGTCGGAGAGAAAGTAATGATGCCAGTTGATAAGGAACTTGATCCTGCATAATTTAGAAAACTTTTTTATCGGAAAATTTTCCGGAAAAGTCGGAAAATTCCGGAAAAATCGGAAAACTCTGCATTTTTCCTGAAACGGATTTATCACTAATCAAATTAGTACCAAATTTTCAAATGCCTTTTCCCGATTTTCATGGTTTTCCATGGAAATTTCCGGTTCAAATTTTGATAGATTCAATTGTCACGCGACATGAACCTGTGTGCCAAATTTCAGCTCGCTGTGATGACGAAAAGTGGGTCTACTAGACTGTCGAAAATAGTAAAAAAGAAATATTTAAATAAATAGACAGACAGATTCGTGTACGAGTTAAAGGGAATGGCCTCAAAAATAGTAAATAACCGAACTCTGTTATGAATTCAATAAACATTTTTTTTTTCTTCGAAAGGGTGACTAAACACACATCACAAAGTCAATAATCTATGGATATTCCCTCGGTTCGAAACATAGAGATGCAAGCAGATTACCAGAAACCCTGAGAAAGGTAATAATTAATGAAAAAACTGAAGTCCAGATGCATTGCTGTCGGAAAGGAATAAGTGCTCGGAGAAAAATTAATTAGGATGGAAAACAGACATACCTTCGCATACGCGTGCGGTTCATTATTGTTTGATTGGCAAAGAGCCCGGGTTGTCTAAAAATTTCGATTAAACGCTGAATTTTGTTCTCTCGGTAGGACGATTACACGTGCTGTAAATTTCAGGTAATGCACCGAATATTTGACGATTGAAATAAACATTTTGGTAATAAAATTCAACAATTTTCTATGCGTTGTGGAATCGTATAACACTTAAAACACTTGAAGCGTTAGCTATCAAAAATAGGACACCTGGATTGGAAGAAACTGTTTTTCCAGGCAGGGGGACACGAAAATCCCTGTTAAAAAAAAACAGAAAACCTTCCTGTTTTCTTAATAAAGCACGTCAGATCAAGGTGAGGTAATCTTTTCAGCCATCCACATAGAAGGGCAGATTTAAGAGTTTCATTTAAAATTTAAATATTGATTTAACAACCGTAGACATTTAAATTAAAAAAATTTCACTAGTGATATTTATAAAAAACAATAAAAAAAATATTGCAACTGAACAAATATCGCCACTTACCATTGGTGTTTCCAAATCTGCAACTCTCACCAGATGACCGTTAAAAGTATGAACAAAATAAGTAGTTGGAGCAAAACACTTTAAAGAATTATTTACATATAGGTAACGACAAAAAATAACTTCTATAACAAACCGTGGATGGTTGTAGCGTAATGTCATGAGCTGTTTCCAAATCCGCAATTGTATTATCAGAGTCATCTATTGCTTTCATTTCTGTCGAATATTCCTTTAAATTGGGGAAAAATTAAGCAAAAAAGAGTTTCACTCTGAATATATAAAACTACCATATTTATGTTAACAGATGGCACCACTTCTCTTCTCAATCTTCGTTTCACTCCGATCAGCTGAATATGATCCTCCAAAAAATGATTTTCACAAATAACGGCATGTTCAGTTGGTACGTAATCTGGACGGGCAATTGCTTCAAGCCATTTTTTTCTTATAGTTTGTTCTTTAGGAAATCTACTAAAAACAATATAAAATTAGAGAAAAGCTCTTGACCTAAATATATAAATCAATTGAAGACGATTTTATAATCAGTGAATGAATTTGATTTTGAACTTTAATTTCTGATCTGAACTGAACTTTTGTAATTTTCGAAAAGCTTCTAAGTTACCAAAAGTCATTTGTGTCATTTTTGAGTATAATCGTGGGCGGTTTTTTTTTACACATTTTTGATGATTTTTTGAAGTGTGTCCTTCTTTGGTGATATAGAGTGTTTTCGTTTTTGCTTCCGAATCATGGTTTATTAACTCCAGAACCAACGGACTTTAATTTGGCCTGGCTCCGAGCGTTTAGGCAACATGTTCCTGTGCAATGGAGCAATAAACATCAAACGTATAACAAAACTACTGACTGCCATGCCACACAAGTAGGAAGTTAATAGCTTACTTTACATACAAAATTAAATAAAGATAAAACATAATGATGAAAAATTCTTACAATTAATATCAAATTATCACTAAAGCTGGTGCCAAAACGGATTGTAAGGAGTAAAACGGAAAATTTAGTTAAGGTTATAATTAAGAGAAAAACAAAAATTAAACACGAGATAAAATGATATTGCAAAATTGTGGGGGGGGGGGGGGTGTTTAGGGGTTGAAAGTGGTTTTTTTTCGGGTCGAAATGCGTCTTCCTAGCGGAAAATGCGAATGTTATAGATAAAAAAATATCTAAAACTTTCATATAATGCATTTTTTTTGCAACATAACCTCAAATTTTTCGAGAAAAAGGCAAAAACTCGATTTTCACTTTTTTTGTTTTTTTCTCTCGTTATAATAATTCAAATTATATGAAATTTTGCGAAAATATAGCCTTTTTTGCATTGAATAAGCGCGATTTTTTTACATTCTGGAAGACAAGTAGTTTCCGATATATATATTCAATTTTCCAATAAAAACCAAAAGTTTCCACAGAGCACTTTATTGGTGTTTTTCTCGATTTAAATATTCTATCCGGGCTCATTTTAATCGTTGAAATGTCTACTTTAAAATGGTCTCTGGATTGAAGAAGACTAAATTGCCTACATTTTTTTATATAAACACTTTTTTTTTGTAAGCCTGATGTGTAACGAATTACAGCGGCGGAAATGTGAATATTCTTCCAAAAAAAATGTTCACGTAGTACCCCTTATACAGGGCGTTTCGTCCAGGGTGGTCCATAGGACAGGAGGTGATAGTAGTCACATAGTCCAAAAAACAATTGTGTGGCAAAGCGGGCGGCACCTCAACCGTTTCAGGATTACAGGGTGATTAAGTAAATTTACTAGGCTTTGTAAAAATACCCTGTGTCTTAAAATGATCAAATTAAATTAAAACTTTTACAAGCTACTGAAAAAAAACGGTCTATAGAAGAATCCAATCAAAATAGTTACGACCCATGGGGTGGCCATGAGAGAGATGACACAACAATAGCCTGCCCTGCACAATAGAATAAAAAAACAGTATACCCCTTCCTGCACAGTATAAGACAAAAAACAGTAAGTAGTAGATGAGTAGCCACGATATGGTCGTGTATATGTCGTAGACACTTGATGTAACTCAGCACTTCATGATAATGTAACCGCTTGCGTGCGCTAATGACTTTTTACACAAAGTGTCTGAAATTTTTAGTCACATCATCGCATGCCACAAGCCATTACGCCGAAAGTGTAATACCGACCTATATAACCGAATAATTGGCGTGGATGATGAGCGGTGGAGGGGAAGGGTGTCGGGTCCAGATCTGCGAGACAGCCATACGCACACACTTGTTGCTGACCCTGTATGTAGGGGTTGCGTAGACGAATCCGAGACAGTGACTAACTTCCGGCCCTCTCGGGAAAGCTTAATAAATTCGTTGGCTCACACCTCCTGGAGGAGCTGCACGAAGCTGGCCAGGAGAGCTGGGAGCCAATACTCCAATTCGTAAGAGCGTCCGTTTGGGATATATGGGTTATTACTTATAAGTCTGGAGGGTGAACAATTGGGCTTTTAAGGCCTACGTTCTAGAGCCCCTGTAAGGGGGTCTCAAGCTCAATTTTCAATGAATCAATTCACACAAACAAACGCGACTCGACCGCACGTGTACACGCACACGAAGTAACTAAAAATGTGGCAAATGTAAAGCGTACTTGAAATGCCCTAAGGACGAAAGTGAAAACAAACCAGTTTTGTATGGCAACACCAAAAATGGGTTACCCCATTCAGTTCATTTTTTAAATTTTATTTACTATAGTTTTATGAAAACTCTGTAAATTTCAGCTCTCCACGTCGACGTGTTCTCAGAAGACAGTTTCCAAATATATATCGAAAAATCAAAGTTTTTTATGGCAATCTACCAAGAATTTTGTACTTCAATTTTGATATTTTATTTACTATTGCTATATAAACTCCCTGTACAAAATTTCAACTCTCTATGTCAGCGCGTTCTCAGGCACTTCCGAAATATACAGTGAAAAACGAAATTTGACAACTCTACGAAGGAGTTGCCCGATTGGTCAAATTTTTGAATTAAAATTTACTTTTTTTTTTCTTTTAAAAGCCCGTGTAGAAAATTTCATCACTCTAAGTGAACCCGTTCTCGAGTTATCATAAGGACAGACAAACAGACGGACGAATGGACAAACAGACGGACATTCAAAAATCAAAATAACTTTTAATATTATGCGTAGGTGTCCAATCCATTTTCCTTTAGCAGCATTATTTCATTGATTCCATTTAGGGTATAATTACGACTGCTGAGATAGCACTGAAAGTGAGACATAAAGGAAATCTATACGTTAGCTCTCGGTGTAAATTTGTAATTCAATAATGTGCGAGACCGACTAAACGATATTATCGGTGTACACAGTACTGCACTAAATTGACTTAAGAAAAGATAAACAGCACACGTGCTATAATTCGGGTGCGAGACCCATCTGCATACCTACATATCTACATCTAAACTACTCACAATAATGGAACATGCGGAGCCTATCGTTACATACACTCCACTGCAGTGTGTATACTGCATTTTGATTTGAGCCAATTTACACCCCAAAGTGAGCAGACACACGCATGCACACCAACAAGAACAGTTCAATAGAATAATTTATCTCATTTTGGTAAGCTTGTAAGGCTTTTACTCCATAAAAATTTATCACAAAAATGAAATTTACTCAAATCAAAATACTTCAGATAATTTTTCAATGGCCCCTAAACATATTTTTTCCGCTGCCATTCACTTATCACTAATCAACTCTGACAGTTGTCTTTTCACGTAAAAAAAATCACGTTTTTATATTTATTTGAAATTGATTCCGCAATATTTTGGTATTGTTAGTTATAAACAAATTAATTAGAGATAATTTATTGAATTATTATTACTTGCCTAAAAAATGATTTCTTCTGACCATTTCTCTGAAAATTCCGGCAACCAATTACAGAGCACTTCATAGTTCAATAGTTTACTTAAACATAAATTTATCTCCAGTAAATATTGTTTGAAATTGTTTATAATTAATTACTGAAGGCACTGAGTTAGTTTTGAACAAAAACTTTTATCTATTTTCACTTAAAAATCACAATAAATTCATTGAAACTATTTGATGCCATGAAAACACAAACACTCCACTTGACAGTTAATGAATTTTTACTCATATAATTATGTCTCTCTTTTTCCAATGTATTTTGTTCTTCGTTATCACTTACTCTTTGAAATATTATTAGTGGTCTTCGGCTTCACACATGCACATGGTTTTGCCCATTCAGCATATAATCTCCCTGTTCTAAATTTGGCTATACACGAATGTATTCTAGCAGTGTGATAAGAGAACCGTTGTTAGTATAGAATCTGTGTTGTCGTCCCATACCAACATCCGTGTGTTTCTGCAGGATGTGTATAGAGTTTGGTAGAGTGCGCTTGTATACTCTCTGGAGAGAAAGTGCTCTTACTCTATCAAATATCAGAGCAGCTGAGGGAGTTCAGTGATACAAACAGCAACACAGCCCAAGTATAAGCACAGTCACATCAAAAGTAGCAGGTAATAACAAAACATCGTGACATACCCGGCGTCGAGTTCATCAGCGGTTTTGTTGCATTTGTGAATTTTCTCCATTCTCTTTCATTCTGTTCTGATTTCCATTTGTGATTGAGTGGACTTTCATACAGTGATGCCACTTTGCTACAATGATACTTTTTTTCATGTCATTCTAAAAATGCATCTTTGATACTTTTTTCTATTATTCTGTCTAAAATGCTACTTTTACATAAATTCAGACAATCGAGCTCAATGTAGAGGAAGTTCGAAATAAATTTTCTGAAAGAATATCGGAGTTTGGAGAATTCCAGAATTATGCTGGTGTAAAGCAGAAAAAAAATCCTTAACGTAGCTCCAACGAGATGGCTATCTTTAAAGGAAGTTGTTGACAGAATTTTGGAGCAATGGCAAGCTCTGCAATTATTTTTTATATCATCTTCATTAGAAGACGATTTAATAATTGCATGAAATATTGCTGAACAAAAGGGGGCAATCCTTTAAGTAAAATATATTTTTACTTTTTGTCACAAATCCTTCAAATTGTAACTACTATTAACTTAGAGTTTCAAGCAGAAAAAATTGAGGTTACATACATTAGGCAAAACAATTGAGACAACCTACGAGTTAATGTTGTCGTTTTTTCATTAAACCTGACTTAATAAATAACTCAGATTGCCTGAATGACATTGGCCTACAACATCAAGAGAATTATTTGTCGGTTAATGAAATATACATCAGTGCAAATGCAGAAAAAGGTATAGTGGATTCCGTTTTGACTACTGTAAGGTCACACATCCTTTCGTTTTATGAATTGAGTAGTCAAATAAGAGAGCGCTTCGATTTCAAAAGCGACTTTTTAAAACACTTGTGTTGTCTAGATTACGATAGAGCATGCAAATGTAACGATACTATGTTGCCATTATTAAAAGCATTTCCAAGTCTATATAAACATTCTGATGTAGAAAAACTTAGTACACAATGGCGAATCTTAAAAGTGCAGTCTAATTGCATAAAGTAGTATCTGACATAACTGACTCGATTGACAGTGACCACATATAGCAATACTGGTTCTTCTGGACTTCAGCAAAGCCTTTGATTCAGTGAATCACATTAGGCTGGTTAGTAACCTCCAGCAACATTTTGGGTTTTCGAGGACGGCAATTAATTTCATCAAAAGCTTTCTGGAGTGTCGCATTCAGTCGGTAAAAGTGAATAATACCACTTCATCATCACTTTTCCTTAGCTGTGGAATCCCGCAGGGATCAAAATTAGGCCCGCTTCTCTTTTTTTGCTACATCAATGATCTCCCAATGATACTACAGGATTCAAAAGTCCATCTTTACGCTGATGACGTGCAGATTTATTTTGACCGACCAATAGGGCTTGTCGAAGATTGCGTTTCTCTGCTAAGCGATGATCTGCAAAGAATATCTGACTGGGCCAATAGTAACTATCTAACGCTAAATCCGCTCAAGTCAAACTGTATAGCATTTTACAAGAGAAATTTAGATTTTAGTAAATTGCCTCCGATAATGATCAACATCACTACCATATCATACTCAAACTCAGTCAAAAGTTTAGTCATAGAGAAATAAATCAGCGGTTAACATGCTGCAATCACATCTCTTCTGTTTTAGGAAAAGTGTATGGATGCTTACGTGAGCTAAGAACGTCCGCTTGCATACTATTGACTCATATGCGTATGAAACTCGGTAAATCTTTGGTACTACCTCACTTAACTTTTGGCAGCTTAATTTTTCCAAACTCCATTCCAGTTGCCAAAGAAGGTTGAATGTCGCTTTTAACGATACTATCAGGTTTATTCAAGGGTTACGTAGATTTGCTCATATCTCTTCCTATGTGGACTCCTTTGTGGTATGCTCACTTGAAGCATACTTGTCACGAAGACGATTACTATTCCTGTATTCTCTAATCCACGTAAAAGGCTGCTCGCATCAGCTCGCATAACGTAAATTCGCAAATTAGTACAGTTTAATCATTTTCTTTGGCAGAATAGGCTTCAGCTCTTACATATTCAGTACTATGTAGACTTTATAGGTGTATAGTTAGTTAATTAAATTTAAATGTATATTTATATATCTCTGTTTCATCAAATAAATTTTCCCTACCGATTTAATACGTACAATTATAAGATTTGTAATCTTGTATACCAATTAACCAGTAAAATATATAAAATAAAATAATTTAAATCAGTTGACTGATCCTGAAAGTTTTTGGACTTATTTTTCGACTTAAAAAAATTGATTGGGGCAATATTTATCTAAAGAACTCTGTGATTTCGTAATGAATTTAATGTGTCTACTACATCGTTCTGCTGCCGCTAAACTAGTCTTCTCAGACCTCCAACTAAACAAATAAGTCAAATAGATTTGACCTAAAGACCATTGAATGCATAAAATGTTTGCAAAAGGGCAAGTAGAAAGGCGAAATAAAAAATACTTTGTCTGGACACCATAATTACATAAAGCAACTTAAAGTCGCGTTTAATAGTCATAAATATCGACATAAAACGTTTAATATATATGTAGGTATGTACTACCCTATTTATTATGTGCTATGAAATGCAATGAATTTATTTAACACGTTGACGCTCACTTTGAAATCGGTGATGGACGACAAAAACACATTTTTGTTTTTTTTTTGTTAATTAGTTGGTTCTTGGGGAGTTCAATTTCAATTTCAATTTAATTTATTCCAAGGCATTGTACAATTAAGATAAAATCTTTTTTACTTGTACAAGTTAAATCTATCATTGCCAAAAAAAAAATAAAAATGTATATGTATAAATGAAAAAAAAAGAGACATGAGAAAAATAAAATCAAATAATATAAGTATGATACAAGAAATAAGCTACTAAATTTACTGCTAAAAACTAAATCAAAAACACAAGGCAGAAAAAAAAAACAGAAAAAAGAAAAAAAAAAGAAAATTAATCACTACTTAACTTGCTACATCTGCTGTACTATAGAGCAACCTCTAACTATTTAGCTCCTAACTATTCAAGTACTAGGTACTGCTTGAGCACATAATTTCAAAAATTCTTTCCTTGGTGTTGGCGAAAGATCCCGACACAACCGATAACTTAATACTGGGCGGTAAGGAATTATAAACTTTGATGGCATGACTGAAAAACAGGCGTTTAGTAATTAAGTATTCAGATCTGGGCAGAATGCAATTAACAGTTCTAGAAGATCTCGCGAATTGGAGAATGCTGTATAGGTAGGTTGGACTGCTATATTTGATGATTTTAACTAGAAGGATTACCGATAGAAAATTCAAAAATGTTAAAAGATCACAACCCAAGAAGGATGAAGCATAAGCTGACACGTGATCGTATCTTCTGAGGTGATATATGTATCTAATAATGGAGTTAAATGCGATCTGCAATTTGGTAAAATTAAGATAATCAAGTTTTCCAAATACTTCACAACCGTACATTAAGACAGGAATAAGCAGAGAACGAGCAAGAAACATGCGCGTAGAAAGTGAGGTAAAATAGCTCGAAGTCCACAGGGATCGAAGACCACCGTATATTTTACATATTATTGATTTGATGCGATCACCCCAAGTGAGAGTGTTATTGATAACTACGCCTAAATTGCGGACAGACTCTACCCAGGGTATGACAGTATCGTTAAGTACAACGTTAGAATAAGTAGACGTATCAAGTTTATTACGATACATAGCTAAACAACATGATTTTCTGGGATTCAGCATCAAGCCATTGTCAGTCGTCCATAGATATATTGAATTTAGATCTTCATTGATACAACTAATTCCATCTTCGCCAAGTCCTAAGGGTCGCGATAAGAAAAGTTGAGCATCATCAGCATAGAGATGCATTTCACTGTGAGTAAGACAGTCAAACAAATCATTAATAAGCATGCAAAAAAGCAACGGGCCAAGAACAGAGCCTTGCGGAACACCAAAGTTAATTCTAAGAAAGGTAGAGTAATTACCATTTGAAAACACTGTTTGATAACGACCTGTTAGATATAACTAAAAATAAGTTTCGTTGAGCTTAAGGAAAAATTAAATTTAGTAATGAGTTTTCTACACAGGATTACGTGATCTACAGTATCGAATGCTTTGGAGAAGTCGAGCAGCACCAGTAGAACTAATTTATCCAAATCTATTGCTTCTCTAATTACATTGACTACCCTCAAAAGGGCAGTGGTACAACTATGCTGAGGACGAAAACCAGATTGGGAGTCATGAAGGAGACTATTGATGCGCAAATAATGAGAAATTTGCAAGAACATTAATTTTTCAAGAACCTTAGATAAGAACGGTAAGATGCTGATAGGGCGGAATTCGGAGCAATTACGCCCAGATTCTTTAGGTACATGTAGAGAACTTCCAGCTAAGCGGAAAGGTTGAGATGGTAAAACAGGTATTAAAAATGTGAGCAAGTGGCAACACTATATATGGCGCAGCAATTTTAGCAAACCTTGGGGAAATCCCATCCATACCTAAAGAATTAGACTTGATACTACACAAAGCCGTATAAACTTCATCCGTAGAAACTCTGTACCTGTAGTTTGTAATGAATTAATAAAATCACTGCCATGAGCAGGGTTAGAACTATGAGACAAAAATTTGGTATTCAGCACATCAGGATCTACAGAGCATCCGGAATTACCAGCGGCAACTACGCTCGCTTTTTTGAGATTACTCCAGAGAACTTTAGGAGGCAGCCCAGTGTTAAGATACCTTGAAAAATGTCGTCTTTTTGCTTCCCGAATAGCATGAGTAGTACGGTTTCTAAGCATTCTGTATTCCTCTTTGAAACTAGTGGTTTTATATCGCTTCCACCTTTCGTATGCCATATTGCGAGCAGTTATCAGACCTTGGAGGTGACTATTAAACCACGGGCAACTCTGATTAAGTAATCTTTTGCGAAAGAGAGGAACGTATTTCTCATGTAAGTAGTTCAAAACATTATTTAAGAACTCAACTTGATCATCAATATCAGGCATAAGCTGTACCAAGCTCCAATCTATGGACTCCGCTTCATTGAAAAGAGCATTAGTATTTATGAGATTATAGTTATAGTAGGAGACTGTGTTGGGTTGATGTTCCGGAAGCACGTTAAAATTGTAAATAATCATAATTAAATCATGATCAGAGACGCCCGATAAAGATATTTGATTAAAAAATAAGGAGTTAGAAGTATCAGCTGTTAAGAAAATATCTAATAGAGCCGAAGAATGGTTAGAGAAATGTGTAGGTTCATTATTCACACGGTGGATATCTAAAGCATCGATAATGTGCTGAAAGGAATTGGTCAGGTAGCACGGGTTAAGGAAATTGAGATTGAAGTCTCCACCGATAACTATATGCTCATACTTAGGCACAAGATTAATAAGTTCGTTTTGCAGTAATTGAACTGTCCGGCAATTAGGTGGCTTGTGAACACAGCCAACCAAACACCTCTCGCTATTTGAAAAGATTTCACAAAATATATATTCCTCCCCACCCTGACTAGTGTTGGCTAATAGAAACCTGCATCGAAGATTTTGTTTGAAGTAGATGGCGACACCACCTCCTCTGTGATTATGGCGGTCGTTACGAAAGATTTTATAGCCAGGGATGCCGGCGACATTGTCATGAATATCAGGTTTTAGCCAGGTTTCCGACACACAAATTACATCAAAAGTTAAATTAGAGAAAATGTCACGCACTTCATCAATTTTAGGAACCACACTTCTAGCATTAAAATGACAAATTTTTAGCCCAGATCTCTGTTTGCATAGAACGCCGAGGAGTGCCCGAGTATTGCCCGTTCCAGTCATGTAGGTAAGATCACTCATATCCCAGCACAATCGTGCCGAGCACCTTAAGCATCAGTAACACAGAAGAATATGAACTTTTTCGTAGAATAAACTTTTTAAGCAAGCAGCAATAACTTGAAGAGTGAGGAGAAATAACCTTAGTACAAAAGGCATTAACAGTTATAAACAAATTCATTTGAACACAGAAGCAGAAAGCAATTGGAAACAAATCACTAAGAATTATAACACTAAAAAATATTAAAGAATATGTAGCAGTATAACATACACAGTAAGAAAAATGGTGTTGTTTTCAATCCAAATCGGTGTCGAATACGGTCCCACCATTTGGATTGAAATGAAATATATCCATTTGGACGTTAACATTTAGAGTTAAATTTTAACTCCTAAGTGGATAAAATCATTGCACCTTCTGAATATGCTATATGACGCCAAAAATATAAACAAATTAGCTCCAAAAAAATGTAATATGGAAGTTTTTAATGTGTAAATTGTAAACGTTATAGGTGTTAAAGGAAAACATCAAATTGATACTTTAATTAAACTTTTTGAGAGCTAATTCAAGACACATCTGTATGTTTTTTAACAAAAAGCTTTTCTTAGATTAAAATAAATAAACAGATTGAATAAAGCTTACCTTTTTTGGAATAATTTGGCATGAGGAATGATCGAATATTTGCTATATCCTTTTAAATGAAGAAAACAATGTTGAAGAATTTATAAAAAATTTTATTTAAATTCGAAATAAGTATAAACAATACGTGTTTACAGAGGTCTTCTTAAGAAATCAATTAATTTTATTCTTAGGTACAACATAGCAAAATTCACAATTTTTTGAACTGAAAACTAATTCCATGGGTTCATTACAATACAAGTTTTCCAAACAAATCACCCCATACGTTGTTGTTTCTTTTAATTTGAATGCGTTTAAATTTTCTTCAAAACAAATTGTACTTAATAACTTATGCACTATAAATATTTTTGAGGAACTCTTTAACAATCTTTTAATTTTTCCAAAACTTGCTGTATTATTTCTATTCCCCAAGAAAATTATAAAATTTGGCTTATATAAAAAACCATATTCAAATTCTTTAAGTAAAATGTATTCTTCATCGTTATTTAAGTTAATGATTTCACTTTGCTCTAATGATTCCAAAGTCACTTTTGATATTTCCTTGCAAACACGAGACAATTTTAAATTTGTCTTTTTGTAGTTAATTTCTTGGTGCTTAGTAGATAGTGTTTTGCAAATGTTTATATAATTTCTGGATTTCGTATCTCATTGTCCATTGCAAGGTCAAGATACCCATTTCTAAAATTATTCTTGGATAATGTGTCATAATATGGTGCTTGGGAATTAAGTTCTTCTGATACTCTTCTCTAAAAGACCTGTGATGTTTCTCAATTAGAGTTTTTAGTGCTTCTACATCTGCTGTTTTTAGCGTGGAACAGAATACTAAATTTGTTATTTGTATCAGCAAGAGTATGACACCATATTTTTTGGTTAAATCTGAATCGAACGTTTCAATTACATCATGGATTAAAAATGGAAAATACCTCAACAAACACCAGAACTGAGAAGCTGTTTGTCCAAGAAATTTACCGTGAGATTCTAAATTGATCAATGAAGGTATATTACTTCTATTCAAAAATCCAAAATTAAAATTCTTAATTCTATCATTAAAGTTTTCAACAGAAAATAGTCTTTTTTTTATAGCATAAATTAAAAACAACTTTAGTTCACATTGTCCAATGCCTTCTAATATATCATGCATAATGTCAACGCTAAACGGCGAACTAAAGAAGTCAAAATTTTGAAGATTATTTAACTCAGACGATGTTTTTGTTCCGAATTTCTTTTCTTCCAAATGAGTTTGGTGATCGACTTTGTTGCGTAAGAGAGACGTATCTTCAGTAAATGAAAACTGTATATCGTTTTTATGCATAAGACAAAATCTACAAAAATAATTCGAATTAAAAGATTCATTCAGCCCACATAATGAATTCCCGCTTAAGTTATCATGAGCTATATTAAACAAAGATGCTTTAATTTTATGAACTTTATCGTTTTGAATTATAACGATGCCTTCCTCTTCAAGATGTTTTAAATCACGACATATTGTTTTTAAAACAATAGAGTATCCCATTTTTTTTATATCAGAGGTGTGACATAAGGCAACAACATGAATGTTTTCTATTCTAGTGTTCAGAAATGGGGGGAGATTTAAAACTCTTAGGTAAAAAGCAGATATTTTATTAGTTCCAGTTTTTGAGCCCAACGGGTTTAAAGTTTCAAACTCATCTAAATACAATTGCAGATGTATTGTTGGGTCACTGGAAGAAAAAATTGGATGCGACTTGAACCTACTCGCTTTGTTGTAATAATATTCACTGTCATTTGAGTATGGATTAAATATATATTCAATAAATGAGTTATTGCTACATAAAAATGTAAGCGTGTCAACAATCGGAACATAACAGAATGTATTTGTAACTGGGTTCCGACTGTCATAAACTCCAATTGTATTGTTCCAAACCCTATCCATTCTAATATCAATTGCCATCTCCTGTACTTTTGGAACTGTACTAAAAAGGTCTTTGTGTCTTCTATATTTAGATTTACTGTTGGTAAACGGATTTTCTAAAAATTTCAAATCATCGGAAATGATAGTTGCATCTCTCTTTAAAACGGTGTGTCTTAGTCTGATATTTAGTTCTACTGATTTAGTTAAATCTGAAGTAAGAGTTAATACCTTTTGAAGAGAACTTTCAGGTATATTTAACTTGAGTAAGCCTGACAAAAATTTACTAGAAACTGACATATAATCAATAGCTTGAGAGCTAGTATTGCATGTATTGCACTGTATAGGGCCATTCAGTGTACTACAACATTCTGTTTTTTTACTATTCAGAGAAGAATTACAATTTTTCTTTTCAGAGTCGCTGCTTGTTCTAACTTTTATATGTACATGATGATGTTTTAAAAAATGTTTTCGAAGTCCACTAAATGTTTTATATTGGTTATTGCAGTATTCGCTTCCACAAACTATATTGTCCTTATTTTCAGTTAGCACATGTACTAATCTTAAATGCCTAATATATATGAGATTATTATTGAATCTTACGTTACAACCTGGTAATTTACACATAAGCATAGTTTCAACGGTAGTAAATATTAATACATATTATGTATATTGGTATTAGTAAATAAAATTTTTAAAATAGCCTCTTTGAAATATGATTTCCTATACGTTAATTTTAATTTAATTTTCTTAATACAATCTTAAAGTGTTCTTAATTTCAATTAATTTTGAGGTTAAACATTTAGATTTCATTTTATAAAAATATTCTTGTACAAACAAGAAGAAATTATAATGACAGTCAGGATACTTTGTATTGCAAACAAAAAAACTTTTGAAGAGCGTGTCAAATGCCTCTAAACTGTTGTTTACTTCTAACAGTATTTCATTTTCATCTATTAATAGATGATATATTTCTTCGCAGGATTTTACAACCACAAACTTTCGAATTTCTTCATAAACAACACTAAACACGGACATTTTACTCGCAACCGAACACTTCAAAGAAAAGAAACCAAATGACAGAAAATTTCATCTTCAAAAACACCAGAATTAACACAAGAATTAACACCGAATGGTGTTTTTGGGGCTTTGCTAAGCTTACAGACTAAGAGAAGTTCATCAAAACTAAGGCTAAGAAAAAAATAACGAAAAACTAATATATAATAGAAAAAATGAAAAATTAATTCTAGAAATAAAGGGAGACGAAGTTCATATGCAGTAGCTGGATGTAAGAACACTGAAGACATTACACGGTAGACAATGCCAATTATCGTATGCCGACCAGTTCCTCCAAGACATTAAGGCAGGAAATTAAGGCAGCACTTTCATCTTTAGTCTTACGCACAAAAACACGTCCAGAGGAAGTAAATACAGCAATTAGGTGACCTTGCTTCCTCAACATTAACGCTTTCCTCTTAATTCTGTAGTTAGTTGCCGTTAAGCTTTCGTTTATGAAACTTGAGCTGACGGCATTCGTGGCGTGACTCATCCCATTTTTTATGTCACATCTGCGCCGAGATTTTATGGTAGTACGAAGAGCCGTCAGCACAGCAATTCGATCAAGGTGTTATACTTACAGAATGAAATTAATGGATTTTCCACCAAATATTCCTAAAAAATGTTGGACGTCTATAGCCGTCATTTGTTTTTAATAGCTTCGATTTCACTGATACACAAAAGACGTCTATAGACGGCTTGGTAGCTGTAAGGACCATAACGTTATTTGTTGAGAATAATTTAATAAAAATGAAATAAATATATTTTTATAAACATGAAACATTATTTTGTACATTAATTCAGTTAATTTATATTCATTTTAGATTTTTTTTAATACAAAATTAAGGAATTCATGAAAAAAAATTTATAATAACAACAAAAATTCAAAAATCTATTTAGAGATATACATTCAAGCTTGAAAAACATTTGTAGCTTCACGTAAGTGATAAGACTCAAAGCATTCTGGACACATCGGTGCTTGTTCAGGACACGTTTTGCATCTATAGCGCAAGTTTCCTTTCGAATTTTACTCTCTGCACATTTTCTACAACGGCGATACGTTTTATTTCGCTTAGAATTCTCTGGTGTCGGAAGGAATTTTTTCAATAAAATGTTGACTTTTGGTTGTGCATGATGCTGAAGAAAAAGAGCTGACAGTTTTTTGTGGTCGACCATTTGTCGTTGTTGTTGATGACAGCAGCTGTTGACCAGTTGATATATGTTCTGGTAATTGAATTAATGTTTTTATTAGGGATTCCCTGAACTCCAAAAATGTTGCCTTTTTATGAAACTTTCGATATAAATAAAATGTATTCCAAACACTTATGTCTAAAATATGAAAAATGACCTTTTTATACCATCTTATGGTCTTTCTTGGAGAAGAATAGTACGAAATCATTTGATCGCATCTATCTATACCTGACATGTGTGAATTGTAATCAGCTACATCAGAAGTGTCAAACTAGCGGCCCGCGGGCCGCATGCGACCCGCAACGAAAACTTTTGCGGCCCGGCCAATATATCGGCACACAATAATATATAATAAATAAAAACTGTGAAAGCGCAGATTACATGCAAAGAAACAGAATGGAAAATGACTCATTTCCGTAAATAAATGAAAAGCGGAGTTGTCAGATCATAAAGAGAGCTTAGGTCTGAAAAAACAACAGCTAATGTTTAGTAAAGTATTGCAAGAAAGTGAAGCGGCGGTACATGCAAGCTACGTCTTGTCCGAGTTGATAGCTAAACACTCGAAGCCTTTTACTGAAGGTGATTTCATCAAGAAATGCCTAATTAAAGCTGGAGAAATTGTTTGTCCTGTAAATTTGAAGGCTTTTCAAACAATTTCTTTGTCTCGAAATACAGTTGCGGACTTGGCCGCCAATTTAAGTGATCAGATCAAAGCAAAATCATCTAGTTTCCAAAGTTTTTCCATTGCCTGTGACGAGAGTACGGACATTGGTGACATAGCTCAATTAGCTGTGTTTCTTCGTGCTTCGGACACGGATTTGAACATTTTTGAGGAATTATTGGAACTAATACGGATGCGTGGTACTACTACAGGACAAGATATATTTAATTCAGAAATTCATCATACGCATTGTATTATACATCAAAAAGTACTATGCACGAAGGTAATAAACATGGAGAATGTTTTGTCAAACAATTCTGGGATTTGAAAGAAGAAGTATGTCAGTTTTTAAAAACTAAAAATCAAGACACAAGCTTGTTTTCCGATCCAATATGGTTGCAAGATTTATCTTTCATAGTTGATATAACCAAACACTTAACCGATTTTAATTTATCGTTACAAGGAAAAGATCAGATCATTACGAACATATTTGACATAATTAAAGCATTCAAATGTAAGCTAGTTCTTTGGGAAAAGCAACTGAAAAATGAAGATTTATCGCACTTCCCAACGTGCAACATGAACAAATAAAATTTAGATGATACTGCATCGTATCAAAAATACGCAGAAAAAATTTCAACTGAGTTTGAAACAAGATTTAAAGATTTTAATTCTTTGGAAGACAAATTTTGTTTGTTTTCTTCGATTTTCTCAATAAATATAGACTAAGGACGTTTGCCAAACGGGCTAAATGCTGGCTAAATTCCAGTTTGCATTGGAAATTTAGCCAGCTAATTCCAGGGCTGTGCCAAACCAAAGTGGAGTTTAACCAATTGCACTTTTATTTCAAAAGCAAAGCAATTGTGTGGCATTTAAGATGGATTTGCAGGAAATAAACAAGGAAGTTATGGCCGTAATATTATTTTCTTGTATTTGTTCATTTTACAAATAAATACTTCTAAAAATCTTTCAAATAAACCGCACTTGTCAAATAATTAGACGAATGTGAAGAAGAAGAATTAGCAAGCTCGAAAATTTACTAAATGGAAAAGTAATAGATTTAGCCAGCATTTAGCCCGTTTGGCAAACGTCCTAAGTACCCAGTGATATGCAAATGGAGGTGATCGAGATTCAGTGCGACTCAAATTTGACGGCAAAATTTATTGAAGTCGGTGTGCCTTAATTTTACAAATATTTACCAGCCAGATTTGAAAATACTCTAAAATTCGTATATGAAATTATTTCCATGTTTGGAAGTACTTATCGGTGCGAGCAGTTATTTTCAGTTATGAAAGGAAATAAGTCTCCTGTTAGAAACAGTATTAATGACGCCCATCTTGGGTCTGTGTTGAAAGCAATCACTGCGAACAAAATTTCTCCCGAAATAGGAAAGATAGTAGCAGAGAAGAGATGTGTGTCAGGACGTAAACATTAAATTTTTCTTGTTTTTGTTTTTTTATATATATGTTTATTATAATGTATTATTCAAAATAAACCTACGTTTTTCTGAATATTGATTTTTCTTTTGCGGCCCACCTAAAGATAAAACTTGTTTGTTTGGCCCAACTTAGCCTTTGAGTTTGACATTCTTGTGCTACATCATTCGGCTTCATTTTTCTTTGGCCATGCTTATTTCTTACTGAGATCATTTGTGGATGATGCTTTATTGTTATTGATAATACTTCGCGATTATCTCGCCACTTGGAAACATAAATTTCACCTTTTCTACGCCATATATGCTCATCTTTCTTTAACTTTTTCAATGTGACTACTTGTGGATTACATTTTCGATTAAGTCGAAGTGTTCCGGTTGAGTGTATTTTCAAATTGAGTAGCTCCTTGGACAATCCAATACTATTATAAAAATTATCCATATATAAATGATGTCCTTTATTCAAATAGGATTTCATTAAACGTAAAACAAGGTCATTTGTTTTTGATGATATAATAGATACGTTCTGTTTTCCTTGGTATTTCGATTTCTTTCCTTTCATATATTGTCGAAAGCTTAGTCGACCTCGGAATTTTAACATTGACTCATCGAGAGAAATTTCCTTTTCGGGTGAATATGCGGTTTGGAAACTTTGTAAAATAGGATCAAGTATTGGACGAATTTTATGTAGTTTATCAGTACTGTCGTCTACTTCTGTAGTTCCGTAGTATGTGTTCAAACATCGTACTAATTGTTGAAAACGGCGTCCTGAAATAATATTTTGATATATGGGAGAAAAATATAAAACGTTATTACTAAATAAATTACGAATGGATGGTGCGCTATTTTGAGCTTGTAACAGCACAATCCAAAAAATTTCAACAATTCTTCTTTATTGGTTTCGACAAATTTTATTTTTTGCGATTTTCTTGTTGTGGGTCCCTTATCTTCGTATAAATGTTTACCATATTTGTATGTATGTTGCATCAACAATTTTATGAATAATGTTCTGGAAAAAGATTTTATCAAAAATATCTCGTGGACTTGAATGCACATCGATGTTTATTTTTATGCCACATTCACTATCATTAAAGTCAAAGTCTTTAATTAGAGCCGTGTTTTGAAGCCAGTCAGTTTCAATGTTTTCATTAATTTCGACACTGTCATTATTATGTTCATCATTGTGACTAGCATAATCGCTCTCTAATTCACTATCGGAAGTATAAATCATAGGAGCCAACCGTCGACGGTGCGAAACAAAAATATTATCACTTCATCTTCAGCTTCATCACTGTAGGAAAAAGAATGCTCATCACTTTCACAGTCATCCATCCAACGCAATATTTTTTTCCCGCGAAGTTCCATAAGGTAAAAAAAAAATGGAAGCTTCAGAAAAAGAAAAAATCAAAATCACTCCGTTATCCCTAATTCTAAAAGAGATGTTTCTGTTGACAACGTTACCAACTAAATTATTCTAGTAAATTCAGTTTCACACTTGAAAAGAGACTGAGATAAAATGTATGAAATTTTTGCGGCTATGCACGTCGTTAAATTCTACGAGCACCCTTTTCGCAATCTTTTTCTAATTCTGAGAGTAACTGAAAAAGATGAATATATTAATTATTAAGAAATATTTCATGATTCATTCTTAGAACAAGATTGAAGAAATATGAAACCAATGGATTTAACACTGATATACAGTTTAATCATTTATTTAGAATGCTAAGAATATAGGACGGTTATAGCAGTCATTTGCATCTGTAAGCACTAGCGTTGGACGGCTATAGACGTCATTTACGTCAACGTGAAAGAATCAATATTTTTTGTTCAACTAAGCTCTACATATATTTTCTAATTCTGCGACTTATTCAGTTTTATTTTGTATGAATTGAAAGAGATTTCATTTTTTTTTAAAATAAAATGTTGCTATTAATTTATACTTCTTTTTATTTAAGATTGCTACTTTTAGCTACTTTTTTTTTACATAATTTTGCTACTTTGCTACTTTTTCCCTTGAGTCTTGCTACTTTTATTCCTAGCTCTTGTGGCAACACTCATAGGCATATAGTGAATCGATATTACTCGTTTATTATCGTTCGTTCGATATTTTGGGAAGTACAAACAAACTCAGATTCGTTTCTTGAAATGTTCGGGCAGTGGTTATCGATGATAAAAAATTTTAATTATTATTTTATAGCGAACAAAGATAGAGATTACTCTATAGGATTTTTTACCGGGTTAAACTTAAATTTGCTGAAGGAGGAACTTTTTTTTTGATTATCCGGTATTATAGCAAAAGCGAAAAAATGTTTTTAATTTGTTATTTCATTACACAACTCGTTATACTTTGGGTGACAAGTTTCAAGTCTTGGTTTGACTCATCAACAGGTCCCAAATAGCGAAATTGACAAATTTTTTTTTTATTAAAAATTTTTGAAAAATTAAAAAAAAAACAGATTCATGCGGGCGAATACAGGTTCGATTCGTTTCGAATGAATCTGTTTTTTTTTTTTTAATTTTTTAAAAAAATTTTAATAAAAAAAAAATTTGTTTTCTTCTATTGGTCTCAATTTTTCATTTTTTCATTTCTTTTCTTTGTTCTAATTTTTCATTTGTTTTTCAAGTCACTCAATTTCGCTATTTGGGACCTGTTGATGAGTCAAACCAAGACTTGAAGCTTGTCACCCAAAGTATAACGAGTTGTGTAATGAAATAACAAATTAAAAAATTTTTTAGCCGGAGATTCCAAAAAAAGTTCCTCCTTCAGCAAATATTTATAGCGAACATTTAGAAAATCCCTCTGAGGATATGTTCAAAGTAATGAAAAAGGTATGTGAACGAAAAAGTTAACTTAATGACAAGTTTGGGCAAAGATGAGTTTTCCAATTGTTTTGAATTAAGGGCCGTATTCACCAAGCCATTTAATACAAATTTAATTTTAATTTAAGGGATCGCAATTAAAATGTTTGTAGCTATTCACCAACCTTAATAAAATAAACAATTACGGACATTTCGGACTATCATCTGCCAGATTTCCGCATTTGGCAAGTGACAGTTGTTGTAATTTAAATATAATTTAAAAAGTTAAAAGAAGTTTTTAAAATAATAGAAATGCTGTTGTTGAAGTGCCTTTACGAATAAATGAATTTTAAATAAAGAGATGGCGTCAAATATAAAAGCACCGAATATGAAGAACGAAGAAAAAGTTAGGTTAAAGGAACTGACCATCAAATATAAGGCAATAATAGAATGTAAGAAAAGTGATGTGGTGACGATTCTTGAAAAAAAAAAGTCTAGAAGAGAATTGGTGGCGCATTCAATGCTAATTCGCTTTATAAAAGGTTTGGCCTTTTTCTAATTATTCTCTTCTTCGGCGACACCGGTATGTGCTGTGATTTCTCTAAACTGTGCTGTGATTTCATAAACTCTTCATCTGAAGATTCATTATCATCTCTCATGTGGATGGTCTTATTTCTTCCATAGCAGTAATTAAGATTGAATGAATTTCTATTCACTTTCTAATGAACTTGAAACTATCTACTAGACAGTTAAATTCTCGCTTCTTTAATCTTTTAACAGTGCTATTAAAAATATATGAAATTTGACTGGATGACACTTCAATCAGCTGATCTCGTAATTAAATTTATTTAAGAGAGGGTAAGGCCTCACTTAAAATTAAATTAAAGTTAAGTTTTCATTAAATCAACTCGGTAAGTGTGGTTGGTGAATAGCTTTAATTGAAAATTTATTTAATTTTGCTTGGTGAATACGGCCCTTAAAATGTACATGGTTAGGCTAGAAAAAAAAAGAAAGAAAAAGAAAAATTACAAAAACATCAAATTCTCTTTAAAACTTACATGCAACGAAACAGAATGGCAAACGATTCATTTTCGTAAATAAATGAGAAGCGGCGAAGTTTTCAGATTTTACTCTCGTAAAATGTTCCCGCGCTTGAAATATTGAGAGAGTTTGTCCCAAAGTTGTTGCTGTAATCCTATGATATTTTAAAACACGTACTTTTGTTTACATTTGCTTTGTTCTGAAGAGATTAATAAGTGTAACTCCCTGACATGTACAGGTATGTATAAATAAACTGATTGGAGTGCATTCGAAAAAATAGCCACAGTTGACTACAGCTGACTTCAATCGTTTCAAAACCCAATAGTCAACTGAATTATGTCAGCTGAGTTGACTTTTGTCTGTTCTGCAACATCTGAAGTTGACTAAGATAATCAACTATTCCTAACTGTGCTCTGAACTGCTATCTAAAGGATAAACCGTAACGTTGTCAAGTTGAAATATTTTGTTTGGCGCTTTTACAAACCTTTCTTGAAATTTATAATTTTAATTTTAAAATGAACGGGGAGGTAGTTGAAGTTTTAGAACTGAATGGTGATTCAACTTGAAAGTGTTATTATAATTAGTTCTATTTTATAAACACAGTTTTATTTTAGGCTCCCAAATGCGACTTCCGTTAGGTGAGGATTCAGGTCAACAGCTAGGCTTAAATTAGGAAGAGTTGGTTACAGGGGAGGCAGTTCAACAAGTTCTAAAGTTTCATAATAGTCGGAATTCTGGCGAACCAATAAGTGTACGAAGGAAATTTATGAATTCTTCGACTAATCTAAGTATATTAAAAAAAAGAAACAAATGTCTCCTATGAGTATCAAAAGGTGTAATTTTAGGTAAGAAAATATGGCGGAAAGATGAGATCAAATTTCTAATACATTGCTACAAAGAGAAGAAGGAGAAATACAGACAATACGTCGCGTCGTTTAGAAATGATAAGTCTGGGAAATAATTTCTCAAAGCATGAAATGAAATGGTTTTGATGATTCAGCCAATCAGTGCAAGTTCTAGTTTCAATAATTAAAAAAAAACATGTACGTCTGCGAAAGATAATAATAAGAAAACTGGTGCTTCGCCGATTATATTTGCATTTTTGTAAGAATTTGGGGAATTGTGTTCTAGAGATCCTATTGTATGCCTAGTAGCTGTTACTGAAAGCCTGCAATATACACCCATGCCAAGCATAAGCATAGCCGTTTTGGAAGAAAATCGCGAAGTGTCTTAAAATGAAAGAGAAACCGAAGTTTCTTCTTTGTCAGCTCCGAAAAGAAGACTGCCTGTTAATAGAATGTTGCTGGAAGAGTTCCAGTTGTATAGAGAGGAGCTAGCGACGAGTGAAAATTACAGAAAAAAAGAAAGTAATGCGGACAGGGATAAAAGAAGGGGGCAACACGACGAAAGTATTGCAGTGATTTGGCAGCCCATAGAAACATACAAGGAAATGATGAGCAAACTACTGGACAAACTGTAGATTAATTTAATTCTTTTTTCTGTATATACAGGGTGTTTCCCACTAGGAGGCAGGCGCGTATCCAGAACTGCAGCCTAGGGGGGGTCACAACTAAAATGTTTGAAGGGGAGGAGAAAGTCGGAAGAAGTCGCTTTTAACATTTTTTTAAAATAATACGGGGTGCTTCCCACTAGTAGGTCAATAGAGCAGGAGGTGATAGTACTCACCTAATCGAACCCAAAATTGTATGGCAGGGGGGGGGGGGCATATCAACCGTTTAAGAGTTACAGGCTGATTAAGAAAAAAAGCTAGTTTTTCACAAAATCTCATGTATCTTAAAACCTTCAGGGCGTATGGTCACAGTTAATAGCTCATTGCATTTAGAACTTTATGGCCTTTCCAATGACTGCTCAATCAGACCCGTAGCCCTCTTCTAAACGGAGTTATGGTTGTCTAAACTAAAAACTTAGGATTTTCTTACCTTTTTTTTTAATTTAACCTCTATTATTTTTGCAAAAAGGTCGTTAACATAACTTTTTTTATTGAAACTGTGAACTGTATACTCTCCTCTTTAATGTGACCTATTACACCCAATGTGCTATCTGAACCCCTTTAAGAGTTATTAGCTCTAAACCTATTCTCAAACCTATTCTCAACGGTAATTTGTTAACACATCATATAAAATAAATGTCGTCTAATTTCGGTGTGACCTGAATAGGTTAGGAGTTAATACCTTTTTAACGGCTACAGTCAAGAAAAATTTAATGCTTCCATACGAACGTAAAAATTTTGAACAACTCAGCTCAGACTTGAATCAGTATCGATATGATAAATCAACGGGTGACTAGACGTTGATGATTCCATGAAACTAGGGGTCTCCTGTAAGAACTCTAATTCAAAATTCTTTAGGTTAGGTTTTATGCTTCTCTTGCGAGCTTCCCACCAAGTTGCCCTGTCATCGATTTTATGTCGGAAAATCAGATAGGTGAAAAAAATTTATGATCGCTGACCAATTTCTTATAAACAATAACACTTTCCAATCTCGAAATTGTATTCTTTTTCATCTATAGGACTGCTAAGAATTGCGTGCCTTTTTCTAAACAATCTAATATTAAAATAAATATGTAGTGTTTCAAAATTACTTACCATCCTGCGATAGGTATGATAAATGACTTTTGGACACTACATAAAGCACAAGAAAATTCTAAAAAAAAATCGTACACGTTTCAAAGACGAAAAGCTACGAGCGAATGACTATCATACTCACTCCAGACTCCACTATTACTATTCAAAAGAAGACAAACAAATGTCCAACCCAGCGCTAGCTATGGCCGCAGATTGGAAAAGTGCGTTGCAGCATCAGCATTAATCGCTGGCGACAACTACACATTGTTTCCGTACAATACGAAAATCGTCCTGTTAAACTTTTACAACTCACCACAGTCCAGCCCACATTCAATTCATCCCGAAAGTGAGGTGGCGCTTTGGGGGAGGTCATGACCCCCGTGACCCTCCCCCTGTATACGCGCCTTCTAGGAGGTCAATATAGCACGAGGTGATAGTACTCATTTAGACGAACCAAAAATGGTAAGGCATTGTGGAGGGGGGGGGGGGGGTAATATCAACCGTTCAGGAGTTACAAGGTGATTAAGAGAAAAAGCTAGCTTTTCACAAAACACCTTACGCTCACAGTTAAGCTCATTATATGCAGAACTTCATGGCCTTTCCAAAGACTGCTCAAACAGTCCCATACCCCTCTCCCATTAAGAATTATGGTTGTCAAACTAAAAATTTACTTTAACCTCTATTATTTTTGCAAAAAGCTCGTAACATACCTTTTTTTTATTAAAAATCTGTAAATTGTAGACTCTCCTCTTTAATATACTCTATTTTACCCAATGTGCTATCTGAAGCCCTTTAAGAGTTATTTGGTCTAAACCTATTCTCAAACCTGTTTTCAAACCTATTCTCAACGATAATTTGTTCGCTTAGAACCTCATTTTAAAAAATATCGTCTAATTTCGTTGTGACCTAAATAGCTTATGAGTTAATAACAGTTTAATGGCTACAGTTAACACATAGGGCGTAATACTTCAACTTAAAGAGTAGAGTCTACAGTTTACAGTTTTAATAAAAAAAGGTTATGTTAATGACCTTTTTGCAAAAAATAATAGAGGTTAAATTTAAAAAAAAGGTAAGAAAATCCGAAATTTTTAGTTTAGACAACCATCATTCTTGATGGGAGAGGGCTATGGGGCTGATTGACCGTAAGCCCTGTAGTTTTTAACATACAGGGTGTTTTATGAAAAAGTAGCTTTTTTTTCCTAATCACCCTGTAACTCCTAAACGGTTGATATGCCCCCCCCCCTGCCATACAATTTTTGGTTTGTCTAGGTGTGTACTATCACCTCCCGCTCTATTGACCTCCTAGTGGGAAACACCATGTATATAATATAAATGTTAGTAGATTAAAAATAAAATATCAAAATCGATTTGTCGAAGTTTCATTTATTGGACAATTCTTGAGCCATCAAATTTCTCAACATTTCACCGGTTTGCATTGTTTCCAAATTTGGAGCTCTATATGTGGTGGAACTTGCTGCAGCCTGTGGTATTCCCTCCTGAAGATAGGTGTCTCTCCATTCCGCCATTGAACTTGCGTCTACTTTGTTCATGTCTAAATAATCTCCACCAACGGCCAAAGAGCAGAGCAAAACTCTTCTCAATTACTTGCCTAGAAGATGAATGTGACTTATTAAATTTTTTTTTGCAATTCAGTTAGTCTTGCATTATCAATGAAGAGAGGGATGCATAATTGGATATATGCTTTATCTCCCAAAATAACGTCGTTTCCTGAAAAATAATTGTCAAATTCTCCTTCAACTTGTTAAAATATCAACGAGTTTTTGAAAATTCGTGCATCGTGGACTCAACTGGGATATCCAACAGAACATTTTCTAAAAACCATTTTGTGGTCACCTATTGCCATAAGATTTTCGAATGAAATCTCTTGCCATTAGTGTAGGAATACGCATGCTCTTTACGGACTTTGATTGGAACATATATACCATCTATAGCATATTTTTTAAGCTAGCAAATTTTGAAAATCCTTTCTTAATACCTTCATTTTCATCAGAATTCGGTCAAGATATCATAGTTGCAGCTATTTGGTTGATGGCATTTATCATGCGAAAAAATAAATTGTGTTGCCTTCCCAATATCAAATCTATCGCCAACTGGTCTATTATGAGTTATATAATAATAGTAGCTTGCAATAAATTAGAATGGTCTCTGTTATCTATTACCTATAACTGTCTGTTGTAGCAAGCAGCCAGTTGACTGCAAGTAATTGCTTCCTTATGTCTTCCTATTGGCGCTACAATTTTTTTTCTGCAATTTTTGATAATAGGAAATCAAAGGCTGCTCTAGTCAAACGAAAAAATTTTGTTGGAACTCGACATCTCTGTAATTATTTACAACTCTCTCAATATAATTGTCAATGCGCACAGGCTCTCCTTTTACATTGATGGCTACATTTAATAATAGTAATGGTTCCTCATCGTTTTCATTTATAAATTTAATAAAATATTAGTTTTAAGTATCACTAAAATTATACAATTGGTATAAATGACGGGTTCTAATACTTTTAGCTTACTCAGATCGTTCCAAAACTTCAAACAGATTTAGTTAACCTTAGACAACTTGACATAACTCGGACATAGCTAGAACTATAGCTGCAGTTGTGTTTTGGAGCGCACTCCTGGGGGATGATTCTGATCTTTTGTCGTACTTTAATGTCAGAATATACGACAAAATGAATGAACTTTTCTGACGTTATTCATTGCAAATTCATTTTAGTTTATTTTGTGGTTGATGAAAAGTGTAAATCAAAATAAATATGGTGAATATAAAAGTACGACAAATTTGAGAAAATATTTTTACAGAAATATTCACCTAAATATACACCCCCCGGTCACCTATTTCATGTGGCACCAATTTTGATTTCCGAAAGTATGCTCTCACTGTCAATGCTACGAACTGTCGTGATCTCGCGCCATATTTAAATTGTTTGGAGATTTACCTTAGATTATATAGCAAAAAGGATGGGCTATGAGGAAGAAAAACTTAAGTATTTTTCTTCAAGTAGTAGAATCGCATCGATGTTTTTGTTTAGTCATGGAAATCGTAAAATATGTTATTTTTGGTTGAAACTTTATCAAGTTTTGAACAAGTTTTATAATTTACTGTCACCGTGATTCAAATCATTTTTCAGTTTATAATTTTATATATATATTTTTTTACATTTTTAAGAATTTTCTTATTGCCCCATTTATTTTGTGATAATTTTTCCTTGGCTTTGCCTTTGTATGGCTGATATCATGTAGAAACCCGATGACAATTCAATTGTAAGCAAAGAAAACTGGCATTGGAAAATGTTAAATTTTTTTACCACAGCTGTTTAGTTTTATAATTATTTCGCTTATATTTTATTTAAACTATTAAACTCGCCTGAAAAACGACTTCCTACGGCAATAACTCCAGTTGTTTCGGTAGCACAGCATTACACACTTCATCATCCTAATTCTAGAGTCCGGAGTCTCGATTATATTAAATCTCTTGCACAAAATAATATTTCACTATTGTTTTTCACTATTACAAAAGTATAAATCACTTTTAATCACTTTTTCACACAAAATCACTAAAATAAAACCGGAGTTGTTTTCGTAAATTCGGATAAATTTAGAAATGTCAGAAATGTCGAGCTGACAACAGCTAAACACCCAGTCCACTTGTCATATCCCTTCCGTGTCCACTAAGAAAAATGCTTATTACACGTACACGAATTTTACACGGCATAGCCTATATTTTTTATTATATAAGATGGGGCAAAAGTAATGTCATAATGTGAATGTGTTATAATTTTTGCAAATGACGTCAAATGTCATTGTGCTTTGACATTTATGTTGTAGACATATAAAGAATTAGTTAAAGCAATAAGCAATATGGTGATACACACTTGAAGAGCGCGGAATTATTGTTACTGCTTATTTGATCAATTTTCGGTCTGTTGTGAGAATTTCTTGAAGACTGGGTCCACTAGAGATGTCACAAGTGTATGTGTGGGACCGAGACCGTCCGAAAGTGCAGTTCGTGGGGTCGAATTTTTGTGAAAGTCCTGAAGATGTTCCCTTACAAAGTGCAAACCGTTCACCAATTGCTGCATCCTGACCGTCAAGTGAGATTAACTTACTCCCATTCTCTGTTAAACCCGGTGCAAGAAGAAAATGATTTCGTATCCGTAATCATAATGAGCGACGAAGCCCATTTCCACTTAAGTGCTTATGTGAATAAACAAAATTTGAATTTCTGGGGCACGGAGAATCTATATGAAATGCCCGAGGAGCTATTGCATCCCCTCAAAGTGACTGTTTGGTGCGGCACTTTCAGTGAAAAAGTGATTGGCCCTTATTTTTTTGAGGACGCCGACGGCAACACCTTAAACATAATTGTTTTTTTTGTCGCAAGTTGCTGAATTGGATCTCGAGCATTGTTGGTTCCAGCAAAACGGAGCAACCGCTCGCATAGCTCAAGCAACGATAGAGATTTTGGAAACACAAAATTCCGGGCCATGTGATCTCCCGTTTTGGCGATTTGGACTGTCCGGCCAGATCTGACAGTGCTAGACTTCTTCCTTTGGAGCTTTCTGAAATCGCTCGTTTACGACAATAAACCACAAGTCTTGAAAGCCAACATTGAAGAAGAAATCATTAATTTGGAGCCAGATGTTCTGGAAGAAATAATTCAAAATGCCTTAAAACGAGCTCAAATATGTATTAATTCAGGAGGTGGGCATTTGACCGATATCATTTTTGTAACTTAATGTTATAAATTTAACACCTTCAAATAAACTTAACGTGAAAACTGAGCCAAATTTTTTTCATTTCTAACAAAATGGCAGCCAATTGCATTATGGCATTACTTTTTCCCCATTTTGTATTATATACAAAAATAGAGATTACTCTTTAAGATTTCTTACCGGGGCAAACTTATATTTGTTCAAGGAGGCATTTTTTTGGATTCTCCGGTATATAGCAAAAGCTAAAAAAATGTTTATTTGTTATTTCATCACACAACCCATTTTATTTTGGGTGACAAGTTTCAAGTCTTGGTTTTGGCCAGTGTTGAGCGTAATCAGATTCCAGTATAATGTAATTAATAATTACATTACAGTTTAGTCATATTACCAACTAATCTAATTAAATTGTATTTGATTAGATTTCAAGCAGCTTACTTATGAGAGAATATGTAACCTATCAAAAGTGTAACCTGTTACAATATACTGCGATTACTTTGTAATCTAATTACATTGTAACAGATTTATTTTATAGATTATTTATTAATATAATTAAAATTACTTGTGCAGACAGGTCACGGCGAAGAAGTATTTTTGTTAATATTTTTTTATGGTTTCCAAAGCTTTGAAATGTTTCATGAATGTTGTGAAGGAAAATAATATTGTTTTATGCAGTTTTATGAATAATTAGAATGCAAATATACTTATAAATATACTTAGTTGTTTTTTTTTCGTATCACTAATATGCCACGAAGTCATGTGTACGTAACTAACTTCCTTCAATATTTACACCAGGCGCGTATACAAGGGGAGGGTCACGGGGGTCATGACCTCTCCCAAAGCGCCACCTCACCTTCGCGATGAATTGAATGTGGTGCTGAGCTGTAGAGTGAGTTTTAAAAGTTTAACAGGACGATTTTCGTATGGTACGTACACAATGTGTAGTTGTCGCCAGCGATTAATGCTGGTGTTTGTCTTCTTTTGAATAGTAATAATGGACTCTGGAATGGGTATAATAGTCATTTGGTCGTAGCTCTTCGTCTTTGGAACGTGTACGAATTTTTCAGAAGTTTCTTGTGTTTTATGTAGTGACGAAAGGTCATTTATCACACATATCACAAGATGGTAACTAATTTTGGAATACTACATATTTAATTTAGTATAAGATTGTTTAGAAGAAGGCACGCAATGCTTAGTAGCCCGGTTAATATGATGCTTTTATAATTTTGTTGCACCGATTATTCCTATATATGAAAAAGCACATAATTTCAAGATTTTAAAGTCTTATTGTTTCTAAAAAATTGGTCAGCGATCATAATTTGTTTTTTTACCTATCTGATTTTCCGACATAAGATCTATAATAGGACAACTTGGTGGGGAGCTCGCAGCAGAAACATAAAAATTGACTTAACGAATTTTGAATTAGGGTTTTTCTAGTAGAATCCTAGTACCACGCAATCAGCGTCTAGCCACCCGTTGATTTTCCATGGTGATACTGCTCTAAGCCTAAGTTGTTCAAACACTTTACGTTCGTAGGGAAGCATTAAAGTTTTCTTAGAAATATACTTACAAATTGTTCCTAAGAGCTTTAATGAATAACTATTCACCGACAACACTATACGCGAATAATTGGTGGTTTGATTCTGGTGGTTCACTCTTTCGGACAAGGGCTCAAGCATTCAGTTTTCTTAGAAAGATTTGACATTTTTTCTTTAGATTTTTCATGCACTACTGGTGCCGGATTCTGCAATTTTGAAAGTTTGGGAGATGAGAATTTCCGTTTTCCCCGATTAAAGCTCCCTAACTCTCTATTCGCGATTCTCTAACATACTTGGGTAGCAGTGCTGTCGTTTGTACTCCGATCGGAGTATTTGTACTCCGAAAACTAATAGCGTACTCCGGTACTACTCCTTTTATAAAAGTACTCCGCTTTTCATTTCTTCATACTTAAAACTCCTACAAGGTTTATTCGCCTTCATTTAAAACATTACATTCGTAGTAAATTTTAGTAATAAAATCTATTAACGAGTCCGGTTGAAAAGTTAGTTTGGTACTACGTGTAATCTGATTTGTTTTAGCCAATTACACCTATCTAGTCATGTCATTATGATTCAGTCGTTAAAGGCTGTGATTGATGTTTATAAATTGAATAATGAACGCTCTCTGCTTGAAGAAGTTCAGAAAATTCTATTCTAGTCCACAAAACGTTTTTTTTAAATCGCTCTTTGCCTTTTCCTTTGTCGTTCCTATTATCTTCATTTTCCTTCTCATAAAAGTTAAGTCCAGTAAATTTTTCGTGGAAGGTTGGGTTTTTGTTTATGATTCGGCGAAGGTATTTAGTAATTTAATTTAATTAAATCAATTGTTTGCTTTAATTCAAGTGTTGTAAAAACGTTAATTTTTTGTAATAAAGCAATATAAAATTTTTTGAACTGTGACACAAAGGAAAAAACTTGAGAATACGAAATTCAAGGAGCCTACGTACCATCTATATGGAAAATTTTAGGGACGACGATTAAGTTTGCCTTCTTTTGTTGAAAAACTAATTAACTAATTAATTTTGTTTTAAATATGATGTAGATGTAGACCCCCGTCGATTTAATATTACAACAGTTTAGTTTGCATGATCTGATTGAGATTGAGGTATTTGATTAAAGAGCACAAATTTTGCAAAATACGAAATTCAAGGAACCTTCAGCTAACAGCAACATAATGATGTTAGTAAGAAGTTAAATTTTCAAGTTGGGATCTCTCAATGGGTTTCGAAGCGAGATCATTTTTTTTAGTGAACTGTTAATGTTACTAACATTATTAATTTAAAAATAAAGCAAGGAAAAATTAAGGGAATGCATTTGAAGATATTCAAGGATAAAGGATATATTTATTATCCTTAATTTTTTCTTCTTCTAAAAGTCATATCTTTTTTTTTATAATTTTCTCTTAAGAATTGTACTTTCATCTTTAAAATAACCTAAAGGTTTTGTCACTGTGATAATCAGAACCAAAGTTATGATTTTTTAAATATAACTCAGCAGACTAAAAATCGGCGTATTTTAAGGTTTTCAAAGTCCTTTAATTAAACCAGCATGCGGCGCATCACAAAAATAAATAGTTGAGTACTTAAAAAACGAGATTGGTATGATGGTCGGGTTAGCAAAGTGCGAAATTTTATCGATTTCCTGTGGAATGACCCTAATGAGTATCGACCATTATTTATAATGACCCCAAAGTTCTTTCAGATATATACTTTACTAACTAATTATCCATATTTATCGGGGAAACAGAACTTAATACAGAACTGTGAAGTGCAGAGTAAAAATCTAATGTGAGCAAAATCACAGTATGTAGATATAGTATTAAAATTTCTAAATGTAGTGGTTGTGGTGCAAGCAATATGAATATGACAAATCTATCCGAAGATCAAAGGCAATCTAGAACAAACAATACCTGAAAATTCAACAAACATAAATAATATAGAAAACATAATTTCTAGTATAACGACAGATTTAGAGCACGACGACCGGATATGTCAAGAAACTATTCTTTGAAATTCTATGGAAGCTGTTTTGTCGCCAACAAAATGTAATACTTACAAGAAACAAACTAAGCGTGTTCTAAAATTTTGCTCTGTATGCACGCAGCTTTATAAAAAACAGGCGGTTTTGTAAAATATGTTTTAAAGTTATTGCAAACAAGTAAAGAAACTCGAATTGGTCTAAGACCCATTCTTACAATACCCTAGATGAATTTCGTATGATCACCCATCTGTGCAAGTTTGATTTTTGAACAGATTTTTGACAGATAAAATGATTATAACTAATTTTATAGGATTTCATATTCTGAAGAAGTTTTCAATACATGAAAACCATATAGGATTGATCGTTTTCATAGTGTACGTAAAAATCCTAAATTTTTATACGGCAACTTCAAGATGGGTTTACCCGATTTAGTCCATTTTTGAAATTATATTTGCTATTTTTATGAAAACACTATGTACAAAATTTCAGCTCTCTACGTCGACGAGTTCTCAGACAATATCAAAAAATATATACATAGTGAAAAACGAAATTTTTGCATGGCAACCCTACGAAGGAGTTACCCATATGCAAAATTTCAACTCTCTAACTACACCCGCTCTTGAGTTATCGTGAGGATGGACGAACGGATGGACAGACGGACGGACGGACATGCAAAAATCAAAATAAATTTTAATTTTATGCAAGGGTGTCTAAACTTTTGGCTCTACCAGAATTATTTCTGTGCATTACTGATTCAAATATTGTAAAAGATTTGAAATGCAGAAAAACTAAAGTGACTGAAGTTGTCAATACAATTTTGCACGATGACTGTATTAAAATCCTTACAAATATTTTGAAAATTCAATAGTTTTCAATAATTAAATAATTAAACTAATGATCGAATTTATGTATTTTATTAGTATACACCTGTATTGATTTGCTTTATGCAGGTATGCTTTTCTCAAGAATAGCTTTTCATATAACAGAACGTTTTTACTTCATGCAAGTATGATCTGAATGAAAGCGTTTAATTAATGAATCTTTTAAATCAACAGCTGCCAACTAAACTTAAGAAATTCTTACTGCTAAAAAAAAAAAAAAAATTCATGGGAAAATCTTAAAATAATAAGAAGTAGTTTCTATAAAAAAAAAATATAAATAATGTAATACATAATAGGAGACATAAAGATTTATTTAAAAATCTAAATATGGATCATTTGAATGAAAATTAGTTTTATTCATATTAATATGATTTCTGGACATCCCATTCTAATTAAATTTCCTTAGTCGTGTACTCCGATTTTCCCGAAAGTACTCCGCTTTGGCAGCAAATTGTACTACTCTTGAAATTTTCCAAACGACAGCACTGTTGGGTAGTTAGGGAAAACGTGGAAAGTATCGCAATATTGTGGGGAGGAGCTTTTGGGAATGGGGGGTTGTCCAAAATAAGTCATGTATCAAATTAAAGATGGAGAAGCGAGTAATATAGTGGTGTAGATTTTTTTTGATCATTTTACTTCATATCTAACTTTTTACCGCCGAAAAACGGATTTTTTGCACTTTGGTCATATACACCCCAGTTCCTAAATTTTGCATATATTTCTTTGTTTCACATTCATTAGTACTCTATTACGAACATTTTTCTCCTGAAAATTGAATTTCCAAGACTTACCAGTTCGTCATAATGATGAGTTGAAAATATGCCATTTTTTCATCTTAAGAAGGACTGATTCACTTCTTTTGCAGTTATCTCCAAAACCATTAATCGGACTCAAGAACTTATTACATATCTAATTAGGGAACAAAATGTAGATGCGATTAAAGCAGGATTTACATTATGATGACATGGAATTTTTACAGAAATTGTGAGGGAGATAGTTTATTGAAATTTAAATGCTGCGGAAGCAATCATTGCAATACCTCACACGTACAGTCCCCTCTACTTTTTATGGCAAAACTCTTAAATTGTCAAACCGTCTAATTGGAAATTGTCATGATTTTAATCGTTTTTTCGTAGATATTCAAAAACGGATCATGAAAAGAAGTATAATTTTACAATTTCTAAAATATTGTATGAAAGCACGAAGGAGTTCGAAGCAAAGGATGAGATTATATCGAACAAATTTCTCGCAAAATATCAGGCGGTACTGTAATTCAGTTCTGCAATCATCATTTTGTACGATAACGAAATTTTTATTTAATATTTATTTCATATAATAAACAAAAAGTTCACTCGAGTGCTCACATGAAAATAATTCCACTCCACTACCGAACTAACTCCGGTGAAGATAATTTCAGCCCGGTTCGTGTTCACATGACGGATTATCTCAAAGGCGGAATAATTCTAGCAAAAAACTACCTCAGAAATAACTTCAATATTTTCTATATAGAAATATTTAATAACTTTCTATTTCGCAATATTTAATTACAAACTCAAACATTATTTTTGTTTATTTCGACAAATAATTTTACCTTACAGATATGTGTATGCCATAAAATTATAGTAACAAAACAGCAATATGGCAGCTCCAGTAGTCGAAATTGACAAATTAGAGTTGCCAATAACAATGTCTTAGTTTCAGTAACTATAAAAACTCCCTATGCTCGAGGTCATTTTATGGTTCCGGACACACACACAGTGACAAATCGGCGTCCGGAAAAAATTCAGGACGCGTTTGCTTCTCTCGTCACTCGTAAATAAATTTCCGTATACGATGTACTATCTCCCTCACAATTTCTGTAAAAATTGGATGTCATCATAATGTAAATCCTGTTTAAATCCTACATGCAAACTTTAACGTGCATATTTAAAATTTTTATAGCATCTCTTCTGAACTGGAAGACGACCAAATTGACCATTTTCGCGTGAATTACAATTTTTAGCGGGTACCTTGAGACACCAAAATCCTTATTTCTCAGTAAGTATTGCAAGGATTTCCATAATTTGCTTATGCCAATATAGCCGGGATATGCAGTGAGTCTATAGTTTTATTTGATTGAAAATCCTAGGTACCACAAAACACAACAAAAACAGCGAATACTGTCAGTTGAGAAATATTCTTCTTACTTCTTCACAACTAACACAGCCGAGAGTTTTGCCGAGTGGAAAAGAGCGTTTGGTACTTCTCAATACAAATTCTCCAAGTTACAGAATTCCGAGTGGAGAATTAAGTGTTAAAAAAACTGTCACCTTCACAACTCACTCCACAACTCTCCGTATTAGTGAATCCGGGTCCTGGTGGCCGACCATGGTTCCAAAGAGTTATATTGATTCACGTGTCTTGGCTGGTCATGATCGCGAAAGGTATTTATGAGCGTTAGCTATCATACATTTTGTTGTTGAAAATTTACTTGAACATTTTTATACCCTAGATGAAATCTATAGGGTATACTAAGCTTGTCATTCGGTTTGTAACACCTCGAAATAATGATGGTAGAGCAAAATGGTTTGGACACCCACACATAATATTAAAAGAACGCGTTCAGAAGCGTTCAGAAAACTGAGATTTTGTAGGCGGACTTTAAAAAAAAAGTTAAATTAAGTTCGAAAATGAGACAAATCGGGCAAGTCCTTCGTGGGGTTGCCATACCAAAATTTCGTTTTCCACTATATATTTGGACACTGCCTGAGAACGCGTCGACGTAAAGATCTGAATTTTCGTACATGATGTTTCTACTACATTAGCAAATAAAATGTCAAAAATGGATTAAATCGGGCAACTCCTTCTTGGTGTTGCCATATAAAAATTTAGGTTTTTTACGTATACTTTGAAAACGATCAGTCCAAAACATTTTTATTGTACTAAAAAAAACTTCTGCAGAATATGAAATCCTATAAAATTGGTTATAATCATTTTTTCTGTGCGACAAACCGTTCTAGAAATATATGCGAAAAACAACTTCAACATCAAACTTGAATAGATCGGTGTCCATACGAAATTTAATACGGGCATTCATCTCGGGTATCATCAGAATTGGTCTTAGACCAATTCTCTATTTTTTACTTGTTCTTTAGAATTTTTATACAGAATTTTTACGGCGTTGCTTTGCTTGTACTTTCGTATTAATTCAAGTAGTGCTGTTTAATTTAACTTCACGTTTACTTTTGGAGGAGAAGGATAATCTTGCTATATCAGTTAGCGATGGAAGTAAAAATAGTAACGAAAGTGTAAAGCGGAAGACTGAGAAGAGCATTTGACAACTTTTTTCAGAAGAGAGCAAGATCACTTAAGTTCCAACATCAGAAGAAATCATCAGTAACATATCATGCACTGCTACTCTCATTCCTTTAAATGTGACTCAAGGAGCAAGCTCACTCTCAGTCAATTACTTCACCTGTGACAGGCTTGCGTCAGCAGCTATTTCTACAATCTCTGCACGAGAAGGCGTATTTGGTTATGAGTCCTTAATGTCCACCCTGAGATCGACATTGATGTGGACTATACTATCGATAGGTTTTACAAATCAAACTGAAAATTTGATTTTGTGATATAACGTAAATATGATTAAAACAAAATTTAAAAGCGACTTCTTCCGACTTTTTCCTCCCCCTCGAACATTTTCGTTGTGACCTCCCTAGGCTATAGGTCTGGATACGTGCCTGATATACACCAATACTCCAGTATGCAACGATTTCATTTGGGAAGGAAATTCATAAAATTTAGATGGCTTATATCTTGGGAATGTAATCACAATCAATGCAATCACTAAATTAACATGTAATCGATTAATGTGTAATCAAATTAACTTGTAATAACACTGCACATTAATCGATTACATTATGTAATTATGGAAATTGATTACATTAGTAATCTGTTACAAAGTAATCTGATTACCGATTAATAATTATTTAATTGTAATTGTAAATCCTTAATCAGATAACATTTTGTCCAACACTTCACACTGCTGGTTTCTCTATCGACTTATTGCAAGAACTGTTAGAAAATTTTGTTTTCATCTCAATTAGTTCAATTTTTAACTATCATTCTTATTGGAAAGCTCTTCTTTCATAGTATATAGTAATAATAAAAATCATATAAACATTATTCGTATCTATTACGTTCTTCCTATACAATCTCTAAAAATTTAAATTTAAATGCTTAATACATTTCAGAATAAAGTCAGGATTAAGAATGATTAAAATGAAAAATCTCAGTTATTCCCAAGCCAATGGGGAGCTTTAAAAATCCTCAAGTAGATACTTTCCCTTCCGGCAGTTAAGTTCATTCACTCTATGCTTTCCTGTTTTATTGCATGATTCCCTCTTGAGATTAGATTTTTTTTTTCAAGAATCTCAACTCGCTCTAATTCAAATTTTATGGCTGACGTAAAATTCATTTCGTTTTCATATATAATTCGTTTAAGCTACATTCACCTCTATACTAAGAAAGACCAGAGAAGACTGAGATTTAATCTATTTAAGATAATACAAAATAAAACATGCTAAAGGAGCAAAAGTTAAATTCTATTAGAATTGATACATGAATGTTGTCACTTAGTATGTATTTATTTTACATCACCTCTCTTCTGTCTGTGCTAATTGAAAAGGTCAGAAACCCTGCCAAGTAATTTTTCGTCACCTCGGAAATGACATGTTAATTAAATCACACACCAGGCATTCAAATTTGGCGATCAACTTCAATAGACTTTAAAAATAAAAGAAGAAAAAGATGAGATACGATTGGGTAAAAAAAAAACGGAGACTTAAAGAAGTTGTCTTAAACATTTGAAACTCTTTAATAATTTTCCTTTGAGATAAATAATACCATCCATATGAAAAATTGTGTCCTTGATCTCAAGTACTTTTCTACAGGGCTAAATATGTATTCCAGACCGTCCCCAAAATTTTCTTTCTTCCTCTATATTCCACCATGCGTTTCGAATTATTTTTAAGATTTTTCTTCGCTCGAATAACTTTTCAGTTCGTGCGCCTGTACGTTGCGTCTAAGTGTCTCGAAACGAAAATGGCACGCGTATATACATATTACTAAATTGTTGGCATAAATTAGCATATTCCCTAAAAATAGAATCTTCTTCTAGCAATCAGGGATGCAGTTCACTTTATAGCTTGTAAATTTACTTATGTTTGTTTATAATCCATTTCTGGATTCGCACGTCCATTTCGCGTGCGAACCAGGGCAAACAATTTGTCTTGATTATGCTAATATAAAGCAGATTGCTGCAGTTGGTTAATTTTTGATAGTTAATTGATATACTAGACAGCGTTGTTAGTCCAGAGGCAGATAGAGAAAGCATCCTGTTTCGTTAGCACTCATGGTCTGTACAAATTTGTACTATGTATGTTCCATATGAGAAATCACTCAGTCTGGAGATGATAAGTTAGTTGGCTTACAGGACAGCATTAAGTGGAAATCGAGGCATTCGAGACTGTGTTATGATAGATTTATAAGTGCGATACTACATTTGAGAGATACTAATACAAGGTAGGTATATATGTATGTATGAATGTCATATCTGCTGAGAACCTATATTTTCATTTATGTAACTATGATGTGTCTATGTAAAGTCTCATCCAGACGGTGGATATACTTATTTACTTAGTTACATGTTAGACAGCATTTCATGTATTTTATAGTGGAGTGAGAATAACACTTGCTTTATGTACATACATAGATTGTGCCAGAAAGTTCAGATTTATGTGGCATATTTATGGTCCTGTAACTCATTTGTTCTACATAAAACAAAGACAAATACCATCAAGATAGCTCTTAAATTTGCCTGCCAGTGAAATTACAATAAAAGGTCTCAGGGTAGAGGATTTAACTTAAGTCAAACGACTAAAAGATTAAAGGAAAACTTTAAAGATGTTTTTGGAATGACTTCCTTATGGGATTACCGCCTTCGGTAGTAAAGATAGTTTTTTTTTTTTATGTTCCCTTTAGGTGTATGTAAGGTGGAATTATATAGTTGAGCTGTACTTTTAGTCTTAAGACCTGATAAAAAATTGTCTTAAGTAAGCGTTTACTGTGGAACAAAATGTCTTACGTATGGACAAGAAGCTAAACTGTTCCACTAACGGGGTATGTTGGACCAGTTAGATGGGGGGGTTTGTATGGAGCCCGTTGACTCAATTTACTATGGCATGCAGGGCTGATAAATGAGTGATTGACATAAAATCCAAGGTTCTCGGCTATTTCTTTAACAGTTACGATAGCATTTTGTTTTTTCAACAGCGATAATGTCGAAGACCTACAATTTACCCGTTAACAATATTTACCGATCCGCGATTTCTCCGAGATATTTTTAGCACCTTAAGTGTCCGAAAATAAGAGCAAAAACTTAGCTTCGCGATGGCGTTGTTATTACAGCTTTTTGCGTGAGTTGCTGTATTATTGGCTTTTGCGAAGTAACCTGTTAGGTCCCGTCTTGGATAGTCTCCAATCCGCGATGCTGGTTTTGCTAGAGTAGAACGAGAATCTTTCACCCAGGTAATAGATGTTCCTCGTTTCAGAGTGAATGAGATGAAGAAGTAACAGATGCCAGAAGTTATCAAAATGTATTTGTGTTGGGGATTTATTAATGCGGGTGTTGAAGAAATTCTCAAGTAATTTTACCGAGAGATTTAAAAGATATCCTAGATTGGGGTAATGTTTACACTTTCGTACCGTCTGTCAATTCTCCTGTTTTCTATAAGCCCGCAGGGTCTTTTTTCTAGAGCACCAATATGCCTTTTATAGATTGGCAAACTGGTATGGCAGATGTTGAAGGAACGCCAGTCTATGAAATGCGTATATATTAGCAGTTTCTGTCTACAGGGAGAGCGTTGCTTTTTTGTGATTATGGAATTTAGTAAGCATAACTTATACTATCAAATCAGCAACTCGAGAATTGTGTGGAAAAAAACTCGGTTACAATCAAAAAATCTTTTAAAAAAAAATAAAAATTCTATGTAAAAGCAGGCGTTTCGTATTTTATTTTAAGTGCATATACATAATGTATGAGGTCAGCTTGGCTGTGCACTTTAGCGTATACGGCAGGCAGGAACCAAGACATACTGATGAGTATACGGTTTCTGCTAATACGAAACGCTTGCTTTTGCATAATTCTTTTTTTTTTTAAGATTTTTCGATTGTAAAAGATTTTTTTTCCACTCAATTCTCGAGATGGGGATTTGGTAGTAAACTCGGTCAATTTCACATTGACTAAATTCACTATAAATTTATTTCATAGCAAAACTCTTTATAATTTACTATTGAAAGGGACACCAAGATAATTGTCGTTCTGTGAAGGCTGGAGTTTTTTTATCATTGACTTCATTTCGATGTATTGGATCTTCCTCTGTTGCAAATCATGACTTATTTACTTCAGTATTTGATGGAGAAATAAGAATTTTAAGAACTTTTATTTTTAATGATTCTAAATCAAATTTATAAATACAAGAAGAAAAAACAACCGCCTCGTCCGGGATTTGAAACCGGGACCTTCCGCTTGCCGGGCGACTGCTCTTACCACTGAGCTAACGAGACAGATGATTTTCCTTCTTGCATTTATCAAATTTGTAACTAGCCTACTAAGCCACGTTTTGCTTTCAGCTGGCATTAACCAGTAACGATGAAAGCGCACAAATAAATTGTAAATTCAATTTTATTTATTTTTCCCGCGGACGGGAATCGAACCTACACTTGTTAGAATCGGTCAATGATGAAGAAATAAGAATTTTAAGAACTTTTATTTTTAATGATTCTAAATCAAATTTATAAATACAAGAAGAAAAAACAGTATTTGAGCCGACACGCTGACGTGGATTGTATTCCGAAATCCTTCCGTTAACCTAGAATTTGAACTGTGTGGATGGTCGTTGATTTTTGATTAAGACGGCTTCCTCTTGACTGATGTTCGGGCGGACTGTGGAATGTCACCGGTCTCCTTGATGCCCAGATAGAGTACACCAATTTTACTGGATAGGCAAGCATGCCGCTAACAATGTTGCTGGTTGCTTCTTTGATATCGAAGTTTATTCCGTACTTTTGAAAGAGCTTCTGCACGCTACTTTCAACAGTAGCCATTAGTGCCAATTTTACGGTTTCGAAATCGACCTTCTTGAGACTGTAACTCATAATGTTTGTTATTAATATTGAACTTTCATTTTAAAATTGGTGCAGACAGTGTACAGGAACTGCACTGTCATTTGAGGCATTTATATACTAAAAGTACATTAGGTGCTCTTTACAACCTTAGTTATCTTAGTAAACGGTTAGTGATTTTGTGTTTATGTACATCCATTCTACACATACAGACACGACGAAAAAGAGCTTCTCACTCAACTGGTTCTGACACAATATCCGTCTTCATTAACATTCGGCATACCATTTTGTTGCAATAAAATGAACAGCAAATAAGTACGATGTAGTATGCCGAAAGACTTCTTAGAGAGTTCTAATAATTTTTTTTTGCTCTGCACACCCCAACCCACCCCCCCCCCCCACACTCCCTTTCACAAACATTTATATTTAAAAACTTTTCCTTTTTCACTTTTTCAACGGAAGTGTAATCAGTGTAATTACTTGAATGCTCACAACTCCTATCAACGATATCGCAGAATCAAACGAGAAAATATTCCAAAGAGTTATCGAGCCTTCTTAAAAACAAAAGAAAAATCATTCAAAATTGTTGTATTATCATTGATCCCGTACAATTTTTATGCCAAGAATATAATTTTTTTCTTTTCCAGTCTGACCCATTACCAGTTCTTAAGATAAATAAAAAAAAATATAAAAAAAAAACCAATATCTGCTTCCTAACGGTTTCCGATATAACAGGACTTAAAGATATTTGGGTGTGTTTTTATAGAACACTCTCTAATTTCTGGACGTTAAGCCTTTTGATGAGGATTTAAAACTTGTCAGTTTTATAATCGAGAGGAAAAAACTCTTTTACAAGCGAAAAATCTTTAAAAAAGAAATTTCTATGTAATAGGAGGCGTTTCGTATCAGCAGGAACCGTACTCATCAGTACGGCTTGATTCCTGCCTGCCGTATACGCCAAAGTGAAAAGCCAAGCTGACCTCATATATCCACTTAAAATAATAATTTTTAAGTGTGAATTTTATACAAGGCGAAATACCAAGTATTTACTTAAATGCTTAGCAAGATTAGCCCTATGCGAGACTAGCATTAATTTTGATGTTATGACTCAACAAAATTAAAATTTCGAAATTTTAACACCAATTTTTTCATTTACTGTTTTTTATCAAAAACCACGTCATCAACACCAATTCTTCATATTGGATCTAAGAAGCCCAAAAGCTTCCTTTAAAATGACTTATCACACTCTGTACCTAAATTGTAACCCTTTCTGTGATTTTTACACAGTGAAAATTACTTAAAAAACAGCCACTTTTTTCAAATTCCGTATCTCCGTCATAAATAGACATGTTGTGTTCCTCTTGAATAATCAGACCAAGCTCTATTATTAAAAAACAAAAATACGTTTCCAGAATGGTAGGAGTACAAGTTGTTGAACGATTAACGGCTGCGGCCATGGAGAGCAAGTTCAATCTTAACATCTGACATGACAAGTCGCGAGCCACTTTTCCTATTACTTTTTCCTATTCAGGCGTACGCATTATAATGCTTAATATTACAGGACCAACACGAAAATATTTCATAAAAGTGCTATTAATAATATAATCAATCTTCCTGTAAAATTTAATCAAAATCGGAGATAGTCCATTCACAAATCTACACAACATTGGTCGTCGATTCTCTTGGGAATGATCCTATAATCATTTTTATTGTCCGGAAATACTTTAAAACTACTATATACCCTAGACAGACTGTCTCCATAATGACTTAATTTTTAATTGAATGGAGTCCAATTACCAGTGTGTCATACAAATGAAGTCCACCAAAAACCCATTTGCAACAATTAAATTCATTCTCAAATGGACCTAATTTTACTCCATTTAGTGAAATTGCAGTAAAAATGCCACCTACCGTCATTAAAATGAACTGAATTTATTGGAACATGGAAAGTTTTTCCAATAAGGTTTGTAGTAACAGCCATCAGCTGATCATGAATGAAATTTCAATGTCGCTTTCTTCTCTTTTTAATCTCTTTCAACAACAAAAATTGTCTTCTACTATAAATGCTTTGCAACTTCCAGAAAATACGCACAAATTTTCTTGTTAAACAAACCTCTGCCATGATCTTAACTTACAATGAGGAACTGTCAATGGCATTCCAAATGAAATAATTTTCATCCTTAGTCTGTCACCTCTTCATTACCTTTAAATGACTGATTTTCAAATTAAGTCATTATGGATATAAATAATTTTAACTTGCATATTATCCCGCCAGAGGGGTGACTAAGCGAATATTGCCAGGCATCATCTAGAAGGAATCACCAAAATTGATCTGGAACCAATTATATGATTTATAAGTTCTTTAGTCGTTTCAGTTAGGCCAGGGGTCGGCAACCTGCGGCTCGCGAGCCACATGCGGCTCTTTGGATGTGAAGCTGCGGCTCTTTAGTTCCATTTGCAAATATTATTTATTTTATCAAAAAAAAAAAAAAAAAAAAAAACATTTAAAAATCGTTCTGAATCGATTAACAAGGATTAAGGAGTGACCGATTCTATCTCTCAGCCATTTGTACTCAGTGATGCCACTTGGATACAATTGTATCATTTTGGATACATTTCACTTGAAATTCTTGAAATGGATACTTTGATACCTTTTTTTAGAGATGGATACTTACATTTTTTTTTATTTTAAAATAATTTTTAAGCATATTATTATATTCTCAATTCAATATTTATTAAATGTTCATTTAACTTGAATTTTGAATCCTGAAACACTTTGCGTACAGCAAAAAAGATTCTTCCTTTAATTGATACTTTTCCAAACATTACTACAAATCGGAGAGCAATTTTTAATGAATGGCGTTTGCTTTCTGTTCAAAAATATTTAAATTTTAACGACGATATCTCTAATGTCTAATACTTTACTACGTTGACAACCATTGATTCGAAAATCTTAGCGAAAGAACTTGAATCAGAATATTTTGCTCAACTGGAAAAGAGTTTTTTTGGTTTTTTATTAGTTATCTGTTATTACCCAGAAAAAGGTTATGTTTATTTATTTTGTATTTTAAAAACTTATAATGATTGTAAAATTCGATATCCTAACTCGAATAACTGAATCTAAAACTTCAAGGAAATGGGAAACCCAGCCTATGTTTTGGTAGAAGAATTGGTTTGTTTTGAAGAAAATATCGTGATAAATCCAGTGAAACTGTTCACACGAATTACTTCAGCACAATTATAAAAAAAACATAAAGATGAGTTTGCTGACAGATTTGAGAAATTCAAAACCAACAAAACCGCTCTAGCATATAGTAAATCCTATCAACACAAATAGTAACGAAATCCACATTGAGCCATTCGGAATTGATACTGGATCTGTAGAAATGCAATTGATCCATTTAAAAAGTAAAGCTTTGTGGAGTGGAAAATTTACAGAGGTGAAAAGCAAGTTGGAAGAGTTGGAGGTCCAAAAATGTATGTACGTAACTCAACAAAAGTGGACAGCTTTAAAAGAAATGTCGCGAGTTGAGACGAGTTCGACGCATGGAATAGTCTTCCAGATTCCTACAGTGAGGTGAAGAAGTTGGCATTTGGAGTGCTGACTATCTTCGGATCGGACATATTCGTGCGAGCAAGCGTTCTTTTGCATGAATATAATTAAAAGTAAAGTAAGAAGCAAACTAACAAATGAAAATTTAGAGTCGTGTTTGAAACTTAAAACAACAATTTATGAGCCAAATTTATCCAAATTTGTTTGCTCAATTGTTTGTTATTCAAATACAAGTTTAGTGTTGTAAGTAAATGTTTAATTGTTTTAATTTTTTAACTTAAATAACAAGTATTTATATAATAATGGCAATATTATCTAATTTGTTGAGAAAAACACTACTTATACAGGGTGTTCCGTAAATGTCTTTAATCCTTTAAGAGGGTGAAAGTAGAGGTCATTTGGGTCAAGAAAGTCTAGATACTTTTATATCGAACTCCGCTTGGTTTTACAGTAAATCGATAATATCGATTTTTGAGATTTTGCATACCTTTTCAGAGTAATTTCGTTATAAGTTCTATTGTAATTAATGGATTGTGACGTTTGAACTCCCGCCCCTCCCAGAGCTTGCCCCTCCTGCATAAATGAAGATGCGGAATAACGAAATCTACGTAAATATCAAGTTTGGTAAAAAAGTGTTTTTTCGAAATTACCCCCTCCATTTTCGAAATTCGAAATCGAAAAGTACCCTATCTAATAGCCAGTTCAGATTCCCGTACAATGACATATAAATGGGTGTCGTAGGTTAAAAACTGTAGGAGGAGATAGAATCCTACGAAAAAACTGAAGATTACCTCGAGGGGCACATCTTCAAAATGTTTGCTTATAGCTTTTGATTGTTATTGTTGATAGCACTTAGGGAGGTCATTTTGGAAAGCGGACGTAATGCGCAAATTTTTTCATAGTTTTGCCAAGTTCGTGCAATGGTGATATTTCGAATAAATGTACACTGAAGCGCGATAAAAATGATGGTGGAATAAAAAATTCTAGAGAAAACTGTTTTTTTTTAAATAATTGAAGGCACAATTATAACTAATTATGCATTCTTAGAAAGACCAATATGTGTTCTTTTAAATAAAGATTTGAGCGTCACAATCCATTAATTACAATAGAACTTATAACGAAATTACTCTGAAGAGGTATGCAAAATCTATAAAATCGATATTATCGATTTACTCGAAAACCAAGCGGAGTTCGATATAAAAGTATCTAGACTTTTTTGACCCAAATGACCTCTACTTTCACCGTCTTAAAGTATTAAAGACATTTACGGAACACCCTGTATATGAATAAATAGATATTTTTTCTTATGAATAAATAGATTAATTTTTTTTTTTATCAAAAAACTTTATGCGAGTACTACTTATTGTTGGCAAGAAAAATGTTGTGGCTCTTTAAAAACTTTGTAACTTTTGTAAATTGTAATTTTTTACTCTTCCGACTCATAAGGTTGCCGACCCCTGAGTTAGGCTTACGCAACGATTACACGAGTCAATAGAGCTGACGGACAGTCCTGATTTCGTCTGTCAAATTGACTGACAAAAAACGATTTGCGTTCCATCAATTGACCAGTCTGTTCATAATAAAATGTCGTCAAGCGGTGCAGACATTCCTCTTCTATATGCATATCAAACAATTTCTTCATTAATCCGTCTTTATTCTCTACAAAATAAACAATAAAATGTATGTTAAACACTTTTCAGTCATTTCCCACTCAAAAGAGAGCAGATTAGGAATATAAACACAAATATCCACTAGCATCTACCCTTTATTTTCAATTTCCGCCATCTTAATTGGACGTTTGACAGTTTATTGTCTAGTCCGTACTGACTCGTCAGAAATCTTGTCAGTACAGACTGGTCAGTAAAAAAGAGTAGTCAGTAGGGGTTTACACGAGCCTGTGTAAGTGTCAATCGCTGTCAGAGTCAGTTCTACTGACTCGTGTAATCCCCGGGTTACTGAATTTGAATCTTTTGATTTGCCCTGATTTTATTCATAGTAGGTATGCAGCCCTTGAGAAGGCATGTCGTAAGGTAGTCCTTAAAAACAAAAAAAATTAATTAAAATAAGAAAAAAATTTCAACAATTTATTGCGACACATAAGGAAAATATTTCCTTTCACATCTGGAATCTGGTCCAGATGCTCATTCCTCGGTTAAGAAAAAAAAAAAACTGATTATAAAAAATACGGGAGACCGCCAAGAGAATCTGGGTCTTTCGTGTTTCTTTTTTTTTTTACTCTTTGCGAATCCATTACGTAACGAATCTGAGCGGAAAAAGGAAAAACCATAAAAATTAATTTCACAAATTATTTCCAGTTTAATCCGGATTCGTTCTGATTAAGTGGAAACGTACGAACTGAGGGGAGGATAACCCCGAGGCAGCCAAAATTCAACCATCCGCGGTTTGCACCGCAATTTATTAAGCAGCAGCAACACACCAAGTGTGTGGGTGGCTCCTTTCTAGTTCGTCACCGTTTTTCGTATTAATTTTTTTTTCTTTTTATTATCACTCCCGCGCTGCTTTTCTGAAGTGATTAATTTGCCATGAGATGTTAATGATCAAATTACGCAAAGAGGTACTGGATCACTTGCTGGGCTCTGTGTTGCCTGGTGGAGTCTTGTTGGGACGTATAGCAGCAATCTCGGATGGCGCAAGTGCCACCCTAGTCGATGAATCTCTATAGTGAAGTTAGTAAAGGAGACCGTGCCCAGGCGTTTGTGAGCTGACTGCACTGAAAAGCTGCTAATCAGACATCCGATATCAGTGGATGGGTATCATGTTAGGAGCGTTCCATAAGTCGCATGGCGGATGGTTTGATTACCTTCTGGTTGTACATATGTAGAGTGCGCGATATACGTAAGCGCATATGGAGGATTTATCAGATTTTTCTTGGGGGATTCTGTTTTTTTTTTGTTTTTTTTTTTAATGTATCATAATAGACATCGTTTTCGAGCAGGTGTGTGGTGAACATTCTTAATGGTATCTCAGGAAATTATCTTTTCTCCGCTAGGCAGATATTATCCCTTTATATACCTGCATACATTGATAAATGTGAGAGCACCCCAGGATTTATTATATGTGTATGTGTATATGTATGCAAGTATAGGTACATTGAAGGTAGTTTTCACCTTTTCAACCGTGAATAGTTAGAAATGTAGCAGAAAGTTCTAAGCTTATTAGGATTTGTTGTGGGAAGTTAAGGAACCTTCATGCATATGGTTTGTGCGTAAAAACATAATATTAACAACAATTCAATTTCTGTAATTTCTTTTCATAGACAAAAAAGTCAATTTAGTTCACCACCGGTCCAACTGGTTTCAGTATAAAACTCTATTAATAAAGTCATACTTGGTTTGTTCGTGTTGCCTAGTACCACCTACTACATATACTGTAAAAAGGCACAAATTGTTGCCACAAATGATAGGGAAAAAATCCCTATAAATATAGGGAATAATCCGTACATTCTATGGCGTATTCCCTACATTTTAGGGAATATTCCCTTCATTTCTAGGGATTTTTTCCCTAAACTTTGTGGCAACAATTTGTGCCCTTTTACAGTGTATACTATGAACTTCTAGATTTCAATCAATTAATTCACTCTCCAGCAAACATTTGTTATGATCGTAGCATGCTGCATGCATCAGTATGCTACACTGATGCTAGCAGCAGTATGCACTGTGTGCTACAAAACGATTGTGTTGCCACTCTGACCAGACGGTGCGAGTGAACCCTGGCTGGACAGCGTACTGAAAAGTTTTCAAAAGAAAAAGAAGAAGAAGAGTTCGTGTTGGCGGACTTTTAAGAGGGACTTTTTGGTGAAGAAGACGGCTAGGAAATGTGGTGTTCTTTTTAAAATAAAAACGAAAAGAAAAAGAAACCACTAGTTCAATATATTCTGAACGGATAATCCAAGCGACTCATGGAAAAAATCCGCAAGGTCACAGTTTGCTGAAATAAATTAGGAAACTTCAAGAGGTAACATTTTCAATTTGCATATCTCGTTGAATTCTTTGGAAGCGAAATGCCACTACATTAGATACCGGCGTTGATAGCGAACGAGGAATTCACGATCCCGTTTGCAGGGAGCATTGCGCTCTGGTGCGTGCATACAATTTAGCGAGCGCGACTTCGAAACAGCTCAATAAAAGGTTGTGACCAGAGCTCCTTTTAAAGAAAACGAGAAAAGACACACATTTTTAAAGAACAAGGGGGAAACCCACATGAAAAACGTTGCTCGAGGAAACATCTCGTGGCATATTGAGCCCTCGTCCTAGTAGAGAGGTAGTTTGATTAGAAAATCTCGTGCCATAGACAATTGCCTTTAAATTAATACTGAGGATGTAACCTCAACTAAATAAAAGGAGTACAAGGAAGAACAGGTGGCAGGGGAGGGGGTAAGGTTTTATGCTTAGCTCAAGTGGAAATTCTCAATAATAGCTTTAAATTTTTATCAGGTCAGTGCCACCGTATGGACCTCTGTCCGCGATTTGAGATGAAAGCCCAGATAAAAACCGAATCAGTCTAAAACACGGCATAAAGAGCAGGTTCTGATACGTTACGGTCGAGGCCCCGCGTTTCCAGTACAGTTGTACATTTAAGAGGATAAAGAATATTTAAGCAAAGAGTAGCACTAGGAATTATATATTTAGGCGAGACAATGGATGTCTAGGAATTTGTGTCCAATTATAAAAAAATTCTATGAAACAGTTGCAGACAAGACTCTAGGAGGCCTCCTCGGGATCAACAATCAAATATACTTACCTACGTAACTCCTAGAAAGCTACATGAGTTAGAAACGGTACTCATTATGGTTAGACATTTTAATTACTTCCATATATTTTAAGATTTTTGATTCATGAGAAGTATATGTACTTACCTCATACCTTAGAGCTTAATTAAGTGACCCAGTCGAATGACATTTGAATTATATTTTAAAATTGTTGGTTCATGAAAAGTATACTTACCCCATACATGAGAGTTTAAGTAAGACAGATGTTAGCTGAGACGTATACACAGTAAAATGACATTTGAATTATAATCGATAAGGATAAATCCGTTTTTAAGACTTTTGATTCATGAGGATTATACTTACCTCATACCTGAGAGTTTAACTCAGTGAGGTGTTAAGTGAAACGCACACCTCAATAATATATGAGCTTTGATAATGCCAGGTTTACGTCCAGTACTTGTACTTTATCACTAAATGATTCCATTTGTCAATGCTAAGTAAGTTGAAGTTCGATATTGGTGATAGCTATGAATTACCCCAGCTTCTGATAATAAAGCTAAATTTTTGTAAAGTTATGCTGCTCTTCTTCTCCCTCACTCTCCCTGAGCCCTCGTGATGTAGGGGGTTGGAAATGTCCGCTCCTCTGCTATCGTTTCAGATCAGCGAAGGGGCACTGAACAAAATGACTGCTGCCCTCAGTTTCATTGGCTGGATATGGGGCAATGCAACTGAAGGCCTATCATCTGCGCCTTCACGAAGGTAATGGTAAGTGGGGTAATGGTTCCCTCAGGACCGGGTGTGTGCTTCCTTTTTGTATGAAGGCACGAATTATTCTTTTGTATATGGCCGTTAACAGCGGCAAGTACTCGTTGAACCCCCCCCCCCCTCTCCACACTCTCCGCCAATAGCTAAGGCGCACTAGCGTACCGCCCTGCACTGCTGTACACCGAGTGAGAGGGATATGTCAGCTCATACTGACAGTTGGGACTTAACGTCCAAATCAAATCACTCAACATAGTTCCATAACACATTGCGACTTAAGTTCGAATCGAAAGCGATTCGTTTTATCGGAGTTTGCCCTCGATTTCGAAGTCCTTTTAATATAATATTAATTTTATATATCAATTTAATCTTTAACTTATGGCCCAATTTGCGTTTTGCCTGCCTTGTATCTATAGCTCATAGGTCTTTTTGTAGTATAGATTTTATTAACTGTGAGCTACAATTTAAAGCTCATTTTTAACTAAATCTTCTTGCTCACTTTGAGTTGCAGTTAATAATATCTCAATATTATTTACAGCATACATATTGAGCTATGAGATATGCGCTGCTTATTTAATATACAGGGTGACGAAAAGTATATAATGAATTTCCTTTGCCTATAACTTTTGATATAAATAAAAAATCTCGAATTTCATCAGTTTTTTACGTTGATTAACGTTTCGAGTTTTGATGCGTTATAAGCAGGACCGAAAGAGTAATAAGAAATATTTTAAAAGTGTGGTTTTAACACTTTCTTATTGATATTTTATATTTTATTTTCTAATTAAATAGTTAAAAAGGGAATTTTATTTTGTTCTGAGTAAATAACAGTCTTGTCTTTAGTTTTATATTTCTCTCTCGGTTTAACATTTAAAAATGAGTTTTATTTTTTCTCTCAAAAAATAAAACTCATAATTCGAGTTTTTCATTTTTCTCAGCATTTAACAGTTAAAAATGAGTTTTATTTTTTTCCTCAAGAAATAAACCTGTCCGAATTATGTTCTTAGGGAAAGGAAAATTGGAATCGGCAACCCCTTCTTGGTGTTGCCATACTGTTTGTCACTGTAAACGGCGTTTAAAAAAAAATGTAAATTTAAGTTCAAAAATAGGACCAATCAGGCAATTTAATTTCTTCGTAAGGTTGCTGTACAAAAATTTTTAAAAAAAATTACAAATTTCATCTTGTAACAAATATATGACAACAAAAATAGAAAACGTCCATTGATAAATTTTATTTCCTGAGGAAAATAAAAAACTCGAATTATGAGTTTTATTTCTTGAGGAAAAAAATAAAACTCATTTTTAATTCTTATAATAGACGAAATATGTAAAACTCTGGCAAAGAGTTTTATATCGCTGTAAATTAAAATAAGTAGTTTTTTTGACAGTTAAAATTTAAATATAAAAAATATGTCTTACAATAACAGTTAGGATTGGATTTATATATTAAAATCGAAACTTTCTTGATTTCAACGTAGGCAGCTAGTCGAAGTGCTGTATATAGTCCCCTTTTGTACTACGCTACTTTCTACAGAACTTTATGAAAGAGTTTTTTCGCTTACAAATAAATAATAACAGTTATTTTCGGTCCCTGGATATATGTGTTGAAAATCATGTCGAAATAAACTAATTTCCACCAAAGAAATAAATCTGGAACGGTGATATCGGAAGATCTTGTTGTCCAGGACAGCATTTTTGTGAAATTTTGAATTTGTATTTTCGTTTTCACAAACCCTCCAAATAAAGGGTTTTCCAATAAGAGGTGTTATTTTGATATTCAAAGAAAAATGCCATTTTTTGAGATAAATGATCGGATCTTTACTTCATTATAAAGAGGAAGGTATGCCGTTAATAATGAAAAATAACATCAGCCAAATGACCACCACGACCACGCCTACAGGACCATATCCTTTTCATGAAATTTTCCATAACCAAATCGCAAAGTGGCTGCCCTATGTCCTCGATAGCCTCACGAATTCCATCTTTGAGGTCTTGAATCGACGCTGGGCTGTTGGTGTAGACCTTCTTTTTCACGTGGCTCCAAAGGAAGAAGTCGCAAGGTGTTAAGTCACAAGATCTCGGTGGCCAATTGTGATCACCTCTTCGAGAGATAACACGGTCCGGAAACTTCTCCCGTAAAAGATCAATGGTTTCGTTGCTTGTATGGCACGTAGCGCCGTCTTGTTGAAAGTAAACGTTGTCCAGATCAATACCACCCAATTCCGGCCATAAAAAATCATTAATCATCTGTCGATAGCGCAATCCATTCACCGTAACTGTTGCTCCAGCCTCATTTTCGAAAAAGTAAGGTCGAATGACCCCGCGGGACCATAAACCGCACCAAACAGTCACACGTTGAGGATAGAGAGGCTTTTCAACAATAACTCTTGGGTTTTCCGAGCCCCAGATGCGACAATTTTGCTTGTTGACGAAGCCATCGAGGTGGAAATGGGCCTCATCACTCAAGATGAGTTTTCGATGGAATTCCGGATCATTTTCATGCATTTCAAGGACCCAATCAGCAAAGACTCGACGTTGTTGATGATCGGCCGGCTTGAGTTCTTGTGTTAACTGAACTTTATAAGCCTTAAGACCCAAATCTTTATGCAAAATACGGTGTAATGACGTTTGTGGAATGCCTAATACCAAAGAACGACGAGGAATTGACAAACCTGGGTTTTCTTCAACACTTTTGGCTACAGCAGCAATATTCTCGGCTGTTCTTGAGCGACGTGCACGGGTTTTATTCTTCACATCACTAACTTGTCCCGACACCTCGACTTTTTCTACCAATTTCTGTATTGCGGTCCGACAAGGTGCTTTACGACGACCCAAAAATGCTCGAGTTTTTCGAACCGTCTCTGCCACATTTTCACCATTTTTATAGTGAATTTTAATAATTTCATTGCGTTGTTGAATCATGTATCGTTCCATTTTTATAAATGGCGTAGTTTCTACTTGTCAAATGTCAAAAAATGACAGCTCCAAAAAAGAACATCTACCGAAATAGCGGGCTAATTAAAATAACACCTCTTATTGGAAAACCCTTTATGTAAAATTTATACAGAATTGGTAATGGTCATCACACTCATGTTGTCTATTTGATATGGAATGACCCCATTTCTTAATAGCCAAGCTCGTCAGACATGGGCTTTTAAATTCCAAAGTTCTTGCAGTGTACGATTTTGAGCACAATCCTTAGAACATATAACTAAAGGAAGTGCAATAGTCCCACTGTGTGGTAGAACTCTGTTCATGTATTCGGTATGCCGTATGGAAGTAGTAAATCCGAAATATTTTTGAATTGGGTCTATGACGCAAATATTTAAAATACAAGCAGAGCTGTAAACTGCCACTGAAACATTAAAAACAAAAAACAAAAAAAAACAAAGAAATATTTTTAACAATTATCTTGATATTTTTATTTTTCTTTCTTTTTTTCACTTCTTTTGCACGTATTTCTAGAAAATAAACTTCCTAGTTTAATTTCACGACTGCAACTTTATTTAAAAACGTCTTTGCGCGATTATTTCGGCGATTATTGCATCAGCACCTGACTATAAACTTGTCACTTCAAATATTTTTGATTAAAATCAGTTAAATCACTGAACAATTTAAATATTTTTATTAAAAATACCTCACAAAATACAAAAAGCTGAACAAATTACGAATCTGACCCTTTTTCTAATTGGCATTAGCAAAATAACCTGCCCCTTCACTTATTAAGAATCGCGATTCCCTCACACCGACAGGGATTTTACACGATATTTCTCTGCCTTTAATAAGGCACAATAATCCCACCTAGTACGCTTCAAAAAGTGAGAACCTGGATAAGGAACACTATGGGAAAGCAAAGGTTGACCAGATTATGTCTGATGAGCAGCGTGCATAGAAATTTTGTTAAAGAAAATCGGAAGAAGATCGAAAAGAAAGCTTTTGAAAAATTCTCAGCAAATCTGAGAAAATTATTATTAGCGTGAAAATTAAAATCTTTTTAGGCAACAAATAACAAAAAGGATAAAAGTGCTTATGGCGAGTAATAAGATTCTTTTATTTTCAAGTTCTATTACATGTCGTAGGGTTCCACCAAGTGTTGATATTCAGCCGGTTTGCACCGGTTCGACCGAAGAGCTTGTTAAAAAAATCAGAGTTTTGCGAGCCAGTTCTCAAATAACTCAAAATACTAAAATGAAACTTTTACAATGTTGTGAAATATACATTTCTAAGAAGTTTACAAAAAAAAAGAGCGTGAGAGACATTAATAAAATAACATTTTATTGTGTTTTCCCTTTGCCAGATGAATTGCTAAAGTTTTCAAAACAAAAGCTTATCGAGCTATGTAAATAAATAAAGCTCTGGAATGAGGAAAAAAAAACTATAACTAATCTTACGATACAGTGGATGAATGCCCGTATGTAATTTCGTCAGTTTCTGTGCTAGTTTGATTGTTAAAGTGGTTTTCGCATCTATTTCTAGAACGATTCGTCGGACAGTAAATATGATTACAACCAATTTCATTTGATTTTATATGCAAAAAAAACTTTTCAGTCCAATAAAAACTTCTAGGAATGATCGTTTTAACAGAATACGTAAAAAGGATACATTTTTATATGGCAATATGTACTGCCCGTAGTCAGAGCGTACATGCAATAAATGAAAGGTGTAGTGAAATTTATGCCACTGGTATAAAGCTAGTGGTTTTTATCTGTTTATTCACTGCACTAAATGTTTCAAGTTCAATAAATACTAAAACTTGAGAACTGCAAGATATATATATATATATTGTAATACAAAAAGCTGAAACCAATGTTTATTAAATGATTAATATATAAATTTGATTTACACAACTGTAGCAATTGACTTGTACTCACCTGATCGATATATAGCAGGTGATTTTCTTGACCTTTTAATTGACTGAGGTGTGGGATGAGGATATTCTTTATTGCAGTCGATACCCGCAATAAAGTGGATTTGTTAGGAATTGTCTTATTACAGTCGAAACCCGCAATAAGACTCTTTATTACAGTCGATACCCGCAATAAAGTATTTTGTGTTAGTGATTTTCTTACTAAAGTCGAGACCCGCAGCAAGAATCTTTATTACAGTCGAGACCCGCAATAAAGTGTTTGTGTTAGTAATTGTCTTACTACAGTCGATACCCGTAATATAGTGGTGTTGTTAGTAATTGTCTTATTACAGTCGAGACCCGCAATAAAGTGTTTGTGTTAGTAATTGTCTTACTACAGTCGATACCCGCAGTAAGACTCTTTATTACAGTCGATACCCGCAATAAAGTGGTTTTGTTAGTAATTGTCTTATTACAGTCGAGACCCGCAATAAGACTCTTTATTACAGTCAACACCCGCAATAAAGTGGTGTGAGTTAGTAGATTTCTTATTACAGTCGAGACCCGCAATAAGAAACTTTATTACAGTCGAGACCCGCAATCAAGTTATTTGTTAGTAATATATTATCTCAGTCGAGACCCGACTTAAAGTGAATGTTAGTATATATCTTAATTTCAGTCGAGACCCGAAGAAAGATTCTTTATTTCCGTCGAGACCAGAAATAAAGTGTATTGTTAGTAATATTTTTTATTGCAGTCGCTACCCACAATAAAAAACCTTTAATTTAATCGCTATCTAAAACAAACTCCTTAATCCAGTCGGTACCCAGAATAAGAATATTTTATTTTAGCTGTCAATTAAACCAAGTATTTAATTTAGTAATAAAACACCTCGAAATAATGATGGTAGAGCAAAATGGATTGGACACCCACGCATAATATTAAAAGTTATTTTGATTTTTGCATGTCCGTCCGTCCGTCGGTCTGTCTGTGTGTGCGCACGATAACTCGAGAACGCGTACACTTACAGAGCTGAAATTTTGTACACCGCATTTTAAAATAAAAAGAAAAATTAAGTTAGAAAATGAGACAAATCGGGCAACTCCTTCGTGGGGTTGCCATACATAAATGTCGTCTTCCGCTATATACTTGAAAACTGCCTGAAAACGCGTCGACGTGGAGTGCTGAAATTTAGTACATGATGTTTTCATTGTACTAGCAAATAACATTTTAAAAATGGACTAAATCGGGTAACTCCTTCTTGGTGTTGCCATATAAAAATTTAGGTTTTTTACGTACACTGAGAAAACGATCAGTCCAAGACATTTTTATTGTACTAAAAACTTCTTCAGAATATGAAATCCGATAATATTGGTTATAATCATTTTTTTTGTCCGACGAACCGTTCTAGAAATATATGCGAAAAACCACTGCAAAAATTAAAATTGCTCAAATGGGTGCCCATACGAAATTTCATACGGAAAATCATCTAGGCTATCATAAGAATTGGTCTTAGACCAATATTAGCTTTTTTACTTGTTAATACAGAGGTTGCTATCTAAATCGAAAGTGGGAGGAAGAAATCTTCTTATCGCATGCATATATACTTTTGCTAAGTACCCTCCAGGAAAGCATAGAGGTTAGGGATCAGCATTACTTTAGATGTGAATAGAGCTCTGTTTAATGGACTCGAAAAAAGTTCGGAGCAGAGCAGAGCAGGGTAGCTCAACTTAGGTTAACTGTCAAATTAAAAGTAGAGCAAAAAAAGTGCAGAAATGAGCAGAAAGCTCATTAAACACATTTTTCTGAAATTTTCTGATATCTGTCAACAAAAAACTCAATTATTTTTGAACTTTTACCAGAACTGTCAACACAATTTACGGTTCTCAAATGCTTGCTCTAAGTTACTCCTTCGAAAAAGTTAGAGCAGAAAATCTTGCATTAGGTCACTACAGTTCAGTTTAAAGCAGACTTATTAAACCGAGTTCAATGCACATTAGAGCGCTTTAGAGCAGTGTTCTGAATTCATTTCTGCTCTTTTCTGCTCTAGAGTAACCTGCTCTTTTCTGCTCTAGAGTAACCTGCTCTGTAGAGTAACCGATAGCAGTTCATTAAACAAACCTATATTGTATGCGAATGTGTCCGTACAGGGTGGCTATAATTCTTGCGATAAATTCTTTTTCTTTCAATAACTTTTTGTTGTTGAATTATGTATGTTGAATGATGCCTATTAAAAGGCTGTTATGAAACGCCTCATAAGGAATAAAGCTGTCACCACATTAATCTAATACTGCTCTAAAGAGCCGCTTGGGCACTGTCACAAAGCCAGATCTGGTAACGCTATGACGGCGTCTTTAGTTATGACGTCAACTTAAAAATGGATTCTAGTTTTTCGATTTTTGTAAATTCGAATGCAATTTTTACCCTTTCTTATATTTAAAACTAGCTAAAGTTGCCGGTTCTTGGAATTGGATTCTCTCCTAAGTTTGTATATTTTCCTTTTAGTTTATTTTAATATTTTTAATTTAATTTAATTTTTTTATTTTATTTTAATTTTTTTTTATTTTTTTATTTATTGGGATTCGAACTCTTTATAACCAGTCTGAACTTTTCTTAAGATTTTAAAAATTTGTTGTCATTGAAAACAAGCTTTATAAAAGATCTGGCATTAATGATAGACATTCTAGAAGAACTGACATATTTTATCATTAGGATTACATGGTCGAGAAGTGACAGTAAACAGAGCACATAGACTAATTCGAAGGTGCAAAAGAGCACTGGAGCTAATGAAAGTAATTAAAGGAACTAATGAATGTTTGTAACATAATCCAATCAGACGTTTATAAACATTATTATTGTTCATTGAGAATAAATGTGTTCGTTTCCCAAGCGGTATGTTAATTCAAGCTGTTATAGACAACATAAAAAAAAAAGTGAAAGTAATTATTTGGTACGAATTTTTAATGTATTGAATCCTACTATATGGCGAGGAAATTTTTTACTTTCGCCTAGGCTAGAAAACGAGAAACAATTAGAGAATTTGTCCACGCTATTGAAATTTTCTATCTCTAAAAATGATTTTCGAGAGTTGGTTGATTATAAAAACCCACATATTCCTGACACATTTTAAGGAGCCAGGATGTTTCAAAAGTTGTTTCAGAGTTAGTTTGGCCGAAGTTGGACGACCGTTCAGTATGATGAACATTATGGAAACTGAAAAATGAAATTCCTTGATGATTGAAAATTTTTGCACATTTTATGACAACAAATCTGCTTGGAAAACCTTTAACAAATTGGGATGGAGCACAATTGGTAAAGTCGTATAGTTACAACGTGGCCATCATAAAGCTGAAGATAGAAGAGCAAAAAAGAAATGTGATAAAAACTATTTTGAAAGCCAATAAGCTATCTGGTGCTTATTGTAATACTAGTAATCTAATTCTTATCCTTAAAATTCTTGGTCTTAAATATAAATGCCCTGATAAGCTCGCTCATTGAATTTTATTAGTTTTCTAACCCTTTTGATATATTTCGTTAAATGTTAACTTTCTCAATAACACTCTATATATCCAACGTTATAACGTAGCTCTAACATGGAGCTTTTTCAATAAATGTTCTTGTATTGAATAGTAATTTATTTTGTTTAATATTCGACAAAGTATTTTACTTCACTATAATGAAGAATTAGAAACGTAATTGGATAAGCGAACCGGTTGTTAAAAAAATTGAATATCAGCACTGTCCACCTCGCCGGAACCATGCCTCCCCCCAGTAAATTAATTTAACTGAGGAATAGAGTTAACTTGAAAATCATGTTATTTAGATGAAATCATGGTCAAAATTAGGGTACGTCCACAAGGAACCGAAGCGAGGAGGGTCTATATCAAGATTTGAGCGTGGCGAGGTGAATATACAACGCGCGCTGCCACAGCTTTGTTATGAACACACTCATCCCAAGTAACAATTTTTCCAATTTTTGGTGACTGAAGGTGATGGGTAGTTTTATTAGGGGTATATAATGCTTACTCGGTTATATAAGAATTTCAGTGGTTGTATAAAAGTTTTATAATATTACCAATTGGTGACGTAGTTATATTAGAGTTTTTTAGGTTTGGTTATCGTGAAAGTAAGTTACTAAAGGTTTTTTTAAGTTGGTGATGGAAATGTTTCAATCACCGGTCTATGTAACTTAGAGTAACCATTACTAGAAGGTATATAAGAAAGTTTTATAATTGTTTTGATCACCACGTTATAAACTTATTGGTAATAAGTGTTTATTGCGGTATTCGTGGTTACCCTTATATAACTCGACAATTTTCAGTAATTTAGGTGACTTTAATAAAAATTGGGAACTTTCGGTTATACATATACCCACTATAAAATATCGTAAAATTGTTTGGTGGCCCTTTAGTAACTACGGTGATCGTTATAAAAACAAATTATTTTTAGTGTCGAATGGAGCCATTATAAAACTGTTTTTATTTATATAAAATAATATAACCAAAGGGGGTATATAAGAATACTAACGTCTGTTTTTTTGTGACTATAATTAAGATATATAAAATTACCAAAGGTTACATATTATGACTAAAGGGTATATAAGGACCATTTTCGAAGCATGGTAGTTCCTTTAGTTTATATAATAATTCTAGAAGTTTTATAAGGGTCATTCAGTTTATATAAAACTACTTGAAGTCTTATAATGGTAATTTGTTCATTTAAGTACAAGCCGCCATTTTTTCATCTGTCCATTACTGATAAAAAAGAAAATGTCGGTTAACCCAATTTTTTAAATTGCAGATATATGGCTTCCGTTTTATTTTTATATGAAGAAAATACATCTTTTTATATACATAACATTTCTAAATTATGTTATATAATTTTTATGAATTAATATCACCTAAGAGAAATTTATAAATTTTGTCATATTTAATTAAAATTCATAAAAATTGCTTATTTTTGGAGGGGTCTGTATTTTTTAGAAGTATCTATGATGATATTCACAGTAATATTTTAATTGCAGCTGAATTTCACCACATATAATGCCGAAAAATTGTACTTCTAAAATGTAAAAATATTAAACCCTTACATTATAAAAATACTATAAAAAAAAAAATCGAAATTCTATGTCAAGATAAGTTTCGTAAACATTTGCATATTATTGTTTTATAAAGGTAACGAAAAATAATTTCCCTAACATTTCAATCACTGAAGGTAATCCGTCTGAGAATTCCAAGCGTTGTGGAAACGTTACCATCACCATTATAAACAAAGTTTATAAAGGTAACCGAAACATTACCGCAACCACTGCTGTAACCAAAATAAATTAATCGAGAGCACCTTGGGTTATATAAGGGTTATATAAGAAGTTATATTAAGGTAACCAGAATATTTTGGTTACTCATTTTATAAAACTTTTAGTTATATAACGTTACCTAAATCAAGTCACGGTAACCTTTATATAATCCTCCATTCAAGCTCTATAAGGGGTTTATAGTGGTTACAAAGACGTTTCGAGTACCAGTTTATATAACTCAAGTTATATAATTTGGTAATGAAAACTTTACGGTTACTACTATATAAAAAAATTGTTTCTTGGGATAGTATAGCCTGCAATCATTTTATTTTTTAACTCTGAATGTAGCCTCGCTGGGCTTCGCCTCGCATCGCCTGGGCTCGTACCCTTGTTGAGTGAACTAACATTATTCACATAAGGCAGTCTGCATCGGCGGCAGTTGTTATGAACAGGTTTATTTGAGAATGTAGATAGCGACTTCAACATTTTCACATTCAAGGAATGCGTATAGAACGTTGGTCACATTGGACATCAACATTCAAATAACAATAATAATATTGCATTGTGTTAATATACCTTCTAGGATGCTCTAAAATTTACCAGCAATATCTTCGTCAAGACTATATTAAGTGGACAATATTCAGCTGATAACTATTTCTGTATATTTGAACTAATTTTCTCGCATACAAATTAAAATCTGCTTCCAAGATGTAAACAAGTTTTGGCTTTCAAGGAATCTTTCACGTAGATGGGTCACAATTAAAAACATTATACTACTCAGGTAAGGATGTGGAACAAAATCGCTGACATTCTCCTTAAACCATATCTCAGATATCAGAAAAATATGAAGTTTGTATACTTAAAAGATTTCCGGTTTTATTTCTGAGACTTTTTTTTATTAAGATGGCAAATATTAAGTCTGCTATATTGAGAACTGAAAATATTGAGTAGTGATCTCACCCTGAGTAAAGGTGACTAATTTAAAAAGTGACATGTGCATCCAGTATCATATCGGCACACCCGTAACAGATGAAATAAACTTCACCGCACAAAACGTTCTATTTGACAAGACAAAAAAGAAACAAATCGAAAATTGATTAATTCACAAAATAAAGCCTGAGATTTGAAAGATAAAAGCAATAATTCATAAAATATTTAGGTAAAAAACCTGAAAAAACCACTGATAAGAATATTTATGGCGAAAAGATAACTGGAAACAATTCATCATAAAAATGCACTAAAAAAGTGTCGGCGCTTGATTTTGATGTTTTTTATTTTTGAAATTTCAATAATCTTCCTTTTTTGTGTATTTTTTTTTTATTTGTGACACGAAATTTGATTTCGTAAAAGATATACCTACTCGAGAGATTTTATAACCGTTGTATATTAAAAAGACATAAAGGCTTTATTCTGATAATCACGTCACCTTTATGTTAAATTGTGATGATTTTTATGAGACTTCCGCGTACAGTTTTTGTAACCAAAAACGAAAATTCGTTTTTGTTGTTTTTTTAATTTTAAGAAAGTAAACAAACACGAATTTTCAGTTTTAAGTTGTAAGAACCGTTCCCATCCGCTGAAAATCAAAAGACAATAATCACATAGGTGACGGACGTGTTTATCAGAACTAGGTCCATATACAATTTGCAGAATGGGAACGTAACACTATCAACTACTCAAGTGCTTTTCAAATTCCCAAAACGGTCGTGACATGATTTGTCAGCTTCGTTAGATGTCTTCGAAGATCTTCCTGAATTACGCCACGACATTTTGTATCAATGTCTTGCTGTTAAGCCTTCTAAATAACTTATTATCATAATGGTAAGATGCCATCTTTCCTCCAATATATAAGCTGCATCTCTTTTCTCAACGAAATGAGTATTTCCAAAGATATGGAAAACAGCGCACGTAACTTTATTCCTAAGAGTGATGCGACTACAACTCCTAGCAATTATAGGCCCATTAGTTTGCTTTGTATTCTTTCAAAAGTTCTGGATAAACTACTACATATTAGTAGGTTCGACAGTATACATTGGGAAACGACTTCATAAGTATAGCTGTCAATCTACGCTTCATCCCAAGTAACTATAGTTACGAAAGTTCTTTTGTTAAAGTCAAAACAATAATTCGCTCAGCACTTGATAAATGAAAGATTTCTGTTGTGGTGCTTTTATATTTCTCCGAGGCTCTTTTGATAATAATTACTACAATTTTGTTCCTCTATCTGGTGGAGTACTACAAGGATCTAGTCTTGGTCCTCTACTCTTCAGCGTTTACATTAATAATATGCTTCAAATAATATAAGTTGTGAATATCCATATTTTCTGCTGACGACGACGTTCAGGTATATTACAGTCCACCTTTAGGTCTCATCGAAGACTATGTTGCTTAGATGAATTGCTATTTGCAAAAAATATTTCATGGTCGTTTGATAACAAGCTAAAAATAAATCCGAGCAAGTTACAATTTATCGCATTTCCTTTACCGTTGATTCTTCATCACTTCCGCTATTCTTCTGACTGGTTTTTCAATTACTTACGTAAAGAAAGTCCATAACGTAGGTTTCGCCTTAAACTCTAAAATGAAATGCTGCGAGCTCGTTAACTCTAACCTATAAAATATGTACGCTACTCTACCATTTTTGGTTGTCTGCTATACTTTCCCCTAAGGTACGCTTTCATCTGGTAAAGTCTCTAATATCACAGCATTTTGCACACGGTTTCCATTTTTGCGATGCTAGATTCACACTACACCAGAAAACTGCATGTTACATTTAAAGATTGTATCAGAGTTGTTGTCGGGTTACGAAGATTCGATCATGTGTCGCATCTGAAATTTACACGCTAGGATTGAAATGTATTTAAAGCATGATTCTTCATATACCACTTATTACACATTTCTGAGCCCGTTCACTTCAGGACCATGTTTCATCTTTTGAACGCATGAACTTAAGTATTTAGGAATCATACTAGACTCAAGCTGAGCTGAAGGAGTGATATACTAGAACGCGTAAAAAAGCCAGCGTGGCTTTTCACATGTGTCAAAAAAATCTTAGTCATTAACTGGAGCCTTAATAAGCCCAAAGTGGTATGATGGATGTACCCAGAAATAAAAGGACCAATCTTGTGATACCGCTTCATAGTCTGGTGGACGGCACTCAAAAAGAAATATAATCACGATGGGAATATCGTATGTGAGAATCCCGATCGGATCTCTGAAAAGCGACATCACCAATGACAGATACGTTAAGGCTAATCATCGTTGGGTCATTCTGGACAACTGGAGCGCGTTCATGAAGTCGGCTACAGCCACAGCCGCAGCCAGTCATAGCTATCTCATAGCGAGTAATAGGTGCGTGTATCTGTTCCTGGCTTTATGAACGATTTTAGCCATTGCCAGCTCCAGAAATGTCATCATTGGAGTATGAGTTATATTTCAGATACATACACAAAAAAACCGTTTATTACCTACTTCGCCTATTAAATTAATAAATGGCTCCCTACGCTCATTCACATAAGGGTTGTAAATGAACGGACTCATTTATCATATCAACTCATCGCTCAACTCAGGGTTTGAGTTCGATCAATCATTGAGTCCGCTCAATCTTTGAGTCCGCTCAACACTTAAGCGGTGGTTTATCGCTCGAAACTTGAGCGGACTCACTGCTTGAGCGGACTCATTGCTTGTGCGACTTGAGCGGACTCACTGCTTGAGTGGACTGGAGCGGACTCACTGCTTGAGTGGACTTGAGCGGACTCATTATTTGAGTTGAGCGGAATCAAATCATGTTTTAAATAACATAACGAAAATCTGATTTAATTAAAATTGAAACTGAAACTGAAATTTCAATCAAATAAGGAAAGCTCACATTATATAATATTATATTAATTTAGCTTTTGTTAATTTTCTTAGCCAACATTTCTTATTCTTCTCAATATAATGTACAACTGTACTAATTCAATAATGTGTAAAGACCATATGGTATTTTCCCATACTTGAATATGATATGATTCAATTTATGGTGATTCTATTTACAATTATCCATAGAAATACTAAAATGCTGTTATGGCCATTATTATTGTCATTGTATGATTTTTATACCCTAGATAAAATCTATAGGGTCTGTCTACTAAGTCTGTCATTCCGTTTGTGACTCATAGAAAAAAAATTGTTATAGAGCAAAATGGATTGAACACCCACGCATAATTGGTTGAGAAATTTATTATTTCCAGAATCAGTGAATGCCTGGAATGTTTCGAGATGAGTACGCAATACCAACATAACAATCAACCTACGCCATATTGGGATTCAGCTTGTGAAGATCACCAAAATTCAATGGAGAGTCAGAAATTGTTCTTGGAGTACAATTTTTCCACAAACAAACCTCGAGCGTATATGAAAACAAACGTTTTTCGGTGATAAAATTTTTTTTTACCGAATATAACACAGCACTGTCTAGCAGGAAAACTAACGTTAGCTCCTAATAGATCTCGTCTAAATGACGAAAATTTTGGAATGCAAGTGATGCTACATATCAATGGAAAAAATATAAAATAAGACGCTGATTCTATTGAAAAATGTAAGTACAATTTCATTGAATTGAATTATTACATTTTCAATTATGGTATTTTCTTTATAGGTTTTACAAGTTGTTGAATATGTACATTATATTGAGGGGAAGAGAAATGTTGGCTAAGAAAATTAGCAAAAGCTAAACTAATAAAATGTAATATAATGAAAGATTTTTTCTGAGCCTTTCTTATTTGATTGAAATTTCAGTTTCAGTTTCAATTTTAATTAAATCAGATTTTACTTATGTTACTTAAAATATGACTTGAATCCGCTCAACTCAAATGATGAGTCCGCTCAAGACTTGCGTCCGCTCATGTCCATTCAAGCAGTGAGTCCGCTCAAGACTGAATCCGGTCAAGACTGAGTTCACTCAATATTGAGTCCACTCAACCAGTGAGTCCGCTCAAATTTCGAGCGACGAACCACCGCTCAACTATTGAGCGATGAGTTGAGTCAAAATTTGAGTCCTTTACATCCCTAATTCACATAAATTAACCATTTGCCAATATTACAATATAATTTCTATTTTTTTCTGTAATTTAAAAATAAAGCCAAACAAAAGTGTCAAATGTTATGCGGTTGTGTTAGCTAACAATGCTGGGTAGCACTCCCAACTCGGTACCGGCTGTAGTCAGCTATGAGACCGGCTATTTTGATTTTTCGAACGCCAAGAACTGTCATTTAGCCAAGTCAAAAATCTGGCTATTGCATTTCCGAACGACGATAGTCACGTCTACAGTTACCATACTCTAAGATACTCTATAACGATGCCGAATTTATAGTTCTCCACAATGGACATCTGAGTGATCCAATAATAGACTACGCATATGAATTTGCTTAATATTAGTCCGCTCATCGTACTAGATGCAAACCAATATTAACATTCTAGAAGTATGTACACGAGAGGTTGGCGTCAGAATTAACACACGGAAAACAAAATAAATGAGAACCAACACGGCAAATAACCATTGATAGCACTGTTATAGAAGAAGTGCTGAAATTTAACTAAAGCTGTAGTATCATTACTACAAGTGAAAGATCGAATGAATACATTAACAAAATATTGGGAAAACCGCGAATGGTTTTCTCAAGACTGCAGGAAGTTTAGAAATCCTTCATCTTCCAAGCAGTACCAAATTCAAATTATTCAGCTCTTCGGAACAGAAACATGACTTGCCCTAAGAGCTAGTTTCAACAAAATCTAAGTTATCATGAATGCCTCAGGATTATATACAAAATATTCTGGCCAATACGAGTCACAAATTCGGAACTCTGGTCAATCACACACCAAGAATAAATACCGGTCTAGATAAAACGACGAATTCACAGAGCTCTTAGCAGGCCACTACTTCTTGCTGTATTACTTGAGCTTGGCTGAGACTTCATCCTGCTGCTTCTGACAGGATGCTCTTGAAACTTCAGATACTCGGAGAATACTCCACCTCAAATATGCTTTTCCTCCACCAAGCTATGTGTGGAGTCTCAAGCAGTGGCGGATCCAGCTAGGACTCGCGGTGCCAAAAATTTCTGGATACATTCAATTTGAAGCAGAGCTAATTCGAGTAAAACCGATGGGAAATTTGTTTTAATTGAAAACAGCTGCCAAAGTTTCGTTGATGTGTCTTCGATGTAAGTACGGCTCGCTAGAATATTATCGGCAGTTCAAAGCAAATAATTAAAGAAACAATTACAACGAAACTACGCAACGACAAACAAATCATTGTGCTAATATTGTTGTAGTGAGTTATTACATTTAAAGCAAAACAAAATCCAGTTTTATTATTTCGTAAAATGCAATAGTAAAATATTTAGCTAAAACGTTAAAAAAAAAAAATCTAAATGCTGATTGGGAAATTCTCAATCAGTAAGTCTGCTTTTCGCGCCTATCAACTGCATCCATGTCCAGAACTGAAACAAATCTGCAAGGCCGCACGGAACACTTGTAAGTCCATTTTCAAGAGAGAAAAATTGCTTTTTGACCAGAGTATTTGACAAAGAGTCTTGGCAAGCCGCAAAGGCAGAAAAGGTTTCCAGTCTCTGGTCAAAACCATCAGGAACAATTTCAGCAGTGATGGTAGAAATGGTGTAGTGGTTGTTGACTCCCTGGATGAAGCTAATATTTTAACTGGTAGATTCGCTTCAAATTCTCTATGTATAAGAACCAATACAAATCCGTAAGATAGATGTGTTCAAGGTCCTTAAGGGGATCAACATTTCTTCAAAGCCGTATGCAGGTCCTGATGGTTTCTCATCCCTGTTAATTAAAAGCTGTGCCTCATCGTTGACTAATGATCGCCATTATGGCTTCCGGACTGGACGCTCATCTGGAGATTTGGTGACTTTTCTTACGGAACATTCGAACCGTAGTCTAGACAATTTTGGTGAGTACAAAATCGTTGCTCTAGATATTTAAAATGTCTTTGTTAGAGCCTGGCTTCCAGCTCTTTTAGTTAAACTTATAACACTTGATTTCTCTCCTCCTCTTCTATTATAGATTGAAGGTTTTTTACCTGATCGCAAAATACCGGTTGTACTAGATGGGGTTTCACCAGAACCTCACCCTATAAATGACGATATGCCCCAGGGGTCTATTATCTTTCCATCTAATTTCTTAATTCTTAATTTTCATTAATGATCTATTTTCCCTTACACTTAATCCCCATCAATAGTTTTGCCGATGACAGTACCCTTATTTCGCATACTCCTTTGACACTCTTGGGGACTTCAGAGAGAATGCCATATCTGTCAAACGAGATTGCATTATTAGATCAATGAATTACAACCTTTATCATATCCTCGCTTGGAATAAGGCGATTCGCATCGAGTTCATGCCATCTAAGTCCCAAAGCTGTGAAGCAAGATTATAACTTTTTACTCCCATTTCTTTTGATGGGTCTCTGATTTACGATACATCATCATTATCCATTCTTGGCATTAAAATTTCCAATAGGTTAAACTGAACTGATCACATCTTCTCTGTTGCCAAAGAAGGATCGAAATGTCTTGGGCTTGTGCAGCCCATCGAATCTATCGGTCCTCCATAAATCCTACACCAGACCTTGAATTTAATAGAATTTCCATATCTGGGCCGAGGCTGGTCACACATCCTTACCTTCATTGGATATTGTCCAAAAAAGAACCTTCAAGTTCACTCGCAATGTGGCAATAACTTGTAATATCGACTCAATCAAACACCGCCGCAATGATGGATGCCTTGTTATGGTACATATGTTGAGTGATTTCTTTTGGACGTGAAGTCCCAGCTGTCAGCAAGAGCTGACAGATCACTCGGTGAACAGCGTTGACTGCAGGGCGGCACGCTAGCACCTCGGCTATTGCGGGAGAGTTATAGGGGGGGGGGGGGGTTAACTAAAATCCTTCCGCTGCCACCTGCCATAATCGAAAAAATCATCGTGCCAGACAATACAAAATAGCTCTAGCACACACTCTAGCCCTGAAGGGGCCTTTACACCACCTACCCTTACCTCAGTGAAGGCGCAGATGTACTGCCTTCTACTGCGTACCCCATCCACCCAACGACACTGAGCGCAAATTTTTTACAGTGTCCCTATGTTGACCTGAAAGAGCAGTGGAGGAGGGAACCTATGCGACCTTCATCTTATGGAGGGCTCCAGGAGAAAGAGGGAAAACTATTAAAACTCTACAGCTCCATTTACATTAATCTTGACAATTTATTTTTTAGCAAGATAGGCGAACATGTGTTCCAAGACAACTAAAGCTTTACTGACTCAACGTAAATTTAATAAATCTTAGGTCTTCAACTTCTCAACGTATAAAGAGACGTCACTATAATTACAAATGCAAGTTCCAGGGAACTACTAAATTCCCGCCTGAATAAAACTGAAACTGAAGCCTCCAATAGAGCATAACTTCGGTGTCAGGTGCAGCCTCGTTTACTGAATGTCAGGGCAAGCTTCGGGCACGCAAGGCGAAGTTGTGAATATCTATCGCGAGACTACGAGACATTTACGGTACTAAATATCTTGAGATATGTGCGATCAAAAGAAAAGTTTGTGGGCACGTGAAAATTATAATTTTTTTGAACAAATTGAATGCCCGAGGGCATTCGTATGGTTACGTATGTCCGGTACTCATCATCCACCGCAGAGACGCCTCCGAGATGTCCTGTAATTCAATATTAAATAAAAGTTATTGTTTCCTTCTGTCGTTTAATCCACGCAGTGCTAGATTCCTTTATTACGTGCCTACCACCTGGCTCTGATCGATTGATAAAATCTATTCTGACGTAATTACCTGACGGAAAACTTGGACGGCCTACTCTATCGGTCAATTGTGTACCAAAAAAATTGAACACTGGTATGCATAAGGCATCAAATTCGGCCCTACTGCCGTGTGGACTACGTGCTAGCAACCTGTATGTCAGGCGCCTTATACGTTAGGTAGGTGTAGATAATTCAGAATTTCACCTTGGGCGAGTACCTATAACCGAGGATTTTAGTTCAGGCAATATGTCCTTTTTACAATTTTACAGCACTTAGCATCGCATACTTGAACCATTACTTGAGCTGGACTTTCGTTGTCGATAACAGAGATTTACGATAAGAGAAATTTATCACATACGAAAACCGGTAAATTTTTGGGACAGTTGTGAATTATCAATTTCATCAACCATATTTTGCAATAATTTCCTCGAATTGCACTGCAAGTTGGTAAAAATTAATTAATTCGTTTGTAATGGCTTTTTGCAAGATCTGCTCCACTAAAATCAGTGGCAGAGAGGTAGCATGTGACGGAATTTGCGGCAATATTTTCCATGCTACATGCTTAAAGCGAAACATTTTACCTTCGTCCTCTGGACACACTACCTGTAGTGAATGCACTGAGATCAAGCCATGTCATGTCTTACGATTCATGAAAACATTTTCGGAAACAATCTCTGGGGAGCAGTCTCTTATTCTTGATAAAATTAGTCAGTTTTCAGCTAGTCTGTCTAACTTCCAACAATTTTATGATGACGTTCACCTCTTGAACTGTAAGATGGAGAGTCTTCTCAGCTTGACTGACACGCTGAATTCCAATTCGGTTGCGATACTGGAAAAGAATCATGACATCTCATCAAAAATTTCACTTGTATCGAGCACCTTAGACGATCTTCACTCTGTGGTAATATCATGTGATGCGCCTTTAACGTCCAGCGCTAACAACGGGCCAGCTTTACCTATCATAGAGGATATCAGGCGCGCTATTAATCAGGTCAAGGGCGATATTGGGTCTTGTTCATCGACCGTACTAAAGAATTCTGAGCTTTTGGGTTCTCTGGCTCACGACATTGGGATTTAGCTTTAAAGGAGTCTCGCAGCTCTGAAACTCTACAGCCTGAGCCCCAACAGTCTTCTCCTATTCAGCAAGATTCGCATGTTTCAGCTCCTCCCTCCTCCGAGAATGTTTCCTCAGCGAAATTAGGTCGTCGCCAGAGACAAAGGAACCATATCAACCTTCCAAACAACATTACTACTGGCTCGAGTTTATCTGTGGCTCGACAGGGAATTTCTCTGGATACTGATGGGGCCTCCATTGACGGAATTGATTCTTCGGGCGTGGATACTGTGGCATCGCCAAGTGTGGACAGGGTGTTTGACGAGGGGACGAAGGCTTCTGTTTCGGATGTCAGTGCTCTGTAGTCAATGATACTTCGCCTGTAGTTGGAGATGTCGTTACGTTGCGGCCAGCCAGGCTTCCTAAATGTGTTTTCGTATCTAGAGTGCATCCAGACACCACCGAAGAGGAGATTGTTAAACACATTTCTTCACGTGTCGGCACTCCGAGCTCTTTGATTTCCTGAAAGAAAATATCTGCTCGACATGATCATGAGAAACGCTCATTTTCTGCGTCCTTTAGGATTTTAGTTCCGGAAAATCTGTTTAAGGCGGTCCTCTCTCCGGATATATGGCCGTGCAATTCCATCGTTCGTGAATTTATTCCAAGGAGACGTTCTGGATCTTCTATTGTGGCAAAAAACTTGTTAGCGAAATTTCCGTCTACTATGCCAATGTAACTGGTCTTCGCTCCAAGACGACTCGGCTTTTTACAAGTTCGACTAATTCCGGTTTCGACGTGGTCTGCTTGACCGAGACATGGCTCTGTGGAAAGATTGCAGATGGAGAGCTTTTTGGTCCCGAGTTCTTGGTATTTCGCCGTGAACGCCATCGTCCGTCTCTGGATGCTCCTGTTGGAGGTGGAGTGCTTTGCGCCGTTCGTTGCGACCTTCCATGCATGTTGATCGACTTTGTTTAGTCCGGCGATCTGGAGTTTATCTGTGTGGCTCTCAGGCTTTCATACAAAAATGCATATATTGCTACAGTTTATATCCCTCCATGCCCATCAGCTGAGATATTTGCCTTGCTGGCTTCTTGTATCGATAGGCTTACTGAAGTTTTGCTACCTGCAGATGAATTGCTGCTTTTTGGTGATTTTAATTTGCCTACTGTTGACTGGCTACACTCCCAGGATGATGAGGGCTTGCTACCTTCTTTTTCGGCAACTACTCAACATGCCATTTCTTTTATTGACAACATTATTTCTGCAGGCCTAATGCAGTCTAGCGGCGTGACTAATGACTCTGGAAGATCTCTTGACCTGGTATTTTCTTCCGATTCCAATGGAACTCTCGTCAAGCGTTATTTAACTCCTTTTGTTCCTGAAACATGTCATCATCCAGTCTACTACATATAGTTTTGTTTTTTGATCCTGTTACTTCATCATCTAATGCTTCTAGTAACTACGAGTATTGTTATAACTTTAAAAAAGCTGATTTTAATAAAATGAATGAATGGCTATCCGCTTGTAACTGGACAAGTGTTCTGGGTGAACGTGACATTGATAAAGCTGTGAACTCGTTTTATGACATCCTATTTCTTTGTTTTACTCACTGTGTGCCACTTGTTAGTTCGAATCGTACTTCGAATTGTCAACCGTGGATCAATGGCTCTTTGAAGCATCTTAAAAATTTGAAAAATAAGGCTTGGAGACGGTTCTGTTCCTCAAGGAGTGATGCTGATTACGTAACTTATTCTAATTTGCGAGCTCAGTATACTTCGTGTTTAACTGAATCATACAACGAATATGTATATAGAATGAGGGCTTCCTTGCGTACTCAGCCTAAACAGTTTTGGAAGTTTGTGAACTCTAAGCGCAACTGTGATGGATACCCTTCATCGTTGCGACTCGGAAACATAGACAGTGTTGATTCCTTGGCAACTGCCAATCTCTTCGCTGACTTTTTTAAGACTGCCTTCTGTGATAGCCACTGTGATATTAGTTATAACGATTTTACCCATTTGACGAAGCTTCCGCTGACTTCTCTTCAACCTAAAGACCTGTTGCTCGACGAAGCGTTCATCTACAAGTATATTTCAAGCATAGCTGATAGTTTTTCTAGTGGTCCGGATGGTGTTCCTTCCACGCTCATAAAACATTGTGCTACGTCCATCGTTTCTGTTTTGTGTTATTTATTTAATTTATCTTTAACTTGTGGTGTTTTTCCGAAAAAGTGGAAGCTTTCTTTGATTATTACTTTGCACAAGAAGATTAACAAGTGCGACATTTCTAACTACAGACCTGTCGCTAATGTAAGTTGTATTGGTAAGATATTTGAAGCTCTGGTTTGTGATGTTATGTATTTCCACAGCAAGCCTTTCCTGCGCTCCTTTCAGCATGGCTTTATGAAAGGTAAATCTACTACGACTAATTTATTAGAGTTTACTAATTTCTGTATTTCTGCTATTGAAAGCGGAAAGCAAGTCGATTGTATTTTCACGGATTTTAGTAAAGCTTTCGACCGAATCAATCACAAAATCTTAATTCACAAGTTGACTGTTCTTGGTTTTCCTACTGTCTTTGCCAATTGGCTTCGTTCTTATTTATCTGATCGCACGCAGCGAGTTATATTTCGCGCAGCTCTTTCTGATAAAATAGATAACACTTCTGGCGTTCCTCAAGGTAGCCAATTCAAGAATACTTTGCTATGCTGACAATGCCAAAATCTTCCGCATTGTTTCTAATGAAAACGAGTGTGGAATTTTAAACCACGACTTAGACACCTTTCATAAATGGTGTGCTATTAACTGTCTTCCTCTCAATATCAGCAAATGCACCGCTATGTCCTTTTCTCGTAAAAGGAGGCCTCTCGACTTTGGTTATACTTTAGTTGGATGCTTATTAACTAGACTTGACAAAACCAAAGATTTGGGTGTCTTCCTTAATGCTCGTCTTTCTTTCGAGGATCATATTGACACAATCGTTGCCAGGGCTAATGCTACTCTGGGGTTTGTAAAGAGATGGTCAAAGGAGTTTAATGATCCATTCATAACGAAGGTCCTTTACTGCACATTCGTTAGACCTATTTAGGAGTATGCCAGTCCGATCTGGTCTCCCTTCTATGCTATACACATAAATCGGATCGAGGCAGTACAGCGGAGATTCGTTCGTTTTGCCCTGTGTGGGCTTCACTGGGATAACCCTATTATTCTACCTCCATATGTCGACAGGCTTAAACTCTTTCCTTTGGATTCTCTCGAGAATAGACGAAAAACTTCCAGAGTTGTTTTTGCGTTTCAGTGTATACAGGGAGCGATAAATTCCCCTGAGCTCTTAAATACTCTTAATATATCTGTTCCTGTGCGCTCCTTGAGGAACTACGACTTCTTCGATAGTACAAACTAAGGCATGCACGAGCCGATTTCATCAAAATGTCTCGTCTCTTTAACCGTCAGTTTGATTGCATTGACTTTCATCTCTCAAAACGTCAAATAAAAGATCTGCTTAGTTAGAGTTACTTTTCTTTTTATTATTTTGTTATGTATACCTTCTGTCATTACATTGTTATGTATACTCTTATACTGTTGTAAGCTCAGTAATCAGATCTTTGATGAAATTCTTAATAAATAAAAAATAATAAAAAAAAAAAAAAAGTTCTTCTATATTGGAAGCTTCTTGTCTAATCTTTTTCGTATCTGAAACATAATTTGACGTTAACCTAATATGTACATTATGATTTTGAGATTGATATGGAAAACCTATAAAAAGTCATGTTACATAAATAATACAGCGAGGTTTACGCAGAAGAATATCCTATCTGACGAGTGGCCGTAATTTCCGTGCTGAGGCTTATCCTACTTAACCTAAGGAGGCCGGTAGGTTACTTTACTCCCCCAGCTTTTTTAGCAATAAGGCTGTACTCAGTGGCAGAGGTTGGCGGTGGACCTGTACCTATTATATAGGCATTTTCAAGATTTTCCGGAGTTTCGTTGACCGTGCTAGGACTAATGATGGTTATGTTGATACAGCAGCCTTGCTGCTCTAGAACTTGGGGAAAGATTCACTGGTTTCCCCTGCTGACGCAGCTATCGATGCTGTCTTAATTACTTTCGTGTCTTGTGCGTGGCTCCACGCCTTGTTTTGGGCCAAAGTGTACGGCGGGCTTTTTCTACCGATGATCCAATTTATGGATGGGTTTATCAGATAATTCACGATTCGATTTTTATTTTCCGACTTACACCACGTCACTTTTCAAACCCACTTCAACTCGACTTCCTTTCTCAAAAAACCTTCACAGACAGAACTCTTCTTTTCCAGCCCGCTAAAAAAAACTCTTCTTCTTCTTTTCCATTTTTTTTACGACAGTCCCCTTTCGACTCTCGATTTGGGTGCGTTCGGAACGTTTCGATCTCCATCCATACAGAAGACTGTTCGCGCCCACTTCATGCTGTTACGGGTCGCTTAGACGTGTATTTAACTCAGTGTAGCATATTGCTATATACATTACGCTACGACCATAACAGCCTTTCACTCCTTTAACGCTATACGCATGGTCAATGTTCCGATGCAATATCTCATCTGATCCCTTGCAGGATACTTCCTCCACTTAATACTCGCACTGCAAATCGCACACATCCTTATACTCAAAAAATTACGTATTTTTTAAATGATAAATTTTGTGCATTTGAAATTTCCGAAAGGTAGCGTTTGATATGTTTCCAGCTTGAACCATTTTTAAACCAAAGTTGCGCCCCCCCCCCCCCTCACAAGAATCCTGGATCCGCCCATGGTCTCTATCCCAGAATGGTTTTCTTGAAGAAGAAAAAAAAATCTTTAATAATATAATTAAGAAGAAGATTTTAAAATTAAATTTTAGAAATAATTTTGTTTATTGTAAAAACGAAAAATTAAAAGCAAATTCTTAACAATGAAGACTCCAGTCAATACCGATCAGTATCAGCTGCCCAAATTTGGTTTTGTTGTTCTAATTCCAATAATAACCAACTGCAAAATTATTGACTGTCCAACTCTTTTCTATTCTTGAAAAACACTTCAAAATCATCGATTTTATGAGGTTATGTTTTACAAAACATTTCAAAACCAAAACAACAATTAATATTAGAAAATATGCAAAACAAAGTTGATTTTGCTCGCATTTAAAGTAGTTTCAAGTGCAAACACAAAAGGAACGAAAATCAATAGTAAAAGATGTGCGCGCGCCGCTCCAAATCGTATTTAAGTTAAGAATTATGGCAAAAGTCATAAAATTACATGTAGAGCTCACGTTTCGATATTGAATTGAATTGATCTGAAGTACAAATACGGCGTCTTTTCCATTTCGTTTTCTATTGATTGAGAAAATGTTGCTAAATTGTTTATGTACATACATTTGTATATAGAATATTAGCGAACAGAAAGTTAAATCTGCAAGCAGCCGCACGCACTATCATCCTGGTCCAGTAGAAATTAAATGCACGTGTAGCGTACTCTTCTAAACTTGGCGCCATAAATGCCAGCAGCTTTATTAGTTGTCGACGAATGGAAATAGATGGGCGAGAAGGTGCGGGGTCGGCATTTATTGAAAAGTGTGCAAAAACTAAAAATAAATTCCTCACTAGAAATTGGTTAAACATTGATTAATTAGGAAGCAAATGTTTTGTAAGCGATGGAACTGTTCTTTGTACTGCTTACGCATTTGATTTATTTTCGTGAAAATTTTATACGAGATTTATTCAGTACAACTGCAAAATATTAGATAAATACGAAAATCAATCAACGATTTTTATGGCCGAATAATTAAAAAAATTACAATAATTTAGAGTTTTTTTTTGTTTTTTATACCCTAGATGAAATCTATAGGGTATACTAAGTTTGCCATTCCTTTTGTAACGCACAGAAATAATGATGGTAGAGCAAAATGGATTGGACACCCCCGCATAAAATTAAAAGTTGTTTTGATTTTTGCATGTCCTTCTGTCCGTCCGTCCGTCCGTGCGCACGATAACTCGAGAACGCGTTCACTTAGAAAGCTGAAATTTTGTACACGGACATTAAAAAAAAAAGTAAAATTAAATTCGAAAATGAGACAAATCGGGCAACTCCGTCGTGGGGTTGCCATACAAAAATTTCGTTTTCCACGATATATTTTGACACTACCTGAGAACACGTCGACATAGAAAGCTGAAATTTGGTATATTGTGTTTTCATACTAATAGCAAATAAAATTTCAAAAACGAACTAAATCGGATAACCCCTTCTTGGTGTTGCCATATAAAAATTTTGGTTTTTTACATATACTTTGAAAACGATCAGTCCTAGACATTTTTATTGTACTAAAAACTTCTTCAGAATAAGCAATCCTATAAAATTGGTTATAATCATTTTTTCTGTCCGAGCCGTTCTAGAAATATATGTGAGAAACCAATGCAAAAAATCAAAATTGCTCAAATGGGTGACCATACGAAATTTCAAACGTGCATTCATCTAGGGTATCATGAGAATTGGTCTTAGACGAATTCTAGCTTTTTCACTTGTTTGTTTTGTTTTTTTTTGTATGGCAGAACGTCACCAAAAAAACGAATGACAGGGAGCCACAAAAATAAATGACAGTTGGTTCATAGCTCAAAATTTATAAATTTGGCTTGACTAGTGTATGTAGTTAAACTTGGAAAATAAAATTTTGAAAATGTCCAATTATAGCTGTTGGAAAAATGTAGAAATTGTATAGTAATGAAACTTACCATCTGAGCATTTCCGTTAATGAATATCCTGGTTATGAGGTCAGCACCTAAACGCTTCCCAAAACTATGTAAGTATAAGATTGACCCCAAAAATTCATAACTTGTAAAATGGGCTAAACGAAATTTTTACATTGTTACCCCCTGTCTTTACTGGCCATGAAAAATTGCTTACCATATTTTATGCAATAGCCCATCTTGGAAAAACAAATTTTGGTGTGAGCAAATTATGTTATGACATTTAATTTTTGGTTGGCCGATGGCGTTATCAAGACCGAAAAAGACTGCGATCAGAAGATTGGATTGCATTAAAGAATCTGAAGCTCGCCGAGTTAGAAGAGTTAAAAAAATTAAGAAAACGAATATGCACCTTGATAGTTAGTTCCACAAGCACTCACATTTAGTCCGTAAAAGTTAATTAATTAATTATTTCCGAATGCGTTAGCTTCATTTCAGCCATTTTGATTATACATAAACGTCAAATTTATGGCTACAGGCAATAATTTATGGCCAATGTAGATGGGGGTTACGATCAACAAACTTTACATCTACCTCAAATTCTCAACAATTTGGAGCATGAAAGGAAAATGTAAACTCTTTATTGAGGCCAGCCCGTCCCTTTATCTCGTACACGAATTTGTCTGTCTATTTATATATTTCTTTTTTACTATTTTAGACACTCTCGTAGACCCACTTTTCGTCATCACAGCGAGCTGAAATTTGGCACACAGGTTCATGTCGCGTGACAAATTTCCATGGAAAACCCGAAAAATCGGGAAAAATCATTTGAAAATTTGGTACTAATTTGATTAGTGATAAATCCGTTTGAGAAAAAATGCAGTTTTCCGATTTTTCCGGAATTTTCCGAATTTTCCGGTAAAAAAGTTTTCTAAATTATGCAGGATCAAGTTCCCTATCAACTGGCATCATTACGTTCTTTCCGACAATGGTGAAAACTTGCAGAAAAAATCGAGGAAAATTCATGTAAACCGCTTTTCCGTATTTTTTCCGACCAAGGAAGCGTTTAAGCGTTTTGCAACCTAAGACAAAGTTGTAGAGCGAAGAAATAAGTTGCATAAAGTTGCTTTTGTGGAAAATTCCATGGAAAACCCGGAAAAGCGGGGAAATCATCGGACAAATTTTCATCGATATGATTAGTGATAAATCTGTTTCAGGAAAAGTGCAGAATTTTACAGTTTTTCTGGAATTTCCGGAATTTTCCGACTTTTCCGGAAAATTTTCCGACAAAAAAGTTTTATAAGCTATGCGGAATCATTTTTTTTCCGTCCTACTGGCATCAATACTTTCTCTTCAACAATCATGAAAACTTGCATGGAAAATCGGGAAAATTCATGTTATATGGGATCAAGTTGGAATACAGCTAAAAACCGCTGTTTAAAACATAATTTGAATTTCAGAAAACCGTTGCAGTACTTCAACGATTTGATACTCGAAAAAAATTTGTTTTCGGATCGGCACCAAACATGACATAAAAATTGTTTTAAAATATCTCCATGCAGCACATAATAACAATTTAGTTAATGTGAAAAACGCAGAAAATAAAATAAGTAAAAAACGAGTTTTCAAACAAAACTGATGCCAAGCCGCATGAAAAAGTAGAAAATAAAATTTTCTTCACACACAGAGGTGGACTCAGATTTTATTCGCTGACAATCACCGATATATTTCAGTATGATCAATCAAAGGTAATAAGTGATTTGATTCATGAAGAGAAAGAATATTCAAGAGAAATGTCCCAATCAAAAAATCTGAGTCCACCTCTGTGTGTGAAGAAAAGTTTATTTTCTACCTTTTCATCCGGCTTGGCCTCAGTTTTGTTTGAAAACTCGTTTTTTACGTATTTTATAAACTATTAATTCGATTGGGAAATTTTGTGAAAATTCTAGTATATCGGAGTACTAGGAAAATGCGGCGAAAATTGTTACTACATGGGTTGGACAACCTCGTATAATATTAAAAGGCGTTTTTATATTTTTTCTGTTCATCCATTTGTCTATTCTTCTGTATATTTGTCCGCACGATTATTCCAGAGTACCTACATACCTAAGTACGTACATGAGAATTCTATTACAAATGTTTGGCCAAGTTCGTAGATGCGCAGTGTTGCCATACAAAACTTTCTACTTTCCTTACATATTTGAACTCAGCTTGAGAAGGCTGCTATGCTGGAAGGTTGAAATTTCATTCACGACGCTCTCGTAATAGGAAAACAGTAAAAAAACCTTAAATTTGGCTAACATAATCTTCTTTTGCCTTGGAATAATTTTGATGATAACAAAGTCAAAATTATTAAAGACGTAAATATGATTTATGCATGTTCTTACATTTTATTGTAGCTATCAAATATTAATCACCACCAGTTCTATCATTTTGCTCGTACATACCCTTATTAAATTTTTTATCATTGAACTTGATAATTTTAAGTTAAAAATATTTTGGTTACTTTTTCTCATTACATTCTTGGATAAAAGTATTTTTTTAAAGGTTTCAACCTCAAGTCTATTCTTAAACTTTTTGATTTGTTTAAATTAATTTTCGAAAAAATTCGTTCTGCGCAGATGTTTGAGGCAGTAAAAGAATATTAAAAATTATGTTGGAAATTTATCATTTTAACAGAGAGGCAAATCTTTTATTATGTCTAAAATTTGCCAAATTAAGATAAATCTGCCTATCTGGCATCACTTGGTCTAAGTTTGATTATGGGAGAAATCTGGCAGCTGTTTTTTTTTTGCGTAATGCCGACTCGCTCCTGGAGGCTTGGATGCGGTTTGATCATTAGAGAATCTGAATACAAAACACACAATTTTGACCTTTTGGCGCCACGTAATTTTTTTAGCCACAATCACGTTTTCACTGTCAGTACTTTGAATAAAGAAAAAAAAAAGAAGTAAAGAAACTATCTTAATCAAAACAAAAACAGAAAGACATATGTCCTTCCTTGTCTCCAAATTAGTATATGGTATCTTCTTGTTTTTGCTTTCCCGGAGGGTTTTCGTCCAGGGCCCCTCCCTTTCCAACACTTTTTCCATGAAATATGAATATTGTTTCTTATTTTCCTCCTTTGTAATGCAAAATTAGGTTGTTTCTTTCCAAGCTTTCTTTCCCCGGAGAGGTACTCCAAAATCGATTTTTTTTTTTTTTATACAAGAATATTGTTCTTTTTGGAAACTTATTAGGTCTGTTCGTTGAAAGCCTCGGTTAAACCTAGCGTTTTTTTTTAAATCTGGTCTACCCCGAGCTTACACTCAAAATTTCTCCGGGTAATGGTTTGACAGTTGTCACTTGAGAACTGTCACTTGCAATTTGTTGCTGATTGAGAGATAAAAATTACTTCTTGAAAAAAATAAGCAAAAATTAGAAGAAAAGAAATAGAAAAATAGCTAGAGCAAATTTTATTTGTCTTCACCCATTTTTTAAATAAGTTTTTACAATTAATTATACTCAGGAGAACTGTCAGAGAAATGTCAGTACATTAGGTTTACCCGGTGTTTTAAAAACTTGTTCGATGAGTGCACAAAACCCCGGATAAATTTGAGGAAAATTGCAGGGGAAAATTTAAACGGTGTTTTCATCGAACCAACCTATTACCTTCCGGTTATATCGGATCAAAATTTTTATTTCGGAATCTTTTCCGAATTTTATTCTGGCAAGTACTTGCATCTCATAATTAGGGCAGTCAGTTCAATTCTTCTTATTAATTTGTTTTTTCTTTTCTTATTTTGGGACCTGAATCGAACATTTTACACCAGTTGCTTTTTTGTAGTCGAAAACTATTAGAGCACTGCTGATTTAGAGATGCACGATACAATTAGTTACAATTGATAAGCCGTAATAGTAGTGTATAACCTAAACAAAAATATTAAGTAACCTTTTAACAAAAAAAAACAAAATGAGTTAAATTATCTGTAATTTTAATTAAATGTTAAATGCGCATATTTATCCTGTTGCACTCGGTGATTGACTCGAGGGCAATGTTCGGAGGTTGTTGCTGCCAAAATTCCCTCGAAAATGGGAATTACTGGAAAAATTGCTACAATTTTTTCCTAGGTATCAAAAGTATACGAAATACACCAAAAGAAGCAATTCACGTAACTTTTGAAAACTGATTAAGTTTTTATTGATAGGGGAGACAAAGTACATTCGCAAAATTCAGAGTAAAGTGATCAATTCTTACTACATATCAGCTATTAAATTGAAACTCCCATTGCTAATCATAGTTCTAGTAATTTGAACTATGTACTTATGCCATAATCAAATTTGCGGCAATTGGGTTTTCTATTTCAATAATGGTAAATATTTGAATTTCACGGTCATATGCGCAAATTAATTTATAAGCTACTTGCGCAGGAAATTCAATTTTTTGTAGCAACTTAAGGAAATATTTTTTGAACTTGACTGTATGATTTTTCCCATAATTTTGTACGGGAGACGATTCCCAAGTGGCCATTTGTGAAATTTTTACGACAAATTATCGATAAACACATGTCATTTGTCCAGGAAATGTGTTCAGGGTTTACACATTTCGTCTAACAATTGTCCCATACATTACAACAAATTTGTCATACTTAGTGGGTACTTTTGTCATAATTTGTTTCAATATTTTTTGACAAAATTAAGAGACAAAATCTTCACAAAAATTGATAACAATTTTTTGACATCTTTAACCAAGAAATGTGTTATTTTTGTCGTTAAATTGTGTGATTTTGGTGGCATTTATATATATGTCAACTTTTATTTTGTTTCGGGGATCTAAATTAAAATCTTATTTTAGTTTAAAAGCTATATATTTATTATAAAATGTTTGTATAAAATTATGTTTTCAAATTTTTTATTAAACATTTCTAAACATAAACAATTACTAGACGCTGACGGTATTTCTTCTCTGCCCCATAATTGATTTGTTTGTTCAACACTTATTTTTATATTGCCTGCTTAATATAGTCTTTTTATTAATTTAATTTTATCTTTTTTTTAAACACAAACACCAAAAGCACAACGAAAACAACTAACAACAACTTTAGCGTTCACTACAAAATATCCAAAGTATCCAAAATGGCGATAGCCTGACAGCAACATTTTCATGTCCACAAAATGTCATTCTCTTTCTGGTATAATTTGTGACCACCAATTTTTGTGATACTGTTTACAACAAATAGTGACCCAAAAAGGCTGTCAGAGGAATGCCTAAAATTTGTGACATTTAGTTGAAGCAATATTGCTAATCACATTATATATATGACAATTATGTGACGGAAAGTTCACATATTTCTGTTGTCACATATTTCGGCTACTTGGGTTATTTCCTTCTCCTTTTTTAAATTTTTAATATCAGTAATTCACACAATATGAGAGAATTTCCATGACCTCCCAACACTGTTCGAGGGTAATCCAGTCGTGTATGTATATTGGCTCCATCTGTACGGATATGTTTGTTTGGGTTATATTGGCCCTTACGATTGCGACTACCCGTGTCTTTGCTTGAGTGTGTGCATGATTTTTCTATGAAATTCTTCTCAGTATAATCCTCTGTAACCCAGAGAGAAACGAAAGCATCTCGGATCCACTCCAAAAACATTCTATGAAAGGAATGGAAGTAACACGTTCAGATACCTCGTTCATTTCTTTTAATGCATTGATGTCCTATGGCGGGAAGGTATATAATATGGAAATCTATTCACTTGCATACCTTACCTCTGCATGACCCGTAAGGTAAAAGGAGGTCTTACTTATTAATTCTTTGGAAGGTGAAAAAATTGCTGTTTATTTTGCTGTTCCAATGGTGTCGCTCTAATGGGTCAATCAATTGGCTATCATCAAGAAACTAAGTGTGAAAAAACAGATTTAGATCTGAAAGAAAATAAATAGTAAAATGAAAGAAATAGAGGAAGTTCAATTTTTTTATTTTTTTTTATTTTTTATAATGTTGCCAAAGCTCAGGGGATAACCTATGATGCCACAGCGCAGCCTTAGATGAAAAGGAAGAATTGAGAATTATTGGGTTAAGCCAAGGAGGTGACACTTTGCTATTTCGCTTGAATGTTTGCGGCTGATAACTGAAGGGAATACAGAGGATGGTAAGCTGTTCCACATTCGTACTGTTCTAACTGTTGCGGAAATAAAAGTCATCTTTTAGGGTATTCCATTTATCCTATAAAAGAGTATTTGCTGCTTTCTTTGAGAGACCATGTATAGCTTAGTGAACCCAAAAGGGGTTCAATTTAAAATTTAGCCAGACACGTGTTAAAATATTAAAACAGCATTTTCGACAGCTCATCCATCTTGACTATTTTAAAGTTAAGACCATATGTCAATTTTTTTAGGCATTTTGTTTATTTCACAATTTATGCATAGATGACAATGATACTTCGGTAGAAAACACTGATAAAATAATATCCAATTAAGGAGACCTAATGAATGGATAGTCAAATCAATAAATTTGAAACAGGAGGAATTCTGAGCCAGTTCAGTGAATTAGAAAGGAGTCAACTAGTACGCAATCATTAAATCGATTATGTTACAACATTTTAAGCTATGCAAAGATTATCTTTGCAATTTTGCTGTCCTGCTAGACGCTCATTCATCAAAACCTTCCAGTCCTCTTAATGAAGTGCATCAGATCATGGGGAGAAAGGCTCTTCAGCTCATCTACAGATACACGGCCAGATCCTAGAGTATCCAGCATGCTTCGGGCAAAAGTCGGACAAACACACAAAAAGTGTTCGGTTATCTCAGGCTCTCCTTTCAGACAGGATAGATACTCAGGGATGTCAACAACTCCCATCCTTGTTAGATGAGCGTGAAGCGAGCTGTGGCCGGTGATGATTCCAACCACAATTCTACATTGTTTCCTTATGAGCCTCCTGAGAAAATCAGAGATATTCCTATTGGGCCCATCAAGTAACAGTTTTATGCACCTGCAAGTACTTAGGTTCATCCATCTCTGCTGATGCTTCCTATGAATATCCGCTTTGATGAGAGACCCGATACCAAAATCGAATGGACTTCTTCGAAATATTTAACAAAAACAAAGTAGGCATTAGACGTCATTCTCAAATTTTTTTTTGGATAGATGTCCTCAATTAATACGCGTCATCCAGATATATAAAGTGCGCTTGCGTGTAGCTCTATAGTAATACCAAAATCTTTTGTTAAACAAATGCATCCATCATCATCATCGAGCACAAGACACTTACATCATCTGAACGAAATTGCGATAAATAAAAAATATCATTCTCCACTCAAGTTTTATGATAGTCTCATTAACGTCCTCACCACTTTCATCCTATATGCTCCAGTGTGCGATTTATTCACGAACAACAACTAAAATTCCAAAATAAATTCCTTTTAAAATTGAGTTTCTTATAGGACTGAGATGAGTCAACCAAAAATTTTATGAGCTAACAACTGGTTCAAGGTAGGGCACTTGCCACTTTCCTCAAGGTTTCTCGTGTTAATTACGAGCTCGATGCTGACATCAAAAAGTAGGTACTGCACCTCGTTAGCACAGTTACGCTGTTTTTCACTGTATCCCACTCCAAATGGATTCGAATGGATTAAAGTTTGGTTTTATTTTTTTTTTTTGGGTTCTTAAGCAGTTCAAAATTTGCCCTCTTGAAAGAATGAATTATTGCTACTTGGTGGTGCATCGCGAATTCATGAAGAACAGAAAACTTTTCATTATCACCTCCATGTGTCCTTCTTTATTCTCTAGAGAGGAGAACCTCTGTTTTCGTGCGGAGACATGGAGGAGTGCATGAACTATGGCGCTTTATGCCACTGATTTACATGACAGAATGAGAATTTAATTTCTCAAGTGTGATTTTTATACTTTGCACACCACCCTGTGAGTGGAATTTTAATGGCTCAATTTTTCGAGGTATAGTCAGCCAGGCAAGGCGGCAAATAGTCAGGCAGGACAGGACAGGACCACCATCATATAATCGCCAACCACAAGAACAACTTTATGAAAGGGGCTTTATTTTTTTATTTATTTTTTTTTTATTTTTTTTGCGGCGTTCATCGCATTATTTACATACTTTTTGGCAGAATAAATGCCATAAATAATTCAAATGGGCTCAGTGTGCGAGATTTGCATATTTCAGGCAGCAACCGCGACCGTCCTGTCGTCATTTAAATTTCATTTAAGTCGTCCATCCGCCAATCTCTTTTTATTATTAAAGTTTTGAGCGAAGTTGTTGCGGTTAGTTCTTGTATATGAGGATGTGTATGCAATTTGTACGTGATTGAGAAGATATGCAGAAATTTTTAAAATTAAAAAATGTCGTTTTTTATAATAAATAAATAAAATAAATTATAATCAAAAGTAATCTATTGAGCGACAAGCTTATTTCAATTAGACATAATAGCTAGAGAGATGAGTCCAATATTGCCCATGTCGGATTTAAGGTTCTTTTTGGTATTATTATTGTAAATGAAATGTTCATATCAATTGTAGTGGGTGGAGGTCAGCAGATTTTAAAAATATAAAAATTCAAAAAAAAAATGCGATGTCCATAGCAGAAATGGATACATTTACATTTGGACGCCCGAGAATAATTAGAAACCAATTCTCTGTCAATTCGGTCAATCGTGATAGTTTTAAGATAATTCGTTAATCGTTAAGGGAACTGAAACCCTCTGTCTAGCAGCTGGCTTCTATCGTTAATAGTTACTTGGTAACCTCTTTCGAATGAAAATCTTTAGCCATAATATCTGTTGGAGCATCTAATGTTGACCTGCTTGAGGATGTTAAAATGTCGCACATCGGAAGAAGTATGAATATCTGACATTTTTCGAATCATACTATTCTCTCCTGTCTTCTGGATAAAGAGGTAAAGTGGCTGTAAGCCAAGAGCTCAAGTGCTCGTTGAGGATTCACTGTGAAGGCGCCAGTTGCATCTAAACATCCCATACTTTGCACCTTATCAAGGGTCATCTTAATGACTGTCTGCCCAATTTTAGGCCACCAGAAATTCACCCCATCTGTGCATTTAAAGATCCATAAGGTTATTTTACAGTTCAGACCCCATACGTTTTCCCAATACACCTTTGGCATGATCCGAATGTCCACGAATTTTGTTGGCAATTATTCTAAGGTGGAGTATCCAAGTAAGCTTGCTATCTAGGATTAGTTCTAAATATTTTGCTTGTTTTGAATATTTTAATGTATGTAATTCCATTTAACGTAGGAGTGGGGATCTGCAGGATCCATTTCCTAGTGAAAGGAAGTAACGCCGCCTTACCTGAGTTTATTGATAGTTCCATATATTTTGGCGCCATCTAGTAACAATAATAAAGGCAGTTTGCATATAAGCTCAAGTAAAGCCGATTCAAATTTCCCTTTAACCCAAATAAAAATATCATGAACGTTTTCTTGGGCCCTAAAGCCCGCCCTGAACATTACTGTTACTTGGGAAGAATTTATATCAGTGGATGATGATAAACGGAGCAGGTAACAACTCCTTTATAAGCCGCAACAAATTTCAGTACCGATTTTAGTCAACCAATTGAAGATAGTGAAATGACCACCATATCGCAAACATTGACATCTGTTTGGTGTGGATCCTGAGACGATTTATATTCAAGTTGCCAAGTACACATGAACTTATGTTAAAATATTAAAGCCTTAAGGGGAGGCTACCGTCGAGAGGCATGAAAAATGCATTAACTTTTTAATTTTTTTTTTTACATAATTGGATTTTAACGTATTTTAATCTTTTATCAATGGAGAGTCAATTTCATTTTTATTTAAAAAAAAAATATCCAAAATGGCGGCTCCAGATCCAATAAAATCATACCGTGCATGGCGTGTTTTGGTCTGCGCGGGGAGCTTCATCCGAAACAAATGAGATTGAAAAAATTATTAAACTAGGTAAAATTTGGAGGCCTTACCGGTTTTCGTTTTCAAAAAAACCACTGAAATGCCAACCGTTTAAAAAAAAAACATTTTCTTTTTCAATGGACGAAAAAACTATTTCTAAATCAATTTTTGATAAAAATCGCTTCCTGAATTGAATTTCATTTCAATTGCGCAGAGATTCATGTGAATCGGTTCACCCCATTGAAGCTGTAGAGCGCCCCGCGAGCAAAAAATGTTGTTCCCAGAAAAACTCATATGAAGTTTAACGTTAAAACAATTTTTGACAGCTTACTTCAGCTATTCCAGCACCATACAGAGACTGTTCTTCATCCTCCAACAACTGATTGTGGTGAATCTGAAGGTTAATAGTTTCCCGAAATGTACAAGGGTACCTCAGGTAGCGAGAAAAGGTCACCCCAGAAAGCGCACTCCGAGCGCCTCAGGTACCTACTTGTTTTCCAGCCGGTGAACAGTTCTGCTCTCAACATGCTGTTTATTCTAAAATACTTTAGATATGAAAATATGCTTTTATCCAAGTGTTCTATGAAAATATGCTTTTACCCAAGCGCTCTAAACACTTTAATGGCCAGTTTCATAGTCGAGTTTAAACCAAGGTTTAGATTAAACCATCCTCCAAGTTTAAAGCAAATCGGGTTTCAAAGTGCATTCTTTTAGTAACGTTGGTAGTACTGATTAAATTGTGAACTAAATTAGTTATCGCCACCATTGTGAAGCAATTTTTCTATCAATCAATCTGTCAATTTGAAAAGTAAACCGATAAAAAAAAATTTAAAAAAATGTAGTTTTATTTGCTAATTTTGAATATGCCATCATTCAAAAAGAATGCTAATTTTAGCATAATTGAAGTTGAGCAATTGCCTTCCTTATTGCATAAAAATAGATATATAATAGAGCGCAAGAAAACGAACAAGAATAGATTCGAAGACAAAGTGACAAAGTTCTTTACTTAAACGGAACCTAGCATAGAAATCAACGTCCCACTTAATAAAATGATTTGGCCGATTTCTAATTACTCTCAGTCGTCGACAGAGTTGTAAATTTAACTCAAAAAAATCTTGTTCATCGCTAGAAATGTGTAAATCTAAATCCTCGACGAAATTATTTTCTTGATACAAGCAAACAATGCTACTGTCAAAATAAAATGTCACACTTGTCAAATACTTTTATCATGAGTTTAAACCGACGGATGGCACGGTTTAAACTCTAGTCTAAACCGGGGTTGAAACCAAACTGTGAAACTCATTCGTCGAGTTTAAACTAAATATTTGGTTTATACTCAGACTGTGAAACTGGCCATAAGAATGATAACTAAGTAAAAAAAAAATTGAATTTTTCATCGTCATGAACTGTAACCTCCCCTTAAGGAGAAGATACGTATTTAGGGAGCAACTTAGAATTACGTTTCGGTAAGGACTTACATGATCATATCGTCGTAACCCATAAATTAAACGAATAAATGTTAAGCGCCACATTCAATTTACGAGAACAACTATGATCTAACGACGGGAAAACAAGGCTTCCATAAGCGTAAAACTGTAAAATAAAGGTTTTTTTTTATATACTACTACTAAGTGGAAAGGAAATATGCCGAAAGCCAGAGTCCCTTAAGGCATCATAAACATTATTTAACATTTTCTTAATATGTTCGCAACATGACATACATATGTGAGTTGAGTATAACAGCAAGATTCCTAACACATTAATATGTCGTATATTTATTATTATTATTATTTTATTCATTTGCTCTACATAATTAAGCCCAATGGTCTTATAACTATATGTAGCATAGGTGTAAAGACTGTTTAAAAAAAAGAAAAAAAAATAGCTTAATCTAACTTAGATATATACTCTACAACTAATAATATAATATAAAAACAACAAGTAAGTAAAATTATAAAGAGAAAATAAAAAATACATTTAAAGTTAACTACTAGGCAACGACATATATGGATACATTAAAAAGAAAATAAATTTTAAAGATAGAAAGAGAAAAAAAATATAAAAAAAAAAACTTATATTTAAGAGTAAAAGAAATAACAAATTTAAGAAAAAAAAAACATAAACAATTAGCTAGTACGAAAATGTTCAAATAATACACTCTTGAGCCTCATACCAACGCCTCTTTCTCTTCGCAACATCAAAGGTAAGCTATTCCAACTTCTGACAGTCCGAGCAACATACTGCTTCTCAGTGACCGAGAAGTTAGCACCAGATACAGATAGACTTACACTACGTGAATATTGGGAGAATCGCACTTTTTCAAATAAGTAAGATGGTCTGCCAGAAGAGATAATACCATTAAGAAAAAGCAAATCTTTAAACAGAAGATATGATTGCAGGGGACATCCAAGGATAGTCTTAGCAAAATCAGAAACATGATCAAAACGCCTTAAATTATAAATATACCGAGCAACGGAGTTAAATGCAATATTTAACTTACGTAAGGAAACAGAATCACATTTGGACCAAATTTCGCTGGCATAAGTAAAAAGTGGTACTATCAGTGACTTAGCCAGCATCATCCTAGTGGAAAGTGGAGTATAGGAGGCCTAGACAGAGAGCTTACGTAGAGATCCATACACCTTAGAGATAACATTAGATACCTGATTAGACCAAGAAAGTGTATTGTTGATAATGATTCCCAGATTCAATACTTTTTCGCGATAAGGTAAGATGACAGTATTGAGCACAATACGATGCATTGACGAAGTATCCAGTCTATACCTACAGATTAAAATTGCATTAGATTTGATAGGATTCAAATGAAGCTTATTCGGTATACACCACTCGTGTATTGAGCAAAGGTCGTTGTTAAGGCGATCGACAGCATCTTCAATTAAGCCAACTGGCCTTGATATGTAAATTTGTAAATCATCAGCATATAGGTGATATTGAGCATTGATCGGCAAATCATTTATAAATAGCGAAAATAATAGTGGACCCAGTATCGAGCCTTGAGGTACCCCACAAGTGTTTGGTATATCAGACGAGTTCATAACAGTAGTAGTCAGTAGGCTCCAACATGATTATATAATTAGATTTATCGGCATTTAGCAATAGATTGTTAGCAACAGACCATTCACGTATACGTTCCAGGTCTATATTTAATCAACAAAAACCATCCTCCAACATACCAGTGGGGCAACTCAAGGAAAACTGCACATCATCGGCTTACAGATGCACTGTTGTATCATGTGGAGCAATAAGTGGCCCATTTATGCATACACTAAAGAGTTATGGGCCCAAAATGGAACCTTGCGGTACACCGTATCTATACATTTATAGTGTTGGTAGCAGAGGTTGAGAAGCCAAATTCATTGGCTAACTTGAATTTTGAATTTTTATTACTTACATCATCTTTCTTTTATTTTTATTAATGCAGTTTCACAACTGTAATATTGTCGAAATCATATTGCAAAGGTGATTGTAATGAATGCTCTTCAATATCGTTAAATATTTGGGAAGCCATAACAAACTGATGGGACGGTAATCAAATAAACTGTTTGGAGAGTTATTTTTTGGAATAGTAATAATTAAAGCTTTCCTCCAATTAGTAGGGAAATTAGAGGATATTAGAATTGTATTGAAGATGTGAGTTATTACAGGAAGCACCACCACACGGTACGAGTAGCTTTAAGAAGCGTGGAGGAATGTCAGCCCCGGTCTTCCCTACCACGTATGCCTAGACGCCTTAAATTATTCCAAAACATTTTGGGAGGTAACTCAGGATTAAGCTGTCTTCCGAGTTATCTCCGTTTAGCCTTACGTATTTTTCGTGCTATACAATATTTCGTAATATCTAATTTATATAATCGCTGTGATTCATCAGTTCTTAACCTCTTGTGTCTCCGAAATAGAAACTCCCGTTTCGCAATTAAGATTTCTATTTCTTCAGAAAACCATGGAAATGACTATGCAAGCGTTTTTTTAACGAATATTTTTTTAATTCAAAAGCAATTAGGCTAGTTAAGAGGGTATTGATAGGAGTGTCCAGCCTGCTTCACTTAGAGCACCATGGTATAACCTTTAAAAAACTGCCCTAGATCCATCCTGCTTCCCTTAGGAATCTCAGGATACATCAGTAGCTATCTAATAGCCTACCTCTTTTATTCATAAGAGCGGGACACTCGCAAAGTACGTGTTGGACAAATTCGATTTCCTACGCATCCTTACAGCTCCTGCAAAAATCGTTCGCCGCTATTCCCTGTCTTCTAGCATGATCTCCTGTCATGGCCTTAATGACTGTCAGTCAGTATGCAGATGTGTCGGGCGGACTCTCTGCACATAGATGCCAATATTGCCCCCTGGGTAATCGCTACGAGCCCTGCTTGAAAAACAGTTCGGCAGTCTATAAGACTCATTCCACTAGCAGTCTCTGGTCTGGAGCGACGAGGGCATACTACAAGAGAAATTTCTTGAGCAGCTGTTCAATACACCCTTATTCGCCAGTGTGTAAAAAACAACAGTGAACCACTACATCCTTATTCACCAGTGTGTAAAAAACAATGTGCCTGGTTATTGAAAAATGTAAACATTTCTACTTCACATAAAACAAGTATATTTCTCTTTGTCACACACATGCTCAATTTCCTTAAAGCTACATGCAATTCTTTCTTTCAAATATTATAATCATTTTTTTATTTTATTTTTTCAAATGATGTCCTATTCTCGTGGGTAATCTCTTTCTATCGATCAGCTGTTCAAGAAATTTCTCTTGTAGTATGCCTTCGTCGGTCTGGAGTACACTTCAGCCCCTGTGCCGCACTCGTCTTGGAACCATCCGTAAAGATAGAGATATCATATGTTACAACCATATCCTTCCTATCTCAGTCACACCTGATGGGCATTATTGCGTTGAACACCCCACCAAAAGTTAGGAAAGGTATTTGCTAATCTGTTTCTTCCCTGCAATCACTACAGTCTATTTTCTGGAGTATATTGGAATGCCCAAAAACCCTCTCTATCCACTAATCCCTCCCTGCCTGATAGCACTAATTGCCGCTACACTCCTGCAGTGGAGGCAAGCGGCTTTCTATCTCTTCAGGTTACATGTCCTCGTCAGCGCCGTCCACCAAACTGCAATACCGTAGCAGAGGATTGGCCGAACTATGGTTGTGTATATCCAACGTGCCACCCTGGGTTTTAATCCCCAATTGCCACCAAAACTTCTCTTGCACGTGTAGAAGGCCACACTTTCCTTCCTAACATACTTTCTTCTAAATTAACCTTCCAGCTCAGCTTGGAATCGAGTATGACTCCCAGATACTTTGCTTCGCTCGGTAGAGTAATATACTCTCCACCCACCATTGGAAGTCTCAAAGTTTGCTCCTGCCTTTTTCGTGTAAAAACTGGCTTTGTCTTCGAGGGATTTATCCTCAATCCATTATTTATTATTGGCCCATTTGTCCAGTTTAAGCAGCACATCAATAGCAAGTAGCTGGGATTGCAGAACAAATCGAAACCTCATTTTTAATAACCAAATCTAAGAAACAAAACTTCTTTCCCGATCAAATTTGGTGGAGAGGTGTACATTTTTATATGCGCCTATATGAAATTCACTTTTTTTCGTTGAGAGTGTTGCATTAATTACGACAATAGTATATAACCACCGATTTGTGATGGTACTTTCAATGGCGGTATAAATGATATCTACTTCCGTTTTACCGGATTTAACCGTAAATACAAAAAAGAAAACAATTTCAACACAACAACCACCCACTCTGCAAAAGTTTGCTCACCTACCAAAAATAAATGCGTGAAGGCTTTTCCTGGTTCACACATTCCCTTATAAAATTATGAATGAAATTAAAAACACATAAAAGAAGCGTTTTGAATTTAAATTATGCTGAAATCCGATACTCGTTCCCGTACATGGGCATTCCATTGATAATTTTTAGCCCATTTCATTGTCAACGAATTAATTTGTTTCTCCATCGTGAATCTCTTCCCGTTTTGGAGCATCACCTAAAAACTCTTATTTGAATGTAAATTAATCTCATTTTTTTTTTGCCTATTATTTACCTTATTATGGAATTAATGTGTGAAATCCAAATCAATAATTTCTTGTTTCTTTTATTTCCAGGTGGAATCAGTTGATTTAGCACTGAATTTACTCGATGGTTACGATGTCCGTGGACACAAAATTAAAGTTCAACAAGCAAAGTTTCAAATGCGTGGTGAATATAATCCGGCACTCAAACCTAAAAAGAAGAAGAAAGACAAAGAAAAGCTTCAGAAAATGAAAGAAAAGTAAGAATTTCTGGTTTTTTATTTATTTATTTCGTGTAATTAAAATGTAATAATTTGTTAATTATTGTAAAAACATAACAAAAATCTAGACTTTTCGATTGGAGACCAGAAAAAATGCGTGGTGAACGTTCAAAACATGAAAGACAAGTAATCATCAAGAATCTATTTAGCCCAGAGCTTTTCGATAAGGAAGTGCACTTGATTATCGACTATCAGAAAGACTTGCGTGAGGAATGCGCTAAATGTGGAACTGTCCGGAAAGTCGTCATTTATGATGTAAGAAAAGAGTTCTTCTTTCTTTATTATTTTTGTTCTTTTAAATGGAGTCGGAATTGGCTTTAAAGTATATTTAAAAATTGATAAAAAAAAGTTTTATTTAGCTTCACTTTGTTTCAAATCTTGTGACGGGGCGTTTACAAGTACTTTAACTTAAACGATTGGGTTGAAATTTTGTATATAGTTCAAGTACTAAAAATGTAAAATGGTGACGTCAAGATATGGCGGACGAAATATACTATTAATTATGGACCGATCCCCTTGACATGAGTATTAAAAAGTTTCTTGGGCGTTTTCACTACACCGAAATTACGTGATTTTGGAAGATTTGTCGAAATCACCTTCAAAATCATGTAATTTCCCATACATTGAGATGATTTCGAAATCATCTCATTTCGAGATGATTTTGTGGAAATTACAATCGAAATCACGATAAATGTAACGAACGCATTTCTAATATTCAGCAAAATTCAGTAAGTGACTTTGACAAGACGTTGACGTAGAGCTGACACTTTATTCGTTTTAAAAAAGGGAGAATGAATGCTAAGCGAAAATATAAAAAGAAAACCTTTTGGTACACGAAAGAGGACGAAATATTGGTCGATTTGTGGCCGATAAAATTGACCAGTTACGTGGGCAAAGGAAAAAAAGCCACGTATTTCGGGAGATGAAGGCCTAGATGGAGAAAAGGAACAGCTTCTTTTCCATGGAAGAAATAAAAATAAAAATACACAATAACACAATTTTCTGAATTTAGTGTCGCCTCTGCCAATACCTTTTAATTCTTCACATAAAATACTAAAGGCCTTACGAGATATCCTAAAATTTTCTTTGAAGAAGTTATCATCGTTTTTTACAACGTCCTTTTCCTAAAAAGTACTGGATCCGCACTGTAAAAAGCGAATCGTAAAACAGAATTAAAATCTATTTTTGTTTTATTAACAAAACACCAACCTTCACCCAGGCAGTCATAGTGCTTTTCCATTTTGTAATTGCGTTTAATAAAATAGCATTTTTCCTCTGCAAATTTAGAATTCTTCTCAAATGTTGGCGGAGTTTTCTCCTGTAGTAACACACTTTCTTCGACATAACTTTATTTATACAGGTTATATTCTTCATACGGCCAATTTCGTACACAGATATTATTTTTAAAATATATTTGGTCATTTTTTTAATTATTTATAGAAAACTTGGCAAAGAAACAGACAGACTAATTTCACTGACAATAAATTTTACGTTTAGGTTTGACATATGTCAAACGAAATCACCTCAGAGGTAGTGAAAACACTTGACAGTGATTTCGAAATCACTTCATCAAAATTACGTGATTTCGGTGTAGTGAAAACGCCCTATTTATCATGATTACTTAAAAGTGTTTATGTCCAGCTGTACACAGAGGTGTATCTAGGTTTAAACATTTGGGGGAGCGAGAATATTTAAAAAAAGGCGCAACTACATAGAATTAAATTTATTTCATATTTTGAAGAAAAAAATAGACCTCCAGCTTCAAGTAGCTCCAACATAAGTTTATATTCATATTTTATATTAAAAGAAAACAAAATTCTATTACTTTAAAATACAATTTATATAAGTAGGTATGTACGTACATATGTATGAATTATATACAGGGTGATTCAGATCAAGATACCTTCCGGTATACCACGCGGTTCCTTGAGGTAAGCTGAACAAAAAATTGTTCCACATACCAAAATTTTGGTTTTTTTTTACACACAACTTTCATAAATACCGTTATTTATTTCAAAAACTTTCTTCCATATAACCCAAATTTTTGCTTCTTATTAATGCCTATCACTGAAAAAAAAAACTGCATGCCAATATCTGTATCAGTTTTAGCACTGGAGGTTTATTGGCACATTCAAGCCAGATCATAAAATTGCATACAAGCAATAATCACAGGTAGGTACGTAGGGTCTTTTATGACCGGACTCACAATATTAGCCTTATTATATTTTGGTCCATTGGTTGCAAAGTATACGTAATATTCGAAGGCATGTGTAGTGTCTCACCTATTGTATGTGTAGACAGATTGGAATTATTATTAAATACTACCGGCTGCGCGACCTGAGGTTTACATTGAAATAAAAACACACGTCTGCTCGTCACAAGTATATTTATTAGACTGACTGTTAACTGTCCATTGTCGGATTACATCACGTGTTAGACAAATGGACCATTGCTCTTAATCTCTACAATGAACATGTTAAATATGCCTCCATCTTCGCTTATTAGTTCATTTGCAAAGGAATTAGATGGAGCGTTATTCAAAACTATAATAGCTCTTATTGGCAGTCCTGGGGAACTCAAAACATATAGTTGACCTAATTAAAGGAATTATTACGTTATTTTTCCCTAATGCTTCAATACAAAGTCAAGATTACTTTGAATGCCTATTTTAAGTAATTATTAAGTAATATCTACTTCCTAATTTAGTTCAAAGGAGAGTGGCCTTTAAGGTGAAATTCTTAAATCTAGATTACGTAATTTTAACCAAAATAGGTCGATCGGTCTTCGATGATAGAATATTCAACCTGCAATGTTCCTTGGGATCGCTTAGGCCAGTCAATAGAGATTTAAATTCCAAAATTTAACATTAACTACAAAAGTTTTGAAATTTTGAAAGAATGCGGGATGAGGTACAATAACTACCAAGGTCCGGAAAATGTGCAAAATTGCACAAAAACAAAAGTTCTTATAACTTTCAAAAAATCCTGCAAACTTAAAGCAATATTTATTCTGATATTTTCCACAATGTGTTAAAATTGCAACTTATTTCACCCGATATCATTTTTTATTGCAAAATAATGCTTCTATTAGTAATGAATATCAAAAAAATTAGAAAAGTGCTGCAAAAATGCTCAAATAGCGGTTGCAATTTAACTGTACACCTGTACCAATTTGCAACTTTTTATGTTTCCCGCAACATATTTTTTTTAAAATCGATGTTGCTCTTAAAAAAAATAAATAGAAAAGTTCTTAAATTCGGTTGCAAACTTTCAAATCGTTATTGGTCCATAATCTGCTAAGTTTGCACTCTCACACAAGGTCAAAAAAAAAATTATCCACAGTTAGTATTTTCCATTTTTCCAGTCGTTCAAATATTGCGAAGGCTTTGCAAATTTTCCATAGTCCTTCGTTTGTCCTACCCCATCAGAATATAAATTTGCAACCCTCTTCTTGTGCAAATGTGTTGCAAATGCAGAGAAATATATTAAACATACGTTCGCGCGTGACTGCAAATTTACAACCTAATATACAAATACGGCAAAAACTTTTCCTTTTTTATAGCTTTCAAATTAATGGAAGTTTAAATGAACAATTATTTCATAAATGATCCTTTTTGTTATTAATATCAGTGCAAGTTTGCAGTTGATTTTTATTGCAGTTTGAAAAATCTGTGGGTCACAGAACCCGGTTGTTGATATCCAAGCATACATTAATAAGCGACCATCCTTCAGATCTTCGGACGGAGTTTAAAATTATACAAAGGACATACTTTTCTGTTCGAAGAAGTTCTTCAGACTCGGACACTCTCTATCTGCACGCATATAGTCCAGCACAACCACCACAATGCTCCCATCAAGGGGCCTACTCCGTGTTGAAGTTAATAGCACTACTAGAATAGCATACTATCTAGGGCTTCTCTACTCCGTGGTACCAAATTCGCAATGTCGGCTACTCAATTGGTATGGCTTTGTAGTCCATGACCATAATGCCATGGATACTCCCAGTAGATCTTCATGCAGATCCTTAAACGAGACTGGTAACTCCGTTCGGGCTTAATCATATTGGCACAAAGTGACCGCAGTGGACCACGTAAAGGTTATAATTCGCCCTTCAAGTTAGAGGAAGCTTGAGACTACAGCCAGTAATCTTATAGAAATTAAGTGGACAATTATCATTTTTACAAGATGGAGGATTCTTTGCTTGCAAATTACTAACCGGTGTAAGCTTATGCAACCTGATCCCATTCTTGTGATTCTTTGTTTTTCAGATTTTTGTCCGGGAGCGGTTTTCGTTCTAAATTGTACTCACAAATTTCCGCTCGAGTTCTACTGCATTGTGAAAATATTATTAGAAATTTTGAAATTTTTATATTCTTTGCAAACTACCCATTTATCTGTGCCAATATTAATTCATATGTTGTAGAGTCTTGTTAAATGTATATAACCAAAAATGACAATCCCAATGCAAATTTCTGTATTGTAGCGCCGCCGCATTTACACTTGCGCAAGCAACCTAAATAATAAATGACTCTTCTCAATTCCAACAGCCAACTTTATTGCTATCATACTGAGGTGGTAATACGAAACAAGTTTTACATTCTTCTATCGGTTTATTCACATTATGGCAGATTTTTAGCAGAAAAGAAATGACTGGTTAAAAAATCTCTGAATGTGCTCAAACTACAAGTAATAATTTTCCCAGTGAAATTAAATAGTATTTTTTTAGTAGTTGTAATATGCGTACATGTATCTGTTCTTTTTTATCTTCTTTTGGTATGAAGGAGTAAGGTAGATCCCATTGTTTGGAACAATTTTCAAATGCTACAATTATTTTTGTTTTATTAACAAAACACCAACCTTCACCCAGGCAGTCATAGTGCTTTTCCATTTTGTAATTGCGTTTAATAAAATAGCATTTTTCCTCTGCAAATTTAGAATTCTTCTCAAATGTTGGCGGAGTTTTCTCCTGTAGTAACACACTTTCTTCGACATAACTTTATTTATACAGGTTATATTCTTCATACGGCCAATTTCGTACACAGATATTATTTTTAAAATATATTTGGTCATTTTTTTAATTATTTATAGAAAACTTGGCAAAGAAACAGACAGACTAATTTCACTGACAATAAATTTTACGTTTAGGTTTGACATATGTCAAACGAAATCACCTCAGAGGTAGTGAAAACACTTGACAGTGATTTCGAAATCACTTCATCAAAATTACGTGATTTCGGTGTAGTGAAAACGCCCTATTTATCATGATTACTTAAAAGTGTTTATGTCCAGCTGTACACAGAGGTGTATCTAGGTTTAAACATTTGGGGGAGCGAGAATATTTAAAAAAAGGCGCAACTACATAGAATTAAATTTATTTCATATTTTGAAGAAAAAAATAGACCTCCAGCTTCAAGTAGCTCCAACATAAGTTTATATTCATATTTTATATTAAAAGAAAACAAAATTCTATTACTTTAAAATACAATTTATATAAGTAGGTATGTACGTACATATGTATGAATTATATACAGGGTGATTCAGATCAAGATACCTTCCGGTATACCACGCGGTTCCTTGAGGTAAGCTGAACAAAAAATTGTTCCACATACCAAAATTTTGGTTTTTTTTTACACACAACTTTCATAAATACCGTTATTTATTTCAAAAACTTTCTTCCATATAACCCAAATTTTTGCTTCTTATTAATGCCTATCACTGAAAAAAAAAACTGCATGCCAATATCTGTATCAGTTTTAGCACTGGAGGTTTATTGGCACATTCAAGCCAGATCATAAAATTGCATACAAGCAATAATCACAGGTAGGTACGTAGGGTCTTTTATGACCGGACTCACAATATTAGCCTTATTATATTTTGGTCCATTGGTTGCAAAGTATACGTAATATTCGAAGGCATGTGTAGTGTCTCACCTATTGTATGTGTAGACAGATTGGAATTATTATTAAATACTACCGGCTGCGCGACCTGAGGTTTACATTGAAATAAAAACACACGTCTGCTCGTCACAAGTATATTTATTAGACTGACTGTTAACTGTCCATTGTCGGATTACATCACGTGTTAGACAAATGGACCATTGCTCTTAATCTCTACAATGAACATGTTAAATATGCCTCCATCTTCGCTTATTAGTTCATTTGCAAAGGAATTAGATGGAGCGTTATTCAAAACTATAATAGCTCTTATTGGCAGTCCTGGGGAACTCAAAACATATAGTTGACCTAATTAAAGGAATTATTACGTTATTTTTCCCTAATGCTTCAATACAAAGTCAAGATTACTTTGAATGCCTATTTTAAGTAATTATTAAGTAATATCTACTTCCTAATTTAGTTCAAAGGAGAGTGGCCTTTAAGGTGAAATTCTTAAATCTAGATTACGTAATTTTAACCAAAATAGGTCGATCGGTCTTCGATGATAGAATATTCAACCTGCAATGTTCCTTGGGATCGCTTAGGCCAGTCAATAGAGATTTAAATTCCAAAATTTAACATTAACTACAAAAGTTTTGAAATTTTGAAAGAATGCGGGATGAGGTACAATAACTACCAAGGTCCGGAAAATGTGCAAAATTGCACAAAAACAAAAGTTCTTATAACTTTCAAAAAATCCTGCAAACTTAAAGCAATATTTATTCTGATATTTTCCACAATGTGTTAAAATTGCAACTTATTTCACCCGATATCATTTTTTATTGCAAAATAATGCTTCTATTAGTAATGAATATCAAAAAAATTAGAAAAGTGCTGCAAAAATGCTCAAATAGCGGTTGCAATTTAACTGTACACCTGTACCAATTTGCAACTTTTTATGTTTCCCGCAACATATTTTTTTTAAAATCGATGTTGCTCTTAAAAAAAAAAAATAGAAAAGTTCTTAAATTCGGTTGCAAACTTTCAAATCGTTATTGGTCCATAATCTGCTAAGTTTGCACTCTCACACAAGGTCAAAAAAAAAATTATCCACAGTTAGTATTTTCCATTTTTCCAGTCGTTCAAATATTGCGAAGGCTTTGCAAATTTTCCATAGTCCTTCGTTTGTCCTACCCCATCAGAATATAAATTTGCAACCCTCTTCTTGTGCAAATGTGTTGCAAATGCAGAGAAATATATTAAACATACGTTCGCGCGTGACTGCAAATTTACAACCTAATATACAAATACGGCAAAAACTTTTCCTTTTTTATAGCTTTCAAATTAATGGAAGTTTAAATGAACAATTATTTCATAAATGATCCTTTTTGTTATTAATATCAGTGCAAGTTTGCAGTTGATTTTTATTGCAGTTTGAAAAATCTGTGGGTCACAGAACCCGGTTGTTGATATCCAAGCATACATTAATAAGCGACCATCCTTCAGATCTTCGGACGGAGTTTAAAATTATACAAAGGACATACTTTTCTGTTCGAAGAAGTTCTTCAGACTCGGACACTCTCTATCTGCACGCATATAGTCCAGCACAACCACCACAATGCTCCCATCAAGGGGCCTACTCCGTGTTGAAGTTAATAGCACTACTAGAATAGCATACTATCTAGGGCTTCTCTACTCCGTGGTACCAAATTCGCAATGTCGGCTACTCAATTGGTATGGCTTTGTAGTCCATGACCATAATGCCATGGATACTCCCAGTAGATCTTCATGCAGATCCTTAAACGAGACTGGTAACTCCGTTCGGGCTTAATCATATTGGCACAAAGTGACCGCAGTGGACCACGTAAAGGTTATAATTCGCCCTTCAAGTTAGAGGAAGCTTGAGACTACAGCCAGTAATCTTATAGAAATTAAGTGGACAATTATCATTTTTACAAGATGGAGGATTCTTTGCCTTGCAAATTACTAACCGGTGTAAGCTTATGCAACCTGATCCCATTCTTGTGATTCTTTGTTTTTCAGATTTTTGTCCGGGAGCGGTTTTCGTTCTAAATTGTACTCACAAATTTCCGCTCGAGTTCTACTGCATTGTGAAAATATTATTAGAAATTTTGAAATTTTTATATTCTTTGCAAACTACCCATTTATCTGTGCCAATATTAATTCATATGTTGTAGAGTCTTGTTAAATGTATATAACCAAAAATGACAATCCCAATGCAAATTTCTGTATTGTAGCGCCGCCGCATTTACACTTGCGCAAGCAACCTAAATAATAAATGACTCTTCTCAATTCCAACAGCCAACTTTATTGCTATCATACTGAGGTGGTAATACGAAACAAGTTTTACATTCTTCTATCGGTTTATTCACATTATGGCAGATTTTTAGCAGAAAAGAAATGACTGGTTAAAAAATCTCTGAATGTGCTCAAACTACAAGTAATAATTTTCCCAGTGAAATTAAATAGTATTTTTTTAGTAGTTGTAATATGCGTACATGTATCTGTTCTTTTTTATCTTCTTTTGGTATGAAGGAGTAAGGTAGATCCCATTGTTTGGAACAATTTTCAAATGCTACAATTATTTAATTTCAATATATTATTATGCGGTCTTATGTTGGACTTATTTTTACATCTCAGTAAAGTTAAAAACGTTGAAAAAAAGTTATCTGCCATTCTACGTAGAGAAAAGTCCATGGAGAACTTCACACAGATATGAGATATTTTCTCTGTGCAGAGCTCTGTTTTTGGAGGTTAACGTTGTTTAGCTAAAATTCTTTCCATATCAATTATAAATTTCAAGATGAGATAAAGATTTGTAAATTCCGACTCTACCTTTTGAGCAACAGAAACATTCTGAAATTTAATTATTTACTAATTAAATTGATTAATTTATTAATTAATAATTAGCGACACAGCGAAGGTGTAGCACAAATTATGATGGCCGATCCTGAAGAAGCTGATTTAGTGGTGCAAATGATGAACGGACGATTTTTTGGCAAAAGGAAATTAACTGCAGAACTTTGGGATGGAAAAACTAAATACAAGTAGCTAATTGCATATTGATTATGTAATTCATTAGCAAAGTACTTGAATGATCTATTTGTTTTTTTTTTTAGAGTTGCTGAAACTGAAGCAGAAGTTAAGGAGCGAATCTCGAATTGGGACAAATTTCTTGAGTCTGAATTGAAAGATCTTAAAAAGAAAGCAGAAACTGAAAGTATTGAGACACCTACAGAGTTATCAATAGAAAAGTCTATGGAGAAAACAGCGGAAAAATCTCGGGAAAAACCTTCAGAAGAACCTATGGAAATACCTGCAGAAAAACTTACGGAAACACCCGTAGAAAAGCCTATGGAGAAAGAAATAGAAAATCCTACAGATAAACCAACAATGGAAAATCCTACAGAGAAACAATTGGAAATGACTGCGGAGAAACCTATGGAAACCCCTGCTGAAAAATCTTTATTGGAGCCTGCAGAAATAGAAGTTGATAATGATTCCGTAATGGAGAAGAATGACTAAAAATGTATTCTCTTTTCATATATTTTTTTATGTGTTAAGTTAAAAATATAATCTTTGTTCGCATAAGAAGTTTGCTTTTATTAGTCACTGTAAGGTAAAAAAAAAGCTTTTGCTAGAATGTAGCGACATCTCTTGTCCAACAGATTAAACTTTATCCAATGTCTTTTTGGATGGAGTTGCCAGTGATTAAATTTGCTTGTGTACAAGAAATTCCGGATTTGAAAAACATTTTAAAGTTAATTCGGGACTGATGAATTAATTCCTTTGATATTTCACGTATGCACTTTGAAAATTTCATATGAAAATACGGAAAATTTTGTCTGTGAAATTGTATGAGAGCATTAAATACTGCCGCCATGAGTAGATATTTTATATCAATCCTACCACCGAAAATCATATAATCAAGCAAGTCAATCTCATGGCAGACCCTCGATGTAAAATTTTGGAAAAAATTCCTTACATTTAAATATGGATAGTAGAACTTTCCCCACTATCTGTAAGAAATAACAGCTGTGCGCGAGCTAAAGGCTTTGGAATAACTATATCAAATAGTCATGAAGTAAAAAATCCATCAATTAATCAATCAAAATCGAAAGTTGTTTCTTTTCAAGTAAAACCACGTGCTAGTTGTAGGCTTCTTCTTCCAATGCTCTTGAATAGATGGATAAAAAGCTGAGCATCAATAGGTTCTTGAACTTAAGGCACTACTAGTTGGCCCTATGTTCCCTCTTAAGATTTTCAACTGTTTCAGAAATTCTGTTCAGCTGCTAATCCAAAACTATAGGCCTAAATACAATTGCGACTGCGACGGCAAACTTCGACGGCGATATTTGACAAAGTTGGATGTCGTCACTGATAGTACAACTGGGGCGCCTAATTGTTATCTCTTTAAGTTGTCGGAAAGTGCATATTGCGTTGGTTCTGTTGTCAGCATTGCGACTGCAACGGTATTTTTAGAGCATTGCTCAAAACTCAACGGGGCGATTTCCGCCGAAGTCGTAGTCGTGTCTCATTCTATTCATTTTCTTATTCTTTATTCGAGCAACGTCGCAGTCCGCCGTCGAAATCGCAATTGTGTTTAGACCTTATGTTAATGAGTTTCCAGGATTTTTTTGTTATGTGGCGCATGGGAAAAATGGACGCCAGAGAAATCGTATATGTATATTAATAGAACTGAGAGCGGGGCGATGATATAGAAAATTTGTCTCTATTTCAGTCTCCTTTCCTGAAATTTTTTGAATTCTGACCTGTATGTCAGTTCCATCTTGATCAGCAAATCACTGAGAAAGGATAATGGACATCAATGTTACCATTTATTCAGCCTCTGAAGTTACTTCGTTGAGTTTGTATTTGTAGTTGTGGGTATCCATATGAGTGGTTTTCCTCGCATTAGTTTTTTATTTACAAAGATTTTTACATGTTGCACACTGTTCTTTAAACGTCTTGAAACGTCATTTTTTATTTTGAAATTTTTACAATGGCATCTACTAGTAAAGGAACCACGGAGGTTTTCATACTTAGCATGCTTGATGAATCGAACTACAAAATGGAATATACGGGTAAAATGACATTGTAGCAATATCCCATAAACGATATATGTTAAATAGGTTGCAACACTGGCACTATGTTACTCTAGCGATTCGAGTGAGATGTGCATTGTAATATTTTTGGCTGCGCAAAAAATTTAAAATTTAAAATTCTTTGGTTTATGGGGTAAGTTTACCTAAGGGGTTTCTTGTATCCTTGTTATAATTAGTTGGATTGTTTTATTAGTGTCTGATAAAGATAGTTTTTCCAATGTTTTATTGTGTTTACGCCGGTGTTGAGTTTATGAAATAATTCAGTGTAGTTTGGACAAAATGACATACATGTGGTATGTCATTTGGGATGACTAGCTGCATCTAAAAAGTTCTGTGTTTCCCAAGCTACTTTGCGTAGACACGTAATAAAACATTGTGCCCCAACACCAAAGGTTTAGGCAGGTTTAAATTGACATTTCCTCCAGAAGTGGAGAGGCAACTCGTTGATCACTTAAATTTATTAGAAACTCGTCTATTTGGTGGGTGTGCTTACAAGTGCCGAGAGGGGGTCCAACGTTACAGTCGTTTTTTGTTGCAAGATCGCCACCGGATCTTTCGTGCCTCCATGTCTTATATTCCCGCGTAAAAATTTGAAGAATGAGCTTGCGGATGATGCACCTACGGGACTCTTCGCATAACCCAAGAATCAGGATGGATGACTGGCGAAGTCTTTCTTAAATGGCTTCGTCACTTCTAATCTCAGGTGAATGCAAGTGTAGAACAAAATGTACTTTTGATAGTGGACGGGTTCGCAAGTCACAAGGGTTTCGAATCCTTGGAATTTGCCAAAGCAAATGGCATAGTGCTACTTTATCTACTACCGCATTGCACTCATCGCATTCAGACTTTAGATGTTTGTTTTTGCGGGCCATTGAAAACATATTTTAATCAGGAGATTTCTCACTGGCTGAGAGCTCACCCTGAACATGTGACACATTATCAAATGGGTTCAATGCTAAGTCAAGCGTATGGTAAAGCAACGACTGTTCAAAATGCCTGCAGTGAATTCTAAAATATCAGGACTTGGGCCTATAAGTCACATTGTTTTCCCCAATCATATGCATATGAAACATGCTGAAACCACTAACAGCCCTATGGAAGATGAATTAAATAAAAAATCGGTTAACGTTCCAGCGATTGAACTTCCTCGAACGGACTTCACTGAACCAATAGCGACTTCACAAACACAGTCTAACAATTGTGACTCAGAGACTACTGGTCCGTCCAATGCTTAAGAGTCCCATTGGATGTTATATCACCTGTTCCAAAAGGAAAGTTTATAAGTGGCGATGGAGAACGAAAAGTTAAGAGGAGACAACAGAATTAAATTTTAACATCCACCGCTAACATGGATGAAATAAAGTCAAAAAACCATAATAACAAAACAGCCAAGAAAGCAAGGAGATCAGTCAAGAAAACATTCGGTACCTATCTGAAAACACACAAAATAAGAGTGAAGAAAATAAAAATATTAATTATTTTACAGATTACATAAGCCCTGAGAAAGTTGGCTAAGATGCGTAACATGTGGACATTGGGCAAACGCATCTTGTGCCGACAAACCCAAGAGAACCGAAATATTTGTTCTGTGCATTTAAAATACAGTATTTCATTTTGTCCATACCACTCGCCACCGTGGTCGTTAAAAAGCAAGCATTTTCGTACAGTTTATGAGAGCGGTCGTATTATCACCACCGGTGAGTGGCGGGTCGTCAAATAGCAGAGTTTTCGTATAATTTATGAGAGCGGGTCGTAATATTACGACCCGTCATATAAAACTTTACAATATACGAGATGCGTATTCTTTCTGTTAGATGTTCTTTGTTAAGAGGTAAATCTAATCCATGTGGAGTCAAAATATTTGTACTATGTGGAAAAGATTGCCTAAGACTTTATTGCATATTAGGGAAGTGAAGCGTTGCTAGGCAAAATAAAAAAAATGAAAACTTTTGACATTGGAGCTTCAGTTGCTTTACATTTATGTAAAAGAATACGTAACAAAGCCCAAAGTTATATTTTGATAACTATTCAACCTTTCAATTATTGGAAATTTTAAACAATAAACAAATTCATGCAGCTGGAATTATTCGGGTGAATTGATTATCTAATCCTCCCCTGTTATCGGACAAAGCAATCAACGAAAAAACCCAGAGGACTTTCGCACGAAATTTTTAGTAGAAATGGTGATATTGTACTTGGTATATGGCAGGACTATAAATTGGTGGTGTTGGCTTCTAATTTTATTAGGATAAGGGTTAAGGATGAATCTAAAAGGTATCAGAAGAAAATTAAAGATATATTTCAATTAAGGAACCAAATATAGTTCCGCTTTGTAATTGGAATATGGGAAGCGTAGATTTCCTGGATCAAGTTTTGAACTCTCAAGGCCGTTTTGCTTGTAAATTTGGAAATGGTAAGCACCTACTCTGGTGAGCCGATCTAAAGTGCGAAAAATATAGTATCCCAGTTCGAATAGATTGAAGACTTTGTACGTCCTTGAACTGAAATTTAGATATGATGCCAACGAGATATCTCAATAAAATTTATACCGTAAATAGCCAATGACATGAGGAAGTTTTTAAAATAGGTTTGGGTGAAAAGAGTTATGTGAATTTTTTTTAAATTTCCCTCGAAAATGTTGGTATTTTTTTATTTTGAACTTTATGGAACGTAAACATTTCTCTTGGCGCAATGGTATGAGCTACGGAATTAAATCTTTTTACATTCAGATAAATTAAAAGAAAATCTACAATTTATCACAATTATTCAAGTCACTATGACCAAAAATGTGTTCGAATTAGTAGTTTGGTGAAATATCACGAAAACTACGCAAAATCGCATGACATCCATGGGGGTGATTCAGATACCTCTCAATATGGGGCATCTAAATTTTAACTTTGGACGTCACTTTTCGGACTACCCTGTATATTACTTTAAAGCAAAATTTAAAAGTTTTAGATAAAAATGGCTGGGATTAAAACAAAGTAGGCAAAAGAGGACTAGTAAGAAATGCTAGTTGATTTTGTTGAAAATAATTTCGAGTTTCCTTTTTATTTTTTTTTATTTGTTTTTTTTTATTTTATATAGAGACAATTTTACTATTGCTGGTCAAATTAGAATTAATTTTCAGAGTTCATAGCTCAAAAATTATCTAAGCCAGCAAAAGATCAACAGTTGTTGTTCCTGGAAAGGAGGCATTAGAAGAGTTTCTAAATATCGAGAATATGTAAGTAACAATGCTTGGCTCTCAGAACATCTCAGAAATCTGTTTCTAATTGTTGGCATCTTCAGACTGAACGCAACCAATTCAAGACGTGGACACTGACAAGTTTGAGTCCAACTTCACATATTGTACGCGCGTCTTGTCGGCTTCACAGAAAGATATAATTTTAGTAATTTATGTAACCTTTTGTAATTAAATCACTAAGTCAGTAGTCGGTCTTTTAATTACGAAAGTGGCGACGAGGATTTGGAAAAATATAAAAAAATATATTTAATTGGAACAAGTTCGAGAATTTTCATGCTCACTGCAAAATGGCGGGAATGGAAAAATTGCTTCAGTTGATCGAACAACAACAGAAATTGTTGGAGATTCAACAACAAATGTTCCAAACACTTCAAACAAGTAATTCTGACACTGCGACTTTGGGAAAAGGAACCGAATTTACAATGAATTCCTTAGCAAATAATATTACCGAATTTTTCTACGACCCAGATAATGGAGTAACATTTCACGCATGGTTTTCCCGCTTTGAAGATTTATTCAAGGAGGATGGTGCTAAACTAGACGATAAGGCTAAAGTTAGACTTCTCATGCGAAAGTTAAATCCACTGGTGCACGAGAAATATGTAAATTATATACTTCCAAAGCACAGTAGAGACTTTCAGTTCGACGAGACAATTGCAACGCTAACAAAAATATTTGGAATTCAGGAATCGCAATTCAACATTCGATATCGATGCTTAAAAACGTCAAAAGCAGGTTCGGATGATTATATTTCATTTGCGGCTAAAGTCAACAAAAATTGTGAAGACTTTAATTTGGCAAAACTAAGTTCAGATCAGTTCAAGTGTTTAGTTTTCGTTATTGGGCTGCAATCTTCAAAAGATGCGGACGTTAGAGCCAGACTTTTATCAAAGCTTGAAACTGAAACTGATGGGCCACTGACACTTGATAAATTGGTATCAGAAGCGCAACGGATCATCAATCTAAAGCACGACACAGCTTTGATTGGTCAAACTCCAAACAAGCCAAATGTTAACGCTATTTATCAAAAACAAAACAAGCGGTTCTCCAATAGCGCGGTCAGCTTCATCAAGCACTGCTGACACTCCACGAACACCGTATTGGGCATGCGGAGGCATTCATTTCATACGTTATTGCTCATACTCAAATCATAAATGTAATCAATGCAGTCAAGTTGGTCATAAGGACGGATATTGTGCTTGTTTTTTACGGAAAACTGCAACTACTTCAGATCAATCACAGAAGTTTGCCAGATCTAGAAAACAATACTCTTCTAATCATAACAAGAAGTCTATAGTCAACAATTTAGCTGTATTTGCCAATGTCAACAAAGTTCAATATCAAAATAGGCGGCGGTATACAGTAGTTCAAGTCAACAATATTCCTGGTAGAAATGACATTGTTAATGCTTCGCTTCGATTGCAAATTGACACAGCATCAGATATACATAACTCTTATCAGTCAACCCGTGTGGGAGGAGTTAGGGCGTCCTGTCACTACAGTGGATACCAAATTGCAAGCAAAAAGTGCATCTCACCATGGAATCAACATAATCGCACAGTTCCAATGCGATATTCAATTAAATGGGAAAGTTCATTCAGGTCAAATTTTTGTAACTAATGTTAGTAGCCTTAATGTTCTAGGCATTGACTTGTGTGATGCTTTCAATCTGTGGGAAAAACCTCTGAGCTCAATCTGTTACCAAATCAAATCAATGGACAGAGAAACAGAAATCGCAACCATCAAGCGTCAATTTTCTGAGCTTTTCCTAGAGGTACCAGGAACTTGTACAAACGTCATTGTACATCTACACCTCAAAGACAACGCAAAGCCAGTGTTTCGACGGAAATGACCTGTAGCATATTAAGCGCAGATTTTAATTGAAAACGAGCTTCAGCGGTATAATATCACCAGTTGAATATTCAGACTGGGCAGCACCTATTGTTGCTGCGAAAAAACCAAACGGGGATATCAGGATTTGTGGGGATTACTCTACAGGGTTAAATGACGCATTACAACCACATCAGTATCCATTGCCTGTTCCAGCAGACATATTTGCTACATTGTCAAACAGCAAATTTTTCTCTCACATCGACTTATCCGACGCTTGCTTATCTTCAGATACCGGTCGATGAACAAACTAGAAAGCTATTAACTATCAGCACCCATAAGGGATTATTTTCATTCAATCGACTAGCACCAGGAGTTAAAGCTGCACCAGGGGCATTTCAACAGATTATGGATACAATGCTAGCTGGGTTGGATGGTGTTGCAGCTTACCTTGATGATATTTTGATAACAGGGGTGGACATGGAATCTCACATGTGAAATCTGGAAAAAGTTCTACAACGGCTACTTGACCACGGTTTCCGTGTAAAATTATCAAAATGTAAATTTCTATCACAGCAAATAAAGTATCTTGGTCATATTATTGACGTAGAGGGGGTACGACCTGATCCGGATAACATCATCAAAATCAAGGAACTTCCTGAACCAGAAAATATCACACAGCTGAGATCATTTCTTGGCGCAGTAAACCATTATGGCAAATTCATATCACAAATGCGAAAACTTAGAGCACCATTAGATGAGCTTCTAAGGAAAAACGTAAAATTCAAATGGACATCTCAGTGTCAACACGCATTTGACAAATTTAAGGAGATTCTTTCATCAAACTTACTGTTGACTCATTTTGATCCAGCGTTACCAATCAAAGTAGCAGCAGTAGCCTGCACTCGCCTGGAAGAAACTATTGAAGAAGATCTATATTCAGCAATCAGAGCATTGCCAGTCACATTTCGCATGATTCAACGAGAAACACAACGAAATAGAGTTCTTCGCACTGTCTTAAATTTCATTGTACAAGGCTGGCCTGCATCAATATCAAAGGAACATCCATTGCATTCACAATTGATTTCATATTTCAATCGAAGGGAATCTTTATCAGCGGTTCAAGGATGTGTCATGTTCAGCAATCGCATCGTTGTACCTGAAATCTTCAGAAAAAGGGTTCTTCGACAACTGCATCGGGGACATCCGGGTATAGAGCGCATGAAAGCTGTAACAAGGAGTCATGCTTACTGGGAAAATATTGACGATGACATTTATAAATATGTCAAAGAATGTCAAAACTGTGCTAGTGTAGCAAAGTCACCTGTAAAAACAACACTTCATTCATGGCCTATAGCAAATTCACCAATGGAAAGATTACACATGGACATTGCCGGACCTTGTGGAGGGAAATTTTATTTGGTAATAATTGACGCCTACTCACAATGGCCCGAAATTTTCCAAATGGACAGAGTTACATCGACTGACGTCATTGAAAAACTTCAAACTGTTTTCTCTCGATATGGGAATTGTCAACAACTTGTAACGGATAATGGCACACAATTTGTTAGTGCACAATTCTGCAAATTCATGGTATCTCGAGGGATAGAACATCTTAAAACAGCGCCGTATCACCCACAGTCGAACGGCCAAGCTGAACGATTCGTGGATACACTCAAACGTGCTCTGAGGAAACTTCAGCAGGAAGGAACGAGTATAGATAACTTGGAGACATTTCATCAAACATACCGATCGACACCTACTAGGAACTTACCAAATTCTGTAACAGCTGCAGAGATGTTTACTGGCAGAAAAATTACAACAACCTTAGACCTGCTTAAGCCTCGACAAACAATTTCACCTAAAACAAATGTAAAGCAGAATAATCAGTTCAATCGCCGTCATGGAGCTAAATACCGTGAGTATAAACCTGGAGACTTGGTTTATGCTAAACTTTTAAAAAAAAACAAATATCACTGGAATCCTGGCGAAATCATCGAAAGAGTTGCAAATGTTAACTACAACGTCCTAGTCCAATCAGATGAGGACAAATTTAGACTAATTCGATCACATACCAACCAGCTTCGGGATCGAAAACAAGGCGACGCTTTCGTTGCTAACAGCGATATATCTTTTGAAACGTTGCTTGATGCATTCAGCATTTCACGAAGCGATTCAAATAGTGAAGAGCCTAACTCTATGCCTTCAATACAATCAGAGCACGAGTTAGAAGGAGAGCACTCATCATTGTCATCAACGTTATCAGGTGCTGAAATTACAGAGCAACCAGATGAAGAGTCAGCAACTGAACCAATATTCCTCACATCAAATTTAGATCCTGTACGCACTAAAGCTGGAAGAGTAGTCAGGCCGCCAGCCTACCTTCGAGATTATTCAACCTAAAAGGGGAGGTGTTGGCATCTTCAGACTGAACGCAACCAATTCAAGACGTGGACACTGACAGGTTTGAGTCCAACTTCACATATTGTACGCGCGTCTTGTCGGCTTCACAGAAAGATATAATTTTAGTAATTTATGTAACCTTTTGTAATTAAATCATTAAATCAGTAGTCGGTCTTTTAATTACGAAGTGGGTAACACTAATACAGTAAGTTCACTACTTTCTTTGGAAAAAAATTAACTTAATTGGACGGCAATACATATGTAGTCAACAAAGGTGTAGGGTTTTGCCAAACAATATCGTTACCAGTATGTAAGAAAAGCGGAACAAATGAAAATACAAACAAAAAGTCATCGGTATCACCACTGCCGACAAATTTCTGTTTATATGTGCTATGACCGGAACTCCCTGCTACGACCGGAACTAACCAGTGTGAATGATGAGGTAAAAGAAGACAAATTGTTGATGACTACAATTTGTGCAATTATAAGATTATAACATGTTCAGCCGTTTTGTTCAATATTGCTTGTAGTTTGATTTCTGCACACGTTTCTGTCACAAAAATTTACTCCTCGGGAGGACAACATGTGTTTTTAGCTTACCTGACACTATAGTACCCTGGAAAGACCTGGTGGCCGTATTTCATACAACACTTCCATGTGTGCTTATAAGAATATCTGTAAACTGATTTTTTTTTTATTTATGCTATTACCTCTCTCAGGATTTTCACTAAACCTCTCTAATTACATAAGCTGCGTCTCTATTCTCAGACAACCGCATAGAAATTTCGGGAGCGGTTGTTAATTCATTAGCGCTTCGCGAGATTGGATGAGATCATCAATTCATCGCCTTTTTGTTTTCATTGAGGAGTTTTCAAAATATATCTTTGGCCTGCCTGTAATTTCCTTTCGATGTTTATGGGTGCACTTTAAACTGAGATACCTCAAACTTCACGACTTCTCCACTCAACCAATTAGTCAATTTCATAGAAAATTTGGAAATTATTACTTTAATCTCTTTAATTCATTTAACAGGATCAAAAGATGGTGATGGTTGTTTTATCGCCATTAAAAGTAACTACAACTCCTATCGCGTACCTTTATGGCGGCGTCGACTTCGCCTGCCATTTACATTTAACGGAACTCCAACGAACGTCGAGTGTGCACATGTTGAAACATTTGTTAGTTTTATGGAACGGAATGAGCGAACACTTTGTGAGTTGTGGGCATGGTAGCTTTGCTAAACTATCAACCTGGTGAATAAATATTTTGTTTTCAGTTTTGTTTAATGACATTCTTCTGAAAATATTTGTGGATAAGTAGTCGCTTGATAATAGGATATCCTTAAATCTTAATTACTCTGTACCTTCTCTTGCCTATGGTATTATAAAACAATCATTTTGATAAACTATTATAAATATCTGAGCGTGCTTTCAATATTTACTAGACAATATATTCTTTATGAATGGAATTAATCAGGTTACTTTCTTGCCACAGTACTGAAGACGCTAAACGGAAGTTAGGTCGAGATCCCTGCAATTTTGGGTACGATTTGCAGTGCCACCTTATGAAGTCCCCGGAGGAGAACCCCAAGGTTTTGGGCGTTCACAATTCCGTGTCATCCCACATCGTTAATGGGTTATGATTTTGTTCCATTTTCACTCAAGAGGCTACCATCGATATTCATCTGTGTATCCAAAGTGTCCTCTGTGAAGAATCCAAAACTCAACATCTCCCCGGTGTGAAGAATTCAATACCCGCCATTTCACACGGTATGAAGAATTCAGGACTCCACATCTTACATCGGCTGTTAATATTGTCGGGCCGGTTCCTATTCTGTCTTTCATTAAGATCTAGGGACACTCAATTCCTATCTTTAACAATTTAGAGCGCATACTCCACACCTTCTCTGGGAACTGTCTATGAAGCTCTTCCACCACAATCTCCAAACGTAATCTATGATTCTTTTTGTAATATTAGTGATAAGTTTTGAAATCTTCCGGAACGATCTAAGCTTCTTATACTCGGGGATTTTAACTTGCTGTAATTACATAGATTGGAATTTTAATGACAAATACTGATAATTGTATGTAGCCGTCCAAAGTGTATAGCACATCAGCTCTGTCTCTTTTAAATAACATGGTTATGTGCAACCTAAAACAATTCTATAGTCAATTCAACCCTAATAAATAGATTGCTGGACTTAGTGTGGTCGAACTTTTCTTTTGATACCATTTCAATCTATACTTCTTCTTGTCGACTATCAAAATTCGACTCGCACCACCTTAATATTTGTCAAAATGAAGTAATACCGTCGACAGATGACCAAAAATAATTTCCAATTATGTAATTGAAAATTACTTTTAATTTCCAATTAAATATATGGTGACAGACGATTTTGACATTAAATCAAATTTTGTTTGCACTAGCCAAAGATAGCAACCAACTGCAATGATTTACAGTTCTTTTAAATAGACGTAAGAAGTTAAAAAGACGTATTTATAATAGTGCACGAAAATTTAAAGCAAATAAAAGACCTATATTACTATTTGCGGCAGTGTGCGGCGATATTCGGTTATAAAAAGGAGAAGTTTTATCACCGTTTTCCTTTTCTTCAAAAAACTTGTTTTTTATCTTTGTGGGATAATTAAAAGCTCAGGGGTGACACACGACAGAGATTATCTTGTTGATGTTGGTAATTTAGAATTATGGCTATCGTCTGCCGACGGTATAATTCATAACGAATTAGTTAAAATCAAAAAAATTCAGCTGGGTGATTTTGAAAGATTGAATAACATTTTTGAAAGCTAAAACTTCTCGTCTGTTATTACGGAGGATATTCATCAATCCTTCTAAAGATTTTACAATATTATTAACGAAGGAATCCGAGGGTTTGTCCCAAGAACTGTATATCAAGAATAGTGTGGTATTTTACCCTTAAATTTAGTGGGATACTTATTGTAATAAAGCAAAGTTAGCAAAGGACTTTAAATAAAACTAATACGCACACGCATATCGTTACGTTCTTATATTTTAACTACAGTAACTCGTTTTAATCAATATCTTTGGTTTTTTCTAAAAACGAATCTCTAACACTTTCACTTTTAAATATCCGTTGTCACTAATACACTCTTCAAAGTGTTGCTTTCACAGAAACCTTTCAAACTGACTTGAAGTTTCTCAGCTTTACTATTTGTTAATTCTGTACTAAGTATCGTGCTCCAAAAGATTGTAGTTAATTCGAAGGGCTTGCAATACCGGAACAAAATTTTCAAAACCGGTATTTCGGTATTTTATTATATTAATACCGGGATCCCGGTATTAAAACCGGTATTTAAAAAAAACAAAAAAAAGAGAAACTACACTGCAAAAAATAGAAAAAAAAATTAATAAACAAAATAAAATATTTAATTCAATAATGTATAATTCAAAACAATATACTTTTTTTTTTAAAGTGCCACAAAAGAGAAGAAAAATATAAAATAAAAAAAGAGTAAAAAAATAATTAATAATATATATGTATAATAAGTCCTATATCCTATTGTTGTGAATATTTGCCTTTAAAATATGCCCTCAAAGTTTAGTTCCTGTTTTATAACTTTATAAACTACTTTAGAATTCATCGTTTTTGAAATTCCACTTGATAAAGACTTTACATTAACTTTCTTGGAAATTGCCATTTCTAGTTTTTCTTTCATTGTCATCGAAATTAGAATTTCTGGCTCAGATGACTCGGAAACGTCGATGGAAGAGGCGCCTATGTTTTCAATATCGTCATCATCGATATTATATAAGCGTTCCAATAAATTTATAATTATTTTGTTAATTGATAATTCGTTTAAAAATTTCATTTTCGTCGTCATCTTCTGATTCAGTAGGATTGTGCAGGTATTGCAGTAGACTCGATAAATCAGTATACGCCTTTGTTTTATATGAATAATTAACTCTTCCTTGAATTCATTACTTAAAGCAGTGTTTTGTTCTGTCAATTGATAAAACATAAATAGTAAAGCTGCATCTGCGCTAAGAAGAGTAGCATATTGATGACAACAAGCTTCAACAGTTAATTTTATTGGAAGAAGAACTGAAATAACTGATGATTCAGAAAAATCAATTTCCGAAAATGACATTTCGGTATTTAAATTTAAATCAATCAAAGCCTCTTGTATGCAGTTCTTTAACTGGACAAAGCGTTCTAGCATAGCAAGTCAGTTATTCCAACGTGTTTTAGAATCTAGAATTAAATTCAGTTCTTTTCCAAATTGTTCTTTAACATGTTTCTGTAAAGCTTTATCATTTTTCATTGACGAACGTCTGAATAGCTTCACAACTTTTCTTATTTTTTTAATCAATGGACCTATCTGTTCATGAATAATTAAACAGTCAAGTATGGCTAAACTATTATCATCAAGATCACTATCATTTTCATCACTTGTATACTGATGCCAGCATGAACATTTATATTTAAATAACGTCCGTTTTTGACCGATGTCCATTCATCAAATGTAAGACTAAATCTTTGTCCTAAAAGAATGTATAGATTCTAACTCTTTAATCATATTTGCACGAATTTTTTCACTGTGCTGCACAACTAAATTTTTTATAGAGTTTATAGATTTTGGTATATTTTCATACCCTCTGGCAGCTAAACCTTTTCTGATATTCATGGAAGTGCAAAACATGTTAAACGATAAACCGTCACATGCCGTGATGCGAGCTAAAAGTGCAGACAAAGAAATGTCCGTTTCAGAAACGAAAAATGTTGTTATTTTCCAGCTAGAAATTTTTTTCACTTTAGAAGTTGATGGTTCTGGCTCAATTTCAATCAAAACGTTGGAGTTCGGTGCATTCCTTTCTTTTTAAATTAATTTGGTGGAGTGTCTTTAGGTGGGTATGCAAACCACGTATACTACCTCCTTGCGTCTTTATTACCTTGTTACACTTCTTACATTTTGAAATTTGTCCCTTTTTCTCACGAAGAAAATAGAACCATACGGAATTTCCATCAGTGAATTTTTCTTCAAAAACATAATTTTCCATGGCTAAAAAAAAAACAAACAGCGGTTTAACTTTAAGTAAATTACAGAAATTTTTTAATATTTGTACCCACTTATTAAAACGGCAGAAATCTTGCTGTTGTTTTATTATTTAAAACAGCAGAGGGCATGCTATTATTATTTTTAAAAAACCCGCAGCGCTGCACTATCTATTGTATAAATATATAGGAAATAAAAATTTTACTTATACATACACAAACAGTTAATTTTCTCACTTTTCACTTACCTTTACCTATCTACTATTTATCAATTGAAATCAACTCTTATGTGATATGTGATTATTAATTATAATTATGATTTTAAATTTTTTTTTCACTTTTATATTGTACACAAACCCAATTCACTAAATTTTCTAAAACTTTATAACTAACAATGCGCACATAACTTCTTTATAAAATAAAAAAACATGGCTTCAATATTGAAAATTTGGAAAAATACAAAATAATAATTTTGCATAGCAACAGCTTGCTATGTGAATTTGTGTCTTTTTTAGTATTTTTTATGTAAACGCCTTCTGAACTAAAGGAATATTTACGTATGTACAAAAAACAAATTACTTCAGTATGGCCACTCCACCTGTACGTAAATTTCAAAATTAGATTTAATCTTTAAACATGACAACACCTAAAAATATGCTAATTACTTATAAATAATAAAATAGTTAAATAAAAATGATATGAATGTTAACTTACAGCAAAAAAAAAATGTAATACCTGTATTAAGTGCTCATTAATACCGGTATTGAACAGTATTAAAAAATGTCGGCAATACCGGGATCTCGGGTATTGCAAGTCCTAATTCGAAATTGGAGATAAGGTCACTGTGTCATTTTATTCTAGTATGTCCAGGACTAGTTCCCTTACTGCAGACAAAAATCACATGTTCTCCTTGATTTATTTTACGTGTCGTACTGGTCTTTCCTGTTTATGTAGATTTAACCTCACAATGGATATGAGTTCTTAGCATCACAAGTCCACCCAGCCTTTATGCCGTATTTTTCTGGTTTTGAGTGTGTGAGTACATACTGAGAAGCCAAACTATCGTCCAACTATAAAAAAACAAAAGTCCAAAGTTCCGGCTGCTTTATCGTCCTTTCTGGCCTCCAGTTGAACTTGTCGAGTGGAATGAATCTGTTGATAGCTTTGAACCGATTTATACTGCAGCTAAAACGGTCATGTGGAAAGGCCTAATATCCAAGGTTCTCAATTCGTTTTTTCATAAGTATGTCCACAGAATGAAAGAAACACAATATATGTACTTACCTAGGGTGAGAAAATGGTCGACCTTTCTTGTAGATCATAGAATCTTACTCGTCCCTTATCTCTGCTCCATACAATACAGAGAGAATTATAATAATGAATTTGCTTTTTTCGATTATAAACTAATTTACATGGTTATTTTTAGTAAGAAACAGGTTTAAAATCAATAGATTTGGGAAAAAATAAAATAATTATGTGAAGGTAATAAAAATAAATTTTCCATAGAAAATGTATCATTGATGTGCGCCCACTGCGAAGATTTTTCTCGTGTGCCCACAAAGATTAAACAAGTTTTTGTACATTTTGATTCCGTTTACTTCAATTGCTAGATTAGAAGTTGTGTAAAAAAAAAAAAAAAAAAAACTCACTGTCTTAAAAGCACTTCATCACTCCTTCAATAATTCTCACATTAATTAACTCCCGCCTTTTCAAATCACCAAATCAGTAAGCTTTTGACATGTCAATCTATTTAAATCCACATTTTTTTTTACTAAAATTCATTTCTAGATTTCAACTTCACAACATCGCGGTTCGACTTATGACCCTGAAATACAAATAAAAAAAAAAAACACAGATTACTTAAACGTAAATAGACTTATCAGATACACATACTCACCACAATTAGTCGATTTTATAACACTTTTGAAACGACATTTATAAATCTCACGAAAGCTTTGATCTCTCCAAATTAACTCCAAAATTCCAATTTTATTCTACAGCGAAAACTTGAAACGGCACCGGCTGTGGGATCTGCAAAGTTTATGTCATCACATCACGGCCAGAATGAATCAAAGCACATGGGGAGCAACAAAACAATATAAATACAGACACAGCTTCTGTGTTTATATAGCGTGGAATGCAAACTGCTGGAACGTGTGTAAGAGTTTTCCAGTAGTAGTTAGTAGCAACAAAAATTTTTATATATAACTACTGCGCCTACCCAACTGAACGGCAATATGTAGTGTAGCCACATGGCATTTGGACTGGAATGACCAAAAGACGCGCGAAGTGCCAGAAGAGGAGGCAAATGTACAACACAAGAAAAGTAAATAGAAGTGGAGCCTATTAGGTCAGGCACAGGATGATAGTAGATAGCATGGCCCGGCGCGGCGTGGCGGCTAGAAATCTTCGTTCCCCATGTCCGTTCCGCCGTGCTGCCAAAAGACCGGTTGTTTTCAAAAACTCGCCTCACCATCACATCATCATACCGGCACACAATTACACGTAAGCTATAGCTACAACTTTTCTGAATCTCTGGAACTGGAACTTTACGGGTGGCTACTGGCTATCAGATCAGAAGAATCGTGAGTTTGTTGGATGGTGGTGAGATGGTGGTAATAATGTGCATGTGCTTTCCGCCGACTTTGACATTTCCTCCACAGTGGCACTAGCACAGCACAACGGCTTGATTCTATGCGGTGTGGCTTGGCTCAGAGTCAGCACAGTACAGCAGAGCACTTCAGCAGGCAGTCTCTACTAGCAAGCTATAGCCTAGCAGCCAGTAGTTTATCGGAAGCATTGGGAGTGGAATGTTCGTTCTTGTCTCATTTTTACGTGTTTAGTGTTGGATTTTTTTTTCGTTTTTTCCAACTTTCTATTTAGTTTTTTCAACATTCTAAAGGAGAAGGAAGCAATCGTGTGTATGCATGAATGTGTGTGTGTGTGTGTGTATTAAGTCAAATTATATACATCGTAACTTGTACGATTTTCGTGTGATTAGCTACGGTCAATTTTGTGCTGGTGTAAAGAAGGAAACTTAAAAGAAATTCCGAATTCCTCAACTGACAGTTGAGACGTTAACTTGCCCAGTTCAACCGTTTTCCTTGTTGCGTGACTATACCGTGGTGAATTGTTGGATTTGACTAACTCTCCTCGTAAGTTCTTATTACTTACTTACTAACTAACTATACACACACGTTACGGCCGAGTACTTCCATATTATCAAAAACTCACCACAGCCGGTTAACCTTGCAGTATAAAAGAAGTTCTTCAAGTCACATAAAGTGGTGACACCGCCGCTGAGATCAAAAAAGAAGAAAAAAAAACGTTCGTTTAATTTTTTTTTGTTTTTCGTATTTGAAAATTGAAAATTTTCGGAGTATTTTCAACTAAATACCACTCACTCACTCTGGTAGCGAGCAGTAAAAGCGCGTTGATGTGTTATTTGCAAATTGCCACCTGTGCTGCTACCATCCAAAGTAATTATTGTTATTAAATCGCCCCCGCGGAAGTTGTGCTGTGAATTATCGCGTGTTTATAATAAAATAGTTGATTCGGTTTAGCTAAGTTTGTGGCTTGCTGTCTGTGGCTCTAAATTTAATCCGAGAGCAGTGATAAGTGCTGATTAAGCAGAAGTTATTGATTGTGTTGCTTTTAGTTTTGTTTGTTTTTTTTTTGTTTTGTTTTGTGATATTTTGTGTGTTTGCTGTTGCTTTTTTTTTTTTTTTGTGCAATAGTTCACTACTACCCGATAGAGATAGAGAGAGAGAAAGGAATAATGTCACCGACAAAAGATGATATCGGCACCATTTCCCGGACCCTCAAGGATGACTTCTCTGATGGGGTAAGTGTGGAGCTTTCTTTTTTTTTTGTTCTTAAAATACTCACCATTAGTTAAAGTCTAGTTTTAGAATTGTTAATTAAGAAATATTTGAGTCACTTGAGCCGACTTTATTTGAATTGTTAAATGGTCTGCAGCTCTTGAGCACTCATGTCTTCATTTTCTTATGGCCGAAGGCGCGAAAGTCGGCATTGGTCTTAGCTTCTTCCAGTTTCATAGAATATTTTACTCTCGTGTACTTACGCGATCGCGATCATATTCAGGTATAAGTCACGCTTTATGAATAGTGTTACCAAATTAACTAATCTTGAGATTTATTTTTTACTTTATACTTCATTTATTTCATTTAGTTATTTTGTTTTGTTGGATACTTGTCTTGTGTACTAAATATCAGGTAGTAGGATCAGCTATCGGTATACCCCACAAAAAATGAAATGTCACTAATCGATAGAAAATGAGACTTCAAATTTGATGTTGTCTATTTGGTACAGACGTACCGTTATGCAAGGAAAGTAAAGATCTTGTGGTAAGCCAATTAAATCCACTGCTGGACATAGTTTTTATCAGAATTTTTACTGATTAAGTTAGGTTAAGTAAGAGTGGTTGGAGGCTCGAATATGCGTTGTTTAATCCTAATAGTTAGGCCACTAATAGTGGACTGAGTGTACTAAGATGAAGATTGTACCTGTTTTTCACTAGGAAAAGGCAAATACAAAAGTTCAGACTCCAAAAGTTGTGTAGTCCAGCGAGACTAAGTAATTAGGTGTCATACTAGACGCTAAGCTGATCTGCAGAAGTAAAATATTAAAATGCGTGAAAAAAGGCATTTAAAGTCACAAGGAGTGTAACAAAAACCTTGGCTTTAGTTGGACTTTAAACCCAAAGTGGTACGATGGGTGTACACAGCTATAATAAGATCAATCTTGTGCTACTATAGTCTGGTGGGCAGCACTCATGAAGAATTGTAATTTGAATGAGTTGTCGAAAATTCAGAAAACGTCATTTTTGGGTGTAACTGACTGTCTGCTTACCACTCCTCCCATGGATGTATTGCAGGTAATGTTCGATATGTTGCCAATGGACCTTTTTTACTGTAGGTGTATAGCGACTGGCAGCGCTAGTCAGACTAAAAAAAATGGGTTAGTAGAGGGAGTGTTGACATTCCAATATTCTACGAACAATAGATTGCATCGATGGCAATGTAGTAACATACTCCCAAGTTCCTGTCCTAACGTTTAGTGGACGGATGGTTACAAAATGGAAGGTAGAGCAGGCGTGGGTATATACGGGCCAAAATGCCTGGTCACAAATGTACTGGGAGCCTCACCAACCAATTTTTATGCAGAAGTACACGTCATAAAACTCTGTGCTAGCGAAATAATTCATAAGAATATGCGTGGAGCTAAAATATACATAAAATCAGACAGCCAAGCAGCACTTAAATCATTAAAGTCGTTTTTACCTTTCAGTCTAAGCTTGTTTGGGGCTGTCTTACTTTGTTGAAGCAACTGGCCGAAGCAAACAAGTTGACACTGATGGGTGCCAGGAGGCAATGAGATTGGGGACCGCTTTATATAGGAAGTAGCTGGTTTCTGTTTATTGGCCCTGAGCTCGTCTTGGGACACCCAAAAGACCACCTCTCAGCTCAGATCAGGTTTTTGGGAGGACAGAATTAAAAAGGAACACTGTGAAAATATCCCGGGGCTGAGACAAGCGTAGAAGTTTGTAAAGTATTCGGAACAGAGGACAAAAGTATTCCTTCCACTCACTCAGTAGAAAGAAGGAGTTAAGGCTCATCACGGGGGTTATTTATTGGGCACTGTCCACTTATCGTCTTAAAAATATGAGTAAGATTGACGATGAAACCAGTCGCTTCAGTATGGAGGACGAAGAGACCGCTTAACATGGCATTTGTGAATGTGTAGCTCTGTGCCATATAAGGCTAACATATCTAGGAAAGGCATTTCCCCTTCCAGAAAATGTCGAAAAATGGCCCCGAAGAATGTCTTAGGTTTTATAAAAGATCTTAACACTTTCAATACTGTAGGGACATATTGTCCCAGAGAATTTCTAATAATTACTAAAATAATTTAAATGCTTGCAAATGCATTGGGATCTGGTATTTTAGTACTGTACGGTCATAGGCTCGTAAACAAGTCCTAATCTGTCTGCTTTGTTGCTGTTTGCTGTCTGCTTTTTTTCTTTTCTATAAAATTGTGTCAGTCTAGATGTTGCTAGCAAACAGTAGACACGTGTCAAGTTTATTACTAACTGTGTTTTTATGTGTGCTGTGCTCGGAATTGCCAAGTAAGCTATTTATAATTTTATTTTTCTTATTTAGTGTGCAGCAATAGTTTTTATGAGTTTTTTTTTTATTTCGAAAAAGTAAAAATGGGACTTATATGTCCCAATAGTGTTAATTATTGGGATATTATGTCCCATCAGTATTGAATAACCTATATATTCAAAATTTTCGTTTTAGAATGGATAAACTTTTGTTAGACAAAGAGCTCCAAGATATTGCGGATAACATTGATTTTGAAGAAGAATTAGACCCAATCCAAGACAGTGATGATAGTGATATAGATAAAAACTATATACAACCATCTAGCGACGATGATTCTTCAAGTGAAGTTGAAGATACTGTGCATTGACACAAATTTTGGATGATGCGTTTACATACTTCTGAAGATTAAGAATTCAACGCCGAAAATGAAAAGGAAAACGAAGTTCCGAATAGTAATTTAGGAGTTACGTTTGACTGGACTATAGAAAAACTGAAAATTTTATACCGAAACATAATATTCCACAAGAAAAACAATTACAATTGTACTATGTAACATAAAAAACAAGTCTTCAGAAATGGATGCTGTGTTCAAATTATTTCCTAAAAACTTATTTGTATGGACTGCCCAATGCACCGCACCAATCAACGATTAGAAATTGTAGAAAAAACATCTAAAAGAAATATTCAAAAGACATCGAGTGCAGAAATAATGATCGTGTTTGGTTGTTCTCTCATAATGAGTTACAATCGTTTACCAGCATATCACATGTATTGGTCCAACAGAAAATCTTTAGGTAATGATGAAATTAAAAGTGCCATTATCTAGGCATAGATGTCAGTTACTTCTATCAAAACTGTACTTTAATAACCCCGAAAAACCAAAAGACGCTTCCAAGGAGTATTACATAGAAGAAGTATTATCCTGTCTAAAAAAAAAAAAAAAACTTTTTTGTCTGCCAGAAGTGATAGTATACGTATCAATCAATTGTGACGAGACGATGACAAAATTCAAAGGAAGATCATCAATGAAACAATATCTTCCTCTAAAACCAATCAAACGAGATATAAATCTATGGACAAGATGTGATTCCAAAACTGGGTATGTATACGATACAAATATTTACTCCGGAAAAGAAAATTCCACACAAGAAGGCAAACTTGGTGAAAGAGTTGTGGAGAAATTAACCAGATCAGAATATAGTTTTATGTTTTGACCGATTTTTCACCTCAATTCATCTTTTACATACACTACCCCATATGCTGCCGTTGGAACGTGTATAAAGACTAGAAAAAATGTTCCAAAATTTGAAGGTAAACTGCAGAGTGGAGACAGTGAAATGATGGCATGTAAAGAAGGTATAATTTGCACTCGTTGGCAAGACACTAGAGATTTCTTGGTAGTAAGCAACTGTCATAGTGGCAGTATCGGTACTATAGAAAGAAAAGTAAAAGATGGCAGTAAAAAAGGTATTACTTGTCCCGATTCAATTATGTTTTATAATGAATTTATGGGAGGCGTCGATCCTGCCGATCAAATGATATCACAGTATGATTCGGATCGAAAAAGCTCCAAATGGTGGCGAAAGGTTTTCTACAAGCTATTCATAACTGCAATATATAATAGGGTGGAGCGAAAATTGCCAAACAAATTTTTTTTTCCAGTAATCACTTAGTTGAATCTTTTAGAAGTGAATTACTATACAAAAAATTGGTTTGCTGAGACTTCATCTTCGGCTGCCAATTTGATATCTAAATTAAAAAAAAAAAAAGTGAAATTCTTTTACGCAGCTCTTCGCTTATTTTCATAATAATTATCCAGAAAACTTGTTTGGAGGTGGCTGCAAGTCGAGTTCACCACACATCCACCCTTTTAATCATTATCTTTATATTCAGTTGTCTTTAAAAACTTGGTGATACTGATCTTTTGTCTCGAATTTTGGAAGGGATATTCTGGAGGCATTTCTAGTCCTAATAAAACCATCTCTTGCTTCATAGCCACATACTGCCGCTGATACTTCTGTAACTAATTTTATACAGCATCCCACGGCTTGGGAATGACACAGAAATTTTAAAATATCAATTTCAGTAGGAACGTTATAGATCATTTCCTGGAGATCACTGTTCAACATTTTTACTCTCAGATTCTGCGGCTCTGTAAGTATTATTGACTGCCAGTTAACTAGTTCAAAGTAGTCATCTGCATTAAAATTAAAATGAGGAATATCAAATTGACGAACTTGGTTTTCACTATGTTTTGCTTGCCTGCATTTTAATATCCTCGGAAGACCTACTTCTCTAATATGCTTCCTTTCGTCAGCTTGCATTGTGAATAACAAATTTTCAGGGTGACCGTAGTAAACATTTCTTTGCAGTACTTGATCTGCTACCTTCTTAGGCTCTTCAGGCGAAAATCTACTTTTTTTTTTTTTATAATGCCAAAAATGTCATGGCGGTCGGATCTTAAGTGCAAATCAGGTTGGTGCGCAGACTTTCATAATATATTCTGTAATTATATGTAAATTGTATGAAGGATTTTCGGTAGAAACATACATACAATCTCAAGATTGTGTTGGCAGTTGTTAACCATCTTGAGTATGCCATTTTGCCTGGTTGTCGTTGTGTTAGACTTGGCGAAACTGTTCCCATGGAAATTGCAATGCAGATCTTATAGAGATTTTTTTTATCTGTACTTAGCTCGGTAAGATCAATATCATGAAAATTAACAACTATTTTTTTTTTTAACTTCACAACCTGTTGTTTTTCGCAGTTTTCTAAATTTTTTCCAATTTGTCCGCAATAACCCTTTGGTCCAGTAGTTTTTCCATCTAAATACTGCAATAGATAGCAGTAGATTAGCGTGCAGTAAACACACAAACTACTGCAAAGGAAGTGCCAAAGAATTTTCAAGTTGCCGTATTATTCCACTTTTATAACCTGTATTTACCGCTGTCCCGTCGCATCCAATTGCTTGCACCTCGGAAATATCTATGTTTTTTTTTCCAGAAATTCCAATAAGCTTCTTTTAATATTTTTAGCACTTACAGATGACGGAGTTATGTGATCGTGATAAACCGAACCCGGCTCTGAAACTAATACTATATATTCTTCTGTGATTGTCTTTCTTGAAAGAGTATCTCCTTCCTTTACTTGAATCAAAGTTTTATCATTCCTTCCATCAAAATATATTCCATAGACACAGGTTATTTCTTCTTCATGCTTCTTTTTTTAAATTCTTACGAGCCTTAACTTTTTCTCTCCTAATTTTACTCCGGTCTATTATTTTGGATGATACTTCCGCTGTTATTATTTTCATGTTTTTTTGGGCCAGAATTGACAAGAATTGCAGATCTGTCTGAGACACCTGTTCGATCACAAGCCTGTGCTAAAGAAGAAGGGAGTTTTGTTCTCATCTGAGAAGTAGAAGGCGCGTTTAAGATTTCAACATTTTTTGGAACTTTAAAGTCGATGCGCTTTGGACGAAACACTAGCGCTCCCGCGGTTCCTGGGGCAATCTTTCCCAGGTATTCTATGTTACTTGACAAATGTTATCGTCCTCTTTGGAGTTATGCTTCGTTCTCAGGTCAGCATTCTTTTACGCTCTAATCTTTTTTCAAGGATTTTATTTGTCTTTATATCAACTTTGCTAATAACAATTTTCCTTAAAGTTCTCTGGTTTGTTAAAAAGCTCCTTTCATTTATAGCTACTTTAATTTTACAAGAACACTTCAAAAAGTCTTTACATTTACACAATGAAATATGAAATAATTCTTTTTCTCTAAAACGAATAGTTTTGTGACATATTCAACTTGTCATCCTTTTTTTTTATAGCCTTTCTAATATCGGGATATTTCTTGTGATACTCTTTTATATTGTGTAAAATTTGTTGGTCAGATACTACAGAAATTGAACATTTTTGTTTATTTAAATTTAAAAGTTCTTGTCTTAAAAACAAATAATATCTAATAATGTCGGCTTAGGTTGGAAGCATATTGTCTTTAAACGTTTTTGGATCACCAAACATCGGACAGAACGAGTCTAAACGCGTTTGAGGCTTTTTTTTCTTATAGATATAATATAACAATAAACTTATTCACGAAAGAACGACAATGCTACCCAAACAACTGCACTGCGGCAGTTACTGCTAAATTGAAGCAACTTTCCCTGCAACTAGCCCATCCGCTTGTTGCCAAGGCATGGCTATAGACGATTATTTCCGAAGAATATGGTCAATTTGTATTAAAATTAAAATAGTAAAAGCTCGAATCGGCCTAAATATTATCTGCATTTACTTAAAAAACTATGCAAGTTTTTTTGGCTATTTATTGTACAAAGCTAAAGAAACAAGGTCATTTTGGCAGCCAAAGGACAAATACGATTTAAATGAGATTTTGCACAATAATTATACATTTAACCAAAGGCAACTATTCCGCATATAGGCTACATGAAATTCAAAAATGTTGTTTTTCGATCCACCCTAATATATAATGCATATATAATATATAATGAAACAAGACGTTCAAAACTGCCGTTTATAAACTTTATTATACCAGTAGCAGAAAATATGATAGCCATTGGCAAATCCCAGCTGGGCAAGAAGAAAATAATGAAAAGAGGACGTCCCTCAAATAGAACCAAATTCATGGATAATGTTGGGGATCATCTGCCTATTCCGGGAAATTCAAGAAAACGATGTGTACGATGTGCTGGTTTCAAAAAAGAAAAGAGGACAAAGATCACTTGCCAAATGTGCACAGTAGCGCTCTGCAATGATTATTTTGCTAAGTATCATTCTTGATTACCTTGTATATATGAAATAAAAAAGAAATGTTGAATTACAATGATCTTTTTCTTTTCTTTTTTTTTCCTTTTTAGTGCAACATATATTTTATATGCTCCAATATTTTACTATCATAAAATACTGTTGGGACACATACGACCCACTCACCAATACTATTGGGACAATATGTCCCAATTATTATTTTGCAATAATCAATAAATAATATGATCATTTATTTAAATATTTGTTTTTCCCGTCAAACTAAATTAGCAATAAATATTTTGTGCTATAAATAATACATGAATTATTAAAATAAAAAAAATCGTATTGAAAGGGTTAAGTTCGAATGGGTGACTTAGGGCATTCAAGGGTAATGCTACAAAAGATCTTTTAGGCCGCAGTGCGACAAGGTGAGAGGCAGGAACTCCCCCCCCCCCCCCCCCCCCCAAACACACACACATAATAAAAACCTTTAGTATACGGTTCAATGATATCCACCAGAAGCGATTTGGAGGGAAATGAGGATATTGTAACAGAAGACATTTTCATTTTTGAGGCCAGCCAATCCCTTTAACTCGTACACGAATTTGTCTATACATATATTTCTTTACTATTTTCGACACTCTCGTAGACCCACTTTTCGTCATCACAGCGAGCTGAAATTTGGCACACAGGTTCATGTCGATTGACAATTGAATCTGTCAAAATATGAACCGGAAATTTCCATGGAAACCCCGGAAAATCGGGAAAAATCATTTGAAAATTTGGTACAAATTTGATTAGTGATAAATCCGTTTCAGGAAAAATACAGAGTTTCCGATTTTTCCGAAAAATTTTCCGGAATTTTCCGACTTTTCCGGAAAATTTTCCGGTAAAAAAGTTTTCTAAATTATGCAGGATCAAGTTCCCTATCAACTGGCATCATTAATTTCTCTCCGACAACTTGCAGAAAAAATCGAGGAAAATTCATGTAAAACGCTTTTCCGGAGTTTTTCCGACCAAGGAAGCGTTTGAGCGTTTTGCAATCTAAGACAAAGTTGTAGAGCGAAATGAGTTGCATAATAATTTTTACTCGAATAAATTTTTTGAAAAACTGGTAAATCAGTGTCTTTTCAGCCGTCATAAAATTGTTTTAAAATATCTCCATGCAGCACGTAATAAAAATTTAGTTAACGTGAAAAAGGCAGAAAATAAAATAAGTAAAAAACGAGTTTTCAAACAAAACTGAGGCCAAGCCGCATGAAAAAGTAGAAAATAAATTTTTCTTCACACACAGAGGTGGACTCAAATTTTATTCGCTGACAATCACCGATATATTTCAGTATGATCAATCACAGGTAATAAGTGATTTGATTCATGAAGAGAAAGAATTCAAGAGAAATGTCCCAATCAAAAAATCTGAGTAAACCTTTGTGTGTGAAGAAAATTTTATTTTCTACTTTTTCGTGCGGCTTGGCCTCAGTTTTGTTTGAAAACTCGTTTTTTACTTATTTTATTACAGATGAATAGAAAACGAGTACAGGTATAGGACCGAGATTATACTTCAGCAACTGGCAGTGGAGCGAGTCATATAGATTGCCTGACAAATGTAATGTTTTTCATTCAGAATTAGTGGCGATACACCAAGCGATACTGCTGGTATCTATCCGTAAAGAGTCGGATTTTGGATGCTGTAGTCATATAATCAAACCTAGTGCAATTATGCAAAGACTGCCTGCAGGGAATATCCACACTACGCAAGATGATCCTAATCTGGGTACCTGCCCATTAATATATTGAAGGCAATGATAAATGAATGAGCTAGCAAAAAAGATTGCCCGAAATGGATAACCCAGATGCAATATCACATGTGAGAATACCCATCGAATTTCTAAGAGGTAATATCACCAACAACAGGTACGTTAGGGCTAATCAGCGGTGGGTCAATCGGACGTTGTATTGAAAACAATGGAGCTCTTGACCGAGAGCTGAGCCGACAGCAGAAAACTAGTAGGGGGTATCTAACGGGCTACTAGGTCATAGGTAGCCATGCTATCAAGATGGGTCTAGAGTCAAACGATTTCTGTCGTAGTTGTAAAGCTCTTGAGGTATAAAATCGTCATGTACTTTGTGAGTATCCTGCTCTAGAGACCAAAGAGGAGGAAGGCTATTTGGTAGTTACTTTTTCTCGAAACTGAGTGAGCTATTGGTATAGAGTTTAAATATATCCTGAGGTTCTTTAGGGAATCATGGTGTCCTTAGATGGATTGATTCGCTTGAATCTATGGGGCACAATGTACCCGATAGTGGTATAAATGATGGAGGCTAATTCTTTCATGGGAGCACCACTTTAACCTAACCTATCCTAACCTAGAGAAGCATCCCCAGATGCGTCAATTTATAAAACTAATACAGATCTTGTAGTAGCTCTTTGAATGTCCATTTTCCTTTTAACTAAATTCATAGACCGCTTTCATAGCAATTTTTCGAGAGACATCAATTTGCACTATTTATCAGAATTTATCAGAAAGTTACATGAACATGACGCTTATGTCACTCTCATAGATTCCTGGACATCTCTGAATTATCAGCGATTTAATAGTCCACGAATTAGTCGCCATGATAACCACTTAGCTGTTAATATAAATCATCATGGATCAAATGGATGGGAGGTCTATTCTTAGGCTCGAGCGTCTTCCAATGTGGTAGAGAAGCCTTCTGTTCTGTTTACAAAGTTTTGCATTCATATTATGCCATGGACTAACCGTCCAAATCAAGAATAAATATTGCCCAAAAAGTGCGAAAATGTTTTTTTTTTTTTAACAAGGCATCCCAACAGGCAGTTAACATTTATTTCCATATTACTTCCTACACAAATTTGTGTTTATTATCTATAAAAGTAACACCCGCCATAAAACAATTAAGTGGAAGAGGGATTCAGATATATCCTCTGAATTAAAAGGTTTTTTAAAGTAATCCGAGTATAACTAGTCGAGTTTTACCCAATTTACAAAATAGTTACATAACAATTTTCTGCAATGAGTTTTGTAAAAGAATAATTACGAAAATTTAGAGCTAGTAAAAAGATTTTGTTTTGTTTTTGTAAGTGTAGTCAAATGTCAGGTTTTTTAAGTGATAATAAAAAATTATAGTAAACTTAGTTAGGAAGACTGAAAAAAAATATTTCAATTAACGGAAGATTACCCACGGCTTAACAAATGTTACATCATCTTTTGTACAAACATTATATATTAAAAATGAATATTATACAAAGTTTAGCGGAAGCTGTAAAAAACAAGTAATAGGCGTAGACAACAAGTAATATGTACGTAAAGTTAAAATAAAATAAAATAAGTAAAAACGAGTTTTCAAACAAAACTGAGGTCAAGCCGCATGAAAAAGTAGAAAATAAACTTTTCTTCACACACAGAGGTGGACTCAGATTTTATTCGCTGACAATCACCGATATATTTCAGTATGATCAATCAGAGGTAATAAGTGATTTGATTCATGAAGAGAAAGAATATTCAAGAGAAATGTCCCAATAAAAAAATCTGAGTCCACCTCTGTGTGTGAAGAAAAGTTTATTTTCAACTTTTTCATGCGGCTGAGGCCACAGGTTTTTTTGAAAACTCGTTTTTTACTTATTTTATTTTCTGCCTTTTTCACGTTAACTAAATTGGAAAATTCTGCATTTTTCCTGAAACAGATTTATCACTAATCATATCGATGAAAATTTTTCCGAAGATTTTAGCGCTTTTCCGGGTTTTCCATGGAGTTTACCACAAAAGCAACTTAATGCAACTCATTTCGCTGTACAACTTTGTCTTAGGTTGCAAAACGCTCAAACGCTTCCTTGGTCGGAAAAACTCCGGAAAAGCGTTTTACATGAATTTTCCTCGATTTATTCTACAAGTTTTCACCATTGTCGGAGAGAAAATAATGATGCCAGTTGATAGGGAACTTGATCCTGCATAATTTAGAAAACTTTTTTACCGGAAAATTTTCCGGAAAAGTCGGAAAATTCCGGAAATTTTTTTCGGAAAAATCGGAAAACTCTGCATTTTTCCTGAAACAGATTTATCCCTAATCAAATTTGTACCAAATTTTCAAATGATTTTTCCCGATTTTCTGGGATTTCTATGGAAATTTCCGGTTCATATTTTGATAGATTCAATTGTCACGCGACATGAACCTGTGTGCCAAATTTCAGCTCGCTGTGATGACGAAAAGTGGGTCTACGAGAGTGTCGATAATAGTAAGAAAGAAATATATAAATAAATAGACAAATTCGTGTACGAGTTAAAGGGAATGGCCTCAAAAAAAAAAATAAATAAAAAAATTATAAAAATAGAAAGAATTAATTTTCTAAAACGGCTCTTACTACAATCAGTTGATAATTAAGCTCCCTTAAATTTAGAAAAAGAATAAATAAAATAATAAATTTAATATTGAAACAGTTTTCCTGAAAGTTCGCCCTATTATTTTCGATTTGAGCGATTGTAAACTTTAATGAAACTCACTGAAATTTTGCATAGAAGTTTGTAATTATATTATCTAACAAATTCATTAAATTACTACTTTTGATATTAAATTCCAAACAACAAACAAAAACAAACTAACTTGGACATTTGCATTTAAATTCGCGAATCGAAATCGTTGCAAGAACTGTTGAAGAATCCGATGCCGCATCTGGTGCTGAATTCATCTTCATCGAGATATTTGGGGGCCCTCACATTGTTTTGCTAGGGTATGTGTCTATAAATCTCCCTCAGTTTCTTCTATCGGTTCATTAGAATCAGCTCTGGCCTACCTGAACGCAAAGTACTCTAACGTTATTATTGGTGGCGATTTTAACATAAATCTGTTGCAGGACAGTTCCACTAAGGCTTCATTTTTAAGTATTTTAGACTCATTTAATCTAGAAGTTATTCCCACGCATTTTACGAGTCACTCGTCATCCTTACTTGACCTATTTAAATATCTAACGACATGGGGAAGATAGTTTTTAAAAAATAAGTAAAAAACGAGTTTTCAAACAAAACTGAGGCCAAGCCGCATGAAAAAGTAGAAAATAAACTATTCTTCACACACAGAGGTGGACTCAGATTTTTTGATTGGGACATTTCTCTTGAATATTCTTTCTCTTCATAAATCAAATCACTTATTACCTTTGATTGCTCATACTGAAATATATCGGTGATTGTCAGCGAATAAAATCTGAGTCCACCTCTGTGTGTGAAGAAAAGTTTATTTTCTACTTTTTCATGCGACTTGGAAATTTATAAGAGCGTCCGGTTGGGACCTATGAGTGATCGCTCATGGGTCTGGAGAGTGAACAATTGGCCTTGACTTGGCCTTCGTTCGGGGGACCTGAAAGGGGTCCCAAACCTCATAAATCAATCAATCAATCAATCATATTATATTGCTCAATTATGCCTAACTACGTACATTCTAAAGTTAATACTTCTTTGTACAATTAGTAATAATAATAATAAATTGAAATTGAAATTGAAAAGTAAAAAATTACGCTGGCCGGGCCCCGGTATATATTCATTTTATTGGATTAATAGCTATATTCTTATAAAGAAAGCTTCTTATTGGTTGGTTTCTTGGCGAGCACCACCAACCCTTAGAATGACTCAATTAGGAATGGTATGATAATCAAGATGTCGCGTAATAAATTCCTAAAATGTTGGTGTTTCATGTTTTTGTGGTTAAGAGATCACAGTAAAAGTTTAAATAAATGATAAATCCGGAAAGGAGTAAAAAGTAATTTTTAAATGATTAAGAAAGTTTTTAGGTTGATGCCTTCAACAAGAAAGTTTTAATTTATTTTGAATTTAATTTAAAACAAAAGTTCCCAATAAAAAAATCTATTCCCGAGCAGATATGATTATATCCCAGCAATTTACCACAAATTGAAAGTACTCCCCCACAAAAAAAAAAATAATTTGAACGCTCTCACTATTCTTCCCCTTAAGACCCTTAAAAAACATAACAAATTTGACAATGTTAGCTCCAGTTTTGATAATAGAGCATTTTCAACTCACTGCACAGTGGTTTCCCGTATATGGAGGAAGCGTCAAAAATAGATAACTTCATCAGTATGTGATTGCAATAAATGAAAACCACTCAGTTTCAACTAAACATGTGTCTTTAATGATAGAAATAAAAAAATTGATGATTTAATATAAAAAAAAATAACCATAAAAGAAAAATACATCGAAATTTTTTCACATTTTATAGAACATAACAAAAAATCATAAGCATAGAAAAAAATAACTCAATTTGGTAAAGCTAAAAGTTTTATCTTATTAAAAATAGTATTTATTTAAAAATGAATAAATCTGTAACCATATACTATAGAAAATACACTATACACATAGGTATAGTTAAGTTAAAATTACTTATTATGCTACATATCCTAAAATAATTTTATTGAGACTTCTTAAGCATACTTTTTTATACATATCTACTATGAAGACAAAATATTCTTATGATAATAAATCTAAAACCGCTTTGGTCAATGTAGTCTTCTTTTTACGCGGTAGTTTTCTCAACCCCGTAATCAAAGGATCTGAACTTAAAAGAAGTCGGTTTAACAAATCCGTATTAGTAGCGATTCGGGAGATTTTTGGGGTGTGGTTCAGTCTAAATATCTTTATGTCCTTATTTTTGGCTTCGGCTGCTTCTTCCGATAACTCTCCGATAGGCAGAAGAGCAAAGTCAATTACTTCTGAACCGTGAATAAGTATCTTGTGGACAGACGCAGGAAGGTAGTACCACGGATATTGCTTTACAAGTTTTCTAGCGGTTTCAATGGAAAAATCTCTAAATTTATCTTTATTTATTTTATAACCAGATGCCATTGCCTTTAATATAGTTGCACACCTATCGATGAGACACTTATCTATACCAGTTATCTCTGCAGAAACTTCAGAATTTTCAAAAAACTTTCGGGCAGTATTGCCATCATTTGAAGTTCCACTTCCGCCAGTTCGTGGCTGATCTACTATCAAACTTAACTTAGTCCTAAACTGAGATTGTATATCTTTCTTTTTTATTGCAAACTGCTCCTTTTCTTCTTTTGTTCTAATTTGCCACTTTTTAATATCTAAACGATAAGACACATGAATAAAATATTCAAAAAAGCGAATCCATGAGTGAAGAGGAGATAGCCCAAACTCATATCTCTCCTTGTGCACTCGTTTGTTTAAGCATTTATCTACATCGTTCATCTCCGTTGGCTTAGCCTCACATATATAACACTTCGACGAGCTTGTTTGACTAAGGGCACTGCACACTTTGCCATCAACCATAGTTAATTGTAACTCGTGTTTTATTGACAACACTTTGTTGGTTATATTTATAACAGAAGGCACCAAGAAATTTATTTTGTCTTTAAAATACGTTTCCTCTTGACTGGTTAAGGCACTATTCTCTTTTTTAAACTGAAAGCGTATAGGCCTACAGTATCTAGTCGAAGATGGACGGGGATTTTTCCAAATTATTTTATTATCTGAAGGATCAACTAAGCGTAGAGGCACATAGGAGGTGACAAACAAATTTCCATCATGCGTTTCCGAATCAGTGAAAGATTGTTTGTACTCGTTATGACCTGTACTGCCATCGAAACCCCATTTTCCTATCATACATAAGTTATTTAATGACGATTCAGACATATTTTCTATAACATGTTTTTGCGACTCTACTATTCGCGAAGCTGTGTGATCTAAGAGACTTTGCAAATTTATTTCCGCAACACTTTCAGTCACTGTTATTTTTTCAAGATAACAACTTTTTTTTGCTTTAAGGATCTCGTTATATGATGGTAAAACTTTAGATGATAATTTAGAATTTATAAATTCTTTTACCAATAAATATTGGTGCTTAGTTAATTTTGCTTCGGTAAGCAGAGATAAAACCTCGTTTGTGCATATATCTATCGTTGAAAAGTCGGTATTCGAGTTATAAGAACTTTGACTGAGAAAGGGACTCGTCAATATTGTCTAACTCAACCAATCTTCGTTGTTTTGTACGTGTGCTGCACTCAGAGAAACCTTTTCTAGGCCTTCCACGCTTATGAGTAGAAGTTGAGCCTTTTGTACTCTCTAGCTCAACATCTTCTACAATACTTAACCAATCTGAATTTTTGGCTAAAAACTGTGTTTTATTGCGGTGAGCATTCTTCCATAAACCAAAAATTCTGTGACACAGATATTCAACACGTGATTTTAAAATATCCAGGTTTAAAGTTTCTACGTACTTGGGTTCCATGCCATCCACCAACATTTCATAAACTTTTTTAGTTCTTTCAGTTTCACCACCACTTTTCGAGTGCCATATTTCATATACATGCATCCTTGAAAATTTACAATGTATCGAAGTACCTGGAAAAACAAAATGTTTATGACGCTATTAACAAAAGCACAAAGTCTGCTGTCAATTTTTATCACACATATGCTACGCAGAGTCTTTGACGGGGCGCGCGTAGACCTTGAATCCTGACCACAAACGCAAATTCTAGCAGCTAATTCTTTTTTCCCTCACAAGTTAAGGACTGATTTCATAATAAAGTGGAAAAACTATTTCTACTTTTTTTTGCGAACTTTAGTAAAAGTCTATGTGAAGTTACAGAAACGTAAAAACATATTGTTTAAAAATGAAGTTCGTAAAAGGGCTAATATTCCAAATTCAATTAAAAAATTAAGTGTCTAAATAACATAAAATTAACAAACATACCTTGGTCTTGAAAATCCATTGCAAAACAACTTTCACTTGTATCACTTTTCCAGGAACTGACACGAAAAACAAAGGGGCTGCAATGATTCACCTATAACACGTGATTAGCGCTCGCTTAATCTGCTCACTTTCGATTGCGAAAAAGGAATGATGGGGTGTCGATACAGATAATATATTTATACCTGTGTATGGGACGGATATCGGTCTAATATAACTAGTCGGTAATTGGCAGAAATTTCGATGTACCTCTTTTTATTTTTGTCGTATGGGATGGACCACTGTGACTGGTAAAACGCCGATGTCAACGTGGCTTTTGGAATCACGATGATATTTATTAGTTTTTCACAAAAAAATTTATGTCAGAAAAAACATTTTCCAGCCCAATTTGGCGTTGGGAGGTTTTCACGAAAATCGAAGCACAAACGTCACTGGGCACTGTACTATGAACGTGTTTAACCCACCGCGGACATGAACGAAATTGATAGGCGAGATTGCTATATGACTCTAGTTATTAGTGATATGGTTCGCATCATTGTGAGACGCGGAAATCTCGAAAAATCATTAAAATATATAAATGTATAAAAAATACTTAGAAATGCGTAAAAATCCATATAATTTTGAAATCTATGAGACCGTTACTATTTTATATACTGGCGATATGCGCGCAGCTCTCGACTGAAGCCGCGATCCAATATAAAAACGTCATTGGGTCTTATAAGTACCACAGCCAAGCAGAATTTTCTTGCATCAGAGCTCTCATAATTATGTGGCATCAGAAATTGTTACCGCATATATGGTCCTACAACGTCTATTATGTAACCATCTGTATACACAATTAAAAAAGGTTTAACTAAATTCCTAAACTTGTGGAGGCTGTGATCAGTCTACCTGTTGAATTTAACTATTTCATCTAAATCCCCAGAGGATTTAGATCGGAATTCCATGCCAAATCAGCGCCCATCGCATCATCTGCTTAAAACCCCTAAAATAATCCACCAAACCAACAATAACCACAGAAAAATGACTATCAGAACCAGCTTAACACAAGCTCGCTGCATGGACACGTTTAATAAATAAACGGTCAACAATACATGCGTTTCATCACTTAGTCGGTGTTAGTATTAGTATGTTACACAAAACATAAACCAAACACCAGACGAAATTACATGCATAAAACATTAAACAAAATAGATTAAATATTATATAGACGTTTTTTTAAAACATGCTTAGAAACGTCAACAACAAAATTTTCAGCCAGTACAGTAAAATTCCGTGATACTTTTTTATCCCGAACAGTGCGAATGTGGAACAGCTTACCATCTTTTGTTTTTCCCCCGGCATACAATCTGCGGAAGTTTAAGGGCGACATACATCGGCACCTCCGCCACTCTCCTCATATCCCGTAATCCTTTCCCTATCTCCTTCCTGCCATGCTGTGTTTTGCATCATAGGGTATCCCCTGAGCTTGGCTTAATAATATAAAAAAAAAAAAAAAAAAAATTATTAACAGCAATGCACATGCGATTAATAGGTTCATATATGCCAAAGTTAGACCTTGAGGAATTGACATGCAATAGAGGTAGCCTTCTCAAATTGTGCCTATTATCACGGAAAGAGATTTTGTCAAGTAATAACGGGGAATCAACATTCGCGTTTAAGAGTTGGTGAACAAAAGTTACATCGGCAACCATGCGACGTTTCTCAAGTGAGTCCATATTTAAAAGCTGCAAGCAATCCTCAAAGTGTGGAAGAATCAATGAATTATTCCAGGTTAGGTGCCTGAGAGCAAATCGTAAGAAGTTCTGCTGAACAGACTCGATACGGTCGATGTGTATACCGTAAAATCGAGACCAGACCTGCCTAGCGTATTCAAGAAGGGGTCTCACAAAGCAAGTGTACAAATGCAATGTATTGGTGGGATTCGAGACCTCTCGAGACCAACGTTTTATAAAGCCCAGCATAGAACTACTCTTTGATACCATGAAGTTTATAAGGGAGACGAAATTCAATCTTTGGTCACATTTGACACCCAAGTCACAAACAGAACTAACACGGCGAATCGAGGAATTCGAGAATTCATAATCATAATAGATAGGTTTCAGATTCCTGTGGAAAGTCATAACCTCACATTTGTCGATATTGAGTACGAAATTATTGCTTTTGCACCAGTCATAAAATTTGTGGAGGTCACCCTGTACAAGTTCACAATCGTTAAAAGATTTAATCTGAGCGAAAAGTTTAATATCGTCAGCATAAATCAAGACTTTGCAGTGCTTCACAACAGATACAATGTCGTCAATAGTTAGAATAAAGAGCAACGGGCCCAGGTGACTCCCTTTAGGTACGCCGGACGAAGCCTTCAAGACTCTAGAGAAGGAATGGCGGAAATTGATTTGGTATGTTCTGTTATGACTCCGTCCATTTTAGGAATGTTAGGGGAAAACCATATTTTCCCAATTTAAACAATATCACGGAGTGAGATAACTTGTCGAAAGCTTTACTAAAGTCAGTATAGATAAAATCTGTCTGGAAGCCTTTTGCAAACCCTCCATTCGTATCCGAGATAAATTCTAATAAGTTGGTGGTTGTAGACCTGCCCGAAATAAACCCATGTTGGTTTGAAGAAAGCAAATTCTTACAGGAAAATGATAGCTGAGAGTAAATGATTGATTCAAATAATTTGGGCATGCAATATAATTTCGCAATAGGCCTATAGTTAGAAATATCACTTTTTACTACCTGTTTTGTGGATAGATATGATGAAAGAATTTTTCCACAGCTACGGAAAACAACCACTATCAAGCGATTTTTGGAAAATAATTCTCAGCGGGGCTACTAGGGAGAGGCAACATGACTTCAGAAAGGCTGGAGGAATCCCATCGGGACCCGTTGTGGAGTCATTTGGAAGCCCATTAATATGATCAAATATATCCTCATGTGTAATTGTAGGGATAGTGAATGAAACTTTATGAGAGTCGTTCATATAATTAAAGTTGCTATTACGAGGTTGGAAATTTGAAAAAATGCATTTTCAAAAAATGAAGCAAACATATTGCAAATTTCAGACGAAACGTCACTAACAGAATCTTTGTACCTCATGGTATTGGGTAGTTGTCGTTTTTTTTGTTCATATTAATAAACTTAAAAAAGTTACGTGGGTCACTAAATAATTTCGCACGCATACTTTGAATATAGTCGTCATAGAGTGAAGAGGAAAATTCGTTGAACTCATTATAGGAAGTGAGGAAGTTGCTGTGACTTATAATGTCCTTGTCCCGCAAATATCCTTTCCACAGTTTATTCTTTCTATTTTTAAGGCGTTTCAGCTTTTTATTGAACCATGACGGTGATGTTTTAGAGATCCGCTGGCGCTCACGGGGAACATGAGAAGCGAATAAATCGAAAAGAATTATGTAAAACTTAGAAAAGTCTTCATCAACACTATTGCAAGAGAGCAATGTGTTGAAATCAATAAAGGTAAGTCTACGAGAAAGTTCCGAAAAGTCAGCTTTTCTAAAATTGAAAAAGTATTGCGCTTCGTCACAATATGTGAGGTTTTCGGTTTCATGGCAATATGTAATTAGTAGAGGGGGGTGATATTTGTCAAGAGTAGACATTATAACTGAGCTAGGTTCAACTAATAAGTTCCCAGCGTCAGTAGAAAATACCAGGGGTACCCATGTCATTCTTAACACTTCTGATTTGGCTGAGACCAAGAGATGAAATAGTGTCAAGGAAACGTGATTCCCTTGTTGTCAAGTTATTAAGTAGAAGATAGTCATCGTCATCATCATTAAGTACCCATTGTATATTGGGTAGGTTAAAATCACCAATAAGTAGTAATTCGTCAAGAGGTTTCATCTTACAATGGATAAAATCAGATATTGAAATGAGTAGGTCATAAATATTCAGACCTTTGTCGTCGACGATGTTTATGGAGTCTGGAGGAATATAGCAACAAAGTATGTATAAGTCATATTTTAAGAGAGACATCTTAAGAACTATAAGTTCAATGTAGAGAATGTTGGAGAAACTGGGGAGCTCAACTTGGCTGCAATTTAAGTGGTTTTTACACGCGAGAAGTACGCCACCGCCACGAGCTTCCGAAACAGTATGTCTATCTCTTCTAAAAGTTTGATAAGGATTATCAAGGATTTCAGCATTGCGAATACCATGATGCAGCAAGTTTCAATGAAAGCAACTATATCGAAGCAAGCCGAGGATTTGAAGCTATGTGCGGTTTTTGTCCGAATCCCCCTTACATTTTGATAGTAAAGGGAAAGCGACTTCAGTTTTTTGGAACAACGTTATTTATTTTAGCTTTCCATCTAGGTAGGCGCTCAGAAGGTACAAATAATTTACTAAAAGCGCCAGGAGGCCAAAGTAAGGGGTCCAACAACTTGTCCTGCATATCTGCTGAAACAGTTAGGAGAAAGGATTCAACCGGTTTAGAGCTTTTACTGATTTTTCGACAAGAAATACCATCAGTCGCAATATTTTTGGACTTTAAATACTTTAATATGTCCTCGCACATCGTTTCTGGACAGAGACGGGTGACGAAAACATTGGAAGGTTTAGGTACCGTTCTCAAAGAGGCACCAATACCATTTCCTAAAGAGGACTGAGATGAATTACCATTCGCTACTGTGGAAGGCTCCCTCCTTTCAGTAGCAATTGCACGTTTCCGGGATCGGTTTTTACGGATGCTTTGTTTTAGGATTGGCTTGGAATACTCCACATGAATAGGAGCATTCCTATTCAAACCCAAGTCAAGTTCGGAAGATTTGGCCAACGGAAGCGGCACGTGCGAAGCCCGGACAACATTCTTACCTACAGATAACTCCGTCTGACTAGCTGCAAAGGTCCAGAGAACCAGCTATAATCTATTAAATATCTATTCACAACGGCGCAATATATCTTATTCATTATTGCATTTCATTAACACTTAACTATATTTAAAAACCACTACAAGGCTTTAAAGATACAAACTAAAGGTAAATAAGAAAACGCTTACCTCACATGGGATTATCTCTCGAAACAATAATTCTACATGGTTCCGGTATCTCTCCAGAAATACTGGAGTCAGGCTATGTTTTCAGCTACGTAACACAGTTCGTGGGTATGACACACAACGCTTTAGTCTATCCATATCAACAAAAACCAGGGAAGGGACCGAATCAGTTATATGACTTTTTACGAAAAAGCCAACTTTACTTCTCATTCTGGACCGATAATAGTTTGCAGCTAAAAAAAACTAAGCTGGAAGGACTTATTTTTTTTCTGGCAAAAATAAATAACCAAGCTGACTTTGTATTTTTGCCAGAAAAAAAATAAGCCTTTCCAGCTAAGTTTGTTTAGCTTTTTTTTTTTTTTTTAAATTTAAGTTTTCAAAAGCTTTAGAGGAATCGAAACGGGTTTCACGAGACATCTTTTGGTATATTCCACTAAATTCCACGGACGCATCAAGTCAGAACCAGTTCCAGAACCTTACTAAAGTTCGCAAGAGAGAACACTAGTATTAATGTGTATAGGTAGTTAACGTCCGTAAAAAAGAATATGGTAACTAAATAGTCTTATAACAGATAAAATATTTTTTAAATAAGCAATAACTTTTTTTCCCACTAATTGTCAATTAAATTATTAATTACTATTAAAAGTTAGTAAAATCTATTTAATGGGTCGGATTGCGCCCAATAACCTTTTGTAAAAAGATAGCCCAATTTGCGTAAAACGCCCAATCTGGTACCACTTCGAACAAAATAGACAACAGTCACCTGATAACAATTTTCAGAGTAGGTAAGCCATAATTAGCATGCCATTTCTTAATTAAGTAATCGCGCAACTTCAATACGTATACGAAACAAAAGCTTGGTATAAAAAAATAAATAGATGTGAATCTATTAAATGGAAGCTAAAGTTTAAATACTAACAAATCCACAACAAAGGAAGATTCTCTATCTTCAGGAGTAGTTTATATTGTTTCCCACATAAAATTCTTCCAGGTGGGGGTATGTGTGGATATGCTGGCATATGATTTATATATGTATGCAGTAAACCTTATCCTTTGTCGGAACATTGAAGAAGTGAATCGACATCCTCATGTATGTCAACTCAATTCAGATTTAAGCAGAGTTTCTTTGGGACTTAAACTAAATCAAACTAAATCACAGAAAATCTAACTGCACTTGCATATCCAGAGGTACAGTGGACACTTCTCAACTGCTAGGAATAATATTCAAAATAATATCATTTCACCATATCAGCAAAAAGTTAAAAATTTGTTTGTTTATCTTTTTACTCCAAATTGAGCTGCTGTGATCATGTTGCAAATATTATTGGTAATATGGTATATGTCGATAGCTTCAAATATCGGATAATTTGGTAATCTTCAGAGTTACGTAAGAAACTTTTCAAAGCAATATTATTAGTTCCGTATTTTACCTATGGTAGCGTAATATACCTACTCTTCCTTGGATTGTATATATCTGAACAGACTTAATGTTGGTTTCAATGATTGCACGCGATTTGTATTTGCCTTGATGAAGCTTGCATGTGTCCCCATATTGTGATTCTCTCCTGGGATGCTCGATAGATTGTAAACCAAAAAGTTTATGGATGGTCTTAATTTACATTTTAATTGTGCTGAAAATTTAGCTTAATTCATTTAATGAATTTTATTTATAAAACTGCGTTGAACTTCAGATAATTTTTTACTCAATTCCTTCTTTAAATCCTTAATTACTTAATTAAATAGGAAATGTCATTACGATTAAATATTCTAGTTAGTATTTATATTAATTTCACTTCTTGTTTGGTTTTATTTGTTTTATTTGGATTAATTGAATTTCTTGATGGCACTTGTTTAAATTTCTTCATGATTAATTGAAAATATACTTGTTAACTTTTTAATTATTTATTTAAAACAGATCTTTTATATGAGTGCGAGACGTTTCGCCCTATCGAGGCATCATCAGGCTATCGACTGGTTTTATTCTCGCCGGTTAAAAAAATCTTTGGATTTAATAGCGGACTATTGTTCATGAAATCTAGCTGATCGTTCAATATGTTTTGTTCAATTTATTTGGCATTTTTTATTTCAAAAAATTCTGCTCTAGTCTAGATTCCTCCTGCGTTTATGTTATGTAAAATTTTTATGCTGTTTGAATTTATGCTATATTTATTCTCTTTTAAATGTTGTTTTAGAGATATCAGACTGTGGTAACATATTTCATATTGGATTTGTTATTTCAATTTATTCGATGACTTAGCTTTTGTTATTTCACGTGCATGTATCTTGTTCCCGAACTAGTGTTGAGCAAAATGCAATCTGATTGACGATTAATGATTACGATTACAATCTTAATCATGATTACTTTTCTAATTAAGTAATCATTATTGATTAATCGTAACCGTAATCATGATTTTTGATTACAAATTTGCAAGAGTTTTAAAATTGTAGTTAAAAGAAAAGAAATATTTTTGTATTTCTATTCCGAAATCGGTAGTGGCACATAAACTAATGTTTCTAAGCACATATCTGTAGTGGAATGGTTATTGAATATCTGATTTTTGTGCATGGGTAAACGGTATTAATTAGCAATTAAGAAAGGAAAAATTTAATTTACGATTTCGTTTATTAGAGTTAGAATCTTCTTCATGAGATATCAAAAATAATACTGTACGGTTTTGTTAAGTAAATCTAATCAAGTCCTATATCAGACCAAGAATGGAATACAATTTATTGGATATTGTCCAAAAGAGGACCTTTAAGCTCATTGGCGATTTGGCGATAACTTGTCAGATCGACTCACTCGAGCACCACCGCAATGTTGGATGTCTTTCGCTACACGCATGGTCAATGTTCTGATGAAATATCTAGTCTGATCGCTTGTAGATTAATTCCTGCATGCAATACTCGCGCTGCAAGCCGCACACATCCTCTCACCCTGCAAAATACTTTCGGGGCCGTACAGTAAAATTCCGTGATACTTTCTTATCCCGAACTGTACGAATGTGGAACAGTCTACCATCTTCTGTTTTTCCTCGGGCTTATACAATCTGCGAAGATTCAAGAGTGAGATACATCGGCACATCCGCCATTTTCCTCACGTCCCTTAATCCTTTCCCTATCTCCTTCCTGCCATGCTGTGCTTTGCATCATAGGGTATCCCCTGAGCTTGGCTTAATAACATAAAAAAAAAATCCTCATTCTTGTTGTCATGTTAGTAATATTTAACCATTGCAGCGCTTCGAGCATTCTTCTAGCTGGTGTATATATGTATGCTGCATTTCAGAATAACGCGCATTGCCTTATTCTACAACAGTTGCATTCTGACCTTGGATTCATTCGAACTAGCATATAACAATGTGGAGCAATATGAAAAGTGTGGTAGAATCAAAGCGTCCCAGTATCTATCAATTACATTCCTTACACTGACTCCAATTAAGAGACATAATTCAACAGTGTCTTGGAGTTTTCTACAATAAAAATTCTAACGATCACAAATTCTTTGTTCTCTTAGAACTAAATCTTAAAATCTCTTGAAAAGTTTCATTTGTAATCAAAATAAAAACAATTTAATCATGTAATCATGATTACGGTTATATTTGCCTAAGATTACTCGATGTAATCATGATTAGTCATTGATGGGTAATCATGATTATTAATCTGATTACGAATATAGTTGATTACGTTTACGCCCAACACTGCCCTGGATGAACTTTTTAAGGTCGTTCTTAGCGTTCTAAAAAAGTTAAATTTGTCCTCAAGCAGCTAATTACGACTTCTTTTAAATTTGTTTTTGTTTAAATTTATTGTGTTATTTGTATTTAAAATTTGCAGTCTTCTAGAACTGAATTTTTACTTTGCTACGTATTCGTCGGGTTCGTGAGAAGAGGCGCCGCGATGGAACACGGAAATTCTTTCTCTCCACCATGCTGTTATGCAGAAGAGGATCTACCAAATTTCCCCGTATTTTACAAAGTATGCTTTAAATTCTAACTTGGACTATGGTTACGCGAACATTATTGTTGTCAACGTGTTAATCGCTGCAGCTGGCTATTTAGTCCAATTAATTCATTCATTTGATTAATAGTATCAGTTTTATTTGTCCATAATTCACGAATAATTGTTACTTGTTTAATTTTTATATTTATTTATAATTTTATTGCTTGCGTTTAGTGTTATAACTTATTCCTAATACTAGTTAATATCTCTCTGAGGAATTTTAAGAAGTTCAATTATGCTTTCAATAATTCATTTACAATTGGAGTTTTCCAGTGACCGGAGTTTAATATCGCTGTGCCTTTAGGGTATACGTTACAAGATTCCTACTTGAGTCAAAGAGCATTAACATATGATTAAATAAAATAATATACTCAAAAGATCCCTATTATTTGTAAGAAAAGTTAAAATTCCTAAGCTCTACTCGTCATAAAAAAATTTTATTGCCGGGCACTAACACTGAATTTACCTAGTGAGATTCAGAGAGTGGGCAGGGCACTACTGGTATATTCAAAAATAATTATTAATAATCATACATAATTTGTTTTATTTTAAATTATCTATTTTTTCCTTTTACATTGAATTGTTGTTCATCTTTTTCTTTTCTATTTAACTATTTATTTTCAATACTGAATTATGCCATGATGCTTGTTTTTTTTTTGCGTTTTGTTTACTCATTAAACCTGATTTTATTATAATTTTGATTTCAATTAAGGAAAAATAAAAACACTTGTTACGTTTCACAGAAAATATATAAAATAGTTTATTTAAATTTAATTTAATTTATGCCTAACGCGTTTCGATCTCAAAGATCATCATTTTTGATTTAGTACATATTCAGAAGATGGTATGATCTTGTTGTACTCTTACCAGAAAATATGTTTTATTATTATACTTGGTTTGCTTATCTTAAAAATATAGTCGATCGTTCTCAAAAGTTTTTTCTCCATATTATCTATTTAGCATAACCATTCTGCTGTTCTTCCACTAACGGTGTTTCCTTACAAGGTTTTGGTACAGATAACATAAGATGAATGAGTAGAACATATACGGCCTCAAACATGAAAACTTACAAAATAGTTCGAAAATTTTTTGTATTTTTTTCATACCGCGAAGATGGTCAGCCATTTTTAAAAATGTCTTCCATGTTGAGCAGTGGTGCACTAACTGAATGGTGGGGCATACGGGTCACCCTTTCCCCCACAGGGTCAGTTTTTATTTTTAACTCGCACCACTTTCACAGATAATTACTTACTAAATTTCATGAAATTTTCAAGACACCAAAAATTTGTTATGAGCAAATGCATGATTGATTAAGTTTTCACGATTTTTGGCACCCTGATCCCGTTTAGATCTCAAGTTCCAATTTTAACATTTTTTGTTGGATAATATAAGGTAGAAAAAAAAGTGGATACAATTAAAAGTACGTCTTCCAGTATATTCAAGAATAAAGGATATAATTCTTATCCTTGATATCTCTTGAAATACTAACTTAAAAATGAGCCGTATTTATTTATTATAACATGATTAATCTATTAAAGAAAAAGGGGTTATTTCATATCAAATAGTTAACATGCGGTGAAGGTCATACCAATTTTGTTGGAGGGTTTGCGAAAACAAAAATACAAATTGAAAATTTTTCCTACACAATGCGTGCTTCTCGATTTATGGCATTTTCAAAATTTCGCAAATATCCTGTCCTTGTCTTCTTTAAAAATTCATATATATTTTTCTATTTATGCCAGGACACTGAGGTATGGCTCATTTGTAATATAGAATTTTTAGTTATCTAAGAAAAATAGCATCTTAAAAATATATGCGAAAAAGGGCACCAACGTTAAGGATTTTATCCGTTATCCCTGAATATATTGAAATTACGTCTTTTGTTTTTTTTAATTTTTTTCTTATATTATCCACTAAAATATATTAAAATTAAAACTTGGGATTTCAACGGGATTAAGGTGTAAAAAATCAACAAATTTTTACCAAAATAAAGTGTGTCTCGTATGTGGTTTTACACTTGAAGGCTATGGATAGGTTATGCTTAGACAAGCAAAAAATTGAACGGATGGTGGAGAAATCATAGCGGTTTCCGAGATAATGGCACTTTAGGTTATTTGGATATGTTTTTATAGATCACCCTGTAACTTCTGAATGTTACAACCTATGATTTTTAAATTGATAATCTCATTGGACCCTTCCAATGGTCTATACATTTTTTATACCCTAGATGAAATCTATAGGGTATACTAAGTTTGTCATTCCGTTTGTAACGCACAGAAATAATGATGGTAGAGCAAAATGGATTGGACATCCATGAAAATGAGACAAATCGGGCAACTCCTTCATGGGGTTGCCATACAAAAATTTCGTTTTCCACTATATATTTGAACACTGCCTGAGAACGCGTCGCCGTAGAGAGCTGACATTTGGTACATGGTGTTTTCATTGTACTAACAAATAAAATTTTAAAAATGGACTAAATCGGGCAACTCCTTCTTGGTGTTGCCTTATAAAAATTTAGGTTTTTTACGTATACTGTGAAAACAATCAGTTCAAGACATTTATATTGTACTGAACTTCTTCAAAATACAAACTCCTATAAAATTGTTTATAATCATTTTTTTCTGTTCGACGAACTGTTCTAGAAACATATGCGAAAAACCACTGTAGAAATCAAAATTGCTCAAAACTAGCTTTTTTACTTGTTCTCTCCTCTTCTCCGTTTTGAAGTTATGGCTCAACAAATTTAAATTTTTTGTAATTTTAACTCTGTGTTATTTTTTTTTTAAATACTGGCTTTATCAAAAAACATGTCATCAACTAATTTTTCATATTGGATTTACGAAGGCCAAAATCGTGGCTTTAAGATAAAATATACCCAAAATGTAACCCTTTCTGCGTTTTTTGCACTTTTTTTTCTATGCCTTATCCAGCGAAAATGAATTGAAAAGTTCATTTCCAAAAGATAATTGTCTACTTTTTGAAATTGAACCTTTTCTATGATAAAAATGCATATGCATACGAAAAAGTACATAAAATACTTACTAATTTGTATTTTTGTTTTCACAGACCTTCCAAAAGTGGTGGTGGTCATACCTCACTTTCTACGATTTTTGGTCGATTTGGTATGGAATGACCCAAAGAAAACAGTGACTTTATGGTCCATGTCGAGATTTTAGCAAATAAAACTTGAAATTCAACACCTTCAAAAAGCAGTTCTTAAGTGCTGAGATGGACGTGACTTTAGAACCCTATTTTTGCGACTTGGGCCACATATGGTCCCCTCGCTCCCTCTCCTCCAAAGCCAAATCATGGGTGCGTTATTGATGTTGAGTTTCTTTTATCCATATCATGTTAAAAATGAACGCAACGGTTTCAACCAGAATGAAGGATAAACGTCGCAAAACCTAGCACGCAAGTGTCGTTTTGTTTAATTTCTACATTCATTTTTTTTAGTATCTTTCATTCAAAAGGTGCGATACAGCCTAATCCCCTGTTCCTCGGACGGGCAGGAAGTGAGGCTGTTGATTTTCGAAATTTCGAAGCTTCGGAAAATGATTCGAACATCTAAGATTCGAATGTAGAAATTCGAAGCTTCGAGGCTACCATGTGTTGTTCAACATTTGTAACGCTATTTTTATGCACTTCTCGTTGAGTTATTGAGCTAAAATTTGGACACATATAGATTATGCAAGTCAATATATTTTTGCATCATTTTTATATACTTAATATAAAATCAAGATGGTGGCTACATGATTGGGGCGAATTTTGCCATTAATAGTCCGATTCGATTCATAATTAATATCAGGTGGTTAGGTCAAGGATTATGAAATTTTGGTAAAAATTTAGAAATTTTATGTGGCAAAGAAATTTAGCTATTTTTTGTCCAATTCGTTTTGTTGGGGATTTGGAGGTGGAGATGACGGTTTTTTGAAGAAAATTTAAAAGTTTTTATTATTAACTTCACTAGTTAGTTAGGGTCAAATCTTGTAATATGATTGACATGAAACTTAACAAATGTGTATACAACATACATTTATAGTTCTGATGAGACACATTTCCAAAAGTCTAGATAGGATAAAATAATAAATAAAAACACTATTCATAAACCGTTTTTATACCCTAGATGAAATGGTATACTAAGTTTGTTATTCCGTTTGTAACGCACAGAAATAATGACGGTTGAGCAAAATGGATTGGACACCCCCGCATAAAATTAAATGCTATTTTGATTTTTGCATGTCCGTCTGTCCGTCCGACCGTCCGTCCGCACGATAGCTCGAGAACGCGTTTACTTAGAAAGCTGAAATCTTGTACACGAACATTAAAAAAAAAAGTAAAATTAAGTTCGAAAATGAGACAAATCGGGCAACTCCTTCGTGGGTTTGCCATACAAAAATTTCGTTTTCCACTATATATTTGGACACTACCTGAGAACACGTCGACATAGTAATAGCAAAAAAAATTTAAAAATGGACTAAATCGGGCAACCCCTCTTGGTGTTGCCATTTAAATTTTTTTATTTTTTTACATATACTTTGAAAACGATCAGTCCTAGAAATTTTTATTGTACTAAAAATGCTTCAGAATAAGAAATCCTATAAAATTGGTTATAATCATTTTTTCTGTCCGACGAGGAGTTCTAGAAATATATGTGAGAAACCAATGCAAAAAATCAAAATTGCTCAAATGGGTGACCATACGAAATTTCAAACGTGCATTCATCTAGGGTATCATAAGAATTGGTCTGAGACCAATTATAGCTTTTTCACTTGTTTAATTATATTTACTGTAGAGAGACTTCGAAGTATCTGGTGCGATGGTTCAAATTATTCGAAGCTTGTAGTCGAACCCTTTGAATCTTGAACAATTGTATGAATGCTTCAAAATTTTTTGAAGAAGAGGATGAATATGAAAAATATTTCCTGAAAAATTCCCGAAAACTGACACTTTTTAAACTATTCAGAAATAATTTCCTACTCACTTCGATTATTATAATTTAACCTTAACAACACTACAAATACAGGGAAAAATTCATGCTTCGAAGAATTCGATTTCGAAGTCTACCAACAGCCCTAGTAGGAAGTGAAGCTCTATCTTGCTATTTAATTTTTGTTATTGTCAAAACTCTATTCATGTAATAAGATACTAATCTTTCCGAACACCCTGTATGTTCTTTGTTATATTTTGTTGTTGTACTAAAAGTGTTTTGAATTTTATGAATTAGGTATACATTATTATGAGACGAAATTCCATTGGCCAGATGGGACCCACAAGAGCTCACCATTTATGGACTCCACATTAATGAAAGCGACCTAATAATAGAGAAGCATCCAGGTTTGATTTTCTCCTGTTCCATTATCTATTAAATGATATTCCCACTATAGATCGAATTATATCAATTTATTTCTTCTATCCTGATTCAATCGTATGAAAAAATACCCCTAATGATCCTTTGAAAGAAAAGCAATCTCTTAAATAAAATTCAAACATTAAATTTCAAGCAAACACCACAAAATTTGTTCAATACCAAAATGAATTCATATCAATGTTTTTCATTTTCAATGAATCCTGCTAAATTGGAATTCTGAATTCCGGACAAAAGTTCTGAATTTGTTGATAAAGCTTCCGTGAAAAGTGCAATCAAAATGATAAGGTCAGGCAGAGCAATGTAATGATTGGATCCAGTGTGTTTTAATGTGATAGGTATACCATTATATACGAAATAACAAAGGCTACTCCCCCCACCAATCATGTTTCCGATTATACATGAAAAAAGAACCCTCATCAGATATACATAATTCGATTTGCGCTCTTATCACCGTTTTCCCATTGAGCATTCATTTTGCAGTTTTGTTCTTATGTTAAAATCGTGATAAAAATGTTTTCTGATTTATGTGCGGGGAACGGTGTAGAGAGGTGTGTGGTGGTGATGGAAATGGTTTTAATTGAAATTGAAATTGAAATTTTCCCTCCTGTAGATATAGAAGATATGCGGAGATATTAAATGATGCTACCACTTTAATTAGTTAGATTTAATACGAACAGGGATTGAATTTTATTGGAAAAAACTTATCCTGAAATTGCTATTGAAATCGATTTTTTTTTATTTACTGTCCTCAAGCAACTGCAATTACTCGCCTATATTTATTACTTTAATGCTGTTTTTAATAATTTGCACTATAAAATCAAGGCGTTGTCAAAACCCTTTAAAACCTCAAAACTGGTTTTGGAGGGTAAAAATACCCTGAACTCCCTCTCTCGGAGTAAAAGGGTAGTCGTTATTTGGGTGATATGTCACAGCAATATTCGCAGGAACGAAAAAGCAGATTGGTGCAGCCTCGAAGGCTTCCCCATCCACAATCGGGATCTCACCAAAACACTTTGCCTCTAAAATTTCGGTTTGGGTAGACTTGCAACACATCTTTGGTTATATGCCCCTTTGAGTAAAACTACAAAGGAACTGTGGGACAAGCTGAACGCAAACTTAACAAAAAAGATTTTGGGACAAAACAGTCAACCCTGAGAATTCTCACTGGGCACTCTTTTCTCAGGGGTCACCTGCACAGGATAGGACTTGTTGACGATCCTGTATGCAGAGGATGCGGAGAGGAGTCCGAGACGGTGACTCACTTGTTTTTTAACTATCTGGCTCTTTCATGGAAGGTGTTACAGATTCTTTGGCTCACACCTCCTGAAAGAATTGTATGAAGCCGATAATGAGTGTTGGGGGGCAATGTTGAATTTTGTTAGAGCGTCCGGTTGGGACTTATGATCAATTGCTTGAAAGTCTGGAGGGTGAACAATGGGCCTTGTTGTGGCTAACCTTCCAGAGACCCTGCCTGGAATCTCAACCTCTCTTCAATCCATTCATCCAGCATAATAAAACAAATACCTAATAATGAATAAAATAAGTAAAAAACGAGTTTTCAAACAAAACTGCGGCCAAGCCGCATGAAAAAGTAGAAAATATACTTTTCTTCACACACAGAGGTGGACCCAGATTTTTTGATTGGGACATTTCTCTTCAATATTCTTTCTCTTCATGAATCAAATCACTTATTACCTGTGATTGATCATACTGAAATATATCGGTGATTGTCAGCGAATAAAATCTGAGTTCACCTCTGTGTGTGAAGGAAAGTTTATTTTCTACTTTTTCATGCGTCTTGGCCTCAGTTTTGTTTGAAAACTCCTTTTTTTACTTATTTTATTTTCTGCCCTTTTTACGTTAACTAAATTGTTATTACGTGCTGCATGGAGATATTTTAAAACAATTTTTAAGTCATGTTTGGTGCCGATCCGAAAACAAAAATTTTTCGAGTATCAAATCGTTGAAGTACTGCAACGGTTTTCTGAAATTCAAATTATGTTTTAAACAGCGCTTTTTAGCTGTATTCCAACTTGAACCCATATAACATGAATTTTCCCGATTTTCCACGTTTTCCACAGACTTTTCCTATTACTATGAAATTTTTTTCAAAAATTTAAATGAATTTTCCTCGATTTTCGATGCAAGTTTTCATGATTGTTGAAGAGAAAGTATTGATGTCAGTAGGAAGGAAAAAAATGATTCCGCATAGCTTATAAAACCTTTTTGTCGGAAAATTTTCCGAGAAAGTCGGAAATTTTCGGAAAATTTTCCAGAAAAATTGGAAAATTCTGCATTTTTCCTGAAACAGATTTATCACTAATCATATCGATGAAAATTTGTCCCATGATTTTCCCGCTTTTCCGGGTTTTCCACGGAGTTTTCCACAAGAGCAACTTTATGCAACTCATTTCGCTCTACAACTTTGTCTTAGGTTGCAAAATGCTCAAATGCTTCCTTGGTCTGAAAAACTCCGGAAAAGCGTTTTACATGAATTTTCCTCGATTTTTTGTTGATAGGGAACTTGATCCTGCATAATTTAGAAAACTTTTTTACCGGAAAAGTCGGAAAATTCCGGAAATTTTTTTCGGAAAAATTTCGGAAAACTCTGCATTTTTCTTGACACAGATTTATCACTATTCAAATTTGTACCAAATTTTCAAATGATTTTTCCTGATTTTCCGGGTTTTCATCAAAAAGAAATCATTTTTGTGTAAATGAAATGTAATAAAATAGAATAAAAGATGGCGAATTAAATTGAATACCTATGTTTCTTTTGGAAACAATTCCTTAACATTCACGGAACAGAGCTTTGCAGGTTCTACCTTAGCTTTGGCCTTACTCATTTGCTTTATTACATAACTATTTACGTAAATGGGCTGCCGTCCCTGTCTTGGACCACCGAATAGCTGAATCCTGCGTTTACCATAGTTGATGATTCTTTTGAAGTTTTTAGCTAATGAACTTGTTCATGTATCTTATGCCTTTCTGAGTATAGCTGATAAGCTTTTTACCCTAAAGTAGTATTTATGGTAGCATAGGATAAATGTATGTACTAAATTTGTATTTCCGTTTACAACGCATTGTGCATTGAAATAACACTCGTATGGCGACGACATAGATTGGGTTCCACACATAATACTAAGAATAATTTAATTTATCTATGAGTATGGTATGTTCTGACTGATCATCTGTTTTTGGCAAAACACAGGAAGAGAATTGTGATAACAACAGCTGACAAAGGCAGTCTGGAGAGATGATTATTTAGATAAGATAAGGTCGATTCTCTCAAATAGGAATAGATTCGACAAACAAACTTCAAAGTAGAAACAATGAATAATAAAATACAAGCTATCTACTTATAAAGCGGCTCCTCCTAAGCTATACAGTTTGCCAAAAATACTCAAATAAGGCTATACGTAATCAGACCAATCATTCCCCAGTATACCATTTTGAAAAATTCAGCAACTATAGCCTTGTGCAGTGGCGGAACTAAGATTTTCTTTTTTGTATCCCGAAAATTCTATTCAGTATCGATTCATCTAGAAATTATCCTATTATTTGCCCATCCATCCATCTCATATGTAGAAGACGTCTGGAGTTTCAGAAGAGCAGATGTTGGTAGTGATCAGCACCTTTGGTAAGGAACGCACGGAGGAATTCAAATTCATTTATTAAACAATTTAAGTACACAAGATGTAAAACTTAAATAGTACTTTATACAAACTAGTCAAATAACTCGGAAATCAAAAAAGAAAAGAAGAAATTAGAGAAAAATGTAAAAAAAAAAAAAAAAAAAATTTAGAAATTGACTAAGAAAAAATGAAGACAATCAACATAAGGAGGCAAAAGAAAATTAAAACTAAATAAAAACATGATTAATAACAAAAATTATAAAAGAAATAAGAAGTATGTAAATAAGAAAATCTTGCACAGTCATACCCAACATCCAATAGCACTCAAAGTATGCAATCATCCAAATATTTCCTGAATTCGCTGACAGAAGCCGCGCACTGAGTATTGTGAGGAAGGGAATTCCATAGACGAACAATTTGGACAAAGTAAGATCCCTCATAAGTCAATGTCAATGTCATTCCTCTCCTAGAATGTAGAAATTCTATTTTTTCATAAAGATACATGGGCTTCCTAGTCTGTATTAAATTGAATAGGAAGATTAATGCCTTACGTTTTAAATAAGTCTGAATTGAGCATCCGAGTAACGAGTAGCTGACAGGAGTAATGTGGGCAGATCTGCGCAGGTTAAAAATGAATCGTAAACAATCATTAAAAGCAACTTCCATTTTACGTTTGCACAGGGAATCAAGCAAAGGTAACATGACGTTATTGAGAATAACTGAGGGTATATCATCGAAATCAGGAGGTGAGCTGCACAACACCAAACACTGTGATTTATTAGGATTGAGAGAAAGCTTATTGTCAATTGACCATTTGTGAATTGCAGCAAGATCATCATTGATTCTGCAAATACAATCCTCAATCAACTCAAGAGGTTTGCTCAAGTACAATTGAACACCATCGGCATATAGATGTAACTGTACATTATGTACGATATCACCGATATCATTAATGTATAGACTAAAAAGGAGAGGTCCTAATACAGATCCTTGCGGGACACCCTGAGACAAAGGCAAGAAGGAGGAGAGAATACCATTAACATTTACTTGTTGAAAACGGTTTGTGAGGAAACTCCTTATTAACTTGACCGCAGAAGAAGAAAAGCAATAGTTAACATACAATTTACGGAGTAGTATAGAGTTCACAACGCTATCAAAAGCTTGAGAAAAATCGAATAAAACAAGTACGCCTCACAACTGTGCATTGCACGGAAACCAGATTGATATCTCGTGAGCAGATTATTTTGATCTAAGAACTCCTGAATTTGGTAACAAATAAGTTTTTCCATGACCTTCGCTAGGAAGCTAAGAATGCTAATAGGTCTGAAGTCAGACAAGCTAACAGGGGAAGTTTTCTTAGGTACAGGTATGACCTTGGCAACTTTCCAAATGTCAGGGAAACAGGACGAAGACAAACAAGTATTCATAATATGCAATATATATGTGGATATGTACGGAAACAAAAGCTTTACAAAGCGACGATTGAGTTCATCAAAACCGACAGCACAGGACTTTACACAAGATATAGCTTTGTAAAGCTCATCATGCCCGACGCCCCGGAAAGACAAACAATTCATGTCTTGCTCGTGCAAGGGATAGGTCTCAATATACGCGGGCTGTGAGAGAGTAACAGCGGTACCAGAACATGTTGTAAAGTGCCTGTTAAAGGCCTCTGGCTCAAATGATTTTTCAGGACTCAATTTAGAGCAAATACCAGCCTTCCTCAGATTACTCCATAAAACTCTGGAATTCCATTAAGAGGTTTAAACTAGGTGACTTGCGAAGCAAAATCAGACAATTTTGGTATATTTGAAAAAATACCATCAAAATGCAAATCTAGTCCATGTTCCTATAAACGCCAACATCAACGAAGAATGGATTGTAAGAAAATGGGTCAATGAAGAAAGCTTAGGTTACGTTAAAAGAGGTAGAGAGCAGTGCTATGTGGCGACATGTCTGTGCGCCAAGTCTTACATTTCCGATCTCTTGATCAACCATTTTAGAAACCTGGGAAAATTTATTTCGAATCTAGCACCTAAAAATTTTCAATTTGTTTGAACTGCAAATATTCATTTTTCAGGTTAAATTATCGCATGTTGGGATTTTGTTTTTTACGCTAGATGTCTCAAGTCTGTGGTTTAGGTCTAGGGTAATTTTATATGAATTTTCTCACTTTCAGGACACAAACCTACGTATAGTAAATTCTATTGCCTACAGATTTCGCTAGTATCTAAATTGAAACTTTTTCTGTGTAGGTACTGACTTTTCTTAAGCGATTAATTATTATTTTTCATATTCCTTTTCAAAAACCCATCGCTGTATCAACTATTTTCAGTACTTATTTATTTACCGGCGACCGAAGTTCCTTTGCGCATCAAGAGGATTACTCCAAATAGGTGGCCTTGGCACACTACAGAAATCGGGATTCTTATCGCAGAGCGTGAATATTTCTATAAACAATTAAGGCGACTCAAAACACAGTACAGTCGCTCTCTATATAAAGCTTCCCGTATTAGAGTAACCATTGCTATCCGTGGGGCAAAACGTCGCTATTATGGCAATAAATTCGATGAAAATCTTTCCCCAAAAACGTTGTGGAGGAATCTGAAGAAAGCCGGTGTATTTGGTAGACAAGGCAATTTGAACAATAGCAACTTTAATTCTAACGATTTAAACGAGTTCTTTCTATCCTCTCATGTGGCTTTGTCTAATTTACATAATAGCACTCCATTGCCTCATCCTGTGGACCACATTCAATACCATGAGGATTGCTTCTCCTTTCACGGAATTGATTACCAGGAGCTCGTAATAGGACTATTCTCTGTCAAATCTGAATATGTAGGCACTGATAAAATCTCACCTAAGTTCATAAAAATATTGCTCCCCTATATATAGGTCAATATATCCTGCACTTACTAAATCATTGCTTTACGTCATCTACTTTCCCTTCTAACGGGAAATTGGCAACGATTTTTCCTATTCCTAAAAAGTCTTCAGTCGCTACAGCATCTGATCTTTGCCTTATTAACATTTTGTGCTTCTTATCCAAATACTAGAAGAGATAATGTATGGGCAAATCCTAGCATATGTGGAAAGAAATAACATGCTGACACGCTGGCAGTCAGGTTTCTGTGCAAATCGCAATTGCGAAACAGCCATATTAAAAGTTACTATGGACCTGCGGAAAGGCCTGGAAAAGGGTGAGGTCGGCATTCTTGTGCTACTTGACTTTTCCAAGGCTACTCTTGAAGTTACTCAATAATTTTTGTTTCTCCCAATCGGCTTTTAACTTGATCAAAAGCTTCCTCACGGGAAGATGCCAACAAGTTCGTTATAACGAGTGTAATTCCTACTTCTTACCTGTACCTCTTGCCGTTCCTCAGGGGTCTGTGTTAGGACCATTGTTGTTCAGCTTATACATCAACGACTTACCTGGCGTTATTCAACAAGTCAACACCCACTTATACGCCGACAATGTCCAGTTATACAGTAGTGGACCGATTGGGTTATTCGAGGATTGCTTGGAGTGAGTCAATGAGGATCTTGCCAGAATCTATGACTTTGTCTCTAGCGAATGACCTAATCCTTAATAAGTCTCAATGTCTCATTTTGGGTGGTGGTACCATGACTAGACCCTTTAACATATTATGTTGATGAAGTCACAAATCTGGGAATAAGGCTCAATGCAGATATGAAATGTTGTGGTTATGTCAAATCAGTTCTGGGAAAGGCCTATTGTAGGCTACGCAGGCTGTGGTTGTCCGCACAAATTCTAAGTTCGAACACCAAACTGAAGCTCATCAAAGCTCTGATTTTGCCATATTTTACTTTGGGAGCCTGATTTTCCCAAAATTAGACCTTACCTGCCTACGCAGAATCAACGTTGCTTTCAATGATTGTGTGAGGTTCGCCTTCGGTGTTCGAAGATTTGACCACATTTCTGGCTTTCAGACTAGGTTAGTCGGATGTACTCTATAGATATATACTTAAAGTGCAGGTCACTTCGCCTCCTCCATAAGCTCATTAATACGGGACAACCTGATTACCTTGCGAATAACATCCAATTCCTGAATTCGTCACGCCATCGTAATATTCTAATTCCCCGTTATCGTAGAATGGTTCAAGAGAGCTCTTACTTTGTTCAAGCTGCAAGAACATGGAATTCTTTACCGTACTCTATCGACCTGGTGTTGTAGAGTATATCCCAGAGGCAGTATTAACGTAATAGCTGCTCTTCTTACGTCCGTCAAGTCGACATATTATCGACTTGGTACAGGACTCGGGTCTCCTTCATGAATAGCACTCATTCAGTCTATTATAGGAACAGTCTGGGCTGAAGAGGTGCACTCGTCCACAAATCGGGGGTGTTCTAAGTTCTTACAGGTGCGTATATTGGGCAAGCCTCACCTGGCTGTTTATTATGACCGATTCGTCGACTGGTAGTCAGATATTCAAGCCGTCAGTTTCATGAGTCAAACAGTCAATCTATTAATTCTCTGTATCAAGCAGTATTCAAGCTGTCAGTTTCGTACTGCGAGCAGGCATCACAGCAGCCAGTTCCTGCTCCAAGCAGATCTGTTATCCACTCAGGATATTGTCATATTATTAAAGACACAGCAACACTGTCAACAATACTAGCAATCCAAAGATGCACTGTGACCACAACAACAAAAATAACTACAACGAACTTCACAGATAATAGTTACTTGGAGATGATGGTAAAGTGACAGGTTGAAGGTAATCTGGTAAATTTTACAGAGTATCGTCCCGAGAAGTAACCTGTGAATATTGCAACATAAATTTTACTTCTCTGCAGTATCCCGATGCAAAAATGGTTCGTTATTAAGGTTCGTCTCTGAAACTCACATACATAAGTAACGAAATAGTTGAAAATGTCAATTCCCAAATAAATTAATCAAGAAGAAGACCGCTTATGACTGTTTTAACTCTAATGTGAGTCTTGAACATTCTTGACGTGACAGGTAATCCAATTCCTAATGGGCTGTCTGTCTGGAAACTTTTGTCAAGAGGTGTTTGCAGGGTATTCAAAAATATTCATTGGCAAGATAAAATCTTAAATTAAGAGTTCTTGTTAAGTGCAACTCGAGATCATAACCAATCCAAATATCGATAAAATCATGAAATGATTATTACTTCTTGCATTTCTTTCCAACTTCTTTATACTTTTTTCTTTTTTTTTCATAATAATACCTACATGAATTTACCTTATAGGTGTAAAATAATTTACACCCGCCAGGTTTTATGGAAAAGCAAATTTACTCACAGATCTATAAATAATGATAGCAATTGAATGCAGTGCACAAATCAACTATGGATATACAAAATTGTGCTTCTTCTTCTACTTTTTGATAAAGAAAAACAAAACTACATAAACCAAGTAAAAAGTCAAGCCTAGAGGGAATTCTATAGACATAAAAATAAACATTCACAAAAACAAAACAAAATCAGCAGCTCCCCAAACATTTGTGCCACAAAGTCGATAGATACCAGGTGTTCGGAACAATGGTGCTGGTAGCAATAAAACTATAAAATATTCTAGCTGTGAGCAATTTTGCAACATTTCCAGACAAATATGTTTTTCGTGCTCAAAATTATTGACTTGTTTGAATTTCATATGAAAACTAATATTCGAGGCGAAGTTAAATTTGCATTCCGTACACCACCGGCCGTTTGTGTCCATTCAAATTATGTTGGAGCTTGTGTGAGGTTTTTAGACCTGCGGCCTTAAATCGAACTTCGATTGCGAATTACAGGTACAAACATATGCGGATATAATCAATTTATTAGCAAGCAAAATACCAGTTTGGTTGTTGTTGTTGTTGTTGTATTTCCAATTAATTACCTACATCCAATTTATTTGTAGGTACGATAACGTGTGTAAATAATATCGACATACAAAGTTTATCCGAACGAAACGCATTGCACCGACAACAAAACTGAGAAAGTTTAATGTTTGGTTTCAACTTGATGTATTCATTCCTTGCGGCAACGCTTTGTTTTCATTGTGCATAAAATTACTTGCAGTGATGATGATGATGATGATGATGATGATGATTGTGATTAACTTAAACCAGCAACCATCATATGTACAATAATTAGCAACACATAAACGAGGATTTGCATGCTGAATGCATTGTTAGTGCGAAATTGGATAAACTATAAGTTTCTTTGTTTACTTCGGTTGTATATAAAGTTAAAAATTTTCTAATTTAGGAAAGTTAAAAAAAAAACTTTTATTTGAACATTCTAAAATCGATATGGAACTAGCACTGAATTTAAATATTACAATTTTGCTATTTTCTACACAATTGAATTTCTTGAATTGTGAAATCCACGAATTTTTTCTTCAATACCCGGTACCTGTTGCATACATATGTACTACCGAATTGAGTTGGTGCGCTTGGCTGTTAAATGGTCCACTCTTCAATTCGAACACCATAAAAAGATCCTGATTTTAGATCCAAAATCCTCTGATTTTGGTAAAATTGCTAAGATTTGTGTTTTTTTTTGTTGCTCTTAAGCATATTTTACACATCAATAGCGTATTGAATTCAGAACTTGTTAGCCCATAACTCTTTAGCCCTAACAACATCCTCAAAAAGCTTTACAAATGGGAGTGCCCATTTTAGGTCCGACATCAAGAGATGTCTTAAACGATGCAATATGATACTGTAAACATATTTCATTAATAATGTTTATTTCAATTAAGCGAAGGAGGGCTTGGGAGGGGATCAAAGTTTGATCTAGTACATTTTGAAAATCTAGTACAGAATCGAGTTTGTTAGGTTCCGAGAAGAAGTTTAAGTCCCCACACTCCTACACTCGGAGGCTTAAATAGTCGTCCCCATACTGGCTTTTTTAGTATTCCCCTCCTTTTTATTCGAACTGAGGTACTAGATTTTTCTCACTTTGGATCGGCTCTAACTCGGTAGGATTATGTCCGATCGGAAAACGGGTTTCACTATTTGCCTCAGTTCATTACCAGCTATAATTCTTGGAAGAAAATTTTTCTCTGCATACCTTTAGAGTGAGGAGTAGCAACCTCGGCGGGGGAGCGGGGGTGGTTCCAATACGGCATGATGCATATCAAATTAAAGGTCACACCGAGCACTATCGGATGGTGTACTTTTTTCCCGATTCAAGAAACCTTATCGAAACGTCTTAGTCGTCGAAAACCCCATTTTCATGCACTTGGGTCACACACACCCCATTTACTACTTTTCGCATATATTTTTGCTTGCAGTACTTTCTTCCATTGCCATTTTTGTTCTGTTGTGACTATTTTTCTTATAGGAAGTCATTTTCCAACAATTCCGCGCAGTCAAAAGAAGTAGAAAAGTCCACTTTACTACCCAAGAAAGTCGCTCAAGCTAAGTCCGATTGCCAACGACTTCCTCCGCTCAATTGAAATAAACGTTGTTAATAAAATATGTTCAGGGTATCATAATGCATCGTTTTTTTTTAACTAGTGTTACTTTTTCGATGATTTTTTGGAGAGTATTTTTAAATGTTTTACACACTGTAGCTTAGTCTCATCACTCTGAAATTACCCATGGGATAAAAACATGAACGGTTGGAATAGGTGGTAGGGGGGGGGGGGGGGGGGTGAGCGGAAGCGGAACTTCAAGTATTTACTTTAAAGCTAATGCATAAATACATATGTTAACCCTACAAAATAAGCACACCTTGAAAATTTCTTTAACAAAGTTGTCAATTTGAAAAGAAAATATTACCAAAAAAAAAATTGGAAACTGTATCTTTACTTTGAAAGAAATTGCAGCCGAGCATAACATGGCTCCTTTCTAATGCTGTTAAAAGAAATAGCGCACACAACAAAATTATGGAAGTTATGCTGGAAATTTAAGCTACTTTTATATGAAAAACACCAGCAGTATGACAAGGCGAGAAGTGTATAATGTCGGCCGAAATGGTAGCTTTTTGACATCCTGTTTAAGTAGAATAAAATTATTAATCGGGGGTTTTTTTTTTATTTTTTTTTAAGAGGAAAACATTTTTCAGAATCTGAGCTGACAATAAATCTATTAAATCTAATAATAAATATTCTAATAAAATCTAATAAATTTAAAGCCAAAGAGGAAAATCCAAAGTCGACATTGGCCTAAAGTTGTAATTCCTCGCTTACAATTGTTTTATTATACAGGATATTTTCGCCATGGAGGTCCATAGACCAGTAAGTGATTATATTTATCTAGACGGGTAGGGGGGTCGGGGAGGAATTTTACCCGTTTCAGAGTTACAGGGTGATTAAGAAAATATGGTAGTTGTTCACAAAACAACCTTTATTTTAAAAACTACATGGTGTACGATCACCGATAGGAATTCATTGCACATTCATGGCCTTTCGAACGGCTGCTCCGTACTCCTCTACTCTCAATAATTATGGCGGTATAAAATACAAATTTCGGATTTTCATACGTTTTTTTAATTTGACTTTGTTTTTTTTTTTTTTTTATAAAAATTAGTATAAGTTTTCTTTTTATAAAAACTGTGAACTGTGCACTTTCTTCTTTTTAATATAATAATAGGAATTATTAGCTCTCAAGCTTACCGAACGTTTCTGTTCCCGCCACGGAGCTCATCTGCGGTTTTCCGAGATAAGCAATGAGATTTATTATTTCCTTGGTGTACATATTGTATAGGGCCAGATTGTTATAACCACTAAGATAGTTATAGGTTTTTATAAGTTAAAAAAAAAATATTCAATTTATATAAAATTTAATTATATAAAATATATCAATACAAAAAAGTTTAAACCAAATACGCCGTCCACTCGGCCTTACTTTTTGTAATACCACTCTTAATTCTTCGGGGCATACTTTTGATACAATTCTGTATCTTCGATAAGCAGAGAACCATGTCAAACTTTTGGACAAGGATTTATTTAGTACGATTAGAATAAACTTTAGTTTTTAGAGCATTCAAATCGTTTCCTTTAAACGGATTTCTCAGCGTGTATTGCGCATTATTTTGCATAAAAGTTATATCATTCCCGTTATTCTGTAAAGATGCTTTGTTTGGCAAGATCATCTAGTACTTTCAGATACTGAGGCGGGTTCATCATATCCTGTACACCTCTATCCCCTCTCTAGAGCCTTCACCACTAATTGCACTTTACACCATTACTACAATTTCTTGTATATTGGATAGGCGCAACTTTTCATTCAGACCCTTTCAGACGAACTTTGCTGACTCAGTTATGCCTTGGTGGGTCGACTCATTTCTGAAGAGAATCTATAAGCATTTAAAAAACACATTTTAATATTAGCTCTGTGAATAACGGAAAGAAAAAAACGAACGCAATTTGTATTTTACCTTCTTCCTATCATCAAGCGTGTAGTGTTCGAACTCTTTCGCGAACTTTTGCCGCATTTTAGGGCTTCGTACAATAAAAAGAAAACAAAAACGGAATGCTTATAAGATCGCTCGTGCGTCCGTCTATCTGTTTGTCACAGACGTTATTCTCGAAAAATACATGACGTAGGAATTTGAAATTTGTGACCCGCATATGTTTCGATAGTCAAATATTATGAACTATTTCATTTTAATTTTGAAGGGGGTGGGTTGGGCTCCTTAAAAAAATCATTTATTTTATATCGTGTGGAGTATCGTGTGATAGGGCTACTTTCAACGATTTAAAAAAAAAAACTGTCGATTTTCTAAGTTTCTAAGGTGAAAATTTAGATATTATCAGGGTTAGGGGTTAGTAGGCATTGAGTCATAGATAACAGGACAACTGCAGATATTTTCGTCAGCAAATATGAGATGCTGGAAAAAATGCGCTTGTGTCTGTCTGTTCGAATATTATTCAGTTATCATAAATGGAAATTTGGATTGTTTGTTCATAAAGTTCCGGTACCTGAACGTTATTACGCGAGCCCCAGAATCGCTCTTGACCGATTTTTTTTTTTTTAATGAGTGCTGTGAGGTTTGGCTTTATTGTTGGTCGCAGATTTTAGTTCTTCCTGCACAACTCGTCGCTTGAAAGATCTATTCCATCGTGTGTTAAAAGTTTCTTACTTCTTTAAAATTTGTCTACCATATATCATGAAAGTTTGGATTAGTCTCTGCGATCTTTTCTTTCATTTCATCATTCGTTCCCTATACTGCAATTTTCATATTTATAATTGGTATCGAGACAGCCTTCTTGAAATTTTCGTGCCAATGACACAACAGTGCAGTAACTAACCCCTCAATTCTCCCTATTTTGCGCATCCAATATCTGCCTCCTTTTATCAAGGTCAATAAATTCAAGTATGGTGCCCTTGATTTAATTTATTAACATTTTTTTTACCTACATTCACTAATTTTAAAAGAAAATGTTACTTAACTTGCGTAGTACCAAATGCAAAATGACGAGTTGCGAACAGTCACTACAAATTTCCAAGTAAGTAAGCAACAGTTTTTTGTTTGTTTTTGTGTTCCTAGAATGAGAACTACCAAAGGTATAATTGTGTTCACAGATGCATGTCTGAACCAGAAAACGATCAGATAAGCAAAATTTAATTCTCTTTTTCTGACTGGTTATAATAATCTGGCCTCATACAGTATGTGCGCAAAATTGTTCTCACAATTAAATATGTATGATTTAAATTTCAATATTACTTTCTTGTAGGGTTGTTGTTACTTTGTGGGAAAATATTTGTAAAAAAATTTGTCAAAAGAATTAGGGTTAGGGCCAGTCGTGAAGACTTAGTTAGGCTTCTGTAATGTTAACTCATAGGGTAAATCTACTAATACTCGGACACCTAACGTATCATCTTACTTTTTTGCTCAATTATTTTATTGATATTAAGAATATGCAATACATTTTATTTTTTTATTATTATTTAAACTGTTTACATTTAGCAAGTAAATATTTTTAGGTCATTTAATAATATTTTGTTCTAGTTTTGAGGGTTGAAAAAAAAAGTTCGCTTTTAGCTAGTATTCGGACACTACAGTTTCAGTGTCCGGACATAGGCTTTTTGGAAGAAATTTTTTACACATTTTTTGTAGAAAATAATATTCTTCTTTGTGTACTTTTTTTTTAGACGGTGTTCCTTTTTCATTAGCCTTCTCTATACGGCATTGAATTGATCCCGTTTGGTTTTTATCTTTTAGAGTGTATATTTTTCGCCATCCCTCTGAAGATATAGCACTGGGTGATCTATCACTACCTTTTTTCTTAATTCGGGTTTTATCTCATATAATAAACTGGTGCACGATCTTCTGCTCAAGATCGAAATTGGAGTTCCTATCGCTATGCGAGAGGGAGCAGTTGTCTGCGACACACAAGAACGACCAGTTGTTGGCGACACACAAAAAGGACTAGGTTCTGGAGAAATAGTTTCAATTTTTTTATTTTATTTAACTCTTACCAGTTGCAACTTTGTGCCGTCATTCAAATCATATATACCTCCCGTCAGATCGTTGAGTGTAAGTTCTATTTCTGGTAACGCTTCTCTCGAAGCTTCTGCTTCGGCTTCCTTGAAGATGTGCTAAACTAGATATTCGTGAATATTTATCATTCTTAACTTATGATCCATTAGCTCAGTAACCTCAATAGCAGTGTGAAACTTCTGTACTAGAATTGATTCTTGTATTGTAGTTGGTGTATCAGCATTTCGAGTAGCTGCAATATTTTCAACCACATTTTTCACACATTCACTGAAAACAACTATTTTCGTAAGGGTAGAGTCCGCATTTATTGAAGTATTTTTTATTGTGTTTGCAAATATTTACATTTCGCAAGATTGCAGTTTTCAGCAAAGGTCAGAAAGTTTTTTGTTGTTATAAGTTGGCTAACGTTCTCGACTGCCATTCTCGAACGATTTTTTCTAACTGACGTCAGCTGACTGCATCTTATGAGTGGTGTTTGGTGGCAATGCATATAAAATTATACTTTTTTTTCTTGTAATTTTAACTCAGCTCTCTAACGTCAAGTGTGACTTGTGGCCGTCTATGGAAAGTGTGCCTGCCATGTGGTATTTTCTTATTCCTTTTTCTGTTCCCATCAAAAACAGTTCTTCTGGAATGCTATTTACAATATCCTTCAGTGACGCAAACACCAAAAGGCTACCATTGGGGAACATTTTTCTGTCTGCAGAAAATAAATTTTTTTTTCTTCTCCGGTTTAAATTTGATTAACGTTTTTGAATCCCCGGCATGTAATTATTTTACTGGTTTTCGGACAAAGAAAATCACTGCTCTGCCTTTGTTACTACTTTCTGCTTGTTTTGTAGCCAATGATGTGTTTAGTTTAAAGAAGGATATTCTTCCTCGTTGACCATCTTCTTAATAATGTTGCACAGTATTGACCAAGTTATCTTGTTTAAGGGGTAACGCCACTGTAACGGCTAAAAAAAAGGTTTTTTTCACGAATTTTTTTCTCGCGAAATTAAAGGTGTTTGAAAAAAACCTGTTAAGGGTATTATCGGACATGCATTGAACTTTATTGATAAATTTTTTTACAGCGAAAAAAAAAACAAAATGGCGGCTCCACAGCCATCTTCCCGGGACACGTTTTGCTTGCAGAGCTCCGCGGTACGCAGCACCACTGGTGCACATTTGAATCTAGACCAAAACAAAAAAAAACCATTAATCTAGTGGTTTATAACTAGAGAATGCCGTACGGATTTTTAAAAATATTAATTTTTGTAGATTTGGCGCGCGGTTGAAAAAAAAATTTGATTTTTGACGAAAAAAACGGCAGGTTTTTTGTTAATAAAAAATCAACAAATAAAGTTATTGAAAATCCCGTACGGCATTCTCTAGATAATGTTAATGTTCACATCTGGTCAAAATTTCAAGTCGAAAATATGAAAATTGTTCGAGTTATGCTGCGTGCCATTTTGAAAAAACCGTGTTTCGAGAAAAACGCGTTTAAAGTTTTGAGAATAGTTTTTTATTGGAAAAACTAAAAAAACATGAAGGTAAAAAATAAAAGTTTTCCGATAAACAAGTTAAAGTTGCAAATGTCAAAAACATCAGTTGTGCTCAATTCGGCTTTTTCAGTAAGCTTTAGAAGAAAGCTGGCGATAAAGCTGACTGAAAAGCTCCAATTGTGTTTCAGGCTTCAGGTAGTCGTTTCGGAGCAAGTTTGACGCGCTTAGTGGCAACCTCCATTTTCAAAGGAAAAAAAAAATTTCTGGCACGGGACCTTTTTTTTCTTATTCTAGAGGGTTTAAACTATTTTTTAAGCCAATAAAAACAAAATCGATTTTTCAAAAAATTTACAGTGGCCTTACCCCTTAAGTGAAATTCCACACTTGCCAACAATAATTTTTCAGCACACTTACTTCATAATGCTCAATTTATTTTCGCTATAGTATAGCTTAAGTCATCTTTGCATCATTAGCGGATCGTTTTATACGTTTTTTCGGTTTGTATTCATAAGTACTGTCATCCATTATTTTTAAAACTATTATGATTATTTACTACTACCCAGGTATCTTTTATTTTTAATTAATCGATTACGTATTAGATATTTTTGTCCGGACACTGAAACTGCTATTTTAGTAGTCGGACAGCAAAAATGGAATTTCTTAAAATGCGTCCGAATACTAAAAGTATAATAAAAAAACATGTTTAATTTTTTCTATCCTATTAAAAACATATTTTATAATTGTATTAGAGAGTAAGCAGGAAACAATTTCATTTGAAGCATACTGTCAGTGTCCGGACAGCCTGTCCGGAAACTGAACAAAATTGTTTTCTTCGGTTTTAACTAGTTACCGCACAACCAAAAATTTTATGAATTTAATAAAAAATATTTCATATTCTTGATTTAATACTAATAAAATGCAATATTCTACCAATACAAAGTCAGTTAAACTAAATAAAGCAATACTTAATAACTTTATCTCATTTTCACTGATGTTGCAATGCACTAATTACACTTTACATAAAACATCCGTTGAACTTACTGACTTGAAGTACATACACAGACTGATAAGTATTTTTTCAAAAACGACACGTGAGTTACACAAATTTTGGATGTGCATCTAAAAAGATTAAATAAAAAAAATTCTAACGGAGTGGTAAGGCTAATGCGTGTCCTGTTCTTATTTTTGTTAAATAAAATGAAAAGTGTCCGAATACTGAAGCTGCTCGGAGCTAGTGCAGTTACCCTATTATATTATAAGGGAAATAAACTAAAAAAATAAAACAAAAAGAACGCAAAGGTGCGTAATATTTTTAATAAATATGGGTTCTTATTTAAAAAAAAAAGTAAGTGCTAATATAAATAAGTGGATACTTGTTGACAAATTTAGCATGTTCGTTAAAAGTTAGATCACGTTTTAGCACATGATTGTTTTTCATAAAGCTAGCAAATTCTCAAAACTTTTTTTCGCTTAAAATAGTAGTAAATGCCTAAAAATAGCAAAAATAATCAAATATGCAGGTACTTGGCTTTACCCATTGTCTTCGATACTTATCTTTTAAAAAATAATTCTGATTTAGATACTAATTCTAGATAGCTATTTTAAAATGTTTTATTTGAAGGGCTTTGACTTGAAATCTATATTTCTGTTTGTTACATGAATTGTATTCATGATAATAACGAGACATTTACCTGTAAAATTACGCCTAAATCACTTGTATCATAAATGTAGATGACACAAGAATTACAACATCGCATGCAATACCAGAGCAGAGTATAAACATTTTTTATGACTGGTTGCATATCCCGGAATGGACCACAACATTTGAAATAATGGATACGTCGGGTGATTTATATTTTCGAGCATCTGCCGTGTTTGGGGGGTCGATCATATGTATACAAAACTGTTGTTAAAGCAAAATTTGCATTTGCCGAACTCTAAAGTTGTGATTCATTTTGAAATCCGTCAGTCATTTTCATTTCATCATCTGTATCCTTTACGCTGGTTTGCCTATGATAATAAGTTCTTGTGCCATATATGATTCTATATATCGTCACCGTTGAAATTAGATAACCTGCCATTGCCATCTGCATTAATTCAAATTTTTCAATAAACACAAAAAAATACATATTTGAAAATGACTTAGATTAGTCAAATTTAATACCCCCTCCCTTCCCGTCCAGTAAACATCTGGAATTTTTTTCAGGCCCTAAAAAACTCTATTCTATTCTATTTAAGTGTGTATAAGTCGATAAATCCATCTCCACCCATAATTCAGCTAAATATACTAAGATTTCCAAAATTCCTTTTGATTATTTTTTGAGTGAAAAATTTGCTGGAAATTTTCTCTTTATAAATTTTATGCATATTCGAGGCAGACAACAATGGCTCGATCCAATATAAAATCAACGATGCCTCGACCTGATGTAGGGAAGGCTTCAAGTTTTTCCTAGAAAATTTACTGGGCTCAACGTGTGTATGTACTTAGATTTTGCGTGCGATAAATAGTTTTTGAGATAATCGAAAAAGAAAAACAATGCGTCCTTTTTAAGGAGAAAAATGGCCGTCTTTTGAGTGAAAAAGTTGAGTTTTTTCCATACGTGATTGTGAAGAAATGATGCGTGTCGGGGTAAAAACTTCCCATGAAAATATGTTCATAGCAGTACACTAATGCCGTTAAAAGAAAGAACTGATGAAATATATACGAAATGCAGGAACTGGGGGGAAGGGGACACAGCTGTATGAAAATGGGTCCTTAGGCGGAAAAAACGTCTACATGAAGTTTTTCTAATTGGTAAAAAATAAACCCACTCGATAGTACTCAGTGAGATCTTTCATTTGATATGCGATATGCCAAATTGGAAGGACCTCCTCTGGGGGTACCTACCCCGCACCCTGAAAGTATCCCTGTAAAAAAAACTTCAACGAATTGTAGCTGGCACGAAGTTAAGATGAACAGTGGAATCGATTTTCCAATCAGACTTAAGCCTACCAAGTTATAAGTGATTTACCGTGCAAAAATCTAGTACCTAATTTAGAAATGAAAGTAACGTACTAAAAAAAAGTGGGTATGGAGATCAAATGAGAAGTGAAAACAAAGAATTATAGCGGTTTTCGGAGAACCTAGTGCAAATTCTAATATATTTTTATATGGATTTTGAGTACCCGCACCGCTATGGTCCGAGGTAAATGGTTGAGTTATAAGCATAAAACTAAATACCCCCATGGATTCCCTCCCCTCCAAAAAAATCAAAAAACGTAGTACCCTTCTTGTCCTTCTAGGCGATTATCTAAAATCCGCTTTGAAATCAAGTAAATCAGATGTGTGTCTTCGGAGATTACCCCTGCAAACTTTTTTGTACATGTATAGGACGAAAAATTGAGATTTAGGCTCCCTCCATTCCGCCCCCTCGCCTACCAGCGATCCCACCCTAACCACCTCTCAGTGACCACTTGTAGCCCCCGATGGTAACTTTCATTTAAGTCCTTAATGAGCTCTGTGCGCGTTTTTGATATGGAGTTATAACCAAAAGAAATTGAAACTTTGCCCTCCTGCCCTGCCGGATGCGAGATCCTGTCCTAAAAACCAATGCCATTAAAAGATGTACGACATCAAGACGAACACACCCACAAAAAATGGTAAAAAAATATATATATTTAAATAAAAAAAAAACAATGTTTCTTTTAGATGTCGCCGTTGCGGCCACAACGGAGTAGTAGCATATCTTACTATGTCGCTGTAGCGGCGAAGTAGTGAAGTAGTTGTTGACACCCTGGATAAAGTTAATATTTTCGCTACAAAGTTCGCTTGAAACTCTCCCCTTTCACTAACTTCACAGAAGTCTGTTTTGCATCTTCCATATGGATGGGTACAAGAACCAATACATATCCGAACATGGGGTTCAGAGAAAGACTTAAGGTCTCCAAAGACGCAGGTCCTGATAGTTTCTCGCCCCTGTTAAATAAAAGCTGCAGGATAATCCTTTGCTAAACATCTCCGCAAATTATTCTACCTGTATTATTGGACTGGTAACCTTCCAACTACTTGGAAACTATCCCATGTTTAGACTTTTCCCAAAAAGGAAATGGCAACCATTCCTCAAATAATTGACCAATTGTAATCACTCCAATTCTTTCGAATGTTTCTGAATCTATCATTAACTCCAAATTAATGAAGTATCTTGAAAATAATCAACTAATCAGCGACAGTCAATATGGCTTCCGGTCTAATTCCTCTTACGGAACGTTGAAACCAAAGTCTCGACAAATTTAGTGAGTCCAATATCGATGCCAAATATATTTCAAAGGTCCTGGAAGGACTTAGCATCCTGCTCTTTTATCCAAACTTTAAGTAATTATTCTCTCCCGCAGGTCCTTGTTATCGCTCCATCTCTAATCATGATTTTCATTAATGATCTTCTTACTTTCAATCCCATCCATAGTTTTAGGGATGACAGTATCCTTGATTCCTTTTACTCCTTTGACACTCTTAAGAATGGGGGAATGCATTTATGGAGAATTGATTTTCGATACACCGTCATGCAGCATTTTTGGCAGTAATATTTTTAGTAAGTTAAGCTGGACAGATCACATCTTCTCTGTTACCAAAGAATCATCGAAATGTCTTGGATTTCTGAAAAGGTGTAAAAAATATTACAACTTAAACTTTCAGAAAGTCCTCCTAATCATTTGCTTATCTCATTCCTGCCATGCTGTGCTTTGCATCATAGAGTATCCCCTGAGCTTGGCTTTGTAATTTAAAAAAAAGTCTGCAATATCAAGGATGACTGTTAGGAGTTTTACAGTTATTTTTGCACTCATCTGAACTGCACTTACCTTCAAGATTTTGACCAGAAATAGAACATTTTAGGAGAAAAAAATAAATAAAAGCATTACAGGTATCAAATCAACGAAATTTTTACATCTGCTTTCCATTTAGTTACGTCAGATATCTGCATACATACATATATCTATGTACGAATGTATGTATACACAACTATACAAATGTAGCACATTGATGTCAATAAATAATTTCAAATTCAAACTGGAGATATGAAAGATCGGAGATATATTTTTAAATTTTAACAGCTCACAACTCAATCGGCTGTAAAATACGAGAAAGGAAAAGCATAATTATTTTGTAATCGGATAATTTTAGGCTCTTTATGATGTTTGAATTCCCTGAATTATGTTGCTTATGGGAAGAATTTTCAATCCAAACAGGAAACGTACCGGAGATATACTTTCTGCTTTTTATAGATTCAATTGGTCCATCTGGCAACTGGATTTGAATTTTGAATGACATTGACTTTCGTTGGTATTGAGATCTATATTTAAAGTGGTGCTTCATGTCAAATTATCTAGTGATGACTTCGTCTCAAGAGCTAAGAAAGTTCCTGAAAAAGGAGAAATTGTGATTTATTCCAAGGGGTTTTGACTTTAATCTAATGAATGTGCGGATGTTAAAATGTTATGCTATTTCCGGAAGCTGCAAGAATTTTCTTTCATCAGTTACATATATACATGCGTTATTAAGTATGGAAGCTGCGCTGTTGGTATTTTTCTCTTTATGTATATTTATCTACCCACATTTAACTTAATATAACTCTATTCTATACTATAGCCAGGTATCTATTGAGCCTTAACAACATTAGAAGTAATAATGTTGAAATGATTTAGTTTTTGCTTGAGATCTAAAGGCCAGCTGGAAATTTTCATGCAAATCGTATGATTTTAAAGACTGAAGTTGGGCATACAAACTATTGCGTACAAGCAAATCTGACGATTTTTGATATTGAATTGAACTAAAGTCTGCATAAAAGTCGTTGTGTATAGAGGCCAAAGTTAACAACGTGTGTAACGGACTGAATCCTTAGATATTAAAAAATGAATTTTTACAAATCTGAAAACACTGATTTATATATACAAAATTTAAAAAAAAGACGAATTCTTAAGATACCCTAGATCATGGATTCCCAAACTATTATGGCCAATAGACCCCTTTTCCAAAATGATCTGATACCTCAGAACCCCATAGCCAAATTACTTTAAAGTTCCTATCTCTAGTTTTTTTCCCTTTTGATACAAAATACTTACAGTAAACTTGACAGCATTTTCTCATCAAAATTTGACAAAATAAATAGACATAAAATTCAGTAAATATCAAGTGTAATTAATAATTATTAATATAAATTACGTAAAAATACTTAAGTAGGTAATTATTTTTTGAAAAAAAAACATTAAAATCGCCAAGTAAATATAAAAAAAAATTAAAAATTCAGGGTGATGGATGAACCTGGTGAGTTTCTACCAATCTAGCTAAATCCGGTTCAAAATTGGTAAGTTGTGCCTTAAATCTCCGCGTTCGTTGATTTTCAAACAGCTTCTTTGTTTTGCCAAAATGTTTCTAACCACACTGAAGCCTTTTTCGACTAGGTATGATGCGTTGCAACCAGAACTTCTGATAGCCTTGGTTGAACTTCCGCTTAAGCTCCTCTTCTGCGCAGATTGTAATCAACTCTTCTTGCGTTATCACATTGGCTTCTTCCATGACTGTGATATTGTACGGATTTATTCTCAATTGGGGAATTTGTAAATTTAAGAGATCCTCAAACCTCTTAGTAAAATCCTTGTGTAATGTGTCCAAGTGAGTGACATATAATAAAATAACATCGTCTTGAAGCATTTCTGGTAATTTTAACAAATGCGGAAACTGTGAATAATCTTTTCTGCTTAAATGTTGTTTATAAAGAATGAGTTTACCCACAAAGGCCGATATTATGGATTTTGTTTTAATCAAGTTGAGATCGTCACTCTGCAGCTGTAAATTAACTTTGTTCAACATTCCAACGATATACGATATCAGTCAAGTAATAAATATCTGCTTTGCAATTGTTCAGATTTTCTTTCAAATTCGGATCTTTTTCTTGTAAAAACTCCAACACAGATTCAGAAATAGCGGAAAATCTTGGTAAGCAAGAGCCTCTTGATATCCAGCGAAATTCAGTGTGCAGAAGTAACCGAGTAAAGACCTCGCCGTTTTCCTCACAAAGCTGAGCAAATAACTGAGAGTTCAAAGAATTGCTTCGAATCTTGTTGATAGCATTTATTAAACATATTGTAAAGACTGATGCAATCTAGGACTCAGATTTTTTGCTACTAAATGCTGTCTGTGAATCACGCAGCAGTAAATGAGTGTATTATCATTCAAGCTCCAACGAATTTCAAAACGCAAATGAACTTTCAACCTAAGTGCAAGCTTGTTATTTAGTAAAATATCAGGGGTATGTTTGGACTTGAACTTGATCATAATTTCGTTCGTGTTAAGTCGCGTATATGCGTCAAATACAGAGCAAGTCAAAACGTGCCTGAAAGACTTGTATACGCTCGAACACATTACCTTGCACGAACTTGTCTACGCTTATTGACTTGCCCAGTTTTTCATCTTGTGCGAACTTGTGCAACTTGTTGAGTTTCTTAAAAGTACAACAATGATACTTCCCAATATTAGTCATTCTTATAACAAGTTGGTACACGTAACACAACTTATATGTACAGTACATATCTTGAAAGTTTCAAATAAGAACTTGTGTTAATTAATAGGGGTCGATTTTTAGATCTCGTCGACCCCCAAAATCAGTTTTCGTTTCTTTTGACCCCTGGGAAACCGATTTCGACCCCAAGGGGTCGATATCGACCACTTTGGGAATCCATGCCCTAGATGAATGCCCGTATAAAAATTCTTATGGTCACCGATCTATGCAAGTTTGATTTTTGAAGTGGTTTTTCGCATATATTTCTAGAACGGCTCGTCGGACCGAAAAAATGATTACAACCAATTTTATAGGACTTCGTACTCTGAAGAAGTTTTTAGTACAATAAAATGTCTAGGACTGATCGTTTTCACAATATATGTAATAAACCTAAATTTTTATATGGCAACACCAAGAAGGGGTTACCCGATTTAGTCCATTTTTGACATTTTTTTTTTGTTATTACTATAAAAACAATATGTACCAAATTTCAACTTTCTATGTCGACGCGTTCTCAGGCAGTGTCCAAATATATAGTGGAAAACGAAATTTTTGTATGGCAACCCCGTGAAGGAGTTGCCCGATTTGTCTCATTTTCGAATATAATTACACTTTTTTTTTAAAGTCTGTGTACCAAATTTTAGCTTTCAGAGTTTTCTTGTTATCGTGCGCACAGACGGACGGACAGACGGACGGAAAGACATGCAGAAATCAAAAGAAAAAATTAATATTATGCGTGGGTGTCCAATCCACTTTGCTCTACCTTTATTATTTCTGTGCGTTACAAACGGAATGACAAACTTAGTATAACCCTTTAGATTTCATCTAGGATATAAAAACATCAATAGTAGCTCACTCCAATTCAGTTAATATTTTTTTCACAATTGGAGAAATACATTTATTGTGTAAAATTACATAAACAAGCAATATGCAATACACGCATATTTTGAGCAAGTCTTCTGCAATTTACAGAATTCGTATTTAAGAGTTTTTCCGTGTCTTTTCAAGTTTGTTCAAAAGTATGAGGAAAGCTATCTTGGTGGTTCTTTGGTTAAAATAGGTGACCCGTTTTCTGCAATAGTTTTCAATGTTTACGGAGTATTCCTGAGGAGTGTTAAACCAATATTTTTAGCTTGAGTTCCCATCTTGATCCAGCCAGTTTTCTACAGTTTCCCAGCATTAGTGTACTTTTCTGGACTGTCTGTTTGTTCTAATTGAACTCATAATCGATAGTTATCCCAAGATATTTAGCATATTCTGTCATTGGGATCTCCTTACCAAAGAGGTTAAAGCTACTTATGTTCCTCATTTTCCTTCTTCTGGTAAAGGGTATAACTGTTGTTTTGCTTTGGCTGACCGATAATTTCTTGTGTACAGCACACCAGTCTTGAATAAAACTTTCAGGTTCTTGAAGCTTTCTAGAAAGCAATCAACTATCACTACCTTGAACCATAGTAGTGGAAACAGTACTTCCCCTTCGGGAGCCTCTGTTGTTGTGAGCCTACAGTGCCTCACCAAATATCTGCTTCTTTATTATCCTGTTGCCTGAATACATCTTTTGTGTATTGGATTCATTCCATGTCTGTCTAATGCAGGCATTATTGGCTTTACCGAGGTGTTGTCGAATGCACCTTCAATGTCAGAATAGAAAAGGAACAAAGGGCTATTTCTTTACTGTCAATGGCTCTTTCTATATATAACACATGTCAGGTTTAGTAAAGCTAGTTTTGTAGATTTTCTCCTTTTTGGTAGGCAAACTTATTCGGACTTAGTGGATGCTCCTTGAGCGCTCCGTTTCTAATATGCCTTTCGAGTATTTATTCCATTTCTTTAAAAAAGAGGTCAGACTTATGGGACGACTCGACCTGGGCTCTGCCTAGGTATATATATCACCCTTACCTTCCTCCATGTTTTGGGGGATATATCCCCATGCAAAGCTTGCTTTAAACGTTTTAATTAAGATTGCTAGAAGTTCATCTAATCGTTTTTGTAGGAGAGCGTGGATGATCTCGTCTTGTTTGATTGTGGAGTAAGGATCTTGGGGGCGTTAGATCCGGTGGTCTGACAGACCAGGGAATAGGACCACAGCAACATATCCACCGATTTGGATTTCAAGTACTTTTTTACTGTCATGTAGAAACAACATTCCTTTTCTGACTGATATAGGTAATTACTTGATCTAGAAGATCTGGGAGATTTTTCTCAAGAATGTGGATTAAAAGACGACCAATGGTGAACACTGTGAAAATTTACCACTCCATCCCTGGTAAATGTGGCCTTGTCTGTCAAGTCAACTTCACTGCACGATGAAAAATACTATACTGAGCAAAACTTGCAATGAGAAGTATCATGATTAGACAAGATTAAGTATGTTTGGCATGTGAAATAGTCTTTAATAAGAAAAAAATTTGCATCACATTAATGATATGCAACTATACTACATTACCCTCCAATACCTCAATATCCGATCTTACTCTATTATTTACCTTGAGGACTTCTAGCACTTCGGTTTACTTTTGTATTTTTTTTTAAGCTAGAAGCCTTATCTATGTATATACAAAAAATTGCGATGGTGTTCAGCTTCGTTTTTCAGATATGAATTTTTAAAGTTCACCATATACCCAAAGTAATATCACGGGAATATTAAATTAAGTGGAACTGCTGTTAGCTTCATTCTGCTCCTCTGAAGTTACCGCCAGAAGTGAATCTGCCAACGTTAAAAACAGCAGCGGAGGGGGAAACCTCCTAAAGAAACATGAATTTAAAACTTTCTACACGATTTTTTACTTTTTGATATTAAAAACTACGGCTTCGTTAGACAATGAAAAATGCCTTATCGAGATACAATAATTTTCCACAGGTAGGTATAAAAGAATGCTACTTTTGCGATCTTCGTATTTACTCCACATAATTATATACAGGGTGTTTCATAATTGGTACACCTACCTTAAGGGTTTGATAGCTGAGATGGGGACAAACAAAAAATTATAAGGCGAATGATTGAGAGAGCGGGCGGGGGGGGGGGGGGGTTAAGGGATTTTTAATACTTTTTCCACTTTACACCCTGTAACTTTCTTGATATAAAATCTATCAATATGAATCCCACATATCAGATGATAGAAAACCATCCGTCATCGGAAGTTATAAGACGTCCAAGTCAAAAAATTGGAGAAAAAAAATCCTTAATTTTTTCAAATTTTAACGATTTTCCCGCCAAAATGCATGATAACTGTACAGTTTTTTTTTACAAGATTTAGAAGCGCCGGAATGTTACATTTAATTTGACTATGGACATGTACCTACCTAACTGCAACCGTTTTTCAGATATTCCCGTGTTTCTATAATTCATAATTTCATTAATTTTGCTAATTTTGCGTGGAATAGTAGACGCGATTACCACCGTCCGTAGTAAAATTAACAAAATTATGAATCATAGAAACGGGAATATCTCAAGAACGGTTGCATTTAGCCAGGTACATGTGCTTAGTCAAATTAAAGGTAACACTCTGGGGTTTCTAAATCTTGTAATGAAACTGTATAGCTATCATGCATTTTGGCGGGAAAATCGTTAGAATTTGAAAAAAATAGTATTTTTTTTTCCAATTTGTTGACCAATTTCCGACGGAAGGTGACAGGAATGGTCAATTGAGCATTCATTAGAAAGCTATCATCTGAGATGAATCCCACCTTGATAGAGCATATATCAAGAAAGTTACAGGGTGTAAAGTGCAAAAAGTACTAAAAATCTTAAATTTTTAAAGTTACTTACTACTACAACGACTGCCCCCCCCCCTTTCTTTTCTAATGATTTTTTAGTTGTCTCCACCTCAGCTGTCAAACCCTTGAGATAGGTGCACCAATTATGAAACACCCTGTATATATTCGTCAGGTTTTTAGATTCATTCCTTCTTGATCTTCCCGTGTAGAAAGGGTAAAATTCCTTTAGGATGGAGTGCTGACTGACCGCCTAATCCTACAACTATGGTGATTTTAAAAACTCATATCCAAAACACGAAGCCGATCACCATCACAATGCTTTGTGCATAGCTTGATAAGGTTTCTAGCATCAAAAAAAAATTTCAAAAAAAAGTGCTGGAAGTCCCCAATAGAAAATAATACAAATTAAAAAAAAAAAAACAGTGCTGGAAGTCCCCAATAGAAAATTATACAACTTTTTTATAAAAAAATCTATTATTAACAAAACACATTTTTGCTTCGGTACAGTTTATTTTATTATGACAAATATTAAGTTATTATGCTTCATTTGGCATTTGAATCAGAGAATTGCTCCGTTCGCGAGATAATATGATTTTTTGAAAATGATATTTCATCGTAAATCAGGACTTTTCTAACCCCTATTTTGCTATTCCATACAAACTATGAAAATTTCATCCAAATCGGAGCTGGTTGGGTTCAAAACAAGCCCTTTTTGATCGTTTTTGTGTGGAATGCCTGATAGATTTGATCAGTTCCCATCCATAATAGACTGCAGAAAAGAATTGATTGTGAATTAATAGCAGATTTCCCAAAGGAAACAGGTGGAATGTTATGAACTTATTGAATGGATTACATTAATTCAATATGATATTTTATTAATAACTATTATAAATTTTTTGTTTTGCTACCAAACCACCCCAAGGCCAATTTAATTTACATATGTAACTCCAATGTAAATATACAAAAAAAAAAAAAACTTTGAAACGACATTCATATTTACACTCAACTTTCTACAAACAAATTACCCTGTGGACATAATTTAAATGCTTACAGTCATAACACTCGTTCTAGATTTGGAATTTCCGAGTTAGTTTTTCTATTTCTAATTTCTGATCTAAGAATAAATAATTTTTCATCCATAAAAATATGATTCAGCCGCAACGATCATAGCGCGTTATAACTCTTGTTTTGACAAATTCTATGCACAACAGCCACAAACATTCCTCCTCCTCCTCCTTTAGAATTCGATCTAGCTAGAGCTAGACTCTTTTTTAGAGTGTAATTTTTTACTCTTTATTGTGTGAAACATGATCTGTCCTCCATATAGTCGCAAAGTAAACTTCTACGAGTTCTATATGTACGGCAAGACGACAATGAGTGTGTTGCGTTGTGTTTGTGTGATATTGTACCTACTAATCGAAACTTGACGTCTTCGACCTTGTTCAGCCGCCTTAGCCGACAACCAACCAAAAGAGTATAAAAACGCACCGAGAACCAATGAAGCTTGAAGGCTTACGTCCGCTTAATTGCAGTTTTTTAATCGCGGTGGTTTGGTGTGGTGCAGTTCTTAGAAAAAAAAAAGAAAAAAGAAAAAAAACGAGCCCCTCAATAAACAATGTCCCCCTTCATAGATGATCCAACAGTAATGATGGGGCTGGCAAGTGGTAAGTCGTCGTAGTCGTCACACAATCAGTAAATATTCCAGCAAATTCAGCTATTTTTAATGGAACTGGCATAGAATGGCATGTCATGGCATGGGATTACATTAGAGTTCGTCGCATTAATTACCACATCAAGCCGCACCCTGCATTCGGCTAATTTTTGGGCAAGGATGACTTGGGGACTTGGGGTTGAGAATCCAAATGCTTCCGTCGCGTGATCCATCAGCAGCCCCCCCAGGAAGGTAAATTTCATGGCATTTTTGCTGTTGCTTTGTTGCTAACACTAAGTATTTCGTGTTGATGTCATCGATTCAAATTTACTTGAAAATGGCTTTTTATTTGAGATATTTTGAGTACCTACCTAATTCAAGTTTTTATTTATTTATTTTTTTTTATTTTTTTTTTTTTAAATTTGACGATTGATTTGAGATGCGTGATGCGTAAACAAAAACAAAATCAAATCGAGATATTACAAAAAAAAAAAGGAAAAAATTTTAATTTCATGTCTACCTCGTCGAGTGAGTCCAAACTCCCCACAAATTCCGTAGAGTCTAAAAACTTATTCGCGGCTATGATCTCATCCCCCATAAAAATGTGTCAGTTACCGCGTAAAGCTGTTTATGTCGGTGAGGTGATATCTAGTCGGCCGACCGCGGTCGGTTCAACTGATATCAGTAGCTATAAATTCTATAGCTGCTGTATATGTAGTGTGGTGATAGGAACTGCCGCATTGCTGTTAATTACAGAACGACGACATCAACACGGTAAATAATTTTAACCATAATTATGCTGGTCTGTGAGGAATCACTCTCATATGATTTTTCAAAAAGATACATCAAGCTAGAAATCGAAATTCTTCCATCCATGCGTGTATGTATTTATTTCGGATGCCCTTGAATCGATTTTAATTCACTATGAATTAACTGAACTGGACCCTCACGCGGAAAATCCAATGCAAGTCTATTATTGCCCCAATTTACTGGCGCTCTGTCAATGACTACATTTGGGTATTGCAGTAACGCGCTTTAATTGATTGGGTCGTTTCCACTAAGGTCGCGGGGCAGATTGTCGTCGACAATTTGGGGTAAGTGAAAGCTGCTTGATGTTGGCTTCTCATTAAATAATTTGTTTTGGGTTTGAGAATTAATTTGCTGAAGTAGCGCTCTATTGACTGCCGTATATTTTTGTGTACATTTAGTTGATGTACTTGGACTGATAAGAAGATAAGAAATATACGAGAATTACACGCAAACAAACAATTTCTTTATCCCAATAGGTCACAGCTAATAAAGAGATGATAGAATTTATAGAACACCTCACCGAAACTTCGACGGAATTGCACAATATTTACATTTTAGTTGGGTATGAAGAAGGCGGGTATGTAATGAAGTATAAACGAATTCGTTATGACTGCAATAAATGGAATTTTCAACACGGATAGAGTAATTTAGTTTCATTAAGTTGTCAACATATATCTAATATCTTCTAACCTTCTAAGGTAGGATCTCGATGATTTTTTTTGAAAGTTCACTAGTTTTGCTCTACATAACGAAATTTCGACTAGATAAAACTTTTACCTATTTAGAAATATTCGACCAATACTGGCGCAACACCAATGCAATGGAATAACATGTAATGAATTAAACCGCGGATGATCTTATGGATATACTCGTACACTAGCGTTATTCGACCCATTCTAATCTTCGTCTCTGTATGTGTGGTGGAAAACAATGGATTTTGTCAATAATCGTAAGATATTGGAAAGACTGTGCCTCTTAATTATAAGCGGCGCACTCTAGTGAACTAGCACTCGGGCTTTTAAGGTTATCCCTATTAACATATACTGCGGGCAAATTTACATCCAACAAGAGTTCCACACGAGTCAATCTTTGAATTTGTACAGGGACAACAATCCTCCTCGAGACTATGCTAAAATGCAACTTCAAATCTCTCATCTAGAGAAGAATGGGAATACGGCTCCAAATCGGAGGAAAACACCGCAGTAGATGGCATCTGCGAGGACAATCACGTGGCAATGGCCTTACATATTGAACAGCATGTTAAGATTTTCTGGCGGAAATCAAGGCCATCCTTGAAGCGAAAGGTATCTCCTCAACTCAAATAATGTGAACGAAAAGACTACAATCAGTTCGGATAGCCAAGTGGCTGTCAAAACGTTTTGAAGGACTTTTACTACCTCATAACTGGTAGTGAAGTATAAAACCTTCCTGAATTCCGGTTTTCGATGTAATGAGATGTAGTAGGTACTCATCCTGTGGGTAATCAGGTCAGAGCGAAAAAAGCCGACATGAAAAGACGAATGAGCTTACAGTCATGTGGGCTCCTTTCATCACAATCGGATTTGTATCAAAGGTACTCTTTTAATATTTTGGCTTAGGTTAGGTTAGGTTACGTAAGCGGTGTGCCGCCAGACGACTAGCCTGCATCACTTAGACCTCTAGTGCGTTCATTGTGGTGCCCCTAAGTCTCACGGGATAACCTTTCAAGCCCCAGATCTATCCTGCTTTCCGTAGGAAACTCAGGATACGTCTAAGACTTTTAACCTAGATCCATCCTGCTTCTCTAAAAAAACTCAGTATATACCTAAACTCTATAATTTGCAGCTCCCCAGAGTTGAAAAGAAGTAGCTACCCAATAGCCTACCTCTTTTATTCATCAAAGCATGGCATTCGCAAAGCACGTGTTGGACGGATTTGATTTCCTCCGAGTCCTTACAGCTCCTGCAGAAATCATTCGCTGCTATACCCAGTCTTCTAGCATAGTCCCCTATGGCCCGGTGACCCGTAATGACCCCTACTAGCTTCTTGGTACTTGTCCTGCTGCCATTAAGCAGTTTCCTTGTCATTTTCCTGTCATATACAGGCCACAATTGTCTCTCAAAACGGCAGGTATTCCTACTGGTCCATCGAAGGCTTGCCTTTTGATAGGCGGCTCTGATAATTTCTTCTTTTAAAGCTCCGATTGGATCCTCACATACGCTACTGCTGCGAAGCTATCCAATTCCGTGCCCTTTTTACCCAACTCATCAACCAGCTCGTTGCCTGAGATATCCTTATGGGCAGGTACCTAGCATTGGGTCACCTTCTGCCTTATAGTCAATTCCTCAGGACTGATCTTGCATAGCTGCACCAATTATGATTTTACCAGCATAGCATCCAGCGCCTTGATGGCTGCCTGGCTATTAGTATATATGCTTGCCTTTTGACAGGATGTTTAGTAGTAAGTAGTAGTAGTTTGAAAAGAGCATAAATGACAGTCCAACTGGTCAAACCTTGACAGACCACTTCTGTCATTACGGTAAATCAAGTTAGCCTTATTAAAACTGGTCAAGCCTGACAGACCACTTCTGTCGTTATGTTTAATGGAGTTAGCCTTATTATTCAGTTTTATATCTATCGTATGTCAACCAATATGCATCCTCAGCTAAAAGCTAGTTGAGGCGTTGTTGAAGCAACTAACCAAGCTGAATTGTCAAATTCGATCTTGTCTCAACCGTGCTATACAGCTGAGGCGCAAATTTCTGGTTTTGACTTATATTCTTCTTTAGTTAGCAGCAACCGGCCGAGGTGGCATTCTTCTCAATCGATTAGAGTACTTGTAACACCGTTAACTTCAGTGTTACTGAAAATCCACTCTGGATGATCCGTCCTAAAAGGAAGGGACTAAAAAGGAAAAAATAAAATAGCGTTGACGCCACGGGAGCGGGCATAAAAATTAGCCTCCAGTGAAACCAGTTCGATTAAAACCCTCTTGTTGGTATTATGGATTTGTATGTGTCCTTTATTAAGTTTCCATTCACAGGAACTAATTTAAATGATATAAACTTTTATAGTAACAAACAACAACTTCTCGATACAACAATTCTGACATGAATAAATTTTCTTATGTTCTAAATCAATTTCTATTGTCAATCGTCGCCTACCTAGCTAAAGCTTTCCAAACTCAACAAGTATTGCTAGCTGAGAATTTAATGAAATAAATTATGTGATTTACACAGTGACTGGTCAAGCGTTCAGAAAGGAAATGTTGACGAAACACAGACGCGTCACCACAGATGTGCCATGCGAGCTCACTGCACATGGATACCAATATTCTCGCCTGATAAATCGCTGTGAGCTCTGCCAGAAAAACACTGCATTTGCTAGGCAGTCTATAAGACTCGTACCACTGGAGATCTCTAGAGTACACTCCAGCCCCTGTGCCCCCCCCCCCACTCGTCTTTGAAATATTTTGACTTAGGCCGACTACCAACACAGTCGTCTTTGGTTAGATGACCGCTCGAGTGGAACTACAAAGGATCTGCGGGTTAAAATTAATCCGAATTTAACGATAAAACTACTGTGACTTAATTAGTCCTAGCCTTGATGAGTCTCTGATTTTCTCATGGGGCTCGGAAGGAAACAATGTAGAACTGTGGTTGGCATCATCACTCGCCACAGATCGCTTCACGCTCATCTAACAAGGATAGGAATTATTGTCAGCCCTGAGTGTCTGTCGTGCCTGAAAGGAGAGCATGAGAACAGTTCTTGTGTGGGAAACCCTAGACACTAGATGCTGGATACTCTAGGTTCTGCCCTCCTATCTGTAGAGGAGACCTAAAGTGCTTTATTAAGAGGACAGGAAGGTTTTGGTGATAGGGCTTCTAGCAGGACAGCACAATGGTCCACTCTGGCCTCTGTGGTTGGTATCGTTCGTCCCCCTCCCTTAAAAAAAAAACTCGTGTAAATTGTTACTGATCACTCATCTCTCAGGATGGCACTTGTTGACAGCCCTATAAGAGGATGCAGATAGGAAGTCGAAACGGTGACTAACTCTCGATGTCATTGTCTGGCCCTCTCTGGTAGTTATTATAGATTCCTTAGCTCACACCTCCTAAATGAACTGCATACAGCGAGTAGGGCGGGTTGTGAACCAATCCTGAATTTTGTGATAATGTCCTGTTGGGATGTATAATGGGTGAATAATGGGTTTTAGAAAGAAATTTGTTTCTGACATTTATGGTATTGTTTTCACATCTGATTGCTTCGAACCATGACTTGGTTGACCTGATCGTTTCGAACCATGACATGTTCGACCTGATCGTTTCATTTTTATCAGACATTGAGCAACTTCGCTGCGGAATATCAATTAAGTCTTTATGATTTTATTTTCAATGTTTTAATTAAAAAAAGAAGTTTCTAAACGTTCGCCGTAATAACATGGATATCACTTGCGATCAATGACCAATATCACATTTATCACGGACTCTGATCCGTTATATCAGCTGCAATAATTCTTGTTGTATTATTTGATGTTATTTGTACCAGTGGTTTTTTTTAGTAACTATGGGCATTATTTTGAATAAAGGGAAGTTTTTCATTTTACTTGCATATTGTAAAGGTTTGAATATATGCACGTACTGTGGACAGGGCCGGTTTCTTTAAAGGATTCCACCCTTTTGGGGGTCAAAAGAAGAAAAACACCTGCAGTACAGTTCATTCTACATTTTAAAATTTTAAAAATGTAAAATAGTTTACAGTTTCTGTAATATGAAATAAATAATAATAAAAAGAATTAATATTCTACTTAACGGTTGTGAGTCCTGATTCTGCATTGTCTCGTGGAAGTGGAGTGGTGAATTTATTTGATTAATAGGTTTCCTGCCAAGAAATGCAATCAATACACTCGATTATGTTGCCCCTTTAAGTAAATATTTTCTACAAAAGCAAAAGGAAGGAATTGAACTAGCACAAAAGTTGAAATTGACCAAAAATGCTGAGATGAAATTAATTTCATACGGGAACATGAAATTGCAATTTTTCGAAAAATGATGTAAGCTTATTAATTATCTTCGTAATTCAATTGTCGAAAATCGACGGATTGGCTCCCTGAATATTCATAAGGAAATGAAGCTGATTCCAGAGTAAAATTTCTGTACTATAAGTCAGTGTTAAGGTAAATCTAAAGACTTTCCCAGTCTTATATTTTTAAACTTCAGTAGATTCTTTCAATGCGAGAGAACTGATTTTAAATGCTTGTTTGCGCGAAATTCCGCTAATATATATATATATTTCCTCTTTGCCTTAAAGATATACAGAGCGCCCAAGGAGCTTCCTTCAATTTTCAAAGGACTCGCCAGAAATGTATTTGGAGAATTCTGAACCAATGTTATATTGTTTTTGTTCGCAATTTCTTCCTATAGAACTCGAATCAGGTAATCTATATTCTTGCATCGAGCTTTTATTATACATGCATAGGATATGGCTGTATGTATAGATGTCTTGTAAATTTTTTTTTATGAAAAATCAGCAGTTTCTCTAGTTGATCATATTTTAACCCGCCCTACATATGCGCATAGCTCATAATTGACCAAGATACGAGTATTGCTGTAATGACTTTATACGTGCAGTTTGTAGGCACAATTCTGAACTTTTGACCAACCAATTCGTAAACTTGTCAAAATTTGAGCGTCAATCGGTAATTCAGTGACACGCTAGGAAAATTTTTCAGAATCAGAATGGATTCAGAAATAATTTTGATATAAATTTAAATCGCGTAATTGAGACAAAGGGCAATGAGTTGGAAATTGATGATTTAGTTGCGGTGATATACGAGTCGTCTAGAAAAATAGTTAACGGGAAAAAACCTAACCATAAATGCAAATGGTTCGATAATCAATGTGCCACCTTTAGAAAACGCTTATTTACCTACTTGTCCTTCTTGAGAAAATCGAATACAGTTTTTAGCCGACAACTCTATCTTAACGCCAATAAAAGTTATAAAGAGCTCTGCATATTGAAGAAACAAAACTATTACTCTTACATAGTCCAACGTTTAAATGAAATTAATGACAGCAAGCAGTGGTGGTCATTGGCAAATGTACTCAATGGCCGAAAATGTGTGATCAGTGCCGACATAAAACTAAGCGCCCTTAAAGAACACTTTTTGAAAATTTTAAATCCTGGCCTAAGTCCACTCACTTTCTCATATACCCAGCCATTACAATTAGTGCATGAACTAGATAAGGAAATAATATTGGAAGAAGTTGCCTATGTGATAACTAAAGCAAAGAATAATAAAGCCCCAGGCCCAGACAGGGTATCTTATGAATTTTTAAAGCATGTCCCTGCTTCATTCTTAGTAAGACTAACATTGGTATACAATCAAATATTTGACTCAGGAAACGTCCCCGAGAGCTTTGTTAGAGGTATAATTTTCCCGTTGCATAAAAAAGGAGATATGACAGATGCTAGAAACTATCGGGGTATCATATTTATGAATGTTATTGCTAAAACTTTTGCAGGAGTTTTGCTTGAGCGAATCACTAAATATGAAAAACGCAACAGCATACTTACAGAATTCCAAGCAGGATTTCGACCTGGATACAGTACAATTGACAATATTTTTAACCATCGTAGCATAATCCACCTCTGTTGGGAAGAAAGAAAGAGAAAAGTTTACACCTTTTTCATAGATTTCAAGGCAGCATTTGACTCCATTCCACGGAATGCGCTATTCTATAAATTATGCAACTTAGGATTACCTTACAAACTAATCAATGTACTCAAAGGTCTTAGCAACACAAAAGCTGCGATTTGGAACGGAATAAATGTCTCAGAATACCTCGAAATAAATCAAGGGGTCAAACAAGGCTGTATGTTGAGCCCTATCTTATTCACTTTTTATATCAATGACTTACATGAAAGCTTACAGGAAGGCGTCACTATAGGTAACATCAACATATGTCTCCTTAAATACGCTGATGATATTGTGCTATTGAGTGACACCCCTGAAAAACTACAAAAAATGATTTATAATCTCGAAAATTACTGCAAGTTGTGATCATTGAAAGTAAATCTCGAAAAATCAAAAATTATGATATTCAGTAAAGAAGGTGGCAAGCGAAGACAATCAGAACGCTGGACCTATGATGGCGGGGACGTACAAATAGTAAGCCAATATAAGTACCTAGGAGTCATTTTCATACCGAAATTGACATTCACAAGACACATAGAGGAAAGTTTATCAACAGCAATGATAACCATAAACATTACGTGGAACAACTTTATGAAAAATTTAGGAGTATTAACATCAGAAAAATTTAAAATGTTCCAAGCAGTATCCAGGTCTGTTATGTGTTACGCTTCAGAAATTTGGGGATGCACAATGTATGAACAAATTGAACAGCTACAACGATTTTTCATAAAAAAAAACTATTTGGCTTCCTTCCAACATACCCCTAATTATATGATACAAATCGAATCCGGCCTCCCCTCCATGTATATTCACACACTGGAGTCTCATTTTCGGTATTTATTAAAAATATTTTCTATGAATGATGAGAGATTACCAAAAATTCTGGCTACGAAAACTTATTATTCCTAGCAGACAAGCATGGCGTTGATCTCACGACTGTAGAAACCTATTGTTTAACACGGATCTTAGAGAAATATATAGATAGAGCGAGGCAAGGGATTACACATGGTTTGTATAGTTTGTTGAATTATAACCTGAATGAAAATAACTATTTTAGAGACGAGCACTGTATCAAAAAAATTAGTTATATTATTTAAATGCAGAGGCAGCCTTTTTTACCTAAACGGAGTGCCCTGGAAAGTCCAAGGCAGCTCTCAGTGCTCGCTTTGTAATTTGGGAGAAGAAGAGAGTAGCTTTCATTTCCTTTCAATATGTCCCATTCTGACAGAATTTAAAATATTATACCTGAAATGTAAAACTCTAACCTTGCAACAAACGCAGGATGTCTTAAATGGTAAAGCTTGTAGCTGGCAGGATTTATATAATTATTTAAAAGCAGTACTCAGGTATGTAAAATTCCTTGTAAATGAATTTAACTGCTGAATGGACACTAGTTTTAAGCACATATTGTTATCAAATCCATATTAATAGACAGTTGAGTCAAGTAGTCAATAAACTTTAACACATAACGCATAAAATACTAAATGTATACAAGGATATAGGCTTTCTAACCCCAGCAGACGACATTAAGTCATTGCTGTAGTTTATTTGGAAAAAATGATGTTTTTGTTTACCATTAATGAGATTAGGTTAGTTTGTTCAACTAAAAATTGAAAATAAACGTTATTATTATTATTATTATAAGAAAAGATTTAAAAAATATTAACAGGTTCAAGAACAGTGTCAATATAAAAAAAACAATTCACACGAGAACCTCATAATTACTAGCTGATGTTTTGTTTTATGACTCCCAAACTTATTAGGTCTCCTACTAACGGACTGGCAATAACTATTACGAAAACAGCTGACTCCTCCCACAGTTCCAACATCACTACTGCTGTGTCCAAGAACATCACATCAGTATAGGCTCGACTTTATTCAGCCTAATGTGGCCAAAATTGCAGACAAACCAACGTTGTTAGGTTACTCCACTTGAAGATGACATAGGGTCGGATTGGTTTCAGCGCACGTTCAGGCTGTCAAAGGTACAGTCTCGACCGCACAGGTTACTTGCCCGACAAATTAATCTTGTGCTAGCTCCCAGTCTCATTCAAGCGGACTCGAGGCATTCACACTGTTTTCAGGTACCATCGTTGATCATCATTAATCTGGTTAATGATCGAATATACGATCAAACCAGGAATTAGAGGTCCAGGATGCACCATTGTCTACGGCGTACAGTGGGTTATCAGTCTCATCTAGCTAGATTTTATTACATTATCAAATAAAAAAAGTTTTTTTGGGGGAAATTTTTATTAATACAACAAAATAAGCTTAATTTACACATTTCTACATAACAAAAGTCTAATTAACTTAATTAACTATATCAGTATAATACTTAACTAAGAACTTAATTACGTTTACAAAAACTAGTCAATTTGGAGGAAAATGGTAAATTAACAATGTGTTACATTAGTTGTCTGTAAATTAACTTATTTATGCATAGCTAATGCCGAAAACGTTTCTATTAAGTATCTATTAATTCCTGTATCACTTTCTAATATACAACACCACTACAAAGTCGATAACAAGACATCAACCCTAACTAATGTCATCAAAGACTCTGTACAGCAAGCTTTCTTTTACACTACATACTAGATCGAATCGCTAAAAGAAACGTGGCTAGGCGAAATATGGGTTACGTTATAGATTACCATCTTTTAAGACTGAGCTAAAATTATTAAATCAGCACATTAAAGATAAAATCTCTGTACAAAAATGGAGTTCACTGTTGCAAAAATATGGAAAAATGTTCCAAACCTTTTTGGAACATAGCTAAAACTATTAAAAAATAAACAGAAGTCTATACCTATTCTCAGAAATCATAGTAGTAATACCTATAATACTAGCGGTGATAAAGCAGAGCTTCTTTCTCAAAAATTTGCAGCAAATTTTACCATCTCCGTAGTGACACTACGACAGCCAACTTGGTTGAAGCAGCAGCAAAGCAACAATTAAGTTCAACACACAGCGAGATCGATCACTCCTATTACATTAGACCTAAAGAGATTCAAAGCATACTGAATTAGAAAGAAAGCCCCTGGGCATGATGGTACTATTAGCCTTTTGAATAATTTGTCAAAAATCTTAGAAGAAATCATCAAGAAGAAAGTTGTAAGCTTTATTGATGATCATAACATCCTACCCGATCAACAATTTGGATTCAGAATAGGACATAATACAATTCAACCGCTTGTGAGAATCGTTCAACATGTAAAAACCAATTTCAACCTAAAAAAATCAACAGGGCTTCGATTGCTTGATGTACAGGCAGCATTTGACTCGGTATGGCACAATGCACTAATTTATAAGATGTCAAACCTTAGTTTCCCCGTTCATCTGGTGGCACTTGTCCGTGATTACTTGCGCGAACGAAAGCTCATGGTATACATTGGCGCAGCATCCTCTAGTGATAAACAGGTCACTGCTGGTGTTCCTCAGGGATCTGTCCTGGGACCAATATTGCATAACAAATTCACAACAGTTTTCCCCACTATCCCAAATTGTTATTCTTGGGTATTTGCGGACGATACAGCCATTTTTAGTTGCGATGAAAGTGTATTACTCTGTTTTTTTTTTAATTAAGCATCTTTAAATTATTCGCAAATATTTCCAAAATTTTAATTTTTTTACACACAAAATTTTTTGAAATAAATAACGGTATTTATGAAATTTGTGTGTAAAAAAAATCAAAATTTTTGAAATATTTGAGAATAATTTAAAGATGCTTAATTAAAAAAATACATAGTAATACAGATTTCGACAGCTACTATTCTTGGCTATGTAAGAAGCTAACATTAACCAAAATCTATGGCGTGGTTCAAAAGTTATACTCATTTATTCTCACGAATATTGGCGAAATCTTCATCTGGCCACAACTCCTATAGGAAGGTGTGGAACAATTTTTTGATCAGCTTAACTCAAGGAATCGCGTGGTGGAAGGTATCTTGATCTGAATCACCCTGTATATAGAGTGGTGGAAATTTACATAAAAACAATAATGTTTTTTGATTTTTTCAACTAAATCTTCAATAAAATTAGATTTTTTTTTTATATTTTTAAATCTATATATAATCAGAGATAATATTACTACCATTTAAAAGTAATTCCAGGAATTTTTTCGATACTAAAAACCAAGAAAACACTAAACTACAACTGTTTTTATATAAATTTCCACCAAAATTATACAAATCGTTGGTTTACAAGCAAAACTCACTAAGTACATTTTTCAAGTTTTTAGTTTTTTTATACTAAATAAAGTCATTATAATGCCAACTTTACACTGGCAAAACCTTATAAGCCGCAAAGTGATATTGTAAAAGTTTTTAGGTGCAAAAGTCAATCGTGCTATTATAATACAATCAGAAATCCCTAAGTTGACTTAGTGAGTTTTACAAGTCACACAAAGTCAACTATGTGATGACTTACAAAACAAAATTATGTTCGATCATGACTTACAAGACAATCATGTTCGAGGAAGTTCTTGGAAAATTATGTACTTTGGGTGGCTTACTGTGTGCTGAATTTAGTTTCAATATTTATATTGGCGATGATAGATGTGCGATTACGAATTTCAGTGTATTATATAAAATTAGTGTGAATAATATGAAACGTAATTCTCGTGCATGGCAAATGCTTCAGCTTGCTAAACCAGAAAATACAGGTAATTTTTTTTTTAAATAGGCTTTGAATTTTGACTGACGTTTTCTCTTGCTTCAGAGTACGATCCAGGTGAAGGTACAAGTTCGTCATTGGCTTTGGAGGAACCTAAGAATACAGGTATATTAAGGTTTTTTAATGACAGTATAATTATTAAAACTGTACCCATTTTAGTTGTTGCCGTTACAAGTGAAAAGTAAGATTTTATGCTCCTTATAATATTGAAAGCGATGATGATTTATCGAGTGACGAAGAAGTGCAATTTAATGAAAATGATGGAATAGTTGAAGAAAAGTCTGCTTCTGGAAGTGGTTGGAAAAAAGCAAATCCAGAAAAATGGAAAAGAAGTATAAATAAGGAATTGAAGTCTAAATGTTTGCCGTACAGAGATTACAAAGGGAATTTAAGAGAACCGAAAAAGCCAAAAATTATTGCAAATCATAAATGCAAATTTGATTGTTCCAGTTTTAATGAAGAAATTCGATTAATATTATGGAAGAATTTTTGGGGATTGCGTTATACAGAACAGAAGAACTTTATTCTGAATACTGTTGAAAGTCAAAGTCCTAAAAGCCGAAGACCAAGAAAAGGTGCAACACTGCGGAAATCTGTAAGAAAATACTTCTTCGTCAAAGATTTAAAAAAGATAAGAGTATGTCAGGAGTTCTTTTTAAGCACATTGAATATTTCTAATGGTATTGTAATTAATTCTTTTTTGGGAAAAGACACGACTGGAGGACATTATTCGTTAGTTGATAAAAGAGGCAAACATCAACCAAAAAACAAAACAAAACCGGAGGACATTTAAAATGTTAAAAATCAAATTGAAAGTTTCCCTTGTATGGAAAGCCATTACTGCCGAAAAGGTAGCAAGAGAAGTTACTTAGACAGTAACTTTCAATTACAAAAATGCATGTTTTATATAAAAACTATTGTACGGAAAAGAATATTAATTCCGTAAGTGAAATAACTTATAGGCGAATATTTTGTAATGATTACAATTTATCGTTTTTCATACCAAAAAAAGACCAATGTTTGTTATGTAATAAATACAAAATTGCCAATCCTGATGGTAAAACAGCAATTCAAACTGATTATGATAACCATTTGAAAAGAAAAAAAGAGGCTTTTAATGAAAAGATGTCTGACAAAGAAAGAGCTATTTTGAATTCAAACTTTAAATCAATTTCAATGGACATACAAAGCGTACTTGAAATACCATCAACGGATGTTTCTTTAACTTACTATAAGAGAAAACTAGTTCTTCATAACTTCACAATTTATGAAGCAGCTTTGCCCAATAATGCTTTCTGCTATGCCTGGACAGAGGTTAATGATAAATGTGGCAGCTGTGAAGTAGCGTCCGCAATTTTGAAATATATTCAGCAATTACCTGCAAATGTTGATGAAGTTTCTTTTTTTTCCGATACATGCGCGGGCCAAAATAGAAATATTAACATTGTGGCACTTTTTTTAAATGTAGTACAGGTAACAAATTTAAGAATAGTTGAAGAAAAATTTATGGAAAATGGTCACTCTTACATGGAAGTAGATTCCATGCACAGCGCAATTGAAAAACAAAAAAAGTTCTTTCCACTTTAATGCGTTAATGATTGGATAAATTTATTTAAATGTGCAAGAGTGAGAGTAAAAAATAAATTGGCATATCAAGCTATTGAATTAAAATACATATATTTTTATGACTTAAAAAATCTTGCAGGAAAACTGATTAGAAATAAGTCGATTGATTCGGATGGTACGAAGGTAAATTGGCTAAAAGTTAAATGCTTTCGCTATGAAAAAGATAAACCTTTCATACTACAATAAAGGTATAACTTTCAAGATAGCTTCAAGTTTATCAACGTATTGCACCAACGTAGAGGAAGGTACCCAACTAATAGCTTCATCAAAATCATTGATATTCCTAAATTGTACCATGAACCCCTCCAAATTAGCTCGCAAAAAAAAAAAAAAGATTTAATGGAATTGCGTCAAAAAGGGGTTGTTCCCGAAATTTTTCATGGATTGTTTTCATCTTTGCCTTCAAACAACAATATACAAGAGCGCTTGCCAGGACCAGATGCTGGAGAAGAAAGCAGTGATAATGAAGAATAAGCAATTAATTAATTGTTATTAATTTTTGAACGAATTTATAATTTTTTAACTAATATTTTTGAAGTTTTGAGTTTAAACTCATATGTGAATTTTTGTTATTACTGTTCTTTACCTAGAAAAAAGGTGTTTTTTTATTAAATTCGTAATTAACTTGTTAAAAAATTTAGTTTTTTTATACAATTTTCCCATTTACCTATAGTACATAATAAAACAAAAGTACAATATCGGTTCTGGTAAAACTCACTAAGTCCTTTCTTTTTTTTGGTTTTGATCCAAAAAAATTATACTGAAATTAAATAACTTTTGTAATCCTTTCGTACATTAAACTTAGAAGCCTAAAAAACAATTTTTTATGAAGAAATTGATATTAAATACAATTACAAAATTTTCAGAGACACAAACTTCTTAAATATCGATTTAATAAAAACTATGTTTTTTGACTTAGTGATTTCTGCTTTTAAACCAACGAAATATTCATTAGCGCGTTCAAATAGTAAATATGGAGAGAGAGAAAAAGTCATAACGGAATTCTTGGTAAGAGTCTGATGGATGATCTAAATAAGAAAAAAAACTTTAGGTGTTACCAACAATAATGCAATTTCAAATTATTTACGACACATCATGTTGTTTTTATGTAAATTTCCACCACTGTATCTGCTTAGACCTCCACCATCATTGCAAAATCGATTCAAAAATTCAGCTTGAATCGAAAATAACCGCTCTACTGTCAAATCTGCTAGGGCTTGTAATTTAATTTCAGCCTATGACTTCGTATTGATATCATCATCATTATCAGGCGGATAGGAAGATTTCTTTGCCTCTTTAATTCTAATGCTCCTTCACGTAAAATTAAGTACTGATTTGGTTAGTTGGGTTAGAATTATGAAAACCAGTACCAGTCAGAGTCCACTCATAAGCCATTCTGGTAGCTCTATTGGGAGAATGTCACGCACTTTAAAACTTTTGCAACATCTCTTTTACTAGATTTTCAGTAGAATAACATATTTCGCTTACACTATGTTCAGAAACTAATTTCTGCATCTTTCGTTGTTTTGCTTTAGGACCACTTAATGAGAACTCTTTTGTAGGCGGTCCAGGTTTCTTCTTTTTCTCGATTATTTTGCTGGTGTCAGATACGGATTTATGTACAAAAGGACATCTCCAGTCGAAGTCAGCTTTTGATTCATATAGGCCTTGATGTAATTGGTACTCGTAATTTTTTTCAATTATGACTAGCTAGATATTGAAAATGGCCCACTAAGCGGCGCGCGGATAGTTAAGACACCAGCTACCTATATTAAGTGGAATTTTAAGATGTTGCTGCTGTCCTATAGACTTCGCAGTTAGCCTTCAAGTCAGTGGTTCTCTTTTACGGAAGACACACAATTGCAGGCATTGTTCCTACAGCAACATTTGGAATAACACCAAATACCTCTTCCAAGGAGAAGAAGTTGTTCCATACTAAATGTTGCTGCTAGTGCTAACCGTTCATTAAGATGAGTATGAAAAGATTATTTTAAGTTTGCAGTAATTTTGAAGATTACATATCACAGAACATTTAGGTTCCCTGCAAGTATTACCTATACTATCTCATTCGCGTAAATACATTAATAACCTGACGTTTCGTCATCAAAGAAAATATCGCCGTCTAGATTTTTTTTTTTTTTTTTTTTTTATTATTAAGCCAAGCTCAGGGGATACCCTATGATGCAAAGCACAGCGTGGCAGGAAGGAGATAGGGAAAGGATTAAGGGATATGAGGAGAGCGGCGGAGGTGCCGATATATGTCGCCCTTAAACTTTCGCAGGTTGTATGCCGGAGGAAAGACAGAAGATGGTAGACTGTTCCACATTCGCACAGTTCGGGATAAGAAAGCATCACGGAATTTTAGTGTACGGCCGAAGGAAATTTGAAGGGTAAAAGGATGAGTGCGGGATGCAGCGCGAGTATTGCGTGCAGGAACTATTCTACAAGGGATCAGACTAGATATTTCATCAGAACATTGACCATGCATATAGCGATAAAGGAGCGAAAGGCATCCAACATTGCGACGGTGCTCGAGCGAGTCGATATGACGAGTAATTGCCACATCGCCAATGAGCTTGCAGGCTCTCTTTTGGACAATATAATGAAGCTAAGGCTGTGCGACCAGCCCCGGCCCAGATATGGGATTTGTATTCCATTCTAGGTCTGATGTAGGACTTGTAGAGGAGCGCTATATTTGATGGGTTGAAATATTTCTTAGACCTTTTCAAAAAACAAGACATTTTGATGCTTCTTTGGCAACCGAGAAGATGTGATCTGTCCAGCTTAACTTACTGGAAATATTAATGCCAAGAATTCTTAGTGACGGTGAATCAGAAATTAATGCTCCATCAAACGAAACGGGAGTGGTTAAGTGATGGTCTTGTTTTAATGAGATGAGAGTAGCTTTGGGTCTTAGATGCATTGAATTCGACGCGATTCACTTTACCCCAAGCGAGAATATTGTCAAGATCGTTATTCAATGATCTAATCATGCAGTCTCGTTTAACACATGTGGCGTTCCCTCTGGAATCCGCAAGGGTGTCAAAGGAGTATGCGAAATCAAGGGTACTGTCATCAGCAAAGCTATGGATAGGATTAAAAGTAAGGGAAAGCAGATCATTAATGAAGATTAGAAATAGAGTCGGAGAAATAACAGAGCCCTGGGGGACACCGGCATTAATAGGATGTGGTTCAGATATAACGCCATCTAATACAACACGTATTTGGCGACTAGATAAAAAACTTTCAATCCATAATAGAAGAGGAGGGGAAAGACCAAGTGCTTTGAGTTTGGCTAAAAGGGCTGGATGCCAGACTCTATCAAAGGCCTTTGAAATATCTAGAGCAACGATTTTGGACTCACCAAAATTGTGAAGACTACGATTCCAACGTTCCGTAAGAAAAGTCAGCAAGTCTCCAGATGAGCGACCGTGTGCCGGAAGCCGTATTGGCGATCGTTGATGAGCTGATTGGTTTCCAGATACTTCATTAATTTGGAGTTAATGATAGATTCAAAAACCTTTGAAAGAATCGAAGTGATTGCAATTGGTCGATAATTTGAGGGATCGCTACCCTCTCCTTTCTTGGGCATAGGCTGAACGTGAGCTAGTTTCCAAGCAGTTGGAAATTTTCCTGTCGAATAGGACAGGTAGAATAGTTTGCGCAGAGGTTTAGCCAAGGATGAGGCACAGCTTTTAATTAATAGGGGCGAGAAACCATCAGGTCCTGCGGCTTTAGAGACGTTGATACCAATAAGGACCTTGAACACATCTCTCGTACGGATGTGTATTGGCTCTTGTACACATCCGCACGGGGGATGCACGACAGGTGCCTGTGAAGTGGGTGGAAGAAAAGAATTTGATGCGAATCTAGCAGCCAAAATATTAGCTTTATCCTGGGAGTCAACAACCACTTCACCATTATTAAGTAGTGAAGGTATAGAGGAACTGCTGAAGTTGTTCCTGATGGTTTTGACCAGTGACCAGAAACCTTTACTACCTTTGCGGCTTGCCAAGATTCTTTGTCTAACATTCTGATCAAAAAGACATTTTTCTCTCTGGATAATGGACTTGCAGGTGTTCCGTGCAGTCTTGTAGATTTCTTTCAGTTCTGGACAAGGATGCACTTGATAGGCGCGAAAAGCAGACTCTTTCGCTTTTATAGCTTGGTTGCACTTATCGTTGAACCAAGAGCGATTTTGCTGTTGTTGAGATCTGCTGTAAGAATACGGAATATATTCACGCATGCCTAGACTTAGTAAGTTACTAAGTTCTAATGTGCATTCATCAGCATCCCTCGAAGCAAAACAGACCGACCAATCTATATCTCTAAGATACTGATTGAGACTTTCCCAATCAGCGTTCTTATAGTGCCAGAGAAGCCTACTTGTAGGTGGAGAAGTAGGGCGGCGCAGAGTTGAGGTGATAAATTGAGCCGTGATTAGACAGTGGTCTGAATTACCAAGAGGGGAGCCGACTGAGATAGAATAATTGTCAGGGTGAAATGACAGAATCAAATCTAGTAAATTGGCCCTATCACCATATTGTTGAGCAGATCGTTTAGATAAAGGGCAAAAAGAAAAGAGCTGTCTATAGGCACCCTTCTTTACACCATTTCTAGTTGCGAAGAAATCTGAGATATTTTCCAGGGACCGAAAATAACTGGTATTTTGAAAACTTTAAAAGCTGGGATAAATCATGACCGTGGAATTTTGTGGAATATAACAAAAGATGTCTCGTGAAACCCATTTCGATTCCTGTAAAGCTTTTGAAAACTTAACTTTTTATTAAAAAAGCTAAAAAAACCAAGCTGGAAAGGCTTTTTATTTTATCTGGCAAAAATATAAAGCCAGCTTGACTTTTTATTTTTTCGGGCAGGAAGTAACAGGTTTCGAAGCCGGAAGTATAAAAAGTCAAGCTGGTTTCTTATTTTCAGGGTCTGGACCAGTTATGAATTTTTTTTTCTTATACGGTATCCGGTCCGGTAATAAAAGTGTAGTTAAGTATTATCAATAATAATAACTAAAGGAAGGTATGAGTTTACGATGTGCTCTGCATCTAACTTATTTTAGGATGTCGTCATTGACTAACCGAAAAGCCGGAGTTCTTAAAACTTTAACAACTGCACGAGCGCGGCTTATCTTTGTCGGATGCTTCCTATCTTGTTTTTATACCCTAGATGAAATCTATAGGGGTATACTAAGTTTGTCATTCCGTTTGTAACACCTCGAAATAGTGATGGTAGAGCAAAATGGATTGGACACCCATTCATAATATTAAAAGTTATTTTGATTTTTGCATGTCCGTCCGTCCGTCCGTCCGTCTGTCTGTGCGCACGATAACTCCAGAACGCGGTCACCTAGAAAGCTGAAATTTTGTACACGGACATTAAAAAAAAAGTAAAAGTAAGTTTGAAAATGAGACAAATCGAGCAATTCCTTCGTGGGGTTGCCATACAAAAATTTCGTTTTCCACGCTATATTTGGACCCTACCTGAGAACACGTCGACATAGAAAGCTGAAATTTGGCACACTATGTTTTCATACTAATAGCAAATAAAATTTCAAAAATGGGCTAAATCGGGCAACCCCTTCTTGGTGTTGCCATATAATAATTTTGGTTTTTTACATATACTTTGAAAACGATCAGTCCTAGACATTTTTATTGTACCAAAAACTTCTTCAGAATAAGAAATCCTATAAAATTGGTTATAATCATTTTTTCTGTCCGACGAGCCGCTCTAGAAATATATGCTAGAAGCCAATGCAAAAAATCAAAATTGCTCAAAGGGTATCATAAGAATTGGTCTTAGACCAATTCTAGCTTTTTCACTTGTTTATGTTATTTTTGCCGTTGCCGCGCTGCAGTGCCGACAAATTGTTTGAAAAGCGATTAAGGTTCCCATATCCGAATTATTTTTAATGGAAAGGAAATTTATTTTTTCTAGCCAAAAATGATACTCGGCTAGAAAAGTAAGAAACCAGCTTGGCTTTTCATACTTCCTCAAAGAAAAAATCAGCTTCAAAACCTGTTATTACCAGCTCGAAAAAATAAGAAGCCTTTCCAGCTTGGTTTTTTTAGCTTCAAATTATTATCGGTCATCAATATCAGGTAAAGTTGGTTTTTTTCGTAAAAAGTCATAACTGATTCGGTCCCTGCTTCGTTTCCATATAATAGTTCTCAGTTGCGAATTTAGGGATAACATGTAGAGGGAGCCTCGGGCTTGGAATGTATACTGGGTGTCCCGTTGACAGTAGTCTAAAGGAACAGCGGCGATAGGGGATATCACTAGCTATCCTCTGAATGTTATATAGGATCACAAAAGCTCACAGTTTAGAAGTTATTCCACATTTTATGATTTTCGACATATTTCCTATTTTCTGTATCTTACGTATTGAAATCAGTTAATTTTCAGTTCAATTTTCAACAGTGTTTAGTTAGAAAAAAATACACTGCCCTATATATGCACATGATCTTAAAAACTACCCTGATTTGTGCTAATTAAACGGCAAAGATTTTAACATTATACTACAAAATTGCAACAAATTTAAAATCTGCTTTAGTCATGAAAGTGTCGATAAAAATAAAAAATCAGATCAAATCGAAATCGAGTATTGGTTACCGTGGAAGAACGGATTGGCGCGTTCGAGCATTGTTCGTTTTATCTCTGGACATGGACCATTGCCCAGAAGGTGTTGCTTACTAATCGCGTGAATTAGCGATAATGTATTAGTTTTATGGGCGCTCCACAAAGCTATATTCAGAAATTCTCATGTTGAGGAATAAGGAAATGGTTTTCTGATCATCAAATTTTCATTAGGCTGCACAACTCTTACATGGAAGGCATAATACCTCGCATAAGAAATCATGATTTTGGTCGGGGGATTGCGAATGAAGAGAAACATGAAGAAATATTGGATGAAATTGTACAAGATCCATAATTGAGTTTAAGACATACACTGACATCTCACGATCAGTTATTCACCTGCCATATTCAGTGAGTGCGCAAACATTACTACCTCGACATTATGTGATGAGTGTAGAATTTTGCAGTGAGATGTTGCGGAGAAATCGACAAAATTACCAATTTCTTAGATAACATATTTTTGGATCGATGAATCCATATTTACGCGATTTGGAGTGCTCAATACACATAATACTCACACTATTGGTGGATAGGAAATTCCTACATATCAATGTCTCGTTAAATATTCGTTAAGATATATGGATTCATTCAACATGACGGTGAATCGTGTACGACAACATTTAACTTGCGCCTTTCCACAAAAATGAATCGATCGCGGTGGAACATGGCCAGCAAGATCATTCGGCCTAAATACCACAGATTTTTTTTTTTATTTGGAGAGTTTCACAGAAATTGTTTATGCTAGAAAAGCTAATTTCGAACAGGATTTGCTAAACAAAATTAGACTGCCGATAGATGAAAACATTTCATGTCAGTTGGGGTTCGATAATTTGAAAATTATATGTAAATTTAAATAAGCATGTTTTTTTATTATTTGTGTTTTCAATTAATTCCCATTTTTTATACGATTAGCAGATAGAAAATTAGAACAAAAGTCCACAAAATCTAACAACAATAATGAACTCCAGTCTTGTGGATTTCTTGGAATTTTGAATTTGTTCTGATTTCTTAGTTCTATTGCCTTTTTCATGAATGACGATGATTTTAAATTTGTTTCATTATAGTAGTATCACTTCGTCTTGAACAAATAGTGGTATTACTGTGTGATTACAGTAAATCAAGGTAGTTTTTAAGACCATGTGCACATTTAGGGCATGGTTTTTTTTTACTAAACGCCTTTGCAAATTGAAAAATTTAGTGTAAGAACTGCTTTAATATATAAAATATATTTTTAACGGTATTTACATTAGATATAAACAAAAAATTTTTACTTGCTCTTATAGCTACATTACTAAGGTATGTTTTACCTAATTTCAGTACAATCTAATGAATAGTTTTAGCACAGTAGTGATTATTGTTAATTTAGGAAATATATCAAAAATCAAAAAAATGTGCTATAACTTTAAGCCGTAAACATTTGTGTACCCCTATAAAACATTTAGAGGATATCTAGTAATGTCCCATATTGTTACTATTCTATTGGTCTACTGTAAACAGGAAACCGTGTATAATACTTAATAACCAAATCGATAGACAGGTCACTACAGGAACAAAGTCGGCCTAGTCTGGGCATTGATTATAATATTATTGTTTTCATATTTCGAGTAAATTAAACTTAAGAAAAGCCCAGACTCTGCTAGTAATGCATCCGAATCCCAACATACTTTTTTGTTTTAATAAAAATATAAGAAAAGCCTAGACTCTGTCTGTAACGATTTCGAATTCCAGCATAATTTTTTTTAATGAAAAAAAATATTTCAAAAATAAAAAATTAATTTAAAACATAAAAAAATTAAAAAAATTAATATTTTCAACGTTAAGAAAGAATCCCGTTCTAAAAACAGGCAACTTCAGCTAGTATTTAATATTGAAATAATTATTGTGTATATGCTATTTGTGTTATTATTATTATAAGAATGATAATAGGGGGATCCCATTGCCCCCCCCCCTTAAATATGCCACTGTATTTACTTATATGCGTAATTCTAAAATTTTTGGCATTTCTATAAATTTTTTTAATTATGGTCGTGTAAATTGATTGTCTATTTATCAGTAAATGTATACTGATCAAACGTTACATTAAAAGTGTTTTTTTCTTGCAATTTTTTGCTAAAACCCCTTCCATGAAAAATTTCTGTCTCCGGTTCTGATGTAATAATATATTATCAGCCATTATTATTATTGGTGGGGGACTGGGAGAGAGAGTTTCAGCTAGTTTCATCTAGTCATCGCGACTTATAAGATCTTTGTGACATTACCCTTAAATTCCCTAGTTTGCCCGTTCGAACTTAATGTCTTTTACAAAGCCTATGACGGTCTTGGGGGCCATCTTTGCAACATCTTCTGGCAGTGGGAATGGCTTCTCTAGATGTCTTAGCTTTATGAGGTCCAGAGCTTAACAGTCACATAGGACGTGCTCAGCTGTTTCATCGTTTTCTATACAGAAGCGGCAGGTCTCATCACCGACCTTACCCTTCTTTTTAAGATAATATCTAAGTGTGCAACGCCAAATAAATAGGCCCGTTATGAGTCTTAATTCCTTTCTTCTGAGCATGAGGAATACTTTTGTCCTCTGTTGCGACTACTTTACAAACTTCTTCGCTTGTCTTAGCTGCAGGATATTTTCCCCGTGTGCCTTTTTAATTCTGTCCTTCCAAAGCCTGATCTCAGTTAAGCTTTTTGAATGTCCAAAGACAGGCTCAGGGCCAATAAACTGGAAATCTTGCTCCTTTCTTTGAAAGGCGGCCCGCAAGATCATTGATCTTAATGCCTTCTTGGCCTTGCTCCCAAATCAGCGTCACCTTTTTGCTTCAGTCACTTCGATCAAGACAATAAGACTTACGAGACTAGACGAGTTTAACGCTTTAACGGGTGCTTGGCTGTCTGATATTCTTTATATTTTAGCTCCACGCGTATTCTTGGCAGATTTCTATGATGCGTATTTCTGCCTAAAAAATGATTGTTGAGGTCCCCAGTGCCTTCACGAAATGTCACTTCGGCTCATATATGCCCACACCTGCTCTACCTTATATTTTAGACCCATCCGTATACCAGTTAGCAGATCCCTTCTCGAAGATTAGGTCTCCAGCCACTGTTGACGGTCCTCTAAGATCACTTTAAATGATATTTCAAAAGTTACCGCCTTTCGGCATGACGTCTGAAATTGGATTGGCCATCAGGTCCTCTAGCAATTCTTGGAGGACTTTCAGATGACCAACTGGATTGTTTGTACCCATGAGATTTGCCTTTTGCAGTCTAATTGCACTGAAGATGAACTCCTTCCTAACATGCAAATGTAAAGGGAGTGTGTGCAGCTAATCCTCTAAGGCTGCAGTCGGGCAGGAAACCAAGGCACTAGTTATGCAAGCCGTTGTAGTCTTTGCAACCCAGCTTGAGCTGTCTTTTGTTTTTTTTTCCGGCTATCAAATAAGTGAATCGTATCTGACCATGTATCTTATAATAGAGTCATTTTTGGTTTAAGAGCATTACTTCTGGCAAAATGCTTGCGAGATGTCCATGTTGCCACTGTGGCCTTTTCCAGTACTCTTTTTAAGTGGGAGTTCCAGGTTAGCCTGCTATCTAAGGTAATGCCTAGATACCTGACCACCATCGAGAATCCCACAACTGTTCCCTAACGGGATGGCGCTTATAAGTAATGCTAGATTTTTCACGTTAAAGGAACAGTTATGGTCTTGCCAGGATTGGCTCGAAGTCCCATTGAAATTATGCTGCATTTGGATCATCTGATCATGCTTGCCCCTAATTGTAATGACCAGGTCATCAGTATAACCTGATTATCATAGCCGGAGTTGGTCAGCTTTTGTAGGAGATCATCGACAATTTGTCATTATATAGAAGAGGGAACAGAATCCGATGTTTGATATAAACCTTGGCGGTCACTATTGTAATCGAGTCCTTCCCCAGGCTAACTAGAGTGACGTTTTCAAGCATAGATTTTATCCATTTTGTCAAGGCTTCAAAACAAGTATTATCAAATGATCCCCCGATTCTAGGATTGCGCATAGGACACTTTCAGCCATTTCACACAAATCTTCGAAAACTCACTATCTCTGAATTGGATTAAACTTTCAGACTTTATTACGAAATTAGTTAACCATATTTTTTTCCTTCTACGACAGTCCCCCCGCTAAGTGACGCAAATTGAGTCTAGCTTGGGAAATACTAATGTGCCATACATAAAGTGAGGTATAATCAAACTACGTACCAGTTTCAATCGCATATCTGAAGACAATAAATACCCACAGACTCTCAACTGCCGTAAGGAGCCGTATTCTTTGCCTAAAATATTGGTAATGTGGCTGCAGCAAGTAAATTCTGTGTTCAGGACTACACCTACATTTTTTACAGATCTAGAGAATGGTAAGGTAAAGTTATTTAAAATAACTCCTGGTAGCTCTAATGCCTCGAGGTGATTTCTATAGATCGGCATATACACAGACTTGTTAGGATTCAGTTGCAGCTTATTAGCTATCGACCAGTCGTAAATTCTCGTTAAATCTTCATTTACACAAGCAACACAATCTTCTTGTAACCCAATTGGTCTGCTCAAGTAAATTTGCACGTCATCAGCATATTGATGAATGTTCACATTCTTAATCACCTCAGGCAAATCATTGATGTAGAGACTGAATAAGAGAGGACCTAGGATTGATCCTTGGGGTACTCCACAATATGAGTATGAGTTGTGAAAGTTCGACATAGAATCTTGAAATTTGACTGCTTGTTGCCTACAGGTAAGAAAACCTTTGATCAGTTTGATAACTGAAGAGGAAAAATTGAAGCAATTCGAAAGTTTATAAAGGAGCTGATTGTGATCTACTGAGTCAAAAGCCTTACTAAAATCTAATAAGAAAGGATAGTTAGATCGTGTAGATCAAAGGATTCAATAATATCCGTAGATCCCTTCAGAAGGGCAGTTTCGCAGCTGTGTCCACTTCGAAAGCCTGACTTTGAAAGATGATAGAAGCTGATTCTGGTCAAGATATTTGGTGATCTGATTGTACATTACTTTTTCAAAAACTTTGCTGAAGTAACACCAGCAAGGTAATAGGCCTATAATCATTAATTCCATTAGGACGAGGTTTTTTAGGAACAGGGACAATGAGGGCTTTTTTTTCATAATGACGGAAATTGAGACAATAACATAAATAGACAATAATTATAAATATGTACTAGGATATCAGAAATAGCGGGGGAAAATCATCTTGATGAATCTCGGGGGGAGCAGATCAGATCATGCCCAAGCGCAGTAAATTTTACAGCAGACATTGAAAAGAGAACATCAGTATCATCAATGCAATTAAATGCGAAACCCTCGAAACGATTACCACCCACCACTAGATAACTATTAGGGGCTATAGGGGAAGAAGAAGCAAAAAAATCACGTAGGGTCTCAGCATCAATGTTGCATTGTGAAGTTTCTCTCCCAGCAGCACCCAATGAGCGGATGTTGGTCCAAAGATTTTTAATTGGAAGATCAGGATTTAATTTAGTGCTGTAGAAAGCCTTTTTGGCAGATCGAAGTTTAAAAGTCACGAGGTTTCGAACTCTCTTGTAGCGATTATGAATTAGAGGGCTGTGCGTGGCTTTATACTGACGCAGTAGTAGATCCCTTTCAGCTATAATCTAAGCTAAATACTTGATATTTTTCATAAAAAACTACAGGAAAACCGAACGACATTTTTTGTTAATAATAGTATTTCTTTAAAAAAAACATAGTAATATTTACTATTCGGAACTTTAGCCATTTTTGAGGTCATTCCCTCTAACTCCTACACGAATTTGTCTGTTTATATAATTCTTTTTTACTATTTTCGACACTCTCGTAAACCCACTTTTCGTCATCACAGCGAGCTGGCACACAGGTTCATGTCGCGTGACAATTGAATCTATCAAAATTTGAACCGGAAATTTCCATCGAAAACCCGAAAAATCGGGAAAAATCATTTGAAAATTTTGTAAAAATTTGATTAGTGATAAATCCGTTTCAGGAAAAATGCAGTTTTCCGATTTTTCCGAAAAAAAATTCTGGAATTTTCCGACTTTTCTGGAAAATTTTCCAAAATTTTCCGACTTTTGTGGAAAATTTTCCGGTAAAAACGGTTTCTGAATTATGCAGGATCAAGTTCCCTATCATCTGGCATCATTATTTTCTCTCCGACAATGGTGAAAACATGCAGAAAAAATCGAGGAAAATTCATATAAAACACTTTTCCGGAGTTTTTCAGACCAAGGAAGCGTTTGAGCGTTTTGCAACCTAAGACAAAGTTGTAGAGCGAAATGAGATGCATAAAGTTGCTTTTGTGGAAAACTTCATGGAAAACCCGGAAAAGCGGGAAAATCGTAGGAGAAATTTTCATCGATATGATTAGTGATAAATCTGTTTCAGGAAAAGTGCAGAATTTTCCGACTTTTCCGGAAAATTTTCCGACAAAAAAGTTTTATAAGCTATGCGGAATCATTTTTTTCCGTCCTACTGGCATCAATACTTTCTCTTCAACAATCATGAAAACTTGCATGAAAAATCGAGGAAAATTCATATAAATTTTTAAAAAAAATTCATAGTAATAGGAAAAGTCTGTGGAAAACATGGAAAGCAGCACGTAATATGAATTTAGTTAACGTGAAAAGGCAGAATATAAAATAAGTAAAAAACGAGTTTTCAAATAAAACTGAGGCCAAACCGCATGAAAAAGTAGAAAATAAACTTTTATTCCCACACAGAGGTGGATTCAGATTTTATTCGGTGACAATCACCGATATATTTCAGGAAGATCAATCAGAGGTAATAAGTGATTTGATTCATGAAGAGAAAGAATATTCAAGAGAAATGTCCCAATCAAAAAATCTGAGTCCACCTCTGTGTGGAAAGAAAAGTTTTATTTGAAAACTCGTTTTTTACTTATTTTATTTACATTTATTTTTATTTTGAAGATCTAAGTCATATCTATGTGCCAAAAATGCAGTGGTGCTAAGCTTCGTTTTGGAGATATTAATTTTTAAAGTCATACTCCAGCCCGAAATCAGCGATGGTTTTTGTGTGGATTGTCTGTTGCTTTCACGAAAATCTTACAGAATTTTTCACATTAGCCAATATAACATGAATCTGGTAAACATTTTATCTAAATTTTGCCAAAGCTTTACACTGTTTCTTGTTGAAATACTGAATGCAAGACTATTTCACTACTTACACATGAATTTCTTAAGTCGGATATTTTAATTCTAAAAAATCTCATCTTTCTATTGTTAAGAAATCAATGAACTAACGAAAAGGTAAACCAGAAGAACGAAAGCAACCGATAAATTATGTTGCCCCCAAAATTGCCAGTTCCAGTTTTTTCCATTATCAGATTGTGTAAGAGAACTGGTTTTTGATTGTGAATATAGTCTGTGGCCTTTGCCGTAGTGAAATTCTTCTACATAGATCTGCAACAGTGTGTCTGTATACCTCCTGACTTGCAGAGTTCTTCTCTGTGTATCTTTTCGAGTCTGCACCGTTTAGCAAACATACTATTCTACGGTCCATGACCAGACTCAGCTGTTATAGAAAAAAAAAAGCTGATCAGCATCAAGTAATAGACGTGTTACTTGTAGATATGTATGTACATATTTACTTATTTATATATTACATATATACATATGTATTTATATGATCTCATAGTAATTCTGGCAGGCAGCCGATGACTGCATTTATCCGTGGCATTGATCATGCAGAGAGCAGGCGCGACTTGGTTACTTTTCTTCCTCGTGGTCATTAATATTTATGAACTCTTGGAATTTTCTTAACTTAAAATGAATTAAATAGGTTTGCGTCATGAAGAAAGTTATCATTTATATTAAAATTAAAAAGATTATCTAATTTTGTTTGATCCAAAATTCTGTTATTACAGATTTAATTACCAAATTTCAAATTACTTCCATTAGAATTACCCGCAATGAATGCAAATTTATCAGTTGTGCAATTAAAATTTAAATTGATCAAATTCGAAATTACTCAGCATTTGAGTCAGCAAGGATTATGAAATTTTGGGGTAATATTCAGGGAAATAATATCCTTTACCTTCTACCATATGGTTTTAATTCCCTTAACGTCCTCATTTATATTCGAAATATGCATTTCTCTCATCGGTACGCAATAAATTAAAAGGGAGATTATGACCACTTGAATTCACACTTTATGGAACTGTGTTTGAAATTTTCATTTTAATTTATTGTGATCTAAATTTTAGGAAAATTCATTTTGCATAGCATACGTAATCAGATGTCTAATTCAATTCATAGAAAATTGGGAATTTTCTTATACAAGGTAGTGCAAAAAGTATGACTTAATTGGTTTTATTTAACTTTTGAAGTAAAGGCAGAAACTTCAATTTTATATGTTTACTGGAGTTTTCAATTTTGTTACCCTAAAGGTTGCTGAAAATGATGTCGACCTAATGAATTCATCCAACGTTTTGGCTTTAGGTTCAATTCATTCAATTTAATTCAATTTACTTATAGATGTATAACTAGTATATGTAGGGTAGGGAGGGGCTAGTTGAGCAATTTTTTCCAAAAACTAACATAACTCGAAAATTATTTGTTGGATAAACATATTATATACACCAGCAGAAAGCCTCTTTAATCTAGAATTAATATATTGACTTAGTTTTACTGTAAAAGATATACCTATGGAATAAATATCGTATATGTCAAGAAAGTCAGAGCTGCTCAACTTACCTCTCCCATGGGGCAAATTGAGCAAGGGTGTGGGGCACGTTGAGCACTGGTCATAATTAAATTATTATCATACACGTATAGCGAAACAATACAAAAATATAGCGTTATATTATTACATCTTTATTTTAAGTCAACAATATACTTCTATTATAAAATAAAATCATTTAAACTTTAACAAACACAAAATAAATTAATTCAATATTTCGACATTTCAAGTCTTTTGGTCTTTTTATGAAAAGAGATTAACATTAATTGATAACAAATCAGTCATCATTATCACTATCACAATTTAAGCAGACATAAGTCCGTCCAGCGTGAGGTGCACACTTGACATGGACCCAATTTTTGCAAATTTGACATTGAACCCATTTTTCTCCTGACAAACTCTCAGAATAAGCTTCGCAGCAAATGAGGCAAAGGTACTCGTCTTCTTCGGAACTAGACAGAAGTATTTTTGTCTTAATTATTTCTTTATGCCCTTTATCTACCTTTTTATTTACTTTCTTCGCTTTTAACGTCTTATTTTGTTCTACTGCGAGGGCATTTCTTGTAGGTGTATCCGTCAAAACAGCAGCCTTTCTTTTTCTTCTTCCGGCATGAGTCTGCACCCTTGGACCCGCCTTAGGATAAGGTCGGATGGTTTCAGGTGAAAATGGTTGAATCGCTGTAGAGGTAGAAGGCTCAACGTTAGCCAAAGTTATTTGAGCCACTCTAGACGTAGAAGGCTCGACAATGGAAAAACTTCGGGGCAGCGTTTCGTTTTCCTTCCCTTCCTCTCTCGGTGTTTCATGACTAGTTGGCGCGCTAGCAATTGGCTACGGACGGTCGGTCACGAAAGACGGCGCAAAATCAGCTTCAGAAAATACATGATTATTAAAAGGAAAAATACCACTTTTTGAAAAACGTTTTAAAATATTATTTGCGGTTGTAGATAACGGTAATGCTTCTGCCACAATTTTCGGTATGTCATAAATTGTCATACTCTTTCCTGGATTGTTTCTTAGCCAGGAATCTTGTGCGGAAGCAGCATATCTCTTGAAGGTTCCGAATACTGATACGTCAAGTGGTTGCAGCTTATGACTGCAATGTGGTGGGAAGGACAACATTACGACTCCATTTTCCTTGGCTAATTCTACAGTTTTTATGTGCAAATGTGACGAATGATTGTCCAGTACAAGTAAAACAGGGCAGTCCTTAGATGGCTTAATGTGTGCAATTAAATGCTCCATGAATTTAAAAAATTCTGCATCTGTCACCCAACCGCTAGCGTTACCTGCTCCAATAGAGTCAGGAGGACCTCCGTTGATGAAATGGTCCTTATAGTTTTTACGGGGAAATACGAACATTGGAGGGACTGAATTCCCCGATGCAGAAACGGCAACAACCAAAGTTACGTTCGTGCCCCGTTCCGCTGAAGTCATCGAACCGACGTTCCTTTTACCTTTTGCAGCTACAATTTTATTGGGCTTTAACACTGTGGATACCCCAGTCTCATCAACATTCCAAATTCTGGAAGCAGTAAATGCGTGCTTATCTAAGACACCTGCCAGCTTGTCAAAAAATACCTTCACATTAATTGCATTAAATGATGTTGCCCTCCCAATGCTGGTGGGCTCTGGCTTTCTAATAGACAATGCGATGTTCCTCTTTAAAAACATTGTAAGCCATTCCTTGCCTGCCATTTTATTTTCAGTCCAAGCATTAGGCATTTTAATTTTGTACCTCATGGCACATTCATAGGCAAGACGACGAACATCTTTAGGGCATAGTCCGGAAAATATAGAGGACATTTGCAACAAGTAATCTCTAAGAGAACTTTCCTGCTGCTTAGTAAATACCTGTCTCGGAGTTTTATAACCCATTGTTGGCGTTCCATCTTTAGATTTTATTTTTGCTATATACCTTGTCAATGTCATACGTTTTATATTGAATTCTTTGGCAGCAGCATTTACACTTTTAAGGTCTTCCAAAACAGCCTGTGCTGCTTCATCCAATTGAACTGGTGTGGCTGAAGCTCTTGACGTTTTTCTTTTATAGGTACGCATCCTGGAACAAAAATTAGCAATAGTAAAATTTTTGCTTTCTCTTGGAATTTCAATGGGGTAAGTTGAGCATCTTTGCTCAACTAGCCCCGACCACGCTTTTGCGGATAAATTATAGAATATAAATAAAACAGTTGAATTATCAATCAAAATTATATTAAAATACTAAAATAGAATAAATGTATTGGACAAAAGAACTTGCTTGGACAATATTCTGCGAACAGTACTGAAATAAGGAGAAAATGAAAACAGCTCACGTTTTTTACTTTTCAGGGAACAAAACATCAAAGCAACCGTGTACCTCGTTTGTTTTCCGAGCGGCGACTGACGCCATCACATTTTAGTTCTTGCGCTTGCCGGTCTCAATCCGTGTACTATGAAGCTCTTGCGATAAATATGTGTAGAGATGTAGCAATTGCCCAACTTACCCCTATGCTCAACTAGCCCATCCCTACCCTACATAATATTAGTGGCAATGCACCAGTAAGATACAACCCTAGTAAAAATTGCTCATAGTTTAACCTTGTCTCCTGCCCCGCAAGGGGCAGTTATTATGTAAACCAATACTAATGTGACTGAAAAATTTCATAGTGTTTGCAATTCATGAAGAAACATATTGAAAATTAAATCCCTATGAGCCGTCTGATGAGCATTCATTAAATCTCATCGAAGGGTTCATTGGATATCATGAAACTGCTCCCTATACAGGGTGTCCCACGTAACGTGGTCCCTGGGCATTTCCTCGAAAATGTCCGGAGATATCGAAAAAGTCCTAATAATAAAAGTTACGCATCTTTAGTCAAGGTATCCTCTGGCATAGCCAAAGTCTCTGAAAAAGGACTTGGAAAAGGATATATTAAAAAAATATCCTTTCCGTCCTCATTAAGGATACATTTAGATTACATTTTTAATTTCCGCGAATAAAACTAATACGAAAGTGTTATATTGAAAATTCCATAGTTTAAGCCTTTATTATCGAGATATAAGGCCTCAAATTGTACTCTATGCACCGTGTTCCTTGGCCATTTTTCTCGAAAATGCACACAGACATCATCGAAGTGCTAGTACCAAAAGCTACCCATCATAAGCCGGACTATCTTTTGGTATGGTCAACATTTAAAAACAAAAACCACACGAAATAAGGATATCTTTGGTTTGGTCCTCTTCATCCTTTCTGAGGATCCATTTTGGCTACATTGAATAACTGCAAATCAAATTAGAAAAAAAGTGGTATACTTATTGAAAATTCTTCAATTATTAAATGATTTATTTTAAATAAATTTTTTGATTTGTTTTCTCCAAAAAGACTATCGCCCATATGCTGAACAAGACGTTATGCCAAAATCCTTAAGCTTCAGCGTCTCAGAGTTTGATTTTCAACCGGTGTTTGAATTCAGAAAAAATATTTGAAATCAATTGTAAAATCAGATACTCATTTATGAACTCATCATGACACTCATTGAGATGCTCATTAATAAGCTCATCGTGACAGTTATTGCTATGCTCATTAATAAACTCATCGCGACACTCATTGACATGCTTATTAATAAGCTCATCGAGACCGACATTGACATGCTCATTAATATGCTCATCGTGACAATCATTATGTACTCATCGAAGTGCTCATCTAATATTGTAAAATGCACAAAAGAGAAGCACAGCATACATTTCTAAATAAATGAAAGAGATGCAATTCCCATGCACAATATCTGTGAATAAGTAAATAAATGAGATTTTTCCCGGTTTTGATTCAAACGCGAATAAATTTCATTAGTACGTTCAACTGATTGCTCATGAGGAGCTCATTGATGAGCTCATCATGATATGTCTACCAGGGTAGATCTCTTTTTAAACTGCCGAGCGACATAACCGGACACATATATAAAATTATTTAATCAATAAATATTCGCATAATTCTGAGGACTTTAAATACTCAATGATGAAACAACTCATGAGGAGAGTGAGCCTGTCCAAACCGATTGTAGCAGGTAAGGAGTTCCAAAGCTTGAACGAAGAAAAGACACTGCGAAGTTAAGTAATAAAATTTGGGCAATATTAAATTACAATTTCTGTTAGAATTATCAAAATTGATAAATCGAGACAAGTATGCTGGACAGCGAAATTTCATTAACTTGACAAAAACAATAAGATGCCGATAATTAAAATAATCGAAAACGTCACATGGGCGTCACATGATCAAATCTGTGTAAATTAAATATGTATCTAATTATAGCACTAAAAGCCATGGAAAGTTTATGTGAATTAATATTATCAAGATGACCAAATACTTCACAAGCAAAGGTTAGCACAGGTACAAAAAGTATTCAACATCAGAATAATCTTGCTGAAGCAGGATTAAGGCTACTAGAAGCCCACATAGATCGTAAAGAATCATAGAATTTACGAATTACGGCCGAGATGTGATTGTATCAGGTTAAAGTATTGTTAAATATAACTCCAAGATTACAAGCAGTCTCTACAAAAGGAATGATTTTCCCTCCAGTCTACAGACTACAGTCCAGTGAAGAATCCTTCGTAAATCGTCGTTAATGCACTTAGTTCCATCCGCATTGAGACCAAGCGGTCTTGACAGGTATAGCTAAGCATCATCAGCATATAGGTGTAACCTACTACATACTCAAAGACATCGTTAATGAACAATGAGAAAAGTAATGGACCAAGAATAGATCCTTGTGGGACACCGAAATCAACTCGCAATGCGACGAGAAGAACCATTACAGAAAACAACACTCTGAAAACTATCAGTCAGGTAATTGAAAATCAAAGGTGTTGCGAACGTCGAAAAATTAAATTTTGTATTTAACTTTTTGCAAAGAAGATTATGATTGACTACATTAAAAAAAAAAGTTCAACAAAACTAAAATAGTAATATGATCGACATCAATTGCCCGGCATATATTTTCAGAAACATTTAATAGCGCTGTTGAACAACTGTGAGCAGGTCTAAAGCCAGACTGATGTACATGAATGAGACCGTATTTAGGTAAATATTTAGACATTTAGAAGGACTTTTGATAAGCCTGGCAATATATTAATGGGACGATATTCAACGGGATTGGCACTTGCGGTCTTAGGTACGGGGATGATTTTTGATTTTTTCCAGACATCAGGGAAGCGAAAAGTGGTAAGACATATGTAGGTTAAATATATGAGTTAAGGGGTTAGAATATAAAGTAGGCAAATTTTAATGAATCTAGGAGAAATTTCATCAATTAGTGTGGCTTTAAATTTTACACGAAGGAAGGCATCGAACACTTCATCCTGATATAATGTACACTAGAAAAACTAAAAGATAAGAAAATGTGGGTGGATTTAATTAGGGAATAATTCAAAAGTGGAAGAATTAGAAGAATTAGTGAACGAAGTAAATATCTTATTATCTTCTCACCTTAATACTGACAGCTTTAAGATTCTTCCATAGAACTTTAGAAGGTAAGTTATCTCTAAATTCTCTAAAATTCCGGTATCCTAAATCGCTTCCACTTAGCAAATGCAACATCTCTAGATGACATTAATTATTTATTGCGCGATGTAAACCAGGGGCATTGCGAATTAACAATATTTTTTTGTAACGAAAGGGATATATTTGTCATGAAAATAGTTCAATGAGTTATTAATATAATCAGCTTGATCATTAATATCAACCATACAATAAATAGCATCACAAGAAAACATTCGAGGTTCGAAATCAAAAGCTTGGAGACCAATCAAACCGTATGCGAAATATGAAAACGTCTATGGTGCATACACTATATCTGGAATTAAATTATATCACAAATAAGTAAATATACAGATGAAGAACGCATATCAGAAAAATGAAAACCTTATTAACATTTCTGGTAACCAAGTCAGTTAGCTACGATGAAAATTGTAGCTAAGAAATGTTCCTAATTAACACAAAATGTTCTTAATATTCAGGTACAGACCCAAGTTTCTATATCGTTTACCAGAGCAATGCCATGCCTCGTTCCAATATAAAATCAACGACGCTTCGACCTGATATAGGGAAGCCCTAAATTTTTTCTTAGAATTTATACGCATCTTTGGAGGCCGATAACAATTTTATGAGCGTAGACGCGTAAATACGCAATTAGAAACTTTTTTTTTTTTTTTTTTTTAGAAATTTACGGAAAATGTTTCGATAGAATTTTTATTCACTTTTGTGTATGATTGGAGTTATTTTCAGATACAATACTTTCATTTGTGCCTTCGTCGGCCTCCAATTGCCAATAAGCATTCATTTCTTCTGCCGTTGTCAGTCTCCAATAATACATAAAAGAAAAAATTCACAGCAAATTTCTATGAAAGAATTGAGGGATTCCTACATCAGATCGAGGCATCGTCGATTTTATATTTGAGCGACACGTTGCAAACTTTTTAATTGTATTTGGCTTCTGGTTTCCAATTTTCCTGATCGTTATCTGTATATTTACTTATTTGTGATTATATGTAATCATAATAAGATCATTATGTTGTCTATTTTATGTTGAATATTGTTTGACAAAACCTCCAGAGTCTGTGGCTTATGGACATTAAACAAATGCATTTTAGATAGACTCAAAGAATCAAAATTTGGAAAGGTCATTTAAGAAGATATTTCTGGCCATTGGAAATCGTCAAAACGAAATATAAGACAACCACAGAAAGTCGCATGTAGCTGGAACAATATTATATTCTCCAATCCTAGACCGTCTATTTTCGGAATCAAAAAATCACATAATATAGCTTGTAGCACTTGATAGTGACAGTTTCCACATTTCTAGGATCATCTCCAAAACATGCCTATGGATTCAATTACATTTTCAGCATAAAAGTCACACCCGAACAATTACTTTTAGGGGATATAAAGATGTCTCTGCAGTTCCGGAAAAGACAAAATTAACACTAGGTTTACGGAAATTTTTATATACCTATCTCTAAGGGAATGCGTCAATTTGACGTATTAATGAACATGTACATTTTCTTAAACAAAAAAAAACATTTTGCAAACCAATGTAGCAAAGATAAAATTCATATTTGCATAAAATATTTTAGAAACATACAAGATGTTTCCTCCATGGTGTTTAATAGAGCAGGAGGTGATAGTACTCACCTAACCAAACAAAAAATTACATGGCAGGGGGGGGCACATCAATCGTTTCAGAGTTACAGGGTGATTAAGAAAAAATGGTAGTTTTTCACAAGTACCTTAAAAAGTACAAAGCTAAATGTCACTGTTAAAGGAACATTGTATGTTGAACTTCCTGGCCTTTTCAATGACAGCTCAACCGCAGCCCTGTATTCGTATCCTCTTGAGCAGTCGTTGAAAAGGCCATAAAGCTCTACATATAATGAGCCTTTAACAGTGGCCGTATACCTTGTGCCTTTTAAAGTACCTACTGGATGTTTTGTGAAAAACTAAGTTTTTTTCTTATTCACCCTGTAACTCCGAATTGTGGTCTAAACTAAAAAATTCGGATTTTCATATCTGGTTTTTTAATTTGACCTCTTTGTTTTTTTTTGGAAAAGATCATTAACATAACTGCTTTTTTATAAAAACTATAAACTGTGGACTCTCCTCTTTAATTTCACCTATTGATGCGAAGCCAGCATGCTATGTCGGCGCCTGAACAGGTCAAAACATGCGTCAGAGGGTTAGAAAAAGGGAGGGGTGATAGTTTTTAGGCATCCATCTCGTAGCGAAGCATGGAAGCACTTAGATCGCAGTCGATGCTAATCAGAATAAGACATCGAGATAGATGTACTGTTACATTTGAAATATATTTGCGGCCAGGGAACTGCAGAGCACTGCAAGAAGCCTTTGATTACAGGGTATGGACATTATTGTATATACCTTGTTTACATATTTCGCGCTCGCTTGTTCTTTGTAGTAATTGATATACCTACCACATAGAAAAATTCAATATTTCAAAATTTTTGAAACAAATATACTTGGGGAATTGTTATCTGGATAAAAGTCAATACAAAAATTAAAAGTAAAATCCGAAGGGTTTTTTATAATTTTTAAATGAAACTCGAAAAGCGTCAAAATAATGATGCGTCCCGTAAACCTAGTGTTAAAAAAATTAAAAATTTTGACTTTAGATTAACTCTGAAAGTCAGAAGGAAGCATATAAAGTCATTCTGTACTGGAGGGAGAGATGAAATATGACATTTAAATCTTAACACCACGCTCTAAATAACGTTAACAACTCTCTAAAGATATAGGTTATTTCATTTAACAAAAAAAAACACGGGAAAGTTATGTACATCCTAAAATTTCCTAGTGACCGAAAACACATTTTAACTTCCTTTTGTTTCACTTATTCAGTCTTCATACGACTACCTAACTATTCTAAGCCGTGTACTTATTTTCAGAACTCCTAATATTGTAAACTTTATAAAATCATCTAATTTTAAATAGCTGGATCACGTTTCCAGAATCAAAGCCGCAATACGCTAGATCAGCGTTTCCCAAACTTTTTTGATCGCGACCCGGTACGAGGTTTTAACATTTTTCGCGACCCACCATATGAAAAAAAAACCATTTATTTACAAAATAAATTTTATTTTTTAATAAAAATCAATTCATTTAAAACTTTAGTACATGAAGTAAACTTTGTTTCCACATATTTTGTCCTTAGTACGAAGGATAATCTTGCTTGTCTTCACATAACAGTTTCAAATTAGGAGGCAATGATGTTAATTTTATTCTCAAATTATGTTCGACATCCAATCTGTTTCGATCAATATTTTTTAACTACAACAAGGCTGAGAACGCAGCTTCACACGTATAAGTGGCGACAAAAGGCATTAAAAATTATATCGCTTTTTCGTTTATGGAGTATCTCTTTAGACAGCGCAACCAAAAATTAATTAGTGGTACAATTTCAAACACATTTTCATTTCGGTGTCGCATGAAATTTAAATTAAATTATAAACTTGCTTCCTTAAAAGCTTTGCAAATTTAAATTAAATTCATTGAATCTAGCAAATCTGTCGCACAAGTAAGCTACTTTTATTAACCACTCGCTCGAAATCGTGGAATCTATCCTTAAATGGAAAAATAGCATCTTTTTTATATGGAGGGTGTTCATTCTGGAATAACAATGCTTCGTCTTTTAGCTCAAACAGACGTTTGAAAACGTTTCCTTTTAAAAGCCATCGTGAATTACAATACAAAAGGAGGTGTTTATGATCACTCCCAATTTCCTTGCATAATTCGGTAAAAAGTCTACTTAATGGACGAGATTTTATGTAGATTACAAACTTTACACATTCTTCTAAAGATATGTTTAAATTTAAAGGTGCTTCGTTGCTACTTAGACCAACACACTTCATCCAATCAATACCGTGACTGGTAATCTTAACAATCTCATATGAGGTCGTTCTTGTCGGTAACAGTTTACAAAACAAAAAATTCTCTTGGATGGTGTCTTCGTCAATATATCTGATAAAACACATTAGATTTGCATTATCCTCGATATCTGTGCTTTCACAATATTTGCGAGTCCAATTAGGTTTACGCTTGTTGTCTTGGGGCTGTACATATATCTGCTTTAGGGGCTTCACACAAAGTATCTTATGATCATGCTATTTAGCTTTCCTCGTACTTGGTACTTGGGCGATAAAGCTGTATGAAAGAGTGCAAATACACATTTTGCCACTATTCCTAGTGTCTAATTGATCCTGATATAAAAAAAAAATTTAATTTGTATTTTTAATAAATATTATTCCATATTAGTGAAATTGGTGATCAGCAGTGATTATGAATCAAATTTCTTTGCAGCTTTTCTTATCTTTTTGATCTCTTTCATCAACACCAAAAATTGTCTTCTGCTTAACGCCTTCCAACTACAGAAAATTCTCGCAAATTTTCTTGATACCAATTAATTAAATTATTAAACTCTGCCATAATCTTTACCCAAATGTACAGTACAGTACAGTACAAGTACAGTGAGATGTGGTCTGCAAGCTAGACGTGCTTATCAGATCGTCTGCAGATTTCTTAATTTTGCTCGGTTATTATCTCTTTTTAAGTTTTAAATCTGGTTAAATAAGTCTTAATCCGAGTATTATTAACTCGAATTTGTTATAAGTGCAGTATTATCTTTTATTCTTAAATTCATAATCTGCAAATTTTTTTTTTATTTGTTGTGCTTGTTAACTATGGTTGGTGCCGGTGTGGAGACACGAAACAAGAAACAGGGAAGCGGTAAACCATCTACACCTACAACAGCGATTAATGTATTGAGTACATCTGATGATAGCAGCTAACAGAGATAGCTCAGGTCTTCATCTGATGATCGCTGATCTGGGTAAAAAACTGGACAGTTTTCGAAACGACTTCCAGCAGCGGCAATTAAAAGAGCTCCACGAACAGATTACTAGCGACGTGCACAGAAATTTGACCGCAGTACTTGCAGACAAAGTTGATTTTAAATTAAATGAACTCAATTCGTCTGTAATTGGCTTGTCAAATAGAGTCGATGCTCTTGAACGTCATCAAATTGCCTCGGATATCATTCCAAATGGTATTCCCAAAACGGGAAATGAAAACTTTCGTGAAATTTTCGATAAGCTGTGCTCTGCAATTAATATTAGTGCTCCTGATATAACCAATATATTTCGTGTGAAGTCAAAAGTTGCTGATAGTGGTGACACCTCTATTATTATCAAGTGCCGCTCACCGCACGATAAAAATATTATTTTAAATGGTGTATTAATGAAATTTAAAGTCTGCAAGAGACCATTAACCCTTATGTCAATACCCAGCCGTTATAACGTTGTTCAATGGCCGGGGTACCCCGGTACCCATAAGCTGTTTGCACACAGGACGGCGATATCGTTGCCGTGTCGTGCCGTTGTCGTGACTTCGTGAGTACAAAATATGTAGAAACATCTGGCACGATTATTATGGACCCCTTCAAAATTTCCAAGATTAAGAAGCCTTCTTGACGACTCGGCGATAAACAGACAGTGTAGGTAGCTACAGCCAACTATAGGTAAATGTAAAATATCATTTAGGATAGAGTAATTAGTCAGGTGTCAGGTGTTAATAATTCGAACAAGGACCATTCATCAGATATGTGGAGGTCATCTTCTTATCCATTATATCGAGCTGCGATGGGCATCAATCGCTTTTGGAGTTTGACTCGATTTATTCGGTTTGACGATGCAAAAGCGCGTGTAGATCGCATCAAAGGAGATAAAGCTGCGCCTATCCGCGACGTATGGACAATGGTCAATGCCAACTTATCATCACTTTACAAACCATCGGAGTGTTTGACAGTCGATGAGCAACTTTATCCATACAGAGGGCGAACGAGTTTCACTCAATATATACCATCAAAACCAGCAAAGTATGGAATAAAAGTTTTGTGGATATGCGACGCAGCAAATTCGTATCCATTGCACGGTCAAATGTACACTGGAAAATCTAGGACCGGTCGCGAAATAAATCAGGGTGAAAGAGTAGTAAAAGACTTAGTCACCCAATATAAAGGATCCGGAAGAAATATTACGATGGATAATTTTTTTACTACTCTACCTTTAGCAAAGCATTTATTGTCGTGGAACCTGACAATTCTAGGAACATTGAAAAAAAATAAACAGTATATTCCAGCGGAAATGCAAGAATCTAAAGAGCGCGAAGAATTTTCTACTCTATTTGGGTTTCATGAGAATGTGACTATATGCTCTTATGTCCCAAAAAATGTAAAGCTGTTTTGTTACTATCTACGATGCACTCCGATACAACAATTTGCGAGGACAGAAAGAAAAAGCCAGAGATGGTTCGGCATTATAATAAAACGAAGATAGGGGTCGATACAATGGATCAGATGCTAGTACGTTACACAACCAACAGGCGGACTAACCGGTGGCCTCTTGCTTTTTTTTATAATATTTTGGATGTCGCCGGACTTGCGAGTTATATAATTTATTATGACAATAATAAAATGTTTAAAAAAAAGTCAAACGAGCGCCGATTATTTCTACGACACTTGAGTGAAGAATTGTGTATGCCAACGATTGAAGATCGATATCGAAATATTCAGGTCATGAGAAACTTCACCACTAAGATTGCGATCGAAAGCATCTATGGAAAGCCAATAAATCCCGCAAGTAGAGCTTCAACTTCAACCGAGTCTACTCAACAGACAGATTCCACCGGCTGAAGAGTTGTCGTCGGATCATGTTATATCTGTTACCAGGGTATCAACAAAAAACGAAGGAAGACGAGAAAAGCATGTGTACTTTGTAATAAACCTGTTTGTGATGAACATTCGAAAGCCATAACAAAATGTAACCCTTGTTTTCAACAATAATCTCCATATGGGGATATTATATGTATATATAATTTATAATAAACGTTATTAAAAGTCAAATGTCTACATTTATTTGTATATAGAATATTATTTTCTTACCATAAAGATTATTTTAGTATTTATTACTATGCAATTCTGTAGGCGTATTATGTTCTTAGATATGGGTACCCGGGAACCCCGGGTATTGATCAAGTGGGTATTCGACTTTAGCTCTTTAGTTTATTATTATTTTTGCATATTTAAACATCAGAACTTATATGAATCGACGTCAGTTGATTCATATAACGAGGATGTGAAAGGATTTGATGATTTCTCGTTAAATATATAAGATATGTAAGTAAGTCTGTGCCGAAGGGTACCCGGGTACCCGGGTATTGACATATGGGTTAATGCTGCGTGATGTTGGTCTAGACTCAACTAGTCGCATATATATTCATGAAAGCTTTACTAAATGTAACTATGCAATATATCGCAAAGCGTTACGCCTTAAGAATTTGAAGAAGATTGTGAGTCTTTTCACTGTTAATGGCCGTGTTCATATATAAAAAAATCATGGAGATAATGTCGTTGTGATTACCAGCATCGCTCAATTGAATGAATGAATGAATTTCATATATCTATTTTATTAAGAATTCGCTACATGCTCGTTTAGTGACTCAATCTGATCCTATTTCTGAAATTGAGTATATATTTGTTGAAATTCAGGTTAACTCTGCTAAATGCTTGATTGGCTCTGTGTACAAATCGCCGAATGTTTCCAATACTGCCACTTTGGAAGCTGTCCTTGATGGATTTGGACATCTATACTCACATATAATTATTTCTGGGGACTTTAATGCAGATCTACTTCGACGCAGTACTACAGCTACTGCGTTGACTAATATGATACAAGCATATGGATTAGATTTCGTTAATACTACTACTCCAACACATTTTACATCTACTTCCTCTACCCTGCTTGATTTATTTATCGTTGCTAACAAAGAAGCTGCTATTTTTTTTTTAAATCAAATCTCTGTTCCTAGTTTTTCTAGACATGATCTAATTTTTCTTGCTTACGATTTAGAGCCTGTTTCCGCTACTAATCAGTTTTTTTCATACCGAGATTTCAGATGTGTTGATCATGATAGCCTTTTAAATGAAGCTGCCGAGCTTGATTGGGATATTATTTATTCACTAACATCAGTTGATAATCAAGTTAGTTGTATTGAGAATTTCATTGAATATCTTTTCGATAAATACGTTCCAATCATAACTCGAATTATAATTAATCCCTGCTGTCCGTGGTTTACTGGAAGAATTGAAAGTCTTATTTCTCAACGAAATTTTGCTTACCGTAGGTGGAAACGATTTCGCACCAGTAAATGCTGGAACGTTTTTCGATCTCTGCGTAATGCCGTAAACAAAGAAATCTTACATTCCAAGATCTCTTATTATAGGTCCAAGTTTGATGACAGAGTTTCCACTAAGAAACTTTGGATGAACCTTAAATATATTGGCGTTGGAAAATCTAGGCCTTTTGACGTGAATGTTGATCTTAATGTACTGAATCAAAGCTTTATTTCAACATCTAGTTCGGGCAGTGAACATGTATTTAATAGTAGATATGCTGAATTCATTCGTAATATTCCTGCTGAGGGGTTTTCCTTTGTGCATATGACTGAACAGGAGGTATATGCGGCAGTTATTGGTATAAGATCGAACGCAATGGGTCTCGATCGCATACATCCTAGATTCGTTAAAACCATTCTACCTATTTTGCTACCGTATCTTACATACAACTTAAACGCTATAATAACTTCTTCATGCTTTCCCAAAAAATGGAAATTTAAGCTAAGAATACCAATTCCTAAAAAATCTTCATCAGCATACCGTCCTATCTCTATTCTTCCATTCTTCTCTAAGGTATTCGAGAAAATACTGCATAACCAAATCATATGTTACATTGAAAATAATAACCTGATATCCGAATATCAATCTGTCTTCAGAGCTAAGCATAGTTGTACAACTGCTTTGATTAAAATAAACGATGACATTCGTAATTCAATTGATTATAATATGGCGACAATACTTGTACTGCTGGACTTCTCTAAGGCTTTTGACAATGTGGATCATATAGTTTTGCTTAATAAACTCGTAGCTCACTTCAATTTTTCCTCATCCGGCTGTAAACTTATAATGTCTTACCTTAGTGGTCGCCAGCAGCGAGTTGTTAGTGGAAATAAAGCTTCTCATTTTCTTCCCGTTCTTGCAGGGGTTCCTCAAGGATCAATCATAGGCCCATTACTGTTCACTATGTTCATTAATGACTTAACCTTGGTAGCCAAACATTGTAAATTTCATGTGTATGCTGACGACTTTCAACTTTATATCTCTAAGCCACTGGATGCAGTACATTGTGCCAATACCGATTTTATACACATACATTCTTGAGCACTGCAGAATAAGCTAAATATTAACGCTTCAAAGTCCGCCTCAATAGTTATATTTAAAGTTGAGCTTGATACATCATTTTTCCCTACTTTGAAGATTAATGATAAGGTTATCCCATATAGCAAATCAGTTAATAACTTGGGTATAGTATTCAACCAAACTTTAAGCTGGAGTGCTTATATTAACCGTGTTATTTGCAGAGTTTTTACTACCCTCCGCAAGCTCTCAGCATCTGCAGTATATACTCCTCAAAATACCCGCATGTTTTTAGTAAAATCACTTGTAGTGCCTCTCATAACGTATGGATGTGAGATCTTTTATGCGCTCGATTCTACCACTTGGAGAAAGTCAAATGTTGCTTTTAATTCTGCCATTCGTTACATATGTATTTGGTTTGAAGCGCTATGACCATGTCTCTCCATATATAAAGTCAATCTTTGGATGTACACTTAAGTCGTATTTGGGAGTAAGAATACTACTGTTTCTGCGAAATATAATTTATAGCCAGAAGCCCATTTACTTATTTAATAAAATTAATTTTGTACAATCATCAAGAACACTTAATTTAATTCAGCCGAGTTTCAAATATCGGACTACTGAACGCCAATTTTTGGTACAATCTGCGAGACTGTGGAACGCTCTCCCAAATAACATAAAGAGAAGCAGCAATGGACGTAATTTCCGATCCTTATTATGTAACTTTTTTCAACAGTAAAACATACAATATTCTTTAGTCAATAATGTAATTTCTTTATTTACTACTTAGCATACATAATATGTATTAATTTAAAATTAGCTTAATTAAATATGTATAAATATTAGTGTATTATTAAGTATTAAGTTTCATTTTTCGAATGTTCGTAGTTCCTACACATAATTATAAATTGATAGATTTAATTGTGTAGTTGTTCAATAAAATAAACTAAACTAAACTAAATGTTCCTCACATGTCAATGACATTTCAAATGAAATAACTACTTTCGTCCATAGTCAGTCACCGCTTTATTTCCTTGAATTGACTGAATTTTAAATTAAAGTCATTATGGCAACAGTCAGTCTAGGGAGTATAAACAGAAACACAACTTTTTGCCATGAAAATCTTACTAGAGATAACAGCGACATCAAGAGCCATCATTAATTTTGTTCAAAATACAAGAATGATTGTAAGGAGTATGTGCCAACAACAATTAGTAACTATGGTTTGCAGTTAACATTTGGTTACCTGGCTTAGAAGTTTTTACATTTTCTTAAACGCGTAAATGTCTCAATTATCGAGCCTTAAATTTTAATTCTAAAAAAAAAATGTCATACAAATTTGTAGTTTTATTCTTAATCCTGTAAAGTTCTTACACCAAAGAGATAATTTTTTTCCTTCTGAAATATGATCCGTTAATACTCCTTTAAAATATAGAAAGAAAGAATTACCTCAATATCTGCGTTCGAAACTTATTAACATATTTGTGTTATGCGGAAGTTGAGAAAGTTTAATTTACAGAACACAAAAAGTTTTATACTTTTTCACTTTTCGCATAACATAAAAATGTTAATAAGTTTCGAACAGAAGCATATTTTGGGATAATTCTTTTCTTGTAAACGACTAGTAATGATCAGGATCAAGGATAAAACTAGAAATTTGTATGAAATTTTTCAAAAATTCATTTTTAAGGTTCGATAATTGAGATACTTTACCATAAATCAAAAGACCTTGGATATCATAATAAGGGATGAGAGGTCCTCTTTAGAACCTGTATACAAGTTTAATCCGGCAATATCCGTAGAAGGACTTTGAGCATTTAAGTGAACACACTTCCTTTGAAAAACACACATTTTTCAAACATAAGTTTGAGTGGGAAAAAGTGATTTTTAGGAGGGGTCTCAATAAAACTACAATCAAAACACTCTAAAAAATCTATTGGCATATTCCATCTTTCTTGTTTACCGAACACACTGCACATAATCTGACAACTTAGCACACGTCATCAATTTTTGTTTAAAGTTTTCTGAACTACATATATATTTAAAAAATAACTCCATCCAAATTTCAAGGAGTTCGCTTTTCTTATTTTCTACAGCTTCCTCAAAGCCTATTAAAAATTAAAATAAAAATATAATAAGAAACAAAAATTCGAAATTGCGTTTTTTTTTGATATCCAAGGATAACAGACATATGCATTATCCTTGAAAACAAATTTACAGAAAAGACTCTTCGAATAATTTTTTTCAGGAACTTCAAGTCTTCCTTAAATAAATAGCGTTTGTTTTATGGGCTTGCGATATGCATATCCTGAGATATAAATTTTTGAGGTTACACCTACCAAGCAAAATTTGTCACTTTTTTCAAATTTTAAAATACCATAAATATGTCAAAACTGGATAAAAAAAAATATTTCAACAAAATACTATAAGTAATAAAACCAATTTACTTGATCAAAATCAGAGATGGTCAAGTTAGAAAATTTGTCGATTTTCTGTGGAATTTACCCTTAAGTTATTGGAAACAACTTATCTAGAGGATAAGGTTCTCATTGAAAATTCTTAGAAATCTACGAAATACAGAATAGGGTAGGTAAGTGCTGAAACGTATTTTCAGTTATTGTACATTGATTTGCAGGAATATTCATACATACACGATCAATACATAGATAAAGAAAACGATATTGTTTGTATGTAGATCAACATGTCACTAGAAATCAATCAGCCTACGAAATGTAGAATTAATGTAATCTAATCTAATCTAATCATCTAATATTGATGCATTTTTGCAACAGTCACTACATTGATTTTTAGAAAAAATAAAATAATTTTTTTATTATTATTTGTTCAATATGTTGCGATATGATGCAACTTTATAATGTCAATTATAGATTACGCAAATAGTTTGTTTTACCTGACATAATGCTGTTAAAGAGTTTTCCAATTTTTCCACCAACAGTTTTAAAAAAATTAAAGTTGTTTGGCTTGTTATTCCCAATAGTTTATTCGGCAAGTTTGGATTAAGTTGGTGTTTGATCTAGTACATTTAGGTAAAGCTAGTACAGAATCGAATTCCCTAGGTTCTGAGAAGAAGTTTAAGTACCCACACTCCTATACTCGGAGGCTTAACTAGCTATATCCATACTCACTTTTTTAGTATTTCCCTCTTTTTTTTTGTATTCGAACTGAGGTACTAGATTTTTCGCATCTTAGATCGGATCTAACTCGATAGGGTTATGTCCGATCGGAAAACGGGTCTGACTGTTCGCCTTAGTTCATTATCAGCTACAATTCGTGGAAGAAAATTTTTCTCTGCGTATTTTTCTGGTGAGGGGTAGTAATCCTGGCGGGGGGCGGGGGTGATTCCAATATGTTATGTTGCATATCAAATTGAAGACCTCGCCGAGTACTATCAGGTGGTGTACTTTTTTTCCGATTCAGAAAACTTTCTCTGGACGTTTTACCAGCCGGAAAACCCATTTAACACACCCCTCTGACTTAATTAGCTATATCCATACTCCTCTTTAGTATTTCCTTCTGTTTTTTTTTTTATTCGAACTGAGGTACTAGATTTTTCGCATCTTAGATCGGATCTAACTCGATAGGGTTATGTCCGATCGGAAAACGGGTCTGACTGTTCGCCTCAGTTCATTATCAGCTACAATTCGTGGAAGAAAATGTTTCTCTGCGTACTTTACTGGTGAGGGGTAGTAATCCTGGCGAGGGGCGGGGTGGTAATTCCAATACAGCATGTTGCATATCAAATTAAAGGTCTCGCCGAGTACTATCAGGTGGTGTACTTTTTTTCCTATTCAGAAAACTGTCTTTGAACGTTTTTGCCTCCGGAAAATCCATTTTCATGCACTTGGGTCACATACACCCCAGCTACTACATTTCGCATATATTTTTGAAGTTCTTTCCATGCCCATTTGTGCTCTGTTGTGAATATTTTTCTTATAGGAAGTCGTTTTCCACGACGCACCAATTCCGTGCAATCACGAGAAGTAGAAAAGTCCACTTTTCCACCCAAGAAAGGCACTCAAGCTACATCCGATTGCCAAAGCCATCCTCCGCGTAACCGCTTAATTGAAATAAACATTGTTGATAAAACATGTTCAGAATATCATAACGCGTCTGGAAGTGTCGGACCCAAAATTGTATAAAAAGTTAGCAGTGCCCTTTTGAAACTAGCTTGAGAATTAAGAGAAGCACTTGAACACGTGAATTTTCATTTATTTTTACTTGAATTTTAAAAACCTGTACCAACAACATTACACGAAAGCATGAACACTATACTTACCCAACCAATAAAAAAATACGCTCCTTCCCAAAAATATAAGAAAGTCCTGAAAAATTTAGCATTCATATTCAATTCTCAAATAAATTGGTGTCCTGACAGTGGAAATTCGTTGAATTTCTGAATTCTGTGCAGTAGCTTCAGGGAGAGAATGTAGTAGGTTCATCACTTATTTAGCATCCCGCACAATTGCCCAAGAACCATCCTAATCTAATTACACCATTACCACCCGACATGAACTTTTTAAGCACTCGACGAGCTGATTGCCTTCTGTTCTCTGTTCACGCGCCTTTATCGTCTTTGCTCAGAAGGCAAAGTCTTATTATACTGCCCCAAAGCTATTCGCGTGGAGTATGAAACGCAAACACTACCAACCATAGATCTTTGAGAACGCTGGCTATTTTGATTCTGTAATAAGATTTTGATGGGAAGATTAAACACGAATTCGCAACGACGACGATAAGGAATTGAAAGTTGAAATGATACTTGAAAACGAGAGAGAATATTGGCAGAACTTTATTCTAGCACCAATTTTGGTTATCATTTTGAGTTCGGCCTTTTGAAGGTTGTTGTAATCTGCATGAGGTTCGTTATATGATGCAATTCTGCACCCACACTTGAGTGGTATTGAAACTTCAGAAAAGACTGATGATGTTACCTTCGGAAGTATTTATTGAAGGGGCGGTTTCCTATAGCGTATATGTATGTAAGTATGAAGTAGAAATTTCTAAGTTTCTTTAAGCTTTCTCCACAGTTATAATAAATGTAGGTGTTACCATGAAAAACTTGGAATTTTGCTAATTAACTGTGCACACTGTGTATAGTCTTCAGGTGTTTTACACGATTGTGTACCGAGCGAATGAAAGCTTCCAATCTATGCAACTTAATTGCAGAGGACGCTCCATTAGTATGCTACATGATGGTGGTCGTTGTTGGGTGAAAAAACCAATTAAAATTTCATGACGTGGCAACGCTTATGAACTTGCGAATGCTATTTTCTGTTTTGAGTGTATATATTCTTGTTTGTGAGTTTGTGGAAAGTAAAATAATTCTTTATCCTGTTCAAGCAATTAAAAGTGGCCTTAAGGAATAATTAATTGACCATCAGGGATTTGGTGGTAACTTTCTACTATATATACGATGAAAGCAGCTTTGAAAGTTATGTAATTAGTGAACTGGCGAGAAAAGCATGATGCTATTTTAGCTTGTATACTCTACCTATAACTAGCAATTTGTCTGTACGAACCAAAATTAATATGTCGACTGTTGAAGATTTATAAACACATTGAAAGTCAAGGTACTTTGATTATATCCAATTCAAACTTTGTTATGTATACCTTATGTAATGTCATTCAATGAAGGAGTTGTCCTTAGACTGATAGTGATAGATTGCTAAAAAAAAATGTTTTCCAACTGATGTAATTTATGAAAACTTAATTCAAACGTTGTTAATTTATTTATTTATTTTTAGCATTTGCTATATTTACTTAAACTACTTGATTGATATATGTGTAGGTACTTTCTGATGGATTTTCTTCATTACGACAATGATTTGATATGTGTTCGGTCAGCAAAAGAAAACCTTTAAGAAAAATTAGTTAGTTTTTCTACTTCAATATATTTGCATTTGCATTTTATATGAGACCCTAGCGGCCGCCCTGCTTTAGCTAAAATTATTTTAAGGCTAATTTGTAATTTACCGTGGGTTATACACTAAACTATAGGTGGACCATGGGGCTCATGAGGCGTTTACTTCCTTGAATTTCGTTTTGGGGGGTCCTTGATCCGAAGGTCGCGGGGATATTTATTTTTAACTGATTTTGCTTCCTAATAGAAGTTATTGGTGTTTATGAATTTTACTATCGTTTAATTTATTTATATTTTTTGGTAATTTCACCTCAAAATGCTTTTAACACGTTGACGTAAATGACGTCTATAGCCGTCCAACGCTAGTGCTTGCAGATGCAAATGACTGCTATAGCCGTCGTATATTCTCAGCATTCTAAATAAATGATTAAATTGTATATCAGTGTTAAATCCATTTGTTTCATATTTCTTCAATCTTGTTCTAAGAATGAATCATGAAATATTTCTTAATAATTGCAAAAAGGGTTTATAAGATAATCAAACAAACATTTGGCCGAAACTTACATGAATTTTGTTGATGAGAATCCCTCACCGAGGCGCCTCTGAGAGGTTCCACTATGCCACTGGATTCTAGCTAGCCGGTCTGAAAATATAGGCCTCATCGCTGCGGGCGCCCAATGTGTGACTCGACCCACGACCTATGAAAGCATTTCCTATCAATAATGCTAGGTGAATGAGCAGAATTGTCCAGGCCGATTTGATCTACTTGAAGTGTGACGAATCGGTGACACATCCCTGAAGTCCCGTCAGTCTTTGATCAGACCTCGACATCATTTTCCGTGCCGGAAGTCAAAGCTGTACCGACAAGCTGGTAACCTCAAAAATCAAAGTCGGCCAGTACCCCTCTGCCTTCTTTCACCGAGATGAGCCGAGGTAGCCCCGCGGCCAGTATCTTAACCAACTGATCGCAAAGCTTCCCCAGCCCTAACATCTCACTCTGATCTCCGACCGACGCTTGTTCAAGGGTGTGTCTCCAAGGCGTCATTGAGGTAGCGACGTGCCAGATTTTAGTCCTTAAATTTGCAAAGGCTTTATGGAAGTGGAATTCCTACGACAACCTATCTGCCGTAGGGTACCATGTAGGAGTGGTTCTGACGCATTGTCAGGCGAGGGATTGGGGTAAAACGTGTCTACTTTCCAAATGGTATGCCGACCGCTAGGCTGGGCAGGTCCTAAGCGGCACATTGGCATCCTGTAGTTTCCACTTAAGCTGGCTGGATGCCTTATAAGGGCTAGCAGGATTGAAATTTGCACAAGACCTACAACGTCCCAGAAATATGGATATAGCACTTTGAAACTAACAGGCTTCGTTCTAAGATTATAAGCTTTGGAACCCTGTTCAAACGCATAGTTCATGTTATCCTGCACTCTCGCACGGATCAATCTTAGTTTGTCTTCAGCATCTACTCTTAGAGGTTCATTAAGAGTTCCAAGGTTCCTAAGGATGTGATAGAAACTCACGAGATCAATCACCTGCCGACCGAAAAGTATCTGGTAGGGTGAGAAGTCGGTTGCTTGGTGGATTGAGCTGCTGAGGGAGCTAGCTATGTGGCTTAGCTTCTCATCCCACTTAGTGTGTTGCCTCTGGATGTATGCCCTAATCCCTGCCAATACAGACCCGTTAACTCGCTCTGAGGCGTTTGCTTGCGGCGAGTAGACTGCCGTTCGCAAGTGCTTGACCTCATACTTATCCAGTAATCTGACGAACTGAGCCGATCAAAACTGGGCTCCATTGTCAGAGACTATCGTCTCCCGAGCTCCGAACACACGAAATATTTCTGTCTCGGTGAATTGACATACATTTAGAGTGGATGCCTTTCTCATCGGTTTGAAAATCGGGAATTTACAAAAGTGGTCAAGAATTATTAGTATGCAGACATTTCCTTTCGCTGACCTGGGATATGGACCTAGAAAGTCGACGTACAGCTTTTGCCATGGTCTTTCTGTCACAGACTGATCTCCCATAGGTGGTCTAAGAGTGGTATTGGGGGCCTTGGTTTCTTTACACACGTCACAGGAGCCTACGTAGTTTCTGACATCAACTGTCATTCGTGGCCAGTATAAGTGTCTTCTTAATCGTTCCAGTGTTTTCCCTATACCCCCGTGAGAAGCTAGTGGCGGATCATGCGCTCTTGAAACAACGTCGGAGACAAAGCCCTTGTGGAATCAAAAGCTTCTAAGCTTCTTCTTTCTGAATCGGACCGATCGTTCTCGGAACAGACCGAATATAGACGAAGCCAACAAAGATCTGGCAGTTTATCAGAAGTTGATTTAACTTTCTGCCTCAACTCCTCATATTCCAACAAGCTAAAATTTGGGGACCTACGTTTAACTTCCGGACCAGGATCTTCATATGGTGAGAAGCTGTCACAGTGGATTCGTGACAGAGCATCCGGGACGACGCTCAAGCTTCCTCTTCTGTGTTCGGTGGTGAAGTCGAAACCTTGAAGATTCAAACTCCACCCAGCAAGTCTACCGCTGAGGTACTTTTGAGATATCAGCCATTTCAACTTCGCATGATCAGTCATTATCTTAAACGGCATAAGTTCTATGAAAGGTCGAAACTGCTGTACACTTAAGATCGCTGCTAAGCGACTGTGACTGTAATTTCGCTGTGCTGAATTCAACTTTTTGGAGACGTAGGCTATCGGCTTCTCGTGGCCATCGTCATCTAGTTGTAACAGCACTCCACCAATACCTTGTTGGCTCGCATCACACTGGATAACGAACGGTTTGGTGAAATCTGGGCTCACTAACAACGGGGCAGAGGTAAGTTTCTATTTTAACAATTCCAGATACGTCTGAGCTTCAGTGTCCATTGGAACTGACTGCGATTTTTCAGAGTGTTTGTAATGGAGGCCGTTAGATCAGCATAGTTCGGAATGAATCGTCGATACTATCCCGCCATACCTAGTAGGCCTCGGGCCTCCCCAACAGTTTTAGGTGATGGATAGTTTTATGTTTATAAAAATATATTTATTTCATTTTTACTAAATTATTCTCAACAATTATCGTTATGGTCTTTACAGCTACCAAGACGTCTATAGACGTCTTTTGTGTATCAGTGAAATCGAAGCTTTTAAAAACAAATGACGGCTATAGACGTCTATAATTTTTTTAGGAATATTTGGTGGAAAATATATTAATTTTATTCTGTAAATATGATATCTTGATCGAACTCCCGAAGATCCAACTAATTAACAAAAAAAACAAAAAGTCGTTTTTGTCGTCCATCACCAATTTCAAAGTGAGCGTCAACGTGTTAAGGATTTACTTCAATTGACTTTTTACTTGCCGCCTTCGTCCAATGGCTGACCACACTCTTCCTGCTGTGTAAACCTCCTAGAAGACCCTCGCCAATCGCTCTCCCCTCGTAATGCCATCAACTTGAAATATATTGTAGCTTTTATAGCAATTTTGATACGATCGACTATTAGGACATTTTAATTAATTCTTTTACGTTTTTTTTTTTATTGAATATTCATTATTTTATTTATTCGTGTTGGATATTTATTTATTTAGGTTTAATATTAAGTTTATTATTTACTTTTTATTTGTAGTGGACTAATTATTTATTTACTAAGCTTGGGGGAGAGCACAATTTTCAAATATATTGAATTCGAATAAAGAAAGTTTTACTGGCTCACAAAGTAAGCATGTCTGAATAATTTCAAGAGAACTAATAAAATTATTTCGTTTAATATCCAGCTTTCATAGGTGATCATGATTAGAAGTCCCATAAACGTGAAATACAGATATTTACCTGCAATCAAAGCATTTAACTAGAATAAGTAATCCGAATTAAATATAGGAATAAATCAAGTAATGTACAATTTTTTCCAAGTCAGGGGGTGAAAGATCCCAAGCACGGAGGCCAAGCCAAGGCGTCCCATTGCGCTAACTAATAAAAAAAAGTACAAGAAAACACCTCTCACCGAAATCTATCTGTCCTCTTATGGAAGTGCATCAGGGCTAGGTGAGGTAAGTTATTCAGCTGTTATATAGATGGGAGGGCATACTCAAGATTATTCAACCTACACCAGGCAAATGCAGGAAAAGGATAAACACACAGAAACTGTTTGGTTGTTTCAAGCTTTCCTTCCAGACTGTATACACACCCAGGAGGGCTTTCAACAACTCCCATCTAAAAGGAAATATAATAATTGCTGCAAAAACTTAAAAAATAACGACAATAAGGTACCTGCGGCAGTTAAGGCCCACCTAATTTGAAAATGCGACAAATAAAGTATTTGGTGATATAGAACAACAAAAACAAGTTTTTCCTGAAGCTTATTTATTATCACAACTAAAAACTTTTAAAAACTATGACAGAAGTGGGTATTTGAAAAAATAATTCAGTTTTATAAAACCATTTCCAAGGGCGTTATTAAATTACCACAGTAAAATAAGGCCCAAAGTAAAAATTAACTTTTTCAAAATCTCAATCAGCGGAATGATTCCTTTTAAACTTCCTAAAACTAAGAAAATCAACAAAATTCGGTTATTTTTAATAATTTCGAATAAAAATAAAAATGGGTTCTTTTATCCCCCATGGGGATAATAAGGCCCCCAACAGCTTTAGTAAGAAATTTCTAAACGTACAACAGAGCAAATTCAAACATCTTCATTCTTTTCGAACGAAAATAATGTCAGAATCATAATCCTATATAGAAACATTAGTTTCATTGAGAATGTAGGTTAGGTAGGGTAATAACACTCACGGTCTACTCCAGTGGGCCTTATTAGACCTATGACAAGATTTTGTCAAAATTACTCATTAATCAAATAAACATAATGATGGGCGATAATAAACACCGAAATCATAAACTACATTACCTAACGTTCAAACTAAACAAGTTACTACATGTGGAAATAGCAATTAAACAACGGAACTTATGATTTTGTTTAGGCGATAATTATAATTTCAAGCAGCCCTACTCCTCTCGGTGACATACCGTTCGCTACTGGCAAGATGGCGGCGCAAGCTGCCAGACGTCCCCTCGACGATGTTCGTGTCGACTTAATGCATGTGCGCATAAAGTATGATGTTGCTGCGATTAATTTTAGTATGAATTTTTAAATGGGGGCTTATTACCAGAGGAAGGAAACGCACACTCACGTGCGCACACGAATGACTCATGAGTAATTTACGACTCACGTGCGCGTTCCATTTTTTAAAAACTCAAGTGCGCGTGCGTGAGTTGTTGTCACTGGTATTAGCGCACACTAGCGTGTGCGCATGAAATTACTCACTGCTCATTACTCACGAGTGAGTAATTCAAGGGAAGAAAGCGCTCAATAAAATTTTAATATTAATTATCCACGTTTTCTACATAATGTAGGTATTTCTTAACACAAGTTGGAAATGACCAATGAGAAATTTCGTGTGCGTTTTTTTCCCTTGAATTACTCACTAGTGAGTAATGACGCACGCAAGTGTGCGCTTTCTGATATTGAATTACTCACTCATGTGCGTGAGTAGAATGCTCAAGAAAATCGCACACGACTCATGAGTACGTGCACTTTGATCGCACACAATTTATAACTCACGTACGCACACGCGTGCGTTTCCGTACTCTGCTTTTACCCTACGGGCTTCATTTGCCGCAGGTACCATAATTATTTATAAAAGGAACAACGAAAATTTATGTTGTCCGTCTTAAATGCACAGCTAGGCTGGTACTACTACCTTTTTGAAAAAAAAATTATTAACTTGCAAGAAAATTTATTAACGGTTATAATTAGGAGAAAAAATCAAAATTAAACACGAGATAAAGTCAAATTGTGAAATGGTAGGGTGGGGGGGGGGGGGGGGCAGTCTTTAGGGGTTGAAAGTATTTTTTTTGCGTATTTCGGCGAAACGTGACCACCCAGTGGAAAATGTTCTTAACAAAACTTGTAGATAATAAAAATAACTAAATTTTTATTTACGGGATTTTTCAACGCAACCTTCAATTTTTCGAAAAAAATGGCGGAAACCCGATGTTTTGGTTTTTTATTTTTTTCTCTCGTAAAAATAATTCAATTTGCATGAAATTTTGTTAAATTACACCTTTCTGGCATTGAATAAGCATATAATCTGGGAAACAGGTACTTTCCGAGATATTTATATTTAAAAAAAAAACAAAAAAAAAAGATAAACAAATCTTCCATGGGAAGCTTTATTTGTGTTTTTTTTTCGATTTCAATATTCTATCCGGGCTCATTTAACCGTTGAAATGTCTATTTTAAAATGGTCTAGATATGTTGATGGTTTATTATTTTTCATGAAACCGCCTTAAATTGAGAAAAACCAATAAAATTACTTTTCAGATCAGGAATTTTTCAACATTTCTTTTTTGTTTTAATTAAATTTTAATTACAGAATCTACTTCAAACTAAAGTTGAATGAATTTAATGAAGGAAAGTGACGGAAACTATATTTAAACTCAAGTTTTTCATGGCAATGCACCGTACCATACTGAAAGTTGTAAGCTAGAGTAAAAACTTGCTGGACCAGCGTGCATTTTTATTAACGTATATTTTACTATTTTTTTACTAAATAAATAACGATGAGCAATCTGTTTTAGGTATATTTAAATAAAATAATTTGAATACGTAATTATTAAGTAGAACAATTAATTTTTTGAATTTATGTTACAAATTTTGACTCGCTTCGTCTTGAGAAAAATATTGTTTTGCAATTTTTTTTTATAAAAATAAAAATCTTTTGCATTTTGGTTGTTCTTCTTCTTCATCAATAAAACTTTCAAATTCCGAAGGATCTTCGAGATTATTGACGTCTTTGAGCCCTTCAAGTTCTATATCAAGACTATTTGCTGGCTCTTGATGAATAATCTCCTCCGAATCAATATCCTGACCCACAACCACAACATCATCGTGTTTTACTAGTTCAATTCCAGTATTTATAATTATTGAATCGGCGTCTTCGGGAGCATGCTTGCACAAAAATCTCTCTGATTGTAGTATCTGATATAGTTTGTGTTAAATTTTTTTTATTACTTTGATTAGATAAAAATTTCTCACCCGAAAACGGTATTTTACTTACATATATCTTGATATTCAAATGTAGAGATGTTTGCAAATTTCTTATAATGTGGCTGTTCGGCTTGTTTCGTGCACATCGAAGTGAGAGTGGAGGCTGTAAGAGCTTTAGCTAAAGTTTTATCATCTTTGCGATACCCATCGAATACAATAAAACTATTAGCTGCATAATTGCTTCGAACATATTTAAAATATTTATTTTTAATTTCATCGTTCTTTTGTCAAATTACTTTATGTAGTAAGAACCCACCCTTAACGACATGTAAAATATTGTTACAGGCTGACAAAGCATTAATGTTTGTAAATTCACCGTAAAGTTCAGATTTTGTGTTTTTTTCAGTAAATATTTAGTGCCAGAGGAAATGGAGCGAGTTCATATTCCAAAAACTTTTTCAAATCCTCTTGGCTGTAAATATTTAATGAATTTCTTTGGAATAATAATAAAGAGTTGATGACCACTTTTTCACCGCTAACTTTTACTGATGATTGAAGTGTTGTGAGACATAATATTTTGTTTTTCCTTTAAAATTTAACGCTATCAAAATTATTTCAAATAATAGATTTCATAGATTTTTCACATCCTTCCCGCGGTTTTTAGCAGTTAATTGTTTCGTTGCCAATAATTCCAGAATAAATAAACATTATATTTTCAGTAGCTAGAAATGGGTCATAACAATCGAAAAAATCAGATAATTTTTCAAGGTCTTCCACATTTATATGTTGCTCTGTCGTTGCAAAAAAAAAAAAACATTGCAAAAATCTTCCACCACTCAAATGATCAAATTGAGTTCTCATGGATCTCATTAAGACTTGTTCAATAGTCAGATATGACCTCCAGACTAAAACTTGTGAGTCGTTTTGATAGTAGAAAAGCCTTGGAACGTAAGTTTGTCGAATTCATATTCAGCCATTGAATATCTGAGTTTCCGCATATCCTGCAGATATAAATGCGGTGACTTTGCATATAAAAAATGTTCACTCGCGTGGAAATATTATGGGACCATCCTCGCAACACATTCCAAATACAAATCCCAATTACCTGATTTTCTGCTCTTATAAAATATTTTTCCCCATTTTCTTCAATTACTTTAGTAATAATATTCTGTCATTAATATTTAATTAAATAAAAAAAACAAAAAAAATTGAAAATAATGTATAATATTTAAAAATTTGTAATCCCAAAAGTCATTCGTTTGGTTTTTCTCAATTAAAGCGGTTTCATGAAAAACAAACCATCAAAATATTAGACCATTTTCAAAGTAGACATTTCAAAGGTTTATAATGATCTCGGATAAAATATTGAAACCGAAAAAAAAACACCAATATAGTTTCCCGTGGAAGATTTTGTTTCTTTTTTCGAAAACTGTAAATATCTCGGAAAGTAATACTTGTCCCAGATTCCAGAAAAATCATGAAAAAAGGTATAATTTCATAAAATTTCATATAAATTGAATTATTTTTTTTTTGCGATAGAAAAAATAAAAAACAGAAAAATCGGTTTTCCGCAATTTTTCCGAAAAAAATGCTGAAAAATATTTTTATTATTTACAACTTTTGCGAAGAATATTTTCAGCAAGGAAGTCACATTTGCAATAAATGCAATCATCATGCGCTTGTATGTAATCTATAAAATTTTTATTTTCTTCATATTTATGTTGCGCTATGATACACAGTAGAAAGCTTTCCCTAGAGTCAGTGGCAACAATTTGTGCTATTGCACCACTTCAGAAATAGGGATAGGTTTTGGTACCTAAAATGGAGGTATACTTCAAAACCAATGTATGAATTATATTAACAAAAAATGTATTTGTCAGTGTTCCATAAAAAAATGTAGAATAATACCTGTAGTCGTAAATTAACAAAAATTGAATTTTTCGTACACACTTATATTCGTAGTGAACATCAAATGCTAATGGCTAATGGCAAGCAATTTTCAAAATTTTCTCCAGATTGCATTGCTTCATTGGCAAAATGGAAATTTATATGTTCGCAATGAAACAATGCAATATGGAGGATATTTTGAGATTTTTTGCTTAGTCTAGATCTGGATAGTTTGGATCCATATATTTCGGATCTGGATCTAGATCCGGATAGTTTGAATTTCAGGAATCGGATAATACGCAGATGCGGGTATCCGGATATCTGGATATTAGAAAATCCGGATCCAATTTTCAGCTATAATTACTACCATGTCATTTTACATTACAGTAACAGCAAATTCCGCGGAAATTGCGTTACAATGTCACGTATTGTTCAGTCGCAAAATAATTTTATCGATAATATGTCCGAGCCTTTGCAAAACTTATGCCTAATCGGAAAGTGGGGCTTTGATGGCAGTACTGGCTACAGTGAGTACAAGTAGTCTTTCAGTAGTCCTGAAACCGGCGATGCGAGTCAGTTTGTTACTTCATATGTGCCTTTACGTTTAGTGGACACATCATCAGAGAAGATCATATGGAAAAGCCCACGCCCTTCTTCTACACGATACTGCAGACCAATTAGGTTTCAATTTAAGAAGGAAACGACAGAAGTTGTCATTCAAAAGGAAACCTATTTTAGTCCCCACAATAGTCACTATGTTGACTATGGTCGACGGTAAAGTATGCAACGGTTTGGTTCAGACTAGCTCGTCAAAGTGTTTTATTTGTGAGGCCGAGCCAACTGAGATGAATGACATCGACACTTTCTTACAAGGGCTTGTGAATCAAGATAGATATGAATTGGGCTTATCTCCACTCCATTCTTGGATCAGCTTCTTCGAATATTTTATTCACATTGCATACAGACTGGACGTAAAAATATGGCACGTGAGATCCCAAGAAGATAAAGACCAATTTTTAGCTCTAAAACATCTTATCCAATCGCAACTTGGGGCTAGACTAGGGGCCTCATCGTAGATCAACTTGGCACAGGTGGAAGTGGAACATCTAACGACGGTAATATCTACCTCACGAACATTTTTCGCCAACTCTGATATTTCAGCGGATATATCGCAGGGCTGGACAAAGGTCTGATTGACAGCTGTGCAATAATTTTAAAAGCTCTATCTTCGGGTTATAAAATAAACTCCTTGAAATTTAAAGAGTTTGCTACGGTAACAGCCAGATTACTTGTTAGCAAATATCCGTGGTACTATCTGCCTGCGTTAGTTCAAAAGATTCTTATCCATAGATCGGATGTGATAGACTTTGCACTCCTGCCTATCGAAGAGTTGTCAGAGGAAGCTACTGAGGCCAAAAATAAAGATATAAAATCATTTCGAATTAATCATACGAGGAAAACATCTTTTAAGTTCCGATCCGCTTATTACGGGCTTAAGAAAACTTCCGTGAAAGAAAAAACCTTTCTATTATCTTTATTATTGTAAAAATATGTTTAAAATAGATTTGGCTTACAAATATTTATTAGGATAGTAGTTAAATTGCTATGACATACAAACTTAGGGTTAAAAGTCATTAGGCAAAAGTAAGCACAACATTATCTGCGTTTTTTTTCTCTCTGATCTGATCCGGTTCAATTTTATGTACGTAAAACAACAACAATGCGTGATCCATTGTTGTTGTTTTATGTACATAAAATTGAACCGGATTAGATCAGAGAGATAAAAAGACGCAGCTATTATTATAAAAAGTATTTATTTATTTATATATTCAAATTCTTTGTTTATTAGTTCATTATGTAATTAAAAATTATAAAGTAATAAATATTTTTTATGTTTCTTGGAAATACCAATAGTTCTACTGAAGTGTAAAATAATATTTTTTATTACCTTCTATAATGAATTTTTAATGTATTATTTTTATTATGTTGGGTTTTTATGATTTAAAAAAATTCTATTACTGCAATATTTTGCTTTTTCACTCCCAGCATTTACTTATTTCTAAACATATATATTTTTTACGCACCTCCCATACAAAGAAATTCACTGTGGAATGTTCTTTGTTTGAATATGATTGATTTGGCGGTAGTTGCTGCTTCGATTTTATACGAGGCTTACACAAGATAGTACAGCTTGCATGCAAATCTCCCTTCCCACGCAATTTTAAATTTGACAGCAAAACGCAGTTCACTTGATGTTTATCATCTTGCATGCAAGTTTAAGGTGGTAAATGATGTAATGCAAATGATCAATTTATAAATTTTTCTCAAGCATTTTTTTTTCCGCCATCTTGAAAACTATATAATGTTAAATTACTATCATCTCAACCGCCATGATTTTTCATCATGCAAGTTAACTGAAAACTGAACTACCTTCATGGTAGTAGGGATTAGACGTGCAAGAAGTATCCACTACAAGTTGCATGCAAGCTGTATTATCTCGTGTAACCCCCGGGTTACATAGGGTATCAGAGCCACAGCTGTATATGCAAAATAAATCTTCAGAACGGAAAGATTTCCGAAAAGATTTATCCAGCCAATTGCTAATTTTTTAATAAGTTCAGAAACATTTAAGTAGAGCTCCCATTTCGCTCCGGACGCCAGGTATTTTAATACTAAATGGGATTTCACAAATTTACATCGACCGTAAATAAACACATTTATTTCATGCATAAGTCCAGATTCTCAGTTAATTCCGTTCTTCTCAACCTTTTAGATGACATAAAAAAAAATTCCTGTCTGTCTTTCCTACACAATATTTCATGCAGTCCTAAAATAAAGGAAACATCCATCCTAAATAGATCATTAAAGATAATTCACTTTAAACCACCATCTGGAGCTGACTTAAGTTGTAAATTCTGAGAAGCAGCACATTCATATGTTGCAACTTTTGAGACAACTTCAACATGCAAATTTTACACATTTCCACAGCTCTTAAGTGAGATAGGACAGAGCTATTAAAATGAGCGCAAATATCAAGTTTTGACAGAATTCGGTTTCAGTTTCATTTATAATAGCACGAGCCAAAATATTCGCGGTTCCAGATGTTTTTCGTTGAGTTTGGAAAGCAAACCAGTTCAAATGAAAAAAATTATAAAAAAACTCAATGATGAAAAAATAAAAAGGAACGATCATTTGTTTTGCTTTATTTAAAAATTCAGAAAATTCTAAGAAGGCAACAAATCTACGTCTGTTGTGCTACGGGTAAGTTCTGATGGGCCAGCCTTCTGGTGGATTTCAAATTATCAAGAAAGCCAGCTCGAAGACGGAGAGTTCTTATTGTTGTTTATCTTCTTCTGACAAGCATTATTAATAGTTTACATATGTGAAAACCATTTTTTGTTTTATATATATATTTGATGAAAACAAAATTAATTTAATAATTGACGTCCATACGTCAAAGTAAATTTATGCCATGACATACATACATACATATATCTGCGCATCCAAATTTGAAGGCGAATCGATCGTTTGACCCATTTTGAACGTCTGTTATGTCAGCAGCAACTAGCTATAGCCACAGACAGTGCTAAAGTAAACAGCTTCAGCTTTTAATTTTTATCGCTGCAAGGAGGGAACACTGAATCGCTACTTCTCATCTGGAAATTAATTAATTTTCCTTCATGGGTCTAAAAGTGCTGATTAAGTGTGCCACCCCAGAGATAAAATCAAGCTCTACAAGTCCCGAGAAGATTTAAATATGACTCATCGTGAAGTAAAGTGTCTGTCGCTGCTGCTTTCTGGCTATGTAATAATAATAAAAGAAATTCCCAACTTGTTGGCTTCGACTCTTTGTATTTGGCGACCCATAAATGCCCTCGAATTATGCTTATACCACTCAAAGGTCATAAAATTACCAACAGAGGCATGGATTGACCGGCATTTATTATGAGGCCTATTTGCTTACATTAGATATTACCGGATCATGTCCGTGCTGCCCTGGATGTCATCGGAGTCCTGCTCATTTGGGTTTAGGTTAGTAGATTTACGCTGCTTGAATTTATTACCAACATAAGATTTTCAAATTACCTTTAAGGGGGATGGAAATGTGCTTAGAAATATCGCAGGGATATTTTTAGAATGATGCGTTCAAGTATAAATTATTAGGGCACAATATTGTTGTTGTTTTTTGTTTATTAGTTTTATGGTGTACAGGTCATTGGGTTTGTTCCCCTTATAAGTATTATTATTATAAAAACTTGTTACACATTTTAACGGGTGATGGATTTTTTTTTAGTGGAAAACTTGGGAAACAATTATAATTTAAATGTTTCCTGCTTGTTATTTTCTCTATATGCAGCATGTAGAAGGGTTTACCAGAGGTGTGTTCAAGAGTTTTGCCTGGGCTGTTCCAGAAGTAGAGCTGACCAAATCTATCAAAATCTGCCAAACTATAAAGGAGTCACTAACTTGCTCAGAATACTGAACACAAATGATCTGCTCTTCTTCAATACAGGTGCTTTATTTGTGTCAGTAACTGTCACTACGTTCAGGCCGGCACTGGAGGTCATGCTTGATTTATTGCCGATAGATCTCTACTGCAGGAGTGTAACTGTGTGATAGAAGGTGCTTTTAGTTGATAAGACAAATAATGTTAGCTCGTAAGTTAGTTTAATTTACAACGCCAAATCAAGCGGACCAGATAACTCCTTTGTAAATTTTACTTAAGCTACCCAATACAGGATGTTTTAAGAATCATTAGCGGTAGCTTTTCATTTGGCCAAAGCCACAATAATTTCAACAGCTTTAGGAGTAGCTACCAGAAAACAAATTGAGTGGCCAAGGAGTGGTCGGGCCAACACGTACTGGCGAAAAGGACGTGTCATCTTCCAGTACTGTTTGAAAAGGCGTCCCTTATCAAGGAGTGACCTACATCAGACCACACCGGAATACCGACAGGTCTGGCGCTCCGCTGCCGGCCGAATTTCATTCTATCTATCTATCCCCAATACACGCTCTAGGTACCTTCGGGCAGCTCGAGTAGAGACCAGACACCCAGGCCTGTTCGGTCAACTAGAAGAGTTCCTTTCATAAATGAGCTGCCGTCAAGAGACGAGTCCTGTAAGGTTGTTCTCATTACACCGAGCTCCCAAGTTATCAAGAACTGGTGGACCTAGACAAACGCAAGTAGACTTGAAGACACATTATCATCAACGTCCATATAGCGCCAATTAGCGCATCCAAGGGGGTTGGTAGACGGAGAGGGCTTTGGGTATTCCAATATAATCCAGTAAAAAGACTGCAGCGATTGGAGGGAAGAAACAGACTATAAAGTACCTTTCCTAACTTTTAGTGGGAGTGTGAATGCAATAATACCCACCAGGAGTGATTGGGATGAGAGGGAAATGCTGGTAACATCCGATATTTTTATACCCTAGATGAAATCTAAAAGGTATACTAAGTTTGTCATTCCGTTTGTAACACCTCGAAATAATGATGGTAGAGGAAAATGGATTGGACACCCACGCATAAAAAGTTATTTTGATTTTTGCATGTCTGTCCGTCTGTGCGCACGATAACTCGAGAACGCGTATACTTAGAGAGCTGAAATTTTGTACACGGGCTTAGAAAAAAAAAAGTAAAATTAAGTTCGAAAATGAGACAAATAGGGCAACTCCTTCGTGGGGTTGCATTACAAAACTTTCGTTTTCCACTATATATTTGGACACTGCCTGAGAACGCATCGATATAAAGAGCTGAAATTTGGTACACGGTGTTTTTATTGTATTAGCAAATTTTGTTCAAGAAAGAATTTTTTGGGATTCTCCGGTATATAGTAGAAGCTAAAAAATGTTCTAATTTGTTATTTCATCACACAACTCATTAATTTTTGGTGACAAGTTTCAAGTCTTGGTTTGACTCATCAACAGGTCCCAAATAGCGAAATTGGGTGATTTGAAAAGCAAATGAAAAAAAATGAAAAAAAGAAGAAAGAAATGAAAAGTTTGAGAAAAATAGAAAAAACAATTTTTTTATTTATTAAAAAAATTTAAAAATAAAGAAGAAAAGGAAGAAGAAGAAGCGTTTCGTGTCAGCAGAAAACCTTACACTCATCGGTGCAACTTGGTTTTCTGCCTGCTGCAGACGCTTGAAAATAGATCAAACTGATCCCTTCTCATATAAACTCGGAATAAATTCTGGGTGTGAATTATATTAGCAAAATTTGAAAAATGGACTAAATCGGGCAACTCCTTCTTGGTGTTGCCATATAAAAATTTAGGTTCTTTACGTATACAGTGAAAACGATCAGTCCTAGACATTTTTATTGTACCAAAAACTTCTTCAGAATACGAAATCCCATAAAATTAGTTTTAATCATTTTTTCTGTCCGACAAACCGTTTTAGAAATATATGGGAAAAACTAAATCAAAAAACAAACTTGCACAAAAGGGTTACAATACGAAATTTTGTAAGGGCATTCATCTAGGGTATCATAAGAATTGGTCTTAGATCATTTTTTAGCTTTTTTACTTGTTATCTTTACGGATAGATCCAAGATAAGTGCGGACACAGGAGCTGGAGAGTACTCCAGAGACTGCCAGTGGCACAAGTTTTATAGACTGCCGGACAAATGTAGTGTCTTTCAGGCAGAGCTCGCAGCAATTTACCATGCGGCAATATTGGTATCTATGTGCAGAGAGTCGACATGCATATTATACACTGATAGCCAGGCAGTCATCAAGGCGCTGGATGATATCCTGGTAAAATCATAATTTGTGCAGTTATGTCAGACCAGCCTTTAGGAATGGACTACATGGCGAAAGCTGACCCTATGCTGGGTACCTGGCCACAAGGATATCACAGGTAACGATTTGGCTGATGAGTGTGTCAGACAGGTCTCTGAAATTAATACCTCCGCAGCGATAGTTTGTGTGAAGATCCCAACCAGAGCTTTAAAGGAGGATATCATCAACCTATCGAAAGGCAAGATGGATCAGCAAGGAAGTCTGCCGTATTGCGAGGCAATTGTGAAGGAAATCGAATCCGTATGATGAATAAAAGAGTTAGGCTATTAGAATAGGTACGTACTCCTTTTCAAGTCAGTGGGAGCTGGAAAGTAAAGAGTTCAGATGTATTCCGAGATTCCAAATAGAAGTAGGATGGATCTAGGGGCGGTTTCAAAGGTTATCCCAAGAGCTTAAGGGGGACAATGCACCCACTGGAAATTTAAGTTATGTAGGCTAGTCTTCTAGCGGCACCCCTCTTACCTAACCTAACCTAACTATCAATTTCTTTCAATTTCGATGTTATGCGTTTTGTTTTGCAGATGTAACTTCCATATTTAAAATATACAATTTTTGTAATAGGAGACGAAAATGATTAATTATTTTAAAAATATATATTGTATACTCCGTTTACTAATTGACATTTTTGATTCTAATATCACTCCCATAGCATTGGCAACTTCCCTCAATGTAGACATAAATTTCAGGTTTAAGTAGCGCAGAATACACCTCTTGTTCAAACTCTGCAAAGAGACGGCGATTCCCACCTTCAGAAAGGCTCGGAGCATAAAAATAATAAAAAGCCCATTAAGCTATGGCACCTATGACATTATATATTTTGTGTTCCGCCGAAAAGCTGTTTTTATTCTTTCTGCTTCATTTTTAGCAGGTCCTTGATTAAATCTTGGAGCTAAGATATTTAAAATCTTTATTATAAAAAAATACACCCAGCAAACACCCACACAAGACAAGATCCATATTGTTGCTAGAAATTGTATACATCAACAGGAATAGATGTGTAGTTTGGAAACTATACTCTTGGAACACCTTCAACTCTTCCTACAGGAGAAATTCATACGTTTCGATCACTATGTAGAAATTTCCTTAAAACTCCTCTCGTGTGTAATTATCAACAACTGTTTTAGCAAAAAATTTAGTTCGAATAAGTGCGCATCTTTTATAAAATGCAAAGCAAAGATTTCTTCAAAAATTTTATTGCGAAATCTCATTTCAAAGAATTAATCTAAATTTAAATATAGTAAGCAACAATATCAGAATTAATTAAATTAATAATTTATCACTGCTGTAACGACTTTTGTAATAAATTTTTATATTACTGATTTCGGCTGATATTAAGTATTCACTCGAAGGTGTCCTTATTTAAGTACTAACAAATTTATACCACTGAATATTCTGAATTGCTTCTTCTGTTCAAGATCCAATTATCAAACAATTTGGATCAACACCGAGACGAACCTTGGAGCAGGGACAAAGCAAATGTCAAAAAGTAAAACTTCGAAATAGCTGTTTTGGGCATTTTGGACACCAAAGAGCAGAAAAAAAGCAAACCTGTCCAGCTTGGGCAGTATTCTTGAACAGATTCCCGGCGGTTGTGAGAAGCTCGGGACTAAATTTCCTGCATTGAATACGTGAAGCGATGCTTCCAGTTCAGATCGCATCATTGGCTGAAGGCATAAGCTTAACAAAATATGGTGGAATCTAATATAACTGCCACAATAATAGAATTAATACTTGGAGGACTTCCAATTCATAATATCCACGAAAATAAAATGCCTGCCTCCTTGTTGTTATTTTGTAATTGATATTGAATTAATGAATTAATACTAGATCAAATCATCGTAACGTAAATAAAAGCCTCAATTTGGACGTATCCAATATTGCAAACATATGTTCATTCTCCCTTTTTACATTTTATAATAAGAATCAGATTGGGAATCTCAAGTAGGCTAAAGAAATCTATAAATTTACTCATATTATTATTTCGATAATTCAACGATAGTAAATAAGCGGATAAATAAATAAATAAATAAATAGTAAAGGAAGATTTTAAATAACATCAGAGAAGAATGAACTAATAAATAAAACCGAAGAAGTCATAATGAAGGAGATGCCTCTCAGTTTGTAACCTTAGCGATTTAAATTTCCACTATTTTTCTTACGGATCTTCTGAACAGGACCCCAAAATTGGACTTAAAAAAAGGGGCAAGGGAGAAGAAGAAGATATCCGCGCCGCCATTCTTGTTTTACAGACACGTAGACCAAGAAAGAGAGGTAGAAAAAGATTTTTTTTTTCCGTATAAAAGAGTATGTTTTTAATTTAGTAAGAAAAGGATTGAAATTAACCTAGTGGAAAATACAAGGATAAAATAGTTGAGTTCAAACCAAGCTAAAACCTACCAGCGAAGGTAGAAGAAGGTTAAAAAAACCATATTGGGAATTGACCCAGTTAAAATTCACGCACGCAAGCGGCATCAATCGACGAGGAAAAATCCGAATTCAGCGAGAACACCTGAATAATCAAAAGGTGTCAAATCAACTGAATTAAATCTACATAGTTAGATCTACGCCAGCGATGCAGTATTACCTGCCCAAGAGAATCTAATCCAGCGAAAATACCGTAAAGTTAACGCAGCAACGTGGAAGAACACAGGTGTAAGGTACTCATCAACTATAGATTGAATAATCAAATTGAAATAAATAACGTAACAATTTAAAAACTTAAATATTAGAAAACTAACCAATAAATAACAATTTAAGAATATGAAAAAAACGTAGCTACTAACAGAGCCGGACTGGCAGTACGGGCGATAGCGGGCGCTAGCCCGATGGCCCGGCGGTCGTTGGGCCGGTAGTCTCCACGTTAACGCGACCACACGTATTTACCACGTACTCTGGTGTTGCCAATATAGCATTATACATATATGGCAAATTTGGCATTCTCGTGGCATCAAAAGCATTCACTTTTTTTGTAAAGCATTTTACATTATTTTTTGCATCAGATCATTTTTAATTCGAAAAATGTACGGAAAATGTATTTTTTATCAGACGGCTTTCAAAGGTTTGCTGTACCTATGTGTACTTTTAAAACGAATTCGAAATTTAAGAACAAATATAAAAACAGTTTTTAAATTTTGTTTTCATTTTCTAATTAAAAAAAAAAAGCAGTAATTTTATTTCATGTAAATCAATTTTGAAGCAGACTATATACATGGTCCTGGTATATTACACTCAGCTTTTACAGTCTGAATTTTCCACATTTGGTGTAGCATTGGCAAATTGTTTTTGTTACTATATTGGGCCATACAAGTAAGTGAAGGAGCGATTGAGTTACAAAAAGATTCCAAAACAAAGCGTAGGGGAAAGGATTAAGAGTTCACTTCTTTCCTCAGTTCCTTCACACAGAACCATAATAACTCGTTTTGGCGCTTGAGGCAAAAATTCTCAACATAACCTTATATGTATAATGTGACGTGGTCTATCAATTGACGGTACAAAGTTGAGCAACAATTGATCATGAGAAGAATAATAAATAATATTTATTGTACATAAAATTATTATTTGATATTAATTTTTTGTGAGTAGTGGGGTGAATCAGTTTGATAGAAAAATTTGCAAGATTTTACAGATAGACTTTTCTATGGTTTTACGCCGTGAACTAGTTTCTCATATTCTCAAAATGACAAGCACTCCTATCATTTCTTTTTCGGTTTACAAAACAGCCACATTTGACAAACTTTCTTGATCACAGGTGATTTTTTATTAACTTCAATTTGCTGAAACTTCATTCAGATGGTATGGCAATGTTAAAAAACTCTGAATGCGATTTCGTCACTTAGATAAGATTCTTGGAGGCTATAGCGATTTTTCTCAGACTATCGGCGTACATTTTGCTAACTTTGCTTGTTCCAACATTTCGTACCTCCTCGTCAGTTCACGGAAAAAAGGGATTGTGAATAGTACAATTTGCAAATGTTTCTGGATATTTGTTAGATAAACATAATAGGTGTATTCAAAATAACCGAAATAGTAGCTCCAACATTGCTGCTGACATATTCAATGTTTTGGAAATATATTTTAAATGTATACAAAAAATGTATTAAAAATAATGAAAATGTTATCACAACACTAAATTATTTGTTATAACACATTTTTTTAAAATCTTATTTTACTACAAATTTGTACATGGTACACAGTTTTGGTAAATTGTACTGAATATGACAGAAATAATAAAAATATTTAACTTGAATTTGGAAATTTTATTTTATTACTACCTACACAATATTACGTCATTGTTTTATTTAATAGAATAATAATAAAGATTCCAGTAGAGATTATGTTAAAAATTAAATACTATATATCACTTTTTATCGGCAAATTATCAATAAAAAAGTCCACTCAAAGGTATTTTGCTAAATAGATTCATTTTTATACAGAAAAATATGTACATATAACTGAATTCATATAAGAATGTAATTTATTATTGATAAATAAAAAACATTTAAATATTAAAGTACGCTGAGGGCTCTGTCGGAATCTAAGTCTTCGTCTTCGATTTCGACAACCAGAGACGTTGCACAACAAATTCAGTTATTATAAGAATGAGGTGAAGACGAAGATAACCTGTCCGAATTCGTTTTCTTATTTTAATTTCGCACCAGCAACAAACATAACCTCACAATGTTGTTAGATAGCCATGTAAGCCAGCAATGTCCCACTAGAATAATAAAATCGACGATGCCTCGACTTGATGACGTAACCAAAGGGTAAGCTAGCAATTCCTCGCTTCAAGATAAAATCAACAATGCCTCGAGAATACGAGGTAGTATCTGGACGAAATTACGCCACAGCACATTTAATGAGAATACCAGGTATTCTCTATACCCGGCCTCTACTTGATGTAAGGAAGCCCTCATTTGTTTTTAGAATTTTACAGGAAATGTAATTGAACATAAAAACATCGAAAATGTTCAGTTTAAAACGTGTTGTAAATGCAACTTCCAAATTAGTTTCATTTTTACTATAGTTCCTTGTGTATGTTCTTGATATATGTGAACATTTGTTGAAAATGCTAACAAGTTGTAGTATCTACAATTTGATTATACTTCGAATTATTGAACAGTAGTAGTGATGAAAGTGATTTTATATGTTAACATCGTTTGTTGTTGTTAGTTTGCTTATTTGGTTAAATGGTTCTGTAGTTGCAGGCATCAGTTTAGTGTCAGACAGTTAGAAGCGCAGTCGTGAAATAAATCGTCGTCATCATTTAAAGTAATTTTGTCGTGCAATAACAACAACATGTGATAACAAAAATATAATAAATATAAAAAAATTCGATAATATATAATAAGCCGTACACAATAAAAGATATAAAGTAAAAGTAATTGTCGTGCAAAAATAAGTAGTACCAAAATGGAAACAATTATAGGAGAAAATTTCGCCGTTGATCTTCTCAAAATGTAGGAACTGAAAGAATTAATTCATTAAATTTAAACCTGTGTATAATTTAGTAAGAAGGATTAAGAATTTATGATAAAAAAATATATATATATGCAACTTAATTTTAATAAATCTTTCTATGATACTCATGTCCCATATTACATATGTACAAAATTAATATTAATGTTTTATTATACAATTGTTCAAATAAAGAATAAAATCTGAAAATATGTGTTGTCTATTGTATTGTAGTATTTTAGTAAATTTTATTTCAGCATTCCCTGCAACCGAATTGAGTAATGGTACTGAGTGTAAAATTCTATTCACATCGAAGCTCGTAAGACCCGAAAAAAGCAAAGAAAAGCGATTAAAGGCAAATTTCTGGCGTTGAATGTTATAAAATAAATAATATTATATACATCACTTTCCTAAATGTGACAATGAAGGTGTATCATATACAAATTTTTATTTCTACGTCATTGTTTCACTTACTTAGAAAATGTTATATCAACAAAATAACTATAAAGCACTTTAATATGACAATTGAAGTGTATTTCATACACATTTATATTTCTAATTTATTGCATCATTTATATAGAAAATGTTATATACACATCACTTTTGTAATCATGACAATGAAATTGTATCTTATACAAATTTTTATTGTTCGTGAGTTGTGTCATTAATTTAACATATCAGTGTTCGATTGATTTACAATATGGATGTACTATTAACCCAACATTGGTATAAAAAAACATTTAACTGAAATGTTACTTAAACAACGAATACGTTTTTGTAATAATTCAGGTGTAAATAAAACATTTTAGAAAAAACCAGGAGATATGTAGATAACACATCAAATCATGGTTAGTTGATATTTAACCAGAGAAGTGTTAGCTAGTCGTCGGTGTATACGTTTACAATTCTCTTTTTTCCGTGTAGAATAAAAGAACATCAATCGAATCAAAAATTGGTGTACGAAGCTCTTGTTTTGTGACAATTTTGGGATCACTCATAATTTTGTCATTTAAAAAGGTCGAGTCGCTTTTGTTTTTTCTTGTTTCTTTAATGTTCTTCAGCAAATTTTGTAGCACTGGCAAACATTTCTTCCATGTCAGGATAACGAACCAACCTCAGCCTTAAGCGGGTAAATTCAAAACGAGAACAAAACAAATTATTTAACAGTTAAAACTCAACAATAATTTATATTTGTCAAAGGCAAATGTTGTTAACATTATTTTTTTCGCTCGCAATAATTTTTTTTTTAACCGGTGACGCCCCTCCGCTTCAACATAAGCCTCATTTCGCTTCAACGTATGCCTCATTTGCCTTACTCTTGTTACAGCTGTGTAAGTAAAATTGTTCATCTCCCGGATACTGTTTCCATAGAGAGGCCCTGTTTTAGTTTTAATTTTAAATGTGGAAGGTCCAACCGCTCTTACACATATTCTGTACATACATACTTCCTGTATAAATTTCTTCTTGTTCTTGTCTTGCTCTCCTTGCACTACGCTGTCTTGCTCTCCTTGCGCTGGGTTCAGTAGGTAATCAGATTAATAATTTAGGTTGCTTATCTCTTATAAAAAAGTCATTTTTGAAGACCCTTGGGGGCTGGTTTGTCACTATTTGCCCGGGCCGATTTGAAGACTCAGTCCGGCCCTGGCTACTAACATCTAAGTATAACTTTTGGTACCAGGACGGCTGTACTAGGGACCCCGTAGGCGGTAATGTAAACATTCCCAATCCTTGGAATAAAATTTCATATCACAGAAAATTAAAACTTGTTTTCTTATTCTTACTCAAAATTTAAAAGAATTATTTTCGGCTTGAATTTCAAGAAATTATTTCCAGAGAGTGAAAGCTAAAATAGTCTCAGTGTGTCAAAATTCGTGACCAACCATTTTGTTGCTGAATTACATTTGGTAAATCTTCAATTGAAGGTTGGTGTTTCGTAAACTTGAAACCAAGCAATCTTTATCTGTCAATCGGTTCATTTTATTTGTGTTTTTTTTCCATGTTATTTAACGCCGAGAATAAGGGATCTCACAAAAGTAGGTACGTACAGCGAAAAGTGTGCTAAAAATGTTCGGTAATAATCGGTGTCAAGCATTTTAAAGGTCCTCTTCGTATAGTGGCACCCTTTTTCATTCTCTAAACGATTTCTTTCCTGGCAATCTGGTTGAACCTACTAAACTCCTGCTACTGTCACCACTTCCTTTTATAATTTAGTCTTTCTTTTACCTCATCATAAAGTTGTAACAATAAATAATTAAAAATCACGGCATTTTCTATATGAAAGGTCTTAGAATGTCGCGTCGAGTTCAGATGAAAACTAGAACGGGTCGCAAGCGATAAGAAACTATAGAGTAAAGTTTGAGCAGGATGCATTAAATGTTCTTTGGCATGTAAACGACGCGTGTCAATCCGAACATTTTCGAAGATAACGGGACTTAAAGATATTTGGTTATGTTTTTAGATCACCCTGTAACCTCTGAACGTTACACCCTATGATGGTTATTAAAAATTTGTTAGATACATAATCCTTGGACGATCAATAAATTTGTCTCGTACTTCTTTCCGTTTTCAAGTTATGGCTCAGCAAAATCAAAATTTCGGAATTTTAAATAGTGTTTTTTTCCATTTAACTGCTATTTTTTTTATCAAAAACCATGTCATCAACATCAACTTTTCATACTGGATTTAAGAAGCCCAGAAGCATGGCTATAAGATGACCTATCACGCACTCTGTACCCCAAAATGTAACCATTTCTGCGTTCTTCGCAAATTTGTTTTTTAACCAACTTACAAGGTCAACTGCTAAAATTACTGAACTATATTTAATTTTAGGTAAACTTCTTGGGCCATCGCAGGAATTACTTTATGACTTTCCTCTTCAGAAGTTGTTCAATTTTTTCTAGATAATTTTCCTCTATCTGTTCGCAAAAGTTTTCACCTGGGCAGTGCTCTTGCAAGATGTTTGTTAAAATTGCTCTTTCATTTCAAATTCATAATAACCAACATATAGTTTCCGTATGGCTCCATTTGTATACCTAGAGCCTGCTTCCCCGAGCTACCTGTTTTGCATTAAGTTTAATGAAAAAAAAAATCATATTTTTATTTAACATAATTTCCCTACATTTCATGACCTCATATGAAACTATGTATAAGAAATCTGTAGTAATATGAAATTCCACCAGATGTTACCTTCGGTCTACGGAGACCAATCGAGGACTATAATACTCATTCCATGCAGGATGCTCACATTCAGAAAACAATTCTTAGCAGCTGACTAAGCAGACACATATCAAATTATTAAATTTTGAATTTGTACGTGTTGTGTTCAGTGCACAGATGTAAATTACTTACCTAAAAATGGCAATAAGGGGTAACAAGAAGAATTTAATCATTCTGAATATTGAAATCAATTACAATTGACAATTATGCAAATTTTTATCTACCATCTGCAAGGAATGTTAGGTATTTATTCTGTGGAATTTTTTGTAACGGAGTCCATTTTTGCCTCAATTGCATTTGGTCCGCATTACATACGTCTCCATTCATAAAGCATACAGATGGTGAGCACCTACGTAAATATCCATTAATATATATTATACAGTGTCGCAGCTCAAATCACATCCATCAAAGATATGTACCAGATCTGGAGAAAAAAAATTCTAATCCCGAAGTGCAAAATCTTTGTGGGTTGAAAATGAGACTTATCAAGAAAAAGTCTGAAAAATCAAACAAAAATAGAAATCGGTCAAACATTTTGGGAAGAAAAAGATTTTTGTTTTTTTTGCCACACTAAAAAGCATTTTTTTGGTTTTCAAGCAATTAGTAAGAAAAAAATCTGTATTACTTTTTCGACTTTGATCTTGTAACCTCAACTGGAATTAAATTTGTGTTTGAATTCTTTGCAGTGTTTTAATTATAAATTATAAAGTTAAACACAGGTGGTTTTATTGACACATTCAAATAAAGCAACAACGAATAAGATTGACGCAGTGGGACGAAGACCAGGACTATTACCCGCGTGGGTTCCAATCTGGTGGATTACATACAGGGTGTCCCGTAAGTCGACGTCAATCCGGAATCGGGTGATAAACCAAATCATAACAGTTACCAGAAAAATATAAAAAAAGATCTAAGTCATTAAAATCATATATATATATATTTTTTAAGGGGCTTTTTTTGTTAATTGTAAAAAGACGTATTTCTTAGGAATCCTTATTTAGGACAAACCCAAACATAAAATGGTCCTTCGAGCCAGATATTAATGATATTAGAGAAATTGTGCTTAAAAATAAAAACCTTGAAACCTTAGCTACAAGCTGAAAGCTTTAAGTAAACTTTGAACGTGAATACAGTGTCAGTAAATTCGAACAAGTTGTGAACATTGAATTACACATAATATGTCATATTAGAAAATTCAACTAATAATAGAATTCAAGAAAAGAATAATCCATCTCGGAAATACTGTTGTGGCAACACTTAAAAATAAATACAAAATTTCCACTTATGTAATTCACACATTCTTTGTGAAAACAACTACTCTTATAGTAGGTCAGAAATTAAATAAATCAATTCTTTCTTATGTCAAATACTTAAATTCTATGATACAAATCATAGGAACCCTATTCTTCAATTCCTAACTGATACTAAAGTGGTAACCCCGACAAAAAAAATGTTAAGGCGGTAACCAATCTCCAATGGTAAGGTGCCCCTTAATTATCATCTAGAGATAGCCAACCCACTACCCGATCCACCCGCTGAACAGGACGTTCTGTTGCCCGAAGGGATAACAAGGGTCAGTGTACAAATTCCACCTTTCTGGAAGCAGAACCCTGACCTGTGGTTTCTACAACTGGAAGCTCAATTCCACACTAGTGGCATATCCCAAGATGAGACGAAGTATTACACCCTGGTTGGCAATTTGGATGCCAACATCCTTACAGAAGTCCGAGATGTTGTACGGAGGCCGCCAGCAGCTGAAAAATACAAGACACTGAAAAACCAGCTCCTGATGGCATACCAGGAGTCCGAGCAGAGGCGCTTACAGAAACTTCTCAGCCAAGTTTCACTGGATGGCAGACGACCAACACAGCTTCTCAATCAAATGAAAGAGCTCACATCTGATGGCATCAGTCCTGATGTTTTAAGAACCCAATGGCGCCAACGACTTTCTCAGCAGATTCAGGCTATCTTGGCGGTAAGTGCTAGCCAAGACATTACCAACTTAGCAGTAATGGCCGACAAAATATCTGAAACTATATCATCTCCAGATATTTTGTCCACCTCTATAACATCACCAGAACCTTCCATAGCTGTACTTCAACAGCGAATAGCCGCTCTGGATACCAAGATTGGGCAGCTCAGACGACGAAGTTCATCACGACAACGCAACTCTAGCTGGAACAGTAAACAGAAGTCATTCACCAGCGGCGTTACGGAAGGCATTCAACAACCAGTCACTTTGCTGGTATCATCAGAAGTTTCGCGAGGCAGCTAAGCGTTGTCAACAATCTTGTAAGTACCAGGGAAAATAAATGGCGGGCCGCAATTGACGACTAGCTACCCCGCATCTAACATCAGTCGTCTATATTTCACAGAGATGTCGTCAAACAAAATATTTCTTGTTGACACCGGAGCTGAGGTGTCAGTAATTCCGCCAACCTTAGAAGAAAAACGAAGACACCCTGCAAATCGTCTTCTATATGTAGCCAATGGAACAGAGATACCAACGTACGGACAGCGATTGGTTCAACTTAAAGTAAAACGGTCTTATTTTAAGATTTTAAATGGACCCAGTAGAATAAATTTACATAAATAATAAACATTATATTTTTCACATTTTAAGAAAGGCATCATGCGAATCGTTATGTTTTTCCAGCACCATTATATAGATCTTTGTTGTATTGCTTAGATCCATCAAAGTGATCCGTTTGTCGCTACCAAAGATAACTTAATAAGAAGATAGGACACAGCCGAACAAAATTGGAAATTTCTCTTGTTTTCTAGAAAGAAACAAGTAATTTCATATACTTTCGACTTTTGCATGAATGCAGGAAAATAACTTGGCTATGCACTATTGTAGTGCGACTGAGACAATGAGTTAAAAATAAAAACTGAGAGAACGTAGGATTATTCGAATGATAAAATCTTCTTAAATATCTCCAAAATCCCTTCCAACTATTCATAATATAATGCACATCGGGTCACACTACTTCAACTTTTTCAAGGAAAAGATAAATTTCGCTTAGACCAAGGTGCTGAAAGGAGATGTAAAGTTCCTTTCAAATAAAATTCTCATTTTTCTAAAAAACATCAGAGAATACAGCATGAGTTTCTCCCACTCGTTGAGCCGTCCCACACGAGTATTCCTGATGCTGTATGCATACAGGGTTTTTGGTGAAGGGGTAAGAAGAAGCAAAAGGATATCTCTACAAAGTGTAGAGATATGTCTTTGCATTCTTCTCACCTTTTCCCTAGAAAACCGGTATGCATACTACATCAAGAATACTCATGTGGGATGGCCTAATCTCGTCAGAGCAAAACGAATGCGTTCAAATATCATAGGATTACAGCAACAACTTTGGATCCAACTGTCTCAATATTTCAGAAAAACCTGTTTTCATAAAAGCGCGGGAACATTTTATGAGAGTAAAACCTGAAAACTCCGCCTCTTCTCATTTATTTACGAAAATGAATCATTTGCCATTCTGTTTCGTTGCATGTAATCTGCGATTTCACATTTTTTGTCTTCATTCGTAAAAGTTCTAAAGAGGGGTTAATTTTTTTTTTGCTATTTTTTCTTCTTATTTCTTTCCTTTTCTAACCGTGTACATTTGAAATGTAAATAGTCAGAAATCTCGCCTGTGTCCTATCTTCTTATTAGATTATCTTTGGTCGCTACAAAACACAAGCAGGAACATATTTATGGCGTCTTGTAAATAAAAAAAAATAGAATATGAAAAATTTGCTTATAAAATAAAAGAACACATCTGTATGAAAATTCACCAAATTTCTTTCCACCTGGTCGACATAAAAGGGTTCCTTCACGCACCTACCTAGCTTATTCGAAAAAGAACAACAACCCCCAAACACCCATTAGTTAATTGCTCTAAAAACACTTCCGATGGTTCCGATAAAAATAATCTGGACCCTCCCTTAAATATTGGAAAGGAAGTTAATTTTATATCTCTTCTGTACCAACGAGCAGTAAAGGCTTTGAACAAGCATTCAACCGCATGTTAATTTCCCGGCATGGTATACAAAAAAAAATCACCGATCGATGGCGTCATCCTAAGTGCTCACAAAAAGGAATAACAACAAAAATGAAACAAAAAAACAGAAAACTAAAATAACTGTTGATTGGCTTTTATCATAAATTCCATTAGTCGCCATCAGGGTTTAAGTTTTTATCTAAAAAAAATCAAAAATAGTTGGTCCATACGTGGGATGCTGAAATTTATATGGTTCCATGTCGGGCTGTGGGCAATGTCTAAATGTCAGTTACACTAGCTATTGTCACACTACTGATGAGCATTTGCTGGTTGGACCTGAAAATGCTTTACACATTTCTAGCTAAATACTGCGGTTTTACCTGCCTGTAAAATTTTCTATAGCGCATCTCCTTCCATATTGGACTGCAATTAACACGTTTTTGATTGTTTTCCTACGTCCGTCGTCACCCACAGTGTAAACTGGCACTGAAAGTATTACAAATCTCTCGCCTCATTGTCATGTAATAGAAATGGCGTGAATCTAAAATTACAACCCCAGAGACTGATGAAAAGTGCCACTGTTTGCAAGTGGATACCTGGTAAGGGAAATTTGTTTGCAATCCATTAAATAAAAAAAAACAGGTAAAGACCGTGTGATAGACCGCAGTGTACAACAAACATGTGTGTGTGTGTGCTTTGCGTATGACTCAGCTCAGAGTATTTTTCATTCGATAAGATGTCATCGATCTTGTGAAACTTTGCGATAAAGAATTCTACATGGAAGTCCGAAATTGTAAAAAAAAACTAAAATTGGGATTATGTCAAACAATGCAATAATTACAACAAAATTACACTTTTCAAGAAATCTCTTAAGAAATTATTTCAACAGTTGGAGTTGTTCCTGTAAAAATTATAGCAAATGTAGGTTGTCTTCAATTTGTTCTTAAGGCAAGTAAATAGTTAACGGTACGACAGTTTCTGAACTCCTTTAGGATTATTTTTTATTTATTTATATCTCACAATAAATCATAAAATAATAAAAACTTTAACACTTCACAATTATTAAAAGTAATTCTTATTTACGATTTCTTAATATCAAACCGAATACCTTTCATACCGATCACCTCCGATAAATTTTCTCCAGAATCGTCTACTGACGTCAGGCCAATGAGACTTTTATGTTTCTATCGAAAGTATTCGAAAAATTAAGAATTTCTTAATTACGTAAAAAGATAATTATTACCATCGCGTTGGCAGGCTGGGTTTCGTTCCCTTCATAGTTGTGAGTGATACAGTTTCTAAGAGTTTATCTAGCTGCGATGGATGTTGATTCAAAAACTTCAAAAAATCTTCTCTCGCTTTAGATTTAGTACTGCAGCTGTATCCATAATAAAAAATTCTGTAGTGAGGCGTAGTCGTGAATTAATGGCAGTAATGAATTTTCTATGGCGCTTTCTCTATTGCGTGGTGTTCCCCAAGGATCTGTACTAGGTGCATTGTTGTTTAGTTTAAGCTTTTTCGATTTGCTGGAGTTGTCCATAATGTTCCAAGTGTTTATTTGAACGCAGATGATGTGCAATTGTAATTAAGTAGATCCATGTTGCTTCTTGAGAATAAACTTGTGGCCTGGTCGAATTGAACGCTTGATTCATATCTAATCGTTTATTACTAAACCCTGGACATTCGCAGTGCATTGCATTTTATAGCAGAGCATTATGGTGTTCCATCACTGGTTTTATATGATCTGTTCTCCACCTAAGTAAGGTGGAAGTAAGCATTAAATATTTCGGCAGAATTTTTATTCCCTCTTGGTGGCCGACAGCAGTTATCTTCAGATGCAACCCTAGTAGAAAATTCCAATCGGTTTCGAAAACCTTCTTCCCCGCTCGAGGGAATCCTATGTAAACTAGCGCAGTTTCATCTGGAAATTGCTAATAGATATGTGTAAATTTCTCTGCTTTTGAATACTTGTGAAGTTTTCCGATGCATTCCGGTGAGCTTTTCGATTACCATACCATATTGAAAATTCATGTACATTTCCAAGAAATTATGATGAATGCTGTGTGATTGAAAAAACAGTAGTTGAAAATAGCATTCTTTTAACAAAGTTATGTAAAGTGCTGTGAAATGAATTGCGTAATGTGAAAGCATTTTTAACTTGGTATTTTGTAAATTAATTTTCTGGTAAATTTTAACAGGAAAAATATATGTATTAAGTTGAAACTTGCTCTTGAGTTGACTAGAAAAGATTACGAAACAGAACTGAGGAATCGTATCCGATGATCACATAACAGATACAGAAGAACTAAGTGTACATCAAAGTAAGAAATCATTCTTAATATACTTAATACAATTTCTTCATTTTTATTATTTTTTAAATGCAGTAATTAGCGAATTACCAACAACTTCCTAAATGGGACAATATTATTAAATTTTACATTTTTATATTATTTTGTATGAATTGTTGACAAGTGTTGAAATAATTTCAAATTATATTTGTATAATTAACACATTACTATCCAGCTTCTCTAAAATCCCTTGTGAAACAAAGACTAGAAATAGGTGCTCTTTTTAGTACCTACATTCTTTTGTGCGATAGTTCACTCTAGTACTTCTCAGTTACTGCGCCATCTATCAAAAATTTCCTTTCTAGTTCTTTATAATCTCCTTGTACGGAAGGTACCCTGAGGATTGTTTAAAACCTTGAACAAATCCCCCTTCTATTCACTGAGCTATCACTAGTCATCAAAATCGAAAATGTATTCAAAACTTAGAATATAGAGCAAACAGGTGATAAGCCAGATTTTGCGTAATGAATTTCTGGTTGTGTTGGTAGTTCATATTTATATGTATTTACACGCCATCTTTATTCTAAAAAACTTCTCAATTTGCAAAAAGTAAACAAAGGTTTTATGTGGAGAATCTGTGGTAAAAAATCTTCTTTTTCTACTTTATTTTAAAATAATTCACATAATTAATTTATATAAATCTCTGCGTCTATTAACAAAAAAGATAATTTAGTTAGTGCAGTTGCCTCAAACAGGATTCCCTAGTTTATAATCCAATTTATATTTGCAAGCACTGACCGAACACTTCATTTTTGCTTTTTTAATTGATATGAAGATTTTAACAGGCACTAGTGGCACTATAAAACTTTGCACTAGATTAGATTAGATTTGTAAAGGGGTGTATAGGCGTTAGCCTCGCAATCACTGCGACCTGAAAGATCTATTGTGAGTCCCCGTTGAATTTGCTCCATTTATAAGTTTAGACTGTTAATAATCTCCGCCTGGCCAATGCTTCGCAATTGCAGAGTAAGTGCTCTGAGGTTTCGTGAGCATCCTGACAGAAGCGGCAGGATGAAGTCTCAGCCAAACCCAGCTTGTTTAGGTGATACCTCAAGGGGCAATGGCCTGAGAAGAGCTCAGTGATCATTTTGAGCTCTGTTCTTCTAAGGAGTAGGAGTTCTTTTGTTTTTCCGCCAGAGGTGTCGATAAACTTTTTTGCCTAACGAAGTCCTTGTAGCCTTTCCCAATACAGGGATTTTTGTTATTCTCCCAGTTATTTAGGGTGGCTTTGAGGTAACACTTTGAAGTGCCACAAAATGGCTCTGGTCCGACAAACTGAGTTTCCGCTCCTCTTTTGGCTAGGCCATCTGCAATTTCATTGCCTTTGTGGCCCTCATGTCCAGGTACGCACATGAGGATAACTTTGTTTCTCCTTGATAGATTTTTGAGGGTTTGTAGACATTCCCAGACTATCCCTGACTTGACAGTGTAGGACTTTAAGGCCTTGAGGGCAGCTTGACTGTCCGAGAGGATATTAATGGTTGAGCCATTTATGGCTCTTTTAATGCCAGTATTGGCACATTCTTCTATGGATAATACCTCGGCTTGGAATACGGTAGGGGTAGAGCCTAGATCCTTTGATATATGGCATCTGGGGCCGTATACACCCAATCCGACCCCACTGTTGGTTTTTGAGCCGTCTGTATACCACACCATCGATTCTTATTGGAAGGACGGTTTAGTGGAGCGCCATTGTTGTCGGTCTCCAAGAACCACTTGGAATGGTCTTACAAAATCCACTCTGGGTGTGATTATATCAGATATTGTCGTCACTGGCTCGAAGCATATCTGTTTTAAGATACTTAAATGACCAACCAGATCGCCTGGCTTTAACTGTTTCTCCATTTGTACTCTAATAGCACTGAAGATCGCTTCCTTTTTCACCTGCAAATGCAGGGGTGCAAGGTTTAATAAGGCTTCCATGGCTGTTGTAGGACAGGTTCTCATGGCACCAGTTATTCCTAGACAGGCAAGCCCCTGAGTTTTTTGAAACAGAGCCTCAGCCGTCTTTTGATTAGTTTTTGGCCACCATGCGAGGGCCGCATAGGTGACCATGGGTCTAACAACCGTGGTGTACGTCCAGTACCTCATTTTTGGCTTCAGACCCCATGTTCTGCCAATGAAGCGACGACACGTGTAGAGAGATCGCATCGCTCTATCCGTCACTCTGGACAGATGCGAATTCCAGGTAAGTTTCTTATCTAGGATTATCCCCAGATATTTGGCGTCGTCTGAGAATATCAATTCCGTATTATCAAGAAGAGGAGCCGTTAGTGAAAGCTTCGATCTTCTTGTGAACGGAACGATAACCGTTTTGTTGGGGTTTATGCTAAAGCCTTTGTTTAAACACCACGTGCGGACTTTGGAAAGGGCTATTTGCATGAGGTCGGATATGACTTGATCATGCTTGCCCCGTATTGTAACTACTAGGTCATCCGCGCAGCCTTGAACATTAAAACCCGAACTGGTCAACTTCTCTAGCAAATCATCAATCACGATCGACCATAAGAGTGGAGAGAGAGCTCCTCCTTGTGGGCAGCCTTTTGCTGCGGTGATCGTGACTGAGCAGTTCCCTAGAGATGTGGTTATCCTCCTGCATGGAGTCTATCCAGTTTACCGTGGAGGGCTCAAAGACATTTATCCTCGGCAGCTGATTTAATTGCATCGAAGGAGGTATTATCGAAGGCTCCTTCTATGTCCGCAAATGCACATAAAGCCACCTCTTTTGCTTCGAGCGCTTTTTCGAGGTCTTTGACTAGTGTGTGAATGGCAGTCTCAGTAGACTTGCCAGCTTGATAAGCGTTCTGCTTAGATTGAAGTGGTGATTTAATCAGTATTTCACTTCGAATGTGTAGGTCTAGAATTTTTTCCATGGACTTAAGCAAGAATGAAGAGAGGCTGATGGGTCGGAACGATTTAGCTAGAGAACTAGCTCTTTTCCTGCTTTAGGTATAAGTACCACCCTGACGTCTCTCCAACATTGGCGAACGTACCCTAGAGCGTAACTGGCTCGAAAAATGTTTTGTAGTGGAAAGAGTATTTCTTCAACACCTTGTTGTAGTAAGGCGGGAAAAATGCCGTCTTCTCCAGCAGATTTAAAGGGCTTAAATGTGCCAATGGCCCATCTAACCTTGTTAGGAGTGAAGATTCTTCCCGCAAGGCTTTTGCTCCTGTTAGAGACTCCATGCTTGTCCGCCTCAATCGGGTCTGGAGCTATTATTCCTTGATCGGGAGTGAGAGAGTCGGGAAAATGAGTTTCTAATAAGAGCCTGACTGTTTCCTCGCAACTCTCGGTGTAGTTCCCATCTTCCTTTGCACTAAATAAAGTTCAAAGATAAATAGTTTTGAAAAGAATTGATTCTGTACTTTTGTTAAATTTCACAAAAGAATTTTAAGTTGACTAAATCTGCTCACAAAACAAAAGCACATTTGACAATATTATGCAAAAGCTTCTCATTCCAGCATCTCACTTACTCCTATGTATCGTCTCCTGCTCTTGACAAATTACGCTCATGTACACGAATTTTACACGATTCAACCATTCCTGTTTGATATATATTCTAAGACTCAAAATCAGAACATGCAGATGTAAAATAAAATTGTCGAGCGATATTATAATTGAACTAATTTATACAGGATGTCCCGTAAGTGGTGTAATATCCGAAGGCAACGGATAGGTCATGCTAAGACGAGCGACGAGCAAAAAAATTTTATAGGTTGGGGGAGGGGAATCCTAACGGTATTCGATATAACTTAAATATATTTTGGTATGTTTTTATAGATCAACCTATAACTTGTGAAGGTTAGACACCGTGATGATGATTTAATGATGGTAGACAGACAATCGTTAAACGTTTCCAATGGTCTATAAAGTTTTTCCCTGCTTTCTTCGTTTTGAAGTTTTGGCTCAACATATTTAAAATTTCGGAATTTTTACTAGTTTTTTTCTTTTATTTAAGTACTATTTTTATCAAAAATAGACGTCATTAATGCCAATTTTTCATATTGGATTTATGAAGTCCAAAGCCTTAGCGTTAAAATGAACTATCACACTCTGTACCGAAAATGTAACCCTTTCTGCATTTTTTGCACTTTCTCTTGACATATTCAGCGAAAATAACTGAAAAAAGTCATTTCCAGAAGATAATTGCCTACTTTCTGGCACTTGTGAACTTTTTCAATCATTTTTGCTGGATATGCTTAAGATAAAGTGCAAAAAACGCAGAGAGTTACACTTTAGGTACAAAGTGTGATAGGTCATTTTAGAGCTAAGGTTTCGGACTTCTTAAACCCAATATGAAAAATTTGTACTGATGACGTGTTTTTTTTTTTATAAAAATAGTAGTTAAATAAAAAAAACGAGTAAAAATTCCGAAATTTTAAATTTGTTGAGCAAAACGAAGAGGATGACTGAACAAATTTGTAGATCATTGGAAAGGGCTCACGATTGTGTATCTACCAAAGTTTAAATCTTCATCACAGGGTATAACGTTCAGAATTTATAGGGTGATCTATAAAAACATTACCAAATATTTTTAATACCCCCCCCCCCCCCCGCCCCTTCAATTTTTTGCTCGTATGAACTTGAACTATCCGTAACCTTTGGATATTACACCACTCACGGGACACTCTGTATATCAATGTCATTATTATGAATTTATTGATGATAAAAGCAGTAAGCATTTCCATTATTTCAACATGAATTTGCACATGAAGTGATAATTTTCATTATGTCAACAGGAAAATAATGTAACAACTCATGGAAGTGTTCATCCGGTGATCATAGAAAAGCTTACTATGCTGAAGAAAAATAGTGTTACGCGCGTGGCCTTAGCTCGTTATTTAAAAACACAATATTTCAGATATCATTCAAAAGTTCTTTCTTTATTTAACTTTACTGTTTACTCTCACAATTCACAAACAATTAACAAATCAACTTTATAGTTATCGCTAGTACTGTACGTCTAAGTATCACAATCCAAATAGTTTACTTCGTTCCTTCACTGTCTAAAATAAGACTCACCTCCTGGATGTGAGTAGCGCCGTATTTATACTATACAAATTATCCTAGAACCTTCTTCAATATTCCGATTTCCGAACCCATAGTTTACTACGATGTCACTAACCTAAAGTTGTGTCTATTTCCAATAGATGTCGCTTGTATCACTTTGTGGTACGTAACAGTATAGATATAATGAGTTCAGTCTGTGGGTCCAGAACAGATTTCATCATCTACGGGCTCATGATGAACTCATCGATAAAATCATCAAAACGTGTTTACTATGGCATAGTTTCATTCATTATGTTGGCTGCCAATAACACAAAAATAAATCTAAAGACAAAATTGTCAGTAAATTTAGGGCTTCGTGTGTCAAAATAACCAAATTAATTTTATGTTTTATATTCGGTATAAATTGTTCTTACTGCATTTTATTGTCTAGAAATATGCAGTGATAACCAATGTCAGGTGTCTATAGTAGTAGGTCGGTACAAAAAATTCAGAAGAAAAAGGATGCAACAAATTTCTCAGAAAAAATTAATGTTTACCTGCCCAGACAAAATTTGTTGGAACTATCTTCAGCCTTAAATGATCCACACAAAATCTAAAGAAAATAAAAATTATAAAATATAATCGATAAAAATTATAAGAAAAAATTGAATTCTTGCCTCTATCTATTTTTAAATTGAACAATTTTTTGGTTCGAACCCATGATATATATTTACCCGAGATCAGTGAGTTATTAACGTTTGCTTCGACCTCTTCTCATACATAATTTTTTTTAGTACAGCCGTCGAATCTGGATATTTCTTGTCTGTGGTCTTAGTGTAATAGAATTGCTAAAAAAAATTCTACAATTTCAATTTTTCAATTTCTAAAAAAATATTTTACTAAAAAATTTTAGACCCAATTAAAAATCACAGATTTGCAGTTATAGTCCTATTTTTTAATGTCACGTACAATCTTGTGATAATTGTTGTTGTTGTTTTTTTTTAGAACAAAGTAACCAATTTAGCAATGGACCTCGAAATGAAGATTACTTTCCATGCTAGTCCTCAGCTAACTTTTTCTTCTTTACCCCTACAAATGTCCACTGTGCCATGATACCTACTCCGAAATCTATTAATTTCAAGCCATGCTCATAAATGGCTAAATACCTTGCAAAAATATTGATGAAATCATCTTTTTCATTTTGTTGTATATTCTCATTAGAAAACTACTTACAAAATAATCTGAGACAAAAGAGATAAAATATGAAATCATCATCATCATCATCATCGGACGATATAATTCTAGTGTCAGAAAACCGTCAATATATATACCCACTCTAAGAATTGCACAGGATGGAATACATACTTTACTTAATCCCCAATGTTGGCAGTGAAATGAAAAAGTTCATAATGAGTGTAGTACACTCTGTATGATTACCTCATCACCAAAATTGAAGAATCATCGCCTAATTGAGCTGTCGAAAAAGTGTGCAGAACGTGCAAAGGTGAAACGGTACCCATTCATTATGCTTTGGCCATAATAACGTGCCAGTCTTAATATACAAAAATGTTCAATCACACATAGGATGAAGGCGGACTTAAGTAATTCCCTGCTATTAATTAGATTCGTCATATTCATCACAGGGTTCAAAAATCCGTCGACATTACTTCAAGAACGAAATTAATGTGAAAATTTGTAATACTAGACAAGAGCAATGCTAGAATAATTCAGGAATGTCATCATCGAGCTGAGCTCTTGGTTTATCTAGTTACTCTGTAGAATTTGATAATTTTCTGTGATGGTAACGATGATCTGTAAAATCTGTTTAAAATTTTAAGTTTAATGTAAAATTTGTATTTATCTAAATTTTTAGCGGTTTGTGTAAGGGGAAAGAGTACCTACAATCATTTTCATTCTTAGCCTCCAAGCTATTTAAACCGATTGAAAAAAATATATATATTTTCTTCGATATAATATCATCCTTACCTCGACGAAGGAAGGCACTAAGAATTAGAGTTAAAGCGATAGTGATAAGAAATGGAGAGAAACTTATCTGTGTGATGCCCAGTTATTAATGTATGTCTTCAGATAAGATAATCAAAATAATTCTACAAATAATTTTATTTTTCAATTGCATTCGGAGCATTTCTGGAGAACCAATTCAGCGATTCAAATTTAAAGGCCTTCGTTTTTATACTTACTCAAGGTTTACACAACTTCTACTTACCCATCAGCTCGCGCATCTGCTAAAAATTATTCCATATAGTAACCAATCATACTAAAGGTTGTAAATAGCCCTTCGATCCTCTCATACAAAAAAAAAACCGGTTCAAGCAATCAAGCCTGCGTATACCAAAACCTGGCCTAAAAAACTATTCAATACGGATAGGCGTAAAACTAAGATAGGTTTTGAGAAATCACTGAACATGGAGAACTACAGCCCATGTTTATGTCATACTAACCCGTGCCTACAAGAATCTAATAAGATGTTTTAGCAATAAAAGCATCTTTATCAGGTAGCAATTAAATCTATTTAATCTTTCGCGGTGAAATCAAAGCTTGTATGGAATTCCAAAACACCCTTCACAGTGATTCAATCGGTTGAGCAGCCTGATTTTGATCTCAGGACATCAAGACTATGCTGGAAACGAAAAAGCTAATGAACTTGTTAAACAAGACTCAGCTACATCTCTAATCGGCCCAAGAAAGATTTGTTGCCTGTGTAAATGGGGCCATAATCCTATTAAATAACAGAACACTTTTTTGTTTATCTGATCATTGAAAGCATAGGGTAATCCGAAAACCCCCCTCGAGAAAGACTTCCTAGGCCATGGAACAGAAATACAGATGTCTGCGTAAATAAAATCTTTTATTTTATTAAAAAAACAAAAAATTGATTATTTTTATTACAAAACTATTTCCTATTACTTACATAGTGTTAAATTTTGGACGATGGTACGGAACCCTTCGTGTACGAGTCCGACTCGCACTTTAACGGGGTTTTTTTTTGTATTGTAGCGTAAAATACCAAACACATTAACACAATTCAATTCAAAACTAAACTATGAACTCAGTCAAAATTCTTGTGTACTGTTATTTGACAGCTGATAGTATCCAATGGTAACAGCAACATTCCTCAGCAGCGCCATCTAACTTTAAACATGGGTACTTATTGATCCGCCCTCGTATAACAGTACTAAAAATCATATTAGTTGACAGCCGAAACGTTCTCAATCTCATCTGTATATTTTCTAATGTTGTGCACCTAAGAGAGCACTTCAGGTTAAAGTTTGCTATAATTTTAAGGTTCTTAACTTTACAAATGAAGAGAATAGAGATTTCATAAAGAATAAGCTCTCGAAAGTTGCAAGGAATAAAACTTTTGAATGCGTATTAGAATAGCTTGGGAGTTTGATTAACAACCAAGCAGCCATCACAGCGCTGGATGTTATGCTGATAAAATTAAAATTGGTGCAGTTATGCAAGACTAGCCTTGAGGAATCGACTACATGGCACAAGGTGCCCCTATGCTGCAAGGTACCTAACCACAAGGATATCTCAGGCAGCGAGATAGCTGATGATTTGAGCAAAACTGGGTTTTGAAATTTATAGCTCCGCAGCGATAGTTTATGTGAGGATCCCAATCGGAGCTTTAAAGTCGGAGATCATCAGGAGCGCCTATCGAAATTCAGGAAATGCAGGAAAAGGACAAGAGGCAGTAGAATAAATACTAATTAGCTAATTAGAAATTTATATGAAAATCTTCTTTTACGTTGATCTTAAGACTAACTTTTTCTTAAATTTTAAATTGTTCTGTACATAAAAAGCTTTAGTCGGCAGCTCATATTCTGATGAGTCAATCGTGAATGTGTAATTGGTTTAAAATGTGCATCTTCTCATGAAACTTTATTCTTTTACATGGAATAATTATGATTATTTATAATTTTAACAATTAATTAATTCATGCAATATGGGAAGCAAAAACGACATTTTTCAAGATTATCTCAATACTGAGCTATCACCTAAAGTACTCTGGAGAAATCTCAAAAGGGCGGGCCTTGTTGCTACTGTTAATTCTAGATCCACTTTGGAACCTGATGTGCTAAATCTCGAATTTTTCTCTCATAGTTCTAACTCTGTGTACAATTTACCTTATCTCCCTTCTATTACATCAGAGTTTCTGCGGATGAAGTTTATGCGACTTTGTGTTTTAAGTATAATTCCTTAGGAATGGACATGATTTCTTCAAGGTTTGCTAAAATTGTTGCACCTTTTTTGGTTTTACCACTTGCTCACATCTTTAACACCTGTTTCACCATCCATTGACTTGCGCAAAGTGGGAAGTTCTCTAAAGTAATACCTGTTCATAAAAAGCATGGACTTAATTCCTCCGATTTCCATCCCATATCAGCATTTTACCATTCCTATGTAAGGTCCTTGAAAAATTTTATTTCCTTTGCAAATTTCTCATTATCTACGCATCAATAGTGTCCTTCATGACTTCCAAACTGATTTTCGTCCCAAGCATAGTTGCACCACTGCCTTATTTAAAGTAACCATTGTAATTAGAGAAGCAATTGATATAAATTAATACTACTGACATTACTTGACTTCTCTAAAGAATTTGATACTGTCGATTATGCGTAGAAAAATCATTACTAAATTTAATTTTTCAATAAGCTTAACGAAGCTTATTTTTAGTTATCTCCTTTAGTTCTCTTACAGTGTTTTCAAATGGTAATTACTCTACCTTAATTTGAATTATTTCTGGTATTCCACAAGGCTCAGTTCTTGGCCCGCTGCTTTTTTGCATGTTATTTAATGATTTGTTCGACTAATTAGCATACATTGAAATGTATATCTATTTTATTTATTTTATTTTATTATGAAGTTCATTCGATAGTAAACAGCTTACACCAATTACTTACTACAGACTTAAATTAAGAGAGAAAAAAAGAGGATCTACATCTAATTGCTAGAAAAAGCGACTAAACTTAAATTAAAACAAAGAGAAAAACAGAAATACAAAACTGCAACTAAAGCTAAGGCAATGTAACTATAAAAAGAAATAAAAATTAGACAAAATTAGAAAAAATAAAAGAAGTAAAAATAAACGTTAGAAAACTCAATAATAAAAAATAATAAAAATAAAAAATTATACTACAAGTAATGAAATAAATTCAAAATTAAAAAAAAATGATCTGTATAATAAATAAAAAACTACCAAGGAAATAGAAAATTAAGGACAAAACAAAAATAACTTCAATTCAAATTCAAAATAGGGAAAAAGTTTAAAGTAAAGAAATTTAAAACTACCTACTAACACTTAATAATAAATATCAAGAGGAAAAATAAAAAATAAAAAAAAAATAAACAAAAAATAAACAAAAAATAAAGAAAAAATGATGAAATGAAAGAAGGGAGACATATTGAGAACAGGAAAAAAAAATAATAGCAAGAGACAAAAATAAAAGTATAGGTACGAAAGAGAAAAACGCCTTCTAAGAACGCATTTTATCCATGGCATTGCTTTTTAAGTTGTACGACAAGAATGGAAAAGGTCAAGATTATTGAAATAGTCATTGTGAGACCTTTGAATTCTAATGATAGGAGACTTCAATCTTATATTTGTGCGATGTGATTCAGGATTGAATACTAGTAGAAGTTGACGTGTAGGATGAGATGGAACATTTATGCAAATTTTTGAGAGAATATCAGGAGCATCAATTTTTTTATTAAGCAACTTAAATAGGAATAACTCGTCAAGATATGAACGCCGATTAAGTAAAGTTGTCCTAGACAGTCTTGTTAATCTATCGTTATATTCATAATTGGACTGATCAAATTTGAATAATATAAACCGAGTAAAGCGTCTCCGAACGCCCTCAATTTTTTGGGCATATGTATAGGGTTCCATATAAGGGACGCATACTCTAAAATACTCCTTACGAGACTAACGTAAAGCACTTTGAACAATTGAACTTGTTTAAAAGATTTCGTACATCGTAAAATAAAACCAAGGGATTTCAAAGCCTTATTAGTGATATTATTTATGTGCTTGTCAAATAAAAACTTGTCATCAAAAATCACACCAAGATCGCAAATTTCAGTCACCTTAGTTATAGGAATTCCATCAAGGTGATAATTCCAGTGCATAACATTTAATTTTCTAGTAAAGGTAATACATTTGCATTTGCTAAAATTCGAAGAAAGGAAATTATTTTTACACCAGCTGAGTAACTGTTCAATGTCATATTGCAGTTGGATGCAATCTTGTGGCTCCTTTATTATTCTATATATTTGCGTGTCATCAGCATATATCAAGAAAGATGAGCTAATTGCATCTGGTAGATCATTAATATAAATTAAGAATATTAGAGGTCCCAGTATAGTGCCCTGAGGGACTCGAGAAGGCTGGGTGAACGAGCCTGATTTAAAACCATTTATTACCATACTTAAGCAACGATTAGTCAAGTATCACTCAAACCATTCAACAGCATTGTTAACAAAACCCATGCTAAGCATCTTGCTAAGCAGTACAGAATTCTTTATCTTGTCAAAAGCCTTACTCATATCAGCATAAAAGGCATCAATTTGTTCTCCCTCATCTATTCCTACAGCAACAGCATCAGTAAATATAGATAAATTAGTGACTGTAGACCTACCGTGTTGGTTATTAGATATGTGAGACTTGAGTTGTAGATATACAATATTATATATTAATTTTTCAAACATAAGAGCCAACGCATTTGACACGGAGGTAGGTCGGTAGTTTTTGACATTCTGTTTAACCCGATTTAAAAACTGGGTAGACAAAATGATGCTTCAATTTAGTAGGGAAAAATCGTTCTTTAATAGACAAATTGAATAATTTTGAAATCGGATACGCCAGGTTTGAAGAAATTTTTTTTATAAAAGATATTTGGTATCCCATCTGGGTCAGCATTCCTACTGACATCCACAGCTTCAACTTGAGGAAGGGTTATAGGTAAATGATTTACAGAAGAGCTTCCAGAATAATAGTCAACATGAGTTAAAGGACTATCATTATAAGTCGATTTGAAGCATGTAGCAAACATATTACTAATTTCCTTCGGGGATTTAGCTACATTCTCATCTAGGCTCATTTCAGTGGAATATGTATTAGAAAACTTCATATTTTTGGTAAATGACCAAAAAATTCCAGAGTTGGATTTCAAACCTTCCTCAGTATTAGCAAAGTATTTATTATGACATGTTTTGATCATTAACTTTACTTTATTGCGTAAGCAAGAAAAGGTTTTATAATACTCAGGGTGTCCCATCTGCTTAAACTTCCGCCTATATTTTTCCTTTAACCTAATAGCCTGTATTAACTCCTTTGAAAACAATTTAGGATAGTTCGAGGAGCGTTATGCTGATTATGCTCAACTTTTTCTATCAAGGTCCTTGCGACATATCAAAGATGGAATTAGTTACATCAATGAAGACCTTAATTTAATATATCAATGAACATTGTCATTGGTTTAATGCTGAATCGTATAAAATCGAACTGTTTAGCTTTGTGTCGATATAAAGTTTATACCTCTACTTATTCTGCCATTATACCTAATGACACTGCCATAAAATGGGTAAAGTCCGTCCGTAATTTTCAAAAACATGCTTACTTTGGGTGATGACATCAAAGCAATGATACGTAAAGTATACGGTGGTCTTCGCTCTTTGTGGACTTTGAGCTATTGTACTTTCCACACATTTTCCTTGCTCGGTCTCTGCTTAATCACAGGGGTACGGTTGCGTAATATTTGGCAAACTTGATTATCTTAATTGTAACAAACTGCTGATCTTGTTTAACTACATTATTAGATATATATATATATCACCTGAGAAATGATCATGTATCAGCTTATGTTACTTCTTTTCTGGGCTGTCATCTTGTAACATTCTTGAATTTCCTTTTAGTTAAAATTATCATATACTGCAGTCCAATCTACCTATACAGCATCCAATTCAATTCGCTGAATCTACTTGAATAGTCGCTTGCATTCTGCCCAGCTCTAAATACTATGTACATTACTAAATTCCTGTTTTTCAGTCATGTCATCAACTTCCTTACCCCGCAGTTGTAAGATATCGATTGTGTCGGAGTCTTTTGATAGCAGCAAAGAGAAACAATTTTTAAATTTTTTTTTAGGAGCCAAATACATTGTGGTTACAATATATAGCATATGTAGTAAGGCAAGATAAGTAGTAATTTTTTTTTTATTTAGGTTTCAGCAGTTATCAGTAACCACCTCAATTTATTTCTTGTATTTCGTATCTTCTCAGGCTTTTGTCACATTTTCTATTTTTTGTTTGTTTCTGTTACAATGAGACGGTAACAAAACTGTACTGGTTCGGGTCTCTAAAATGTTGATTATTATGGAAAAGTGACTAGACATTAAATTTATAGGTATATGCTATACAGCCTAAATTACTACCCATATAAGAAAATAGTCTTCCAGTAATTTCAAACTTGTCTTATTAGGTTCACATAGGCTACACTTCCTGTATACCTTACTTCACAAAATAATAAAATAGTTTTGGTTAAAAAATAATCTTACTATTTTATGATCAATAGCTCTCATCGGAATAATAAGAGATCTGTTCACGTACTCGAATTTGTTTGAATGCATTATAAAATTTTCACCCAAAAGCACCCAACTCTGTTCACGTACTAAGATAATTGGGGAAAATATGTAGATGTCACACTTCCCCTTCAATAAAGTTTTACCCCAAATCCATCCAAGAAAAATCGCGGGGTAACCGTGTAATAACTGTCAAACAATTTAAAATTTGAAACGAGAATTGTCAAAAGCTAAAATTTTCAAGGGAAGAATTGAAAAGGTGGCAGAATTTGAAAAACTGATGTTCACTGTTCGCCCAGGTCGTATCAAAATCTACAAAATAGTAAGTAAAATGAATGGATATGTTTAGTTTTGCATTTTATTTTCAAATTAAAGTTGTTAGCTTGACAGTTTGTAGTCGTCTATTTCGCTTTCTGCTCAAGAACACACAAAAGTTGTTCATGTACTTTCCAAATTTAATAGCTTCCCCTTCTGCACATTTTCACACAAAAAAGCCCAAGAACCAAAATACCCAAGAAGTACCTGAACAAACCTATTGTTACAGGACTACTTACCACCCTGTCCATGGAATTCTCCTGCGTAGTTATAAGTGGCTGAGAATTAAGGCTGTCCTCTTCACCCATAGAAATTACTGAGATCTTTTCCAAATCCAAAGTTTGCAAGTTCAAATTTGAACAAATCCTTTTAAGCTCATCAACGTTGTTGATTATTTGGGAAAAGTGCGCCATCGCATAGGCTAAGAAACAACGTTCCATTTTCCAAAAAAGGCACAAAGCTCCCAGATTTAAGAAGAGATTCTCACCACCTCGATAACACCACATTAAAATCCACAAAATCCAATTTTGTTCACAATTCCTGGATACACAAACAGAGAAACATTGGATGTTATGATTTCTGAAAAACTCTTGACAGTTCTATCAGCTGATCTATCAGAGATAAACACTGAACCACAGTGGGATCAAAAACTCATTTTTACAATTTCGCGCGACACCTAGTTTATTCCAAATAAACCACGTGAATAAAGGGCAAAGCACACGTAGCAGGACAAAGGTCGAGCATTTTATTGGACTCGTTCCTAGACAGGGAAACACAATAATCTCGCAAATGAACTATTTTGACATATCCCAAATGGATAATGAATATTTCTAACCCAACAAAACGTTCGACAAATGTAAAAAATTAACATTAAATGAAATCTTTGAGAAATATTAAAATTAAATGAAAAGTCTTACAGGTATGGGAAATTAAAAATAACCGAAACTTTTGACAGGTATGAAGAAGAACTGTATTAGAAATAAAAAATAATTGGAATTAATTTTGGCAAAGAGTAAATAAATTATACGTGTGGAAATAGATTTCGCTAAGTTGGTTTAGAATAAAATAAGTAAAAAACGAGTTTTCAAACAAAACTGAGGCCAAGCCGCATGAAAAAGTAGAAAATAAACTTTTCTTCACACACAGAGGTGGACTCAGATTTTTTGATTGGGACATTTCTCTTGAATATTCTTTCTCTTCATGAATCAAATCACGTATTACCTTTGATTGCTCATACTGAAATATATCGGTGATTGTCAGCGAATAAAATCTGAGTCCACCTCTGTGTGTGAAGAAAAGTTTATTTTCTACTTTTTCATGCGGCTTGGCCTCAGTTCTGTTTGAAAACTCGTTTTTTACTTATATTATTTTCTGCCTTTTTCACGTTAACTAAATTGTTATTACGTGCTGCATGGAGATATTTTAAAACAATTTTTAAGTCATGTTTGGTGCCGATCCGAAAACAAAAATTTTTCGAGTATCAAATCGTTGAAGTACTGCAACGGTTTTCTGAAATTCAAATTATGTTTTAAACAGCGCGTTTTAGCTGTACTCCAACTTGATCCCATATAACATGAATTTTCCCGATTTTCCATGTTTTCCACAGACTTTTCTTATTACTATGAATTTTTTTTAAAAATTTACATGAATTTTCCTCGATTTTTCATGCAAGTTTTCATGATTTTTGAAGAGAAAGTATTGATGCCAGTAGGGCGGGAAAAAAAATGATTCCGCATAGCTTATAAAACTTTTTTGTCGGAAATTTTTCCAGAAAAATTAGAAAATTCTGCATTTTTCCTGAAACAGATTTATCACTAATCATATCGATGAAAATGTGTCCGATGATTTACCCGCTTTTCTGGTTTTTTCACAGAGCTTTCCACAAAAGCAACTTTGTGCAACTCATTTCGCTCTACAACTTTGTCTTAGGTTGCAAAACGCTCAAACGCTTCCTTGGTCGGAAAAATTCCGGAAAAGCGTTTTACATGAATTTTCATCGATTTTTTCTGCAAGTTTTCCCCATTGTCGGAGAGAAAGTAATGATGCCAGTGGATAGGGAACTTGATCCTGCATAATTTACGGAAAATTTCCGGAAAAGTGGGAAAATTCCGAAAAATTTTTTCGGAAAATTCGGAAAACTCTGCATATTCCTGAAGCGAATTTATCACTAATCAAATTTGTACCAAATTTTCAAATGATTATTCCCGATTTTTCGGGTTTTCCATGGAAATTTCCTGTTCAAATTTTGATAGATTCAATTGTCACGTGGCATGAACCTGTGTGCCAAATTTCAGCTCGCTGTGATGACGAAAAGTGGGTCTACGAGAGTGTCGATAATAGTAAAAAAGAAATATATAAATAAATAGACAGACAAATTCGTGTACGAGTTAAAGGGAATGGGCTCAAAAAAGAGGAAGACGAATGATAAGTTTGTTAGGAGGTCGGTCTGTCTGAAGTTCGCGCTCGGCGAAATAACATTATTTTTGATTAAGACAAGATCCATAAAAAAACAAAACAAGTAATAGAAAACAGACAAGAGTCAAAATAAAAATTGGGAAATTGTCCGCGGCAAACGTGTTGTTTTATTGGCGAACGGATAATTTTAGTAGACAGAAGAGACCTATATCGAGGACGTTGACTGCTGTTTCTGGAGCTATCCTGGAAGATCCCGTCTTTTGTGACGACTGCGATTGTTGACAGAGAAATTCGTATTTGGCTGGATAGCTTACAAATGATTAAGATTCATATGGAATCACCAAAATAAATTCCGTGACGTATCTCATCACATTGGAGACCGCTTGGCCAGGTGGTCAGGTAACCTTATTTAAATCGAAACAAATAAAATATTTCGCAACAATATGTACCTAATTGCAAGTGGTTATGAGCGATTATGAGTCTGTATCTGAAGGCAGATTTATTCCAATTCATCGAACTATGGCACATTTATATATGCAATTACTCAGTTGATAGTTATTATTTGGAGTATCGTACGTACTCATTCAGTTGAAATAAATTATTTAAAATAATTTTGTTAAGAAAAGTACAAACATTTGATTACAGTTAGGAAGATAAGAAAGCAAGCTTAAGATTATCAAAATACCATTTTTCTCTGTTTAGGGTACAGGAGCTATTCAAATCTAATTTTTGTCAGTTTTACATAAGAACAATAAAAATATTTTAGAATGTTAGGACTAAGTTAGGGCTCTCATGTATAAGTGGAAGAGCCAGTTTCATGGCTTGGGAAGTATTTCTCGAGGCTTTTGTTACTCCTTAATGGTTTATCGTTTTACATTTATTATGAACGCTCAAACTCCCTTACCAGTATGGTAAGTAGTACTTATGGGGTTGACCTGGTAAAGATAATTTCACAATAGAATTATGCCGACTTGTGAAATATCTGATTGATTTCAATTTATACATTCAACCATTGAAGATAGATCTCTTCCTTTTTATAAAAACAAAGGAATGTTCTTCGAATTAAACTGCGCTCTATTTACTCTATTTATTTGAAACTAAAGGACCAAATGAAATACCTTGGAGTCAGGTATACCAAACAAAATATTAAGCTGAAAGCTACAGGTCGAAGAAAAACTTGTAAGCTTTCTAGAGCAATAGAAAACAAAAGGGTCAAAAGCTCTCGAATGAACTTCTGTATACACAGGTGTCATCTGAACCATCATAAAAAACTATGGAAGTGTATAGTGGTGGAAGGTTAAAGATTTTGTAAAAAAAAGGATAGTGGTTTTTCGATTTTGAATCCTGGCACAAGAATGAATGTCCCAAACTTAAAGCTTTAATTGAGAACGAATTTAGTCCCTCAAAGAAGAGCAAACAAAAAAATCGAAATGATTTGAGACACCTAAACAAATAAAAAAATTTAACGCACAATTTTTCTACTTAGGAGATTGAAAAATTTGTTGGAAATAAGGGCGGTCATTATCTTGTAAATTGAAGTGCTTTTGCTTCTTTGGTAGGTGTAGCAGACAGTCCCCGCTGAGTTAAGCTGAAAAATTTAAGAATTCAAAGGTGAAGCGAGTAAAATTCGATTAAGGAGGCAAATGAAAAATTATTATTTTGGTGTGTCATACGACCTTGTCACCACGTCAAGTCTTAACCTCTTCCGTAAAATGTACATTTACGCTATACTTCGTAAATTTTTTTCTTTATTTCGTAGGGTCAAAATTCACGTGGCGCTCAGCTGATGATTTATAAAAATCCACCCCTTTCTCCATTGTTGGCCGTGAATTATAATGAACTATAAAGGAAACGTAACAGTGTACAAAGGTATCTCTTTAGGGTATGTGACACATTCAAGTTATTTTATACTGAGGTGCTGAACTACTGGAGGTTATCTACAAATTATATCCAATACAAATTTCGGGTGGAGGTTTCCATATAAAGCTAAAATATGTTCTTTCTATTAACCGTGATAGTGACCAGCTTTTGTGTTGTAGCATACACCTCATCCTTTATATATACAGCTTTAAATCGGTGCATAATACCGGAGCGGATGTTATCTGAACATCGAACAAAAAATGGACTTTCATCTTGAAAACCATGCCATGACTTAAAGGCACGTCCACACCATTGAATAAATAACTAATAAGAAAGCGGGGTACCGTGCGAATACAGTGTAAGTGTTTAAGCAATTCAATGACAGTATGAACTATGATCGTTAGGGGGGGATGACAAGAGGGCCTACTACCTATTGTGCGTCAGTTCAACATTTCTGACATTTCATATTTTATGAAATTGTAATTGCTGCCTAAATTATGTCAGTCATACAAAGGCAACGCCAAGAAATATTATCTGAAAATTAGGGGGCACTAAAAATTTATTTATTTTACATAGCAATTTGGATTATTAAAAATGTCTCCCTTCAAACTGTCAGGATTTCATTACTGCCATGACGAAACGAATACAAACACAGCACACTAATACATAGTGGCTTAGATTTTCACACCCGATATACCGTTTCCTTATTAGTTATTTATTCAATGGTCCACACATAACACTTATTCCCCAAATTTTTGCAAACATCAAAAACTTATCAAACATTTGTCAAACTTTTTCGTAAAAAGTTCCAATTTAATTCAAATGAAATGGAAAACATTTGATGTTTGCTTAGGTTTGTACAGTAGGTATACATTCAGTCAATTTTCTTCAGCTGTAAATATGAAAGCTCATTTTGGACTGTTTTTAATAATAAATTCTTAATATTGATTGATTCTTGCAAAATTTCGAAAACTGGAAATTTCATCAATTTATCATTCAAGGAACCACGACCATTGTACCGTACAAATTTTCCGCTCCACCATCTCGTTTTTCGAAAAATTTCCTCAAACGTTGAGGTAAATACAAAGAAACATGCTGCAATGCATGTTACTCACTAGGAGAATACATGATTAAAAGTGAACATTTGGAAAAAGTTTTCCAATCAAATTTGCTATCAATTGTTTGACAAATGTTTGACGAAATTTGACAAACATGACAAATATGTCAACTGCCTATTAATTAATTGTTTGTCAAATGTTTGACAAATGTTTTTTGTTTGACAAAATTTGACAAACATATGACAAATATCCCAACTCCATATTAATTGTTTGTCAGATGTTTGACAAATCTTTTTATTTAGTTGTGTTATGTGTGGATGCACCTTAAGTTAGAGATAGATCGTCGTTCGTTTCGACTTATCAATACCTCCAATACTTAAACTTTTTTTTTTACTTCCAAATTGATAGCAAAATGTAAAATCATCCTTGTTATGAAGCGATGATTTTCTTTAGGCAAGGCAAGTTAATTAAAAACCACAGCAACTTCCGGAAATACTTATTTTATTTTAATTTATTTTATTTTATTTTAATTGTCTACAGATTACAATATCTTACAGACCTGCAGTTAATGTATAAATTAATTCTAAGATGAGTTAACACTTCTATAATTACCGAAAATACAGGATTTTAAGCTATCTCTTGGCATGGAAGTATCGACAATAGATGAAAATTCATTAAACATTGAGGAACAATTTGAAATAGGCTCGTGATTACCATAATTTGTTCTGTGCTGAGGAATATACAGCAAGCACCTAGAGCGAATTGGCCTTTCGGGAGCATATATACTAATCAATGATAATAACTCTGGCGAGTTAATTCTGTAATCCAAAATATCTTTAACAAAAGTCGCACTGTTAACCTCCCGTCATAATTCCAATTGAGATAAACCCAATAGTAAACATCTTACAGAATATGAAGGTAAATTATCATATCGGTAGTTACATTTATACAGCGCAAATCTAGTGAAGCTTTTCTGTATTGATTCAAGACGATCAATATGAACTTTGTAATAGGGGTCACCAAACGATACTTGAATAATCTAAAATAGACCTTACCAAAGCAAAGTAGAGAACTTTAAGAGTGTGAACATCTCTGAAGTCTTTAGAATTACGCTTAATAGGCATCTACGAGCCTTACAAACTATCAGCTCAACATGTGGAATGTAGCTCAATTTAATATCATGTATAATACCCTAGTCATTAATTTCAAAAACCCTAGGAAGAGTACTGTTATTTATAAGATAATTAAAAATTATTGGATTGGATAAACATTTACCAATGTTTAAGTAAAAATTGTTTATAGAACACCAATCAGAGAGACTATTACGATAACGTTGAATAAGTGCGCAATCATCCACAGAATTGACTTTTAAAAACAATTTCAAGTCATCAGCAAACAGCAAACATCTAGTAAATCTGAAACTTTCTACTATATCGTTAATAAAAAGCAAGAAGAGCAGAGGACCTAAGTGGCTACCTTGAGGTACGCCAGAGCAAGCGTTTATCTCTCTGGAGAGGATCCTACCAATTTTGACGTATTGTTTACGATCAGTCAGATAGGATTCAATCCATTTTAAAAAATATGAGTGAAAGCCAAGTTTACTAAGTTTACATAAAAGAAGAGAAATATTAATTCTATCAAATGTTTTAGAGAAATCCGTGTAAATAACATCAAGTTGAAATGAATCTTCAATAGCATTAATAGCGTAATGTGAAAAAGAAGTAAGATTACTTACACATGATCGACCAGGAATAAAACGATGCTGTTCCAATGAAATAATTTCTTTGGTTAAAAATGTAACTTTAGAATGAATCAACGAGTCAAGAATTTTAGGAATTGTATTCATAACAGAGACACCACTATAATTTTTGATGTCATCCTTTTGCCCAGATTTAAATATCGGTGTAATGAAGGAGACTTTCCAAATATCAAAAAAAAATCCCTGTTTGTAAAGATAAGTTGAAAATTGAAGTTAATCGATGTGCCAAGGTGTCAGCGCAATTTTTCATTAGAGAAGTGCATAAAAAGTCAGTATTAGACTTGTTATTAGAATTTAAGTTTCTTAAGCACTGCAGTACGTCGCTGGTAGACAAAGAGACAACACCACTGTCAAGAGAAGACGGAGGCGTAAAATTTTGTTTTTATTCCACAATAAGCACAGCACAAAAGTCTTAACTGAATATTTTTCTGTAATATTGTACGATTAAGGATTAAAGAAAAAGGGGGGTTATGAAGCTAAAACTCTTTTCATTTTTTCGAGCTCCAGATCAAAATTGACTTCTGGTTGTAGATTCTCAAACCTTCGTTTGTTATTAGTAGTACTTAAATGAATCTCAAATTTTTGGAAAAAAATCACTGAACCGAATATATAAAAAAAAAGGGCTTATAATAATTACCACGTTGAATTTGAATATTATCTTCTAATTACTTAGGCATTTCACTTCATAACACCCTGAACACTCACTTAGAGTACAATGACGTACTTATTTGATGAATGGTATCATAACACATGAATATTTCGGTAGGAATGACTTGGAGTAAACTTAATGACTCACCTGGCCATAATCTGGATTGCCTAATGATAATTAACGTTCAGCATTGTTAGATTAGATACGCTTCGGAAAGTAAGAAAAGTAGGAAAACTTAATTTATTGAAAACAAAATCAAAAAGAATAAACAATTAATTGTACAAAAAAAGAAAAAAAAAACAATTAATTAAAACGATCAAGAAATAAAAAGTTAATTAAATAAGATTAAGAAAAAAGACATTAAAAAGAATAAAAAATATAAAATCCACCGTTGATGTTTTCGAATTGAAGGTTTCTCGACTAGAGTAGCTTCTTCATTTTTGCATTTTAATGTTGAAAACTTAGCATAATCAAGCAAATGAAGTTTGCTTGATCAAAAATAACGAATTGATAATTTCCATTATTTTTGCTTTGAATAAATGATGGCGGCCACTTTACTAAATTGCTATTAGTTCTTAGTTAGTTCTTAGTTACCTTAAGATGCCGCCAGTCTTGAAATCTATAGGATTTCAATGATGATCTTGCTATTTATGAGATCCATTTCTGCAGAAATTATAGTAAATGACACATCTTCGTCGCGGCATTTCCTCCATGCCAACGAAGGTAATGTTTTTGAATTAAGGGTTTAGTTAAAGATCGCCCCGACTTGACTTGTTACGGATTTAAGGAAATTTAGGAATGGGGAAATATATAGGAAAGTTAGCATGGAACTAAGTATGTAGTTATGTGCTTAAGTATTCAGCAATGGGCATTGGTTGATTCTATCTTCTAAAGTCTTCAATGTGATAGCTGCTGTTTCTGAAGATTCTGGTACGACTAATGGTGAGGATTGTTTGCTCTCCAAAAGTTGTGTTTGATCAACTCTGGGTTGGTCGTGTACTGCAGTAGATTCTAGTACGAGCTCTGTTGACTTCTACTATGAGGGTAGTTAGTGGATTTCCAAGCGTAGTTAGTTTTTTTCAGCTTGAGAAAAAATATTTCGGATGATATGTATGCTGATAATTGTGCTTACCAGAAAATTCAAAGTTCTGAATGTAACGAAACTTGTGACAATGTTAGCCACTGAATACACCAAAATAAGATAATCCCAACCAAGTTCCTTTAAACTGCTCTCGACTATTTTCTCAAGATGTTCCTTGGTGAATAAATTCAAGGATATCAATTTGCTGTGTCTCAATATCATGTCCCATTACTAAATTGTTGATTGATTGATGACTCAGGAGTTGAGGTGATACTCGTCTCTGAGACTTAGTTAAATCGAAATATACCGTCTGGATTGGTTGATATTTCAGGTTAAAGGCTGCACAGAAATGACAGATGTAATCGATCTGAAGGCGGAGTTTCAACCTATGTAAAAGCTAACTTGAAATCGGCTATGATCAATTACTCACCACTCACTCACCTTTTTGAGTTTCTGTGCATTCGAGTTAGGTCTAGTGCTGACAATTGTGTAGTAGTTGCTGCTTACTGCCCCCAACTTGCTTTTCTACAGACAATGCATTAGAATTTGAAGATGCTATTGCTTCTATCATCCATTGGTATAAAAAGGTGGGGGTGATTCAATGTCAATCTGTTGCTGCGAAATGCACCTTCAAAGAACTTCCTACATCTTATTCAAGGCCTGATCTCATGCAAGTTAATAGAATACCCACTTTTTGTGGCGTGTCAAATCCTTCTCTACTTGAAATTTTTCTGTTTATTCATGAAGGTTATATATACATTTTTCTAACCAGCTGAGCCCACATAGCTTTTTGGACCACGATTTATTGTTCTTAACGTATACTTTTATGATGGCTGTGAACTCTGCGGAAATGCCTATCTATTTTCACGAAATCTAATGGCATACAATGCGCTGATGTTGACGATCAAGTAGATAAATTTGATCAAATCATTCAATATTTACATGATAAATACGCTGCACTTTGTCCTAGGTGTATACATAAGCATCAAATCCATTGGTTCTTGGAGGAAATTAAAAATAAATTTGATAGCCGAGCGATATAAAAATGAATCCAATCAAACTCCAATACAAACGCGTCAGAATTTTATTAACTAGTAAAATATGATCTGCAAAGCATAATTACTATGATGCTAATTTTGATGCTCAACTCCCAGCTAGCAAATTTTGGTCCAATCTAAAACGAATGGGTCTTCATTGTGCACGGTCTCCTGGCTGTGATTTTGATCCTAACGACCTAAACGAACATTTCACAACTCCCACAATGTTAATATCAGCACTGATATCAGATATTGAGAGTGAAACTCCCATGGTTTCAGCTTTCGATGTGTGGATTCAGCAGAGGTGTATCGTGCTATTCTCTCAATTAAATCGAATGCCTGGAGTCCGGATCAGCTATCAGCTATGAAAAGTTTTATGTCAAGTCGGCCGCAGCAAGTGAAAAATAGCAACGTTCTCTCTAACCCTATATATCTGTCTCGTGGTGTACCACAAAGCTCTATTTTCGGACCGTTTCTATTTAGTCAATATATTAATGACTTACCAGATGTGATACGCAACACCAACATACATATGTATGCAGACTCCCACTCAACCATTTCCGTCGTTGGAGAAAATATCTCAATCTCTAATCATCTTGCGCAGCATTGAAATATCCAACAATCTTAGTTGGTTCTATCACACAAAAATGCGACGAAATCCCTAGGATTCTTGCAAAGATGCAAGAAATATTGTAGTCTATCAGACTTGGCGAAAATCTACAAGTCTTATACATATTAGGCCTAGATTAGACGCTGGACGCTGGACGCACTGCATTGTCCGCGTTAGATATAATCCGAAAGAAGGTCTTTCGGCTTATAAGCGATGACATATCAACAGCAACTATGGATTCCCTAGAGCACCGGCTTAATGTCGAATGTCTATCTCTCCTTGATTGCTACTACTATGGTCATTGCTCTGACGAAATTTCTATAGCCTGATCCGTTGCAGAATTCTTCCTATGCACACCACACGAGCTGTAAGCTGTAACCCGAGCTCACTTTCACACCCTTAAAGTCAAACTCGGCCGTACCGTGAAGTTCCGTGAATCCTTCAAAAGCAGAACAGTATGAATGTGGAACAGTTTGCCGTTCTCTGTGCCCCCCCCCCATGTGGAACAGTTTGCCGTTCTCTGTGCCCCCCCCCCCCCCCCAGGTATGAGCTAGAACCACATACTTGTGTCAACCCAATAATACTCAATTCCCTACACATTCTTCGGTACCTGCCAAGGCTGTGTTACGGCATCATAGGGTATCATCTGAGCTTTGGCAACACCCAGTTCATCCATTCATTTGTCATGGCTCCTAAAGGATAATTCTTTCAAAATCATATTAAAAATTATATTAAATATGAGCCGTAAATTCAACAAAATTCTTATGGACTTAACGAGCTTTCTTCAGCGATTACAGACAAACGGTTTGGAGATGGACGAGCATCCAAGTTATCAAAGTTTAAGGATCCAGATTACAATCATTATTAAAATCTTAAAACTAAATGAATAAATTAAAACTTGTGTGTTAGATGTAGAAATAAATTTTAGCTGATCCACATATGCAGTGATATGATTCATATACCTACACGAATATTTCCAACGAAGAGTCATCGAGTAAATTCCTTCATAATTCAACACCGAAAATCCCTTGAAAGGATTATAGTAACATCAGCAACATATCCCTCTTCGCTCTGTTCCACAAAATTTAATCAGAAGCCTTTTAGTAGCTGCTCTTTCAACACTTATGAGTTCTTAGCTGTTTTCATTTAATTCAATAGCTCCATAAGCATGTAATTAGCATTTACACAGATTCAACGAATACACACTCCCCTCACCGGCTTGCTATACTAGCTAGGCGAAATGTCAAATGACGTAACCGCAAGTAGCTTAGGAGCCAGACCATTGAACCACTTTCACTCCTTAATCACATTCAGTATGTTGTTTGGATACTTATTATACGTACACACGTACGGACATAAATGTTCTAGCCGAAAATCTTGAATAAAATTTCATGACAGAACAGCACCCTTTTCCCTATGTATGTGGTACTCCTGACATGGCACTATGTATATCCGTCGAGCTGAAGCTTTTGTTGTTTGCTGAAGTTTACATTATTTTTTGATTACACTAGAAAGCACAAACTTGACCAAAACACGATTGTGTTTATATATAGGAGATAGGCTGAGCAAGTCACATGGGCTGCCATTCATAAATCCTCTCTATGAAAGTATAACAAACAATGGCTACCATAGTATGTGATGCTGAATGGGTAATAGACTGCATACTGCAGCCTTTAGGGTAGGGTCTATGTACAAAATACAAAGCTGCAGTTATGCCACTCAAGATGCCTTTCAGCCAAGCACATCCTGACACCATGAATTTTAATTAGTCGCTTGTGTCTGCCGAGTAGGTACTAAAAGGATTGTAGCTGCAGCATCAATCTGAAAAGAAAGAAAAGTGGGAGTATCGCATCGTTCTGCATAAGCTCAAGGATGCAAAATTCCGTTATTTCTTTGGAGAGAAAAGATTGTTGTGGACATTAAGCACAGTTGACGAATTATCCTGCCTGTCCTATTAGTTATGGCTGTAGAGAGGGATTTATTACGGCAATGTCGTAAAATAGTTACGAAATCTACAAAATGGCTAGAACCGAAGGTCAAGGATATGAAAGGGAATTGCTCGTTGATGAATCGTATTTCTAAATTTATAATGTAATACTTCATAAGGTTAGGCCGTGGATAAATATATAGTAAATATCTCCAAGTTTGATAATTCCATCCATGATCCTTATTATCCTATAAGATTTGTTATAGTAAATTTAACATCATAAATCAGGAATAAGAACAAGTATGCTAGGCGAAGTTAATTTGTTAAAACATTTTACTGTAGAATGTTGATGGTTATAGAACTAAATTGAGTAAGGATGGACAGTTGGTATTGAAATGGGCTGGCCAATCATAAATCATTTCCAAATATGAAATAAGCATGAAGGCGAGAAATATATTACTACTCTAGCTGCACTATGAAGTCATCCGCTGAAAATTTAACAGTGGCATAGGTGGGATCAAACTTTTGAGGCTCGTTTTTCTCATATTTGAACTTAGTTTTAGATTTAATTCATGAACAATAGTTCTAGGAGACCAAATATCAGCATAGACGGTAGCCGGGAATGAATCCTCAGGGAAGAAAGCCCTAAAAGAAGCAGTGAAAGCACTTCCATTGCATCTTAGAGTTGGATTAATTTTTTTACAGGTGATCGTGCCGCATAGAATAGGTACCAATTTGCGAAGAAAAGTGGCTAACTATGTCGTCTTTGGGGTTTCAGGTTTATTTCGCGAAATAATTATATATCTCTTTGATGGACATTCGATTGCGCGCCATCGTCCAAAAAGGGACTTATAAAGAAATGTTTTTCTGTATTGAGTTTTACACCAATATTCTGGTGGATAATTTATTAAAATAAACTTTCTCTTTTTGATATAATTCATAGCTTGTTTTAGAATCTAAGATACAACAGATTACCTTCAATCTCTAATCTTACCATCCTTTTTATTTCTGGAAAATCTATCAGCACGTGAAAAACGTAAAACTGATGGTAGCACACAGGGTGTGGAAGTACTACTGACTTGTGTTGTGAGCTGTGACTGACCCCAACTCATTTGATAACGCGGCTCTAGGCTGTTAAACCGCTCATTAGCAAGATAGAGTTCTTTTGCTAGTGCCTTTTGCTCCTGAAAGAGTTGAAAGCTGTAGAACGGCTGGTGTGAGCGAACGCCATTAACTTTATTTGCATTTTTCGTTTCCTTTGAAATTGCCTTTTTCTCATATTTTTGTTATAAGTCAGTATAATAAATTAATATTAGGAAAAAAATTGAAAGCCTCTGTCAACGGAGAAAATGAAAGTGCAATTGTATCACAAAAGTGAAGTGAAAAATTCTGTTGAAGAAAAGATAAATGAGAAAAAATTTGGTACAGTAAACGGAAACGTTAATGCCATTTGTTTTGACCTTCAAAGAACTTTACATACACATTGTTAAGAACTCTCTTTCATAACTTTGGAATTTGAGACAGGGATAATCATAAGCCCTACATGTACGTTTTGGGACGAATTGAACTACTTCTGGAGGCTTTCTGAGATGTCATCTTCTTTGATACGATTTGTTTAGCATCAGCTACCAAAATCTACAAAAGGGATTTTATTACCTTCAGTGACTCATGTGAAAGGCAAAATAAAAGCTTTATAAAATTTTGGATGTGTTTTGTTTTTTTTTTGTATATTGTAAAGCCAAGCTCAGGAGAAATCTTATGATGCAAAGAATAAATATATGACCAGATGTTGCATGAGAACATTGAACATGTATGTAGCGATAAAGGAGCGAAAGGCATCCGAAATTGCGGCGGTGCTTGAGAGAGTCAATGAGTTGGAAGGCTCTCTTTTGGACAGTATCTTATGAAGCTAAGGCTATGCGACCAGCTCCGACTCAATTGTGGAAATTGTATTCCATTCTAGGTTTAATATAGGACTTGTAAAGGAGAGCTAGGTTCTATCAAAAATGCTTAGTGATGGTGTATCCTAAATCATTGCTACATCAAAAGAAACGGGAGTGGTTAAGTATGGATCTTCTTTTAAAAATAGATGAGTCAGATTTGGCGACAACAAGAGTGTCAAAAGCATAAACGAAATCAAGGATACTGTCATCTGCAAAACTATGGAAAGGATTAAAAGTAGAGGAAGGCAGGTCATTGATGAAAATCAAGAAGAGAGTTGGAAAGATAACAGAGCACTGAAGCTTACAAGTATTATTTAGTTAGGGCTAGGTTCAGATGTAACCCCGTCTAACACAAGCCGTATTAGGTGACCCTGACCAAATATAAGATTTTCTTTCCATAATAAAGGAGAGAATAGAAAATAAGTTCTTTAAGTTTGGCCAAAAGGGTAGGATGCCAGACTTTATCTGAAATATATTGGGCAAGGAATTTGAACTCATCAAAATTGTGGGGCCTATAAGGCTCCAACGTTCCCTAAGTGAAATCTACTTGTCTCCATACGAGCGTTGACACTGGAAACTGTAGAACGAAGATACATAGACATGGGAAGCTCTATACTGTTGGCACTCGTAAGTGTTTACATTGCTCAGAGCAAAGTATACGTTGTCGTGTACTGTCCATTTGTATAGCCACAATCACTCATACGATTTTTCTCCATAGAGTAAATTATCCCAGCTATGCGTGTTCACTTACAGTGGAATGATGACATAACAAATAGTGGGGCAGAAGACCATACCACAGCTACTGCACACGGCACCACAGTGCGCCAGACCATATTTATAAGTCCGGTGACACACGCTGATACACACGTGATACACCGTACTAAAAACTGGTTTTCTTAGCACTATTTTAGAACATTTTCATGTATAGCTCAATTTAGAGCAGAAGGTTAGACTCGGATGATACACAAGTCTTTTATTACATATGTATGCGTGTACTCAGTTTAGGTTCGTATAGATCATATGGAAATGAAGAATTTTCTTTTCTGCTTCAAGAACGTGTTTCAACCGTGTATAAGCTGCGTGTACCACGGATTGAGACACACTCGATACAAAAACCGGTTTTGACGTCCTGTCTAGTCTCGAGTGTGTATCATCGTCTTTCAGGGGACTTAGCAGTCATTACCAGTGCCACCGCTGAGGGACCTACACGCCGCCGACCTACGAATATGCCATCGATCAGTGCAGAATACGTTTTCAAGCGGTTGAAAATTTTCTGCCGAATAACTAATAAAGCAAGTAGAATAGTTTGCGTAGAGGTTTAGTCTAGGATGAGGTTCAGCTTTTAATTATCAGGACTTGTGGCTTTGTAGACATTGAGCCCCCTAAATACTCTCATACGAATGTATATTCGCTCTTGTACAAATCCACATGGGAGATTCAAACATGTTTCTCTGAAGTGGATGAATGGCGAGAATTAGAAGTGAATCTCCCAGCTCAAATAATTACTTTATCCAGGAAGTCAACAACCACTTCACCATTTTTAAGTAGTAAAGCTATGGAAAAACTCGTGAATATATTCCTGATGTTCTCGCCAAGAGATCAGAAACCTTTGCTGCGTTTGCGGCTTGCCAACATTTTTTGTCTAATACTTTGGTCCAACGTAAATTAATTTTTTTTTCCTCAAGGATAATGGACTCCGGTTAGAAGCTAAGATTGTTTTCTTTCAAACGCACTTTGTTTTCATTTTGTATCTTTCACCATTTATAAGTTATGACCCAAAAGTGCTTCCAATACATGAAAAGTCTCCCTTGCAAGAAAATATGGAATAGTATTAAAACCATAAACAACAATTAATGACTTAACTATTTAAAATATTTTCAAAATGCCCCTCCCTCTTCATTTAAATACAAAATAAAGCTCTACGCATAATAGATCTTTTAAGATCAGTTGTTGCCAAATCCTCTTTAGTTTTGTTGGAAGTTTCTTAAACTATGTGTATAAGTTCGTCTCTTGATGATATTTCCTTCATAGTTCCCCAGAGGTAAAAGTCTAAGGGTGTTAAATCAGCAGACCGTGGTGGCCAAGGAAAAGGAGCGTGCCGTCCAATTCACTTATTTGGATAATTGGTGTTCATCCACTGCAGGATATTTGTCCGGTGTGTCCAAGTGCTCCATCGTGTTGTTAAATGATATCTCTTCTTATTGATAGAGGTAGATCGTCCATAAGATCTCGAAAATCATTTTCCAAAAAGTCCAAGTAATTTTCGGTAGTTAATCTATTTTGAAGAATTTGTAGACCAAAGAAGCTTTCCGCCGACAATACTTGCACACACATTGATGGAAAATCTATATTGTGATTGATGCCTTCCGTGATACGTGTGGATATTCTGAAACCCAGTGATGTAAATTATGTAAATTTGTTATCCCAGTTTTTGTAAATTGTGATTTTCCGTCCACATAGGATATTGTCCAAAAACGTGTAATCGTCAAAATCATGCTCTAATAGCCAACTACAAAATTCATTGCGCAGCGGCTTATCTCCAGGTAGTAGCTCATGCATAGGAGTAACGTGGTAAGGATACATTCCTTCTTTGTTCAGAATTCTCCACACAGTTGACACAGACATTCCTAAACGAAAAGCTAAGCGCCCCCTCGTTCGTATACCAGGATCATTCCTTGCTCTTTCTAGGAGCCGGTTTATTTAATTCTGTGGTAGGTTCTTTGAAAAACACGTACGGAGGCCTGCTCACTGGAAATCTTCGATTATATTCGCATTGAGCCTCAAGAGAATTTCCGTCGGTATAACCGTAACAGTACACGAAGGGCGAATCCAGAAATTTTCTCTAGGGGGGGGGGGGGGGCGATCGCCCCCTATAACCGCACTTGCCATCAGTTGTGGACAGCTCTGCATAGTTTTCTCTTTTTGTTTCAACATGAAAATTTCATTAGGACTCACATGTCGCCGGAGTTCTTTTATTTATATAATATAAGATTTTGATCCCGAAAGCATAGGAAAATTTAGTCTCACATAAAATAGACATTATACACTTCTTGCTTGTCTTACTGATGGTGTTTTTCATATAAAGGTCGCTTGCATTTCGTTGAAATACCATAATTTCCTGGGCAGGCCAGTAATTTCTTGCAAATTAAATGGTTAAAGAAATTTTCGGGGAATGCTAATTAGGTAGGGTTAATATATGTGTATAAAATTACATTAAATATTTGCAGGAAAACTGAATCTGAGATTAATTACCCCGGTTATGATAATTTTCCCAATATACTACATTTCATCAAAATACCCGCCAAAAATGTTGCTTGTACTGAAAGGGTATAATTTTAAATTTTTATAGAATAATTTATGACTAAAATAAAAAAAATAATAAATATAACAAATAATTTTTTTAAAAACTATCTACAGTTTTCCATTTAATTAAATATTTAAATTATATTACATTTGTGTATAAATTTTAAAATTATCATGGTACACAATGAGAGCAAAGTAATTTAATTAAGTATTTTGATAAACATTAGGAGTTCCAAATTTAATTGTTATTCAAATTGAATTATTATTAGCATTTATTCATTGATTGTACACAAGTTATTATAACTTTTATGTAAGTACATTAATAAAAAGGTCAAACTAAGAATGGAGGCATTAATCGAAAGAGAGAAGAGAGATGACATATAATTAAAATCTACATCCTAAATAAACTACTGTATCTTAAAGAACAAAAACTAAAACTAACGACTAATAACTAAACAACTAACAACACCAAATAAATAAGTTCAAAAATAACAAAAACGCGGGTTTACATGATAAAAGAATTACTTAAAACTAAATAATATAATAAAAGTAACAAAAGAAAATAAACATATGAATGAAGACAAAAAAATAAATAAAAAAAAAGAAATAATAACAAACTTTAAAATTTCGAACACGCTGTGAAAGAAGAATAAACTAAAAAAAGAAAATTTAAAGTTTAAACAAATTTATTGTAAATTTTACACAACAAAAGAATTGTAATAATGTTAAAAATTAATCGAAAATTACAGCATAAATAAAAAAAAAACAAACAAAAAACACAAAAATGTCCAATTCCAATTGCCGAGTCGAAGATATCGTGGCGAACATAACTGAAACCGAATGACACTTAATTTCCTATTTAATATAATAATCAGCAGAGAAACAATATTTTAAGCTTATCGAGGGAACCGGCACCTTGAATGGCTGCAGGCAGCTCATTCCATGAGCGAGCAGCCCGAACGAAGTAAGAGCGCTCCAAAATGGTCCTATGAACGTGGTATGAGCATATTATGATTTCGAGATGTATTTAAGAACTGCAATTGATCATACAGATAACGTGGGGTCCTAGAGTGGATCAGAATATACAAAAATACCAACATCCACGATGATCATCTAGGGAGCATCCCAGCAGGTAAGATTTCAAGTGTTGGACGTGATCAAAGCATCGAAGCTCGAAAATAAAACGGATGCAGTCGTTAGAAGTGACATTTAGCCTGTGAGAGCATGAGCTATCGAGCTTGGGGAAAATTAAGGTACCAAAATTAAAATGAGGAAGGAGAAGTGTTTTGACTAGTCTCGTACGCATATCTCTCGATAAGATATCAGCTGATAACCAGAGCTGACGAAGGCCTCCATATATTTTTCTCAGCATGAGATTGATATGGTCACAACAGCTAATAGTATAGTTGATTACTACTCCCAGATTCTTGACGCGCTGCACTAGAGAGAGAGAGAGCAGATCCATTTATCATAACTCGAGGAAAGTCTCTGATGTTGGAAATGGTGTTGTTATGAAGGACCATGTATTGAGACTTGTCCGGATTTAGCAAGAGTTGATTTCTCATTTACCAATGGTATATCCGTTTGAGGTCATCGTTAATACGTGCTAGGCAATCCTCCATCAGTCCAATTGGTCTATTGAGATAAAGCTGCACATCGTCAGCATACAAATGAATTTTCACGTCTTCAATAATATCAGGAAGATCTTTGAGGAAACTACTGAATAATAAAAGTCCCAATATGAAACCTAGTGGAACCCCACACAGGACAGGTAGAAGGCTAGAAAGAATAGCATTTACTTTAACTTTCTGACTCTGTTCCGTAAAAAACTACCTAGCAATTTAGTAGTCGAAGACGAAAAACCAAGGTGAGCAGATAACTTAGACAGCAGAATCAGATGATTTACGTTGTCAAAAGCCTTAGAAAAATCGAGTAAAACCAGAACAACTATATTGTTATTATCAAGAGCTAATCGCAGATCATTAGTAACTTTTAGTAGAGCAGTTTTACAGCTAAGCTGGGAGCGAAATGTTCGACCATTTGAGCATGCATTAACCTTTCCAGAACTTTGGAAATGAAACTAAGGATACTAATGGAGCGGAAATCGGTCAACTCTTTAGGAGACGATACCTTGGAAAGTGCGAGAATAGTTGCCACCTTCCACAGACGCGAGGAAAAATAGAATGGGTCAGAAATGAATTTAAAATATAGGCGCGATGACTAATAATCATGGGTAAAATTAATTTAATGAAACGAGGATGTATTTCATCTGGGCCTACCGCATCAGATCTTATAGAGAAGATAGCAATAACTACTTTGCCAACATCCACACATCTAAAGGAGAAGCTGGATCCAGAAAAACCAACAAAGTGATCACGATTATCCGCTAAATCCTGGACAATACCCTGAGTAGAGGTGAATTTATTCACTGTTCAGTGTTAAAACTAAAACTGTATTTTCCATTTCATTTGATTAGAGTAGGGGGGGGGGGCGGCGATCGATCCCCACTTGCAGTACACTACATATGTCCGCGTATTCGTCATTGGAAAATTGAGCCATCGTTTCTTTAAAAAAAATTCTTCTTAGTTTTGAACTACGAACATGAAGTTAGTGAAGTTAGTGCAATAAGAATTAACTCCATTATAAGATGAGTTGCAGGTAATAAATTGCTTGTATCTTTAAAAGGATGCCGATTCGTATTCGTATACAGGCGTGTATTCTATGGTTTTATAATATCTACTTATCCCGATTTTCTTGTACATGTAGTGGAAGATTTTTTGTGTCATAATCATAACTCATAAACGGTGAAAGATACAAAATGAAAAAACAAAGTGCATTTGAAAGAAAACAATCTCAGCTTCTAACCGGAATAAGACAGAAAAAAAAATTATAAGGTTCTTTTTTTAGTTTTTTTGTCTCAAACACAAAAAAATGAGGTAAAAAAAATGAAGTACTAAATGTAAGTGATTGCGTCTGCCAGATATAATAGGAGAACTGCTCAGCTAGTTCTCAATTCTTTGAACAATGATCGTCAAAAACAAAAACGTACTTACGTAAAGTAGAAGAATTTATAAGAATTGTTAGAGTTTGTTTTGTCAGTTCATCACCAATTTGATAATAATCACAGGGGAGAACCCATCAAAAGATGCATGATGAGAATGGTAAGGTCCTAAAGACTACTCAAAATTTATTTTTGGTGCTTACACCATTTTCCACTGAAGCCCTCAATCAAGAGGTTTTTCATTATATGTACGTTTCATTACCTACTTATAATTTTGTTCTACCATCTTTTATTCAAAATATGAACATAACCTCTTAAATGTTATCAATCAAGCACTTAATGTCAATCTTATTTGCAATTTCAAGATAAAACTAGAAATTATGATTTATACTTTCTTCAGTAGAAAGATGTCACTGTGGAAATGTATGGGAAATGTATGCTTGCTCACCTTCAACCTTTTTCTTTACGAAGTATCCAAAAATTTTAAATGAATATGTGAAAAGTATATCCAAAATGCGGAAGCAAACTTTTATGTCCTTGAAGAAAACTTTCACCGAATTACACTGACTGATGCAGAAGCTGTATGAACGAAGAAGAGGTTCAGATCGTTCAACACTGGCTATGCGAATGTCCTAACATTGTTAAGCGTAGGAGGAATACGTTTGGTAGCTATTTTTTTTTTGTTTTTTTTTGGAATTGGGGGAATTAATAGACAAGGAGTTGAGGGACCTGATAAGGTTCATCAACACTTGTGGCTGGTTTCAGCTCAACCCCTAAATTTGAAGAATCTTTGCCAGGTAGGGTCCCAATAAGGTGGCATTACAATGTACCAAGTGTAGCTTATAGTATATGTTTTTTGCAATGGCCGTTAGTTTTATCTAAGCTAACCTACACTGAAACACGTGCCTCAGATCGATCTTGAATTACTTTTTAGTCCGCAATCACCTTAATATCATTAAATCAATTTCATAAAACACGAAATGGTAAATTTCCTGAAATTAAGATTTTTAATTCATTTTTAAAATGTTAAAAAAATCTTTTCTCTTCGATTACCAAATTAAGAAAAAAAGAAATACCGCACCTGGCCTTGATCTTAAAGTATCCGACTTTATGAGTTTTTATTTTCTGGCCGTCTGTTGATCCCACACCTGAAACAAATTGAACAACACACACCAGGTCTGAACGTGATTTTGAAACGACTTTTCTCAACGACTACTTTCCAAAAATAGTCAAGAGGCGAAGAAACTGCCCAGACATATGGCTGTTAGCATTTATATACACGTTCAAATTCAGAAAATTGTTGCAAGAACTTTTTCTCCTTTTATTCTGATCATTTGCATGTCTTCCTACGCGCCTCTATTTCCATTTTAAGTTCGATTTCGAAAAGTGAATGCTATTCGCAGATAGTTGCAATGAAGGAGAATTTCAAGTTGTTTTCAGTATAAGGAGAAAAAGTTTTTATAAGAAAAGGTATATCGACGATTTTGTATATATACAATATACCAAGAAATATTAGGTTCACAGTTTATTGGTTTAAATCCCCACAATTAATGACTTGTGGTTTGTTTTTATTTTTATTTATTATATTTTTTTGCGAAAAGAAACCATGATGTTATTACTACACCTCTCAAGAGGTAAATCCCCTGACGTACGTTCGTGTATATGAAAATGACGCTGATTGGGAAAGAAACTATTGAAATTGGCGACGACAACCGACCGACGACGGCACAACAGCTCGACCGAAGTGGTTGTTCATTTTAAGCAATCTGATCTTTGAAGAGGTGGACTTCTTTTTTTTCTTTCCAATTTATTTGCCGGTTGAGAAGTTTGCCATGATCAGACTTTGTTCAGTAAGTGATCTTAAGCAGTCGAAATAAATTCGCGCAATAGTTAAACGCCTTCTCATACGTGAAGCTCTAAAACCCGTCAACATCTTTCCGCGTTACTCTGAAAGTAATCAGTGAATTTTCTTAAATAATCTGCTGATCGTTGATTGTGCTAATAAGTCGTCTTCAAGGCCCTGAAATCGAAGTGTAGGCGTAGTTGTTTAAAGTTAGTATTATATAGAAGTGTGATCATGTCATTTCTTAAAAATCTTCGCAATTCAGTTTCACGTAAACACAATTCCGCAGATAAAAGTAGTCTTTCGAGAAACAGTGAATTAAGTGATAGTACGCGCCGCAATTCGCGAAGTGTAATTTTTAGTTCGCGAAAAGAAGACGAAGAAGAACAGATCGGTGACGGGCTGGTTCGTAGTGAAACGTTTACTATTGATAATCACGAATCGATTTTCGTAAGAAATCAAGAGACAACAAGAGGTAGCATGTTTGGTAGGTTTAGTACTTTCACAAAAAGGAAAAAGGGTGCCAAACAGAAGGATGAAGAGATTAAAACGAAAGATGAAAACCTTTCCAGTTCGTATAAGCGATATCCAACACCAAGTGATGTTGTGTCTAGTAGAAATGATCCATTTCATTATTTATATGAGCGTGGTAGTCCGAATACGGTAAGAGAGAATGAAAATCAAAAGAAATCATCATCATCTGAAAGGGCGTCTATTGATTATGGAACATATCGAAAAAATAAATTGCCAGGATATATAAAGGAGCAATTAGAAGAGGAGCAAACTAGTTTGGATGAACCAAAATCTCGATATAGTAGTGAATCACGTCGTTCCAAGGGAAAAGTGCAAGAAGAAGAAGAAGATAAGTATAAAACTGTGACAATAAATAGTTTTAGAAAATCATTTCGTGAACGATTTCTACAACAGCAAAGAGACGTCCCTTATAATCCTGCTTGGTTTGTTGAGGTCGATGCACCAAATTTAAATGATAAAGAAAATGAAGATGAACAAAATCGCCGCAAAGATTTACTTGTATTCGAAAATGAACAATATCGACCGACTGCACAATCGCCAATACGAAATGAATATAAATCACCTACACGAACATCTACACGTCGCCGTTCTCCAATCCGACAAATAGACGAATCTCCTACACGTAAATCTCGTTCTCCTGGACGATCTTCGAAACAGTTGTTCAAGCAACAGCAGCAGCAACAACAACAGCCAACACGTTCAGATCGATCACCAACAAATCGTTCATCAGAACAGTCTTATATTCGTTCATCAACAACACATTCTTCAGATCGACAATTTGATCAATCAAAATCTCCAGATCGATCTCGACCACGTTCAATAGCATATGTAAAAAGTTCCAATCATACCGATCATCATTCACCAAAACGTTCATCAAGACAATCTCATCATGTTTCAGCTAGTGATACAATGATTCGGCAACATGATCGATTACACTCGTCGTCCCCCGGTAGATCTCACCAGCCACGTTCTAGAGTAAATATTAAAAGAAATGAAACGTTTAGAATTGAAAGAGAAAATAACGAACCATCGATACGAATTGAAATAAAAAATTCTATTACACCAAATGAACCGGGTAGAATTGTACCAGTTGGAGTTGCCAAACCTATACAGTCACCAATTCAAAATGGAACTTCGAAAATTATTCAAAGAAGATGGACAGAACAGGGAAGAGATCCATCAATGCAACATAATCTTTATCAAACTTGTATTCAACTAACTAACGCAAAAGATATGCCGAATCGTAGTACACGTACACGTGATCGAAATACCAATGATGAAATCTATGAAACTTCAAAATCTAATAGAAAAATCGATTCTTCGAATCCAGTCATTACAAATTATTCCCCACTCAAGAGTTATGAGCTTTTGTCGAATATTAAGCAGAGAAATGAAGTAGTAGTCAACCCATCAACTGGAGGTCATCATAGAGATAAATCTCGTGTCTTTCAACAGAATAAAAATTCTGTGATTCCACAATCTTATGATGGAAAAAAATGGATCCAAACTCCAACGTTTACGAATCAACAAAAGTATTCAGCACATACAACAGACAAGTCGGTACGTAAGGATGCAATTAACAACCGAATCAATGCAGTTAACCCAAGACGATTCCAGACAAGAACACCCTGGAGATAACTCTTTAGCGGCTTTCTTCTGGTTCTACAGAGTGCTTTTGTCCTTTTTTTTCCTATTTTTTTTTTTTTTTTTAATAATTTTCTACGATTTTCTAATTTAAAATGTTTTAAGTTTTTAAAGCAGAATTAAATGAATAAAAAAAAAAACTTAATTAACAAAATCAAAACGAAAAAATTTATTTAATGGCTTTTCTCCATATTACAACTTCCTACATAATCACAGACTTTTTTGTTTTTCGGTTGATGACTCCACTTTGGTTCTTGTGTTACATGAAATTTATTTTCTCCTTTCTCCACTCTCTCTCTCTCTCTCACACACACACTATCTCTATCTCTTTTTCTGTCTTTTTTCTTGCCTGATTTTCTCGATGAAATAAAACTTTTGGAACTCTTGATATTTTCAGTTCCATTAATCATTTCGCGATTATACCAAGGACGATGATATAAAACTGTTGGTGTGGGTTTAGTAATGGTGTGCAAGCGTTGAAAACTTTTATGCTTGCATCATGAAACTTATCTCATTGCTGTTATTGAATCGATGATGGTGGACCATTCCGAAAGTGTACACTACTTGAATGTATAAGGATGTCTCACGGTGGCTTTTCCTAGTATAGTTATCGTGATTGCGACTTATTTTACAAGCAACAAGCAATTTATAAATTTGTGCAGGGAAACTTTCGGTCATCATCATCATCATCATCATCAAATGTCATTGTGGCTACTTAAACCAGTTTATGTTTTTGGAGTAACATGAATGCTAATAGCTGGTTGAGTAAAAAAATATTCGCGTAAAAATGCAGTTTCCTAATGTATTCTTTTAGTTCCTGCTACTGATTTGCATTGATTTTTTTTTTCTATAATTCGCCTTTAATATTTTGTGGGATATAAAACGTATGTGGGTGTTTTCTATTGGTCGCTATTTACTGTGTGAAGCTTCCAACAGTGACAGTTTTATTTTATGAACCAATAATAGATGCAGATGCTTGCATAAATATTGTGTTATAAATTTTCGTTCTTATATTTCGAGTCAGTATGACATACTACAAGCTCTTTTTGTCAAATTCAAAGAATTCCGTCTTAAATCTAAAGCAATTCGTCCAAGCGATATATCTCATGGCTATCTAACTTGGCCTCTTATATTTGTACCATTTTTCTATGGGGTCGATTTTTTCAATTGAATTCATAGTTTTGCAGTTTTGTGAGAATCTTTTGCGCAAATCACTAAAACTAAACTTTTACATCATTTGTGGAGTTTAACCAGTTATTTTTTATAAATGTTCCACCCAAAATCCGCACAGCGGGGCTTTTTTTATATGTGATATCAAATATGTATGAATTTTCTACTATGGGTTGATCGGGACGGGCAGAGAACCCCCAGCCCCTCCCATGGGAACCTGTTTTATCTAAACTTTAAAACATATGTTAAAAATAACAATTTTTCTCAATTTTTCCATTTTTTTCATTTCTTTCCATTTTTCTATTTTTGTTACATATTTTGCAATTTATGCTAAAAACATTGAAATATGGTTCATTTGAAAGTCAGTATTTTAAGCTGTCTGTATCTTAGACATCTGTATATTAGCATAATTTAAATTTATACATAGATATCTATATAATCCAGAATACTGTTGAATCAACTGGCACCACTTTAATAGAAAATTACTTACTAACTTTCATAAATTTTTCAAGAATCTAAGAATTTATTAACAGCAAATTCATGATTGTTGAAACTTTCGTGATGTTTTACTCCCTGATCCCGTTAAGAACCTGCAGTTGAAATTTTGATATGTTTTAGTGGGTGATATAGTATAGTAGAAAATAAAAAATAAAATAACATTAAAGAAAGAAAAATATATCTTCCAGCGTATCCAAGGATAATGGATATCGGATATCGTTAATATCCTTTTCGCATATATTTTTATGATGTTATTTTTCTTAGATAGCTCGAAATCCTAACATTCAAATTAACTAGCTCTAGCATGAATATCAAAATATATATGAATTTTTAGAGAAGAATTAGTGGTTATTTTAGTCGCATAATTTGACATTTCTCCAGAAATTTATTTATACTTTTATACTCGCCATATTCATTTTGATTTATCCTTTTCTTGAACCACAAAATAAACTAAAATGAATTTGCAATGAATAAATATCAGAATAAGCGCCTGAAAGTACGACAAATTAGTCAAACTCCTTCCGTGATCGTGGCAAAATTATAAACTATGGTAAATGGATATTCTACACCAACTTAGAGCAGTACAAGTGCTTAAATTCGAAATAATATTTTTGAATTTGTAATGTGAAGTGTTATTTCCAATTCATTTTAAGTAATGCAAGACTTTCCGAACTGAGTAAAAGCACGAAAAAATTAGTAGAAAGTTCATTTGATTTTTCGTATAATTTGATATTAAAGTATGACAAAAAATCAGAATCACTCCGGACAGCGGTACGGTCAATCAGCGACAACACAGGTAACTCTGACCTCACCTCCAACTTCCTCAGTCCCGCCGACCGAAGTCAGTCAGACACCTCAGCAGTCTACAGCAGTCCTGATAACTTTGGAAGACTCTCCCGAAACTATCTCTCTCTATTGCAGGAACTTCAAACAAATTCAGAGGATGGCAGGTCGAGATTGCAGACCTCAAAGACCAGTTGCTGGCATTTGATGTTCCCCGTAGGGATGGCCGATACCGATACGATATTTTATATATCGATATTTATCCCCTTACGATACAGATAATTCGTATCGATATTTCAATAGTTGTACCGCTAAAAAAAATTCTGTTCGAATATGAGAGATGTCTTAAGCGACTCATTATGATACTCTGAGCATATTTTATTAACAAAGTTTTGGCGATCGTATATATTTTGAGAGCGACTTTCTTGGATGCAAAAGTGGACTTTTTTCCTCTTGTGATTGTGCGAAATTGATGCGTCGTGTAAAATGACTTCCTATGAGAAAAATGTTCGCAACAGAGCACATATGTTCCTGAAAGAAAGAACGGAAAAGTATATGCGAAAAGTAGTAACTGGGGTGTATGTTACCCAAGTGTGATACTGATAGTACTCGGCGAGAACTCTTTTTCCACTCGTGATTGTACAAAATTGGTGCGTCGTGGAAAATGACTTCGTATGAGAAAATTGTTCACAACAGAGCACTAATGTCCCTGAAGGAGAGAACAGAAGAAATATATGCCTAATGTAGTAAGTAGGGTGTATGTTACCCAAGTGCATGAAAGTGGGTTTTCCGGCGACAAAAAAGTCCCGAGAAAGTTTTTTGAATAAAAAAAAGGGTACACCAATCGATAGTACACGGCGAGACCTTTAGTTTGATAAGCAACAACAGTATTGCATAGTACTATTGTAAGAGGATGTTTTTTCAAAACATTTCTAGGTACAAGAAGTAAGATGGGCAATGTCATAGCCCAGCATGAAGGACGCGTTTTTCCTTCTTTACTTTTAAATTACCATGCCTGAATTCCTTTTGTTTGGCGACAGTGATATATTGGCGTCTGTAATAAAATTTTAAACAACGCATGAGCAAAACTCTTCCATACTAGTTTAAAAATGTAGCTGTGTACCCCGAATGATTCATCCCTTAAACAAGGAGCAATTAAAGTGAGGCACAGGCGAACCTCTACTCTATCTCAATACATACAATTGCAGACACAAGTAAACATTGTCGGACACCACAAACAATGATTTCGCCTATTATCGGAACACCACACTAGCGAACACAGTACAAGGAGAAAACGATTCATGCACCCTCATAAATACTAAAGCAAATGTATGCTGCGTATCCAAAAGTTGTCAGGGTTTTACGTGAGCACCTGCCAAGTATGACTTAATCTCACGGCATTCTTCATGCTCGGATTGTAATGGACAATCAAGTTCCTCATGACGAAACAATGAGTACCAGTATGCCAAAATAGCATGACCTGACATCAACTTACTGGTAGAAGCGAGACCTATCCCATCTCTGCCGATTTCAGATCACAGCACCCTACACCACAGCCACTACGATGCCCCCATAAAAGGGCCATCCCAAGTTGAGGTGGATTAAAACCTTGTTATCGAGGGCTCCTCTAACCCCGTAGTACCAAGTTAGCCAATGTCGGGCCGCCCATTTTGTATAGCTTTCGTAAAGCATGATCAACGGACCATAAATACTCCCAGTTTCATATCTTCATGCAAGATATTCTTTTTTAAACGGTACTGGTAACTCCGTTCGGGTCTAGATCTTATTAGCAACGTCTAAAAGAATTGTACTTGGCCTATACAGGTAATACAATCTTATGGGCCCTGTCAGAGGGGACCACGTGAAGGTTAAGATATGCCCAATTCAGTCTGGATGGGCTTCGAGATTTACCATTTGGATCTTATAGCTGACCATACATACTAACCATATAAGCACTACTAAGATACATACCTGATTTCCGTTATTCATCATCTTAGACATCTTTTTGCACCCCTGCCCAAGAGGCTATGTCTGTCTTTCTCAACTCACTCCACGCACTTCGCACAACTATGTCTGAGATTTTATTATTCTGACTTAAATGAGCACATAACATGTCTGAGATTTTATTATTCTGACTTAAATGAGCACATAACTTCATAGCATAATCGGCCCACCTGCCTAGCATTACTACAGTACCCACACAGTCAAAAATCTCAATTTTTATCTCGCAGAAGCATGTTCCTATTTATAAATAGTATCCTCCTTGTGGGCTGTACCCAACAATGCGTGCACATTATTCCAAATATACTGACTTCATGCATTTACCGTTCCAAGTGCTCACACTATTTTCCAGAAGGATATGCAAATACTCAAAAACACCCGACCCTTAAAATCATACCGCCATAAACAACAAACCAACAAATTTCTTCCATCAAGTATGCATACTGCATGCTTTCCTCTTATACAGCTTTCACCTTGTTCAGCATTGCGCTTCACAGACTACTTTCTCCCCCGTATGCTGCGTATCAGTGAAATATCAGTCCGCCTATGGCTATGCATTATCATTCAATAGTAATTGAGAAAACTTAATATGGGCGTTTAATCAGTCACAGGTACACAGCCGAATCAATTCAATAAAGTTAGTTAAAACTGCATATGCAAAAATACAGGAAAATAACACTCAATGAATATACTCACGATCTTGCTAATATTTCTGCTTCAACACTACACAAATTCACATCATTCTTTCACTACAAGGTGAGCTGTAAAACTGATCTTCAGCGTAAAGGATTCAGTAGCGATGTTTTTCAAACTATTGATTATCCCTAGTTCTCCGTTCTCTCGTCGAAGCTGCTAATGCCCAATTAGATCATTTGTTGGATGCTCCATCTGATATGTCTTTAATCCCGGACTTACCCCCGATAGTGACAAAACCTTCCGCTTTTGCTGGGGAGGAGGTCCAGATCCCCACTTATGGGATATTGAGACAGCCATCAACTACTATTATGACGAGTGGACGTAAGCCGGCTCAATATCCACTAACACAATATCACCAGCGTTTAAGCAAGTACCACATCCCGTGAAAAATTGTTTTATACACAAGGATCTAATACTAACTATACAAAGCTGTTGAGTGTACATATTGAGGCTCTGCTGTCAACTTTTCTTACCATTTTAGCTCTTTCCCTCTAGTGAAAGTTTATACATTCCATGAATTCACTTTCTTCCACTTTCGATATACATATGAACTTTTGTATTAAAAATTTGCTCGTGTGTTAGATGAAAATGATTGAAAGGAAAAGTATACTCACATTATAGAAGCATCCTACTCATGTGACAGATTTGATAGAGCTGTTCTAAACAAAAGATTAATGGAATATCGTTGATAAAATTTAAGTAAAATTGAAATGAGATCATCAATGCTATTACCATTTCGCTTACTTCTGGACATTACCATTGATGAGGCTTTACAATTTTAAAAGTTTTTTCAAAGAAATACCCAATTACCACAAAAACTCTGACAAATTTTCTTAGATGTATAGTTGATGAAATTAGATGTAGATGTGAAAATTGCATTACATTACATACAGAAGATATAAGGCCTCAAAAATATTAGTATGAAAACAGGTAATACGTACAACTATATATGTACCTTACTATTCCCAAAATCAAAACCAAATGTGTAATGAAATTTTGTTTGGACACGTTATTTAATCAAAACATCTGGCGGAAGCATTTACCTACTCTTCCTGTACATGCCTAGATTTGAATATGACCAAAATGAACGTAATTGCAATTGCAATGTGTAAGCAAAGCACCACAAAGCCACAGAATGAAGCTTAAATTCAAGGCAATCCGCCAGTGCATCATGTTGGAAAGACAGTAGCAACCAAGCTAGCCGCTCTTACATACACTGCTACATATACAGTGTTATCCGGCTACCACAATTTCTGCTGTTGTTATCGCAATCATCCATCAACTTGTCCCGAAGCACTTAAGCGTCCTGCAGCACCACCGATTTATTGAACACAACAATATCAGATTTCCAATTAAATGCGGTTACCGCATAGACAAGCTCCATCATTCTACGTAAACTTGGAATCTTCTCACTAGCAGCATACGCGGCGCAGCAAGCAGTTTGTAGCTTTTATGGTGTGAAATTTCATTCATGAATTATGACACTTGAATTGCTGCCTTCTGGGTGGCAGGCGGCCGACTGAATTTAAAAAAAAAAAAAACCAAACACCAAACTGGCTCCAACATAGTTTTTCTTTTAATCTTGGAACGAGATTTTCTGAAAATCACTGAGTCACTGAGACCGCAATGCAACTGACTCCCATTTACATATAAAACTCATAAGATGCATTACTTATGTATATGCATGCAGCGACATCTGCACCCCAAATCAATAGCACATGCAACCTCAAACTAACATGGATCCTCCTCCTGGATCTCAGTCTTTCAAGTAAATTCTAAAGTTTCCGGATAATTGGTTATTCCGCCAAAGGAGGACACGTACATGGGGCAATGTTTAATCTTTAGACTCATATTTATCATCTGTTTTCTTTTATTTATTATTATTTTTTATTTATGGATTTGACGCTAGTGTATAAATCTGCAGTTGTGCAGTATTTCAAACTTATTCCAAAACGTGGTGAACAGCAGTAAATAGCTTTTAGAAAAATGAGAAAACTCTGCATCAGTGTCCTCTTAAACTGTATTGGAATAGAAATAATTTTTAGAGGAGAACATTTTTATTGAGGCCATTTTTTAAGGAAATCTCTTGCGGTTTTCATTTCACTAGAAATAATACGCGTGCGAGAAATATAAAAATATTTTTAAAAAATAACAAAAAGCGGCACAGGATTGATTTCCTGTTAAGTTGATAAACACTTTCAAGGAGTGAAACTATAATACTTATGCGCTCGTCGTTTAGTTAGAATGGAGATAAATTATTGGCAGTGGCAGTGAGTCTTGCTGTAAAAAGTTGTAGAAGGGTTGTTCCATAGAAAATTTTACTTTTATTTACGGATTTCTACTCCACTGTTTAACGACGAATGCTGATACATTGATTTTTCGATTTTACTCTAGATAGTGAGTAGCGGGAATTAGAGTTCAAGTTTCAATGCTATACTAACTTCCATGTTTTTTGAAATTTCAAGTCCTTTGGAGCTTTTCGTATTCTAATTAATTGAGAACAGTGGCCGTTTTCATGTATTTTTTTTTTTTTTTTGGTATTCAGTGGTCGCGCTTTTGTGTAGAAACCAAAGCAGTCTAATGAGACAAGAAACCAATTGATCGCACCTTGAACTTATTCTGTTTGGTCTTAATTTTGGTAACGCCATCCAATCAAACACATACATAGTTACTTTCAGACTAAAAATCAAAAGTCGGGATGTCCCAACCACAAAGGCCGGGACGGCCCATTGCCCCAACTTGCTAGAAACTCTTTTAACAAAACCTTCCTATCCTCTTAATGAAGCGCATCAGGTATTGATGGGGTAAGTTTTTCAACTCATCCATAGATAGGAGTTTAAACCCATGAGTATCCAGCGTGCTACGGGTAAAAACTGGACAAGCAAACAGAAAGTGTTCGGTCGTCTCAGGCTCACCTTCCAGGCAGGACAGATACTCAGCGCTATCAACAACTCCCATTCTTGTTAGATGAGCGTAAAGTGATCTGTGGCCGGTGATGTTGCCAACCACAGTTCTACATTGTTTCAGAGAATTTCCTATTGGGTCCATTAAGAAAAAGATTTGTGCACCTGCAGCTGCTCAGTTCCGCCCATTCGCTTTGCTGAGAGACCCGATAACAGAAATGGTAACGCCTACGACCTGACATGCCTGGAAGGTCATTCCTTTCGTTCCCCATCATCCGTATGAGACCAGGAGCCTCCAAAAGGGACACCTTTTTGTTCATATACAGCAACTTAGATGTTATTCGAGGGCCACTCAGAGCACTTAAAGCTGTGTGACTATCCCAAAAGGATAGCAATGTCCGTTCGCTTTAGCTCCATATCAAGGGCTATCTTTGCAGCCACTGCTATGGCGAAGACTTCAGCCTATATGAGCTGGGATACCTAGGCATACTAGATAAAAAGTTGATCTGGAAATCACACCTAGAGGATAGAGCAAGCCATGTGTCGCAGAATAATAGAATAAAAGTAGGATGACCCTATGGATTTACACTAGCGTTATCCGGCCCATTCTTACCTACAGCTCTGTGTTGTGGGGGAAAGCAATGGATTTTGCTAATCATCGTAAGATATTGGAAGAAGTTTAAAGAGTGTTCATCCTTACTGTGAGCGGCACACTTAATTCAACTACCACTCGGACCCTTGCCATTATCCACCACACATAAACCGCATGAAAATTTAAATCAAGAAGGAGGCGTCCGTCACAGCGCTGACGTTCCATCTTAATCAGAGTTGGATTCACACTGAAACCAGAGTTCCACACAAATCCATCATTGAATTTATTCAATCAATCGCACCCCTCAAGGACAGCGATCACCTCCTTGAAGTTACGCTACAAGAAAACTTTAAAGCGAAAATCCCATCTAACTCACTCTATTATCTATACAAATGACTCGAAATCGGAAGAAGATACTAGAGCAAGCGGTTTCTGCGAGGATCCTCATTTGGAAATGGCCATATAACTTTAACACCATGTAATGGTTTTCTGAGCGAAAAGCACGCCATCCTTGAAGCAGAGAGATATCTCCTAATTTTGAGGACAAGAAGATTGCTATCTGTATGGAGAGCCAAGCACCTCCCAAGGCCTTGTCGAAAACCTTCACAGGTTCCAAACTGGTACTGGAGTGTAAAACCACACTTAATTATTTTTCACGTTGGTACTCGCCTCAGCGCCTCTATAATTGGGTTGGCACCACCAAAACATTTTGGCTTGGGCTGATTAACCAATTAACCAATACAATCTAATCTTATCTAATCTTTGTTTATATGACACCTCAGGTAGAACTGCAAAGGAACTGTAGGGTATACCTAAATGAAACTTAACGAAAATGCTACTGGGGCTTAACAAGCCTGCCTTGAATACCCTGGATGGAACCCAGTGCGGCTGACTATCACTGCTGACTTTATTGGAAAATTTCTTCCACTTTCCAATAAATTCAGTTCATTTTAAAGACGGTAGATGGCACTTTTACTGCAATTTTACTAATATGAATTGAAATTTACTCCACCTTAAAGGATCCTCGATGGGACCTCATTTCTGTGACACACTACACATTTGACTCCATTTAATTAAAAATTAAGTCATTATAGAAACACTTTGTCTATGGTATTAGATTTCTTCTTTTCGGTTTATGTTAAAGACCAGGTCCTCGCCAATGCACTTATAAATAATTAGAGCACTGAAAAGCATCATTAGAGCATCAAGAAAATAAAATTTCAATTGTGTCAAAATATTATGTGGAGAATTATGTTAAAAGATTCAAAATTTGTAAAGAAAATTGCAAAATATTAAAATAAAAATATTTCTTAAACAAGATTTTGGTCTTTGACTATATGTTTTTATGAATGTGACGTTAAATCGGGTTGACGACACGTTAAGTTTCATGTAGTTGAAAACTGGCGAAATTGGCCGGCATACTGTAGAAGAACGCATTTTAATTATGAAAACCTATTAGAAAAATGGAGAAAGTTATGCCATTCTACATTTGGAAAATTACATAAAAGATAATTACGTCCAAGAAATTGGATTGAACTGGATCTCTTTTGAAAATGTACACACACCAACACGACCAATTTTATAGTATTGAGAGAAAGTGTTAGTAATACCACGCATCTCTATTTTCATGGTTCGCAACACTTAGACATTTCAAGAAGGTTTACATTTACATTTCAAGAGGCTTACAGCGCATTTTAACGCGTGATATTTACACATTTATAAAAAATTTCAGTAGACACAAGAATTGAAGCCAACAGACCATAGACAAATCCGTGAGTTTTTTAATTGGGCTTTTGAAAACCAAACCCTTGATATTGATTTTTTCACGATAATTATTAAGAAAAATGTCGCATTTGGCATAGAGGTTAAAGAACTAACGACGCATACAAAAAGAGTTTGGTGCGGATTTTGGGTTGGTGGCATTATTAAAAGTGTTGGAGAGGTGAAGGCCGGAGATTCGACCTCTAAGCACTGCGACCTAAAAAATCTTTTATGCTCACACCAAGAAGCAATACTTTTTCGAAAATTATTATGGTGGTGCATTGATATGATAACAAATTATTTTTGGCATCAATTTGACGATTTACGTGGAAAATATGTGATTTGCAACTTGCTACAAAGCGAGAGAAACCATTCAGTTTTTTTTTATATTATTAATTCAAGCTCAGGGTATACTCTATGATGCAAAGCACAGCATGCCAGGAAGGAGATAGGGAAAGGATTAGGGGATATGAGGAGAGTGGCGGAGGTGCCAATGTATGTCGCCCTTAAACTTCCGCAGATTATATGCCGGAGGAAAAACAGAAGATGGTAAACTGTTCCACATTCGCACTATTCGGGATAAAAAAGCATGACGGAATTTTACTGTGCGGCCGAAAATAATTTGAAGGGTAAAAGGATGTGCGCGGTTTGCAGCGCGAGTATTGCGTACAGGAATCATTCTACAAGGGATTAGACTAGATATTTCCAAATTTCCACAACTCGATTCGATAAAAAAAAAATTGTCGATAACATATGATCAATCGAATATCATAAAGTGGTTCTTTTAAGTATTTTAAAAACAAAGGCAAATGTGATGGGTTTTATCCTTAATACAGTTAAAAACAAATATTGAAAATTATTCTTAAGCCCTTAAAATTATAAATTAATGATATCTTGGCCCAAAATTACAATACAAAAGAAGTATGAAATGATTGAGTTTTATTTGACTGAATACACCGACTTTACAAAAGGGTAAAAGCCTATGCCAAAATTAACGAAAATGTCTTTTTGGAAAAAAACGGCTTGAAGCAGATCTTAAGCAATTGCCATTTGCACTTTTGGTAGAAAATGTAATTTAGCTTGTAAGGCTCTATTTTGCAGTGAAAGGAATGAACAAAAACGATCATTTTCATACATAATAAAAAGGAGTGGATCCAAATATAGAGCCCTGCGAAACACCAGAAATCCACTGGCTTAAACGAGGAGGGCATACATTAGAGAGCACTGTCCGAAATCGTCTACTGAAATAACTATAGATCAAACGTACTGCGTTTTGGCTGCAGTTAAGCTTGTGAAATAATTTTTGACAAAAAATTTATAATCCACGGAATTTAATGATTTAAGGACCCTTCGGTGTCTTAAACTCTTTTCAATTCAATCCAATCCAACGCCTTAGAAAAATCGAAAAAATAATTGCGGTAAACATGTCATTGTCGATTGCTGGCCCGCAAGTCCGTCGTAGTTTCCAATAAGGCTGTTATGTGACTATGATTAGCCCTAAATCCAGACTGGTGTCCATGTAATAGATTCTTAAATTGTAGGAAGTTTGTATTTTTGTAATAGACATTATTTTCTGAATCATTCTAGATAAAAATGAGACAAGGGAAATAGGTTGACATTCAGAACGACTTTTTGGAATAGAAACAACTTTAGAATATTTGACAAAATTAGGAAAATGCGAACATATGAAGACAGTGTTGCAGATATGAGCAATCACAGATAGAAGGAGAACCAATAATAAAGTTCACAAATTTCAGATAAATCAGGTCTAATGAAGTTGATCCAATTTTAATGTCAATTTCAATAACTTTTTGGAATAAAAATTCCAAACGGGACTGGAATGAGTGTTTTTTTTTGTGATATTGCCAAAGCTAATGGGATACCATATGATGCCGCCGTAGCACATTCTTAGCAGGAAAGTAAGAAGAAGAGGTCTGGAATTGAGGATTATTGGATTGAGCCAAGAAAGTGACGGTGTACGTAACGGTTAAATGTTTGCGCGGCACATAGTTGGTGGGGGAAAATAGAGGATGGCAAACTTTTCCACATTCGTACTGTTCTGCTAATGCAGGATTCGCAAAATTTCATTGTACGGCCGAACCTGATTTCAAGAATGTGAGGGTGAGCTCGGATTACAGCTCATGTCCTGCGCATAGAAATAATTCTACAAGGGATCAACCTAGAGGTTTTTGTCAGAACAATAGCCACAGAAGTAGCGATAAAACAGAGATAGACATCCGGCATCACGCCGATGCTCAAGCGAATCAAAACTTGACATTGTTATGTCATAGCTAATAAATCGGAAGGTCTTATTTTGGACTTTGTCTAACACGAACAGTCCAAGTTTAAATATGGAAATTACAATCTAATTTAGGACTGATATGAGATTTGTAGATTTGTCTCAAGTATGATAGAATAAAATATTTTTTGAATCTTTTCAAGACGCCCAGTAGACTGATGCCAACACTTTTTTGAAAAGAAAAAATTAATAACAGGTAAGGACCAGACGGAAAATGCAGTTAGGGTAATAATAAGAAAAATTAAAATCATAAAAAAAATTGAATAATTTGACATACGCAAAGTCATGTTTTTGGTTTTTTTTTCAATTTTAAGCGGTTTCTTAAAAAATAAACCATCACCATATATAGACCGCTTTAAAGTAGACAACTCAAATGTTAAAATGAGCCCAAATAGAATATTTAAATCGAAAAAGAACACCAATAAAGTTTTCCGTGGATAATTTTGGTTTTTTTTTTGAAAATTGTAAATATATCGGAAACTACTTGTTTCCCACATTCCAAAAAAATCATCTTATTCAATGCAAAAAAAGGTATACTTTCACAAAATTTAATATTTAATGTAGTTTGAATTATTTTTATGATAAAAAAAAACAACTGAAAAACCAGTTTTCCGCCATTTTATCGAAAAATTGGAGGTTATGTTGAAAAATGCCTTATATGAAAGTTTTAGATATTTTTATTATCTACAACTTTTGCGAAGAACATTTTCCGCTAGGAAGTCAAATTTCACCGAAAATCGTAAAATACACTTTCACCTCCTTAACCCCCCCCCCCCCCCGCCCCCCCCCCCTCACACACAATTTTATCTTATCTCGTGTTTAATTTTTGTTTTTTCTCTTAATTATAACCTTAGCTATATTCTCCGTCTGGTCCCTGCCTGTTATTAATGTTTTCCGTTTTAGCCTTCACAATCCGTATGGGCACCAGCCTACAGGCATTTCATTGCATGTTGGGCAATACCAAAAATATGATCGGACTAAAATTGTTGGATATTTCAATGCCTAAGTTGTTTAGAGAGAGAGGGGAGAGAGAGAGAGAAAGAGAGAGAGAGAGAGAGGGAGAGAGAGAAATGGGTTGACCGGGCGTTGAGGTACGTTTGAGTGATAAATACAACATTACGTTTTGGAAATATTAAACAAGACCAGATTCACTCTGCCCTAAGCGAGTATAGTTATGAGGTCATTGTTTAGTGACCTAAGCATGCTGCTTCATTTGTAAACTATTGCATTCCTACAGGAATCAAATTTACATTGAAACGATCACACAATATCAAGGGTGTTCTCGTCTGCAAAACGATGAATAGAATTGAAAGCTTGAGCTAGCAGATCATTAATAAAAATGAGGAAGAGAGTAGGCGAGAGAACAGAACCTTGTGGTACACCAGTATGGATAAAAAAAATAATCAGAGGTAAATTCAACTTTCAATCCATTTTAAGAAAAGCGAGTCTAAACCTAATACCTGCAGGATGCCAGATTCTATCGAAGGCCTTCGAAATATCTAATACGATGATCTCAAATTTACCAATATTATGGAAACGTTGATTCCAATGCTCGGAAGGGAATGTTAGTAGGTAAATCTCCAGTACAGTAGCCAGCACGAAAGGCATATTGGCGCTCGCTAATAATCTGCTTAGTCTCTAGATATTTCATTCATTGCGGGTGTTGATGAGTGTTTCGAAAACCTTGGAAAGAATTGAGGTAAGGGTAATTGGTCTATAGTTTGAGGGATTTCTTACCTCTCCATTTTTGAGTAATGGCTGAACATATGCAAATTTCCATGCCAACGGAAAGAATAAAACTGGTGTAATAGTTTGCGTAGAGGGTTAGCCAAAGAAGAGGCGCAGCAGAAGTGAATATTGAAAACTGTAAATTACTTCTTATGTAGAAGGTTGAATTCAATTCATCTGGATCAGCAGCTCAGTTTTCATCTTCAAAGTTTACTTAATACCCAGTTATCTCTAATTTATCCAAAGCTGTTTACGTAATTTGATACACTTTGCTTCTTGAAGATTTTTAATTGTAGGTTTATATTATTTATATTAATTTTGTTCAAGAAAGAATTTTTAAGTTTAACCCGGTAAAAAGTCAAAAAGAGTAATCTTTTTATTTTATTTATTTTTCCTCCTGGGCTCGTATAGGAGTATTTTTTCCTCATATAATTCACACCCAGAATTTATTCTGAGTTTATATGAGAAGAGATCAGTTTGATCTATTTTCAAGCGTCTGCAGCAGGCAGAAAACCAAGCTGCACCGATGAGTGGAAGGTTTTTTGCTGACACGAAACGCTTCTTCTTCTTCCTTTTCTTCTTTATTTTTCAGCCCACTGCGTGGCGTATACAGGTTCGATTCGCTTCGAATGAATCTGCTTCTTTAAAAATTTTTTTACATTTTTTTAATAAATAAAAAAATTGTTTTTTCTATTTTTCTCAAACTTTTCATTTCTTTCTTCTTTTTTCATTTTTTCATTTGTTTTTCAAATCACCCAATTTCGCTATTTGGGACCTGTTGATGAGTCAAACCAAGACTTGAAACTTGTCACCGAAAATTAATGAGTTGAGTGATGAAATAACAAATTAGAACGTTTTTTAGCTTTTGCTATATACCGGAGAATCCCAAAAAATTCTTTCTTGAACAAAATTAAGTTTAACCCGGTAAAAAGTCAAAAAAACGTAATCTTTTTATTTTATTTATTATTTATATTATCTGCACATAAATGTAGCTAGTCTTAATTATGAATTAATGGAAAATAAATATTTCTTTTTATCTTTCAAGTAAAACATAATTAAAGGTTTTTTTTTTACCGTATTTGCAATTACAGTGTGGTTGAGGAAAAACATAAATAAATAAATAAATAAAAAATATTTATTCCATCTGCATTCCAATAGCGAATTCAAAAATTCGGCAAGAACATTATCCATGACCTCATAAAACCCATTGCACTTCAATTTTCATAAATTTTTTACGAGCCTTTCCAATAAATTCCATCGGAAGGGCTTAAAACCTAAGCCCATCATCCCTATAGGGGAGTTAAAAAAAAAAAATCATCCAAAACGAACAGAGAGATGGGGTGAAAATTTGCTATGATGTCACTTGAATGGACATGAAAGAGAGTAGAAAAAAAAATCATCACATATTTTCACAACACCCCCGCTATCCCAATCCCCCAAGACCAACATTGCATTCATATCGACGACAAAAGTTATTTTTTTTTCCCTATAAATTTAAATGTATAACAGAAAGTCTGACGTGAGAGCCCACATCGAGAACAAGGATATCATTGCAAACAAATATAGGTGACAGGGTTCAAATGTATGGAATGCTTTCATCCCCAGCATTCAAACTGTATATATCTCATTGAAGCGGGAAAGTCCTTTTCATTGCATAATGCTTTGGGGCAGAGATAGATTTTTAAGGAGACATGTATGCATATGCATGTAGGGTAGGTACATATATCACTTATACATAGAGGCTGTATAGTAGTAGCGATATTATTGTACCTAGATCTAGAGATGTGTACCATATCTAATAACCAAAGACTGCTAGAATGATTTCATCTTATTGCAAGTTTGAAAGAGTTTTCGCAAAGTGTTCTCTCCATGATGCAGGTTAAAAGGTCTATTTGGGCAATGAAGTATGTCTTTAGCCTCTAGGCTATCTATGAAAACTTTATCCTGCTGGTTTCTATGTATGCAGTTCACTAAACCATACCATTTCATTTATTGTCCTTAAATTTTGATGCAGGATAGAAACGTTTGGAGCACCCAAAATCATTTAACTTATATTTCCATCAAAAGATCGATTATTTAGATTCTTGTTTTCAAAATGAAATCCTTAGAGAATTGGTTCTATAAAAAGGTAGGAATGTGCCTCTGTTCTATGATGTGAACTGAAGGATCCTAGTTTTTGTGTGTACGAAAACAAACGTAGTTAGGTATATCCTGCAACTGTTCCAGAAACAATACTTACTTACAATACGTGGATAGGATTCATCCTATGGAATACTAAATTTTGGCATATTGCCAGACAAGAACGTCTCTTCCTTGGCTTTTGCTCCGAATTTTCTTTTCTGTCTCGTTTCTTTGCTAAAAGTTTTCATTTTTTTTTCTGTGTGTTTTTGTCTCTCGTGAACAAACTGAACCCGAAATTCATTGAATTTAGGACACGATTCAGTAATGCACAAGCATCATAGTTAAATATAAGCTCAATCATATCCTTTGGTCTTATTTTTTTAATTACCTAATCACTTTTCTCTAAAAGGAGGTCGATGTTTTGAATTTCTGTTTGATGACGCAGATAATGGATGGAGTTTTGTTTTTTGCTGCAATGCAGTAAATTACGTATTTATTGTGATGCAGCAAATGCATGAGATCTTTTTGGTTTATGTTTTCTTCTAATACTGAGATAAAAAATTTAGAAATGACACTATCAATTTAATGAGGATCGGAGCCGGATCCACCACATCGTATTTCCACCTTTTACGGTTCCTTGTAGTTGCACAGATTTACCAATCATCTGCAATTAACATACGAAAATTCATTTTATTTAACTACCACAATTGGAGCGTCCATGTGTCTTTGAACAATATATTGCAGTTTCGCTTAGAACTGCAAGATATTGCAACGAGGTCCAGTTTAGCCACCACCGCATTTGGTCTTCGTTGCAAACCTCTCCACCCATAAAACTATGCACATAATATATATATCAGCCACTCATAGGACCATCCCACACGAGTATTCTTGATGCAGTATGCATACCGGATTTCTAGGGAAGAGGTGAGAAGAAGCAAAGGGATATCTCTACACTTTAGAGTGATATCACTTTGCTTCTTCTCACCTCTTCCTCAGAAAATCTGTATGTATACTGCATCAGGAATAATCATGTGGGATGGTCCATATAGTGTAAACTGGCTTGAGCTTGGTTTCCGTCACGTGCCGGTAGCTAGTGCTTCAAATTAGAAATCAGTTGATCTCTATGGATCGACCGATCAAGATTTCGCAGTGCAGCTTGCAAGATCAAATTTATGTAGAGAGCGAACAACCTCCCAACCCAACCATCCGCCAGTATAGTTAAGTTAGACCATCCACCTAACTAGACTGTTCTGGAGAATACGAGACCATCCGTATTCTGTCATCCGAGACGTGTGTGTTTCCGCGTCTATTCCAGTGAATACAAACGAGACCATTTGTGTTGCAACGCGTGTGTGCATCCACGTCTATTCTAGAGAATATTATTTTGTATTTTTGTTATATTATTTGTGGGGGTATGCAGACAGGAGTCCCGTCTCTCATCTAGTCAACACGACCTATAAAATCTTTTGTTACATTACCCCTTAGTATCCTAGGGCGCCCATTCGAACTTAAGGTCTTTTATAAAGCCTATGATTTTCTTGCTGGCCATTTTTTTTAGATATCTTCTGGCTGTGGAAATGCCTTTTCTAGATGTCTTAGCCTTATGCAGCACAGAACTTCACAGTCACATAGGATATGTTAAGCGGTTTCATAGCTTTACAGACAGAAGCGACAGGTCTCACCAATGACCTTACCCATCTTTTTAAGATGATATCTAATTGGGTAGTGCCCAATCAATAGGCTCGTCATGAACCATAGTTCCTTTCTGCTGAGTATGAGGAATGCTTTTGTCCTCTGTTACGAATAATTTAAAAACTTCTTCACTTATCTCAGCCCTGAGATAGTTTCCCGGTAAGCCTTGTCAATTCATTCTTCCCAAAGTCTAATATGAACTGAAAGGTGGCCTTTTGTGTGTCGAAAGACAGGCTCAGGGCAAATAAATGGAAATCTGGCTCCTATAGTTGAAAGGCAGCCAGCAGTCTAGTTGCCCGTAATGCCTTCATGACCTGGTACCCAAATCAGCGTCACCCAGTAAGACAGTCCCAAACCAGCTTAGACTTAGAATTATTTCGCGAGCACAACGTTCTATGGCGTATATTTCTGCATGAAAAGTGGTTGTTGAGGTCCCCAGTGCATTTGCGAGATATCATCTTGGCCCGTATATATCCACGCCTGCTCTACCCTCTGTTTTGGATCCATCCGTGTGCCATTCGATTCTTTTTCGAGGAGTAGGTCCCCAGTTTGCCATCATTGAAGGTCCTCTAAAATAACTTTAAATTGTGTTTTAAGGGTATGGCGTTTCGGCATAGCCTCTGAAATTGTGTTGGCCGTCGGGTGCTTTCGGAATTCTCGGAGGACTTTCAGATGGCCAACCAGATTATTTATACCCATGAGATTTTCCCTATGCAGTTCAATTGCACTGAAGATGACCTCCTTCCTAACATGCAAATGTAAAGGGAGTAAGGGCAGCTAAGCCTCTAAGGCTGCAGTTGGGCAGGAAGCCATGGCACCAGTTATTTCTAGACATGCAGGCCGTTGTAGTTTTTGCAAACTAGCTTTTGGTGTCTTTTGTTCTTATGTTTTGTTACTACCAAACGAGTGAAACGTCACATACGTTGGGTATTCTAAAGAATACGAGATCATCCGTATTCTGTTCACTGAGACAATTCCGTATCCTCGTCTGATCTAAGGAATACGAGCACATCCGTATTTCAATACTTGTGTTAGGACTTGGCCATTATTAAAAATTTCAAAGTTAAGCGGAGAATTGGTATTGTACCAAGTTATATGTCGAATTAAAATTGAATTAATTGGTTAAGGAGTTGGTTGGTGGAAGTGCGGTGAGCAATTATAAGCTTCGTTTAAATATGACGACTTACAGATTGTTTTTTCTTGATGCTAATACTCCTGAGGATACTGACCAATATCCTATATATATTAAGAAGTGGACTTGTAGTGGTGTAAGCTAATTTGTGAGCTCAGGTGGTGGTCCCTGAGCTCAGGGACCACCAATTGGGTGAGAGTTGATGTTAAGACTCGCGAAACGACTGTAGCGGATATCGGTGGTATCAATGCGTACCTAATTCATGAGAACTCAGTGACTCTAATAGTCGGAATGTAGTCAGTCCCGGTCGAGAGAGGTTGTTAGCATCTGGTATACTTGAGACCTTGGCTCACCCTAAACGTCTTGGGGTAGGAATCTCTCTAGACGACCGAGAAAGTAGTAACAGCTCGTAAATGAGATCTTGTGATAAAGAACGATGGTGAGCGATGTCAGTTAACTCAGCTGTAGAATGATCTTAAAGCGTAGCACAAAAGGCGCCTGTGATAGGCCCTCGGTATAAACTACAAGTCGTGACTACTGTGCTCGCACCGAACCCTGAATACGTGTTCAAGATAGAAGACTTGATCTCATCGTCGGATACGTTCTGAAGATGTTTGCAACCTGCAATTAGCGTAAAGATCCAGTCGACCTTATGTCGACCTAGCCAAGGGGAATTGACAGCGGCTATACCTGAGGACTATCTGTTCCAGCCTTATTATCCTGGTGAACCATTAGTTGAACACTGACCTGATTTTTGTTCCCTTTGATTTTTACAGCAGCTGCTATTATATACAAGTTCGAAGTGATACTATTGTACTGGTTGAACAAGAACTGTCTCCCAGCAGGGAGAATCTGAAAAAAAAAGAATATCCGAACCCTTAGTGGGGACGGTCATGAACATACGGCTTCTTCAACGTGCAATTAATTAAAATCCTTTTGTTGCTTGATGCTGCCTTCTTTATTGTTTTATATTTTTCCCTTTAAATGGGAATATTCCAAACGTTATAATCGTGTATTTTACATAAATAAACTTCACGGTCTTTAAACTGGCATCAGTCATTTTTTTATATATTTTCCTACCTTAAGATCTGATCCTACTATCTCACGCCCTTTTTAGTTCGCATAGTGGCTTTATGGAATGTCTAGCGCGGTGTGATCACCCAAGGTAGTTCGCAACGCGTCATCAAGTTGCCACCGACTCAATATCTGTGAGTTCTTACCAATCAGCAAATGGCCTATACTGCTAACTAGTTTTTTTGTTAATGCCGGGAGACATTATTGTGGATATGGTTTCCATCTGAAAATGTTTTCCACATATACGCAATATGCAAAAAAATTTCATTTCATGTAAATACGTTCCACATGAGAGCACAGCAATGACCAGAACCTCTTTTAAATAACTGCTCAGCCAATACATTTCCTTTAATGTCTGTTATGACCTGAAATTAAGTGATAAGTGACCTGTACCAAATTCTTAGAATAGCGGGAGGATTTGGTAATCGACTCAAAAGCTTTAATGGCTGTCAATGCAAATTAGAATACCTTTTTTCGGCATTAAGTCATCTTTCAAGATCACAAGTAGTTCCGCCTGAAAAACACTTGCGTTATCCGGCAAGACGATAGGATTTTATGTTTTAAGTAGACAAGTGATTTTCATTACGTATTCGTCATCGAATAGGACCATGTCGACATTTTTATTCAGGTTATTGTTCCTCCAATCCCTTGCTAAAGTCTAATTCAGACGTAGAGTAATTAGTAGCGATTGTACCTGTCGTCGTTTGTAGTACATTTTACGTTATTGTTGTAGCTATAAAGCGAAAGTTTCTAGCAATCAGCTTAGTTAAGTCTTAATGCACTACACAAGGCTTGGCATTGGATATGGAGATTACGTAGATGAAGATTCCCAATAATCATATCATGAAGAATCGGGTGTACCACTGCTGTGATATATTTTAGCTTTGAGTTGAGACACTATTTCTTTCTGAAAGTTCTCTTAAAGTCTCATAGAAAATCTTGTAAACCTTGTTTTTCGATATTTTACCTTCACGTCTTATTGTTTATTTGTTCCGAAACGCGATTGCGAGATTTGAGTAGTTTCTTTAAGTTTGCCATCTTTTGATGTGTGACCAACCCCCCCCCCCCCCACCTCCCATTTCTTTGTATACAACAAACTTTAAAGAGATATCTTTACCTCTTAAAATTACCAAGTAAGTGATTTTAGCAGAATTAGTTTTCTATACATAAATTTTTTTGGAGAAACTTTAGTTTTATGAGGTTAAGAGGCTTTTGAGAATCTGATCAATCCCTTTTCAGTCAGCCCAGCTGTTGAAGACATCACTTTGTAAGAAGGAAGAAGAAGAAGAAATGTTTGCCGAGACGATCCCAAGTAGCCATTTATAAAATTTGTACGACAAATTATACGTCAATTAAGTTGGGACCGCCATTTCATGGTAGAAAAGTTTTGAATACGTCAAAATTTATGGCTCAATTAGGGCTAATTTAAAGCCACTTCCATGAATTTAATGCTCTAATACTTTTTAAAAAAATCAATGGATAATCCAACTTATTAAAAGTTAGGACCACCACTACTGACAATAGGTTAAATAGTATTGTTACAAAATCCATGGAAGATCTGAAGACAACATACAGTATAATGGTTGATTTCAGACATCAATGTGGTGCTGGTATATAATGCACCAACCCAATTAGCACGTACTGGGTGTAACTGAGGCAATAAATTAGACCTAATTGAGCCCTAAAATACAGGGCACTCAGTTGTGACAATATTATTTAAACCATTGTCAGTAGTGGTGGTCCTAACTTTTAATAAAGTTGGATTATCCATGGATTTTTTTTTTGATAAATACAAGAGTATTAAATTCCTGGAAGTGGCATTAAAATCGCCCCAATTGGGCCCTAAATTGTGACGTATTCAAAACTTTTCTACCATGAAATGGCGGTCCCAACTTAATTGACGTACAAATTATCGACAAACACTTGTCATTTGTCGACAAAATCATGTGACAAAAATTTCCAGGAAATATGATCACGGTTTACACAATTCTTCTAATAAATGTCACATTTATCACAACAAATTTGTCATACTTTGTCGGTACTGTTGTCATAATTTGTTGCCATATTTTTTGACAAAATTAAGAGACAAAATCTTTACAAAAATTGATCATAATTTTTTGACGTTTTTAACCAAGTAATGTGCTATTTTTGTCGTTAAACTGCGTGATCCAAATTAAAGTTTTATTTCAGTTCAAATCTATGTATTTATTATAAAATATTTGTATAAAATTATGTTTTCAAATTTTTTAATAAAGTTCTCTAAACATAAAAAATCACTAGACGCTGACGGTATTTCTTTTCTGCCCCATAACTGATTTGTTTCTTCAACACTTAAGTTTTTAATAGTTTTTGCTTTATTTTTTTTTATTAATATTGCCTGCTTAATTTAGTTTTTTTATTAATTTAACTTTAATTTTTTTTTAAACACAAAAACCAAAAACACAACGAAAACAACTTTCGCGCTCACTAAAAAATATCCAAAGTATGCAAAATAACGATAACCCGACACGAGCGACATCTGTTGCAAATGTAAACAACTTTAAGTTAGTGACATCCTAGGAAACTTTGTGTTCGGAGAACAGAATATGCAGGATGGCTCTAGGATAATTTGTAGAGCATAAATACGGCGTTACTCAAATCCAGGCGGCGAGTCTTATATTTTCATGTCAACATGTCATTCAATTTCTGGTTATAATTTGTGACCAACAACTTTTGTGGCACTGTTTACACCAAATAGTGACAGGCAGTCAGAGGAATGTCTTAAATTTGTGACATTTAATTGAAGCAATGTTGCGAATCACATTATATATGGGATGGCAATAGGGTAAGCCCACACGTAGCTAGCACGAAGCATGCGCATTTTCCTACACTTATGCCCAGATATGTCATAATAATAATTTTGCTACGCTGCAGTTCCGTATATGATTATCGAAGTTTATTATGTGCGTCTTTAATCAAGTTACAATTAGTGATTATTATATGATAAATTCACAGCACGTAATGATAAAATTATTTATTACTTTATCATCTAAATTGCAGGTAAAGAATTCCACACACCGGCATTACGTCCAAGCGGATTTTCATATAAGCCTGTAGCAAAAAACTTAATTGCTGCCAAAACTTTAAGTTAACGATATCATTGTCGAGTATATAGATTATTGTAAAGCATGCTATTTCAATTACTTTAAAGGCAAACAATTTTTCTAATCTGAAATTCTTTATGAATACAGCTTCAGAAATAACAAACGGATCCAAGTCGTCCCTCATATTCTGCTGAACTATCCTCTGTGCACGGCTCATATTGTATATGTACTGCCCGTAGTCAGAGCGTACATGCAATAAATGAAAGGTGTAGTGAAATTTATGCCACTGGTATAAAGCTAGTGGTTTTTATCTGTTTATTCTCTGCACTAAATGTTTCAAGTTCAATAAATACTAAAACTTGAGAACTCCAAGATATATATATATATTATAATATAAAAAGCTGAAACCAAAGTTTATTAAATGATTAATATATAAATTTGATTTACACAACTGTAGCAATTGACTTGTACTCACCTGAACGATATATAGCAGCTGATTAACTTGACCTTTTATTTGACTGAGGTGTGGGATGAGGATATTCTTTATTGCAGTCGATACCCGCAATAAAGTGGATTTGTTAGGAATTGTCTTATTACAGTCGAAACCCGCAATAAGACTCTTTATTACAGTCGATACCCGCATTAAAGTGTTTTGTGTTAGTGATTTTCTTACTACAGTCGAGGCCCGCAGCAAGAATCTTTATTACAGTCGAGACCCGCAATAAAGTGTTTGTGTTAGTAATTGTCTTACTACAGTCGATACCCGCAGTAAGACTCTTTATTACAGTCGATACCCGCAATAAAGTGGTTTTGTTAGTAATTGTCTTATTACAGTCGAGACCCGCAATAAGACTCTTTATTACAGTCGAGACCCGCAATAAAGTGTTTTTGTTAGTAATTGTCTTATTACAGTCGTACCCGCAATAAAGTGGTTTTGTTAGTAATTGTCTTATTACAGTCGAGACCCGCAATAAGACTCTTTATTACAGTCGAGACCCGCAATAAAGTGTTTGTGTTAGTAATTGTCTTATTACAATCGATACCCGCAATAAAGTGGTTTTGTTAGTAATTGTCTTATTACAGTCGAGACCCGCAATAAGACTCTTTATTACAGTCAACACCCGCAATAAAGTGGTGTCAGTTAGTAGATTTCTTACTACAGTCGAGACCCGCAATAAGAAACTTTATTACAGTCGAGACCCGCAATTAAGTTACTTGTTAGTAATATGTTATCTCAGTCGAGACCCGAGATAATATTCTTTAAGTCAGTCGAGACCCGACTTAAAGTGAATGTTAGTATATATCTTAACTTCAGTCGAGACCCGAAGAAAGATTCTTTATTTCCGTCGAGACCCGAAATAAAGTGTATTGTTAGTAATATTTTTTATTGTAGTCGCTATCCACAATAAAAAACCTTTAATTTTATCCAAAACAAACTCCTTAATCCAGTCGGTACCCAGAATAAGAATATTTTATTTTAGCCGTCAATTAAACAAAGTATTTAATTTAGTAATAAAATTCACACTAGGAAAAATCACTGGGAAAAAACACAAAGGAATAAAATCGCCAAGTTAATCACTGCACTGCTAAATCACAAAAGGAGAGCGAATCAAGTCAAACTGCTGTTTATTAGCCCTTGCTTGCACACGACACCAATGATGGAGTAGCAGAGGCGCATGATCACAAGAATTGGCAGTGATTCTGTAATTTTACGGTACTAGAGATAAAATATGCATAGCAACGAACAAAAATGCATAGCAACAAGATTTTTAAAGCAACACATGCTTTGGTTAGATGTTGTACCTATTTTTGGGAAAATTTGTAATTAGATTGAATTTGTTTTGTTTTTAGAACTCAATTTTAGCATGGTATTTTTGCATGTTTTTTTTCAGCAATTGTTTTTAGCACGAATCTAATTGCTTCAACATATGATAAGAATTTTAATTTGATCTGCTCAATGAGGCTATATTGTTGTATTGTATTTGTGCAATGTGTTATGTAGATGACAAATACATGGCTTGGTTGGGTTGCGTACCTGTCTTTTGATTACGAGTAATCAAATTAGATTTAATTTTCCTAAAAGTTTGATACCTTGTTTTCAGGATGTTTTCCTTTTAAAGTAATCGGTAAAACCAAAATATATTCGAACCGATTTGGTTCGAACAGTATAATTATTTGATATTTCACAAACTTGTACATTACTTATGTAATATATACGTATTATATAAATGTGTACATACGTCATAGCATTTTATCCAAAATTTCGGTATTTGAAACAAAACATTTTCTGCGACTATCTTCCATTACGGAAAGTAGAGATATGAGATTTACGCGTACCTCGGTGTAGAACTCTTATGTTAAGAAATATTTGACAGCTATTTTTGTTTGCTAGAATACCAAATCTCTTAAAAAATAAATCACCAAAAAAGTTAAGAGATCAGCTGACATCTGACATCTCTTATCTCTTTACTCAGAATACCAATTTCTGCTAACGGGCTTTGACAGCCCAGTTAAGAGGATAAGAGCTCTTATTATTTTTTACGTAGAATCGGGGGGTAAATTCTGATAGCATTTGGGAAGTAATTGATAAAATGGCAAATAACATTTCACCTTTAGTTTTTTTATGCAAATTATAGAACCATAAATAAGGAAAGATTTTGTTTTACTACTCCCAAGCAGACAGCATGCGTGTAATCAACTGGAACTTGAGAAACTCAATCTTATTCGAAAATTTTTATCCGATATGTTTTTGAATGGGAGAGCATTAGACTTTATCCAAATGAGAAAATCCAGCCTATTTTCGAAAAAAAACTGTAAATGATTGGATCGTGTCATAATGCACTACAAGGCAACAAATACTTAGTAATTCCCCTGGATAAAAGTTGAGCATTCAAATCAAAACAAACTACTCATAAAATTTCATCACTATAACAAAATGAATAAGAACAAATTCTATAGTGGGCATGATATCAGGTAGAATGGTAGTTAAATATAACCACTGTCTGCTATTCAAAATAAGAATGCAAAATAGGGAGAAAATAAATGCAAATCTAGAAACTTAAACCAACGCCGATTCTAAAGCCGAGAAAGAAGTTGGGACAGGAATGTAACATTTATCAAAGCTTAGAAAAATACAACACAATTTTCCCTGCAGAAGTATATGCCATCAGTAATTTTAATGTGCATATGAAAAACTCAGTCACTACTACACCAATAAAAAACATACCTACATGGGTAGGTATGCATTTACATGGTAGAAAGCCATTTCATCGCCCAAGGTTAAGACGAAGTTAATATGGGAATCCATTCATGCATTAGTATTTAGAAAGACTTGGTCCGGGAGTCACCTAACTTTCCAGTGGGTGTTAGGACACTCGGATATCGATGGAAACGATAAACCAAAGTATTTTGGTATCTCCTGTAGTACCGCGCGAAGTTGATCCTGATTCTAAAAAAACTGGATCCACAACTTCATGGACCAGCCATGAACTTTAGTGATACAAGTAAAACGATTCGTATAAAGGATGAGTGTGGATCTGAGTTTGTCTAGAAATAAGCTCAGCATTATTAAAGGAGTCTTAACTGGACAATGTAAACTTAATAAAGACACCCTACATCGGTGAAAGTTAGAGCTAAGAAAAGTCTAATCAGGCGCTGCAAATACTCCAACGCTTATATTTGCTCCTGGCTGTGTCTACTCAAGACTTTGAGTCGAAAGTAGTCTAGAGTTGCCATACGAAACTCCAGCTACAGTCTGGGATAACACAGTGAGCTTACTTTGGCCTACCAAACAGCTACTGTAGGGGAATGAGGAAAGTGAAGTAGCTCTTCACCCTACTCCTCACCAGACGCTCAAACTATTTGGTCTCAACAGACGAGAATTGCTCAGGCTATTTATTAAATGCAGTCACTGGACTTGGACCCTTCCGTTGTTCTTTGAAGAAGATAGTCAAACCCAACAGCGAACTGTGTCGACTGAACGAAAAGGAAAATGAAACTTCGAAGCATATCATATATGAGTATAAGGTTGCAAATCACTGAATCACTAGAGCAGTGATGTCAACTTAGGGATTTTATGAATAGATATAGGGATAATTTTCGGTTTTAGGGATTTAGAGATGACAGTTTCAAAAGTGTCGATATCTATTGATATTTTGTGCACTAAAATTTTCTATTAATTTATTTGCTCCAAACTACAGAGAACTTCTGCAAATTGAAGAAACACTAGCACTGAACAAGGTGTCCCTTCTATGGGCTCCTGGTCACATAGAAGTAATGGGGAATGAAAGGGCTAACCTTTTAGCTAAGGTCCTGAATCCGCCATAGGCGTTGCCACCTCGAGTATCGGGTCTGTCATCAAACCGGATGTTCATAGGAAGCATCAGCAGAGATTGGTGAACCGAAGTACTTGCAGGTGCACAAAACTGTTTCTTGATGGGCCCAATAGGAATATGTCTGATTTTCTCATGGGGCTCGGAAGAAAACAATGTAGAACTGTGGTTGGCATCATCACCGGTCACAGCGCGCTTCATGCTCACCTGACAAGGATGGGAGTTGTTTACAGCCCTGAGGGTCTGTCCTGCCGGGAAGTAGAGCCTGAGACAACCGAACACTTGTTGTGTGCTTGTCCGGCCTTCGCCCGGAGTAGGCTGGATACTCTAGATGTATCTGTAGATGAGCTGAAAAACCTTCCTCAGATCTGATGCGCTTCATTAAGAGGACAGGAAGTTTTTGGTGAATGTGCTTCTAGTAGGACAGCACAATGGGCTGCCATGTCCTCCGTAAATGGGGTGGGATCTCGTGACCCACTGCCTCAAAATAAAAATAAATACCATGCTTGCAGCTTTAAGGTTGCAAATCACTGAATCACTGGATGGAGAAGCATTTATTTCTCCAAATCAATTTTGTAATCCAGAAGGCAATAATCAAGCTCGTTCGAATGCTAGATTTAGCTCTAGGGGTGGACACAATAGATTAACTCTGGTCACGGTGCCCGGTAGTGTCCTAGTAGCCTAGTCGCCCCTACTATTAACCTAATCTAACCTAATCAGGCTTAGGATAGGAATATGATCCACTGACTATGAATGTCCCGATGAGGATAAAATACCAGAACATGTCCTACGTATATGAATGTGAGTCATTTGCACAACTTACATTCCAGACATTTGGCTCACATTTTTTAAAGTCTACCAATTTCTAAGAAATTTTATTCAGAAGGATACTGCTCCACTCAGGGAGAGTAGGACTACTGTAGGTACCACATATAAAGAAAATCTGTGCACAATAAGCCAATAAATAAGTTCTGTATAAAAACCGTTCTCCTCAATTCCAATGTAACTTAACTGCATCCTTCATTGTTATCGCCAGTCTTAAGTTTTAATTATTATAAATTTCCTACATTCAAGAATTGCAGGATAAAAATAAATAACTCAAATAAAATAAAGAATATTTTTTTTTCTTTTTATTTACAGGGTGTGGTTATTAGGGAAGTGGAGGAAGGAACACGCTGTGAAGAGTGTAAAAACATTTGTGCTGGATATTCACCCCACGAATGGAGGTAAGTGATTTTTACTGAATTTCATAGACAAAGTTGCTTTGTATCGCATAGAATTAATGAATGGAACACTGAAGTAGGTCAAATACCAAACTGTGAATGCGTCTATATTGAGAATTAATTGTCCTACTAGGTAAAACTCTTCATGTGTGTAAGTATGAAATCTCCTTCGTAGCAGTATCGATTTTATACGTCTTTTAAAAAAAACCATAGTCATCAAGGAACTTCAATGTACTTAGGAACTTTTCGGAATATTTAAGTCTTCAAGTCTTCAGAGATTACCTGCCACAACTGACTAATTTGAGGATATTTTTTCACAGACTTAAGTTAGTATTATAAATATGTGTTGTCAAACTTAATTTTGGGCTTATCATAGTAAAATTTATTTAAATATGCATGGTTAGAATTTGTATCGAAATGATTGTTACTGTACCATTGGAGGCGGCGTGTAGTTATGTAATTAACGCCTATTAACGTCTATTGACTAATCCAATGAAGAATTCTGAGATCAATTTACCTAGCCATATATTGCGCATGATTACAACTATTTCAAGATTTATCGTCATTGGATATGCACACAAAAGAGTGCTTCTTATTTGGTTCCGAAAAAAATGTGTTCCCAAAATTTTCGAGAGTACCTTCTCATTAGGTTCTACGATTAAAAAAAAAATATTACAGTATAGGATAAGGCCATCTAATTAAGCAATATACTTTGGACTGTGACAATTTGGACGTTCAACATCTGCAGGTACCGCATTTACAGATTATTTTTAGATATTACCGATAAGTAATCCTCAATTGTCTAGTCTTTATCACTAATTTTTTGTGATTTGTAAGAAAATTATATTCAAGTGGTGTGAAGGAAAAAAAAAAAACTGTCAAAAGATAGTCCAGCACGCGCAAACAGGTTTCAGGTACCAGGACTTTATCAATGAACAGTCAATAGACCGATTTTGAGTATATTTAAGTATAGTCCAAATTTGCCTGTGATCTAATTGAAAAATGAGTAAACTATGGCTACATTTGTAAATACGTTATCAAGTTGCTTTTTCAGCAACTATAAGACTGACGAAAAAAGCGTCAGTTTTCTTGTTATCTATGACTAAAAAATAACTGACCCTGATAACACTGACTATGGACCCACTAGTGATCTCAGTGAAGAAGGCTAGGCACTTCTAGCGGCAACCCTCTTACCTAAGCCTGATAATATAAAAATTTCAACTTTAGAAACTTAGAAGATCAGGGGGCGGGCAGTATTTTATTCACACGTTTTAAGTTAGACCTATCTTCATAATAATTTCACCAAAAATGTTGAAAGTTTTTTTTTTAAATCCTTGAAAGAATCCCTTTTAAACGATACCCCACAAGATACAAAAAAAAAACGATATTTTTTGTGATGAGTCCAACTCACCCTCATTAAAAATTTTAAAAAGTGTCTCATAAGCTTTGACTGTCAAAATATATGCGCGTCATGATAACCTAAAATTCTGCCAAATATAAAATTCTCACGTCCACGTCGTTAATGAGAAAAACTTCTGTGACAGACAGACATGAGCAGTCTTATAAGGCTTCAGTTTTTCCCCCCTTTAAGGTGTGGAACCCAAAAAATGGAAAAAATAATCAGTGTTTTGTTAAAATATGAGATCCTTTCATGAAAGGTATCACGTCACCAGACTTTGTGGACGATGAGGAAAATATTTGGTATATGACATACAGTGCTCATAATGAATAATTAACTAACGACTAATTAGACCATAATGATTCATTAGGCAACTGCTTGTGCTGTCAAACTGGTTTTGACATAATTATGACAGTGAAAAAAAGGGAAATAGATCGAATCGATCTAATAAACTTGGTTTTTATTTATTTTAATTTTGAAATTAACGATTTTGAAATGAAAAAAACATTATATTAAAAATTATTTTGATATTATGGATGGTTCTTTGCATTTCTTCTTCTTATTTTTCAGACGAGTATAGCGAAGCTTCAGATTAATTTTATATGCCAAAATACATTCAGGTCTAGCACATTTTTCTTCATTAAAGCTCTATTGAAGGAAAAACAAAAACACTTCATTATGATCTGATTTTTGAGTCATAATTATGAATACCATATGACATACGGGAGCTGTGCTCTTTTTTTGTGTTCGCAGAACAGAGCAGAACAAAAGATACACAAAAGAACGCCTCATACATTTTCATAGTACAAATAGTTCGTTTCAATCGATAGAACAATTTGTTCTCTCCAATATATGGGAGTTCTAGAACAAGGTACACAAAAGAACATAGCTGGCATTTTAAAGAATAATTAGTACTAATGATCATTAGATCGTGCTGTATGTCTAGGGTATTACAAAATTTAGTAGGAAACTATTAGTATTGTACTTCTACTTATCTTTAAAAATATTGTCTTCGTAAGACCTGCTCATAAAATTTGAATTTTCGTTCTAATGGATCTTGACAGGAGGAAGACTTTCGAAAGTTTTATAGAGGTATTTGTGCATTAACCTACTCAAGGGAAGTGAACTGAAATTTCTAGATCACGATATGCATATTTATAAAATAAATCGGTTAAAACTGCTGGAAATCCATAGCAAATCAATCACTAATACATTTCTTGATATCGAGGGAGCCTTGAATAATGTCAAAACAGAGGTCATTCATGATGCCCTAAGCGGTCTAGGAGCCGAATCCTATATTCGCAGTTAAATTGACTCGATGCTCAATAAACACGTAATAGACGCTGTGTAAAGTTAGTAAATGCGCCCATCTAGAGATACTCAAAAAGGAATACTGCTTTTCATGTCTCACAAAAATTGAATTAAAGCTCTTTTTAAACGAAGAAAATTTATCCCGACATTAGTACGCCCCAAACTGCATAACATCATTTTACTCTCGAATTGTAAACTAAAACTAAATATCTAGAAGTGATATAGGTACTAGACTCTAAATTAAACTGGAGGATGAATGTGAAAAGGCGGCCATACCTGCGGTCTATACCTGTAAGAAAACTTGTGGCAAAAGGGAGGTATCCATCCTAGCATCATGTTCTGGATGTACAGCACTATTTTATGACGTATCCTCACTTATGGAATCTCAATGTAGCGGAGTGCTCTAGAGAAATAGACTCACATAAAAAGTTTTGATATTACAGGACTTCTTCGAATAATACCAACGACATACAGAGCAATGTACATTATACTCCAGCTCCTGCCCTTCTGACTTTACATTTATGGTAAACGTTAGCTTAAAGGAATGCACTGAAACTATGAGAGCAAGGCTAGTGAATAATCCCGGACCTTGGTCATAACAGAAAAATACTAAGGATCTATCTCGAGGATTGTATTATACGTTTGGGGGGGGGGATAAAGTATTATAGAAGGACTTTGATATATATCTCTTTCCAAAGGTTCGAAAATGGATGTGGATTGGGAGCCGAATTATACGAATGTCGTTTTCATTTGAACTTTACGTTGGAACTGAATTCGCCCAGTTCAAACAAACATTTTAGACTTGATGCGATTTGTTTACTTGTGTTTGTTTAGAAACGTCAAAACAATTAATAATTTTGAAGTGCAACACTGGATGGGCAGTCATCTTGAAATAAAACCATCTGTATCAAATTTAAGTTCACAATAAATGCTTTACCAATTTTTTCGGAATATTGTGTTGGTGCTGACGAGATTATGAAGGCTTTTCTTTCCATTAAATCGCATGCTATCGGACCGGATGAAATCCCCCCCAAATTCATAAAATATATTCTGCCCTTGACTCTCACTCCGCTCTTACATCTATTTAATACTTGTCTTACCACTTCTGAGTTCCCTCTCTATGGAAAATCGCTACTGTGATTCCGATAGCTAAGAAAAGTTCCCCTGCCGATTTAAATGACTTCAGGCCGGTTCGTCTATTATGCTTCCTTTCTAAGGTTTTTGAAAAAATCATATCCCTTCAGATAATCGAATATCTTCAGAGTTATAATTACTTAACCAGCTGTCAATCAGGTTTTCGCGCCCCGCTCATAGTTGTGAAACTGCTCTCCTAAAAGTATCGACTGATATTCACAGGGCTTTGGACGATAATAAATTGTGCCTGTTGGCCTTGCTGGACTTCTCCAAGGCTTTTGATACTGTTAGCCATGCTAAATTGCTGTCTAAGTGGTCAGATAAGTTTAGTTTTTCTTCGTCTGCCCTTGGCTTAATTTATTCTTTCCTGTCTGATAGATTCCAACAGGTCAAAGTCGGCGGCTCTATATCTAATGCGCTGTCGTTAACATGTGGCGTCCCCCAGGGATCCATACTTGGTCCAGTATTGTTCTGTACTTACATTAATGACCTCTCTGATGTTATTGAGAATTGCAGTGTTCACTTGTATGCGGATGATGTTCAGCTATATTTGGCACTCCCAATAGGCCTCATGGACGATTGTGCAGACCACGTCAATTCAGATTTAGTTAGGGTTTCAAATTGGGCCTGGTGAGGAACCTGGGAGTTCATTTCAATGCCTCGATGACGTGCTGTAGCTGAAGCCATATAAATAATGTCGTTCGTCGTATTTATCCTGGTCTCCGCAGACTATGGCTATCGGCTAGTATTTTCTCAAGGCCGTTACGTTTGAAGCTTGTCAAAACACTACTCATGCCTTATTTTACCAGTGGCAGCGTAATTTTTCCTCATTTACACGCAGTCTGTCGTAGAAAGATGAATGTTGCTTTCAACGACTGTACGCGATTTGTTTTCGGGCTGCTGAACATGTTTCTCCACATCGGCCCGCTCTACTTGGCTGCTCTTTGAATGTTCATTTGGTTCGCAAGGCTTTAATATTCCTCCATAAACTTATTAATTCAAAAAATCCCACCTACTTGTATAGTGAGCTTGTATTCATACAATGTTTGAGAAATGTGAGCATTTTGATACTTCGACATAGACACTCCATTCTGGTGAGCTCCTTCTTCGTTCGAACAGTTTCGGGTGTGGAACTCACTTCCTGCTGATTTGCAGGGAACGCGCTCGATGGATGTCTTTCGGAGGCTTATTTCCCAATATATACCTCTCGACAATCTATCTTCAGAAATCGCATATACTTTATATGTAACTTTTCCTCCGATCTCGACTCTACAACAATTTTTACAATTTCCTACCAATTTATAATGCATTTTCTTCTTTTTTCTTCTCTTTTTTCTGTTCTCTTTCTTTTATCATTAACCTTTAATTGTGAATTAGCTATCAAATGTCTCCTTTTTTTTGTTCTACTTTTGTATTCTAATTATATATTAGTATTAGTATTCTTATTAGTATTGGTAGTAGTCTCCGCAATATTGTATGGCCTAAACTTAATAAATTGAATTGAATTGAATTGAATTGAATTGAATCGTATTTAAGGAGCAACCGGAGGACAAAGCATATCGAACAGGTGAGATGTGGTCATAACGTCTCATCCGAAATATAAATCTCTTGCAGTCATTAAAAGCTACATTTAACTTTCGAGCGCATGTGGAATCTAAATGCGGGAATACTAAACAACCCGCTGTAAAATAAGGTTGGAGTAATATTTTTACAAGCCTCACACGCATAGATCTGTGCAGTACATCAGCAGACAACCACAGCCGTCGAAGTCCCATGTAAATTTTAGCAACGGTACTATTGACTTGGTCACAGCAACTCATTGAAGTATTAAGGACAACTCCAAGGCTCTTAACCGTATTGACATACGTCAAATTGACAGAGTTCAAAGCAATAGGAAATGAGTGCAAAGTTTCGACAAAAGCCTAGTGTGGTGTACGCTATCAAAAGCCTTGGAGAAATCCAGTAGAGTTAAGACAGTCAACCAGTTTTTATCCAGACATTTACGGATATCGGTAGTCACTTTCAAAAGAGCAGTCTCACAGCTATGAGAAGGCCGAAAACCTGACTGCCAACGGGTTAAGAGATTGTTGGTGTCTAAGTGCTCCAGGACCTGCGAGTACAGTAACTTCTCGAGTGCCTTGGACAGAAAACATAAGATGCTTATTGGTCTATAGTCAGTTGGGCTTTCGGGGGACTTTGATTCAGCTATAGGTAACACATTCGCAATTTTCCATGATGCAGGAAACTCGGAGGTAGTGAGACAAGCGTTGAAAATGTTAAGAATGGGAGAAACAATCAACGGAAGAATAAGCTTAAGAAATTTAGGGGAAATTTTGTCCGGACCAGTCGCATCCGATTTTATGGACTTTCTAGCATGTATGACTTCTTCAGCATAGACGCAGCGAAAACTGAATCCTCCATTCTGATCTGCCGATCTTCCAATTTCTGCAGATGACACATCGGACGCCGGGGCTAGATAATGCGAAGAGGTGAAATGAGCGATTAAAGCCTCCGGAGTAAGATCACAGCTCAGTTTTTCTTTACCAAAAACACCTGCATTTTTTAAATTACTCCATAGCTCCTTCGAAGACAGATTACAGTCAAACTTTGAACTGTAATATCTACGCTTTGCAGAACGAATCCTGGAATTAACCTTATTACTTGTCGCTCTAAAGCAATTGTGACTATCCGTAGTCCTAAGACGTAGGTATCTTCGATACAGATACTCACGCTCAGCTATTAAGACTTTGATTTCACGAAAGAACCACGGGCAGCCACCCAGCTTAATAGTTCGAGTTCTTAAGGGAATATATTTGTCAAACAAATAAATAATTGTTTCACGAAAAACTTTGACTTTGTCATCCACTAGAGGAAGCCGGTATAGATTGTCCCATGATAACGACGTACATTCACTGAGTAAGGCTGTGGTGTCAGAATTCTTAAAATCTCTAAAAGATATTAGCTTCTGAGGAGTATCTGAACTGACAGCAAAATCATAAATTAAAAATAGTATGTAATGGTCAAATAACGAGGTCGACTCGAGGTGATTGTGGAAAAGCACTTTTTCAAGTTCGGGAACAAGGAATAAGTCGAGTAAGGATGGATTAGAAGTGTTGTGATAAGTAGGGAGGCTATTCACAATGTTTAAGTACAATGTTTGCATTAATTGTGTGAATTCCACAGTTCTAGTGGTCGAGCCAAGAACATTCACGTTGAAGTCACCGCCTAATATCACCGTAGTATAGTTGCGTGTAAAACGAGCAATATTTTCGGCAAATTCAGAAAAATTATCATTACTGAAACGGCCAGGCGGGCAGTAATTAGCGCACAGAAGACATTTTTCATATCCATTGTGCACCTCGAGGGCCAAAGACACCATCACATTAGCAGAAGACCGATAGATAACTTTTACCTTCAAATCTTCTCTCACATAAATGGCGACCCCACCTCCCACACGATCACCTCTATCATTCCGGTATAATTTAAAACCAACCAGATCTACCATAGAAGACGGTATCCCTGAATGTAACCATGTTTCACTCACAAAAACCACATGAACCCCTGATCCTAGAAACGTTTCACGCATTTGATCGATTTTAGGATGTATGCTTCTAGCATTTAAATGCATTACGTTTAGGCCCCTAGCCTGCCCACAAAAGATCTTCAGCATTATTCCCACTTTGTTCAAGTGACACAGATTATTATCCATTGGTACCAGAAGACGAGTAACAAGCGAGTGCAAGCGATGAGGCTGTAAATTTTGTTGTAAGGCATGTAAGATATATAACAAACAGGTCCGGCTTCCCAAGAGTGAAGTCATGCATGCAAGATTTGTTCCAACAATAGTAGAAGCAATGACGAGGAAAAAAAATTAAAATGTTTATAAAGAACAAACAAAAAATTAGAAAAAATTAGAATTGAATTATATTTTAAATTATTGGAAAAGGGGAAATGTCAAATGACAGATAGTCTTCATGCGTAGGTGAATCTGAATTGAATCCGAGAAAATATTCAGTTCCAATCTGAGGTGAACTATGTCAGATCTAGATCGAACCTATGACATTATTTTGGATTAAAATGAACATTTTGATAATACTTAGGTCGGATTTGGATCGGAACTGCGAATCAAACGAAGACCACATTAGTATTCTCTCCAATACAAAAATCATACCGCTTACTTATAGTGTCTTCCAAGCAGATGCTCTAGCTATAAATTACGCAGTAAGAAAACACTTATGAGGTATGTAGTAATCGAGTTATCGAAATTCGCAATGACAGCTAAACTTCAATCAAAGTTCTGGATTCAAATATCACTAGATGGCGCCACAGTGCTGTTCTAAGAAAAGTTACAACCGATTTTCTGCCCAGGGAGAGTTCAGCTTTAATCTATGGTTAATAAAAGAATCAATAGGAAAGCTCTTAAAGTCAGTGAAAAGGACTCTAGATTTTTTGGCCTACATGCTGACTACTTACAGACGGAAAGAACTAACCACAAACACAATTTCAAGCAACTACGTCTCAAGATATATCCGAAAACTCTGCTAAAGACTAACCAAAATGAATCTTACCCGGGGGTTACACGAGATAGTAGAGGTCGCATGCAAGCCTCCTTTCCAAAACTTGACAGCAGGAGGCAGTACGGTAGATGTTTTTTCATCTTGCATGCAAGTTCATTTAAAAACTTTCATTGAGACGTAAAATCTTGCGTCTGTCGGAAATCTTAGCAATAAAGGAAGCAGCAAAATGATAAATACCCACGAAAAAATGAAGAGGAAGGTGTTGGTAAATGATGTAATGCATGCAAATGATCCCAGAAAATCTCATTTTCCCAATATAAATTTATCAATTCTTTCAAGCATTTCTTTTCCGCCATCTTGAAAATGTCCAAATTACTATCACCTCAGCTGTCATGCTTTTTCATCATGCAAGTTCGCTGAAAGCTGAGCTACCAGCATGACAGCAGGGATTACACGTGCAAGAAGTAGGTATGGCAGTGCAAGTTGTATGCAAGCTATACTATCTCGTATAACCCCCAGTTTACTGTAGTTAACACATGATACTGCTTCTTTGGCAAATATACGGAACGCATTCAATGACTTCTGCAGAAGCTCCATGAACGCGAAGGAGGTTGAGGTCGTTCAAAAACTACTAAATGCTTACCAAATCATTATATAACCTGGAATATATTTAAAAAAAAATTAAACAACATTAAGAGGCTTTCCTAATCTTTAACAGACACACACATAATTTTATAAAAATTCCTTGCACGTAGTTTCTTTAACAACTCTTTTGCTCTTACCAGAAAACAAACGAACAAAACTATTTTAAACTGCATAAAACTTATCTAATAAATTTTATGGCTCTTGCACTTAAATCGTCGTCCATTAATTTCACCTTAATTTCATTTGAACAACTCAGAAGAATTGGGCAATTAGCCAGCTGCTTCCATTGCTTCTAGAATATCGTAAGATTTGTCACAAGTGGATCTGTACAGAAGATAACACAAACTGAAATTAATTTTCTTAAATCTAACACTGTTTTTCGTATAGCATATTCCATACGTTATATATAGCTATGTGTGTAGCTTTCTAAGGCCTCGCATTCATGACGGAAGTTCTCTAAAATTCATTTACTACTGCAATGAACCCCCCCCCCCCCCCCGCATATTTTAAAGTCAACACTTAGGGAATAGGGTCTCATCTCCCACATCCATCCGGAGATTGTAACGTTAAGAGAAATTAAAAAAAAAAAAATTCAAGTGAATTGTGAACGCGTGTAATCCAATCAACCTGAAAGCGGTGTGGTCATTAGCCCGTAAAACAATTTTTCCTGACCATCAAAAGAAACCTTAGCCGCTTTCGTACTGCCCCATTTCTACTATATATGTAGTAGAGAGGAAATGTACTGTAATGTACCCCCACCGGGCACCGCATCACATTCTGCCTCCAATTTAATCGATTCTTTCTCTATTATACGTTTATGGTGATGGGGACTGCATAATGATCGCCAGTATATCTCTGGCTCGAGTTTTTAACTTCTGTATACTCCCTGGGGGAGCATTTCTAAATGTTTCGATTTTATTGCTGTACAGAGAGCTTTTCACGCTCCACTTGCACATTCCACCCAGTGCATTTGCTAGAAACGAAACGAAACGAAACGGGTAATTCTACAGCATCAGCAACAATAATTTACTTGACATCTGCCTCGGGTAATGTTTTGCACATAAGTGATGAAGATATAAAGGCCTGGCCGGGTACTATGGATGGGCCCAAGTTAGTATTTGATGCGTTTCCTTGCCTGTTTTGTAAATATACAGCTTGAGTTGGGTTTGTGAAGTGATTAAGTCGATAGAGGAAAAATTGTGTTTTTATTTCTATTTCTAAGTGAGATGTCTGCAATTATATATCCTCATGCTCAGGATTGAAAGATAGATGGAAACTGAAAAAGGAGAAACCATTTTTATCTATAGCACTTTAATAAATGACTCTTCCTCTGTGATTACTAGGCAATTGGACTTAAGATGGTTAATTTAAGTGGTGAACTCATACTACCTTACCTTGCTCCAATTAGGACTATCTCAGAAGTACTGTTTTAATGCTATTATTTGTGTAAGTTGCATGCGATTCCGAGGATTGAAGAGATTTGGGGTTAGACAATTTCGAATGGACATGAAAACGTAATCATCTTTAATCTAGACTGTAAAATTTAAGGAGCACATCATTTCTTTTATGTCATTTTCCGGTCATCGAGGAAGAAGTTCTTGTCTCTTAGGATTTTCTCATTGGGGTATTTCCAGTTCGTGGTTACGGGTTAAGAATGTGCTGCACAATTTCAAGATATTTTATTCTGTCATGCCCAAAGTCGTGCAATGCATCAAAGGTTACTTCAAATTCAAATTCAAATTCATTTATTAAACAAATTAAGTACACAAGATGTAAATCTTAAATAATACTTTATACAAACTAGTCAAATAACTCGGAAATCAAAAAAGAAAAGAAGAAATTAGAGAAAAATGTAAAAAAAAAAAAAAAATTAGAAATTGACTAAGAAAAAATGAAGACAATCAACATAAGGAGGCAAAATAAAATTAAAACTAAATAAAAACATGATTAATAACAAAAATTTTAAAAGAAATAAGAAGTATGTAAATAAGAAAATTTTGCACAGTCATACCCAAATCCCAAAGTATACAATCAATTTCCTGAATTCGCTGACAGAAGCCGCACACTGAGTATTGTGAGGGAGGGAATTCCATAGACGAACAATTTGGACAAAGTCAGATCCCTCATAAGTCATTGTACTAAAACGCGGTATACGGAAGCTCATTCCTCTCCTAGAATGTAGAAATTCTATATTTTCATAAAGATACATGGGCTTCCTAGTCTGTATTAAATTGAATAGGAAGATTAATGCCTTGCGTTTTAAATAAGTCTGAATTGAGCATCCCAGTAACGAGTAACTGACAGGAGTAATGTGGGCAGATCTGCGCAGGTTAAAAATGAATCGTAAGCAATCATTAAAACAAACTTCCATCTTACGTTTGCACAGGGAGTAAAGCTTTGGGAAAATTAGACTGCCGTAAGTAAAATGAGGCAACAAAAGCGTCTTAACCAATCTCAAACGTGAATGTGTTGGTAAGATATTAGCAAATAGCCAAAGTCTTCGCAAGCCACCATAAATTTTACCCAACATACTCTTAACATGATCACAACATTTCAGGCGACTGTTGAACTTCACTCCCAGATTAGCCACCGAGTCAACGAAAGGTAACAAGACATTATTGACAATAACTGATGGTATATCATCGAAATCAGGAGGTAAGCTGTACAACACCAAACACTGTGATTTATTAGGATTGAGAGAAAGCTGATTGTCAATTGACCATTTGTGAATTGCAGCAAGATCATCATTGATTCTGCAAATACAATCCTCAATCAACCCAAGAGGTTTGCTCAAGTACAACTGAACACCATCGGCATATAGATGTAACTGTACATTATGTACGATATCACCGATATCATTAATGTATAGACTAAAAAGGAGAGGTCCTAATACAGATCCTTGCGGGACACCCTGAGACAAAGGTAAGAAGGAGGAGAGAATACCATTAACATTTACTTGTTGAAAACGGTTTGTGAGGAAACTCCTTATTAACTTGAGCGCAGAAGAAGAAAAGCAATAGTTAACATACAATTTACGGAGTAGTATAGAGTTCACAACGCTATCAAAAGCTTGAGAAAAATCCAATAAGACACGTACGCCAATTTCGCCGGCATCAAGAGCCAAACGGAGATCATTAGATACATTTAGCAAGGCAGTCTCACAACTGTGCATTGCACGGAAACCAGATTGATATCTCGTGAGCAGATTATTTTCAATTTGGTAACAAATAAGTTTTTCCAAGACCTTCGCTAGGAAGCGAAGAATGCTAATAGGTCTGAAGTCAGACAAGCTAACAGGGGAAGTTTTCTTAGGTACAGGTATGACCCTGGCAACTTTCCAAATGTCAGGGAAACAGGAGGAAGACAAACAAGTATTCATAATATACAATATATATGTGGATATGTACGGAAACAAAAGTTTTACAAAGCGACGATTGAGTTCATCAAAACCGACAGCACAGGACTTTACACAAGATATAGCTTTGTAAAGCTCAACATGCCCGACGCCCCGGAAAGACAAACAATTCATGTCTTGCTCACGCAAGGGATAGGTCTCAATACACGCGGGCTGTGAGAGAGCAACAGCGGTACCAGAACATGTTGTAAAGTGCTTGTTAAAGGCCTCTGGAGCAAATGATTTTTCAGGACTCAAGTTAGAGCAAATACCAGCTTTCCTCAGATTACTCCATAAAACTCTGGGGGTCAGGTTAGGGTCAAATTTGTAGCTATAATATAGACGCTTTGCTATCCGAATCTTAGAAGTTACCTTGTTCCGAGCGCATCTGAATAGAGATCGAACATATTCAGTTCTAAGTCGCCTCCATTGACGATATAAGAATTCTCTTTCTACTATTAGAGCACGAATTGTGTTACTAAACCAGGGAGAGCTACTAGTACAAACACGCTTAACTTTAAGGGGAACATATTTTTTATACAAATAGGAGATTGGCTCATTCAATATGTCAACTTTACCTTGAACAGAGGGACAGACATAGATATCAGTCCATGTAAGGGACAGGCATTCATTAGCCAAGCTAAACACGTCGATATGCTTGAAATCTCGATAGTAAAATTGCTTCAGCTGATTAGAGTTATCAAACGAATCATTATAAGTCATGAATAGTATATCATGATCAATTATGCTCGGAGGGGCTAATCTGATTATGGAATAATACTTCATCTTTATCCGTTGTCATAAAGAGATCCAGTAGTGAAGGATTAGCACAACAAAAGTACGTGGGAAGGGAATTCACCACATTGAGGTGAAGACCTTGAATTACAGATCGAAAACTTTCAGTGGGTGGATTACTGTGAAGTAAATTTACATTGAAGTCACCTCCAATAATAACATTTCTATAGCTATGCGCAATACGTGAAATGGAAAAAGAAAATTCTTCTAGGCATTCATCAACAAAATTGCCAGGAGGACGATATACAGCACATAATACACACCTCTCCAGACCCACCTCAACCTCCACACATAAATACTCGATAGCCCCACTCGAGGAAAATTCGATAATTTTAGATTTAAAAGAATCTTTCAAATAAATGGCAACACCACCACCCCTCTGGCCCTTGCGGTCATTACATAGAATATTGAAACCAGGTATGGAAACAAACGAAGAAGGAATATGCTGCTGCAGCCAAGTCTCACTAACAATAATAGCATGCAAATCGGATCCTCCAAAGATTTGCCGGATCTCTCATCCATCTTATTACAAAGACTTCTAGCATTAATCGAGGCTATATGCATTCCCGGAAGGCGCTTACAACAAATATTAATTAGTGATCTCACTCTGTCCAATTCACAAAAAGTATTAGCCGAACTCATTGAGCAGCATACCTCTGCCAACGATCAAAAGCAAACACAAGAAACTATAGCCTAATACAAGAAATTGAGAGATTGTGCAAGACTTTACAAGAGAAGGTAAAAAACTGCAAGATTCAAAGTTCAAAAGTATCATCTTAATCTTAATGAAAGATAAAAAAAAAAACAAAAACAAAAACATGAAAGTAAAACAAAGAACAAAAAGCTAGGAAAATTAGAAAACAAGAAAACTAAAGCTAATATTTAATATAATGCAAAGCAAGGCAAACGTAAACACTTCATAGAAGAAACTCCCAACTCCTCGTTCATCGGTACTAAAAATAAGAATTCCGGAAGGACTTCTATTCATATTAGTATAAATAATATTTTTTACATAAATTGACGACCTGTATAAGTCGTTGTGTACCCATTCTCAGGGATTTTTCGGTTGAGAAGAATATATCATTGTGCGACTACCAGTAATATGTGTATTTGCACGTAAATTGTTTCATATGAACAGCATCTCATCTCAATGTTCTTTTCTCATGAGGACAAGAACGACATTTGGTAAGTTTTCCGTCTAACATTAGTCTCCTGTTGGACATCAAAAGTTCCATCACTTTTTTCAATTTATTAAATTGTGTCGTGTGAAATGCTTGCCATGGATCTGCCTCACGAAGCTCTTCCAGAACTCGCTGTACCAATCAGGTAGACTTTTGACTATGCCCCTTTTTTTTTGCATACATTGCCTCTATACCGATTATATAGAGTTGGAGCCCAGCATTGTATTGGCAAATCAATTTGTTCTCTGAAGGCTGTTTTATTGTAAAGTGAGTGCATCTAATTAGTTTTCGATCCGACAAATAGCTTACGAGACAATTTAATTTCAGTATAAAAATGTCACTTTTTGCTGTGCCAAAATCGATTGGATTTCATCCTGACCTTCACCAATTTCGTTATTCTTTTGCTGCTGAAGGATAAATAATTATGAGATAAGAATTCCAGGATTTCTTTTTTTGTCCTGCGATGCATGCTGCTTGAATTAAAGACTTTGGAATCCTTAAAATTTGCTGATCATGGAAAATTATAATTTTTATTATATATTTTAAAAGAAAAACGAAATAAGGATAATAAAAATATCCTTAATCCTTGAACATTCTTCTGATTTGTTATTGTTATTGTTATTTTTTTCAACTAATGCTCATAATGTTAGTAAATTTTTAAATTCTCAAGTTGGGATCGCATAGAAAAGAGATTTGTTTTTCGTCAATAGATGAAATAATAAAAAAACAAAAACAAATTCGTATACAAATTTATTGTGTTATCATTTATCCTGTAAAATTATTATATCAAGAAAATAGTTTTTCTCCTAAAATGTGACTCGTTTAGAGTTCAAAAGTTATTAATATTTTTATATTAATGGAGCAGCGACAAATTCAAATTCAAAGATGTATCTAAATACATAATGTAACTCCCGGAGGAATCGACCCAGTTAACCGTGTTATAGTTATAGTTAGTTATCAATACGCCAATCTTTAGTCCTTGAATAGCTCTTTTATTCAGTGTACCACAAAGGGGAATGCCGATTTTAGGCTCGACACCTCCAGACATGAGAGATGTCTTAAACGATGCATTATGATGCTCTGAACATTACGAAGGTAGGTCTCGCCAAGTACTATCGGGTGGTGTATTTTTTTCCCTTATTCAGAAAACTTTCTCGGAACATTTTTGCAGCTACAGGTATTTTTGTCATCAATTTCAAAATAAAAGAAAATTATATTTGGGAATATTTTTTATAGGTGCTCTATTTGATTGACATGGCTACCAAAAAGAAGCAAAGAAAAACAGATAATGAAAACCGTAAACCTAGAGTTGAGTGCGGACTGAGACTTTAACTTAAATGGCCATTCGACATGTTTCATTTGTATGGAAAAATTCGAGCATAAGTAGAAGTAAAATTTGGACAGACATTTTACAAGTAAACATGCGTCATTTAGCACTAAATATCCTGTTGGTGATGCAAGGAAGAAGCAGTTGAGGAGCTTCAGAAGAGTTAAGAGACATCAGCTTCTGTATTTAATAACTGGATGCAATCTTTCAGCAATATTATTATAGCAAGCTTTGTTGTTAGTGAAGATATTGCTAAGAGAGAGAAGTCCTATACACAGACGGCGAATACATAAAAAGTTATTTTATAAAGACATCCGAAGAGCTATTCGGAATTTTAAGAACAAAGCAGATATTTTTAAAACAAATAAAAGTGTTACCATTGTCTGTTAAAAAAAAGAAAGATGGAACAAGTAAAATGTCTTCGGATATAACCATCCAGCAAATCGAAGATCTAAAATTGATTTCGGCTTTATCAATAGCAGTTGACGAGTCTTGTGATATAAATGATACAGCACTATGCAGTGCTACGATAATAGATTTGAAATTTTCTCCTTTTGGCATTGACATTTGTAACTTTGAAATAAAATTGCTAGATTTAAAAACACGGATATATGGAGATCTAAATTTGAATGTCTTTGTGTTGATTTGCAAATATTGGAGAAGAAAAAATTTGATCTTAGTTCGCAACACAAGTGATCGGCTTTGAAAGACCTGGAGAAGGAAGACATGGTCATATTCAACGACAGGAATAGTATTCCTGATTCTTCTGATCAACTGCAATAACTCGCCTTTGCTGTCCTTTCTGTTTTCGGTTCAACATCTTCTTGCGAACAATCTCTTTCAAGCATGAACTTTGTTAAGAGTAAACTGAGTAGTCTAGTCGTCTTATTGATGACTTATTCAAACTTTCCAAGGAGATGAATTAAATGTTTGTCAGTTATTGCCATGATTCAAATTTATTTTTATTTATGATTACATATTATTTTTTATCAATGAATAAAATCATTATTAAGTATGATATCAAGTTTTATTCAGTGTACCCGTAATTTAATTAAACGTTGTACTGTAGGGGAAGTACGTACAAAATGACATAGTATTTTTATTTTGATTTATAAATCTTTAACCATAAAAGTTAACACAGTAGTAGTCTCTACAAAGCATTTTTGGTTCATAATCAACAAGTTACATAGTCTTTGAAAGAAAAAAAAGAAGGACAAAAAATTTATTAACCATATATAAAAGAACAAGCAAAAACCATTTTGTCCGTATAGTATGGGTAAAATGATTATCGAGCTTTGGACATAATGACATACAACAATAGTAACTAATTATAAGGCACATAGCTTACAAATAAAGTTCTCTGTGTTCTTAGGCATGTCAGCACAAAAAGCATGAGCCCAATGAGAACACATCATGCATCGTAACCAGCCTTCACCAGGCCTAGAGCGCAAAAAAAAAGAACCTTCATGGTCTTCCTTTTTCTTATTTGAGGTTGATTTTTGAGCTCATTTATTTTCTTTACTTCCTTCATATTAAGGGTTGAAGTTAATAAGAAATTTGTTTGGCGACACTTTGGTTTCCTTTTACTTTGGCCACTAACAAATGCGCCCTGTGGAGCTGGTGAAATATCTTCAACAGGAAATGGTAGCGAATCCTTAGAACAATCAGGTTTACAGGTTTTTGGCCGTTGTTGGATGTATATCATCTTCATTTATACTGGTATTCGTGCAATAATTTTTTGAATTCTATGGCTGAGGAAGAGGCTGATTTCTTACAGGAAATTCAGAGGTTTCAGTATTCAGCGGAATATTTGTTGTCTCAGGGGGCTCATACATATAATCAGTAAAAATATGAGGATCTACAGGCCAAAGACCAGTGCTTTTAAAACCATGGCACGCATTTCGAACTGTCGCTGCCTTCCCATAAGCTTGGTTAAATAAATATCCGATTTGTAAATGAGTAACGACCCGACCGGGATGACTTTTTAACCACTTTGAAATTTCCTGATCAAAATAAGTTTTTATTGGTCCGTAAAAGCTCACATTCAATGGTTGCATCCGGTGAGTGCAGTGTGGGGGCAGACATAAAATATCTATGCCATTATCCTTTGCAAAATTCAAAGCCTCTAATCCTTTGTAACTTGCATATCCATCGAGAATAAGAAGCACTTTATCTTCAACACTTACCTTTGCATAGACTTGAAGGTGTTTCAGCCATCTTAAAAACACTTTTGCAGTCCACAGGTTCATTTTTCATATTTTTTCTTGGAAATATCATACATGGAGGGATGTATGTACCAGCTGCATTCATACAAGACACACAACTGTTACATGGGATCCACGTTCAGCACTGGTTAGACAACCCACTTGCTTTCTACCGGTCGTTGCTATAATTTTCTGAGGCTTCTGAACGGTGGAGATACCAGATTTATCCACATTATAAATTTTATTTGGGCAAAAGCTATGAATATTCAATAGGTCTTCATAAGTCTTGAAAAACTTTTCAACTTGTGGTTTATTGAAAGCCTGAGCCCTGGCCGCAGAAGTGGGTTCAGGTGTACGCAGGAAAATGTCCTTATTCTTTTCAGAAAACCGCTTATCCACTCCTGTCCAGCTCTTCCTTTTTCTACATTGAAATTATGAGGAAACCCATTTTTCTCTGCTAACTGGAAGGCAAGCTCCTGAGCTCCTTTACGAGTCAATCCAAAACGTCGAGTTTCTAAAAATTTCAAATGCTCAACTAAGGTCCTCTCAATGGCATGAAGAAACGTCAGCTTATATCTTCCGAAGCCTTTGGTATTACGCTCTAAAGTTTTGTTCATGCCTAATGCATGCCTTTTGAGAGTAGCCTGAGGGACAACAAATGTTTTAGCTGCTAATAGCCAGCCCATTTTTTTTTTTTGTTGGACAGCTTCAATTGCCTTCTGCATCGATACATGACTCCAGGATTGTCGATCAGTTTTCCTTTTATAGTCTCGCGGCATTTCGTCACTAGTAACTGCAAATATAGTAAGTCAAATTATTCTTTCAACCCAGACATGTACACTTCAACAGATAAAATGACATACGTATGTCATTTTGTACATACTACCGGTATGTCATTTTGCCCTCACGGTATATCAAATAGTATAAATACATAGAAAATTTAAAAAAATGAGTTATTTGTGAATAAACAAGCTCATCTCATAAAAAAAGTAACAACGTACCGATTTAATAACAATTAAATAATATCAGAAGCACTACACTTTCGAAAAATTGAAAGAAACTTATCTATCTGAATGAAAAAAACTTGTGACACGTGTGACCCGGTTTTCTCTTGCTGCATTTGCGCGAATAAGTGGGCTGCTGTGATGTTTTCACAGTTTGGTAAATATTGTTAGTATCACGTAATTCGATATCGAATGGAGTGTTAAGGCCAGCGAATTTCGAATTAAGAGCAGTATGTCATTTTACTCGTATATGTCATTTTGTACGTACTTCCCCTACTTGTTTGGCTTTTTGGCTAATAAGTTTTCCGACCACTGATCTAGGATATCATAAGAATTGGTCTTAGATCAAGTCCAGCTTTTATACTTGTTTAGTTGTAGAGTAGTGATTGCAAAAATTATTGTAATAGTAAAAATTGATTTTTTCGGTTTTAGTTTTACTAAAACCGATTAAACGATTTTTAATCGGTTTTAAAAAGAAATTGTTTTTGAAAATTATTCCTTGTCAAAATAGTTCAATTTTTTTTCATTTTTATAATTATAGAAACTATAATATTTATTTAAAAATAAAAAAATCATATAAATCATTAACAATACAAAAATGAAAAGTTATTTGTAAAAATACTGGAAACATGTTTTTTAAATGTAATTAAAATGAGCACGCACGTAGAAAGCATAAGTTATCAATGGATACTGAAAACGCCCTCTCTGATTCCACACTTGTAGGAGGCATTGATTTCAAAGTATTGTAACCAAATTGAGATAATAGGCAAGATACAACCAACTTATTGAAAGAGACTATATATTAGGCCTGTTTAGCATTTTCTTCTGGCATCTGCGGCAGGCAGGAAACTGGCCGTACTGAAGAGTATTGTTTCATGCTGATACGAAACGCCTTATACACATTGCAACCAAGTTATTATTTCATAATATAATTTTTTTATTATAATTAATGAACGCGTCTGATCATTAGAGAATTTTTCATAAAAACTGAGTTTGGAAGATATTCCTCTGATTATGGTACCTTAGCTACCGTAAATCCGTTCATTAATTATAATGAAAAATTTATATTATGAAACAACAAGTTGGTTGTATCTTGCCTATTATCTCAATGTTTATGAAACTATTTGTTAAGGAAACGATAAATGTCGACGTCAAAGAATGGGAGGGAATACATTAAGAATCTCGATAAGAAAATATTAAAAAAAAGCTGCTTCGAGGTCTAAGAAAAGGTAAGGAATGCGTTAAGAATAACTTTAAGAAAATGCAAAGATTTCCACAAGAAACCTATAAGAAATTGTTAACTCATGTCGATAAGAAAATATTAAGAAAAGGTTACATTCGGTAGAGAATTACAAAAGAGGGGAAACTACTCGAATTTTGACAACCATTGTGAAACAGATGTATCGTTTGAGGCAAAAAAAAAGTTAACGCTTTTTGAGAAGTTTAACGAATTTTTTAAGTGAAAAGGCTGAATTACAATAGAAACAAATAACTTTACGAAATTAAGCGAAACTGAGGTTTACTTACGAAAAATTGGTATTTTTAGCCTAAATATACATCACATTCCGTAAGAATTTAATGTTTTCAATGTTAAAAAGTGGTAAAAGTGAAAAAAATTAACAAATGGAAGATGATTTAATTGAAAATTTTTCTATTAAATCGCAGTGCCATTTTTATTCGATTTTAATTTTTGCATTGCACTTTTAATCATTTAGTAATAATTTAATTGTTTGACACATCGCGTTCTTACGGAAAGAGTGATTCTTACCGTACCTTTACTGACTGTTGTAATTTAATTTTTAAACTTAACGAAAGTTCCCCTCACACGAGTTAAAGTTGATTTGTGCACGCCGCCTGTTAAATTAAAGGGAGCGTTCGCTTTACGTAAATAAATGTACTTACGGATACGTCTATTGTAGTTCAGCCTAAACTCTCACTTTCTTAACGTTTTCGGCAAGTTGTGTTCACTGGGTATTCACACACAGCATTGAGTGAGCACCAGTGCAGTGACACTGCCAGCGTATCAGTTCAGTTCTGATCCGATTCTTTCCGCTCTGTTCTGTGAGATCAGCATTCCGCAATTTGTGCAATTTTTCATCTTTTATTTAAAAAGAATATTTGAAGAAACGAAAAAATTTTCATTAATAAAAAATCGGTTTTTAGGACGCTAAAACCGATTAATTGGGTTAATGAAATCAGCCGCTTAAGGGCCGATTAATCGATTAATCGGGTAATCGAGTAACCGATTTTGCAATCACTATTATAGAGTATAGCTAAGTTAGATTAAGCTATTGTTGCTTAAATTATTTTTACATTTATTCCGTCCATTGGGCTTAATTATGTAGAGGATAATAATAATAAAAATAACAACAACTATGATATAATTTATTTATATGACCTAATTAACGAGTAAAAATTATAAATCCAAACTTTTAACTTTAATTTAAATTATGCGTCTGACTCTTTGTTATTTGATTAGTCACATAGTGAAGCTTTCTTTATTTACATTTAGTATGGCTGGGGCAAGGGACTCTCTACTAATAAATGAATTACAGACCAGTTGGACGTTGTTTAATTAATAACGTGATAGGTTTAACACGGAATTAATAAAAATTCTAAGCAGAGTTCAGTAATAATTTCAAAAGCTTTCTACGATTCATAAATGTTATTAGCACGAAATATATATAAAATCAAGATGATAATCTTTAACGTGATTAATTGAGGGGTATAGAAATAAAACTCGCTATGTCCATATTTTACCAAAATTGAGTTAGCACCGGAATTAAATCACGTAATCGTGTCTTTACACCTGTGTTTGATGAAAAAGCTGAGAAATGGTTTTAACCTAAAGAAAAATAAGTTTGAAATCTTGAGTCATTTTCAAAACCCCTCTCATGTCCAACAAAAGTGAGACACATAACTTGCCACGTCCAATTAGTTGCAAAACTTGTCTTTTTCCTAATTTTGCAATGACTATACGAACATTCATTTTTTCAAAACTAGCTATGTCCAGTTAACGGTAAAAAGCCATTATTTGCATCTGACGCATCAATATTGTATCGTGTAGTCAGTTAGCTCGGCTGCTTAAGAGGACACGGTTGTGATTCTGCGTCAATAGATTCAATTTTTTGCAATGGATAGAGAAGGAATTCGTTATACTCCTGGAAAGGGAAGAAAGCGCAGAAGGAATCCTGAAAAATGGAAACAAAATCTGAAGAAAAAGAAAAGGTTAACATTCATATTTTAAAGAAATGATGTCATTTTAATTTTTAACAATCTTAAAGATATTTCAGCCATGAAAGGCCAACAGCACCCACTTCCAATCATTGGAAAGGAGTTTTCCAATGTAAGATGCTTACACACCGGGATATTCAACATTTTTATGCATCATTTTACAATGTTCCTAATAAAATTGCACAAGATAATTTCCTGTTAAAATATACAAACGCTCAGTTTCCAAAAAGGCCAAGGTCAAGAAAGGATGATCCTCAGAGTCATGAAACCAAGAAGCAATGCAGTATCAAGTACTTCGTTAAAAGGGGTTTGCAAATGCCTACTGAACGAAAAAGCTCAATAGTTCCAGTGCAGTGCAGACAAACATTTTTGGGAATTTTAAAAGTTTCCAAAGATAGGATTCAACGAATTTGTAGGGCACATCTAAAAACAGGATTACCGGCCGTTGAAAAGAGAGGATGTGACAGTTATGCCGAAAAATTTTTAACAAAGAAAATGTCTATGAAAAGTTTTATTGAGCAGTTGAAACAGATAGACACCCATTATTGCAGAGGACAAACTATTAGCCGGCAATACGTGTCTAGCGAATTAAATATTAACAAAATCTGGAAGCATTATAATCAGGGTTGCCACTTTGGTACAAATGTACCAAAAGTGGTACATATTTTTTACTTTATTCATTTTTGGTACAAAGGTACAATTTAATCAAAAATGGTACATTTTCCGCTCGGCCCCTTCCCACAATCTTTTTTTATAATATTTTTCCATAACAATGTAAATAAACATATAACAAATGTAAAACTTTGAACTGATCATTACATTCGTTCAGAAAACTCTTCGCAGTCACGTAATTTTTTAAATTAAAAAAGAAAGATTTTCAATAATATCTTATATTTTCTTTTATTTCCATTCATTTTTCGCTAAGAACAATTTTCTTTGGTGGCCGGAAAAGGCTTTATAATTTCAGTTTCATACGTTTTGAGTTCTATAAATACGATAATTATTTGATTATGCCTTATTTTCGTCGTTAAGTTAATTCTTTTGACTAATTTTCCTGTTAATTTTGTCGTTCTAAATACTAATTTGGATTTCTATGAAAGAAAAGGTAGGTTATAAAATAAATATGTATTTTTAAATATTGACTTTTAGCAAAATTATTGAAAAAATCCTTCATCCTAGTCAGTTTAAGAAGACGAATAAATATATATTTTCGCCGCACGTGTTCGGATGTGTTAATTTTAAATGAAGAGTTTGGCTGTGCCCAATCTTTGGTTTTGTATCTGACAGTACTGGGCACTGTTAATGAAAACATTAACTTCGTTAATCGTTAATTCGTTACTAAAAAATTTAACTTCGTTAAACGTTAAAGCGTTACTTTACGGCAAGTTTAACGGAAGTTAACATTAATCGTTAATTGTTAATGAGCAAGTATTTTAAACGTATACCCTAGACACACGGAACATATCAACGATCATTGGCGGAGCAATGACCATTGCATAGCTCGTGTGTTATTGCATATTGGGGCAATGATCATTCCTTTCGTCATTGCACCAATTACGTCCCCACAAGCTCATTCGTTTGAAATTATCCATTACTTGTCATTCCTTTTGTTGATAAGTACGCTTTCAGCGGTGAGGAACTACAAGTTATTGGAAAAATCAGCTGAATTTCAAGCCATCACTGTCAGATATCATTTGTGAAATTTATTGATACATTTTCAATGTAAATTTTGAATATTTTCCAAAGCGAATTATTGAAAAAGTTTCTCACATTATATATCCAATACAAAGCTCGATTCAATTTTTCGCAAATTACTTTGCAATTCACAGTTTTTAATTTACAAAATTGAGAACTGTTATCTGTCAAATCGAATTACCGTCAAGATATCGTGTGCTTGCTTTACCAAGCAATGATCATTCAATTAATTACGTAATTAGATCAATGATCATCCTAGTGCGTCATGTGCGTAGGGTATAATACCCTTGCTTATAAAAAAATGTTTTGGTTGGGGAAGTTTAGGTAGGACATGGAAGATAAATAAGAAAACAGTACATAAATCTTAGTTTGTTATAATAATTATTTCGAAATCAAATTAAAATTACGGGAGAATCAAAATACTGCAGATCACTGGAGAAAAGCCGCAGCAAATTGGCACTCTTCATCGTCCAAAAGAGGTCCAAACCTTTTATCTATGCCCTTTAATAAGGCATTGGCTAAAGCTGTGCAATTCACAACACCCCTAGCCTTGATATTCTTTAATTTAAATACAGTTGCTGCAATTGTCGGTAGGAGGTATCCGTGATATGCTTGAGCTTGAAGCGTGATGTCTTGTATGCGTGATAGCTTCTATGCACGGAACCTACGCATAGCCACACACATGTACGACCCAAACTAGTCAGAGCATGATTTTTGCGGCCTGATGTAAGTTTCGTCATAAATAGTAGGTACCCAATTAATGGTTAACGGACTTATGGAAAGTTAACGGAAGTTAAAGAGTCCGTTAATATTCTTAAAACTTAATCCGTTAATCGAAAAGTTAACTTCGTTAATTTGTCCAGCTCTGGTATCTGCGGCATTCTTGTGGTTTAAGTGAAGAAAATTTGATATGTGCGAGGGAGGAAAGATTATAGGAACTGTTGCAAGTATTGAAAAAGATGGAGATATTTTTCAATTACTCAAATGAATTAACTTAACGATGAAAATAAGGCATTAACCTTTTAATGAATTTGTAAGGCTGTTTGAATTAAGGTAGGTATTTTTTCTTGTGATGTTATTTTCTTATGCATATTTGTTGATTTTGGCAAATAATAAGGCTTAGTTTATGCTAATATAGTACATATATTTTTGTTGAAAATAAATTTTTATATTTTTCAAAGCAAGTACTATTTTAACATTTAAGGACGTTTGCCAAACAGGCTAAATGCTGGCTAATTCCAGGGCTGTGCCAAAAAGTGGAATTTGGCCAATTGCTCAGCTGTCATTATTTCATCGGTCGTCCCTGAAATAATTAAAATGACACTATTTCAATACGGGAATAAATACAACAATTTATTGCTTACTTACATCGGTCATAACCACTCGCTCTTGGATTTTGTTTGTTCATTTTACAAATAAATACTTCTAAAAATCTTTCAAATAAACCGCACTTGTCAAATAATTAGACGAATGTGAAGAAGAAGAATTAGCAAGCTCGAAAATTTACTAAATGGAAAAGTAATAGATTTAGCCAGCAGTTAGCCCGTTTGCCAAACGTCCTAAATATGTCAATTGAAGAGTATATTTGGCATATAACTTTGGTACGTTATTGGTACATTTTAATGTGAAATACCCTGGTACAGTTTTGGTACACAAAATGAAGACATTTTGGTACATTCAATTCTATTCAAGTGGCAACCAATGACGACGTAGCCGATAATTTAAAGGTAAAAAATTCCTATTTTCGGAATTTTTTCAATATTGGATTCGGTACACCTGCTACAGATGTATGTTCTTATTGTATTGCATTAAAAGAAAAAATTAAGCGCGCAAAAACTGAAATTGAAAAAAACGCAATCAATAACGGAAAAAAGAATTCATCAGAGCAGCGGCTTTTTACAATATCCTACGAGAAAAAAAGGATAACTGCATTATGTTTTCTTATGACTGTCAAAAAAATTTAATACTACCTAAGGTACCGGATCAGGCAGCTTAGTATTTACGACAGTTATATTACTATAATTTTACGATGTGTTGTAGAACCTCTAAGGATGGTCTAACTAAACAGAATGTTTTTCAATATGTTTCGAAGGAAACAGATGCGCCTAAGGGAAGTAACGAAATAGCTTCTGCAGTCTATCATCGTCTCTGCAATACACAAATTCCAAGAAATGTCCAAGAGGTGAAATTGGTGTCAGACGGCTGTGGGGGCCAAAATAAGAATTGTGCAATGGTGACTATGGTTTCCTATTGGCTTTCCCATGATGCCTCGAGACATATTTTACTAGTTACTTTAATTTTTCCTATTGTGGGGCACTCGTTTATCCCTCCTGATCGGATTTTCGGCCGCATCGAATAAGTCATCAGAAGGAAGGAAACTATAATTCACCCGGAGGAATATTTAGAAATATTCAATAGGCATGGCGCTGTTATTAGACATGGAAGAGACACAAAGATTTACAACTGGAAAGAAATGTCCTCGGCAATATTCAAATCCCCCCCTCTGCTTGGCATTTTAAATTTAACCCGACGAAACGCTTGTTTATTAAAAGGACTAATTGTGGATCTATTGTAATCCATGGAGAGCCAAACTACAGGACTGATGTCAGTCAATTTAAAGGCATTTTTAAAAGAGGTAAATCTTGTTCAGCAATGAGAAAAAGTGAGCTCCAATCAAATATAAAGGTTAAAATGGAAAAGCTGAAGGATGTGAACACTTTATTAAAAAAACATTTTATAGAGAATTGGAGGGAAGACGAATCGTTACAATACTATAAGAACATCGTTGAAAAAGAAGGAGCAGAAGATGAACAAGTTGAAGTTACAGGAGCAGGAGATGAACAAGTTCAATTCAATTCAATTCAATTCTTTATTAAGGGTATTATACAACTAGATTACTTAATCTTTTTAACATGTATAAAATATATTATTTGGAGGAAACTACTGAGAGACAAAAAAGAAAAGGAATATAGCTACAATATTTATACAGCATATATAGGCGATGCCAATAATGTCATTAGTTTTATACTAAGTACAAAAGTAAGATGACAAAATGATGTACTAAGAAATATAACTATCAATCTATTAACAATGCAAGTAATTTATATAATCTATTGAATTTATTATTTCATTTAAATTTAAATACAAGTATTAATAGTGTGTGTAGAATTAGATGCGTTCGGCTAGCTGCTATCAATTAAATGCCGGTACAAGAGCCTCTTAAACGCGCCAACAGGCACTGTGCGTTGAATATCTACTGGAAGTGAGTTCCACTTACTGGATATGTGAACGAAGTAGGAACGTTGGCCCATGACTGTAAGGTAACGAGGGATCAAAATATAGACGTGTCTAGAGCTACGCAAAAAGCTAATACTGCTGCTCAAGTATGCAGGAGTGTTTTGTATATAAGACGATGTAGAAAGGTTAGCGATTGGTACAGAAGGTAAGTTTTAAAGGGGCAGCCAAGTATTGAGTTTCTCTGTAGGGATATATGGTCAAAGCGTCGAAGTCCAAACACGAATCTAATACAGTTGTTAAAAGCCACCTCCAACTTCCGCGAGCAGACAGAATCCAGGCTAGGAAAGACTAGGTTACCATAGGTGAAAAATGGGACAACCAGAGCTTTGACTATTTTGAGTTTAGTAACTACCGAGAGGAAATCCGCTGAGCACCAAAGTTTACGAAGTGTACCATATACCTTACCAAGGATACTGTTAACATAATCGCAGCAGGTCAGGCGAGAGTTGAGCATAACCCCAAGATCTCTAACTCGCTCCAAGTGAGGCAGGGGATTATTATTTAGGAGAACTGGGGGAAAGTTTGATGGATCCAAGCCTCGCCTATGGAGTATCATGTAGTTTGATTTGCTTGCATTCAGGGCAAGATCATTTACCACAGACCAGTCGTGAATGTGCTGCAGATCCTCGTTAATTTTGAGGATACAATCCTCGGATAGACCAACAGGGCAGCAAAGAAAAATTTGAACATCGTCTGCATACATATGTATGTTTGCGTTGCGTATCACATCTGGTAAGTCATTAATATAGAGGCTAAATAGAAGTGGTCCGAGGATAGAGCCTTGGGGTACACCACGGTACAGACATATCGGGTCAGAGAGATTGTTGCCACTTTTCACCTGCTGCGTTCGACTTAACAAAAAACTTTTGATGACTGATAGAGCGAGAGCGGAAAATCTAAATTGCACTTCCAATTTACGCAATAATTTAAAGTGGTTAATGCTATCAAAGGCTTTTGAGAAGTCTAATAAAACAAGGATACCCAAGTTATCTCTATCAAGTGCTTCCCGAATATCAGTAGTAACCCTTAACAAAGCCGATTGGCAGCTGTGCCTGCGTCGAAATCCAGACTGCCACGTTGATAATAAAGCATTACCTTCAATATGTTCAAGCATTTGATCAGTCAAGAGTTTCTCCAAAGCTTTCGATAAGATGCACAACAGGCTGATAGGTCGAAAATCAGACATACAATTAGGGGAATTCTTTTTTGGAATGGCTATTACAGTACCTCTTTTCCAATTTGTAGGAAATTTAGAGGATGTTAAAACTACGTTAAAGATATGGACTACAACAGGTAATATTACGGGTAAAAGTATTTTTAGGAAATGTCCCTGTATGTTATCCGGGCCGCAGGCATTCGATTTGACTGAGATTATAGCATGGTACACCTCCGCCGAATCAACACAGCGAAAGCTGAAACCATTGTTTGAAACGAATGCAGTAGAGACACTCTCAATATCAGGAGTCACTGATGGTATTAATGATGTAGGTGATGCGAAATATTCATTTAGGTCGTTAGGATCAAAATCACAGCCAGCTGACCGTGCGCCATGAACACCCATTCGCTTTAGATTGGACCAAAACCTGCTAGCTGGGAGTTGAGGATCAAGCTCAGCACCATAATAATTACGCTTCGCAATTCTTATTTTACTAGTTACTAAATTTCTGACGCGTTTGTATTGGAGTTTGATTGCACTGATTTTTAAATGTTTATATTTGCGATAAAGGAACTCGCGCTCGGCTATCAAGTTTTCAATTTCCACCGAGTACCAAGGAATTCTATGCTTATGTGTACGCCTAGGACGGAGAGGAGCGTACTTATCATGAAGATATTGGATGATGTAATCAAATTTATCTACTTGATCGTCAACATCAGCGCATTGATAGATCTCGTGCCAAGGAAGTGAGGCAGATTCCATCAACATTTCATCAACTTGTATACCATTATAGTCACGAAAGTAGCTAGGCATTTCATCAGAGCTTGCATCCATAATAAAATTATACGTTAAGAACAGCAAATCGTGGTCCAAAAAACTAGGTGGGCTCATCTGGTTAGAAAAATTTATATCACCTTCATGCATAACCAAAAGAAGATCAAGTAGGGAAGGATTTGCAGTACCGCAAAAGGTGGGTATTCTATTAACTTGCTTGAGATGAAGATAGATTGTGTGAACAAAGAGTAGAAGGAGAAACTACTGTTTAAAAAGTATATAGTTGTACTTCAATGGCTATAACATTCCTTATTAATATGCAATATTTGTTGTTTTGGTTTATAGAATTGAATTTATGTTTTTTTTTTATTTATATTTTCTTATAATAAAGTGTTTTTTCTTATTTCGTTTAAACCTTTGTTTTCAAAAACAGCCATGTCCAAATTTGATAGTTAAACAAAGTGCGCCAAATCATTGACTGAGAAACAAAATTAGCTATGTCCGAAACATTTTAGTTGATAAAACTATTAAAACCTGCAATATATTTCAATCACTACTTTAAACTAAGCGTTTGATGAATGCTTATTAATATAAAGATACCTTTTCATTACAGTAGCCAGTCAATTTCTTGCTACTGGTTTATGAGCTTTTACTCAAAAACGCTTAGATTGGACATAGCGAGTTTTATTTCTATACCCCTCAATTAAAATTTAAATAACAATTTAACTCTCCTTCACACTATGCAAAAGTTCAAATCGAACTTTCAATTTCCTCTATTCACTGCAAGATGGCAGCGTAGTTGCAAAAGTTCTTTAAATATGAAAGAAATTTCAAAGTTTATACCAGTTTACAGAAATATATAACTCAAAAAAGCTTTTGTTGCTGAGGCAATGTTGCAAAAAGATTTTTTTCTTTCTTTGGAAATAGAATCAAGGTCATCACAAACTCGCAACACAAACACAATTAATGACCATGTCATCTAGGAGGTGGGCGTATATACATACATATACATATAAGAGGACTAGTGGGTGTTTAGCGGCACGCAATTTTTCCTTTAATTTTCTATAGTCATTGTTTCGCCCCTTTGCTAAAAAGATTTGTGTTTTTTTTTTTTTGTTCTTTTAATTTTCTACGCTTAATCCGTAACTCATTTAGAACAGATTTCATTAATTTGATTGGATCCGGCTTAATTGCTTGCTATGCCACCGCAATATAAAAATCATCGCGGTCTAGTTTTAATCCAGATAAATTTTTACATTAGCACAAATTGGAGGATAATTCCAAGTTGATTTTATATCCATTCCTCACGCATTTACCACAATTTCTCTGATGGTGAACTGATTCCTTTTCGGGGGGATAACTTTATCGATACACATGGGAGCTGCTATATTTAATACAAGCTAGATGATTCGATTCCGGAAATTTGTAGGTCATATGGGATTCTATTATGAGATTATAAAATGTCATAGGTCATATAACTACGCTTGATATTAAAATAATAAGGAAACTTACTTAAATCCGTTATTAAATTTTCTGGTAATATTTTGAGCGATTATTTCATAATTTCCCGACTAAAATCGTTAAAGATTTGTCTCGTATCTGCTGAACTGAAGAAAGACAACATTTGATTGAAATTGCTTTGATGCTAGCTATATGCAACTTTAATTTTTATATGTCATAAGATCATGCTTTATGCCTATTTCTGCACTCTTAGCGGCGACATTTCAAACATAAATAGCCCATTGACCATTTTCGTTGTTTTGATTTACTAAAAAGATGAAAATGAAAAACATTCGCCATAAATCAGTTGCGGTTCTGCTGGTTATGGTCGTGTCATTAATGTTTTGTTAATTGGTACATAGCTTAATGAGTACGTGATTTTGTCTTTTGCGGTTTGTTGCAAGATGAAATTGTTATTTATGTGAAAAAATGTTTAATGTACATAGGAAGAATGGGAAAAATATTAAATAGGCACTAAAAAATGTGAAGGATTAGACATGTAAATAAATTTTTTTTTTGTGAACATCGTCACCATTCCGTTCATCAAGTTTGTCGTATAATTGTAGAATAGAGAAACGGTAGTGCTTTATCTGATTCATTCTGTTTTGAGTGACAACATTTATTTTTAAGCAGATATAGTCTTACATGAAAATTATAGGATTGAAAATGACGACAAGCAAGAAAGGAAGCAAGAAACAAGAAAACAGATAACATTTGTAGGAGGTATCTGTTAACCAGATGTTATTTGTGGAGTCATTTCCTCTGATTTTCTTCCCATGCCAACTGGAGTACCACTGGGATCTGTCTTCGGCCCACTATTGTTTACCATTTATATTAATGAAATTCTATCTATTTTAAATAAGTGCAACTTACACATGTATTCGGACAATATTCAGCTTTATACATATATACGGATATCATTTGAGTTGGTGGAAGTTTAATTCTTACTTGAAATTAACTTATGTAAGGAGTTTGCTGTCGGAATTCGTACATTTTTCTTAAATTTTGATTTTACGAACGACCATTTTTTTATACATATGCTAGCATCAAACGTGGATGAAGCAAGATACCGTTTTTATTCCCTAGATGATGAAATTTGTCATTCGGTTTGTAATGCATTGAAATAATGATGGCAGAGAAAAATGGATTGGACACCCACGCATATTATAAAAAGTTATAGCCTTTCTAAGAAAAAAAAAATAGATTTGAGTTCGAAAATGGAACAAATTGAACAGCTTCGTTGTGGGGTGGTTGCCATACAAAAATGTCGTTCTTTACTACCGTAAAACCGGGTGACATTGACACATTTTGTAGGTTTTATCGATTTTTTTTTTCATATAAACTTTCGAAAAATTTAATACAGTATTTTTGTGTCATTATCGCATTTGACATTGTAGGAATTAGCGTGAAGACTTTAAAAAAAACACAAAACAAGACGGCACGAGTTAAAAGAGCACGTTCAATGGTCGAGACTTTATTGCAGACTAACTCCAACAAAATATTGCCATGATCGACTGGACCAGACAAAATCGTTTGCTTCGACAGATGCACTAACTGTTCGGGGATCGATGTGTAAAATGATTATTCAGTAGGTACAATGTGCTCAATTATTTGGAGAATTCGTATTAGACAAAACAAAATTTTTTTCACTTTGTTTGTACATGTAGTGTATCATGTATCTTGCTTATGTAAGCTAGTAAGGAAAAAAATCATATCGTTTAAAATTTTAGAAGAAAAAAAATGGTCTTAAAGGCCCTGCCAAAGTTACCCCGGGTCTGGGGTGTCTTTATCAGGCAGTGGCGTAGATAAAAATTCAGGGGCCCATCAACGAAATTTTTAGAAAATGGAATTTACAATTTGTAACTACTCAAGTATAGTCGATACTGTACCTTATAGATAGCAGAAATTTAATAATTGATATATACATACGGCATACAGCTTGGGTTTTTATATTGCCTCAAAACAATAACCAGCTTCAAAACCTGTTACTTCCAGCCTGAAAAAATAAAAAGCCAAGCTGGCTTTTTATTTGTGCCAGAAAAAATAAAAAGCCTTTCCAGCTTGGTTTTTTTAGCTTCAAATTATTATCGGTCAGTTGGTAAAGTTGGCTTTTTTCGTAAAAAGTCATAACTGGTTCAGTCCCTGATAAAAGAGCTATACGATAATAGGTATACATATAATCAATTTTTAATCGGAATCAGTTTCGTTGTCGTCCTCTGCCGAATGTACAGAAAGTAATACAAGAACTTCAGGGCTAGTGATGTTTTGCTTTGACTTTGGCTTATGCCTCAAACTTGCCTGGAGCTGATGGCATCTTTCCGGCCCTACTTCAACAAGGGCTAGAAGAGATACTGCCAAATCTCATTAAGACCTTTAGAGCAAGCTATGCTCTAGGGTATATACCCAGGACGTGGAGGGAAGTTAAGGTATCATTTATACCTAAAGGGGACGGCGTTCACCTGCACTACCCAAATCCTACCGTCCGATCAGTCTAACGTCATTTCTCCTCAAAACAATGGAGAAAGTGTTAGACAATTATATTAGGAGCGGTGCACTTCAGCGATCACCGCTGCACCCAAACCAACATGCTTACCAAGCAGGGAAGTCTACTACAACTGCCCTACATAGTCTTGTTCTAAGACTAGAACAGGCGGTAGAGAATAAGGAGACAACCCTATGTGCATTCCTAGACATCGAAGGAGCATTTGATAATACCTCCTTTGAAGCCATTGAGAACGCAGCTACCAATAAAGGAATCGAACCTTCCTTGAAAGCCGGAGAATCACAGCTAACCTGGGGGAGGACTCTATAACAGTAGTGGCTGCTAAGGGATGTCCCCAAGGTGGGGTTCTGTCCCCTCTACTATGGTCACTGGTTATAGATGATCTTTTACAGAAGCTAACCAACTCCGGCTTTGAAAATCAGGCATATGCAGATGACCTGGTTATTACAATTAGGGGCAAATATGATCAGATAATCTCTGAACTATTGCAGAATGCCCTAAACATAGTCAGCAACTGGTGCCAAACAATGGGACTTCGAGCCAACCCTGGCAAGACAATAGTTGTTCCATTCACAAGAAAAAGGAAGCTTTGTTTGAAAGCACCATCTCTTGAGGGAACAACAGTGGAATTCTCAAAGGAGGTCAAATATCTGGGTATTACATTAGATAATAGACTAACCTGGAACTCTCACTAAAAAAGAATACTAGATAAAGATACAGTGGCAACATGGACATGCCGCAGGCTTTTTGGTAAAACTTGGGGTCTAAAACCAAAAATGACTCTGTGGTCATATACATCTATTATAAGACCCATGGTCACATACGCTTCACTCGTTTGGTGGCCAAAAACAGAACAAAAGACGGCTCAAGCTAGTTTGCAAAAACTACAACGGCTTGCATGTCTAGGAGTAACAGGTGCCATGCGTACCTGCCCAACCACAGCCTTAGAGGCTATGTTGGACCTGCTACCCTTACATTTGCATGTGAGAGGGCAGGCCATACTTAGAGCAATAAGAGTGCAAAGGGCAAACCTCCAAACCACAAACAATTTGGCTGGCCACCTGAGAGCCCTCCAGGCATTCGTAGAGGACCCGATGACTAACCCAATTTCAGATGTTATGCAAAAACGCCATAACTTTGAAACGCCATTTAAGGTGATCTTGGGGGACCGTCAACAGTGGCACACTGGGACATACCCTTTGAAAAAGGATCTCTTAAATGGTACACGGCAGAAATACATGCAATAGAACTCTGCGCTCGCGAGATAATCCATAAGAATATGCATGGAGCAAAAATATACATAATATCAGATAGCCAAGCAGCACTTAAAGCATTAAACTCGTTTACGTTTGAGTCTAAGCTGGTTTGGGACTGTCTTACTGTCTTAAAGCAACTGGGTGAGACAAATAGGGTGACACTAATATGGGTACCAGGACATGAAGGCATTAAGGGGAACGGGGATGCGGACCGCCTTGCAAAGGAAGGAGCCAAATCTCCGCTTATTGGCCCGGAGCCTGTCTTTGGACACCCAAAGAGTCACCTCTTGGCACAGATCAGGCTTTGGGAGGACAGAACTAAAAAGGAATTCTGGGAAAACACCCCGGCACTGAGACAAGCGAAAAAATTTATAAAGTATTCGCAACAGAGGACAAAAGAACTCCTCACACTCAGCAGAAAGGAACTAAGGCTCATAACGGGCCTACTTACTGGGCATTGCCCACTTAGATACCATCTCAAGTAGATGGGTAAGGTCGATGATGAGACCTGTCGATTCTGTATGGAAGACGATGAAACTGCTGAGCATATCCTGTGTGATTGTAAAGCCCTATGCCACATAAGGCTAAGACATCTAGGAAAGGCATTTCCACTGCCAGAGGATGTTGTTAAAATGGCCCCCAAAGACATTATAGGTTTCATTGAAGACCTTAAGTTCGAATGGGCGCCCTAGGGCGTTTAGGGGTAATGTCACAAAATATCTCCTAGGTCGCGGTTACAAGATGAGAGACGGGAGTCCTGTCTGCATCCCCCGGAATAATAATAATAAAATAATAATAATGTCTCAAACTTGTTAAGTAAGGATCTGAAGAAATCAGAAGCCTGTGTAGCAAGTCCATATAAGTATTAACTCTTGACACAACCCCACTCTATTATGATGTGCATTTCATTACTCAGATCTTGCAAGCTTTGCAATACATCTTCTTGCGCATTACACAGTCTTCGAACAGTGTGATCAATCAAGGACTGCAGTTTAATTTCAGCTAAAGTTTCTCATACTATTTTTTCTGCTGGATAGCATATTTGCTTTTCCTCTTTTATTTTATTATATGATGGAAATAAATTGGGAGAATATTCATTTGATTGCTGCCTTATTAAATTGTATTGGTGTGTAGAAAGATTGGAGTCAATGATCAGAGCCAGCCAGCCTTAATCTAGCCTTTTTAACATTAGTTCCTCGCTGTGGTGAAGCACTTGTCAGTTCTTTTACAATTGACGCTGAATCTTTTTTACCTAATTTTCGTAATTTCATTTCAGCAGCCACCGATATTTCATCCGGAGTAGTTGTTTCAACAAGTTCTTTTAGTTTACGCTTCTTCGTCCGGTCACTGAATTCCAGAAATGTTTTCGATGGCCTCCCACGCCTTGTAGTGGCACATTCAGAAGACGATGATGGTAGTGCTTTAAAAACAATATCTGGGAAATTCACTGGTTCACTTAACCATATTGAGAACATTTTTAAAAAGCGCTCGTGATTTCGTCCACATTTGTTCCATTTCAATTTAATTTGCTGGCATACACTTCCTAATTGTCTTTTAATACACTTGATTATCATATCAGGAAACACTACATCACCAAACTGTTTCCAAAACATATAGGTATAAGCCGCCTCGAATCGGATTTTGCTATTAGAAATTTGCCAAGCCTCAAAAATGTCCTTCCGCAAAATGTTGGCAGACATTCTGAAAATGAAAAACAATTGTATGACCGTTGCAAATATACGCAACTATTTTCTTATTCTATTATATTAATATATTCTTAGTTCCATATTCGCTCATATCTATATATTTTAAATCTACAATATATTGAACTACATTACAAGAGTACTAAGGGTTCGTTATATTGATTTTACCAAATTATATTTAAGAAATCAAAAAAAAATTATACATACGTGTAAGACCAAAAACACACAGAAAAGAAGTACAGAAAAAACAAAGCACATAAACACAGCACATTCGTCGATAGAAATCACATGAATGAAATAAATTCGCACGGTGTCTTTTACCCTGTACCTGCAGTCCCTTCCTGGAAAATAAAAATGAGGCTTATATCTCCTAGGATAGTTGCCATTACGATAAAATAGTTTTGGGCATTATTTAGAATATCGAAAAATTGAATTAAATACAGCTAGATTGCTAAAATATCACACTGTGGCCGGAATCAATACTAATTGCCATAACTTCGGAAATAATTCGAATTTTGAATTTGTTAAGCGCTTAAGAGGAATCAGTACTCAGCAAAAGTTTCAATTTAAACACCAGCGAGCCTATAAGCAATAAAATTTACTATACATAGGTTTTTGTCCTGCAAGGGGACAATTTATTTAAAATTAGCCTAGACCTAGACCATAGACCGCATTACAGACATCTAACGTAAAAGACAGAAACCCAACATGCGACAAAATTATACAATTTAAGACGAAAAATGAATAATTGCAATTCCATTAAATTGACAATTTTTAACAAGAATTACTCTCCTAATTTTTGTTTTTTTCACATAATTGTTAAACAAACTATTTTGCTTTGTATTTCAACAATTTTCAACGAAATATTGCAATTTCTCGTCGGTGAAATATCGGGGGAAAAAACAAGTAAAATTAGAGTCAAATAATTACAAAAAGCGCCACTAAAAATGAAAAAAACTCGACGTTATTTGCTAGATCTAGGCTTTATAAAAATAATCACAATCTAAAGAAATGAGAATACCTACTAACAAGAATTGGATTAAAAAGACTTCAATTTTTACCACTTTTTAAAAAATTTTCGAACTAATATCTCTATTCCAATAGATTTTTTTTAATTTGTTCCTACGTTAATTACTAGACTTCTTCATTGCTTTTAATTTGAGATATAAATCATTATTCTACTACAAATAGTTTGCCTGAAATTCGCATTGAAAAATGTATGAAACGTACTGACTCCTCTTAAGATATTCTTCAAAGTCTAACAATTTATCTAGCAAAAAACATTATTTAAATTTTTGAAAATCTGAAGGTTCATTTTTTTTAGAAATTTACAGAAAATGTTGCGGCAGAAATTGTATTCACTCTTGGTGGTCCCAGGAGTTATTTTCAGATTCTGTGTCGGTCTCCAATAATATACATAAAAATTCTAAAGAAAAAATTTCCAGTAAATTTCTTAGACAAAATTAAGGGCTTCTCTACATCAAGTCGAGGCAGAGTTAATTTTGTATTGGAATTGAAGCACCGACTTAATTCACCTATACTACATACACATTATATCACCCACGAAAACCATCCAACGTAAACAATGCAAGCAAAGTTTTCTTTTTTTATTATTTCAGGATATTGGTGTTGTTAATGTATGAGAAAGGTTCGTACGGGTTCTACTAACAAATCCCAGGAAGCAATTTTCTGATACCATCCAAGCATGATCATGCAGTATCCTTATGTTATAATATTTTTAGTAAAATGCTGAAATTCTTTGAAAATTTTAAATATCAGCTTGGGGCCCTTGAATTTTGCGTGCCGCCCGGCCTGGCGGGGTCTGTGTGTTCCTTATCTATGCCACTTTTAGCAGGCGTAAAAATTTAGATTTTTCCATAATTATTAAACATAAAAGCAGGTACAATCACAAGCACACAGTATAAACCAAAGTGGTTTAGTAATTTGAGAAGATTTATTAGAAAAAATTCTGATATTTTCGGCCATCCAACGGATGCGCTTGCTCTCTTTATATTTGGCATTACTATTCTAATACCAAGCTTGGTTCGAATCCAATAACATAATAAGGGCCGGATAAGATGTTTTCAAATTTCTTAAATTATTCCTATTTTGTTTTTCGATGTATTTTTGAATTACAACGGATAAATCACGTAGCCTTATAGGAAAGCCCCAAATATCCCCCTGAGACAAGGACCTTGGTTACCTAGTGTCCGCAATCAATGTCTCTTCTTTACAGTTTAAAGCAACCGGACCACACATTTTTTTTCTTGTATACACCACTTGGTCTATTTTGGATCGTTTCCTTGCACTTACTTCTGAAATGCCCTTCTTAATATCTTCAAGGGCTTCTGTGACGTCATCGTCGGTATAGTTTCATATCTCACCGCTAGGAGGCTAAATATAATTTCGAGCGACACATGTGCAACTGCAACCGAAATCTATAATACACTGAAAACTGATGCTCCTCGCATCTTTGCCAGCACGTCAGCCGGTCACCGCCACTCGGTGCCAAAGTCACCTCTGGCTTGATGTAGAATTAAAATTTTGTACACGGTATTTTCAGAAAAATAGTAAATACAATTTCAAAAATCGACTAAATCGGGCAATTCCTTCTTGGTGTTGCTTTACACAAATTTAGGTTTTTTAAGTACATTGTGAAAACGATCAGGCCTACACGGTTTTATTGAACTGATTCAGAATAAAAAATCATATAAGATTGGTTCTAATCATTTTTACTGTCTGACGAAATAATAATATATGGGAAAAATCAAAATTGCGCAGATGTGTGACCGTATGAAGAAACATTCATCTAGGGTATAATAAGAATTGGTCTGAGACTAATTCTAGCTTTTCCCTCGTTGTGTTTTAGATCATATTTGTTTTGCGAAGGTTCTATCTTACGATCCCTTGTGCAACATAGAAAAGTTTTCATAAACTAAAAAAGGAAACAAGTGCCTTAACTTCCCATACAAATTCTTTAAAAAAATCGTTAAATGTTGTCAGCCCCAGATCAGGAGGCTATTTACTACCTTAATGATTGCCTATTTCCCACTTAAATATATGCTTAAGAAAATGAACAAAATCACAAACGATAATTGTCAATTCTGTAATGAAAGGGAAGAATACCCACGTAGCACCATATAACTTCAAAGTCGTATGAACCTTATGTGTGTCATATGACTTCGGTATAACTATGCATAACGACAGAATTGTCAGTCACAATTAATTATTTTTATAAAACATTGTAAATAAATCTTTAAGTAGTGTAAATTAATTCAGCTATTAGAATAATTCATATACTTACGTTAACTGAACGACACTTTGTATTACAGTAGTATTGCTGTCGCAAAACAATCATAATAACTATTTTATATTCCTAATATGACCGAAATAAGACAGCCATACGTATAATGGTCGGATATTCGTCGCGTATTATTTTGATTTAGTGAAGTTTAAGTGCGGCGGTTTTAAGACTTATCCTCATATTTCTCACTAGTATACCACTAATAAGCTAAACACAGACAGTCACGTATTATAAGAGTCGTGCAAGAGTTGTTCTTTAGTCATATTTTCTATTTTAAGACTAGAAATTATTTCAAATATAACGAAGGCCATATACAAGGTTCTTGAGCTGTATATACGTCGCTATAGAGTCAATGTTATGTGACATATTGTTACGGATAGAAAATCAAGAGTATGAAAATTTTGAGAATTTTATTCCATCTACTAAGATTTTCAATTCCATTCACCGGTTAAATTTAAATCATTTTTAATATAGAAAATTCAGGGATCTGATTCAGTTTGCTTAAAATACATTTTAGAGTCAAAAATAAATTCATGTAAATTTCAATAAAGGATTATGTAGACTTTTATTGTAAAATGTATTTTACAAAATGCATAATATTACGATTGTTTTTGTAAAAAGCTTTTATAGTTTCTAGTTTCTAATTTTCACTTTCAAAATAGCAAAAAGTTTCATAAAAGATAATTCAGGGTTTTACTAATTGGTATGCTATTATGCAATGCCTAATACTTGTTTGACTTGACTTAATTTATACCGTGAAAAGTGAAAAATTTATTATGTTAATGTTGTTAATGTTAAGAGTAGGGGCGACTAGGCCTCCAGGACCTTGCGGACACCGCGACCATAATTGATCTATTGTGCCTTCCTCTATAGTGATTAGGCAAAATCGAGTCTTCTAACGAGCTCGATAATTGCGTTCGGAGTTAGATTGCAGACATTATCTGGAGAGATGAGTTCTCTTCCAGTGATTTGCATCCTTAGACCTGCAAGTCCTGGGCACTCGCATATAACGTGCATCGAGGTTTCATCTTCCTCTTCGCACAGTCGACACAGTTTACTGTCGCATTTGCCTATCTTCTTCAGGAAGTGACGGAAGGGGGCGTGACCAGTGACTGTGTTAGCAAATAGTCTGAGCGACTGTCTGCTTAGTTCAATAAGTTGACGCGACAGGAAATGGGAAGGATTGAAGAATTTCTTCGCCTGCCTCATACCGGGCGCGCTACGCCAAAGGAGATCCAGTTACCTGTTTTCCCACTTAAGCAGTTCCCCCCTAAAGTGGCTTTTTGGTAGGCCAAATGTGGGATAGGGACCAATATACGGACATTCAGCTCCGGTTTTAGCCAGTTCATCCGTTTTTTCATTACCGTCCACTTCTTTGTGTCCAGGGACCAAAACCAAGGTTACTTGGTTGTCCCTAGACAGTAGTTGGAGTTTCGAGTAGCAGCTCCAAACTAATTTCGACTCAAAGGCTTGAGAGGAAAGAGCTAGGAGCGCAGCTTGGCTGTCTGTTCTTAAAGCCCTTATTTAGACTTTCCTGAGCTCCAACCTCTAAAGCATAGAGTTCCGCCTGAAAAATTGAAGGTGAGACACCAAGCGGAATGGATAGTTCCACTTCTGGACCAACCACCCCTGCGCCTGTTTTCCCGTCCTTCCGGGATCCGTCAGTATACCAGACTTGGGCGCGTTGCGGGATCTGGAATCCTCTATCTAGTATCTGGCTTCTTTCAATAATGGTTACCTTGTAACCTCTTTCAAAAGAAAGTCTCTTGGCCATAGTATCTTTTGGAGCTTCTAGGTCGTTAATGTTGACCTGCTCAAAGATACTGAGATGAGCCACCCTGGAGGAGGTGCAATCATCTGACCTTTTCTTTCGAAGCATACTAGCTGCAGCTTCCCTCTGAATAAAGAGGTAGAGAGGCTGTAAGCCAAGAATGGCTTCAAGTGCTCGTTGAGAACATGATGTAAAGGCGCCAGTGGCGCCTAAACATGCCATCCTTTGCACCTTGTCAAGGGTTCTTCTGGTGGTTGCCTGCAATGTTTTAGGCCACCACACATTTGCCCCATAAGAGTCTATGGGTCTCACTATGCCCTGGAAGATCCATAGGGTCATTTTGTGGTTCAGACCCCACTTTTTCCCGAAAAGTTTGTGACAAGAGCTGAATGCCCACATGGCCTTGTTTGTTATCATTTCCAGGTGTGGATTCCAGGTAATCTTGCTGTCTAGGATTATTCCTAGATATGTTGCTTCTTTGGAATATTCTATTGCAATTCCATTTAACTTAGGAGGTGGAATCTGAACGCTCCTTTTCCTAGTAAAAGGAACTAGCACTGTTTTACCTGGGTTTATTGATAGTCCCATGTTCGGGCACCATCTGGTAACGATGTTAAAAGCAGTTTGCATAAGCTCTGGTAAAGCTGATTCAAACTTTCCTTTAACACAGATGACAATATCATCAGGGTATCCTTGGGCCTTAAAGCCGGCCTCTTGGAGTAAGTTTAGTAGCTCATCCACAACTAGTAGTCATAGAAGGGGCGGTTGCACCCCGCCTTGTGGGCAGCCTCTAGTGGCCATGATAGTTGTGGATTCACCGTTCATGGTAGCTGTTATGCAGCGTTTCTCAAGCATGTTGCCAATCCATCTGACAATGCAGGTTTCTATGCCCCTATCCTCGGATACCCTCTTGATCGAGTCAAAGAGAGTGTTATCGAAAGCGCCTTGTATGTCCATAAAGGAACATATAAGGACCTCCTTTTCCTGTGAGGCTTTCTCGATAGTCTCTACCAGACTGCTCAGAGCGTACTCGGTGGATTTTCCGGGTTGGTAGGCATATTGATTGGCATTAAGTGGACAGCTTTTGAGGGACGTCGTCTGAATATAGTTGTCTACTATTTTCTCTAGAGTTTTCAAAAATTTATTATAGAAAAGGCAATCCTCGGCGTATTTAAAATTTCGACAGTAAAGAATTATTTTTTGAAATATTTAATATAGAAAAGGCAATCCTCGGCGTATTTAAAATTTCTGACAGTAAAAAATAATTTTTTGAAAAATTTTCTACAGAAAAGGCAATCGCTGGCGTATTTCAAATTTGGGACAGTAAAAAATTATTTTTTGATAAAATTGCTATAGAACAGGCAATCCTCGGCGTATTTAAAATTTCTGACAGTAAAAAATAATTTTTTGAAAAATTTTCTACAGAAAAGGCAATCGCTGGCGTATTTCAAATTTGGGACAGTAAATAATTATTTTTTGATAAAATTGCTATAGAAAAGGCAATCCTCGGCGTATTTAAAATTTGCGACAGTAAAAAATTATTTTTCGAAAAATTTACTATAGAAAAGTCAATCCTCGGCGTATTTCAAATTTGGGACAGTAAAAAATTATTTTTTGAAAAAATTGCTATAGAAAAGGCAATCCTCGGCGTATTTAAAATTTGCGACAGTAAAAAATTATTTTTAGAAAAATTTACTATAGAAATGTCAATCCTCGGCGTATTTCAAATTTGGGACAGTAAAAAATTATTTTTTGAAAAAATTGCTATAGAAAAGGCAATCCTCGGCGTATTTAAAATTTGCGACAGTAAAAAATTATTTTTCGAAAAATTTACTATAGAAAAGTCAATCCTCGGCGTATTTAAAATTTGCGACAGTAATAAATTATTTTTCAAAAAATTTACTATAGAAAAGGCAATCCTCGGCGTATTTAAAATTTCTGACAGTAAAAAATAATTTTTTGAAAAATTTTCTACAGAAAAGGCAATCGCTGGCGTATTTCAAATTTGGGACAGTAAAAAATTATTTTTTGATAAAATTGCTATAGAACAGGCAATCCTCGGCGTATTTAAAATTTCTGACAGTAAAAAATAATTTTTTGAAAAATTTTCTACAGAAAAGGCAATCGCTGGCGTATTTCAAATTTGGGACAGTAAAAAATTATTTTTTGATAAAATTGCTATAGAACAGGCAATCCTCGGCGTATTTAAAATTTCTGACAGTAACAAATAATTTTTTGAAAAATTTTCTACAGAAAAGGCAATCGCTGGCGTATTTCAAATTTGGGACAGTAAATAATTATTTTTTGATAAAATTGCTATAGAAAAGGCAATCCTCGGCGTATTTAAAATTTTCGACAGTAAAAAATTATTTTTCGAAAAATTTACTATAGAAAAGTCAATCCTCGGCGTATTTCAAATTTGGGACAGTAAAAATTATTTTTTGAAAAAATTGCTATAGAAAAGGCAATCCTCGGCGTATTTAAAATTTGCGACAGTAAAAAATTATTTTTCGAAAAATTTACTATAGAAAAGGCAATCCTCGGCGTATTTAAAATTTCTGACAGTAAAAAATAATTTTTTGATAAAATTGCTATAGAAAAGGCAATCCTCGGCGTATTTAAAATTTGCGACAGTAAAAAATTATTTTTCGAAAAATTTACTATAGAAAAGTCAATCCTCGGCGTATTTAAAATTTGCGACAGTAAAAAATAATTTTTTGATAAAATTGCTATAGAACAGGCAATCCTCGGCGTATTTAAAATTTCTGACAGTAAAAAATAATTTTTTGAAAAATTTTCTACAGAAAAGGCAATCGCTGGCGTATTTCAAATTTGGGACAGTAAAAAATTATTTTTTGATAAAATTGCTATAGAACAGGCAATCCTCGGCGTATTTAAAATTTCTGACAGTAAAAAATAATTTTTTGAAAAATTTTCTACAGAAAAGGCAATCACTGGCGTATTTCAAATTTGGGACAGTAAAAAATTATTTTTTGATAAAATTGCTATAGAACAGGCAATCCTCGGCGTATTTAAAATTTCTGACAGTAACAAATAATTTTTTGAAAAATTTTCTACAGAAAAGGCAATCGCTGGCGTATTTCAAATTTGGGACAGTAAATAATTATTTTTTGATAAAATTGCTATAGAAAAGGCAATCCTCGGCGTATTTAAAATTTTCGACAGTAAAAAATTATTTTTCGAAAAATTTACTATAGAAAAGTCAATCCTCGGCGTATTTCAAATTTGGGACAGTAAAAATTATTTTTTGAAAAAATTGCTATAGAAAAGGCAATCCTCGGCGTATTTAAAATTTGCGACAGTAAAAAATTATTTTTCGAAAAATTTACTATAGAAAAGGCAATCCTCGGCGTATTTAAAATTTCTGACAGTAAAAAATAATTTTTTGATAAAATTGCTATAGAAAAGGCAATCCTCGGCGTATTTAAAATTTCTGACAGTAAAAAATAATTTTTTGAAAATTTTCTACAGAAAAGGCGATCGCTGGCGTATTTAAAATTTGCGACAGTAAAAAATTATTTTTTGAAAAATTTACTATAGAAAAGGCAATCGCTGGCGTATTTAAAATTTAGTTATATGAATGTCCTTACATATGAATTAATTATGTCATAACTGTAAGTCGTAATGACTATGGTCAGTAGTAAGAAAATGCCTCGACTTTCTTACGATTTTATTGTGGTACTTGGGTACGTACGTTCTCTGTACTCGCCAAAGATTCCAATGTTGTGTAGGAGATCCTTTTTAGTAGTGTCCAGGATATGACTACACCAGATCAACCAGTTCCTTGTAATATGTGCTGCTATCTGGCTGCAGCTTGCAGAGTCTTATAGATTGTTGATAGTCGCCCAGTGGATTAAGTCATCGACCAAGTTTATCGGTTGCTAAAACAATTCCGTTGAAGGAGCTAAGGCTGCGATTCCACTTGGGATTGAATATAATTCGAGGAGTCTGCTTTGTTTTCAGAGTGCGATCTGCTATAGATCCCCAGGTATGTACCCTGACTGAAAAATTTGTATCTTATGATGTTGAACAGGAAGGTATTTAGGTTCCTGAGATTCGGTTTTGCAAATGTGCCTCCCGTATGAAACAGAGCGGTAGTATTTGCTCAAGTGTAATAAACAGGTACACAACCAAGAAAGATATACAGCGATGTGTGGTAGTTGCGCCTAAGACGACTGAACGAATTAGGACGATGATCCAACTTAAGGGTTAGCTAGTTGAAGCTATGCCACTTTTCAGAATAGTCTGTTGGATTTAACGTATTCGCTTGAGTTGAGTACATATTGCATGAAATGAGTAACACCGTGGGTTTCTTCTTATTACCCACGTACGCAGGAATAAGGATGCAATCTCGAAGAATCGTCCTGAAAAGAATGCCTGAAAACAAAATATTTAATATAGCTAGCTGAGCGGGCACAGGCATGTGATAAGCATTGATTTTCTTTCTTTGACAAAATTGATCGTTTCGTTTTCAACACAACTGACAGAAGTATTCTCTTATTTTTTTTTTTAATTTTCATTTTACAAAGCAAATGCCTACCTATGTAGCTATGGCTGTCTATGCTCAGCAAGGTATTACTGGCGCGAATTTAGAAAAGTGATTTATCAGGTTTATACTATGGCTTTACCGGAGTTTGGAAACAACGGAACCAAATCAGCCGCGTCGCCACATCTTAACTATATCAGACGTCCGGAAAATTGACGCTGAGATAAAAACCTGCCTAGAAAGGGCGGACGTGGACTGGACGTATAGATAGGCGTTATCACAAAAGTTCTTTCAGGTCGCAATGTTTATAGATCAGATCGCCACCTCCCACTTATAATTATAATATTCTTGTCTCCAAGATGATTGCCAGTCAAGTACCTTCTTGTGACATGTGTTCCATTCTTTTGGCGTGCGTTAGCTTGGCAGTGCGACTTATTACTTTTTCCACTTCAGAGTAATTTGAAATTAGTGAACTTAATTTACAATTATTAATCTTAACACTTTTGTACTTTACCTAAATTGAATCATTCTTAATTAATATTAACTACAGCACTCAAACTATTACCTTTTTACAATTTATTAACAATTTTCATTTTTCTTCCGTTTTCAGGTAAGGCTCTTGATAGACGGCTAAGAAAAATTTCACTATTGTAATAATTCGCATGTCAATTTGAAAGGTAAGTTCATTTGTGTGAAATAAGAATGTAATCTTTAAAGAAGCTAAGACAAACACACTGTACTCAAATTTTACTACGCGTCAGGATATATTGGATTATCGCGAAAAGCGAAAAGATCCACGTATAGTTGGAAGTTATATTTTTTACCTATTTTTCTCTATGGAGTAGTACGTATTTTCTGTTCATATTTTCCATTTGCTAATTTTCACAGACAGAAATTATGTAAGAAGTTCAGATCAATGATCACAGATTATGCGGTTGAAGTTTGACTATTTCCAGCATTTGCCGTCATTTAGTATTACTGAATATAATCGTTTTAGATTATGCCTATCTGGGATATGGTTTAATAAACTTACTGGATAAAGTCCAAATAAAGTTCACGATACGTCGATGTATTACTATAGGCCATGGATCATTCAATTCTATTCCATGTATCAATCACCCATAGCAGTCACATACTCAGAGATCCAATCAAGTGGATTAAGTAATACATAAAAAAAACCTTTGAAACTGGCTAGCGGTTGATACGAGACCACAATTTAAGTCCTATGTGACCAAAGAAAAGTGCATAGTTAAAATTAATCCTCGATTTTATACCATATTTGGAACTATCAGTCAGTTTTGAACAGACAACCAAGGTAGTTAAAATTAGAATATACGAGGAGATACAGATTATATTAACCATCGACTAGCATACTAATTCTTTGAGTATGCTTAGCCCTTGTGTATAGAACTTATCTAGTGATTGCGAAAATGCTTCCTTGTTATAATGTTAGATACCTCCATTTCTACCATTTTGAACAGTTTTGCGTGTTTCTGATCACGCTCAGTCGCTAAAAGTTCTGCAACCGAAGTAAAGATAACCTAATAAGTTATTAAGCTATCTTTGACTGAAGTATGGACAAGGGGTTCAAGGGATAAGGCGTCAGAGCATAGACAAACTAATAATATACAAATGGAAATAGAACAACCAGTAACGCCTCGCTAGCATATAAAATCAACAATGCCTCGACGTCTTGATGTCGTCACACGCCAGAATTGACCCAGTTTAGAGATCAATATGCTGCCTCTGCCGCACCAAATTTATAGGTAGGCTGTAGGCTGATGCTTCATTCTTGCCTCCAACCATCATATTATCGGTAAGGTCAGGAAAACGACCCATCTAAACATGATCATTGGCTCGCTCCAATAAAAAATCAACGATGCCTCGACCTGATGTAGGGAGGAAGACCAAAATTTTTTCTTAGAAATTTACTGGAAATTTTTTCCTTAAGGGGCCGTTACACGGTCACAAATGTTGGCTTACTCGAGTAGGACAACAATGTTGTCACGCAGCTTTGACCGTGTGTGTGTCTGTTTGACGGTGTGACACGCAGTAGGCGCGGGATTACGTGTTTGACAATATATTGTACCGTGTAGGACGATATTTGTCACGCATTCATAATTCTATTCTTGATTGAAGCTCTATTGAAGAAAAGATAACACCCAACAGTTCTAGCAGCTTTTTATATGTGTTCCTGTCCTGATGTTAGACCACATGTTTGACAAGTGTATGGAGAAAAAGCTTTCATGTGTGATACACCAAGTTGGACATGTTTGCCATATATGGGCAGCTTTAGAATTGTTATGCATTATTGGAAGCCGACAACGGGTGCTGCTAACAATTTTTATGAGCATAGACGCGTAGATGAGCAATAAGTGTTCATTTCTTCTTAGAAATTTAGAGAAAAAGTTTTGGCAGAATTTTTATTCAGTCTGGTGGCCGACTGAAGTTATTTTCAAATACAATGTATTCCGTTGTCGACCTCCAAAAATACATACAAATTCTAAAGAAAAAATTTCAGTAAATTTGTAAGAAAAAATTTAGGGGTTCCCTACATGAGGTCGGGTCATCGTTGATTTTATATTGTAGCAGACATTGCTGACTTATCCTTTGGTTACGTCTGCAGTAGTAGCGACTGTACAATACAATAAATAACTAACTCAAACCTCGTTTCGCAATCACTAGATAGTTCTGTACACAAGAATTGAACCTAGCCAACTTTCAGTGTTTGCCTGTCTAAATTGATCTCCATTTTCGGGAATAAATAGTCAAATGTAAAATATTCAAAATTCAATCCTCATTCAAGCATTATTCTTATCTATGAATGGATGCACCCTTTCTTTGGATGACCCAATTTAGACGGGTCAGTATGTTTCCTCTGCCGCACAAAAACTAGTGGGTAAAGATGATGGTTGGGGAAGGAATGAAGCATCCCTATACCTGAATATTTCGTATGACAGGGGCAGCATACAGACCTGTCTGAACTGAATTTATCTTTCATTACGGTACCAGAATCTTCTTTCATATTGTGTCCAGGCTACTAATCATATTCAACTCATGGCCGCTTCTCGGCATTGCAACAGGACTTATGATTAGTTAAATCGTCTTCTGATCTTGGAAGTTCATTTTCAGACGAATATGGTAAAGGCTCAAAATCAGGGGGTATGGTGTATATCGCTGAAAGCAAATGGTGCAACAGAAAAGTGGCTCAGATAAAAATTATAATGGAAAAAAATTGGCACTATAGGACAGGGCTACCTACGCAGGAAATCGCGCTTTAGTGCACGAATGGTCAACGACATACTCGACTATCATGGAGCTAGATTAGTTAGGTGTGCCCCTCATCAATCACATTGACTAGTTTTAGAGCATTTTTGGTATTGGAAATTCCTTTATGACTTTGATTTTAGCCGGATTCGGTTTAGTCACACTTTGCGTGTTACTACTAAGTGTTCGGAAAAAAAACAATAACATTCCCATTGGAAAACAAAAAACAAATTTTGCCTTACAGTTGGTATACAGATGGAATGGTTAGTGGTTTTGGTATGTCTTCGGAGTTTACTTCGATTTGGTGAAAATCAAAAACAAATTCTATTGTTCTATGCCGAACTTGTCCAAGACTTTTATTATATTCGCTAAGTGGTAGCCATCTTCTATTGTTTTTCGTTTAATTTGCAATAGTAAAATACTTCTGTTTAGCTTTTCTATGACGGTGTCCAAATAGGAGATGAAAATGGATAGAATCGAGGACGAAAAATTCCTTCGTCAAGCAATGGAGAAGTAGTGAGAAGATTCGTTAACATATATTGGACCTGCGTATTTTGTGTTGATCCAAAATCCTCGAGAAATACTTCGCAAGTCATGAAACAAAAACTCCCTCACTCCTACATGAGAGCCTAACTTGGTCTTAACATTCTAAAATGTTTGCAGTGTTCTTATGCAAAACTGATAAAAGTTTGATTTGAATAGTTCCTCCACTCTAAAGTACTATTCATACAGAAAAATGGTCTTCTGATAATCTTAAGCTTACTTCCTTATCTTTCCTAACAAAATTATTTAAAGAAATTTATCTTAAGCAAATGACTACGATTCCCCAAACAAAAGCCCTCAACTTAGTAATAAATGCATATGCCGTGATCCGATGAACTGGAATCAATCTACCTATAGATTCGGACTACGGCCACACATTTACCATTGCCACTATTACTCAGCTGAGAGTAATTTAACGTAAAATAGTTAGGTTACATTTTAATCAAAACTATTTTAATATTTTGTAAAGTAATGTATGTAGTAAGTGTAGCCTTTGGTAAGGTAAGCTTAAAATTACTAGAAGACTATTTTCCTGTATCGATAATAAATAGTTTGAGCTTTATGGCATATATAAAATCAATATCTAGTCACTTTTCCATAAGAATCAATATAAAACATTTTACAGATTCGGACCAGCACGCACACATATGGATTTCTCGTTCATACCTTGGGAGGTATTTCTCGGGGGTTTTGGTTGTGTAATCGTATTTGTAAATGTAAAATGTTGGCCTTTTTTAAAAAAACTTAATTTTCAAATTTGTTTACACAAATTTCTTATGGCTTTTCATTTGTCATCGTTCAGATGGTTTATCCTGATTTCGGGATTATTAATCTTTTCGGTAAGTAGCAACTCAAGAGAAAAGCGATCTATGTAGCCATGTAGCCGAAGCAATAGTGAAACTTACCTGACGATGTGGACGACACCTTTTCGTTCATTTTTTATGGAAAATAATAAGTAAGTGCATTGTGAGTATGTTGCTTTCAAAATTGTTGGTGGCACCAGATAGCTTAGCAAATGTCCTGCATTTCATTATATGTGCATTCTACTACTTTAGTTGTCGTAAATAAGTAATACCTGAATCGATTTACCAGTTCTATAATCAGGTAAGCATACAATAATATAGGCCGAATGATGATAGCTTACTTGCAAATTTAAGTTTTTTTACCAATCACTATCTTAAGGTCTTCTGAAATAGAGCCTTCAAGTACTTGAAGAATAAACAAGCGCGATATTATCAAAGAAACAACAGCTTCGCCATTTATAGAGTAAGAACATTAAGAGATTATAGAAACTAGGAACAGAGGTGGACCAAAAACGGAGCCTTAGGGAACTTCGATAAGTATGCAGATGTTTTATATCACCTAATTGATAAACTACTCGCGCACCATGCGGGAACACCCCGAATGAAAAGCTTTAAACCGTTCAAGTATGAAGCGTCGGAAGCCCACAAAGCAGTGTTGTATTGAAAAAGGTACAATGAAGTGGATGTGTAGTGCTTGCAAACAATCCAAAAATTTCAGTAATTTATTTCGGCTCGTTAATAATAGTTCGTTCAATTTCGGAATATAGTGTTGATGGTAGGTAAAAATGTGTATTCTATGTGCTATGTAAAAATACAAATACAATTTATGATGCTATATTGCCAAATGATTCCTCCTAAAATTTTAGGACCATCCAACCTCCAAGAAGACAAGCACACGTCCATCTAAAAATACTTCAACGTAAATGGTGAATTTATCAGTTCTCTTTCTTTGCGTACTACCATTACCGTTTTATAACCTCGGCAGAGTCACTCATGTCAATAACTTTAGAGGAACTGAATGATACTAAGAGCAGTTCCACTAAATTTAATATTCCCATGTATGGGTGGCTTTGAAAATAAATATCCCCAAAACCACACTAAACCCTCCGAATTTTTGTCACATAGATAGACGAGACTTATGGCTTAAAAAAAAAAACAAAAAAGAAAGTAGTATATAATACTTTTGTCTTGAGAAAATACTATTATTAGAGTTTTGGGCAATTGCTTTTCGGAGACAAATCGGTAGAAGTAGAGATGTACCAGCAATAGATCATACACATTCCGATATGTCTGTTTTACAACGTACAGGAAATGCATCTTTTCATAAAATATTTATTATATTCTACTGCAACTATTAAAAGGTTAAAAGGTGATAATTTGTTCTAACGGTTAAAATTCTCAAATTCAAATTTTTCTTGTTATTTCCACAACTCTTTTTAATACCAAAAAATACAAACCTAAAGCTGTCCATCTAATAATATGAATCGGTGGATCTAGACCAATGGCTAAATTATAGACGCACTATAAATGTTGATAAGAAAATTTAGTAAAATCCATATCTAACTGTCTCTCTCTATTCGTTGTTTGATATACCTTTACCTGAATTAGTATTTCTCTTATCTACCCGATATCACCAACAATGTGTCTATCTGACTAAGCCACGTTTTTATAGGACGTAAAGAGACGTTTTTCGTTTTGTGTTCTTCTGTTATGGTATTTTTTGTGTTTATTGAATTTATTATAATTTTCAAGTTTTCTTTATTATTTTAAGAAACATTTTAAGTGTTGAATAATATGTGTAAGATCACATCCACGCAGTGATATCATTGGGTGGTTTATAAATGTCTTCAAGGAGATTAAAAATTTCTGAGGCTTCTGTATAAAGAATTAAAAAGAAAATTATAATTAATAATAATTAAAGAAATATTGTTTTCTTCAATGGAAGAATAATTAGCTGTATATAAACTTAAGAAAAGCCCAGCCTCTGTCTGTAACGCATTCGAGTCCTAGCATGCTTTTTTTAAATTAAAAAAACATTAAAGAAAAATATTTAAAAAAAAAGTTTAAAAAACCGAAAAAAGAATTTTAAAAAAATTAAAAGTTTGAGAAAGAGTCCCGCTCTATGAACGGAACCGTCATCCTCTCATACTCCATTTACTGAGTACTTCTATATCGGAATACTTTAACTACTTGAGACACCGATAGGTTACGAACCCACGACCTATGAATTCCTTGACCTTAAACTTTAATTTTATTAATAAATTCAAAAACTATTTTTACTTATCGCAGCTTTTTTACTTGAGTTGTGTCTCATATTTTTCTTCCGTAATTTTAGAATTCATAACAAAGCTTCCAAAGCTAACACAAATTTTCCATTCAAAGTTTTCTTTACAACTAACCAAAACATCGACAAAACTTCACCAATATCCCACGAAATCTGAATCTGGCTGACCAGTGTGAGAGTCAAATATTGCTGCGACAAGCGGTAACTGAAACATAAAAGCTTTTTCCATTCATGGTGAATTCAACGAGAAAAAACACGTGGAGAAGAAAATTGTGCGCAAGCCACACAAATCTCATAAGGAAAACTTTTAAAATGTGGGGGCCTGGGCAGCGGGGTACCTCACTCAATCTCAATTCAACTCCCACCCGTTGATTCATTCACTCAAGAATGTAGCGAAACCACACAACCACCACTAGTTGATGCCCCCCATCATGGTCAACAAGAAGAAAATTCCGCCAAGAAAACTCGGTAAAAGCAAAACAAAAGGAAAACTTTTTACTTCGAAAACGTTCATTCGCATGCTTTTCAGTATCTCTTTCGATCGTTACGCGAATGTTTCGACACTGCGACTGCAGGCGGCGTTTTTAAAAGAAAATTTATCGCGCGCTTTTCTTATTATTGTTTTTTTTTTGTATGTTTTTTTGTTTTTTGTGTGTTGACAATTAATTTTGCCGTGTGAAGAAAAGGTGCGGTGAGCTATTTAGTTTTATTTAATTTTTCAATTTTTTTCTGAAATATACAACAAACGACATAGACACAAATTTTGAAGGATGTTTTGGCTACACTCCTTCTATCTCCGACCTACAAACATTCAATGCAAATTTTAGAGTAATTCTAGCGAAATAACTGCGCTCTTTTGACATTATTTTCTTTTTTCCACCTCTTGATTAATGAGATTTTATTACCTTGCATGACGTCCAGAAGAATTTTCTTATAAGTATATGTACGCAGATGAAAAACACCCGTCAACAGGTGGCTATGCTTTTGAGTTTGAGGTTTTTATTTTACACTTTGTCTATAAAGAGTACTACGTCAACAACGAATGGTCAGTTGGACGACTACGTGTGATTAATTGCTAAGGTATTTAACAAAATTACAAATTTAGATAAAGAACAGGTGTATCTGACACGATCGATGTCTTATTAAAAGTGCGCATTCCTAGCGTATTTTTCATTAGCACTCTCTGAAGTTGCTGCAGTGGTGCACAGCTTTATTTATGCGGTCTCACTATCACAAGTCAGTTTTGGAGGTTACAAGTAAATTTCATTCCAATAAAATTATCGCAAATGCGAAATATTTCTCGCATGAAAGGTGACGTACGGAAAGATTTGAATTTATTTTTGAAATCTTTCACTGTCTTCTTGCATAAATCCTGCTAAAAATATGCTTTTAATCGTTTGTTTATGAATGTTGTCAATTACTGGTTTCCTCATTTGTTAACTGTCCAAACTCAAATCGTTTCGCATGTGATTCGTGATGTATTTTAATGCGGATTAATAATAATCTCATTCGGTATTTTGAGTCATTTGTATGTAGTTGATTAAAAAAAAAAAAACAAAACGAAAGAGTTGGCAAATTTAGAAAAATTCAGTTTTAATAACAATTTTATGACCATTTCTTTTTTAGAAAATATGGTGGGTTTTATTAGCCACAGGAGGAGAAAATTAATGGTGTCAATATGATTAAGTATCTTAGGAAATCGAAATTTTAGCCGGACGCAATTTTGTGTGATTGTCAAGAAACAGATGAGAACCATTTTTTAAGCCTGGTAAGAGAGAAGTCTTCATGCTTGTTTGTAAGAGCAAAGTTTGGTTTATGAAACCTAGAGTAGTCCTGTAAAGTGTAAAGTGTAGTAAAAATTTAAAAACACATTTTCTTTTGGACTATCCAACGAAAATATTATAAATATTATAAATGATATATGAAAAGAGTAAAGAAATTATTATTTTAATAAAAGTTATATTTAGTGGTGAAATTCAAATTCAAATTTATTTACTATGACTATGAAAGCCTTTCTGCTTATGTGAAGGTGTAATTTAAAAATCTGCTGCACTATAAGGTAGAGCACAAAACAAAACAAAAACAAAAGGAATCAAAAAACGAATATGATCAATTTCGCAGAAAATTGACTTTCCACTTTCTACTATGGAAAAACTAAACGAATTGTTTTCTACTATAAAGTTTTCATGTGAAACTGAACACAATGCTAGGTACCTACTCTTCCCTTTTTAGATGTGCTGATTAGGAGAGTAGATAGCCAACTCACCTTCACAGAGAAATATTAGGAGTGACCCGTTGGACACCCATTTTTATTAATTCTTCTGGATAAACCGAATTGTGTCTCCTCATTCACTCCTAAAAGCATTAAAAACATATCCTTATCGAGTGAATAAAAATAAAAGGCTATTTAAAATATTTTTATTCACATTGAAGATAATTTTTTATAGGAATTTGTACATTTTAAGTACAGAACTTTTTATATTTTTTAACTCCGAAATAGGTTAATTTTAAGCTACTAATGGAGAGTTATCTTTACATCCAATGCCAATTTCTCACCATTAACATATAAAACTAAAAACTATATAAAGAGACAATAATATATAGGATGTAAAAATTATTAAAACACCTATTAAATCAAAATGAGTTTTAAATCAAAAATCACAAATTTTATTTATACTTAGTTTATAACACCCTTTAATTGAAGTAAGAATTCCTTAAACACTATTGCACATTAATACGATTTTCATAAATTTAGTATGTACATACACGAGGAGTATGTTATATAAATATTAATAAAAATTATGTAATTTTACGTCTTCATCCTAACGGGACAACTAAAAAAATGAAATTGTCTATAAAAAGTAAAAAGTATATGTGTGCATCGAAATACGGTGAATCACTATTTTTGGTATTCGCCGTTTAACGGGATTTGAATTAACATGATTTTTTTTTGTTAAAAACTGCAAAAAAAAAACCGCGCAGCTACGAAATTTTTACTGCGCAGATCGAGATTTTGGTATTAAAGCTTGGCCGCGCAATTGCGAAACCGCGCAATGTAAAACCGCGCAGTTGGAGGGTTTACATTTATTTAAATATATTATATTAATTCGTATTTTGGAACTACGAAACTTAAGTTTGGTTTTTTTTAATCAAAAACAAATTCTAAGGGTTCTAATTCTGTAAGTCTTCTAAGGATATCATATTAAAGTTTTCGGTTTGTTCAACTTTAAAAGCATTCAAATTATAAGCGAATTCAGTACGCTTTAGCTCTTTATATAAAAACATTACATAAGAATTATTTTCCAAAAACTTGGATAATTTTTCCAAACCTCAGCGAATTTAAGTTGTTTGAAATATATAATATAAAATTTGGGCGGTATAGATGATCATATTTGACATATTTTATAATATTCCCTTTTCCGTTATATTTACATTGTTTGGTATCAAAACTGCCTCGTACGTTAAGACAGCATTCTCGCCTAAAAATAAAGATAAAACACAAAGTACCACGAAAATATTAGAGCAAAGGCAAAGAAACTTATCATCTGACAATCCGGACGTCTCCACATCGAATCCTCCAATGATCATCATCGTACCTCTTGGAAGCAGCTAAAAAATAGAAATGTAATCATTAATTAAGGTAGATTGAATATTTACATAGAAGTAAGGTTAGGATTCACATAATTAGATAAATTAGATTTAAATACTTACGTTATGGTAGGCAACAGAAGACATTCACAAAACTAGCACAGAACATAAAACACGTAAAACCAATGAATTATAATTCACATAGGAACTTATACTCACCATAATAATATGCACTTAGAAGATTTCTTGCTATTGCATCACTCCACAACCAGATTGACATTTTCCAGGTTTTTTACTCTTTTCTCCTCGTTCTTCGTTAAGTTAGACATTTGTTGTTCCCATAATTTTATAGTTAAAAAGAGATGATTTAGTTCAAGAAAGAGATAGGGAAGAAGAAGGGGAGAATCTTCTAGAAAATTGTAATAAGAACCAAAAAAAAAGAGAGGAAACGTTAAATTTAGAGAAACCGTTGGAATTCAAATTCCAAAAAAAGATCGAAGAAAAATCAAGACCTAGTCAAAGTAAGTCCTGCGCCGCGACGGTATCGGAAACTTATAATAATGGAAAACGGTGGAAATCAATTAAAATTCTAAAAGAAATCTTGAGTTTTGTCGAAAACGTAAAAGGAACGCAGAACCAAGTTGTGCAGTGATGCAGTTTTCTAGTTCAAAGTAGATCGATCTAGATCGTGCTGAAGAGCAAGCCTAAAACTTTCCTTCGTTTTCAAATAGAAAACGAATCTCCAAATGCAATTCAGTAACACTAGTTTTGTCACAATAATAATTATACAGTATTACTTCTCCCCTGTAGTAATGATTATTGCATATTCTGGCATATATTACTCATGTTTTGGAATAAAATAGTTTCACTAATTCAATTCAACATAAACCAAAAAAAAAAAACTGTAACCTATAGACAGAGATACTGACAGAATTAATTTTCAATTTTCTTCCGGATTTGAAGTCGATGCATACTTACCGGCACAGAACAAACCGGAACAGACAAGCATCGATCGGCACCGACAATTTTCGTACACATATAGTAACAAGGGGGATACAGCGGGGGGAGATCGCAATAATTCAAAATTTATACTCTAATCAAATGCAATAGAAAATACTAAAAAACAGTTTTTTTTAAATCTTTAAAATCCGCATTAAAAAAATAGAAAATAAATTCTCCCTTCACTTAATGAATACATCACAAAAGTTCTCTAGAGTTTCCCTTAATTTTCCATTTAATTAAATATTAAAATTATATTACATTTGTGTATAAATTTTAAAATTTTCAAGGTATACAAAGATAGCAAAATCGGGGGCCGGATTCAGCAACTATGAGTTTACGCGTGCACATCACCTTGTTTCGATTCCACAAAAATTTAATGGGTTTTTCTGTCAAAATTTTGTACACTTTAACTGATATTTTCTCCCCACCATTTTGGTCGTGAATTTTGAAAAGGTACCTGTGCGTTCTTGTCAAGCGTTATTTTCACAATTATTTGTTATATTATTTATTTTACCTTTTTGTAAACCGTAATCGCCTTAATACTAGTGAGTTCATCTAACTCATTTCTTATAACTGAACTTAACTTCTTCAAAAAGACTATTTTCTCACTCAAACAACATTCAACACAGAAAAATTTTCATTCAGCATTTAAAGGCAGTAAACACCAACGAAGATAGTCCTATTTCCTGTGTAAAGATTATTCCCATCCCAGAATCAAGGTATATAGAATACAAGGTATTCTCATTAAAATTTTGACACTATATCTGTGACGTGCTTCGTCCTATAACATCTGTTGAAAAGGCAGAGAGAGGAGAGAGAATATTGTGTTCTCTGTTCACCGCACCGTACTTTCCTATACATTCGGACACAAATGGCGGAACATGGTTCGAACCGTGTCCCAAAATATAAACACCAACTCGTGGAAAACAATGAGTTTTTTTGGTTATGTGGCATTACTTTCGGATATTTTCGGTATGTCGAAATAAAAGAGTATTATGTTTTAAAATAAGAAATGTTGAATGAGCAATATAATGAGCAAAATGAATTTAATTTTCAGATTTCTTTTTTAGATATTATTAAAAAAAAAAATTTAGTGGAGAAGGAACTTAAGATCAGTGCATCTAACCGAAATATCATTGCCATGGAAACATGCTATTTTTTGTTGTCTGCTGTAATTGTCACTTAAATTCAAATTTTGCTCATCTGTCACCTATTCGGACTAATCCTCGAATAGAAATCTTACCCCCGGAAAATCTCGGATAAAATATTACACCGGTGTAACACGATGGATTAAATCGCGAGTAATCTTGGCTGGTGTTTGTGCATTACACGTGAATATGGATTATTCTGCTTAGTGTTTACGGCCCCAAGTGTACACTTACTCTCACAGTGAGTTTTTTAAATCATGTACCTGGCATATTTTTCATAGTTGCGGAATCTACCTCCAGGGCAGTAAAAGTTTTAACACTGCAGTGAATAACAATGATATTTTTAACTCCTAATGTTTACCAAAAAACACTTAATTAAATTACTGCTTTGACTTTGCTTTCTTTATGTACCATGAAAATTTTAAAATTTATACACAAATGTAATATAATTTAAATATTTAATTAAATGGAAAACTCTCGATAGTTTTTAACAAAATTATTTGTTATATTTATTATTTTTTTCTATTTTAGTCATAAATTATTCTCTAAAAATTTAAACTTATACCCTTAAGGATTTTTTAAATTCAAATTCAAAAAGATTTATTGCAGCGGTGCAGCTACTACAATAAATTGTTTTGGCTCACGGCTACTGTGGCCATCTGAGCCTATCCTATGGTCTTAGCCTAACAATTCAAATCTTATTTTAGGAGAATTATATTACATATAAAATAAATCTGAGCAAAAAAGAATTCATTTCTTATAATTATTTTAAATTTTTTTTTCTTTTTTTTTAATACCTGGAGTCCATTTTCAATTTACTTTTTCTTAGCTTAAACAGTTAGTCTTATGTTTAAAATACCTATACCTTAAAATAATTAATATTAGTGAAGTTCCTAAATTATTGACTAAGTATTAATAATTATTTTTCGTGTAAAGCTAGTTTTACATTTGCTCACGGGTTTACGTACGACCATTATATACAACTATTCTACTTTACTTGTTCAGTGGCCACTGGTCGTAATCCGTTTGGGGTTTGTCAGTCGTATGACGTTTCGTCTATTTGAAGTACCCAGTGGCACCTCTCGAAGTGTCTATGTCGTATCTTAATGTGTTCAGCATGTTTAGTTTTTAGAGTGCCGTACTCACTGTATTGTCCTGAAGATACCTTTTGAGGGTGGGAAGAAGGAGTCTAGCATTTTCTTTGTCATACGTCAGTAGGTCTATTGGATCTTTATCTGTGCCCGCAGCCCTCAGCCTCCGTAGAAAATCTCCGCACTCCGGCATGAGGTGTCTAGCCGTCAGTACTGTGTTACATGGTCCACAACTTGGCGGCTCCTCCCTCCTGAAAATGTGAATCTTCAGGGCCAAGAGGTGCCCCAGCCTAGTCATTGCCATGGAGATCATCGACTGCCTCGGCATGTCGGGTATTAGAGGTGGTCTGCTAGTAGTATGATGTCTAGCTAAGAAAGATGGATCCTCACTCCAACGTAGTTGGGTTATGGATTCCTCTGCGGCTTTGCAGAATGCTTTTGCTGCCAGATATGATGGCGGAATAATCCTCTGTACACCCGGAAACCTGACGTTCTTTGCCAACCAGTCTGCCCTTTCGTTGCCCGGAATTCCACTGTGCGCTGGACACCAGGCAAGCCAGATCGGTCTGTTCTGTATTTTCTGTCTGATTTTAACCGCCAACGGGTCCTTGTTTCTTACATTAGCAATTGCCTTTAGAGCAGAGAGAGTGTCTGAGAAAATCGCCGTTGTACCTTCCTGATTGGAGGCCCACCTAACCGCCTCCCAGACAGCCAAAATCTCCGCCGTAAAGACATTCGCCCATATTGGCAGTAGTCTCTGAATGGTATGTTCGTTTCTGTTTGTGTTGTTGTCCGTGACAGCTGAAGCCACCACGTGCTCCGTCTTTGAGGCGTCCATGTAAAGGACCCTGTTGGCGCTGAGCTGATGCAATTCTTCCTTGTGAAGCAACCTTTTGCTGTTGTCGTCCAGTGTCTTTTTGTACTTTTGCTCGTTTGTAATTATCTGTTTTGTACTTATTCTCCACGGGGGAATGTTGGGGGCAGGATTAAGCTCTTGGGGGTTGAATGGGGTTTGTTTAATTTCAGTGGGAGTAAGATCTACCACCTTCCGCAATGCCGAGCCAGTTCTACGAAACTGCAGCTGTGTAGAATCTAGTAGGTCCAAAATGTGTGAACGGAGCGGAGCACTGAAGTCATGGAGGCTCCTGCAAACCAAATTGTTTGCAAGAGCTTCTCTTCTGCTGACGAAAGTTGGAAAACCTGCTTCTACTAGTAGGCTGGTAATGGGGGTGGTACGGAGCGCGCCGATGGCAATATGCGCCGAGTCGTTGAGCGATACCTGAATGGCAGCTTGTTCTTTTTTTGGAAGGAAACCGTATATTGTAATGCTGTAGTCGCTTTACCCATGACCAATTGCCTGGCTATGAGAGTAGCTGTCGATAAAGGCGGTCCATTTTTTCTCTTGCAGATTACCTTTACGAGGTTGTTCCTTCTTCGAATGTTTTCAGCCACTTCTCTAGCTTGCTTTTTCCATCTTAGGTTTTTCGTGAAGGGCAAGCCCAGAATTTTTAGCTCATGCAGTAAAGGAATAGAAGCTACCTCGCTTACAAATGTGCTTTCGCGGCAACTCCGTCTTCTACATACATGCAACGCCTCAAGCTTGTCCGTAGAGATTTTGGCTCCGTTTATCTCTGCCCAAACATTCACAGCACGGAGCGCTGTTGTGAGAACGGACGTGACAAGAGGTGTTTCGCCCGAGGCATGACAGATGATGTTATCTGCGTATATTTGGTAGAATAGGTTGGGGATCTCATGCAATTTCTCTGCCAGAGAGTGCATGTAGGCATTAAAAAGATGCACGGAGAGTGGGGACCCCTGTGGGAGTCCGTTTTCTAGGTTGTATGTGGAGGAGAAGTGTCCTCCAATTCTTACTTTTATTCTCCTATCTGTTAGAAAGCAGCTGGTGCAGCACGGAGTGCTTGGGTGTTAGGTCAAAAGCTTTCTTGAGGTCTATGGAAAGCACAACAGAATATTGTCTCCTAAGGATTTTTCAGTACAAGCAAAATTTTTGGCGAGTATTTTGATGAAATGTAGTATATTGGGAAAATTATCATAACCGGGGTAATTAATCTCAGATTCAGTTTTCCTGCAAATATTTAATGTAATTTTATACATATATTAACCCTACCTAATGAGCATTCCCCGAAAATTTCTTTAACCATTTAATTTGCAACAAATTACTGTCCAGCCCAGGAAATTATGGTATTTCAACGAAATTCAAGCGACCTTTATATGAAAAACACAATGTGTAATACAAGCAAGAAGTGTAAAGGGAATTTTCAATTAAAGCAGGTGTCGAGAGAAAACTATAGAAAAGTGATCCCATGTTAACTTTGCCACTAGACCAGCAACCGACAAATACCGGTCTGGTTTCTAGCTACCAATAGTGACCGGCAATGATTATTTTGCCTGTCCGTACCGGTTGTGCCGGTAAGTGTGCATCGACCTTAACTCAACATTAAAATTTCTCGCAAGTTTGATGGAAATGCATATGCCCCTAACTCAAATTTTTTTCTTTTAATTTTAATATCTTTATTATATCTAAAATTACCCATTCATGGTTTTCAAATTGGTAGATGGATTCGAACCTAGTTTTTTTCATTATTAAGGGATCCAGTTTTATAAACGAAAACATAAATTTTCCTGCAATTTAATTACTTTTCGAAAATTTCTCACGATTAAGCAAAAACCTCAATTGTAAAATATAGACATTCCTCCTCCTTTTACGCTAAACAACCCAAATCTTACAAAATCACTTAAAACACATCTTATTTCCTTAGTACTGCTGCCTCCCTTTTAAGTATAATTAACATACTTTCGAAATTTAAGTTTCCTTCTTAAATGAAATTCTCAAAATATCTCATAAATTTAAGCAAATGGTATGGTTGTCCACCCCTGCCTAAACAAATGAATTCCATTTGTTTTACAATTCCAATCATGTGCGAGTGTTTCGCTTTCGTTTAACTACTTTTACACCGTCGTTTAATCAGGCTGCCTGTATGTTTGTTCATGGTTACCTTACGACAGCATGACTCTAAATCAATCAACTTTTCTTATCGCAAAGTTTACGAACCCTGTTCTCTACTATAAAACTTCTTGTCCCATATACGACTACCATTAGCATATTCTTCTTCTGGGGCTGGAAAGATACCACAACGTTTGTCTCCACTATGCACATACAATTATTATGGAAATTAAAATAACAATCAAGATTGAAGAAATAAAGTGCTAAGAAATCAATTTCTGTAGTTATGACACATTCCAAAGAAGTCATTGATATTCAGATGAGGTCTGCTGACTGATCCGGGATTGTTTGCACTTTTGACTCTCTGCATATGTTTTATGGTGATGCAGTATTCTTGTTGTGTTGACAAATATTAGCCAATTGAAAGATAGAAAGCCAAGGTCGACTTGATTAACCTTATGCCGAGTCTCTAGTGTTCAGGTTAAAGAAAAAAAAAAAAAACATAATAAAAAATACAAAAAAAATAAATAAAACTTAAAGTAGAAAGAGCATTTGAGGCCATGGTTTGGTCTAGTGTTTAAAAGTACATTATTGCTAATGGGTATATCAATTACGAGATCAATGCAATACCACAAATCTGATATCGCTAATTTAGTAAAACGAAAAAAAAAATAGCATCTAAAAGATACAAGTAAAGGTACATGTCCGATTGATTGCAGCAAGCTAAAACAGGTCCAATACGCCTGCAGTTGTTTTCATTAAGAAGATCCGTCTGCTGATGGAGTGGCACACTGGTGAGGTACTGTGCTGGAGTCTGTCTCATTATTAAATCCAGCGAAGGAGGTCAGAAACAAACCAGAATGCCGCAATATTTATTTCGAACCTGGCGTGTAACCATTTAGCACTTTTTGGTGTGTACTGTTTATATGTTTGCACAGCTTGGAAATTTTGCACCAAAAATAGTGCTGTCCGCTGTTGCGTTAAGTTTAGTTTTTACGACTGCTATAGTTTTTTTCCCCCCATTCATTCAACCGCGGTAGCTTATCGAAAAAATTCGATAAAAGTGTCATTGAACTTTGTTAAAATTATCTTTTTTCAGGTGTGCTTAATATTTGTTTACCTATTTAAAAAAAAAACAGTTATTTGATCAAATTGATATTTTTATCAGTAAAAAATATATTTTTTTTATCTTATTTGTATACTTTTAAATGGCACTGGTTTGAATTTCAGTGGTTATGTAATAGTTATTGGCCAAATTTTATAGTGATTGGCCATCATCGTAAGAGTTACTAACAATTATTTTTCTAATGTTCCATCTATCAAATGGATGCACTTGCCACATTTGCCGCCAAGTGCAATTGAATGTGTCCGGATTCTTTGCCAGATATTCAAGCCGTAAACGTATCTTCAATCTCGCCACGAAGTGCAGTATTGTGGGTCAGTGCTTTGAGTACCATCTTCGACTCTGATGTAATACAAATGAATTGTAGACGTGACTAACGTTTACACGAAGCTAATCAAAAAATTCATCGGACTCCAGACTCTGGGTCCCCATAGAAATGATATTCTAGTAATGCCGAAATTTGGGTGTATCTCTTGACACATATCGCGCACGAGTTCTAATAGATATTTCAAAAAGAAGAATCTATGAAACAGGATGCTTTCGCCAGCACAAAATTTGCAAATCCTAAAGTAAACTCGTCGGTCAATATGTAACAACTGGTTAGGATGCATAAGACTGTATTATAACAATTTCAATGCCATCATTATCTTTGTAATTAATTAGATGGATAACTATAGACTTCTGTACAAGTTATCCTTCCTATCACACCCATACTCATCTCGGGGTATGTTCGCCATCTATTGTATCCTGTAAACTCCAGAGGTTATATGGATATAAGCACGTCACGGAGTACACATGCTGTTATTGTACTAAAAGGCGTGTAAGGCAGTCTGTTCAAAATGAAAGCATCTTCCCAGTGCCAGGATTAGTGATCCCAAGTTAACGAAATCTGTCCTGCGCAGCAGCACCCAGTTCGTGTAATTGCGGAGTGTTTGTGTGTACTCGAAAGTTTCCGGAGATATCAGTAATATCTCCGAGAAACGTCAATAAATGCGTGTCAGCTTCAAAACCTCGAGCAGTACTGAACACTAAATCTGTCAATTCAAGATTGAACCTGATTGAAATTGACGCGAATTTTATGTACCGTAGCAGCATTCCACATAAGATGAAATGCTGTCCTGATTCTGCCCAATGTCTGAATCGTGGAGATTAGATCCTGGTGGCCAGTCACGAGCATAAGGTGGTCGGAGAAACAGCAGGGGTAGTAACGCTCCTCTATGCCGAGCCCTCATAGTACATTCACTCACAACTGAGAAAAATTTAGCAAAACACGCTTTCGAATGGACGCACTTGGAGACATCTTGATTTAACAAGCAAGCTAGTGGGATCTAATCCACCTATCTCGACTGGAAGAGAGAGCGCGCTTTTAGCAACCCATTGTCTTCCGCACCAAAAGGGGTCTATCGCTTTTGCGCGAGAAAGTCCTACAAAGCCCTCATCCGACTTTGTATACACCTAACTACTTCAGGCTATCTATTCGATTTGTCCACCTTCCACACCACAAGCCCTGGCTATTACTAAGGTTAATTTTTGCAGCTGCTAGACATTTGCACTGTTCGAAAACAGTACGAATGACAGGAAAAAATTAATCTCTTGTTACGAAAATATGCAACTATGAGAGGACTCACATTGGTATATTGTAGACGAACTAAATATTCTCCGAACATTCGGCGAAGATTCATCAGTAGCGGCTCCAAAGAAAGATCATCAAACATACCTGAAAATGGACAGCCCCGTCTGATACTTCGATGAAACGAGATAGCAGCTAACACTTGTCCTTGATGCTTAATCAAAATTGCCTCGAGAATAGTCAAGAGATTGTCGTGTGAGACGTTATCAAAAGCTTTTTGTTGGTCCAATGAAATCATAGCCATTTGTGCATCTGTGTGTTCATGGTAAGCAAACAAATGTTTGGCTACCGTAATGTTGTCGTAGATAGTAGAATCAGGTACACAATAGGACTATTTCGGATGAATTACCCAAGCAATCAGTGTGAACGGAGAATTGCCCCTTATGCTTTGCGCACGATTTTGTAGCCTATATTGCATAAAGTAACTGGCCTCCAGTTCCCCATTCTCTGTAAATCTTCTTGTTTTTTTTTTTAATTGAAGCGCATAATAGACCTTCCCCGCTAGTAGGAAAGACTGAAGTGCCTCAACCGTATTGTAAATTTGTGCTACCAAATGTTCCTTTATTATATTAAAATAAAGAATCAACTCCGGCTGAGTTGAGGAGAAGAGCTGCCAGTTAAGATACTTCGGGCAATAAGTTGGAAGCTTGATACCTTTTTCGTTTCTATAAAAGATCGAATTTATAGCTTGCCAACATCGCAGCATTGACTAAGGAAAGGAAAGTCATCTTTCCTCTCTTGCCAATTTTGCACAATCATCAATGAACTCATTGACGAACTGCTCAGAAATCAGCAGATAGTTGTTGAAGAACCAGTACACAGCTCTCTTCTCAACTAGAGTGTTGGTTGCCACTACAAATTCATCTTCGCTAACCCAACACACTTTATGACTGACGAAAACGAAGTGTGCTAGAATTCCAGATGAGACGAAAAGTCTATCAATTCTAGAGCCTGCGAAACCTCCATGGATATTTCGTGTGACCGTCATGTATGATCTAGTCGTAGGTTACATCCAACTGTAGATATCCACGAAGTCTGAAAACACTGACAAAATTCCTCAATCGAGCAGCATTGACGGAATGCCGATTCATTGAGGGATTTAGTGTGCAGTTGGAATCACCTCCGAGGATAGTTTCACAGCGAATATAATATCTTATTCTCTTCTGGTAATGAGGAAGGTTTACAACCTTGATATTTTTGTCTTTAACGGCAAAGTCCAAGGTAGAAATGAAGCCTGGGAAGATATATGTGTAAACAGGAGACGAGAGTGTAAATTTGTTGGCTATAATGATTGCCACCCCTGAGCCTTGGCCAGGAGTAAGTGTGGCAAACATTGCATGGCCGGTGTGTAAAGTTGTAATAATGCAACCCAATTGGACCGGAAAATGTAAGAATTCTAAGAATCACGCAACCCATCTGGCTTATTTTTATTCTATAATAAAATTTATGACAATCTCAAAAAATAGTTTTCGAAATATCTTTCTAGTGTGCATAATAAGTATTACAAGATGCAGATAGAGAAAAAGTAACTAAGTAAATACTCACTTGCAAGACACACCACTTGTGTGTTACTGTGGGATTGCAGGTCGTCGGCATCAGCAAAGCTGGGGAGAATCTGAGTACTTGCAGATGCACAAAACTGTTTCGTGATGGAACCCCTAGAAATATCTCTAATTTTCTCATGGGGCTCGGAAAGAAATAATGTAGAACTGTGATTGACATCATCACCGGTCACAGCTCGTTTTACGCTCATATAACAAGGATGGGAGCTGTTGAGAGCCCTGAGTGTCTTGAGTACCTGGAAGGAGATCCTGAGACAAACGATAATTTTCTTAGTGCTTGTCCGGCCTTCTACCGGAGCAGGCTGGATACTGTAGGGTCTGCCTTCCTATCTGTAGATGAACTGAAAACTCTTCCTCACCAAGACCTGATGCGCTTCAGGACTGGAAATTGTATTTGTTATAAGGGGGTACGTAGACATTTTTTTCTTAATTCATCTTAATGAATCACATGGTATGCCGTTAGACTTCTTCTTATAAATCTCCCTGAATTAATCAAATAGCAATATCTTCCTATTTTTTTGTCCCTATTACCAAAATATAATCAAACTCACATGCCCAACAAAAATGCAATTTAACTCCACATCTATGAATAAATGCACTTTCCACACATACATAGAAGCATAGCGTATTTACTATGTATACATATCCTATCGCAACTTGATAAGTCTCCACCCGAAATCAAATGTAAAATTTTTCTGGAGAGAAATGAGCGCTATATCATGGCCACGACAATTTTAATCCCCACACTAATTTATATATCCCGTCAAGATTAATTGAAAATTGATTAGGGGATTTGTTAAAACCAACGGATTTGGAACAAACATGATTTTTTTTTTTACATACATCCTTAACCAAACTAACTAATTCCCAATGAATTTTAAATTAATCTCTCACCATCTAACTAAATTTTGTATTTAAATTCCTTTCATCTCTTTCAAAATTGAATAATCTTTACGAAAATTAAAAGTAAAAAAAAGAAATCCATAAAAAAATTGATCGGAAAAGTTCTTCCGTTCAGAAGTTTTACTTTAATCCGGTCGAGAGTAAAATGATTTAGGGAACGGCTGATTACAAGAATTTTCCGCTTCAATTTTAGCATGAAAAACTTTTTTTTCGTATGTTATCGATTAGGACAGAAAAGCAGAAAAATAAAAACTCTCAGACAGAAAAAGTTTTCAGGGTGAGTAAATGATTTTCCTTCTCTCATTGAATATAAATGAAACGATTTTTGTTGAATTGTTTTTTTGATTCAAAAAGTTTCTTTGCATGGTTGATTGGTAGGTGGTATGTACCGCCGAGGGAAACCAGAATCAGTCTTCTTTAGATATTCATACGAGAGTATGAATCACAAAAGTATTGAGACTGATAATAATTGTAAAAGCGTCGTAGTTGCTCCTATTTTCATCTTCCTTCCCGTCTACTGGTCAATCATATTCATGGTCAACTGGATGTTGTCAGTGTTGACTAATGAAGATCAAGGACTACATCTTCGCTTAATGACAAAAGTCACATAGACTGAGATTAGAGCCGTGGACGTGGAAACACTTCTGCAATAATTTTTCTGCTTCAGTATACAATACGCTGATAATATGTTCTCCTTGGTATATGAAGCGACTTAAAGGTGATTTCCCCACCTTTAAATTATTACCCAAAATAGTCAGTTTCAGTACAGGCAGTGATGGCAGATGAGTTCAACAGATGGATCAACTGCAGCACTAAAAATTTCTCAACACACTACCGCTAATATAAGAAAAACTCTGACCGAGAAATCATTATCAGAAACATATCGATGGTCACTATAAATTAATAGGATACTCGAGGATGACTCACAATCAGCTATTTCTTGGATTGTCATAAACCTGTTCTACGGTGTTTTCTTCAAAGATACATGGTAGTTAAAGCACATGTCAATCAAAGCGACAAAATTTTCCTTGATTTTTATTTATTAGCCAACTGCAGCATGGAAGGGAGTTACTACAAGTAGACCCGATAGCCATCGATTTCTTCTAAGATGAATAATTAGAGACACAAACCCCGATAGGAGAGAAATGCATACATAAGTAATCCCCGGAATATGCAAGCCACGTAACCCCCGGTAGATACAAGCCATGAAATCGGCGATGACACCGACACATTAAAAGGCCTTACGGGCCGGCTACAGCTCTGCAGTAACAGCACACTCTCACTGGTTTTGTACACTCATCATGGTGGAAGAACTAAGATTTCAGATTAAACAAGTCCTAAAGCCTAAGACTATCGCTCCCACAGAAAAATGAAGTTAAAATAAATTGCAGCCAAATATGTTATCTTTCTGATGGTTGTAAAAAAAAACAAATAGCATCTAGAACAAATTTATGGAAATTATAGCGTTTGAACAAAATACAATACATATCAAAAACTCCTTCAGTAAGTCAAGGCAAGAAGACTGTGAAGTTCGCCTGCTAACCGGCCCCCTGATAGCGAAATTATCATGAGCGCAGTGATGAGCTCATGATGATTGGTTGGATAAATGTAATGCTGAATTTTGTTCTAGCACCGGAACTAAACTCATTTATATACTTCGCATTCATATGATGACCGATTCAATGATTGCCCTTTCGAAAAAATCAAATCCCTCATCGCTGATCGCCATCATGATTCTTATTGATGAGTAAATCATATACCTCATCGCTGAGCGTAATCATGATTATCAGGGGTGACATAGTAAGTTTTTAAATTCAGAAAATAACAGATTTGGGATTATCACGCATGTCATATGCCTACAAGAGCGTACAACTATACAGTTGTACTTTCGTGCAGGGATACGACACGCAATCGCAAATATAAAGAAATATTATTATTGCAATGCAGCTGATATATATACCCATTACATATATCATCAACAAATGGGTTATTCTTTTTTTTACTATCCATAAAATACGAAAAATTCCTTACAAGTGATTCAAAAATACTTGAACTTTACTGGAACTGGGTGACTTCAATTACACTTCACTTTAAATTATATTTTACCTTCCTCGCTTCGCTTTTCACAAAGGAATGAAGAAAGTTTCTTCGCCAACTCATCTATCTATCAGCTGAGAAATAAATTGATATGGTTACAGATCTGCATGTCTAGTGCATCTAATGTACGAGTAAAAGAGAGATAAATGGTGTTGAGCAATCATTGAATTGCGAAGTATATAAATGAGTTTAGTCCCATTGCTAGAACAAATATCAGCATTATATTCATCCAACCAATCATTATGAGCTCATCAGTGTGCTTATGATGATTGTGCTACCAGGGGCAGATTTTGTTCATGGCTTGTATATTCCGGGGATTACGCATGAAGTCAACGACAAGACCAACATATTAAAAGTCACATTTATATTTTTATACTCTCATGGGGGGAAAACTATGTTTTTATCTTAAACAGGTCCTAAAGCCTAAAACTATTGCTCCCACAGAAAAATGAAGTTATGAAACATCCTAGTAGGAAATCTATTTATTCTAATACACTAAAATACATTGCCAACACCAATGAATTTTAACAAAGAGATATCATTGGAAATTCGTGCATTACTCTATGACACTTTAGTTTTTGATTAATTCATTGAAATGAATCAAAACTCTGGAGAAATACTTTTCAAGTCATGAAACAGACTCTTTCACTACTACATGAGAGCCCCAACTGAGTCCTAACATTCCAAAATATTTGCAGTGTTCTTACGTAAGACTGACAATAGTTTGATTTGAATAGCTCTTGCGCCCTAAACTACTATTCATACAGAAAAATTTTCTTCTGATAATCTTAAGCTTGCCTTTTTTATTTATCTTCCAAACCGAAATAAATTTTTATACCTTTCTTAACAAAATTATTTAAAAAAATTTATCTAAAACAAAAAACTCTCAGCTGAGTTATTGTATATGTCGCTGTGGAGCAGTGTTGCCACTTTCGTAGCACGTTTGGCTACCGGGATACCCCCGAGGATTTTGGCTACCCTACAGAGTTTTTGAATACGGGGGCAAAATATTTCTAATAACTTTTATTTCATATAATTCTCAGCATTGCAGTGTAAATGAAACATTACCATTTAACTGATTGAATTCACCCTTCATTATGAGCCATAGGTGCCTACCTATAGCTTAAATTATAAGATTTTTGATTAAAAAGGGTTCTAAAGATCTCAGCCAGAAGGAATGTGAAAAGAATTTTACAAACCATCTTGATATACAGAATGAAATTAGTGGAACAGAAAATCAAGAATATATCATCAGCACCAGGCGTTGCAAGTAATAAATCTAGAGGCGGATTTGGGTAAAACTGAAAAATCAAATAAGGGTCTGTCTACTATAACTTCAATGTAAAAAAAGGCGAGTTTTACTGAAATGGAACCAGAAATTTTCGTTGAATTAAAGTCGATAAAGAAAATGATATATGAATGCATAAAGCGTAGTTTGTGAAGCTTACAAAGTGTAAAACGCATCTTTCTAGGCATGAAAATAGCCAAGTTCATAAATTTAATTTGAAATCAGTACTAGGGGTACTCCAGACGTTAGAGAATAACCTTGAGTTGTCCAAATCTGTGTTTTAAATGAAATGCATTTGTAGTAGAACATAATTTATCATTTAAAAACTAATGGACCACCCTGCCACGATTTTCAGCAAATACTTGTATTGATTCTGTATTAGCAAGTAAAATTATTTGTACAAGGATCAAAAGCACCAAACTGCTTTAGCAAAAAATAGGTCCATATATCCTTAATAAAATATGCGCAGAATTACGAAATCAAAATTTTTGGATAATTATTGACGAATGTACGGAAATGCTTTATTTTGTTGGCGATATATTATATATTTTGATATTGAGCAACAAAAAATTACTTATTTTCTGTGCTTTATTGAAACTGACTAATCAACAGCAAATTGCATTTTCAATGCCGTTCGAAATTTTTTTTTGTTTTTTGTTTTTTTGAAGAAAAACATATTTTCCTTAAAAATATTCTTGGTTTTTGGTGCGGACCTTGCCAATACAATCTTAGGAATACATAACAGCGTATTCACTAAATTACGCTCAGTTGTACCTGATATATATGAAGTTGGATGCACTGCATATTCAATCTTACGCATCTAGAAAGCTGCCAAACAATATTGAAACACTTACTAAAAGTATTTATAGTTTCTTAAAATATAGTAGTAAACGACAAAAGGAAGTGAAAGAATTTCAAGAATAGTTAGAAATAAAGACACATGAAATTTTAATATTGTCAGATACCAGATAGATTTCAATGTATCAGGTAGTCTAATGTTTATCAAACAGCTGGGATGCTTTAATTTTATAATTGTCTGAATGCGTATTTGAAGATAAAACAGAAGCTTCAAAATCAATTCTCAATATGCTGACTTGTACAAATATTAAAATTTATTTTTTATTTTTGCAATACGCTTTATAAAGCTAATAGTAGAATTAAATTAAGTTTCCATTCTGAATAACCTAAAATTTATATACTGGATAGAGATTTTAAATACAAATTAAAGACTTTCTCAAAGATGAGTATTTCGACTCGACTAAACATTCTAAATTCATATATTAGAAAATTTAAATTCTTCAGAATCTGAATTTTTTTTAAATAATATCAGAGAATATTTACAAGAACTTGTACACCCAATTCGAAAAAGAATAAATTTAAATTATCCTTTTTAATAGCTTTTTAGATTACGAATATATAAAAGACAAAAAATTTTCTGATATCTTACCAGATTTATCTTTCCTATATATAATCGATTTAAAAAAAGCAACATCAACTGAAGATATTCAATTATTATTTACTGAAGTGAAAACATTACTATAATTAAATATTTTAAATGAGAAGCGATTTGAAAGTTGCTCACATTTCTTGGCTCATTTATATAATAAAAAAATGTAATATATGTTTAGGACATTGTCGACTTTGGCTTCAGATTTATTAAAATTGCCTCATAGCAGTGCAGGTGCTGAAAGATTTTTTCTCTTTTAAATTATGTAAAAAATGAAAAAACGAGCCGATTAAGTTACGACGTTATAATTAATTCTATTCTATTTATGTAAACAATATATCAAATAAAAACACTTAAACTGTACAATTTTCGACCACACTAAAAAGTTTATAAACTAATTTTATCGTGAGTGATAGACGTAAGTTTTCGAATTAAATTTAATTAATTACATCCATGTGCAATTCCTCTGTTGTCATCTTACGTATACATTATGAATATACCTAAATTATAAATAAAAATTATTTATTTCATTTTTAAGCCAGAAGAATATTACGGTTTTTGTTTTTGTTATATTTTTGTTTCAATTAATTTGTTTAAACAGATTTTCAGTTAATTTCTACTCTATAGGGTTATATTTATGTAAGATTTTAAGGTTTCTAAAATTTTTTCACCTGTGGCTACCCAAAACACATTTGGGCTACGACAAAAAGTCACGATAGAAATTTTTCGAGTGGCAACACTGCTGTGGAGTAAAGCTGCATACAGATTCGGACTCCAGCCGCACATACACACATGTAATTATTACTCAGCTGAGGGTTAGTGAGCGTAAAGGTTACTTTGTAATCAAAACTATTTTATTATTTTATTAAGTAAGGTATATAGTAAATGTATCCCACTGACATATATAATATATACATGTCAGTGGTGTAGCCTTTGGTAAGGAAAGGAGCCAAGGTTGAAATAACTAGAAGACTATTTTCCTGTATGTATAGTAGTTTGAGCGTTATGGCATATATAAATAATAATGTCGAGTCACTTTTCCATAAGAATTAACATAAAACATTTTAGAGAATTGGACTAGCACGCACATATTTATATATTTCTGTTTCCAGGCTTGGGAAGTATTTCTCGGAGTTTTGAGTGAATCATAAGAAAAACCAAATAAGTAAAAATGTAGAATTCGTTCAGTACCAATAATTTAAGTTTTGATTTACTTTATTTTGAGAAACTGTAAATAGTGCGTTCACATTATTCTGAGTATACCTTCGAAATTAATTCTACAAGGTGACTCACTATTTTTTCATATAAAAATCAACTATGACTGCAATGGTTTCCCTTCAAATTCACCGCAAATTCACGCAAACAATGCACAACTAAAGAAGTGTCTCAATATTTTACATGTTGGACCATTTTCACCTACTTCACTAAAATATGTTGCCAAGCTAGAAATTATTTTCTCTTTCTTCCGTTTGTGCATTTTATGCAATTATCTCATTAAAAACATTCTGGAGACATCTTACTGCAGAGGATTCTTTCACTGGGCTTGTTCACATGCGACGATAACAAATTAACTCACTTCACTAGTTGTTAATGCTTCACATATATTCGTAAATTATACGAAAAATATAAGAGTTCAGAGGCCTTACTTTTATAAAACTCATACCACTTTTTCAATATCATCCAAATTTTATTTTAATTTTGCTGTATTATTCTTAGTAGCTGATTCCTCTTTATGAATGCAACAATATACTATGTAAAGACGAATATCATTGCCTCAACATGAGTTTGAGGTCTTAGTCGTGCATCCGACATATCACGAGCGCCATCTATGTGTGATGTCGTTTGCTCGGTCAGATCGTTTCCTCGGGCGCCCAAACTTGCGTTTGGCAGTAAAACATTCTCCATTTGAAGTTTCAGTGAAGTAAGGGATAAAAAATGACAACACCTGGTTTGGGTTGAATTTCTTACTTTATTGCTTACGTTTCTAATATAACTGTAAAATGCTTAAGGTAAGAGTTAGACTGACTAAATCCAGTAGAGAGGTACAACGGGATAGCTTTTCGTTGTTCACGTAGGTACTACCACTGTAGTTCTCCGTTTATGACGAGCTAGCGAAAGCAGGATGGCTTTCCGTTGCATACGTCCTGACTCTTCCGTTTGAATATACGGCCAACCAATAGCTTTCCGTTTTTCACATACAGGCGGAATTGTAGGCAGAGATGGATATTCTATGTTTCCCGGACAAGTCAGTTCAACTTCTAGAATATTTGGATTCGATGGTCAGGTGGGAGGTTGTTGAATTGAAGGTGATCCGGTGAATCTCTATTGCCCTACTTATAAGATTGGCTCAAAAAGTATGTATCTATGAATCATAAGAGATGGACAATTTCCTATAGAATACGTCACAAATTGTGCTACAAATGTTTTGTTATGTACAGGTTCGTTACATGTGCTTAGTGCTTTCTGCTACAAATTTATCTCCCTCAATGTCTTTTGCACTGCTGAGCAGAAACAGGAATATATTAACTCATAAAATAATCCGAGAGTACTGACTAGAGTTTGCACTCACTTTTTTTATTTTTAATATACCAACAGATGAGTCCGTGTATCCCCTTGGATATACGCGCGGGCTTCCAGGGATCTACGGACTTCAGTTTAGGAAATGTTGTTCTAACAGTGTTTCCCAAACTTTCGAGATCTGTGTACCCCTTCCATAATTTTCGTAACACTGAGTACCCTTCGCAGAAAAAAAAATATATACCTATACACCACTGACATGTATATAAATGCACTGACTGAACTCAAATTTCATGTGGTACCAGTTTTGATTTCAGAAAGTATACTCTCACTGTCATGTCAATCCTACCATCTGTTGTAATCTGGACCAAATTTAAATTATTTGGGGATTTACATGTCAGTAGGATTTACCGAATTTACCATAAAAGTTTTTGGGACTATTTTTGTTTTTAAATAATTATGAGTCGAAGGTACTGTTTTTCACAAGGTATTTTGATAGGAAAGGTTTGAATAACTTCTGCAAATACCGCTGAACTTTACCAATTTCTCGTTACCAATCGTTACACTCAGTGAGAAATAATGCTCTTACAGAAAAAGATAAAAATATAAAAGTGGTGCCATTTGATTTCATGCATTTTGGGCTTAACGAGCAGTCCATTTATATACATGTCAATGATATACACTAACAACAATCAAAATATATTCATTTTTTTAGTACATAAAACAAAATAATAATAAAATATAAGTAAAATAAATAAAAGTTATATTATAAATAACATTCATGGTTTGTACTGAGATGACAGATCAAGGTTGTTAATTTTAATCTGAGATGCGGTTGCCCATCCAAAAACCTGTTCCTTTTATGCACTTAATATCTACAAATGCTGAAAAAGCAACTTCACATAGATATGAATTTGTAAAAGGCAAGATGTATTTCAGGACTTTTTTTGTTACACATGTTGCATTTGCAACCAGAATGATGTTTAAGTACACTCCATAAGTTTACTTTTCAAGAATCGGTCTGAACCTACTTCCAACAATTGTTCTTCTTCCGCATGCGATAAACCTTCTGACATGGATGTTGTATTAATGTTGACCGGCCCACTTGTAAATTCTCTAAATGTTGTGTTATATATCCCAGAATATCAGCGTCGTTGAATTCATATTGGCATTGCTTTCTTACCTTTTGATTGCGTCATACAGTCGACGCATCGTCGATTTTATATTCGAGCGAGGCGTTACTGTTTTTTTCTCCTACTGTCCCAGTCTTTGTATGTATTAGTTTGTTTATGTTCTCAACTGTAGTCACTTTCTTTTTCTTATCGACTATTCTCAAGCAATTCTGAAATTTTTTTCAGTTATAATGTTTCTTTTCCCTTCGTTCCTATGAATTTTAGACACGAGATAGTACAGCTTGCATGTAAGCCTTCCATCCAACGCGATTTTAAACTTGACTGCAGAAGGCAGTTCGGTTGATGTCTTATCATTTTGCATACAAGTTCATTTAAAAAATAATGGCATGGAGATTTAAAGTCTTGCGTATATTGCAAAATTATAGCAATAAAGGAAGTAGCAGAATGATAAAAACCCAAGAAAAAATGAACAGGAAGGTGTTTATGTAAATTATGCAATGCAAGTGATCACAGAAAATCTCATTTTTCCAGTATAAATTTATCAATTTATTTATTTATTTTCTGCCATCTTGAAAACTGTAAAATTTCAAATTACTATCACCATGATTTTTCATCATTCAAGTTCGCTGATAGATGAGCTGCCAGCAAGGCAGTAGAGATTACATGTGCAAGAAGTATGGCAGTGCAAGTTGCATGCAAGCTGTACTATTACGTGTAATCCCCGGGTAAGATTAATTATTTTTCTATGTTTGTAATCGAAAAAAAAATTAACTGCTGATTATACCAGGCGTAGCAAAAGTACGGTGCAGCGTGTACCCCTTCCATGCTCTTCCCGTCTCCCTGGAGGTACGCGTACCACACTTTGGGAAACACTGTAAGAGAACAGCTAACAACTTGATCGTACGACCTTTAATATGAAGACAACAATTAAAACTCAATTTGGAGCTCTTGCAATATCGCAAACATCAACCAAGCAACCAACCATGTAAGCATGGCAAATTCTTTTGATTATGTCTAAAAATGTTCATCTCCCCTGACAATGTTACACAATATCCGAATTATAGCTGCTACGACTCACCACAAGATCACTCATGCCAGCAACTGACAACCAAACGATAACTCATATTTCATCGCGCGCCGGTATAAGGTCGAAGTACAATATCGCAACGAGATATAAGAAAAAAAAATGTTTTATTGAAACTTGAGAATGATTACACACAACAAAAAAAAATGGCAACTTAGACAACAAAACTCGTATCGCGACTCGATTGTTTTTCATCTGCTCTTTCTGCGCTTTTATTTTTTATTCACAGACTTACTGCCTCTGACGCGAAGTAAACAAATATCACACATGAAGGAAGCTATAAGTCGGCAGTTGTTAGCGGACACTTGTCCAGATCACAGTAGTACTTTCAATGGTCGTCAGTCGATCATTTGGCAGCACGTGCGCATAAACAAATTACCCCCGAATTCCGGTCTGTTGTAGTTTTATGTGTATAGTTACTACCAAGCTGCAGCAGTTAGTCAGTGTATAGTCGATTTTCCTGTGCTTAATTGAATTATTCCAAACAAACAGTTACGGTTCAAACTGCAGATGACCTTGGTTGTGTGACGAGAGCAGTGCGGTAATCGTACTACTCCAAGCAATTGCTTTTTGCAAATTAACTCCCACTAAAACAAAAAAAGATAAATTTTATGTGCACGTCCACAGAGCCGCAATCGGTAAATTGCTTTTTACTCAATTCCAGTTAAATTTACCTAATTTTGCTGCTGCGGTGTAACCTTGCTTGGTGTGTGTGTGCTCATTACATCGCGAAGTGGAATTTTAAAAGTTTCCGTCAAACAAAGGTCTACTGCTGAACCTTGGGTTGTCAAATTGGATTAAAGGTTATCCGTTTTCGTTTTTGTTGTCGTGTGTCGTCGTCATTGTCCGGATAATATTTGCATGACCGCGTTGTTTGTTACAGCCGATGTGTGGTGGTGTCATCAAAAATTTTACTGCTCAATTTTAAGCACATTCCCCTCTGATGGTTGTATAATTACCGTTCGTTGTTGACAAAACATTTGTCACGTTTTTGTGTCGCGATTTTATCTTTAGAAACGTACAATCGCCAACAATGTGATACCAAATCGAAACTAATTTCCCGCATTTCTTCCTCCAATCATAACAGACTAGAATTTTTTTTTTTTTTATTTATATTCAACTCAGTCCGTTGTGCAGTTGACAAGTGTCAGTGATAGTGGTAGTGAGTGCTTTATTTTCCACTCAAACGCGCTTGAGTTGTGTTCAAATGTTTCAAGTGCAGCCCTCAGTCATCCATTTGCTTTTATTTATTTATTTTTTTTTTTTTAGACTTTTGACGAGTTAAATAGAAGGCGTTCGCTGTCTAGTCGAGTTAAGTGATTTTGATTGAATTTTATCGGGGAAATTAAAAAGGAAAAAAAATTAAATAAAAAATAAGTGTTCTCTGGTTGCAAAGACTAAATTGAAAAAAACAAAAAAAAAAACAAAAAAATGCGGTTGATTGATGAATTCGATGAGAAATTGTGGCTGGCTCACAAGCAACATCTTCTGAAACGTTCAGATACAGCCACATCTGACGCAGATGAGTTTCTTGTCACACCAATTTTGATCCGGAAAACACCGAAATTTCCATGTCGTGAAAGACATATGGCCATAAGACGGAAGAAACCTTCACAGTCGTCGACTCCATCGTTGACACCTCAATCTAGTGTGGAATGCCAATGCTGTGATATGTAAGAATTTATAATTTGTGTTATTTTGTTTTATATTAATTTATTTTTTTCTATTATATATACTCAAGTAGAAGTATATATGTACCTACATAAATCAAAGACTATCAAAGCAAATCTAACCTCAAATTAAGTACAGTAAATAAATCATTGAAATTCTGGTCTAATAGCAACCTTTATCGACTCTCTTCTAGTTATTAAACCTTTAATGGAATTTTGTTGCTTTAAGGGCACCTTTGAAAAATCAATGTAAATTAATTAATTGTCACGAAACTACCCATTCACTTCTATCACGTTATTCTAGAAAAACACTATTTCCACGGGTTGGGAAATATTTTAGAGCGTAAAAGAATATTTTTTTTTTTTGTAATATTTTCCAGGAGCCAAATCAATAATATACATATGTAGGTGAATGCAGTTGTTTTTCGGTGTTGGCAATACCCGTTAACGACGGGTTAAGGCTTTTCTTATTGATTTCCTCTAATAAACACATCTGAGGCTTGTATGTAAGTTTTGTAGCACAAAAATCTTATTTTGTTTTCGATTTTAAATATTTTGTGTTGACTGCTATTTCAAAGATCGTTGGCTCGAGTCCCAGGTGAACATGGCATTGTACTTTCCTCCTATCTAGATTCCTTTCAACTTTCATAGCTACTTCTCTCTCATACCTAATTACAGTGTCATCTTTACGCGTGGGCCCACTGCGATAGTATACCAACCGGTAACCAATTTTTCAACCATTAAGACAACGTATTCCAAGTTAGTTTACTGTTAGAGTTTAGCTATTGAAAGTGAACAGTGCGCTTTATGCTATACATGGCAACAAATTTTCATACAAAGTAACGTACAGTGACTGTGTTTGCAGCCCCAGTATTTTTTAAGCTCCGTAATTTTTGAGGCCATTCCCTTTAACTCGTACACGAATTTGTCTATTTATTTATATATTTCTTTTTTACTATTTTCGACAGTCTCGTAGACCCACTTTTCGTCATCACAGTGAGCTGAAATTTGGCACACAGGTTCACGTCGCGTGACAATTGAATCTATCAAAATTTGAACCGGAAATTTCTATGGAAAACCCGGAAAATCGGGAAAAATCATTTGAAAATTTGGTACAAATTTGATTAGTGATAAATCCTTTTCTGGAAAAATACAGAGTTTTCCGATTTTTCCGGAATTTTCCGACTTTTCCGGAAAATTTTCCGACTTTTCCGGAAAACTTTCCGGTAAAAAAGTTTTCTAAATTATGCAGGATCAAGTTCCCTATCAACCGGTATCATTACTTTCTCTCCGACAATGGTGAAAACTTGCAGAAAAAATCGAGGAAAATTGATGTAAAACGCTTTTCCGGAGTTTTTCAGAACAAGGAAGCGTTTGAGCGTTTTGCAACCTAAGACAAAGTTGTAGAGCGAAATGAGTTGCATAAAGTTGCTTTTGTGGAAAACTCCCTGGAAAACCCGGAAAAGCGGGGAAATCATCGGACAAATTTTCATCGATATGATTAGTGATAAATCTGTTTCAGGAAAAGTGCATAATCTTCCAATTTTTCTCGAATTTCCGGAATTTTCCAACTTTTCCTGAAAATTTTCCGACAAAAAAGTTTTATAAGCTATGCGGAATCATTTTTTTCCGTCCTACTGGCATCATGAAAACGTACATGAAAAATCGAGGAAAATTCATGTAAATTTTTAATGAAAAATCATAGTAATAGGAAAAGTCTGTGGAAAACATGAAAAATCTGGAAAATTCATGTTATATGGGATCAAGTTGGAATACAGCTAAAAAGCGCTGTTTAAAACATAATTTGAATTTCAGAAAACCGTTGCAGTACATCAACGATTTGATACTCGAAAAATTTTTGTTTTCGGATCGGCACCAAACATGACTTAAAAATTGTTTTAAAATATCTCCATGCAGCACGTAATAAGAATTTAGTTAACGTGAAAAAGGCAGAAAATAAAATAAGTAAAAAACAAGTTTTCAAACAAAACTGAGGCCAAGCCGCATGAAAAAGTAGAAAATAAACTTTTCTTCACACACAGAGGTGGACTTAGATTTTATTCGCTGACAATCACCGATATATTTCAACATGATCAATCAGAGGTAATAAGTGATTTGATTCATGAAGAGAAAGAATATTCAGGAGAAATGTTCCAATCAAAAAATCTGAGTCCACCTCTGTGTGTGAAGAAAAGTTTATTTTCTACTTTTTCATGCGGCTTGGCCTCAGTTTTGTTTGAAAACTCGTTTCTTACATATTTTTTTCATGATATACTTTCAGTAGCCAAAATTTGTATAGTTTTGGTAAATGTTAGGCTTAACGCCCACTGGAGACTTTATGTAATGCAACTTTTTGGTGATTGTCGCCGTTCTGTCGCCGTTATCTAGTTCAGTACCTACGTATCCAGTGAATAACTGTCACCCGAAAAATTCATGTTTTATATCACCATTCATCAATATAAATTACGAGAAGAGAGCTGTGATATGCGTACTTGTCATAACGATATAGAAAATTACAATGAAAGAAACGCTATTGCGTCCTACAATTTGGAGCAAAAGGTTGCCTAAAGGAACTTTCACTTAATATTTGATGAACTATGATCCAATCCTGAAAAATTCCTTCTGTGTGAGTGTTGAAAGATTTGATGATTTACTTCTACAGATTTTTAGAGCTGCTACAAGTTATCAAAGTACCAATATGCGATCATCAACTGAACCCGAAGAGAAACTTACTGTAACTCTAAAGTCATCTATGTATCCGCAACAAGGTGTCACTTCAGTGGGTTCCTGGACACATGGGGATCATGGGGAATAAATGGGTTCACCATTTAGCTAGGGCTGGCTCTGATTCTCCGTTCTTCGGTTCTTCGGACTGGAAACCGCCGTAGGCGTTCCCAAGTCGAGTCTCTTATGAAAGCGGATGTTCATAGGAAGCATCAGCAGAGATGGGAGAACCTGACTACTTGCAGGGGCACAAATCGGTTTCTTGATGGCCCTAATAGGAATATCTCTGATTTTCTCTTCTCTCACATTATCGGTGCAGAAGCCTTTTTTTCAACAAAAAAAAATTCGTAATTTTCTTTCTAGCTCTACAATGTCTCCCAAAACAATGGCAGTCAAGCGGCCACAAACATTTTACTAGTATATACACATTCATATAAACGTGAAGTTACGTGATAGTTTCGTCACCCAAAAGTTACTAGCCCAAGCAACCAAAATCACCTTGCTGTCATGTTATTTTATTCGCGCCTATGGAATTGACGGTGGTGACTAAACAATCATGTGACAAAAAGTCTCCAGTACGCGATAGGCCTTAACATAACTTACGTTTTTATTCCTGTTGATAACCGAAAATATTAAAAAAAATAATTTATGCTAGGGGTCCCCATATCCTAAAGTGCCTAAAAGCCCCCTAATTGAAAGCTCTATACATTCTCTCTCTCTCTCTATCTCTCTCTCTCTCTCTCTCTCTCTCTTTCTCTCTCTTCTGTTTTATGCCACATAAATTCTTCGCAAAATTTATTACTGATAGCTTTCTTTGGTTGAATGGAAAGTTAAAGAGCTTTGAAACACTTATGCGGGTTTGTATGGAGGTATGTTATCTATGCCCCAACCATTTTCTTACCCATAAGTTTTGTGGTGCGGCAGAGGCAGCATATTGATCCGTCTTAACTGGGTCATAGGACGGTCCAGGGAAAATTACTAAATCAATTTTACGTCGGATAGCTATTTAAGTTGCATATGAAATCATTCTATTGATCCATATTGATTGTGGCTATTTGAATGTTGTACAACCACCACCCACCATGTTGGGAGTTTTTATTAAATGAAAATTCAAAATGGTATCCTTAATCCGTGGATAAAGTTCTTGGGACAGTATTGCGTGAGATCCATTGCTAAAGAAAAGCTTCGATAATACTTTTGGCTCAAATTTCTTCTTCTTCTTGTTAATTGCCTTCTGGCTAATGGGAAAAATCATCTTACATAGTTTCATTATAACTTTCATATGTAAGCAATGATCCTACCAGATCGATGGGAATGTGCTCTAAACATCGGGAAGGAATATTAACAATTTCCTGAGGGAAACTGACTTTCGTCTTTTTGCATGCAATTTTAGCAGGTTAGCTAATCTACTGGCATCGCGATAAATTTTGGGATGTTAGAATGAGATTGTGACGTCGTTTGCTCGATAGAAATGTTTGCTCAGGTGCCAATACTTTTGGTCGGCAGCGAAATGTCGTGATTTGTCGCTGGGTAGCTTCATAAGGAGTCCAAATAAGAACAAATTCTTGCTTTATATTATTGTTTACGTCTCTAATATAAATGTAAAATGTTTAAAGTAATGTTTAGAGTGACTAAATCTAGCTGAGAGGTATGACGGGATAACTTTCCTTTGGCACTCTTAAACTTTCGCAGATTGTATGCCGAAGAAATGACAGAAGATGGTATATTGCTCCACATTCGCACAGTTCGCGATAAAGAAGCATCACGGAATTTTACTATACGACCGAAAGTAGTTTGAAGGGTAAAAGTATGTGCGCGGTTTGCAGCGCAAGTATTGCATGCAGGAATCATTCTACAAGGAATCAAACTACATATTTCAGCAGAACATTCATCATGCATGTAGCGATAAGCGAACAAAAGGCATCCAACATTCCGGCGCTGTTCAAGTGAGTCGATATGACAAGTTATTGCCACATCCCCAATGAGCTTGAAGATTCTCTTTTGGACAATATCCAATTAAGCTAAAGCTAAAGCCCCAGTCCATGCATGTCACGCATAACATAAACAATGTTGGCTCCCACTCGTGAATTGTTACTGGTTTATCAGTATAAACCAGTGACCCTATACAACCCCATAATAAATTTTCGATAAGTGTCAGATCACACAACCTTGGAGGCCAATTACAGGGCCATTTCTGATATCACATTATCGCCAAATAGTGGCTTTCAATAAATTAGTGGTTTATATGGTAGTGTGGCACGGCTGTATGTCAGGATCAATTTCATGCACATTTTCGAAGACGATTTTTGGTGAGTGGGTGCTCAGCCTATCCCCTATCCCCATATTGCAAATATAAACATGATAAACGTCGTTAGAGCGTGTGGTGTACTACTTTCCACCATCTCGGGGGCATTTTATACGGCAGCTTTCGTTACTCGACCTATTAGAGGTAACTGACACACATCGATATAAAATTATTATTAAGAAAGAAACCGATCAGATCTAACCTTCACGTAAAAGTGAGCGCCCTGTAGGCATCTATTTGCCTATTCTGAAACGTTTCCGCTCCCACGATGGAGCTCATCAGCGGTATTCCTAATACTCAATGATATATTTTTTACCTATTCGGTGCAGGTAACAGATTGAATTTACAGTTATCCGTATCTATCTAAGCTAAAAAAAAACACCTTTTATGTAGTTTTTTACCTAAGCCAATTTAATAAAAGATGTTGATAAAAAAAAAAGTTGATTCCTTAATCCTCTAATCCTTGTATGATGTCCTTTTATACCCGAGGTCCTTACATTAAGCCATATCAACGCACCCAATAGAAATGGTATCTAGTTTGTATTTTATAGCGGGTTATCACGACTATTGACCTCAATAGGATAACATATCGCCCCACTTCTTTTCCATATCCTCTGTTTCGCTATAGAGAAGCCTTTTTTACTATTTATTTTAAACAGAGACTTTTACTTATCAAATATTTTAACAAGAAAATATCGAAATACCAAAAAAACAAAAACTTGCGTTCAATCAGTAAAATTTTTTAGAAAGTGCATCTATCTACAGCGAAACTGATTACAAAGTACACTTTCACGATATGAAATGGAAAATTAATTTAACTAAGTTTGTTAAGCAACGAGCCGTAAATGTTCACAGTATCCAATATTTGCATGAGAGTAGTGTAATTAGTGCACTTAAGCACATTTAACCACAAGGCGAACGAACACAACAAATTAACAAAATATTTTTCCTGTTTTCCTTTAAAGAAAACATTTTTCTTTGAATATTTTATTCGTAATTTTCTTAAATACTTTTGAGACGTCACAGAATTTCGTATTATAATTATCTGAACAGGTCTCTGCTTAATTGCTAATTAAAATATCGGCCACATACTACTTACGAACGACTTTGAAACTCTTGCATAAAATTATTATTAAAATATTTTTTTTATCTAGTTATTAGGAGAGCGGATGGAAATTATAGGTGGTGAGTTGGTGATATTATCAGATCTCTTAGAATTATCTCTAGAGTGGAAAATTACTAGAAAAATGTGGAGAATGAGACAAACTAATTGCCAAATTTGCCATATCCGGGATGGAACTAGATTAATTAGTTTTTATTGAACTTTTTTTGTTTTTGTAGAGACTTTCAATTTAAAAATATAAAATTTGTTTTGTTCACTCTTCGTAAGTAAATTATATCACAGAATTGACCAATTAAAGGTTAATCAATTGAGTTCAAAAATCCTTACATAACAAATTGTAAGATATGCGCATGCGCACAGTTCTCTTTTGTTATCGTAACAATTTATAATCTTTGTTTTTTTCGGTTTTAATTACTAACTCAATAAAATTGCACTGAATATGTATCAAATCTGTAAAACATAAGAAACTCGTTTATTTAAATTAGGAAAAAAAGTTGAGTCTAGTGTGGAACCTTGCGGAACACCTAATTTAATTAAGTGGACTGGTAATGTTTTTTGTTATTATTTATTTATCCACATGCTTTTTATCGACTCTAATAGTATGCTATTAATTTTAGTAATATAATTTACATCATGACCAGAGAATTTCGAATTATACCTAGTTCGTTCTGCATCATATCTTTGCTGAAATTTGAATTTTTGTGATAGTGCATAAAAACGTAAGCTCATATTTTTTATACTGCGCTGCATTGTTGTTGCGGTTAAGCCTCGTTTCCACTTATACAAATTGTGCCAACTTGTTTGTCAACATGTTGTATACTTGTTGGGAGCCTACATGTTAGGTTAAACTTGCAAGTGTTTCCATTTAAATAAATTCTCGCGAACTTGTTGGCTTAACTTCTTACATTCTACTCCATTGCCTTCCACTAGTTTAGCCAACACAACAAATGAGCGTTTCCACTTAAATGAATAAATCCATCCAACAAATTCTCCGAGCTTTTACAGCCGACATCGAACAAGTTGCCAACATGTGTCTGAGTTTTCATATAGCGTTTCCACTTAGACAGAATGTTGCCAACTTGTTTCAAAACTTGTCGGGCAAGACAATTTGTATAAGTGGAAACGAGGCTTTATAAATAGCTACAGTTGTATAATCTGGCATTTTTGTCAGGAATAAAAAAACAATGGAAACCTCCAACAACCTTTTAAAGTGGTTTGTTCGGGTAGAATCCGGGTAGAAAGTCTGTACCAATTATATATTCCCAATGGTAAAAGAGCTTTCAGAGGGCATTGCCAGTAACAACAATTATCTTTTGATATTTTTGAATTGCTATTGTATTTTCTTGAAATTTTAACAGATATTTATGGCGTCATATATTTTCTTTTCCTTCATTCTTGTAACTTGTAATAACTAAGCTTCCTCACAGAACTTATAAAAGTAATTTCTGAAACTAATTAACAACCAGAATCAATATATATTATTTAGCTGCGGCAACATGAAGAACTTTAACAGGGTTTTTGGCTTGTGCCAAATGAAAGTACATAATGAATTACAGTTCAAATATCCTAAATGGATTGTGTCTAAACTAAAACACTTTCCTTTAAGGCTGGGTCTATGTCATAATTGGGACAACTCGGTGCACAGTTAGCAAGATGGGCGGGGCGTTAAGATTTTTGAATAAATCGCAAATTGATTAATGGAATATTTATTTAAACACCTAAGGCAACAAATTAACGTTTTCTAATTTTAAAATTTGTCCCCCAATTTTTATTGAAAATGATTTAAAAATGAAAATTCAAAGATTTTTTTTTAATTTCTCTGGTTTGCGGAGCGGGGCTGCCACAAATTTGAACTAAATTAACATAGGCTTATTGAAGTTAATAAGCAGAAAATAACGGTTTCCGATTTTTAAAATTCTACTTATTATTGTGAAAATTTGATGCAATAGATTGCTTTCTTAATGGGTAAAATGCAGGTAAAACAAATTGCGAATTGTCATAGATATAAGAAGAGCTTTAAAAATCAGAAACCGTTATTTTCTGCTTACTAACTTCAAAAAACTTATGTTAAAAATTTATTTAATTTAGTTCAAATTTGTGGCAGCCCCGCTCCGCAAACCAGAGAAAAAAAACAATCATTGAATTTTCATTCATAAAAATTGGTGGACAAACTTAAAAATTAGAAAACGTTAATTTGTTGCCTTAGGTGTTTAAATAAAAATTCCATTAATTAATTTGCGATTTATTGAAAAATCTTAGCGCCCCGCCCATCTTGCTAACTGTGCGCCGAGTTGTCCCAATTATGACATAGACCCAGCCTTAAAGAGACTAGGCCTCCAGGACCTTGCGGACACCGCGAACATAGTTGATCTATTGTGCCTTCCCCTAAAGTGATTAGGCAAAATCGAGTCTTTTGACGAGCTCCATTATTTCTGTTGGAGTTAGATTGCAGACATTATCTGGATAGATAAGTGTAGCAGCCTTAGACCTGCAAGTGCTGGGTACTCACATATAACGTGCATCGAGGTTTCATCTTCCTCTTCGCATAGTTGATACAGTTTACTGTCGGATTTGCCTATTTTCGTCAGGAAGTGAAGGAAGGGGCCATGACCAGTGACTGCATTAGCAAATAGTCTCAGCTACTGTCTGCTAAGTCCAATAAGTTGACGCGTCAAGAGATGAGAGAGGTTGAAGAATTTCTTCGCCTGCCTCATACCGGGTGCGCTACGCCAAAGGAGATCTAGTTGATAGGGACCAGCATATGGACATTCAGCTCCGGTTTTAGCCAGTTTATCCGCTTTCTCATTACCGTCCACTCCTTCGTGTCCAGGAACCCAAACCAAGGTTACTTGGTTGTTCCTAGACAGTAGTTGGAGTTTCGAGTAGCAGCCCCAAACTAGTTTCGACTCAAAGGCTTGAAAGGAAAGAGCTAGGAGTTCTGATGTAGATGTTGGAGTTATTACAGCCCTTATTTAGGCTTTTCTGAATTCCAACATCTATAGCATACACTTCCACCTGAAAACTGGAAGGTGAGACACCAAGCGAAATCGATAGTTCCACTTCTGAACCAACCACCCCTGTCCCTGTTTTTCCGTCCTTCCGGGATCCATCCGTATACCAGACTTGGGCCCGTTATGGAGGCTGGATTCCTCTGTCTAGTATTTGGCTTCTTTCATTAATGGTTACCTTGTAACTTCTGTCAAAAGAAAGTCTCTTGGCCATAGTATCTGTGGGAGCTTCTAGGTCGTTAATTTTGACCTGCTCGAAGATACTGATATGACTCACCCTGGAGGAAGTGCAATCATCTGGCTTTTTCTTTCCAAGCATACTAGCCGTTGCTTCCATCCGAATAAAGAGGTAAAGAGACTGTAAGCCAAGAATGGCTTCAAGTACAAGTTGAGGACATGATGTAAAGGCGCCAGTGCCGCGTAAACATGTCACCTTTTGTACCTTATCAAGGGTTCTTCTGGTGGTGGTTGCCTGCAATGTTTTAGGCCACCACACATTTGCCCTAGAATACAAGGTATTTCCATTAAAATGTTGCTACATGTTCAGTGAAGTAATTTCGTGACTAATGTATGTATATACATTTCTATCGAAAAGACAGAGAGGCTGCAGAAATTATTGTGTTCTCTGTACCGTGCTTTCCTATACATTTTCACGATATTTCGTCACTAATGGCGGAATGTAATTCGTAATGGGAATACCTTGTATTTTATATACCTTATTTTGAATCCGGATGCCCTTTCTCCCTCGATGAATGAATACCATACTTCTTCAGCTGTGTTCTTTTGTGTCTGCAGAACAGAGCAGAACAAAAGATACACCGTTTTTTTTTTTGCTTTTGACTTTACTCAATTACTACGTTGAGTTAGTTGGGGAGAGAATGAGATGTAGGAATAGAAATGTTGAAGATATGGAACAATTTTCAGACTGTCACAGACTTAATTGACTACGTTATTATAACCCTAGAGACTTGTTAGTCTTGTTTTTGTAAAATGTTATTTTTCATTTTGAAAATAAATATTGGAAATACTAGGCTTAGTTACAAGTAGCGGTGATAGGTATGTAAAAATTTTAGATATGAGCCGATCTGACAGATTAATAATGACGGGTTTGATGGAGTGTTCTGGGTTTCCTTCAATTGTTTAATGGCTTGGTTCTTGGTATTCTAGGCGTTAAACTAGCGGCTTTATATACAACATTATTACAATTAATTGCATTTAAGATTTGCCGTTTTCAATTTTATGTATTTATGAAGACTCATGTGCCCCCCCCCCCCACCGCGTCCGCACCCCTACTAAACCCAACCGCGAAAAACAACATATACGAAAATTTATGTGATAATTATGTACCAAACTGAAAAATTTTGAGCTCGAAAATTTAATAGTTTTTTTTTTAAATACTTATTCAAAATGCGGGTACAGGACGACAACAAGCTGTCACCCCGACTAATATTAACTCTGCCAACAAAATTTTCATTCACACAAGATTTTTGTGCTAATTCCTATGCCAAATCTAAAAGTTTGGGGGGAGGAGGGCGTCGTCTTTCATTCCGCCATATTGAAAATGCTCTCAAAATAGTTTTATTGTGTGTTAATTATGTGCTTATTGTTTACCAAATCTAACAATTTTATATTCCCAAATTTAATGTTAATAAAAAAAAAAAAACAAACGACAATGAAGTTATCCCCACTTGCTCTAGTTAAAATGCCATCAAAATAGTTTTGATTCATTTAGAATTTATGTGCTAATTTTTTGATTAATCTGAAATTTTGTATTCAAAAGGACATTGCCAGTGCTGCCCAGAATGACCACTTACTGCATTTTGTTCTTCAGGCCAACACTAATCTATAAACCGAAGCGCATCAAAATTTATCCGAGGAGTCAAGAGTCAATTCCCCCTCCCCCTCCTCTGAGGGGAGAAATTGTAAGTCGGGCTTCGTCTGCTACCCCGAAATTAAGTTCCGCACCCAACCCCCTTGGTTTGGGATCAGCCTGAATGAAGATACGAGAGTCCGAATAAAGCCGATTCGATAAATACAAAAATACGCACAGTATAAACGAATCACAAATGATGCGAGACTCTTACAAAAACTCTTTAAAAAATACGTTGATTTATTTCCTCTCGGACTGATATTTTTTTATTGTTTTTTTTTTATGTATACATTAATGCAAGAAACTTCTTGGAGGTACTCCCACTTCTTTGGCAGCATTTGGACCATACTCTGCCAATATCCTTTAATGGTGTTTTTATCGTCACATTCCGCGATATTTTATCTGGATTCACGTGTTTTCCATGGCTAACCACGATACCAATTGGATTTCTCCATACATTTTAAAAAGTTTGACATTCGAGCTGTTTCACGAAAAAATCTGTCAAAATGCGGGGTATTGAATATTTTAGGCTTTTTTGGTAACAAAAATTTTCAGTTTGGCACATAATTCTCATATTTCGTTTTCCCGGATCATTGGGGGGGGGCAGCGTTTCCCCTCTTTTTAGTCCTTTCAAATAAATAGCAGATATTGAAATGATGCACATTCTCCAAAAATGGCACATCATTTGGAATCATATACATGAAACTCATCCGTTTGACCAAAACGTTGGTATCTAAAACATCTCAGCATGCCTCTTTATAGTTAGGTCAAAATCTTTGACCATTAGTAAAATCTTTGTATTAGTGATCTTCCTAGCTGGTAAATAACGTAACGATCTCCTTCAATTTTCAATTCATCTTGATCATCTAATAGTATAAGTTGCTGCTTAGGAGTTGAATTCCTTTCTTGTGTTTTTGTAAATCTTTTTTTTTTTTTGCTTTTGCGTTTTCAGCATGTTTGAAGTTTTTATACCCTAGATGAAATCTATAGGGTATAATAAGTTTGCCATTCCGTTTGTAACGCACAGAAATAATGAAGGTAGAGCAAAATGGATTGGACACCCCCGCATAAAATTAAAAGTTATTTTGATTTTTGCATGTCCGTCTGTCCGTCCGTCCGTCCGTGCGCACGATAACTCGAGAACGCGTTCACTTAGAAAGCTGAAATTTTGTACACGGACATTAAAAAAAAAAGTAAAATTAAGTTCGAAAATGAGACAAATCGGGCAACTCCTTCGTGGGGTTGCCATACAAAAATTTCGTTTTCCACGATTTATTTGGACACTACCTGAGAACACGTCGACATAGAAAGCTGAAATTTCGTACATTGGGTTTTCATACTAATAGCAAATAAAATTTTAAAAATGAACTAAATCGGGCAACCCCTTCTTGGTGTTGCCATATATATATATATTTTTTTTACATATACTTTAAAAACGATCAGTCCTAGACATTTTTATTGTACCAAAAACTTCTTCAGAATAAGAAATCCTATAAAATTGGTTATAATCATTTTTTCTGTCCGACGAGCCGTTCTAGAAATATATGCTAGAAACCAATGCAAAAAATCAAAATTGCTGAAATGGATGACCATACGAAATTTCATACGGGCATTCATCTAGGGCAATGATACTGAAACTTTTTTTTCTTCGGGCCACATACATATATTTGTAAAGCTACGCGGGCCGCAACACTATACTGGTCTGACAAAAAATATCATGAAACCCACCACCCCGTTTTTTTGGAAAACCATTTGAGATTTTAAAAATAATAAACCAAAACAGAATAATAATAGTACATATCATTTATCATCATACGGTTCGTTAAAAATTACAATAGTGAAAAAAATAAAACTCAAAAGTAACATGTATCCAAGCTTTTATTTGCTACCCTCAATACGTCATCAAGGTGAGAATTAGTAAGTCGATTCCTGTATACGTTTTTTGCATATTTCATTTTGGAATATGATGACTCACAAAGATATGTTGATGCAAACAATGTGAGGAGCAGGCAGGCACAATTTTTTACAGTCTTGTATTTTTCAGGAACTAATTCCCAAAAGTGGATGTATTCCTTCCCATCTCTTTTTTCTTCAAAAATAGCTTTCAGATTAGTATCGTCCTTAAATTCAATAAATTCATCAAAAAGCACTGCATAATCATATCCCAATGCAGCTAAATGTGTTAAAGTTGCTGTTTCTAGGTGCCAGGGATTTTCTATAAGTAACAAAAAATTCTTGATACTACGTAAGTCCTGAAATCTGCTCTTAAATTCCTTAGCTAAGGCAGCTTAATAATTTAAAAATATCTTATAGTTTTCTTCAGAAACATGTATACCATCTTGTTTAGCTTTTATAACAGTTGGAAAGTTATGCAATACTTGATTCTCTATTTCTTCGTGGTAGATGTTCAATTTCTCTTCAAAAGCAAACACTTTATTCGCCATCTGCGAAATGATTTTATTTTCGCCCTGTAGGCCACGATTGAGTTCATTAAGTTTTTCTGTGATATCACACAGAAAAGCTAAAAGACACCACCATCCGTCATTATTAAGTTCGCTGTAAATTTTATTATTTTGTTGTAAAAACAAAATAATTTCATGCCTCAAAGAATAAAACCGTTCCAGAACTTTACCTCGGCTTAGCCATCTCACCGAGGTATGTAAAAGAATGTCACTATAGTTACTGTTCAATTCTTCCAAAAGACTTTTAAATTTCCTGTGGTTCAGTTCTTGGGCTCTAATATAATTAACTATTCTTATTGCCGTCTTCATCACGGGGTCTATTTCGGCAATGAAGATACGTGCTGATAAGTTTTCTTGGTGTATGATACAGTGGAATGACAAGAGATTTGTTAAATTATATTTCTCTTTCAATAAAGCAACAAATCCTTTTTCGGATCCGATCATTGAAGGGCATCCATCCGTGCATACACAAACCAATTTTTTAATATCAATATCATTGTTTTCCAGAAATGTACTGATAGTATTGAGATAGTCCGTGCCTCTGGTTTGATTTTTCATAGGAAGAAATTTCAAAAAATCTTCATGAACTGAATTGTGTCCTGTACAGTATCTAACAAAAACGGAACATTGTGATGTTGCTGAAATATCGGTGGTGGAATCAAAAGCCATACTAAAATATTTGCATTTTCTCAAATCTTCTATGATGCGATTAAATAGGTATGTGTTTTGCAATATCTTCAATGCGTCTAGCGTAGGTAGAATCAGAGAGCTGCATACTTTTGATCTGAGATATTATTTGATTTTTATTGCTAAATTTATCAAATAATACGTTGGAAGCACTGAGGAAACATTCTTTCACAACCTCTGCGTCGGTAAATGGTTTCATATATTTACCAAGTATGTAACAAATTTCATACGACGCTCTTGTCACTGCTGCGTCATGTGATACCGCCATTGATATAATATTTTGTTGATATTGTAAGGAATTCTTGAATGTTAACTTTTCACGTCTTATTAAAGAGCCACGCTAGAAGGTATCACTAAATGTTTTGTGCTTCGTGGTATAATGACGAAGAATGTTATATTTTTTCAATATAACACTCTCACGACATATCAAGCACAACCAAAATTTCCTCTTCCCATTTGTCTTGAAACACTCTTTTTTCGTCGGACATTTTTCGATTGGATTTCGAAGACACTCCCGCCATTATGGGTAATTAAATTATAAATTATAACGAAACAATTCCGCGTAATGTTTACTTGAAATAAAGCCGCAACACTCTGACTGTGACGCATTCAACTTTGGAGCTGTCAAAAATGTATGTGTTGCCACAAGCAAAATTATTTGCGTCAAAAATGTATGTGTTGCCACAAGCAAAATTATTTGCGCGCATATTTGTCTGTCAAATGTTTATTTTTTGGGAATAAATCTAGCGTGTGCAGTAGCAACACTTTTTTATTTTAATAAATTTATTTTAATTATTTTAATAATTTATTTTAATAATAATTATTTTATTTTAATTATTTTAATGTTGACACGACAACGACAATCCCCTTCGGGTTTCCATGTCTGTACTTCAAAGTCGAAATTAATCTCAAGATATACGAAATATAGAATGCCAGATTTTGTAAATCATGTTCCTGATAATAAATGTGTTGAGGGCCGCACAAAAAAGCTTAGCGGGCCGCAGGTTGAGTTACACTGATCTAGGGTATCATAAGAATTGGTCTTAGACCAATTCTAGCTTTTTCACTTGTTATGTTTTACTTTAGATAATTCACATAATGTTAATACCATCATGACTTGGTTTCACTTCTGCCATCGTGTTAGTAGTGGAAACGTCTCGTTAATTCATTTGATGAATACTTAAGTGGAGTTCTCACAGTGTATCATCTTCATTGGGGTTAGGCTGCGTCACCTATTTTAAAGCATATTTTCAATTTTTTTAATGTTGACCGATTTTTTTTTTCGAAATCTTTATTCATCTCTATTCAAAAAAACCGTTTTCCTCTTTTTCTATGACGAGTTGAGTTCACTCCATTCCTGACGGTAAGCACACTAAATATGACCTTGACGTTCTAGTGTTGATAGATTCTTGAAAATATAAATAAAGTCTGTTGAAATTGAAATGACTTTCTTCCTTTTTCTGTGCCTTGTAAAATACAATGAACTACAGACAACTAAATTTCTCGCTGATAATTATAAGCTCAATAAATTGTTCCTCCACATTTCTGCATTTATCTATCTCCAAGTGCTTCGAAATTTATCGAACTTCATCAGCGATCTCGTAATTTATTTCGATTGATATCTTTTGCGTGCTCACTTGTTTGCATTATTTTTGTAGTGAATTTCATTTGACCGCAACTTGTATTTAGCTGACTCATAATATGCGAGGAAATATACGCCTCGAGCCGTCGTCGTATATTCAGTCAATATCGAAGCAATAAATCCCACATAAATGGAATCATGAGTCTCTGTTTCTCTCGCATTATCTGAATTGCACTGCAATTAGTCGGTCTATGTCGGCGCATTAAATGAGCTTAATGAAAACTTTATATTATGCGCCTAATGGACAGGTGCAGCTCATACAACATTTGTACATACATATGTATGAGCAGCATTACTCGTTATAGTTATGCTAATACACAATAGGTTAATTCTGTCGATGCCGCCATGTCATTTTGACGATAAATTGTCCAACTCAATTGCGAAAAGGGAACCGTTCAGATACATGCGAGTAAAAAAAAAAAGATACGTAGACAATATATGGAGATTACTATAGTTAATGGGAGAAAGTCCATGATACATCTAGTCCTAGATGAGGCACGTGTAGCAACAGCCCTTGTCGTCCCATCTGTTCTATCTGTACTACTGTCCGAGGAAATATATTCAGCATATTTATCCATGTATATCACCAGTGTGGAGCACCGATCACATATTGATGGACTGTTGAAATGGCTTCTCACTTCCCAGCTTTATATACATAAATGTGTACATACATACATATATACCTATATATGTATAACGTATTCGCTGTTGTATTATAATACTTTGATCCCTTGCAGAAAATGTCTGTTGTGGGTGTCGTTTCTGTGTCATCAGAATGAAATTTACAGTGAAACCAGGTGAAATAATTGGATAAAGCTGGCAATAAACAAGAAACCTAAAGGGAAATAATATGGTAAAACCGGCTTAATTCCAAGCAATGGATCTGTTTCTTGTGTAGTTTTTTTTTTTTTTGTGAATATTCTAATCTAATTTGTGAGGAAAAAGTATGTTCTTTAAATAACCTCAAAGCTTTAATGCGGTTCAATCAAAACTATATTGTCGTAGCCTAGCCATAATTGGGGTCGTACCTGGTCATTAGTTGAGCTAGTGAAGTAGTGAATACTAGAGGCATAGATAGTTTTATAAACTGATACCATTGCTGTCCAAATTGCTATGTACAAATTCTATCCCCCTTCGATCAACAGTAATGATGCAGAAAAATTGAATTTTTATCGAATCGATACTTTTCCATTCGGCTAAATGAGGACCTACCAAACCGTCGAAATCAAATTAATTCAGAAATTATGTTTAACTTGGTTAAATATATATTGAAAACGATTTTTGTGATCGCCTTCAACCGAACTGATTTTTCGGATTCCGTACCCAAATGGGTACAAACGGAAACGCTATTACTAAGCCTCCGATGTCCGTCCGTCTGTATGTCACCGAGCTGTATCTCATGAATCCTATTAGGTAGATAGTTGAAATTTTCACAGAGTGTGTATATCTATTGACGATTTAAGGAAGGGGTTACCACTGAAATCTTAAAAAACACGAGAAGTTAATACAAATTTACTGCAAATCTGTGCGTACTATCACGATAAAAATTGCACATAGTTAGAGAAAATGCATAAACTTAGGTAATGACGTGTCAAAAATAAAGTAGTCGAGGTTTTATATGTATGTAATTAGCTTTAGAAAACTGTCGAATTCATGAAATTTGCAAAGTTTGGTACATAATAACATAATAATGGTACATCAAGTAGATAAATTTGTACATGATGATGAAAGATCTGGAAGTGGAAGAGGAGGTGACGGAGAGAAAACTAGTAAAAAATTTTTGGTTACTAATATATTTTGGTTTGAAAGTTGCTATTTTCAGAGACGAATATTTATCACAATTATGATATTATTGCAAAGAAAGTTCAATTTGTGACAGATATCGAACCTTTTTCTGTTCATTTTGGAAAACTCAAATTGTGTAGTGCAATGATAAAAGAAATAAAGTTAATAATATTAATTATGGTAACGACAAAAATTTCCTGTTTTTATATATTTTGCATACAATTTGGCGTTTTTAATTCATTTCATCACCGTCAGATGGAATGATGTGCTTTCGGAAAGCATTCATTTACTTTGAAAGCTCTGCGGGCTGTAGTCTGCATGCTCGTAAAGTGTATGTCGCCATTTTCTGCATTAGATATACGTGTGTAGATTACGCGGAATATTTTAAGTTTTATCATTGGTAATTTCTTATTTTTGCATGGAAGGCGAGACTTTTTTTGCAGTTCTATTTATAATCTATTTGTGTATAATTGTGAGCAATTATTATTTACTCATGGGACGTGTTAATAAAATTCGGTCCAATAATATTATGAACTAAAGAGGAGAAAGCTGAATTTTGTAGGTATCCAAATTTGTGTATATGAAAAGGAAATATTCCTATAAGGCCGTTACACAGAAAATCGATCAATTTTGTGTAAATTTTTGAATGGACTATACCTATTTCATTTTAATGGAATCTTACAGGAAGTTAGGCAATATTGAAAATAGTAATATTTTGTTGCGATCCATTCATGACTAAGATACGGTCTTTTGAAATTTAAAAAATGTGCAAATTTTATCTCTCGAATGTAGTTCGTTATCTAGTTAGTAGATAGAAATATTTATTTATTAATACTGTATACACAAGAGTTATAAATCTTTTTTCGTACATTAGATTTAAGGGTGCTAGAGATCGAGTTTTCAAGGCTAACAATTTTTCTAAATTATAAAACAAGTTTAAAAAAAGAAAAGAAAAAAAAATCAAATATAATAAGAACTACTATAAGAACTTGGTTTACTTTTAGAGCTAAATTTGAAAATTTACCGTAAATTCTGCTGTGGAGATCATGAATATAAATCATAATAGCACAGGAGTAATAAATATTATACTATAAGTATTTCAATGGGCCGCTTAAATGCTCCGACAGTACCTGCAGTTTGGACATTCAAGAGAAGGTTATTCCATAGACGGGCTTAGTAAAATGGTAAAACTGACAAAGTCTGAACATTGCCAATATTATATGGTATATTACAAGTCAGAATTCTCGGAAGAGTTTTATTTCATGATCGGCTTCAGTTAAATAAAATTTGCCCAAGCAATAAATGGCGCCAGACAAATTACAAGGAAATGTGTCTGGCGAACAGCACATTTAGTTCGCCACTTGCCTTCTCCTCACGCAGAAATATTTTATAAGTTCCAAAAAATTCGATGAAACAGACAAATCTAAAATCCCGCCATGCCTATGCGAACGTACTGCTGTGCGGATGCCCGAAATGTTTTGGACTACAATTCAGACGAATACTACAGCTTCATATAGCTTTGCATGCACATATAGTGATTTGTTTCAATTTTCATATTGCATACTTCTATGCGTTTAACTATGTCTGACTGTGCTTTTAAGAACAGAAATCGAGAGCTTTTTTTTTGTGGTAACCCCCCTTAACTACAAATAATAAAAATTAAATTAAATTAAAAATTAAAGCGGAGCCCTATAGAATAAACGTGATTTTTTCGGCGTTTTTTTCCTCGTTTTATTATCATTTATTATTATTATCATAAGTAGGGATTTTTTTTTCAAATGACGCCTACTCACATTTGAAAAAATAAATAAAAAGTACATAGTTTCTAATTTTGAATTTTGTACGATGGTACAGAACCCTTCGTGCGCTATTCCGACTCTTAGGATACGGCCACAGAAACAAGCGCGTGATTGACGCGCGGGCGATTAATTTTCAAACGCACTTAAGGGCGGGGTAAGGTTTTAAAACTTTTTTTTGCTTTTTTTTTAGTTTTTTTTTCTGAATGTACAATATGTCGAGAGTATTGTGAACAAATTTCAAGTCAATCGGAGCAAACTAACGGAGCTACAGCGTTTCAAATGACCGGCCTTGATTTTTATACCTGCCCGGTAGATGCGCGAACCCTTATTAGGAAGCAGCTTCAAGTCCCTTTGTTTCACCGAATTCCTTTCTCCTTCTATGGGTCTTTGAAAGTATATAAACTGACCTTGTACGTATTGTATATTTTTGGGTACTTCGATTCGAATATAAAGTGGGAAACACAATTGCACCGTTTCGATCCGATACGTACAAATGTCAAATTTGCTTATATGAGACGTACGTGTAATTGGACACATTCGCCGAAATGGATCGAAACGGATCGAATCGAAACGGAGAAGTTGAGCAAATTTCAACTTTTACGGATGACATAACCTAGAAAAATTACCTGTACAATGTTTGTGTATAACTCAAGATGGATGAAGAAGTTTTATTGAAGAAATTAAAAAATATGAAGAGCTTTATGACAAAGGCAACAAATTTTACATGGATGTAAAAAGAAAAGACAAATTCTGTAAAAATTTCAATGAGAAATTTAAAACTGATGGTAAGTTTGAACGGAACAATTGTGCTCATGCACGTAACGGATCGAATTGAATCGGAACGGCGGATTGTGTTTGGCACTTAACTCAGTTTACAGGCACATTTTCTGCTGAACGGTTGTGTACAGAGCTAAAATTAATTTTGAATGTTCCCGTATAAAAAACTTTAAATCAAATTTCCCGAAAACGTCATTTTTGAAGTTCATGAACATTTTAACTCAAAATCTACTTAACCGATCCTCTTGAAAATTTAAACACTACTTCTACGCATAAATCAAAACATGTAATCAGGAAGAGATATTTTTTTACCATTTTTTTTCTATTTGTTAATAACAAATTAATCAAAATTTTTTTACCTAAAATCGCGTTTTTCACTTCCAAATGCTGCAAAAAAAAACTCTGCCTGATTACCTGTTGAAATATATCTCCTTTAAAAGGCATATCGATTTTTTTGTTACAGATGATCCGGTAACAAGTTGTAATGCTCACCGGAAAACAACTTTTTTTCAAGGCGCCTCAGGAGAATCGCCGTCGCTGGCGTATTTATCAATATTTTCTATGGAAAATTTTTTCCGACTTACTTTAGAAGTTGTACCACAATATGTAGATAAATTGAATAAAACAATATTGCTCATGACGCCGCAAAAAAATCACGAAAATATACCCTTTTTCGCTTTTAAAACCTTACCCCGCCCAAAGCATTGTAGCGGCCATTGAAATTGCGCGCGCTTAAGTCCGATCTTCTGTGTTCAAATTTAGTCATCGGAACTGATTCGATTTCTAAAAATCACCGTGCGACTAATTTTTTTTTTCTTTCTTCATTTGTCTTCGTTTCTGACGCACTTGTGCTCAGTATTTTGTGAAAATTTTAGGAGGTAAAATGACTGCCAATATTGATAAGGAGCTCTTGATATCTTAAGTGCAATGCCGGCCAGCATTATGGCAAGATGATAATATTAATGATAAAAACAGAATAGTGGTGAAAAAACTGTGTACAGAAATCGCCTCTATATGCAATACAGATGGCAAGTAATTTTTATACATAATTTAAAAAAAAAAATGTAAGTTGTTATATGCTTTTATTCCTGTAATATTAATTTAATATATCTTGCATTATATATTAAAACTACATTGAATAATCAGCTAATTTATTCCTTCGGTTTGCATGATGAGAATTTAGTACTGGCTCGTCACCTGTAATGGAGCTCTCCATATCCACCATTACTGAAATGAATGTCGTCTGCAATTCCATCTTTCTCTCTGATTCAGTTATGCAAAATGCATGCTGCCTTTTTTAGTATGCAACCATCATTAGGACTCGTCTCTACACCCTTGGATAAAAAGAACCATTTTGCGTAGACTATACCAATCGCACATTCTATACATTTTCTTGCGCTGGCCTAACGCAAATTAAGATTTGCTCTGATCGGATTTAATGTTTTTCTAGGATAAGCTTCATTCCCTATTAGAAAATTATCCATTTAAAATGTTGAATCTGGAAGCATTTGTAGTGGAGGAATATTAAATGTGCCTTCTTTTATGAGATAAAAAATAAGGTAGATCCAATAAAAGTACCCCCATCGCGTTGCTTTCCTCGAGCTCCAACTTCTATTGTCAAAAATTTTTTTTTTTGCGTCTGCAACTGCTTGCAGCACCACAGAAAAGCAATGAAAATAATTAAAATTGTCATGTTATCCAGAATTTGCTGGATATTTAATTTGGCAATGCTTTTCGTGTATTGGTCCAAAACAGTTGGAAATTTTTTAAAAATTGTTATAATCTCTAAATATTTTTATCTCTAATTATATTTGTTAATTGTTCTGTGGTAGGAGTCAGCATAAATTAGGATACGAGCTCCTTTCTTAACTATTCTCTAGAATACGCGAAACTAGATTTTGAGCGCGCTGGTTAATGGCTAGTCATAAAAATAAACAGCGATTAATCATGAAAAATCGCGCGCGCATCAATCTCGCGCTTGTTTCTGTGGACGTACCCTTAGGAAGAAAAACTTAAACATTTTTCTTCGTGCAGTAGAATAGCATGCATCCATGTGTCTTTTTAGCCATGGAAATCGTAAACTATGATATTTTCTGAGCCGGCACATAATTTAGTGGTTGAAACTTTATCAAGTATTGAACAAGTTTTATAATTTCCTGTCACCGTGATTCGAATCATTTTTCAGTTTATAATTTTATATTTTTTCTATAACATTTTACATTTTTAAGAATTTTCCTAGTGTCCCATTTATTTTGCGATAATATTTCTTGGCGTTGCCTTTGTATGACTGATATCAGATAGACACCCGATGGCAATTCAATTGTAAGCAAATAAACCGGCATGGGAAAATGTTAAATTTTTTACTACAGCTGTTTATTATTATAACTATTTCGCTTATATTTTATTTAAAACATTATAAATTATTATTGAAACTATTAAACTCGCCTGAAAAGCGACTTAACGGCAATAATTCCGTGTGTTTCTGCAGCACACCACAACGTAATTCATCACCATAATTCTAAACTCCGAAGTCTCGATTATATTAAATCTCTTGCACAAAACAATATTTCACTATTGTTTCTCACTATTATAAAGATATAAATCACTTTTAATCACGTTTTCACTCACAAAAAATCTCTAATACCGATTTCCATTGATCACGTTTTCTAGCAGTGTTTTCTTGTAGTGTTACACCAAAATTACTCCATTGACCTGCACTGCTAGAAATAGTGTACGCAAAAACGCCTGTGGTGCTACACTCGAAAAATCGGCGGTGTTACACCGGAATACGCACACATCTATCTGAGAAATGTCAAAACTAAATGTCATTGAGCATAATCTTCAACTACTACTCTACCAAATTCATCCGCAATCACGCCAAAATCTTTTAAATTACAATTTTCATAATTTTTACGTTATTCGTGATGTTATTGTTCCTAGAATATTTCAATCTGACAAATTACATGGATATGAGCTACTATTACATTCTCACCGCGTCAAAAGTTGTTCCATTGAACTCGTTTTTCATTGATTGACGTGCACTTTTTTTAAAATATCAATGGAAATCGACATAAGACAACAACTGAATTGTTTTCGTAATTTCTAAAAAATTCAGAAATGTCAGAAATGTCGAACTGACAACAACTAAACACCCAGCCCACTTGTCATTTTCCTCCCGTATCTACAAAGAAAAATGCTTATCACACGTACACGAATTTTACACAGCATAGCCTATCATTTTTGCTATATAATCTAAGGTTCGACTCGAACTTGGTCGATTTTATTTTGGAACTCAGCACACATCCATACATACGTAGTTTCAATAGCAATAATATTTTGTGGTTAGACAAGTATGACAAACATGAGGTAAGAGTTCTACTGGAGGGTTTTACCTAAAATCTAATTGAATTTTTGACATACGTAGGGGAAAGGGGTGTAAAAGGGGATACCATAACTTTGATTACGTTTAATTATGAGATAGCACTTTTGAGATGGTAAATTTTTTAATATAAATATTCTCAAGACAATTTTCTTCATAACCAAACTTAAAAAAAGTTTAATAGCCATTACTAAATAAAAAAAAAACTTTTTTTTATAACTCTTCTCAATTCCCATTCATCCCCTAGTATAGAGAAAAATTGGAAAACACATTGAGGAAAATGGGATAAGATTTTGCCTTTAAGATTTAAATGATGACAAGGTGAGTTTTGGAAATAAAGAAATTTAATTTATTATTTCGATGTCACTTAGTATAAAAATAAAACAAACATTTTCATTTAATAAGGGTTAATAAAACACGGAAACAGCTTTTTTTAATACTTTAAGTAGTTAGGCTTAGTTACAAATACAAGCATCGTATGCCCATTTCTCACACATATCGCACTGAATCCACTTTTCGTTGGGTTTAGATTTGGAAAACCTGCCGTGGCAGTAAAAACACAAGCAGTCCATCTGATCATTCTGTGATTGATCCACTTTTTCTCCAGATTTCTGTATTTTTTCAATTTATCCATCTTTTTCTCAATTTTCACTTTGTTTTTCTTTTTGCGTTCTTGGAGGCTCTGCTCTTTTAATTTTTAAATTCAATTTTTGTTTTCTCGTTCTTTTATAGATAATTCCAGCTGTGCTTTATAAGAACTTCAAGATAAAAACGCGCCCCCCCCCCCCTTGACGTTTCCCCTTGTTAAAGGTCTTCGTGTTGCTTTTGGGTAAGGATTAATTTCTTCTGGTAATATTATAGCAAATGTAGGAGATATATCCAATCCAGACTGTGTAGATGTAGTTGATGGATAAGTCCTAGCCTCCTGGTTTATGGCTTCCTTAGCACAATTCTCTGTTCAATGTGACTCTTGCTACATATATGCTGAACGTTCGACGTTCAGCGCACGAGTTTGATTGGTAAATTTAAAGAGGTTGTAACAGGTACCATTTGAAGGAGTAATCTTAATTATGTTAGTGAGTGCAGGATAAGTCCTAGCCTCATGGTTTATGACTTAGCACAAATCTGTAGCCACATAGAATCAACAATTTCTTCTTCACTATTTTCTTCAAGTTCGCTTAGGTCAACAAAATTTCGTAGTATGTGCATCAATAAATATTTCGTCTGCATGAAGGTTTAAAGGAAAAATACCTACTTTTGAAATTCGTTAATGTCATTCAATGGAAGTTGAGGCCCTTAAGTATGCTGCTCCAAATAAACCGGAAATATTTTATTTTAAAGACCCATGACCTCACCAGCAGGCTTATTACGCATCCATGTTTCAAGCTGTTTACTATAGAATGCAGATAGTGGACCCATGAAAGAAACATCCAGAGGTTGCTTCCTGTGGTTGTATTGAGGTGATAAACATAAAAAATTTAGACCAGCTTAGCCTTGTCTATGAAACCCAGATTTGCTGTATGCATTTTATGTCCATCAAATATAAGAAGAGCTTGATTTTCTGGGGAAGCATTTGTCTTTACTTGAGAAAATGGACAAACCACTGTTGGAAAATCTCAGTCTGCATCCATCCAGAGGAGTGCCAGAAAGTTATCGTCCCAGCCGGTGATCCTTTAGAAAATTTAGGCTACATTCGAACGCGCAAAAAATAATCAGAGGAGGCATGAATGATCCTGTCGCATTCAGACAAATTGCTACAGTCCATAGCTCTCCCCTTTCTGCTGAGGTCAATGTTTCGACTTGGTTTTTACCTCGTGCAGCAATCATTTTTTATGGACGACCTTAAATTGCGATTATTCCCGACTCATCTACATTAAAAATACTATCGGGTTGAAAATGCATTTGTTTCTTGAATAGCTTCAAGAAACGAAAAGAAATTATCTACTGACTGCCTATTGAATCCTCTTGCTCTAGCTGCACTAGTAGGTTCAGGTGCTCTTATAGACAAATTGTTTCGCTCCAGAACAACCAGTGCCATCCTGCATTCTTTTTCTCTCTATTGAAGCGATAAAAGATATTGTTTCTTTCGGCCAGTTTATATGCCAAGTTTTTTAAAGATGTGGAAGTTAGGCCAAACATCATATTTTCTTTATTCTTAACATATTCGATAAGCTTAGCTTCAAGGTCTGGTGAAAAAGTAATATATTTGCTTCGTTGAACTTTTAATGATTGTTTTGCCACTTTATTTGTCCCCTTACACCTTCTTTCTAGCTTTGACTTAGGCACGTTGAAAACCTTTGATGCCTTCCCAGAACGGACGGCGGGCATGGCCATATTATCCTCATTCCAGGATTGCCTTTTCATTTTCCGAATATATTGTTTTCGCATACCCTTGATATCTGAAAATTATACAGAAAAAATTCACAATAAAAGAACACATTTAAGTTAGTGTAAAGAGAATAGTTGGGTAAAATGATATAGCAATATCTCATTTTACCATAAAATCGAAATTCAACTTGAAGTTTTTTTGTTGAGCAAAGTGTTGTTATCACTGGAAAATTCTGTTCGTCATACCATCAAATTTTTTTTAAACAATAGCATGCAAATAAACACAAAATCACTAATTTTATGTACTTAATTACCTTTTTACAAGCGAAACGCCGAAAACAAGATATTCACTCGTATTACTACTTCTACTACTCACAGAGTACTGAAATTGCGCATGAGTAATCACATTGCAACGTGTCATCGATAGAGCCGTCGGGAGAAATGATGTCATTTTTAAATCCTGGGATAATGCCTGGTAACCCGTTTTAACTAAGTGTCCCCTTTTACCCTACCTTCCCCTATACATATAAGAAATAAAATCTCACCTTTAAATTTTGGATAAGATTTCAATTTTACTCGAAAGTCATAGTGATGACCCCCAAATATATTACAATCAGTCAACATTTTTGTGGACGAACTCTTTTTGGATTATGAAACAAAATGAATATTTCGCAGAAGTAATACGACACAAAAGCATATTCCTCAAAACCCAATTGCCAATTACCCCGATTATTTAACTTGACATATGAAAATAATTGAACCACTTGGTACTGTTAAATTGCTTTATCCCACAAAAATAATTTTTTTCAATGCAAGAATATTATCGGAAAAAGCCTCATAATTTACTTTTTAATCAGAAAATCAATATTAACTCCAACCATTATATTTTATGTTAGTAAAAGTACGTATTTAAAAAGGAGAGGTCCAGTTAACCTTGTCTCACCCTCCTTACTAAGCAAGTCCTACGATTCGCAACATTTCTCTCAAGTTACTGTTTTTTCTACTTTTTTTCACTAATTAATTCGAAGAAACGCTTTAAATGGAGCAACAGACATTTACGAATAATTGAGCCATAATTGAATTTTTATTATAATTGGAAATCAATCAGTCTGTCCAGAGTATTTGATATATATCGAATGGCAAAAAGTTATAATTAGAACTGTCTGTGTAAAGTCAAAATTAACAATTAATTCATAAATTATTTCATGAAAAAGGTAAATTAAAGCTTCAAGAAAAAAGCAATTAATTTGAGCATTGTGTAAACTTAAATCAATGAAACTCCTACCATTCACGAATTAAACAACTAAAAATCTTGATCAGCTTGAAGAAGCCTGTTCGATGATGTAGAGAAGCAAATTTCAGGTTAAAGTCATACACTTTAGAGTGGAAAGCTGGAAGCAATACTGTAACAAAACTGATTCCGTAAAAAAAAATCACCTCAAACATATGAATAGTTTTAGCAGTGCCTAGGATGTTGAAAGCAAATTAACTAACCCAACAACCTTTGCATCTGGCTAGAGTGCTAGAGTAGTTATTCTCCTTTCAAATAATTGAATGAATCTCGGTAATTTTGTATCAAGTGCTTATTTTCTATGCTGTGGAGTACCACAAGGGTCGGTTTTGTGTCCATTATTGATTAGTATATTTATAAATGTTGATGGTTGCTAAATTCTTTTGTACACTGATGACGTGCAGCTTGAAAATTGGCAGATCTGTCGGCCTATTAGAAAATTGCTTAGAGCATTTATGAATTCTCACTTGGAAAATATCTTGTGTTGGGCTCTCCCACTAATTAATATTAAAATTGAGTTCACTCAAGTTGAGTGTATATATTGCATTTTTTTGGTGTGATTGTTGTTACTCTGAATGGATCTAGATGTGTCAAATAATTGGCACAAAAATAAAATACTCTAACAGCATTTGTAATATGATAGGTAAAATCTACAGAGGCCTACAGTAGCTATATGATTATCGGCTGGTATTCTGCTAACTGGCACCATTGCTGCTTAATTCAGTTCTTCTTTATATCATAAACGGCAGCTTATAGTTTCCACAATTAGACTCCACTTATTCGAAAAGGTTTAACTTAGCATTTTATAATTGTGGTAGATTTGTGCATTGATTTAGATTTCATCTACTTATAACTTGATGGGTTGTCCCCTCAAGGAGTACCTGCAAAGAAGCCTATTGATTTCACTTCATAAATTCATATATACCGGTAAACCAGTGTAACTTAATAATCAGCATGAGATTCTGGAATTCTGCACATATCTTAATCTACTTATTCCTAATTACCATTACTCTGTTCAATGTGACTCTTGCTACATATGTGCTGAACGTTCAACTTTCAGCGCACGAGTTTGATTGGTAAATTTAAAGAGCTTGTAACAGGTACCATTTGAAGGTGTGATCTTAATTATGTTAGTGGATTCAGGACCTTAGTGTGTTAATCAATGCTTCTTAAATCCTGAATGTTTAATATAATATTTTCTTAATTTTTATTGTAACTAGTTAAATTTTAGATTTGTTAAGGCTATTACTTTCAATTTTATCTTTATCTGATATTTCTGGTTCTTAAATTCTACATTTCACTTAATTATTTTTGCGCTTTAGTTGATTTCGTTAATTTTTATATTCAATTTTTATTTATTTATTATTATACAATAACCCCCAATATCTTGACTTGCTGTCCAGCTATAACTTTAAAATCCTCAATCAAATAGACGCTGAACACCCGACTAGGGCTACAGAAACAACAACTACCATAATTGATCATGTTTTTTCGGATCTTTATGAGACGGTTCGGATGGACATTCATATTGAGGTTACATCAATATCGGACCACAATTTGATTAACATCGAGCTTACTGAAAAAACTCAACAAAAAAGGAAGTTGACCACTAGAATTATTTCAATATTGAATGAAGAGAAATATAGAAGAAAACTCAGGGAGCTAATTATAAAATCTGAAATAGTGACAATTGAGAAGTTTATTGACATGATACAAGAAAGCAAAAAATATAGCACAACTTACAAAACGGTTAGATCCAGAAAGAATGGATGGATTACTGCTAGAATTATCATAGAAATGAGGAAAAGAGAAAGACTCTACAAAAAAAATGATAAAGAACCCCGGTAATACTGAGGCAAAGAAATAGTACATATGTGCCGAAAACAATGTCAATATATTAGTAAAGAGAACGAAACAACAATATATAGACAATCAGCTCCTAAAAGCAAAATCCGATTCTAGGAAAACATGGAAAATAATTAATGAGGCAATCATAAAAAAGGAACAAGTGAGCAAGGAAACTATTGAAGAAATAAGGTACTCTAGAAAAATTGAAACTAATCCAAAAACAATTGCTGACACTTTCAATCTATACTTCACTAATATTGGAAATGTACTAAGGGAAAAATTGCCGACAAGAGAACCAATTGCAAATAGAAATAAAGAATTGTCAATCTTCCTTGAACCTACAATTCCGGCTGAAATTGAAAGTATAATAAAAGCACTTAGGAAAGAGTCTGCTCCTGGACTGAAGGAAATCACGACAAAAGAACTAGCTATTGCTGCGGACCTGATAAGTCCCATCCTGTGTGACCTCATAAACCAAGCTTTGTCAATAGTCAATATCCAGATATCTTCAGAGAGATAGAAATCTTGCCTATATTTAAAAGTGGAGATAGAAAGGAAGTCAGTAACTATAGACCAATAGCAATTCTCAGCTCCGTGGGTAGGATATTTGAGAAAATTATTGAAAAGAGGCTAAGAAGATTTATAATCAAAACTGGAGGGTATGACCTGAAACAATTTGGGTTTCAGGAAAGTTGTGGTACGGAATCAGCCACAACAGAGACATTAAACGTTATAAATGGATATCTGGATCGAGGACTGTACGTAGGAGCGCTGTTTGTCGACCTTCAAAAACCATTTGACACTTTGGATCATGTTCTTCTGCTGAAATTACTCGAAGAACTGGGGAGAAGAGGCATAGCCAATAAACTACTGGAAAGCTACCTAAAGGATAGGAAAGTATTGACGAAAATACAAGGTGCCTATAGTGACGCGCAAATTCTATGTACGGGTGTACCCCAAGGTTCTATCCTTGGCCCCAACCTTTACTTGTTGTACATCAACAACATTCAGAACGCAGGTATTAAGGGAACTTATCATATCTTTGCTGACGACACTAATATCATCTATGGAGCGAAGACGGAGGATGAACTACAAAAAATCATGAATGAGGACCTTATAAGATTTAAGCACTGGACGGATGATAACAGGTTGTCTATAAATGAAGATAAAACAAAATATATACTATTTTGGCAGCAAAATGAAAAAGACATAAACCCGGAAATAAAGATTAGATCATTGAGACTACAGAGAGTAAAAGAAATTAAATACCTTGGGCTTATACTAGATGAGCAGCTAAAATGGAGAGCTCACGTAAACATGAAAAAACAAGATTATTCCGTTGCTGGGAACAATAAAAAGAATAAATGTTGTAACGGGTTTTCCTTGTGAGCCCTTGTTAGGGGTTCCGGGTGCTCGTGAGTTACGCCAGGGTCAATAAATAACAAGGCCCATTTACATAAACAAATAATCAAAATATATTCTGGCTAAACATATACCCTATTATAAAATTTCAATGTGTGTTACTTATTCTAATCATTTTTACAAATATATACATTTATAGGAACAGTATACTTGTTCACAAATTTCTCTGTATCTGTCCTTTATTTAATTACAATGGTATTTTAAAGAATGCATGCAAGTCGAAACCATTTCCTAACCAATACTGTATTACTTTCTACGGTTCTACCTTACGGGAAAGAACGGGACAGAAACACTCACAGAAATACATCACGAGAGTGTACGGAACGGAATACACCTACAGAAATACATCACGAAGGTGTTCGGAGGAGGGAACAGTAAGCACTCACAGAAATACATCACGAGAGTGTGTGCGGAAAGGAATACAAGTCACTCACAGAAATACATCACGAGAGTGACAGGAAAGGAAACACTCACAAAAATACATCACGAGAGTGTACGGAACGGAATACACCTACAGAAATACATCACGAAGGTGTTCGGAGGAGGGAACAGTAAGCACTCACAGAAATACATCACGAGAGTGTGTGCGGAAAGGAATACAAGTCACTCACAGAAATACATCACGAGAGTGACAGGAAAGGAAACACTCACAGAAATACATCACGAGAGTGTACGGAACGGAATACACCTACAGAAATACATCACGAAGGTGTTCGGAGGAGGGAACAGTAAGCACTCACAGAAATACATCACGAGAGTGTGTGCGGAAAGGAATACAAGTCACTCACAGAAATACATCACGAGAGTGACAGGAAAGGAAACACTCACAAAAATACATCACGAGAGTGTACGGAACGGAATACACCTACAGAAATACATCACGAAGGTGTTCGGAGGAGGGAACAGTAAGCACTCACAGAAATACATCACGGGAGTGTGTGCGGAAAGGAATACAAGTCACTCACAGAAATACATCACGAGAGTGACAGGAAAGGAAACACTCACAGAAATACATCACGAGAGTGTACGGAACGGAATACACCTACAGAAATACATCACGAAGGTGTTCGGAGGAGGGAACAGTAAGCACTCACAGAAATACATCACGAGAGTGTGTGCGGAAAGGAAAGGAATGGAGCGGGCTACAGCCAATGAGCCGGTGTTCAACAAGAAAGAAGTCCCCAGAAATACATCACGGGAGCTCCCATCTTGTCGGCAGCCAGCCACCAACTGAGCTCTCGAAGGAATGGTGTGCATGCATTTATACTTTTCTGACGGCGGATGCTAGAACATTTCGGTAATTTCTACTTTGTATTAGAGTAGGGATAGAAATGAGAAGATTACTGTCGGTTACGAAATTATGAGTAACTAATCTCGACTACAGTGGGATCTAAAATTATACTGTTATGTTACTTTGTTCAAGGAAAGAGGTTACTTGGAAATGGTTCGTTACAATGTTACCCTTAGTAAGGAAACAGCTAATGTAATATACAATACACATGTACCTACTATCTCACATCAAGTATAATATACTCACATGGTCTCAATGTACAAATAGCGTTATGAACAAACAACTATGAATAGAGCACTTAAGACTCTTTATAATATGCCTTGGCTAACACCCACTAAGGATGTCCTAACTAGAACTAATAAACTCAACCTAAAGCAAATAATATTCATGGAGAAAGCAATATTCATATATAAAATAAAAAACAAGCAAATCAAATCAAACTTAGAACTCGTCATAGCTACCGAACTCCACTATTATAACACACGACGGAAATCAGAAATAAGAACAGAATCAGCCAGAACAGAGAGGATACGTTCAGGACTCTTGACGACAGCTAGCAACATCTACAATAATCTTCCACGGGAGATCAAAAACCTGCAGAGTCTAAATAACTTCACCAGTAAGGTAAAAAGTTTTGTAATGAATAATGACCAATTTAGCAGCTAGCTTTTAGTGTTAGAATTGAGATGTTCTATTTTTTCTTATCTAAAGACATGTAATGTTCTACATCTGAATGTAGTTTGCAACTAAACCTAAATGTTAGAAGAGCTCAGGAACTCAACGTGGTAGAATTGTGACTCCTTTTGTGATTTGACATTATATTATTTATTTATTTAACATTACATAACTTAAGTCATAAAATTATCAGAATAAGATTTCTATATTGTATGAATTATATTGTTGAGGTGAAATGTATTATGTGGTGTTTGACAATTTTAGAAAATTTTTTTGAATTATATGTGATGTATTACAGAATTAACAACCCTTCAACCCCCTTCTCATACCAGCTAAGCTGACTGAAAGGGGTTGAACGACATATAATTTAAAGAAAAAAGAAAAACAAAAGTAAATTAATTAAGTGTGAGTGAGATTCCCGCTCTCATCTAGTCACTATGATTTGTGAAATCGTTTCTGGCATTACCCCTAAATACCCTATGACGCTCATTCACATTTTTACAAAACCTATAACATGCTTGGGGGCCATCTTTGTAACATGCTCTGGCAATGGGAATGCCTTTTCTAGATGTCTTTGCAGTCAATAGCTTCACATACGTTATCAGCAGTGTTCACTTATATATACCGAACTGCCAGGTCTCGTTATCGACCTTATCTATCATCTTGAGATGAGATCCGAATGGGCAATGCCACGTAAATAGGCCGGTTATGAGCCTTAGTTTTTTCCTGCTGAGCATGAAGAATATTTTTGTCCTCTGTTATGAATACGTAATAAATTTTCTCAACCCTGGGGTGTTTTCCCAGGTTATTCAATTTAAGCAGCTAATACCAGGAATAACAGAAATCTTGAAGTTATTCTAACCCAACTATCTTTCAACTATACATTTGTAAAATGCTTTCCGCAAAATCCCCTGACTGATATCGCCAAAGAAAAAGTACCTTGACAATTCCACTGTATACCTTATAGCGTTTTGTAGTACCTAATGGCCATTAAGCTTACGAATAGTCCTCTAATCCAACAACTTCTAATGGATCGACCGATCGTTTTTGATCGAACTGCGAATAAGATCTTCACATATCTCGATGTCCTTATAGTGACAACCATAGTCTTCCAGACAGATCGTGTAGCGAGATAGACTTTATGAAGCTAATATTGCGATCAGGAAGAGTATTAGGATATGATTGATTTCCTTATGTCCAAAAATCGTACTAAGATCCTTTTCGTAAGTTTCGCCGAAATCACAGATCCTCTTCGCAACTTCACTAAAAAGGACAAAAACAGAGCACTGATAAAGGGAACCAAATATGCGGGAATGTCCTTTAAGCTAAATTTGATAAACCTATCTGATGCCTCTAAACATGCAATAAGTGGAGTTTGTTTCCACATCAAATGATACACTGTTTCTGTCGCAATCGATCATGTGCCAAAATTAAAATTGCCTCAGTTTTCTGGTAAATATAGAGACTGGGCAGGTTATATTGGTATTTTTACAATGAAAGTCATCTTTACTGATATTGAAATATTTACACATTTAAGATCTTGTTTAAGTGGTCGACCGTTAAAAATTATTCAGGCCTCAGAGATTAAAGCAAAGAAATACGACGAAGCGTTAAAAATCTTAAAGTCAATCATTATCAATTTACGTGCTTCAAGTCTTTAGACTCAACTGAAAACATTTTGAGTTCAATTTTGATGCATTTAATTTTAACCATGTTGATCATGAAACTTAATTGAAGATTTCGTATAATCAATATTGATGCTTTAATTTAAAAGCAGAAATTCAAGACGATAATCCAAGCAGACCCCTGTCAACTTGGTTTACATTAGATCAGCTTATCCCGCAACAATATTTCACGCAATATCAAATAAGTTAATTCTTATAAATAGAACGAACAACTCATTTGATTTATTCAAACTTTTAAGAACGTTACAATTTTGTTGTTGTTTAGTTTCATCTCGATAAAAAAAAAAATTTCTTTCCAGTCCGACTGAATCCATCCATTTCTTATGTTATTGAAATGTAAAATTTCGAAATCAATCCTGTCATCGGCTGTCAATCACAATCAATCTTTGCCATCTTCTGTTAGATAGATTATGTTAAGTGAAAAGAAATTGTAAGATATATTTTGAGGGTGCCGTTATCCAAATAGAAATGAATATCTCATCCAACCAATAAAAAAGCTCATGTTTAAAAAAATAGATAACATTTATTTATATAAACATAGATCTCCTCTCTACAAGGAATCAAAATCAGAATCGTTACTGGTTTAATTTTCTGTTCCATTCTAATAGCACACAAACAGTTACAGTGGTGTTGAGATAAATAGCACAGGTAGATGTGAATTTTTAAAATGTAGGTACATTTTAGTTTAGTGCTGTTTGTTGCTTATTAATATTTAAAACCCTTTGCACTCCGTTGTCGCCGCTGCGGTGACAATTTAAGGTAAACATACAGCTCCGTTGTCGCCGCTACGGCGACATAGTAAGATAAGCTACTACTCCATTGTCGCCGCAGCGGCGACATCTTAAAGAAACCTTGGTTTTTTTATTTAAATATATATATTTTTTTACCATTTTTTGTGGGTGTGTTCGTCTCGATGTCGCACATCTTTTAATGGTGTTGGTTTTTGGGAGAGGGACTCGCATCCGGCTTATAACTCTTTATCGAAAACGTGCATTAAGGACTTAAATGAAAGCTACCATCGGGAGCTACAAGTGATCGCTGAGAGGTGGTTAGGTTGAGGTCGCTGGTATGGAAGGGGGCGGAATGGAGGGAGCCCAAATCTCAATTTTTCGTCCTATACATGTACGAAAAAGCTTGCAGGGGTTATATCCGAAGACACCCATCTGATTTACTTGATTTCAAAGCGGTTTTTAGAGAATCGCCTACAAGGACAAATAAGGTACTAGGTTTCTTGATTTGGGTGAGGGGGGACGGCGGGGGTATTTAGTTTTACGCTTATAACTCAGCCATGTCACCTCGGACCATAATAGTGGTGTGGGTACTCAAAATCCATATAAAAACATATTGGAATTTGTACTAGATTTTCCGAAAACGTACTAGAATAACTGTTTACCCTTCTGCAGAGAGCGCAGTATACTTTCTAAACTTTTTATGAAACCGCCATAATTCTTTGTTTTCACTTCTCCTTCGATCTCCATATCCACTTTTTTTAGTACGTTACTTTTTTTCCTAAATTAGGTACTAGATTTTTGCACGGTAGATCACCTATACCATGGTAGGGTTAAGTCTGATTGGTAAATCGATTCCACTGTTCATCTCAACTTCGTTCCAGCTCCAATTCGTTGGAAGATTTTTTTAAAGCGGGTACTTTGATGGTGCGGGGTAGGTAACCCCGGTGGGGGTTCTGCCAATTTGGCATATCGCATATCCAATGAAGGCCTCACTGAGTACAGTCGAGTGGGTTTACTTTTTACCAATTAAAAAAACTTCATGCAGACGTTTTTTCCGCCTAAGGACCCATTTTCATACAGCTGGGTCCCCTTCCCCCAAGTTCCTGCATTTCGCATATATTTCATCAGTTCTTTCTTTTAACGGAATTAGTGCACTGCTGTGAACATATTTTCATGAGAAGTTTTTTCCCAGACGCATCAATTCTTCACAATCACGAATGGAAAAAAACTCAACTTTTTCACTCAAAAGACGGCCATTTTTCTCCTTCAAAAGGACGCATTTTTTTCTTTTTCGATTATCTCAAAAACTATTTATCGCACGCAAAAACTAAGTACATACACACGTTGAGCACAGTAAATTTTCCAGGAAAAACTTGAAGCCTTCCTTGCATCATGTCGAGGCATCGTTGATTTTATATTGGATCGAGGCATTGTTGTCTGCCTCGAATATGCATAAAATTTATAAAGAGAAAATTTCAAGCAAATTTTTCACTCAAAAAATAATCAAACGGAATTTTGGAAATCTTAATATATTTAGCTGAATTATGGGGTGGAGATGGATTTATCGACTTATACACACTTAAATAGAATAGAATAGAGTTTTTTAGGGCCTGAAAAAAATCCCAAATGTTTACTGGCCGGGAAGGGAGGGGAGAGTTTGAGTACCCACATGCATATGCGGCGAGGTGAAATGGCTTAGTTAAAGCGGCCAGAGTAAAATGGCCGATATTTCCTCCACCCCTCGATCGAAAAACGTAGTATTTAATCGACGCAGGATGTAAAATTAGGAGAACCGTTTTCAGTAAAATTGAATCGGTTTCTATTTGTGGGAGCTTCATGGTTTTCCTTTTTTGCATATGTATGGTGGAAAAAATCGTGATTGCGACACCACCGTAGACTGAGCAACCTTCCCACCGAGGACTTGAAATTCATATCAATGATAGCCCCCGCTGGGAACTTTCATTTAAGATCTCAAACTTCGAGCTACGCCACTTCCTTCATGAACTATAAGCATTTGAAGTTGAAACTTTGCCGCCACGCCCCTCCGAGGGTATACGCCTCCTGATAAAATGGATAGGGCGAAAGAAGCGCGCAAACAAGAAGTATGTAAATACAAAGTTTGGTAAAAAAGTGTGTTTTCCATTTTCGAAATCCGAAATCGAAAGTACCCTATGGAACAACAAATTAAGTTGTGAATCCAATCACATAAGAATCATAGTTTCTTGGTTAAAAAGCGTAGGAGGTGTTATGTTTAATTTACTTGGGGTACTCACTGCTAAATGCCCTGTCCGTTCTGCTGCGTGCGTATTCCAATAGGGGTATTTGGAGGGGTTGAATAACACGCCTTATTGCCTCGTTTATTTTGCTTTCTTTAATTTTATCCAAACTTGTTTCACTTTCGCATACACTTTTCTACTTTAATTTTTTCTTAAACTATTTTCACATGAATTATTTTATTTCCTTTGTTCTTTTGCCTTTTATTTTTTCAACCGACCGAATCCGTAACCCTTTTACTTTCCAAATCAACTATTTTCTTCGCGGTGGTACTTACACTTTTTTATTTAACACACAACGATTCCTTTCAAAAAACCTTTTCTACTTATCTTCTTTCAGCACGACCGCGCCGCCACCAAGTTAAAAATACAACTCCGCTCTTGATCACTTTTGTCGCGATCAAGAGCCTTCGTTCAGGGTAGAAAATGCATAGTTGCATTTTCACCCTGAGAAAATTTTCATTTATTCTGGACTTGATTAAACAAGTCCAGAATATTTTTCGTTGGACGGAGGCTTGAAATTTGATGCTTTTATAAACATCAGCCACCGTCACGATGATAAGAATTGCCGCACGCGTATACATACAATGTATTTTCGCGGCGCGCTCTTCTTATCGCGAAAGCTTTTTTGTGATATGTATGTACGTTCGTACATACATATTGCAATTTTCACGACAAATCGTACTGAAGGTACGATTTGTCTTTTGCTTTATTTTTTTTAAAGTAAATATTTCTACTGGCAAATTTTGCTGAAGGCAAAATTTGCCATGGGAATAATTTTATTTTAATTTATGGAATGTGAAGAAAATTGCTGACGCAATTTTCTTCATTGATTGAATAGATAAGCTAACCATGTTTTAGGCATGGTTAGCTTATGTGAAATTTTATGCATGAAATATTTTAATATTTTTTAAATTTTATTAATTTATAATTAGGTATTTATTTTAGGCTTTTTAGGTACACAACAGAGGAGATAGCTTTCTACGAAAAGACGAAGTGGGTTGGGGTGAAAAAATAGCTCTATTTTAATCTCGTATTTGCGAAATAAAAACCGTTCACAACAGACCGCTAATGCATTCGCAAGAAAGAATATATATATATATGCAAAATGAAGGATGGGGGTGTATGTGACCCAAGTCCCAAAAAATCCGTTTTTAACAGAAATCCTTTTTTAACAGTAAAAACGTCCGTAAGAAGTTTACAGGATCAAAACAAGAACCTCTCCACTCGATTACACTCTCTTCCCTCTTTAATTTCATACCCCACACGCCCCATTTCGGACAATCCCTCGGGGGTGCTTAACAGCCCCCCCCCCCACTCCCAACCCCAAGACACATTATTCTTCATTTATCTTCTTCTACCGAATACCACAAATTCAACTAAAAAACCGAATTCCTCTATGGCCATCCCACGTAAAGTTATTTTTTTTTTTTAATTATCACCGTATACCGTAAAAGCACGCAGTACTATTATTAACAATATTTATTTTCGTTCAGTGCTGCTATATTTTTTGTAAAAGACATAAAGTATTATGCAGCATTCGGCATTTATATCAGAAAAATCGGTTGCTTCGTTCTCGAGATATGATTTTTTTAGTAAGGCCGTTTCATTGTAAAATCACGTAGTTTCTAACCTCTCTAGTGGGTAGGTGGGGCATGGTAAGGGGAAAAAAATACGTGTCAGCTTTTTTGGTATGCTATACAAACTGTAAAAGTTTCATCCAAATCTGTCGTTATAAGCTCACATTCAACACATACAAAAGCTCGACGACATGCGGACGATTATATTCCGGAGTAGCTGTTAGCCCATATTAAAAATTGTTCGGAGTGCAAAGGGTTAAGGACTGTGCAGAAAAAACCCAACCATTAGCACTCGAAATGGACTTGTTAATTCAATTTTGCATTACTTTGTATTCAATTGTTTGTCTTTTATTTTTAATGTAATTTTGTGTGTGAATGATTACTAAAAGTCTTCGAAATTTTATAATGTCCAAATTCTTTGAAAATTCAGTTAAATCGCCGAAAAAGTTATCAAAAACTCATACCGAATTCTGATGTTGAAGTGGAAGTTGAGGCAGGATCTTAAGAGAACTCTAACTTTTCAGTCAATCATTGATGTTCCTGATAAAGTTAGAACTTCAAATTAGCTTCTTTTTAAAAGAAGCAAAACGGGACTAAATTTAATAACAATAAAACTAAAAAAACTACCACAAGGCATTGAAACGAATACAAGAGATCATCTGGAAAACGATAGATGGGAAAGTCTGTATGAGAAATTTGTAACAAAATATTCGTGTTGCTCTGTGGATGATGAAAGTTACTCAGGAAATAGCTTTACGTGCAGAAAATCGAGAAGTTTTTCCAACATTGAAATTCCTAAATGATTACATTTACCTGGGCAGTTTTCGGCTGATTTAGGCGTAAGAACATCTAGAAGAACTATTTTGCAGGTCGCCGAAGTAGCACGAAGGTCACTGAGAGAATTGCGTATACATAACGTCATGTCTTACTTACTAGCATTTTGATGTGAGTGAAGTTCGCTTATCTTACGAATTAATTCGAAGATTTTTCTTGAGAATCTCTATGCACTCAATTGGTGGCCAATGATTCTCCAAAGAGTTGATTTTTTGGAATGGATCTGATACCAAGAGATGCTAATACTCAGAATTGCTCAGCACATATATACAGAGGGTTTGGGCTCATAAGAGGTTTTAGAGAAATGTCAAGTGTTATTAGGAGTTGCGTCCACAATGACCGTGTCGTCAATAGGATGAAGTTTCCATGTGTATCTAACAGGTCTCCCTGAATCAGGTACTGTGCCGGTTTGGAAATATCTGCTTGATACAGGAAGCTGATGGCTTGAAGGTTTAATGGTTGCCAAAGCTCATATGGTGGTAAACCGTTCCAATTACTACGAGCTGCTCAAATAAAATGACTGGAAGCGGCAAATATTCTATGGAGTCGGTAGAATTACTTGTCACAGGAGCTTGCAAATTTGAATATGTGGATCGGATTCAACCAAATTGCTTGACGCCTGTAATAGCGATGTCTTGAAAGCTGAGTTGTAGTAATTGATTCGCCCAGACCGTTTGACTACCCTATGGCAGCCTGAACTGGCACGATCTTAAGATAAGGCTGATGCCCGTGAATCAATTCGACCCTATATTGACTTGACGGCAAAGAGACGGTAAAGAGAATAGCTGCCACTAATATACTACTGGTGGGATTTGCCTTTTCGGCACCAGGTTGTCCTTTCTGCACAAGGTTGTCCATCCATTTGCGTAGACCTAAAATGTGTTGGTTCTGGAATTAGTCTACGTATGCATAGTTCCTTAGGCAACAAACTTATTCACGTACTTTTTGATGCTATTTTAAAGGACGTTGTCATTAGACTGTTAACATTTTTGTTTTTTTTTCACATCTTTACAAATTCAAAAACAAATTATATTTTCAAGTTTTGAAAAAAATCGACGAGACCTTCGGCAGCAGCTTCATTCCATGTATTAAATCAAATATTTTCATATTTTATAGATAATAAAAATTATATGGTTTTAGTCTTTAAAAACGCACTTTTATAATTAAAAAAAAAAAAAATAAGAATACCAAAAAAGGCTGCATTAGTGTATTTCCTTAATTTTGTATTTAGTTGTGGGGCGGAGCAAATTTATCTGTGCCTTGAACTGTCCAAAATTGACTTTTGTTTCAGTAAAGATCTCCTCGTTCGATCGGATTTTTTTTTCCACCGAGCAAGAAGTTTCCATCGACCAGAGCTAGAGTATATAGGGTGGGTGGAGAGATGATCTTAGAAACAGTTGCCTATTATGGCAATTGGAAACGTATGAGATAGTGTAAAATACAATGTCCAACTCTGAAGGCAGCCCAGTAATTACCTGCTTAGACTGTAACTAACTTTAGAATATAAGTAACATTCCCAATGTCAACTTATCAATAAAAAATGTTGATAAAAATGTATTCTTACAGAAATTTTTCTCTGTAAAACGCGCCACTTTTTTTATAAAAGCTGCATGAAACCAATCCAACAATGTCCTGTGATCGTTTTTCTTTTCCTTCTTCAGGAATATTCGCCAGAAGAGGTTCACTGTCTTAAGTACCTTAGATTTTGCTTGAAAATGTTCACAAACTTAGTCAAAATAGTCACGTGATCTTGGTTTTAGTCAACTGTGACAAAACGCGATACTAAACTTGACAATAGCTTTATAATGCCAAAATCTTTATATAATGGAGATGAAACTGAGATCTTTACTATTTCAAATATCATGGACTCCTTTGCTTGTTGTCTGTCTAGTGTAATATCATGGATTTTATTGATCATCTATCACATCAGTTGTGACCATATTTGGAAGTCCTAGGTGCGAAATATTATTGGTGATTAGGTACACAACCACAACGGAATTAAATAAATCACTTATGAATCATTCCATCCAACAGAGCAGAGTCCCCATTATAATTCTTTCGATTTTCTTCAGTTTCTTTAACGATATTAAATTTTCCACTTTGTGTCAATACCTACATACCTGGGTATGTTTGCAATTTTGAGAATGAAAAAACTTTATCTAATCTTTGAAATTTTTCATCCATCACTTTAGTTATCCTTAAAGGGCTCTATTTGTAGATAATATATGCTATAAAATTTCGAAACGTATTCTGTGGTTCCTCAGAAAATAGACCTGAATTATAAATGTACGTTACCAAGCTGAAAGCATACTCAGGTATGTAATACATTTTTCAGGAATGGGAATTGAAAGGAATAATAGAATAGCTTTATTTTTAAACAATTTTATAGAATTTATTATGATAAACATTTTTTACATTTGGAGAATTCTGTAGAATGCTCTGCACATACTACAGGCTTAGTGCACATTGTGCAAGATTTCCGAGTGGGTCGCCGCTTACCTTCCTCTTTGCAAATACCGCAGTTACCTTTTACTTTCAGTCTGCCTGTTTGATCCCGTGCTGCTGGTTCACTTGACGTGGATGTAGATGGGATTGGTATTGGGTGTCCCGTCATGCATTCGATAGCAGATCTGGTCCCGAAGTTCCTCATAATGTTCGAATTCGCTGCTCTGATCTGCACAGCTGGCATGGTGAGGGCTTCACCAAGATCTTGCAGAAACGTACGCCTCTTATTTGTCTTTTGGTTAGGATTGTGTGTATCGTATATAATGAAGGCTGCCAGAGTAGCCACATCCAACATATTATAAAAAATTGCTAGGGTCCAGCGCAACGTACGTCTCTTGGTGGTATAATGTCCTAGCATCTTATCCATATTGTCTACGCCCCCCTTGCATTTGTTGTAAAAGGATATGATTTCGGGCTTTTGGAGGACACCACTAACACTTTTTATCGTAATGGACTGTTGAAAGCAAAATTACAGATTTTCTCTTTTTTGGTACGTAAGAGCAAATCGTGGTTTTGTCACAAAATTCAAACTCGGTAGAAAGCGGTATACGCGAAGGTATAGCTTGCATTTCTATAGGAATGTATGGTTTATTTTTTTTTCAGAGTTCCGACCAGTCCAAGATTCCACGATATCAATAAACGGGCAAGCTGTAATGTTGTCAAATCGTATAAACCTTGAAATGCTCCAGAAGCGATTTAACGACATACTCGCTCGATACAGAGGGTATGTACTCATTTTCCATAAATCTGAGGTATTTTCAGAATTTGAATGATGAACACCACAGGTGATTAAAATTCCCAAATATGCTTCAAATTCTAAAGGAGTAATCGGTTTCCAATCCTTCGGTATACTTGACGAATGCTCTTCATTCCACTTAGCATAGCTCCTTTGAGCTTTTCTGTTGCTTTCTCTGATAATTACATCGCACATTTCTGCTGTTATAATTTTTTTTAATTTTTCCCGTGTCGATAGTAATGCCGTTTCCTTTGTAAACCCACCTAATTGGCGAGCAATATTGTGACATCTTATTCGGCTGGATGCAGGAGGGTCCTTGTACCAATGTGTTCCATCGCGTGCAACGAAGTATTCCTCAGAGCATTCTCTTGCTACATTCTCTGCTTGCTCATCGTAATCACTATCGTTGGTATCGCTATTTACTTCTGGTGGAATAATTTCATTTTCCGCGTCCGAAAATATATTGTCATCAACCAACTCGTGTTCAGAATCCAGAACCGCTTCATGATCTGATTCATCTTCCTGTTCTATTTCATCTAGTAAACGCTCAACAGAAGCACTCTGTTCCTCAGCACTCATACTAAAAAATATAAATGAATATGAAGAAAAGGTTTGACATTATTTTTCTGGTATAATTACAGTCCAAATCGCGTACGATGATGCATCCAATTCCATTTCAAACAATGTTGCGGAAGAAAATAATATATCGAAAAAATCACTAATAAGTTTGAATTATTTACTTCGCTGTAGGTTTTAACTGAACTGTGAATAAAACTGCAGTGAAATGATCTTTTGAACATTTCTGCAGTTCACTACTGATAAAAGCATAAACCACGCCTACTCGCTTATATTACAACTACAATATTACCGCAAGTACGAGGGAATTAGTGACGGTCCGAAAGGAATATATTACCTGAGTGGTATCGATATTGCTTATAATCACCATGATTAGACAGTTCCAGTATGAGGTATGCTTTGCGGTCGATACCTCCAAATGCGATTTATGATCAAATCAGTCCTTTTGCTACCCTTGTCAGTCAGTGGAAAAAGTAAAAGCCGGTCTCAGGAATGACAATTTACACTTAATATGAACACATAAACAAATTTTCCTTGAAATACTCGAAAAACTGCATTCCTGCTATCAACAATTATCCTACCTCCAAGTTTTGTAAGCCATATGCAGCATACCCACCTTTTGAAACAGGCCTAATCATAAAAATAAATTCTTAGGAACTGTTTGACTGAATATTCTCTCTCCTTATATATAAAGCAAAACAATGAAACAGTTCCACAGAAATATACGTAAATATGGCTACATACCCGGGTATGTTATGGGTTCGTTTACGTCATTTATTTTATCCATTGACACAAGGGTTAAGGGCGGTACGCTAGAGACAAGGAATTAGGTCAAGCAATTTTTCCACTTATTTCTTGAAGAAAAATTGATATTTGGTCAAGACATTTTTGACAATTTATTTTTGACAATTGTGTGTAGGTATCTCAAAATAAATATAGAAATAATAAAGAAAATAAAGAAATGGATTATTCTCAATTTTATGTATATAATTTGCTCATTGCGGAATAAATTATATCAGAAAACTGTAATTGATAATAAGTACATCAATTCCAGTGCAAAATCGCCGTTCTTTCCTTCAATTTTTCAATTACTCCACCAATGTCAAAATTCGTTACAGAAATAAGTGTATCGGTATTTATTTCGAAAAAGAACCACATCCTTTTGTAAATCAAAAAGTAGAGTTTTCCTATTCGAATTTCTTGTCTCTAGCATACTACTTCAAGAAATCTGCAAAGAAAAAAATTCCATGAGCATTCCATGACTTGTTTTTAAATAGTTTTTGTACAGGAACAAAAATTCCTTGGCTCTAGCACACCGGGCTTTAAGTTCGAGCAGGAAACTCTACTGTTCCATTGACAAAAACATCTCATTCTTTTTCAAAAAATCCGTTTAGGTCAATATTTCTTTTAGATATAAGTACCGACGATAGACTTATTTCTGTAAGGATTTTTGATGTATGTGGAATAATTTTAAAATTGAAGGAAAGAACCCCGATTTTGAAAAAGGTAAATCAATTTTAAACTAACCAATGAAGGTGCTTTTGAGGAGACTTACAAATTTGAATAAAAGAAGGACAATTTTTTCTATTCTTTTATACCTTTATTTTATTAACAAGAATTGATGAACTTATAATTAAATCCACAATTTTCATGTACATTTTAATAGAAAATTTGCAAACAAACACACTGTTGTGTAAATTATTTGAGCACTGTGAAACTAATTATAATTTTATAAGTTTGTAAATAAAAGTCATCTTATTGTTCCACTATTTTTGATTTTCGGTAGCCACGCTACCATCTTCAGATATCTTTATTTTCAAATTAAAAATATATGCATAGCTAGACTACTACTACTGCATCCAGTCGAGTAGTCTAGCTATGCATATATTTTTAGTTTGAAAAGAAAGATATCTGAAGATGGTTGCGATAAAAAAAATAAATCAAAAATAGTGGAACAATAAGAAGACTTTCATGTACATTGCTTTACAAAAATAACGAAAATAATAACACTTCCAATATAATTCATTCCGCAATGGTCAAATTACTAACAATTGGGATTTATCCATTTTTTTCTTTCCTTTATTATTTGAGATATCACACAATTGACAAATCCAAATTATCAAAAATTCCTTTACCTAATGTCAAATTTTCATCAAGAAATAAGTGGAAATATTCCTTAACCGAATTCCTTGGGTCTAGCATACCGGTCTTTAGGAAAGAAACACAAATTCATTCATTTTCGAATGCTGTCAAAACTTTTCTATTTGATTAATCTAGTTAAAACTTTGATTTTATACCCCCACCCAGTGATGGTAATGCCTACAGTAAGATGTCTGTAGAGTGCCTTCAATCAGACAATTACATAGAATGAATACACGTAAAAAGTGAAAAGTTTTAAGGGAAACCCCTACACTTGTGTTTTATGCATATAAATAAAATGGCACATATCAAAAATAGAGAAACTCTTGCAATTTGAGTGCTATATATTATCAATGTCACAGACTTATCAAACGAAAATATTGTTACGAGCGTGGCCTTAGTTAGTTATTTAAAATACAACATTTCATATATCATTAAAAAGTTCGTCTTTTATTTAACTTCACTGTTTACTTTCACAAATTCACAACATTCAAGTCAACTCTTTATAATTATCGCTAGTACTGTACTTCTAATTATCGCAATCCAAATAAGACTCCACCTCTTGGATGTGAGAAACGCCGTATTTATACTCTATAAATTATCCTAGAACCTTCCTGAATATTCCGTTCTCCGAACCCAAAATTTACTAAGATGTCACTAACCTACAGTTGTTTCCATTTCCAACAGATGACGCTTGTGTTACTTTGTGACGCGTAACAATATTAAACTGCCTCTTAATAAATATAAAGTAAAAACAAAATTATTTCCAATTAAAAAAATTAAAGTTAAAATAAATAGCGCCAATGTCGGTTAATTTAAAAATAGCAAAGAACAAGTAAATAAAACTTTTCAATATTAATTTACATCTACAGATGGTATATACTTCCCATTTTAGTCGTAAGCGGCGCTCAACAAGTGTTGCCACCAAGTCCTTTTTACATTTTCACATAAAAGCTTCCAATTTATTGTTGTTCCTTCCCGAATCTCCCCATATCGTTCCACATGTTCTCCATTTAAGTTGAAATAAAGATTTTGGGAAGGTTCTTCCAAATCACTAACTTTTTCTCCGAAGGGCATTTGTTTACTAACCATGAAGTACGCTTCGGAGCATTATATTGGATGAAATTGTATGTTATTGGTGGCAGGGCCATCTATTTTAGCTCTCCGTCCAATGCCATGATATGCAAGTCCCGAGCGATAACACTACCATCCCCCGTTTGATTCTTTTTAAAGCGTACATTGCGGTTGCATTGTTGGTTTGGGTGAGGTGGATCACATGCTTTACCATTGTACGTGGAGCCAATTTTGGGGAACTTGGATTATAACTCCATATGACATTTTGTTAGAAGAACATTGGTTTATTTAGATGAGCTTTGGTAAATTTTAATCTTCTGCATCCTTCCTTAATCCTGATTCCATAAAAGTCGATGCACACTTACCGGCACAGACATGCATCGACCAGCATTGGCATTTCTTGTGCACGCATAAAGACATTAAACTGAAAGGAAGCTTTCAAGTAAGGCAAATATCGAGAGAAAACTATAAAAAAGTGATCTCATGTTAGCTTCGAAACTAGACCAGCAACCGACAAATGCCGGTCTGGTTTCTAGCCACCGATAGCGACCGGCAATGAAGTTTCCGTTACGTACCGGTATCTGCCGGTGCCGGTTGATGTGAATTAGCTAACTTGTGTTCATATAAAAATATTTTGCCTGTCTGTGCCGGATAGTGCTGTCTCGGTAAATGTGCAGCGACCTTTAGACGACGACGCGTCAGTAACTGTTTTTTATACCCCAGATGAAATCTATAGGGTATATACTAAGTTTGTCATTCCGTTTGTAACACCTCGAAATAATGACGGTAGAGCAAAATGGATTGGACACCCACGCATAATCTTAAAAGTTATTTTGATTTTTGCATGCCCATCCGTCCGTCTGTGCGCTTTCTAAGTGAGTGAGAAAGCAGAAATTTTGTACGCGGACTTTAAAAAAAAGTAAAATTAAGTTCGAAAATGAGGCAAATCGGGCAACTCCTTCGTGGAGTTGCCATACAAAAATTGGGTTTTCCACTATATATTTGGACACTGCCCGAGAACGCGTCGACATAGAGAGATGAAATTTGGTACATGATGTTTTTATAGTAATGTTCTAAAATAGACTAAATCGGGGAATCAATTCTTGGTGTTGCCATATAAAAATTTTAGGTTTTTTACATATACTGTGAAAACGATCAGTCCTAGACAATTTTATTGTACTAAAAACTTCTTCAGAATACGAAATTCTATGAAATTGGTTATACAAATTTTTGTTGTCCGACGAACCGTTCTAGAAATATATGCAAAAAACCACTTCAAAAATCAAACTTCCATACGAAATTTTATTCGGGCATTCATCTAGGTTATCATAAGAATTGGACTAAGACCAAATCTAGCTTTTTTACTTGTTTTAATTTCTTTTTATAACTCCAGAGAAAATATAAAATGATCAGGCTTTCTGTGACGAAGTTTGTTACGAGTATGAAGACGGTCGTCAATCTTGTTGGTGATTTTCCAATGTTGTTGTTTGTGATCTTCTCTGTTTCCACTTACTTTATAGTATTCTAAACAAGCTATCCGAAACAATTCAGTTCAAATAGCCTGGTATTGTCAGAAATGGTTGGATTAATATTTCATACTTAAAATGGTCTCCAGTGCTCACCTCAACCTAAATGAAAAGTTCCTTCAGTTCCTGAAAATGGTTTTATGTATAACAAATTAAATTTTTTTTTATAATATAACTGTACAAAACTGCAAATGCACTCAAATTGAGTTATGCTAGTTGGGACAATAAAACTTGACTTATTTGCTTACGCATCTGTTCGCAAACTGATTAAATACTTGAGATAGAATCTCTGATGAAGACAATCAAGAATGACAGTAATTGCTAGAAATTTGTTTACTTACGTATATTAAAATAGATTTATGGTACTTTTACGATTAGACTGCATGTGGTATTTCTGTGTACATGTATTGCAGAGCTTTTGCCCAGACAGTGTAATCATTATTTGCAACCTGTGAACATATTGCTCTATACAGAATTTCAATTCGTTATTCAAGGCATTTTTAATAGTATTTGAAACAGGCATTAAAGTCTAAAATAAAATCAATACCAGATTTTACCCATATTAGAAGTTGATATTTGTACACACAAATCTCCAGTTCGCTGGCTCCAAAAGTCTTAAAGAGCTTTACAAAAAAGTATGAAAATTTAAATTTTAATATAGTATCATTTAGAGGTGCTGATTTTGTCCATATTTAAATTTAAGCCTAAATTTTCAATAATATTAATGGACATTACACGATATGTAGCAAGGAAGTAGCGCAAGATTATTCCTTACCTGTATAGTGGATATATTATCCCTAGCACGGCTATCATACTACTAATATATTATATAAAACGGGGGTTAGTAACTTTAGTTTTTAGATTTCGTGTTCTGTATGGATTGTAGGAGTTAATATCATATTTAGTTGTTATTCTCTTACTTTCGTGTTAAGTTTTATTAATTTACCTGGCGGGGGTACCTTAGTCAGAAAGTCACTGACTGTTCTAGAAAAGATTGGGCAATTTTATTTTCAAATAATAGGTAGGTACCATTCCCTAAAAGTAGAAAAAAATGGAATACATCGAATAGAATAAGATTACCCCTAAAATACTTACATTAAGTAAAAGTAATCATTACTTTATAACTATAACCCAGCTTATGAAATATTACCTAAGAGATACGACACAATTTGTTGCCAAAGTTTAGGGAAATATGTTTTACTATGTAGGTAGATGGATAATCAGAATTAGGACTCTGGAAAAGAACGAGGTTTTCTTCATCTGAATTTTTCTCCTTAATCCGTTGCAACCTTTTACTTTTCTACCTCTCGCAATCTGAGGTTATATCAGGATATGAGTTGAATTTGATCCAGATAAGCTGAATCAATCTTCTTTTTTTTTTGCTCTTCAGCAAGCACGCTAAATAACTCTTGATAATATGAGGAGTAGTACTTCTGAGGTACATACAGACTTTAGTCTCCATTTTATAAATGAGTTTGAAGTGCACTTGGCAATTACATCCATTAAATTGGATGCTACTGGTATGATTTTTAAAAATACTCTTACCTTTTATTATGTTGTATGTAGTTTACAATGTCAAAACATGTGTAACTACTCAACTTTCCTTGAGTCTTGGCAGAATGCTTTAGTAATTGCAATTCCTAAGAACTCCTGAGGTTCTGAGGACTTTCAGCCTATTAGCATATTGTGCTATTTGTCCAAGGTTCTAGAGAAAATAATATCTACACAGATGATGGCATATTTTGAAAGTAGACAACTCATAACAGACATGATGTCTGGCTTCAGAGCGTATTCAAGCTGTGAATCGGCTGTACTGAAGGTACCAAACCTCGGATATGCGTGACTCGCTTAGTAAAAATAATTTCTTATTCTAGCATTACTTCATTTCACCAAACTACTTGACAGTGTACATCACACGCTTTTGCTTCATAAGCTGTATTCACAATTTAGATTCTCCTCTTCTGCAGTTCAATTTATATCAAGTTTTCTAACTAAATAATCGCTCACAGTTAACGATATTAGCTCAAGCAAATTACCTATCAAATAAATTTGGAGTCCCTCAAGGATCGATATTGGGTACTCTTTTATTTAGTTTCTTCATAAACGATCTACCAAATCATATTAGAGTATCTATAGTACACATGTATGCAGATGATGTCCAATTGTATGTGAGTGGTCCATTGGAATCACTGCTGGAGTATGTACATCAACTCAATTCAGATTTAAGCAGGATTTTTGAGTGGTCAGCATCTGTGGTACTAAAACTAAATTCAAGAAAATCTAATTGCATTTTCATATCCAGAGCTGGACACTTTCGCATTTCCAGTGGTAATATTAAATCATATTATTTTACCATACCAGCAAAAACTTACAAATTTGGGTGGCTAATTTGCTATTTTCAGAGTTTTTGAGAAACTTTTAAAGGCATTATTAGAGAGTTTCGCTATGAAATAAATTCATACCGAACTTAGTCAATATGAAATTGTCCGAGTTTGCTGTCAAATTCGCAGCTCGCGAATTGAGTGGAGAAAAATCTTTTACAAACGAAAAACATATCTTTAAAAAAATAAATGTCTATGCAAAATCAGGCGTTTCGTAACAGCAGGAGCCATGTACTCATCAGTACGGCTTGGTTCCTGCCTGCCATATACGCCAAATCGGCAGCAGAACAACTTAACAATCGTGGATACTCCCAGATTTTGTTCAAACTGTGGTCACTAGTTCTAATTTACTCACAAAATTCAAATCTGACAATAATTTTGAGCGGATACTTATATTTTCCGAGATATTCAACTTTTAAATTACCGAACTTTACACTGCACAGTTCACAACACTTTGATATTTGCACAATTAATTTACTTTTCTTCTTATTTAAAGTAGCAAAAAGAAGATAATGGTGGGTATATACACACATCTTCTGAATATTCGGGTTACCAGCTATTCATTCCGAATATTCAATTGATATGTAGTAAAGCAGCGTTTAGTTAGAATCGAATAGTAAAACATTTATTAAAGAAACACATACACACAGGCAGCTACATACACACAAAGGCAACCCTACCCACACACACAATTATTTTCAGATTTGTGTTTTTGTGAGTAAATTAGAACTAGTGACCAAAGTTTGAACAAAATCTGAGAGTAGCCGCGGCAGCAGACTCATTCCGTTTCATATTGACTAAATTCACAATGAATTTATTTCGTAGCAAAACCCTCTACAAAATGCTAGTCCCGCCTAGGGCTAATATCTTGCTAGCTTTCATGTAAATACTTAGTATTTCGCCTCATATATAATTCACACTTAAAAATTATTTTAAATGCACATATATGAAGTCAGCTTGACTGCTCACTTTGGCGTATACGGCTGGCAGGAACTAAGCCGTACTGATGAGTATGCGGTTCCTGCTGATACGAAATGCCTGCTTTTGCATAGAAATTCTTTTTTTTTAAGATATTTCATTTGTAAAGGAGTTTTTTTCAACCCAAGGAATTATTAGTTTCGCACTTTATCTATGATAGCGTTATATTCTCTTCATTGAATTCTATATGTCTGAATAGGCTGAATGTTGCTTTCAATGATTGCACCAGGTTTGTGTTTGGCTTTTGAGGAGGCTTGACCACGTGTCCCCATATCGTGATCCTCTTCCTATTTGATAAATATTTTTACATAAAATATTATTTATATGAAAAATTAAAATTCCTTAGTTCGCCTCGTAATAGGAAAATATTGCTGCCGCGCACTCACACTGAAATAGGACGTTCATAGCAGTGGCGAAGCGTCAAAGGGTTCAAGGTTTCACTGAACTGAACACCCAGCCTACAAGCATATATTTCTCCAGTTGAAAATAAAATAAAAATAATAAAAATTAATTCTATCTAAATTTTCTCTATTTCCCCAGCACTTATGCCTTTGCATTGCTTATCTGAACTCTAAGGTGAGTATCAATATGTGCGAATCCTAGCAACAGAAATATTCATTATGAGTAAATTCGTAAGTTCCCCAGCCCTCATGCCTTTGCACTGCTTTTTGCAATCGAGCAGATTACGGTACTTAGACTAAAGGTCGTTGCACACTTACCGGCACAACATGAACTGGGACAGACAGGCATCAACCGGCACCGGCATTTTTTGTGCACATATAACGACATAAAACGGAAACTTTGAATTAAAGCAGGTATCGAGGGAACAGTATAGAAAAGTAATCCTATGTTAACTTCGTAACTAGAACAGCAACCGACAAATGCCGCCGGTCTGGTTTCTAGAAACCGATAGCGATCGGCAATGAAGTTTCCGTAACGTGCCGGTTAATGTGAATTAGCTAACTTGGTTGCATATAAAAATATTTTGCCTGTCTGTGCCGGTTCTTGCTGTGCCGGTAAGTTTGCATCGATCAGATCAAGGTATTTTTATCCCGCACCATAGATTTGGCATTTTGTGTGTTGCTTCATGCGAATTGAATCACTTAGCGTCATTCCATAGAAAATCGACAATAATTGCGTAAATTTGTGATTCGACCATCTCTGATTTTAATGAAATTTCAAAAATAAGTTGATTATATTGGTAGTAATATTTTGCTGAAATATTTTCTGTTTTAGCCATTTTTGACGGAGGTGCGTTATTTTGAAATTTGCTATATTTGCTTGGTAGGTGTAATTTCAAAATATCAAATATCTCAGAATGTACACTTCGCAAGTCCATGCAAGAAACGCTATTTATTTAAGAAACCTTTGAAGTCTTTTTCTGAAATTGTCTTTTTTCAGGGATAATGAATATGCCCGTTATCCTTGAATATCTCAAAAAGTCCACTCTCGATTTTTTTTTATTTTAAACCTTTATTACGATATTCAACGTGTTACGATTTATGGTCATATGTCGCAGTTATCGAGCCTTATATTTGAATTCTTGACAACAAAAAAATGTCATGCAAAGTTGCAGTCTTATCTTTCATCCTGTAAAGTTTTTACACCAAAAATATATTTTTTCCCTTTTAAAATATAACTCATTGTCAGTCCTTTACAACGAGAACAGAATTACCCCAAAATATGCTTCCGTATGTTTTAAATGACTAGTTATTAACGAGTCATATTTGAAAAGGGGGAAATTATGTATTCGTGTAAAAACTTTCCAGGATCAAGGTTAAACTACAAATTTGTATGAAATTTTTTTTTTCAAAAATTCAAATTTAAGGCTCGATTACGGAGCCATTTGCATTTTTCATTTTTTTCTTCTCAGGCTTTCTATGAACATGTTAGAATAAAGTTTCCACAACTTGCTCCAACACGTTGGTCGTCCTTTTGCAAAAATATTTGCTTTCACAAATATTTTATTTAACAACCTGCAGAGTAAAATCATGGATATTTGTTACTGCAACGAAAAAATTCATGAAATAGTGTTACATATTCGAATTATAAGAGATAATTTTTCAATCGTTTCTGACGAAACCGTAACATTGGTTAGTCCTCTTGAACAACGACGGCTTTACAAAATACAAATGAAGCAAATGCACAATACAAAATTTTATTTTTGGAGATAATTGACACCATTTCCACGCAAATTGATATTAGATTTGAAAGTATGAAGAAGCATTTCTGTTGGCACAGCTAGTGCTGAAAGATCGCTTTCAGCACAAAAGCGAAAGAAAATATATTTGAGGAGCTCTATGGGGCAAGAAAAACTGCCGAGCTTAGGCCTTATTTTATTTGAAAACCATCTCCTCAAAGATTATACCAAAAGGAAAAACTCTACGAGAAAATCACAGGGAATTCATTTAAAAATGAATTATCATTAAGATATATTTAAAGATAAACTGGAAACCCCACCTCGAAGCCAGAGCGTTCAAAGCTCTTAGAGTTTTCGCAATGTGCCGCAAAGCGGTAGGGAAAAAGTGGAAACTCAAACCACGGATGATCCTATGGATCATCGTCATCATTCGACCTATCTTAACCTACGGTTCGGTGGTGTGGTGGAAAGCAATGGACTTCGCCAATCATCACAAGATATTGGAGAAGATTCAAAGACTATGTCTTCTCAGCGTAAGTGGCGCTTATAAGGCACTCGGGCTCTGGAGGTTATCCTCAGCATACACCTGGTGCAAATACATATTAAGCAGGGGACGTCGACTACAGCGCTAAGACTGCATCTTAATCTTGGCTGGCTTCATGCGGGAACAAGAGATCCACATGAATGAAAATTTATGAGTTCGTCCAGTGTATTGCACCTAGCATCGGTAGGGATAGTAACCACCTCTTCGAGACCATTCTGAAAAGCAATTTTGAATCTAGAATTCCATCTAGGGCAGAATGGGAATCACTCTGTGTTTCAACTATTAGCAAACCCAATTACAATTTATACTGATGCCTCTAAATCGCCTTTGGTTAGAATACCCCTCGGGTAGAACAACAAAGGAACTGTAGAGTAAACCAAACCCAAATCAAACGAATAAGCTCCTAGGACTAGCAAGCCAACCCTGAGAACTCTGGTGTCCCATTCTCACTGGGAACTCCTCTCTCAGGGGTCACCTTCACAGAATGAGACTTGTTGATTATCCTACATGCAGGGGTTGCGGAGAGGAGTCCCTAACAGTGACCCACATTCTTTGTCACTGTCCGTTATTCTCAGGAATACGTTACGGATTCCTTGGCTCACACCTTCTGGACGAGTTACACGATGCCGGCCGGCAATGATGGCTAGGAGCCAATAGTGAAATTTATAGGCGTGTCCGGTTGGGACTTGTGAGCGTCGCTTTTGGGTCTGGAGGGTGAACAATGGGCCTTGATTTGGCCTACGTTTCGGGAGATTCCTCGGGATCCCAAACCTCTATTTCAATGAATCATTAAGTAAGGTATGAAATGTTAACAAAAGTGTCTATATCTGTTCTTTTTCATATATTACTATTTATTGATTTTAAAATTTCTTCCCTCTTAATAGATCCGACTAAGGCATATTTCGTTGTCTTTTAAAAATACGAGCATACTACAATTTGGTGTTATTTTTAGTTTTTATTTGAGCAAACTTATATATTAATTTCTCAATATTGGTCGATCCTGAACACCCAGCTTAGATAGGCACAACTCCCCAGTGGGTAAATAGCTCCTTCTTTGCCCACCGTGTCCGCACATGGAGTAATTTATCTTATCAGATTGAAAGGACGGGCACACTACTGCAGTTGCGTATCCAGACCTGTAGCTTGGGGGAGGTCACAGCTGGGAAGTCGGAATAAGTCCCTTTTAAGATTTTCTAAAATATATGCTTGACAACGCTCGTAAATGTCCTTAGGGACCCAGGTCAGCCAAGGCACCTGAATCAATATAACCCTTTAAAACCATGGTCGACCATCAATAGTGCATGAAAAATCTAAAGAAAAATTCTCAAATTATTTTAAGAAAACTGAATGCTTGTGGCTGAAAAAGTGAACCGCAAGAATCAATTCACCAATTTGTTTGAACCGTTGTCGATGATGTCAAATTCTTAAGAGCAATTTGCAAAAATTTAATGCTTCCCTACAATCGTAAAAATTTTGCACAATTCACGCTTGAATCAATATCGCTATGAAAACTCAACGGATGGCTATTCGTTGATAGCATGGAACTAAGGTTCTACTGGGAGAACCTTAGAACAAAATTTGTTCTGTCAGTGTATTTGTTTCTGTTGCTAGATCCCTCCCAAGTTGTGCTGCCATCGATTTTATATCAGATTGGTATAAAAAAATGTATGATCGCTGACCTATTTCTCAGAAAAAATAGCTGTGTTTTTTTTTCGATTTATGGGTCCGGGTCAGGATCAGAAGCAATTTCAGCATTAATTTATTTCGATAGAGCTATGATTTAAAATATTTTTGACAAAATGTAAATTTTCAATCACATTGCCAAAAATATTTTAAATCATAGCTCTATCGAATAATTCGGAAATTACTTCTGATTCTGACCCGGCGCCACGTGCGAAAAAAACACAGCTAATAACACTTTAAAAACTCAAAATTGTATGCTTTTTCATTTATACGAGCAATGGACGTAACAAAAATATCAAAGCATCATAATAACCAGGTTGCTAAGCATTATAAGCATTACATGCCTTTTTCTAAACAATCAAACACTCAAATAAATATGTATTCCAAAATTACTTATCATTCCTGTGATAGGTATGAGATGACCTTTCGACACTGTATAAAAACACAAGAAATTTCTAAAAAATTCGTACACGTTTCAAAGACGAAGAGCTACGAGCAAATGACTAATAGGTCCAATCTACATGGAGAGCTACAAACTATAAGCTACAAGCTACACGAAGCTCTATTTCACCTTCATGAACCGCAATCCACTAGAATGAGCACTACAAGCTTCACATTCGTACTGACAACTTAACATGAATAAAGTTAAATTTTCTTTGAGAGACTTTTTAGCTACAGGTACATGTATTGTAAGCAACACCATGTGGGTTGAAGCTCTCTATATAGCAGTTTCTACAGTACGCCATATGTGCAAACTTACATTTGTAGCTTAAAGCTTGCAGCGTGTTGCTCTCGTTATAGATTGGCCCTTATACCCACTATTACTACTCATAAGAAAACAAACGAATGCCCAGCCGTCGCCGAAGATTGGCTCTGTTGACGCAGGAGCGCTAAAGATAAAAATTGGAAAAATTAGACTCCAGCGCAAGCACTAAACTCCGGCGTTAGCTATACATTGTGCCCGTAAAATACGAACATCGTCCTGTTAAACTTTTCCATTTCGCTCTAAAGTCCAGCAGCACATTGTGTTTCCCAATTCAATTCACCCCGTAGGTGAAATGGGGGGGGGGGGTCATGACCCCCGTGACCCTCGCCTTGTATACGCGCCTGCACTACTGAGATATTCAAGAAGAGGCTTTTTCACTAGATTCATAATTATACATAAGTACCTGCTTGGTTTTTCTTCGTTTTTCTTTGTATTTTTTTTTTCTCTCTTTTTAATACTGAATTATGCCATATCTTATATTTATTTTTATTTTTTAATTACTCATTAAACCTGCTTTTATTAGCATATTGCTTAAGTATACATTTTGAGAAGATTGTATTATCTTATTGTATTCAGTCCAGAAATATATGATTATTATTATTATTATTATAACCTCGTTCAAAATGAAATTCCGACTCATTCTGAATGAAGCGATTTTTCATTTTAAAAATATACAACTGGATTTATTGGAAGAAATTTCTATTTATAATTGTGTAGTAAGAAGAAGAATGAAATTTATTCGATGTAAAATAAAAATGAATTAAAATTGTATTATTATATTTTTTATTTAACGGAATTATGTATAAACAAAAGTCCAATCAAAACACAAATATGACAAAAACCTTGATTCAGATTTGCGCATGCACATTAAAAAAAAATGCAAATCAATCTGCTGCGTTTTTTTTTTTCTCAAACTATTCCTATCCAATCAAAGTCGTCATAATTCCAAATATAGAAGAGAAAAGAAACGAGATCTCCTTATGTATAAGATTATTAACAAAAAACAAAAAACAGAAGAATTCCGGTAACCATTGACATAATCAATTCCAATAAATTCCAAACTAATTTCAAAATGTTGTCAAGCACATGTTGTTCGTGTTTTTTTTTTTGTACTGATTAAAGTCATCTGTTCAAAAATATGCATGCTAATGAAAATAAACAACTGGATCCCACCATATTTTCAATAAAATCTTTTAATTAACCTCCGTAAAGGTGGACTAACAAAGTCTTCAATTGAATTTAATGTAATTTAAAAAGCTTTCTATCAAGAAAAAGCTTTCACATGTTTTACGCGTCATTCACAAAAAGCATTTAGTCATAAAATGATGAGCAAGAACAACCCTTTTGCGCATTGTAACAAAGAAAAGAAGGTTCCATCAGTTCTTGTCCTGTCCTATCCTGTCTAGTTCCATCATTTTGGTATTAATAGTAGAACTTAGCCGTTTGCTCTAGCTCTAGCCTCCTAAGTCGCTAAAGCTAACTAGTATAGATGAGAAAAAATAAGCCTTACAGTTCCCAGTCATTCTCAGCTGCACTTTGTAGTAGGTATGTACTGCTACAAATTGTTACACTCACTGTAAACTACTCACAGGTCTCAGACTCACCACTTAGCTCAGAGTGAGTTTGGGGAATGGCATTGTGGTACATACAACAGCAACAAAAACAACAGCAATCTATAGAAAATGGTCGGGGACAGGGAGACTCCTCCAACTCCAACTAAACTTAATTCACTTTGTGCTCAAAGTCGACAGACCGTCATTGATTCAGTTTTGCTCGAATTGTGAAACAGTTTGGTCGTTAGATGGTGAATTTCAGTGTCGGCTTCTCGACCTAATCATAGTGGTGAATTTTACGATAAGCGCGGGCTTTTTGGTTTACCGACGACGAACCAGATTGGTGTTATCCATAAGTGCAATCAAAAGTTCGACAGTTTTTTTTTTTTAATTAGGACAGTGAAAACATAACCTCAAAAAGTTTGTTTATATTTTTTGTTTATTTTAATTTTACTGATAAACCAGCCAGCCACACGTGCATAGTTTTTTTTTTCTTAACTCGATTATAATTAATCAAATTTTTGTTTTCGTAGATAATAATTAATTATTGTGCGATTTTTATGTTAATTAAATTAATTATTGGTTGTCCTCCTTTATTGCCCCCTGTTTTTTGGTAAAAATCTAGAACGCATTGAACGGATAAATATAAATTTTCTAAAACTTGTTGATTTTTTTTTAGGAAGAATTTCCTCCAGTAACAAATTACCGAATTAGTTCCACTTTATTGTTTTAACAAAGGCAAGCAAAAGTATGCATACGGGGCTTGATTGAAATTCGCATAGTGAAAATGGTAGTTGGGTTCGTGGTGGATTAGACTTGGACGGAAACGATTCATTGCGGAGATAATTTTATTGACAAAATTTATATGATAACAAGAACGTTTACGATTGTGGGAGATAATAATTAGGTTGAAGTCTATTCGCTTTATCAAAGTACAGAGATTATTGCAAATTTTTGGCAAAATTAGTGCTAATTGGGAACTTTTCATTTAAGGGTTATTTACTGTGTATCGAGGGTCGATCTTAATCTTATACTAGTTAAAAATTTTGTTGGTAATATTTTGTCATGTCGAATACGTAGTGCCACATGTGATTTACATAAAGTACATTAAATGTGATTTCTGCTTCTGAGCTACTTTCTGCTAGTTTGATTTCAGACGACCTTCAGAGGTCTAGCATTTTTTTTTTTTTAGTAAAACGTTCCCTATTTAATTTAATTTAATTATAAAAACAATGAACGAGGTTTTCGGAGCTTTTTGTTGATACTATCCTCATTTGCATGTGGATATCGTTTTCAACCAGAGTGGGTGTTACTATCATATGTCTCGACACATAAATAGGTATAATGGCACGAATTATTTGTCATGGGGAGGACACCGTGTTTACTTTTTTTTGAAAATTTTATTCTTGTTTGTTTGATGGATGTGCGAAACTTATAGTGGAGGAGATTTTTGTATTTCGTTTACACAGCAAGTTGTTATTACAAAAGATGTTGTTTTTTTTCAAATTCATTGCTTCTAAAAGGTGATACCTACCTGATTTTTTTACTTTTTTAATTTATTGTTATACTTATGTTATATTTACATCGCTCACAAAATATGGTAACTAAGTTAGAAAGATATTTTTATTCTGCATACTGTTAAAGAAAACGCACAAGGAATAGACTTTTCAGAAAAACGGAATGTAGATGTTTGACATTTTAATGATTTATATTTGCTGAGATCTCTTCTGTTTTTATAGATCTAAAGTATTTTTTTTTTATCCAAGGGTAAACTCCTCACTTTGTTTTACAGATATTTTTAAGTAATGCAAATCCAGAATTATTAGCGACTTACATAAAAAATAAAATGTATGTTTTTTTTTTATAAAGCCATCTACTAGTGGTTAAAATGGTCCTGCAAAATATTTGCAAACACCAAATTTTAGACATTTTCTTGATAGATTTGTTTTTTTAAATACACTTTTAAATGTTTTTACGCTTTGCGGGGTTACATAGGTTTCGAAGGTTAAAAGAAACATGTTTTCTCTATTTTTTTATGTAATAAATAAATTATTTAATTCAAAATTTTAAGCATATAAAAGAACAGCATTCAATGAATATTTTATAAAATATTCATTCAAAATTTACGAAAATTCGCCAGGTGGAATCTAATTTCCAGAAACCCCACAAAGAAAATTCTCCTTGTGGTGGTCAGGATAATTCATGATTGATAGCCTCAAATTAAAAAAAACAATTTTTTTTCCGTTAGTAGATAAGTATAACTCGCGGCTGAACGAAAAATTAAAAAAAAAATTATTTTAATTTTTGACAGAGTTGGTATGCAAAACAAAAAACCTTCGTTCAGTCACTAAATTCTATTTTGAAGAAGTGTGCAAAATTTCAATAAGTCCGGTGAATTAATTTTTGAGAAATTGTGTCTACCGGTTTTTTTTAACCGAATAAAGTTTTAAATAGGAATAAAACGAAAAAATACATTTTTTAGTCATCGATTCCAGCTCCATAAAGCAAAGATCCTGCTGCAACTGCAATGTCCAGGGCATATTAAAATAAAATATTTAAAATAGCTGACCCTTAGAAAGTAGGAGAGGCGAGCGAGAGAGAGAGAAAAATAATAGCTAAGCAGCTGCCTTAATATACTTGAGTCACTACCGGCCGATTAGCCTAATAAGGATAATTTACAAAGCCTCTCTCTCCTAGACTTTTACTCCGATTGACCTGAAACTTTGGGAAAATATTGTACTAATAGATATGAAAAATTAAAAAATATTCGTTTTTTAACCTTCGAAACCCATGTAACCCCTTAACCCAGAAAATATTCCGATTGACCTACGAATCGCTTTCTTTTGATTTCTTATTGCCACAACGAGCATTTTTGTTGCCGGCAATAATGAATTTTTATCGCTTACGTTTAACATGATGAGGGTAAATGTTGCATAGCATATGAATATTGTTAGCGAAACATTTGATGATCGCAATGGCGATAAATATTCTTATCGTGTCGCGTTTGGTTTTCAATCGCAAGCGAATCGCAATTTTATCGCATAAAAGTTATTATTTTTTTGTCAGAATTATATGCATATATTAGCTATCGCTTACGTTTAATTTTACGAAGGTAAATGTTGAATCATCACATTTGAATCGTGTAAGTGATTCATTTTATTATCATTATAGCGATAAATATTCTTATATTATTGGGTTTGCAATTTTTTTTTACTTTCACTTCTTTTCTACTCTACCGCACTTAAATAAATAACAAAGAAATATTGGTGGTAACGGTAATATATCTTCAACAATTTTTTATATATAATTCGCTCTCATCTCATCTGCGATCTAGGCAATAAAAATGCAATAATGTAGCAATAAGAAATCGATTCAGAAGCCAATCATAATATTTCCGGGAATCTAAATGACTTTAATTCCCAAGCTATCGCCAAAACATCGCCATGGCAACAAAAAGGCAGCACACCGTTTTTATCGCCAAAACAATTTATCGCCACAATGTTTTCTTGCAATATGTTACTTGAGAAATTTAAAGTGATTAGGTACAATGAGTTTGTATTGCCGTACTAGATATATATTAAGTAGTCCGCTTACAACCCTGGCAGCCCAGTACTGGTTACTTAACCAAAGAATTTGTCAGTATTCTTACCGGTTAGTGTTCTGGTTTTAAAAAAAAAATACGCCGTCGTACCTGTGTGTGACTCGTCATCTCTATCTTAAGTTCAGTAGCTCGAATTTCGTTTACCTGCTCACTCCTGTTACCTCAACTGGTTAATTATCTGGTTAAATATCCAGGTATTATACCAGTAAACCTGCGCAATACATTTTACTGGTTATTATCTGGGTAATATTTCTCATTAACTAACTGCTTAGCGAAGTAGGAATTAACCAGTTGAAATGTGGACCTCAGATTTGAAAGTGTTGAACGTCGCAGTTTTGATAAACTCCAAATGTTTGAAATATATTGATTTTCACAAAATTTATCGCATTTTTTTTCTTTTCTCTGTGCAATTAAATTAATAAAAGAAAATAATTTCTTAAAAGACCAATAAATTTCAAAACTATATACAGTCGAAACTCGATTATCCGTGATAAGGTTAACCGGAAACTATATTATCCGGGATGAAGACAATTTCCGACGATATTTTGATATCTCTCCATTATCCGGGGGTAAGACTTTTATTAACCAGGATGAAAATTCCGGTAATATCGAGAAATGAGAAGAATTGGAATGCTTAGTTTCAATTTTATCGTTCCCATTTACAGAAGGTACATTTTTGCCCATTTAAGGTCGTAATTCAAATTCCAACATTTATTAACAGATGTAAAATATATTTATACAATTGGAATGCGTTTCAAATGAATTCTTATATATGTGAACCTGCGATCTCCTTGACAGGACAAGTTCTGATTTTTGTACGTCCTTAAAGGTCGGAACAAACGTTGATCAGGATATCGCAAAGAATTGATTATTATTTTAGGGTTCCATACACACAACATCACTAGTTTGTCCGTCCATCCGTTCGTCTGTCCATCACAGACGTTTTACTCGAACACGGCGTGACGTAGGAATTTAAAATTTGGTTTGTTAGACCTTTGCGACGCGCATATATTGCTCGATAGTCAAAGGTTATGAATTTTTTTTTTTTTCTAATGAGGATGGGTTGTGTCCCCTCAAAAAACATGTCGAGGATTCGATTTAAATATTCTGTCGATCGACTTGATAAATTTCTGATACGGAACCCTCATTGCGCAAGCCCGACTCGCTCTTGATTGAATTATTTGCACTCGTGCTTACTATTTGAATTTGTTTTGTTTATTGTAACACCAAAATGTTGAATGTATTGTTTAGATTTAAAACTTCGAATAGTCATTTTATTTATGTTCTGTATTTGTTTATTATATTATAAAAAAAAAGCTTGAGTATGTTATAAAACAAAACGTGTTTTCCTTTATATTATGAGCTAGTTCTATTAACCGGGATTTTCCGTTTTCTGGGAAAGTCTCGAAGCCGATCCCGGATAATCGAGTTTCAACTGTATTTTCAATATTTTAATATTAATATTCAATCATACCGAAGTTGTCAAGTTCTCTTGCTATTTAGGGATACCCTTCGTCATTACATTCAGATTAATTTACGTGTTAACACTACCTTTATGTTTGATTGATTGGTTGAATATTAAGGTTGAGGACCCTTACGGGGACTCTGGAACGTTGGCCATAAACGGACCATTGTTCAGCCTCCAGACTTATGATCAAATGTTCATAAGTCCCAACCGGACGCTCTTGCGAATTTAAATGTTAGCTCCCAGCCCTCCTTGCCGGCTTTATGTAGCTCGATCAGGAGGTGTGAGCCAAGGAACCTGCAATCGCTTTCCCGAAAAAGCTGGACAGTGACAAAGTAAATGAGTCACCATTTCGGCATCTTCTCTGCATCCCCTACATATAGAGTCAGTAACAAGCCCGTAGGTGACCCCTGAAATGACAGTGAGAATGGACATCAGAGCTGGCATGGCTGACTTGTTTAGCCGTTTATCCAGTAGCATTTTCGTTTATTTGAGGTTAGGTCTAACCCTCCTGTATAGTTCTACCTGAAGGATCATCTAACCAAAGGCAACCGTGTTGGCAATCGACCAAAGCCGAGATATTAGAGACAAGGTGTTTTGGTGCTATCCCAATTGTGGAGGAAAATACCTCCGAGGTTGCACCAAGACGAGCAAGTTCGTTCAACTTTTCATTTCCACTAATATCGTTGTGATCTGGCGCCCAAAGTACCAGAACTCTGCTGTTGCGAGAAATTGAGTTCAGGGTGGTTTTATATTCCAATACAAGATTGGATATTATAAAGGGTTTTGACAAGGTATTGACCAGGTTATTTACAATTTCATAAGATCGTGTGCAATCGCACTAATATCAATAAATTTTTTGACTCTGGTGTTTGTATTTTCGTTAGCCTTTACTTGGATGGAATATTCTCAAAATTCAACTTTGTAGTAGAACCCAGAAATCTTTCATTAAATTATACAAAATAAAAATCGTATGTTATTTTTTTGTTATTTTTTGGTTAATATTTTTCAACATTTTTCATATGTATTAAATCAATTTTTACGTGCCATAAAGGGTTTTGTAACCTTCAATTTTTAAGATATTTTTTAAATTGTTGCGTAAATCAACAAAAATAAACTAATTTTAACTACGCATTTTAATTATAAAATTTTAATCTTAACAATAACATAAAATAGTAAAAGAAAAATACGAATTAAATAAATAAATTTCAAATATGTACATACATTTGGACGTGTGCTCAATTGCTCCTAAAAGTTATGATAATCATCAAATTTTACTAATTTTTCGCTTTTCCTTGAAAAATGCCACAGATTTACTTTCAGAAACATGTCTGTCGGTAGTTAAAGTCTCATCCAGGAGACGATGTGAAAATCACGTTTACAACACAAGTGCTTTACATGCTACGTGTTTTTACTCAATGGATGGATAAATCACGAAAGCGATTACATGTATACCTTACAAAAAAAAAGCCTTGAGATTAATTTTATAATTCAAATTTTTATTCCTAATAACTAATTCAAGTAAACAAAACTGTTGTCTGTGCAGAGCAATATTTAACATTTCATTGCCAACCACCCTTTAAGTCGACTCCCATTTTATTACTTTGCATCCAGAACTCATCTCTTTTTGAGGCCATTCCCTTTAACTCGTACACGAATTTGTCTGTCTGTATATTTCTTTTTTAATATTTTCGACACTCTCGTAGACCCACTTTTCGTCATCACAGCGAGCTTGGCACACAGGTTCATGTCGCGTGACAATTGAATCTATCAAAATTTGAACAGGAAATTTCCATGGAAAACCCGGAAAATCGGGAAAAATCATTTGAAAATTTGGTACAAATTTGATTAGTGATAAATCCGTTTCAGGAAAAATGCAGAGTTTTCCGATTTTTCCGAAAAATTTTCCGGAATTTTCCGACTTTTCCGGAAAATTTTCCGGTAAAAAAGTTTTCTAAATTATCCAGGATCAAGTTCCCTATCAACTGGCATCATTACTTTCTCTCCGACAATGGTGAAAACTTGCAGAAAACATCGAGGAAAATTCATGTAAAACGCTTTTCCGCAGTTTTTCAGACCAAGGAAGCGTTTGAGCGTTTTGCAACCTAAGACAAAGTTGTAGAGCTAAATGAGTTGCATAAAGTTGCTTTTGTGGAAAACTCCGTGGAAAACCCGGAAAATCGGGGAAATCATCGGACAAATTTTCATCGATATGATTAGTGATAAATCTGTTTCAGGAAAAATGCAGAATTTTAGAATTTTTCTGGAAAATTTTCCGAAAATTTCGGGAATTTTCTGACTTTTCCGGAAATTTTTCCGACAAAAAAGTTTTATAAGCTATGCGGAATCATTTTTTCCGTCCTACTGGCATCAATACTTTCTCTTCAACAATCATGAAGACGTGCATGAAAAATCGATGAAAATTCATGTAAATTTTTAAAAAAAAATTCATAGTAATAGGAAAAGTCTGTGGAAAACATGGAAAATCGGTAAAATTCAGTAAATTAGTGTCTTTTCAGCCGTCATAAAATTGTTTTAAAATATCTCCATGCAGCTCGTAATAACAATTTAGTTAACATGAAAAAGGCAGAAAATAAACTAAGTAAAAAAGAGTTTTCAAACAAAACTGAGGCCAAGCCGCATGAAAAAGTAGAAAATAAACTTTTCTTCACACACAGAGGTGGACTCAGATTTTATTCGCTAACAATCACCGATATATTTCAGTATGATCAATCAGAGGTAATAAGTGATTTGATTCATGAAGAGAAAGAATATTCAAGAGAAATGTCCCAATCAAAAAACTGAGTCCACCTCTGTGTGTGAAGAAAAGTTTATTTTCTACTTTTTCATGCGGCTTGGCCTCAGTTTTGTTTGAAAACTCGTTTTTACTTATTTTATCTCCAGTTAATTTACACTTGTTCATTAGCACTTTTATGCTTTCCATTTAAATAAATTTTATTTGTTACCACAATTCAACAAAGATCTGTTTTTGCCTTATTTGTGTATTCTGCATATCGTTTGCCTTAACTACTTCCTCTCTGAGAGATTTCCAACATGGCTTACAATGAAAAATCAAAAAATAGTAAAATATGGAAAAAATTCTTTTTCTTAAATGACTTCCTGAAAAGATTTAACATAAGTTCCCTTGTTTTTTTCCTAGCGGTAATTACGATACAAATTGAAACCATAAATCTTACTCGAAAATATTGATTGTAAATAAATCTTTGGAAGGCTCCCGAGAAAAGTTTTTAATAATTCCGTACCTATTCTTATTCTTACCTGAAGTGGAACATTGGAAACTTTGGACCTCTAAGTGTCAGCTTTAGCCGTTGACAACCAATTCCTCGTTATTCATTCTTCTACAGTTAACGTGCTTAGAAACGACTTACAGGTACTCCATTTTTTACACAATATTTGATGGTAGAAGACATTTTGACGGTTGATTGAATCAATGTCAATTAAAGTGCTCACGTAGACTTTTATTTGAGCCCAATCCATATTTAGCAAAAAATAGTTAAAAAATAGTAGTTGGCTTCTCCTACATTTGTGTAGACTTATGCAAAAGTTACACACTGGATCAAATTTTTTGGACTATTTAACTGAGGATAGTCTTTTTTGTAAACTACTCTTTTTCCAATATATGGACACAGACTACCATGGCGAAAGCACCCTTCATATATGGGACATCAATATTAGCGTAGTTAGACTTAGTTTTCCTAAAATTCTTTAATCCTACGACATTTCCTTGTGGTATCGTGTACTGCCTTAATTGTGGCAGCCGACTCAACACGACTTGAAGATTGTGATAAGAATTTTGTTCAGCAGCGCCTTCAGCAACAAGCATTTATTGCAGCATCTTTTGTTGAGTAGACTCCATGCATACTAATAATTCTTTTCGGATCAGGGGCGCACCGGTGGGGAGGGGGGGGTCAGTTTTTTTTGTATTGTAATGTAATCTGTATATTATTGCAAAATACAATAAAACCTTTAAATATGAAATAGCGGTTCTTAAGTGTTCAGATGGGTGCAGGACGCGACTTTAGAACGCCTTTTGGACTTGGAACACCTATGCCCCCCCCCACCCAAAGCGAAACCTGGGTGCGTTACTGCTTCGGATACGGGCAAACACTGTATTAGCGTTCATGTTTCGCCCGTCTGTCAAGTCGTGAAATTGGGTCCATTTCAAGTAATCCCCAGAAAACTCTTTCGGCAATTTTATTTGACTGATGTATGCCTGTTCTGATTTTCGGATAATCTTAGCAGCTGCTGACTGTAGCATGATAATTGTATCTTGTACCCAACTAATTATTTCTTGGTATAGACCAGTCTCATATCCATAGGAGTTTTCCTCGATGGAATGTTCACAGATGAGCTTATTTCTGGACCAATTCATCCTCATATTTCTGTAATGAATTGATCTTTAAGGTTTTGTATTGGCCTTGGATTCAATATCCTGGATGAAAAAGGTCACCTTCTTCATCGGTTGGTGTCTGCTCATTGGTGAGTTTGAAGTCATTTGGCATTTTGATTTCTTTTAGTGGTTGAGTATCTTAATTGATACGTGATGTGCTACCTTTAATCCAAGATGACGGACCGCGCGGACCCCCACAAGCATCTCAACTTGGATTTTTTATCGGAACTGAATAACATATATAAAAATTACAACTACCCCACCTTTTTTTAGGGCAAAAGGCCTTATTTAGTCTCTATTGACTCAACTAATATAGTATATACTTCTCTTATAAATAATCAACTAAAATAAAAGAACTATAAAATTAAAACCTAAATTGAATTAAATTTGCAATGCACAGAGAGATTATTTCTGTATGTTAGGATTTATAGAAAATTAAATATAATTAATATCATCGTCATGATCATTATTATCATCACTGTCCTCCGCAGTAGCAGCATTTATTAAATAATTAACAGTATTCCTAGTAGCTAGTATAATATGACGAACATTAACTGTAGAAGAAATAAGTAAATCTTATATTTTCGAATGGAATGTGTCAAGTTTTTTTTCTTGGAATATCCCTGATCTCTCCCTGGTCAGATGTAATCAGTAAAATTTTTTGTAAATCACTACTCGTGGCAATATGTTCGGGTGTTATGCTCTCGAAATCTTGTGCAACCTTTGTGGCGATCTTCATTTTGTACACACGTGTGGGCTTATAGTACCACGAATAGGGATTTAGGTAAAGTGATCTAATCTCATTTGCAAGTTTTTCAAATTTATGTCATATCCAGAAGATACTGCTCTGATTAAAAAACTAAAGTTTTTTATCAGTGATTCATCCAATCCTGTAATTTGACTACTCAATTCAGTATTCCCAAAAAAACCTACGGGCAGTATATCAATCATTGAACCACCATATGCTATGACCAGAACTCCCATTACATCCCCATTTACTAACCAGTATGAATGATGAGCTAAAAGGAGACAAGTTGTAGATTAGTTGAACTTGTGCAGTTAAAAGAGATTCAGCCGTTTTATCAAAAATTACTTATAGTCTGATTTGTGCACGTATTTCTGTCACAACAATTTGCTCTTCGGGAGGATAGCATAAATTTTTTGCTTACCTAACACTATAGTACGATGGAAATACCTGGTGTCCCGCTTTCATACCATTTCCATGTGTGCTTATAGGAATGGCTAGTCGACTTTAAATCGGAATAATATACCAAACCTTCGTCACTGGTCAAGCACCGACTTGTTTTTTTTTTATTAGACTGCCTCCCTCAGGATTTTGACTGACTTCTTTAATTACATTAGCTGTATGCCAGACAAACGCATCGAAATTTCGGCAGTGGTTATTAATTCATTTCGAGATTGGATGAAACTATCGACTCGTCGCCTTTTTTGTTTTCACTGAGGAGTTTTTTTAAATGTTGCCTGTAATTTTCATTCCTTTCGATGTTGATGGCTGCAGTTGGTTCACACTTACTGAGAGAACGATCCCGATTTCTTCCACAAAATGACCATTTTTCTGCTAATTTCGCAGAAAATATGGATTTTATTAATTTAATGTCTCTCATTGAATCTGCAGTTATATGATCAACCTTAGATGAAATGAACTGAAACAGATGAGAATTTCTCTTATCCTTTGATTGATTCACTCATTCTTCAAATAAATCCTTTTTTTTTAATGGTATAAGCGTAAACTAAAAAAAACGAAGGAAAAATTAGTATTGCATCATTGTTGCAGCTAAATTTTATATCATTTAAAAGGTTGGAATGTACCTACAATAATACATAAAAATTAGTTAGGGGACATCGGGGCACATTTAGTTTATAATCATTCAAAATTATAAAATCGGGAAGAAATTATGTTTTATTAGAGATAAATTTTTCTATATAATTTTGTATATAATTCAATAATTTTTTTTTTCAACTTCAATACAAAATAAAATACTACTTACTGTCAAGTTGAGAATACATTACTAAAAAATCGTATATAGGTAGGTAGGTGTCACTAAATTGCAAATAATTTGCTTGCACAAGTGAGCTTACCTGCTTAGTTAAATTTAGAACCCTCTGACTCATAACTAAACAATGTTTGTGCAAAACAATTGTTAGAATTGTTACCTGGGGTTAGTCGTTTGTTACTTTTATATATTATTTCCTAGAAATGCAAGAGAGACTTTTAAACTTCTGGTTTGTTCTACTCGTACTACAGTGCGTCGAGAACACCAATGTATTTTTGTATAGCGGTAAATTATTTCATTTACCGCCTTACTTTCTGCCTATGTTCAATACGTACATATATGCAAGTTTTATTGGTGAATTGTTGCCTAGGTGCAATACCTATACAACATGTAGCTATAGATATCTCTTACCTAAGTATGCAATACCTATGCAACACTGAATTTTTGAAGAATTGCCTAATTACAAGACCTATGCCAGCAACTATAATCACAATGCAATGTTCTTGGCAACCTCACCAAGAGAATGAATTAAAGGCTTGATTGACTGGTTGTAATTAAAAAAAAGAATTATTTCTTACCAATTTTTCGTTTATACATAAAAAATGATCCGTCAACAGAAAATTTACAATTTTCTTAATCTACCCAAAATAATAATTCTTACGACATGTTCACGTTTAATTTTATTTTCGTGGGCTTCTAATTTCATTAGCAGGAGTAACACGATGTTATGAGAAAGCAAACAATTTTACAGATCAAATTGAATTTTAAGAAAACTAAATATAACTATATTAATTAATGCCTCATAGAGAGGGATTCAACACATCTGGCTCAAAGTTTCTTATCCGTAATCTCTGATCTCTTCCACTATAGTTCTTCCTTATAATTCCTTCTTCGTAATATTTTATAAAGAAAAAATGTCTAAAGAAAATACTCAGCAGGTATCCTAACTTTACTGAGTCCACGAAAATTTTCAGCAAATTTTCTATTTTCATATTTCGATTTTGAAGAACTTGCCAGTGGCACATAATTCAAGTTGTCGTAGTGCATCGGATCAGGGGTAAAATCATCATCCGGAGATTTCATTGGCATTTCAAATCATAAACTTTACGGTTTCGATAATTTTAAACGATATTGTAACAGCAAGACTTACAAGGTTTGCTCATTATAATAGCGTAGATATATCAAAGTAAGTAAGAATAAAAGTTAAAATCTCAATTATGACAAAAAGTGTGGTTAGGATCTTGGAAAATGTCAGCAAATATCCCGCAGGCTTTCGAAGTGAATTAAATTTCTGTGTATAGCACATACATATATCACCGCACCGGAGGTATACTTACTCTACTGAACTGTAACTATTCTTCAATTCAATTCAATTTAAACCCGACAAGATTGAATTCTCTATTGTTTCGATGAATATTAATGCAAGTTAGAGCGTATACCATTTTTCAGTATGAACAGTGAAGAAAACGATGATGCCAACTACATACGGATTTTTGTTTTTTTATTTCTATTAAAAAGTGATTGGAGACAAAAGAAGTTTACCTTGGAGCGGCTAATGGGTGTCCTATGTGTAAAGAAGTGGTACCCAGAAGAAATTAAATTTTATTACAACATTTTACATGGTTTATATTATCGTAAAATGCACTTTTTGTTCATATAGTATATTTTATAAATCACATGATAATTATTCTAGGGTGATTTGAATGAAATTTAATTGATCGGTCCATGTAGACGAATTCTTTACCGACTCGTGTTCATCTATTAGATCTGTTAGAATTTCTAAATCTCTTATAAATTTCAAAAAGTCGTAATTTATTTTTTAATACTTTGATTTTTCTTAAGACTCTAATGATGTCATTATGAATGACTTTGCAATAATACTAATTTCGGCAAGTCTTTGGACAGTACTGTACTAACTTTTATGTCCTATTTTTGAGGCCAGCCCGTCCCTTTAACTCGTACACGAATTTGTCTGTCTGTATATTTCTTTTTTACTATTTTCGACACTCTTGTAGACCCACTTTTCGTCATCACAGCGAACTGAAATTTTGCACACAAGTTCATGTCGCGTGACAATCTATCAAAATTTGAACCGGAAATTTCCATGGAAAGCCCGGAAAATCGGGAAAAATCATTTGATAATTTGGTACAAATTTGATTAGTTATAAATCCGTTTCAGGAAAAATGCAGAGTATTCCGATTTTTCTGAAAAAATTTCCGGAATTTTCCGACTTTTCCGGAAAATTTTCCGGTAAAAAAGTTTTCTAAATTATGCAGGATCAAGTTCCCTATCAACTGGCATCATTACTTTCTCTCCCACAATGGTGAAAACTTGCACAAAATATCGAGGACAATTCATGTAAAACGCTTTTCCAGAGTTTTTCAGACCAAGGAAGCGTTTGAGCGTTTTGAAACCTAAGACAAAGTTGTAGAGCGAAATGAGTTGCATAAAGTTGCTTTTGTGGAAAACTCCGTGGAAAGCCCGGAAAAGCGGGGAAATCATCGGACAAATTTTAATCGATATGATTAGTGATAAATCTGTTTCAGGAAAAATGCAGAATTCTCCAATTTTTCTGGAATTTCCGGAATTTTCCGACTTTTCGGAAAATTTTCCGACAGAAAAGTTGTATAAGCTATGCGGAATCATTTTTTTCCGTCCAACTGGCATCAATACTTTCTTTTCAACAATCATGAAAACGTACATGAAAAATCGAGGAAAATTCATGTAAATTTTTAAAAAAAATTCATAGTAATAGGAAAAAGTGTGGAAAACATGGAAAATCGGGGAAAATTCATGTTATATGGGATCAAGTTGGGATACAGCTAAAAAGGGCTGTTTAAAACATAATTTGAATTTCAGAAAACCGTTGCAGTACTTCAACGATTTGATACTCGAAAAATTTTTGTTTTCGGATCGGCACCAAACATGACTTAAAAATTGTTTTAAAATATCTCCATGCAGCACGTAATAACAATTTAGTTGATGTGAAAAAGGCAGAAAATAAAATAAGTAAAAAACGAGTTTTCAAACACAACTGAGGCCAAGCCGCATGAAAAAGTAGAAAATAAACTTTTCTTCACACACAGAGGTGGAGTCAGATTTTATTCGCTGACAATCACCGATATATTTCAGTATGATCAATCAGAGGTAATAAGTGATTTGATTCATGAAGAGAAAGAATATTCAAGAGAAATGTCCCAATCAAAAAATCTGAGTCACCTCTGTGTGTAAAGAAAAGTTTATTTTCTACTTTTTCATGCGGCTTGGCCTCAGTTTTGTTTGAAAACTCGTTTTTTACTTATTTTATTTTCTGCCTTTTTCACGTTAACTAAATTTTTATTACGTGCTGCATGGAGATATTTTAAAACAATTTTTAAGTCATGTTTGGTTTTTTACTTATTTTTTATAATAATTTTTTAATAAAAACAAACTGAGTTTCATATTCATATTCGTTTATCATACCATACTAGATTTAGTGTAAAATTAAGTGAAATTTAAGTAAATAAAAAAATAAACAAATAAAATAAAAATCTATACTAAATTAAATTTTATACATATAGTATACACAAAAATCATTAAAAAGAAAATAAAATTAGAAAAACAAAAACAAATTAAAAAGCCTGCTTTAGAACGCGAGCTGAAATTTTGTGCACAATGTTTTCACAAAATTTTGTAAATAAAATTCCGAAAATGGAGGCTATATCGGGCAATCCCATCTTTGTGTTAGCATAAAAAGCTTTACGTTTTTTACGTATGCTGTGAAAACTATCAGTCCTAGACGTTTTTAAAAGTTAATCAGAATATGAATTCCTATGAAATGGGTTTTTTTTACTGTCGCACGAACCGTTTTAGAAATATGAATATTCGAAAACCACTTCAAAAATCTAACTTGCACATCTTACAAATTAAATTGAGCAAAACAAAAATACATACAGTGCCGTAAGTCGCTATACTTTTTTTTACAAAATCTCATTTTTAATAGAATAGTAGTTTATGGTGCAAACTGCAGGAGTCATTCAAACCAAACTTTTCTCAGTTTTACACACTGTCATATATAATATGGACTGATCGATATGCTATTTCATGTGGGCACAATTTTTTGTGTCAAAAATACTTCGTACGTTGGTGCCAATATTGAAAACACCATTGGCAGAAAGTTGTAAGTGATTTTAATAAAACCTTTCGAATTTCTGTTGAGTATCTATGAATATTTTGCCTTTGGTTAAACACTTTTTATCACTAATTAACCCAAATAATTAATTTAAAAATATTTATTTCGACGAATTCACTAATTCATTTGTTGCTTACAGTTCTCTCTGAGTTGGTACTTACTTAGACCGAAAGAGAAGTGATCCCATTTTCTGCATTGTACTTCTGAAATAAATTTAATTTTGTTAAGTCTTGGAATAAAAATATTTTGTATAATTTTTTGAAGTTGAATTAAAATAAATAAAAAAAAAATGAAATAAAAAATATATTTTTTTCAAATATGTAACTCAATTAATGAAATATTTTATGGGGGGGGGGGGGGGGGGGGGGGTACTAACAACAACCCCCCTCCCATCCGTCTGGACGGGCTTGATCTAGGGTATCATAAGAATTGGTCTTACTATTAGAACAATTCTGGCTTTTATACTTGTTATTATTACATATATGCAACTAAGTCTCAGGCCCCCTCTAGATAATATTCGTAAATACACCACTGGCTCCAGTATTGCTGAAGCTTTTATTCCACCCGCAATGCAATACCCCAAGGAGTGATTTTTTTTGTAACTAGTAACGTTAGTTTTCATATTCCAGTCGATTTATAACTGCGTTTTCCCAGATTGTTTTTCACGATGCTTTTCTCTCTTATAGATATACCGATGGCCCTCACCATCAGGTCATTTTTGAATTCAACATTGCACCCACCATATTCACGATTCCTAGCGTCAGGTCGGGCATTTTTTGCGTATCTTTGGCGGTTAATTCTAGATTACAAAAATCTGATAATATCAGAGGTATTCACAAAGTGATTTCAATATGAATTCACCTTACGAATCTTTACCAACTGTTAAGTTAAGATAGTTTTGAAAGACGAGTTGCACATAAATTTAAAAAAGTTTTAATTGTATTTTGTTATTTATCTGGTCTTGAAACCAAATATATTTTTGGATTAGTACTGCCATAGGATAAATACTGAATATGCAACACGGATATTACCGAATTTCATCCGAACTCGAAGACTGTCTCTAAGGTCCTAGTCCTAAATGTATATAGAACCTATTTTCCAAGGATTAAAACGCAAATTTAGTTATAGATATTCTCCCATGGACTAAATATACAACAACACTGTTATACACCTTTACACACTCAAAATCCTAATCCCGGAAATGGAAATATACTGTTTCCTCTTATTTGAATAAATTGGTAATCATCCCTTATCCCCTCTACCGACATTAATTAAATCCACTCTATAAAAAGCACTTTTTTTTTTTAATTTTTATGCATGCTATATTTTCACTAAGTTCAGCATGCCCTAGAAATGTACAAAGCTAATTAAGTAGTTCCCTGAAGTCGAACAAACAAACAAACAAACAAACAAACAGAAAATAAACCCTATTAGCATGAAAAGAGTATTACGTTGTCATCGCCAGGCAGTCATTGTTGAAGCCGTAAATCCGCTTTTATCATTTTAATTAGCAATTAGGCGTGAATCCGCGACCTCCGCATTTATACTTAAGCTGATAAAATCGTGGTGACATTTTATGTTTTCTCCCAGTACCTAATGTACCTGAAAAATTTAATGAAAATGACTCAATGGAATGGGTCTCTACATATAAAAAAGAGCAAGTGGAGGGGAGCTGATAGTGGGAATGACTCTTAATCTTCAAATGAATTTTATGTAAAAGTGAAAAGTGACTAAGTCATCAAATGCAACTTATCGCAAATTACACCATTAAGGTATAAGGCAAGGTAAAAATGCAAGCTCCTCTACTGTTGGAGGCGAGATATTTTGTGGAGATATCATTTGCAGTTGCTAACACAACAAAAAAAAAACAATATTCATGTTACTTTTACCCGTTCAAGTATATACATCTGCACGTTTCTACATATACATATGTAACACCTAAGAATTTTATGAACATTTTTCTTTTTAGAATTCCAGATAGGTACGAAGACAGATAAAACGGATGGGTGACTCGCGCTCAATACTTGGCGTGAATCAAGGTATTAAATATGTGGGCCACATTTTACTGGCTTTAATCGAGCTTTTAAAGTGATTAAAAGATTTTAAACCACTTTAATATATTCCATTGCAATTATGTGATTATTTTACTCGTTAATTTTACAATAATTCGACTTTTATGAGAATTGCTGCCCCCAATCAAAGAAAACGGCCGAAACGGTGAACAAATTTGAGGTCGGAATTTTATCACAATATGCCGATTATGAAATTGATTCTTAAAATAATTGATATAATCGGAGGAGAAAAATCGATTTCATTATCGATGTTTCAAACCAAAGATCGATTACTCGATTTTATAGAAGTATTATATAATTCTTTTAATCTTTTCCACACTGACTGTTACAAGTATATGTTTTTTTCGACTCTAGTAACGCATTTGACTCATCTTTGTTATAAAGTACTAAGCAATTTTTAGTTTTCTTCATCCTCTGTTAATCTCTTTGCGAGACAACAAGCTGTCAAGGTGCGTAACATACTATCGCAGTTTCGCTCTATTGAATGTGATGTTCCCCAAGGCTCGATCCTTGGCCCTTTATTATTCAGTGTCTTTTTAAATGATTTTTTTCAATGTTGTCCTGGATGTATCGATGAAAATGGGTTGTTTTTGAATACCAATAAGTCAAGTTGTATGCCGATCTATAGAAATGCTCTCGATACACCAGATATGCCTTCTTTTCTACTTAGTAATGCTATCTTATCGTATCAAAACTCAGTCAAAAATCTAGGGGTTGAATTGAATGCAAAACTTTTCTGCTGCAGCCACATCACCAATATAAATTGCAGATTGTATGGATCCATAAGTTGTTCTAAATATTACGATATAATTTGGAAATACCAAAGTTGAACTCAGTCTGCCAGAGAAGACTTACATAAAGTCGCGGAGAAGGAGAGAACTACTTGGAAATTCGAAAATTGAAATTAATCCAGATTTTAATTCTTGATGCTCTTTAGATTGCACCTGAACATTATTTACTCTCTACAGTAATCAGTGCAAAATAACCGCAGTTCATTCTAATTTTTCTATTATACTATTATTACTACAATATTGCTCACAATTGGTGTTGGAAAATCATGTGTGTTCCTCCCATATTATGGGAATTTCCGGCCTGAAAAAACTTAAAAAGGGAGCAGAGAATAATTTCGTCTCCCCGCACAAAATTATGGTGAAAATAATAAATTCAAAATTCAGAAAATATTTCTTTAAGTTACGTTATATATTTTCGTACCTAGGAAAAATTTGTGCGGATTTGCATAATAATCTGTGGGAAAAGTTCCCAGTAATTTCCATTTTCGAGGGAAATTTTTCCGCAAAAACCTCCTAACACTGCTCCTAATTCATAGAAAACGATTTCGCAATATTGAAGTATTCCCATAAACACTTTTCAAGAAGGAAATCATCCATCACTTCGTTTACTCCATCCTTTGCGATCATAAATGATTTTTCAATTCAAAAGTTTTTGCAATGCTCTTTCGTTCGGTTACCATTTTAAATTCGGCTTTTTTAAGTATATTTTCAACATTGATGCAATTCTGCTACATATATAGAATTCACCTCCTAGGTTCCTTAGAGCATCATAAATGGACAAGAGATGCCATAAAAGAAGCATTTCAAGCTCTTACAAGAGAAGCGATGCAAGGCTGATAGATTTGAACTCTTAGCGATTCTAGTTGCTCTGTCTTGCTTTCAAGAAAAAAAAAACAGATACTTTTTATCTGCTTTTATAGTTGCGCGAGGAACTTAAGAGTGGTATATAAGCAGCTTTTGTAAATTATCAGTAGCCCCCATATTTACTTAAGTCATCATAGCCCATTCCATTTTCTATTTTTTATAATGGGGAGTCCAGCTTTTCGGAATATCGTAATCCTCATTCCTATTACTGCTGAGAATAGCTACTGAATATATCGTTAAGTGAGTATCCATAATCAGCTCTAAGATTTCGTTGCAAGTGTCAATCTAAAAACAATTCATTCTTTTAAAAAAAATTTGGAATGCTAGAATTCTATCAAAGAACGAAAGCTGGTTTATTTTGTTTTCTATATATGTAGATTTATAGCGCGCCCTCAATGATCTTGTTTTTGTCTTCTTAATAGAGCTTTTATAGGCCCTTAAACCTACTTCTAAGTTCTATTCGCACTATTCATCAGGCTTCCAACAGTCAACTGCCCATCAGCTATTCGCCAACTTTCATTGCATTCACACTAGACCGTCCTTTGTCCATCATTTTTCTTCCATCGCATACAAATCTCAGAGTAATATTGGACAAATATATATATTCACACTGACTATACCATCACGTTTCATCAAAGTTTGGCGGCATCAATATATTCACCGAAAGTTTTTCTAATGTTGACTGTCGCGATGTGGTGTTTCGATGCTAGATAATGTGAATGGTTCGATTCAAGTTCATTAGACAATTATTTATGGACAATTGAATAGGTCTTCACTTGGACCAATCATTCAGTTTCCTGTACATTTTATGTTGGTTAAATAGTATCTGTGCATTCTACCGAAGTCTTGTCAGATGATCTCCTTTCCACTTCCACAAAAATCTGCTCACGGATCAATATTTAACAAGTACGGAACTATGGCATCGGATGCACATAATTTACACCATTATCGATCGCTAACATCACCATCACCAATCTCGTTTAATATCCGAAAAACAGATAGTGACAACATTACCTCTCCATCAGACCTATTTTCGCAAGCAATTGCCTTAAGTTCACTCAAACATTTCTACGGTTATATGGCCTCTGTGTATCTATCTATCTAATGTTTTCTCGAAGTACTTCGTTTTCCTGTCAAAACGGTTCCGCGCAAACTCCAATCGAGAGCCTACTTTGCAATATTGTTATTGTCATGTAGGAGCATGTGGTCAACATTCAGTTTCACTCCTATTATAGGCTCATGGCAGAGTCTCCACAATTCTTTGTTTCAGACAGGTATTTTATGGATGCAAAATAAACACATATTTAGATTAGTAAGACAGTTATGTCGTTTTCCGGAGGAAATTTAATTTTCTTATACTTAAGCTTATATTTAATATTAATCACAGAAATATTGCCCACTGTTTTCTACCTACCTACCGCTGCCCTCTGAACATCCTGAAAATGTTTAAATTGTTTTCCGCTCCGAAGATTATAAAAGCGAAACAAGTGGTAGTCAGATGGAGCCAGGTCAGATAAGTATAGTGGATGTAATAAAACTTCATATCCAAGAGCTACGTAAGGCCTTGCATTGTCATGTTGGAAGACAAAACCTTTTCGGTTATACAGTGGCGGACGAAGTTCGCATATTTTTGCATCCAGTCGGGTTAGCTGATCATAATATTGGTCTGCGATACAGTTTGAGTAACGAGGCGATCCAAGAATGCCTGATATTGTTGCCGAGAAAGCAAGGAATATGCAATGGAAGTCCAATCTTTTTCGCTTTTTTGCGAGAAATCCAACAGCACCGCTTGTTGACAAATTCAAGCTTATTTAAGGGGTTCTCAATCGTTATATGGCTAACGTTAGACCTACCTCCCAAGAAACAATTTTTTTTATATAGTAGTAACCGTAAAGTTTCCATTACCAAATTATATAACTTGAGTTATATAGACTGGTACTCGAAACGTCTTTGTAACCACTATAAACCCCTTAGAGAGCTTAAATGGAGGATTATATAAAGGTTGCCGTGACTTGATTTAGGTAACGTTATATAACTAAAAGTTTTATAAAATGAGTAACCAAAATATTCTGGTTACCTTAATATAACTTCTTATAGAACCCTTATATAACCCAAGGTGCTCTCGATTATTTTATTTTGGTCATAGCAGTGGTTGCGGTAATGTTTCGGTTACCTTTATAAACTTTGTTTATAATGGTGATGGTAACGTTTCCACAACGCTTGGAACTCTCAGACCGATTACTTTCAGTGATTGAAATGTTAGGGAAATTATGTTTCGTTACCTTTATAAAACAATAATATGCAAATATTTGAGAAACCTATCTTGACATAGAATTTCGATTTTTTTTTATTCTATTTTTATAATGTAAGGGTTTAATATTTTTACATTTTAGAAGTACAATTTTTCGGCATATGTGGTGAAATTCAGCTGCAATTGAAATTTTACTGTGAATATCATCATAGATACTTCCAAAAAATACAGACCGCTCCAAAAATAAGCAATATTTAATAATTTTAATTAAATATGACAAAATTTAGGATTTTCACTTATGTGACATTAATTCAGAAAAATTACATAACATATGTACTTTAGAAATAATATCTACATAAAAAGATGTATTTTCTTCATATAAAAATAAAACGGAAGCCATATATCTGCAATTTAAGAAATTGGCTTAACCGACATTTTCTTTTTTATCTGCAATGGACAGATGAAAAAATTGCGGCTTGTACTTAAATGAACAAATTACCATTATAAAACTTCAAGTAGTTTTATATAAACTGAATGACCCTTATAAAACTTCTAGAATTATTATATAAACTAAAGGCACTACCATGCTTCGAAAATGGTCCTTATATACCCTTTAGTCATAATATGTAACCTTTGGTAATGTTATATATCTTAATTATAGTCACAAAAAACAGACGTTAGTGTTCTTATATACCCTTTGGTTATATTATGTTATATAAATAAAAACAGTTTTATAATGGCTCCATTCGACACTAAAAGTAATTTGTTTTTATAACGATCACCGTAGTTACTAAAGGGCCACCAAAAATTTTACGATATTTTATAGTGGGTATGTGTATAACCGAAAGTTCCCAATTTTTATTAAAGCCACCTAAATTACTGAAAGTTGTCGAGTTATATAAGGATAACCACGGATAACGCAATAAACACTTATTACCAATAAGTTTATAACGTGGTGATCAAAACAATTATAAAACTTTCTTATATACCTTCTAGTAATGGTTACTCTAAGTTATATAGACCGGTGATTGAAACATTTCCATCACCAACTTATAAAACCTTTAGTAACTTAGTTCCACGATAACCATTACTAACCTAAAAAACTCTAATATAACTACATCTCCAATTGGTAATATTATAAAACTCTTATATAACCACTGAAATTCTTATATAACCGAGTAACCATTATATACCCCTAATAAAACTACCCATCACCTTCAGTCACCAAAAATTGGAAAAATTGTTACTTGGGATTTCCCCGATCTGCCTCGTAGTCAATAATGGTTCATTACCCACTAAAATCCTCAGAAAGTCGTCATGAAGCTCCCTTGGCTTTCCAGTGCGAGGTTCATATTGATTTTTTTTAAATCATCTTGAGATCGTACCCACATTAACTTTAGATGGTCCAAAGACGCAACACAGTTTTATGAGCGCATATCGCATTATGACCAAGTTAGAACCCGTAAATCATAGAGTGCCTCAAATGAAGTTTTTCTTGATCGATCATATAAGCCCGATTTCTCAAAATTTAATGATTAAACATACTTTTTTTTTATTAAAAATCAAAACGTGAAAATACTAGCTTTCAATTAATACTAAAATTGTCTAAATCGTACACACAACATTGATGTTATGAGCATTGCAATTGAAACAACAGAAAACGTCAACACTTTCTTACCAACTAATACAATAGTTTATAGACGGTATAGTGCGTTATGGTAATCTTTCACATTTCAGAACCATAGGAGCAACCCTGCAACCATAGCCAAAGTTTTGTTCTTACTATATTTAATTAATGTTCCACATCCGAGACATCGGAAAAAAAATACTCTTTGATTTTGTTTAATCAGGAATATGATAGGTACGATTTCGTTAGTGGGTGCCTATGGCCCAATATTTTTTTGTTCAATCTGCCACAACTAGATTTCCAAAGAGTTTTCACCTCGATTGATAGTATCGTGGGCGTTGGCATCACATTCTTGGACCAAGTTAATTTAGGTACCTTCTTTGCATATCATCAGCAGTTTACCAGCCTCACCAGACGGCTATCATAGTCCAAATAAAAGATCTCTATAAATCGGAGCCCTTTTGATAATTAAGAGCATAGTGGATTTTTGTATGGCATCAATTCTGATCCACAGTTCTTAGACTACGACAATATTAACGCTCTCTTTGATTAAAAGAAATGCTCATGCTTGCTCATAAAGGATAAATTTGAAAAATTGATTTTAAAATGTTAAATGACTGGCACTAATTTCGTTTAAATAACAAGAACCCTCCATCTGTCATAATTATGGTCCAATTCAAACAATTTTTGTCATTCTCATAATGCAATTCCGCCTGCAATCACTGGAAAAATTGAAGTTAATGGACTCATTTCGTGGTGGGTGTGCAAATATCTACTCGTACTGCACTTACTGACACTCTGCTTTCCGTTGAAGAATACATCTGGAAAATGTAAAATTTCGCACTCAAGCACAATCGCAAAAACTGTTGATACACTTGAAAAAAATCACAGCGGAGATATCATGCTGCTTGGAATTATTCTGCTACTTATCAAGAAATTTTCTGTTGTTTTTTTTTTCTTTTTTTACTGTCTCTGTCCTCCTTTCTATGTGTCATGAATGAATGAATTTATCAGACACAATTAAATCCCATCGTGATACATGTAATTCCTATCAAGAGAATGCGTTGCTTCGGTCCATTATTACAATTCTTTTAATCAATGCCGTAGTGACGAAGTCAATAACTAAAGTGGCAGCGCCACTTAAAATGTGTTCCAGACCTATCAGAAATCATTCTATGAACGAGCACACAGTAAATGCCATCATTGTTGATTTGTAAACATTTTGTCAATTCAGCAAATAGAATTGATCAGAAAATAATAGCGAATTGTAAGAGGTGTGAAAAGGTGTGTTACACAATCTCTTCGATCCGCACTACTTCTATACTACTCACCACCCCTCCTCCTACTCCTCCTCCTCCTCCTCCTCCTCCTCGGCTGGTAATCGAATCTGTGTTTGACTATTGAATCAAGACTGAATCAAAGTAACTCGAACTGTGAGTTTGATGTATTCATTCATGTTGACACATTGTCGAGGGTGATTGATTCCCATCCAAGCACAAAAGGCGACTTAAGTTAAGTTTTGCTAGCTTAATGGGCCGCCTTGATTGTGGTGATGGGAAATTGTAGTTTCCCTTTTGTATCAGTTTCATTTTTGGTAAATGGGTGTTTACTGAGAAATGACTTTAGATGTAGACTTCGAATTTAGGTGTTGGCTTACATAGTTTGCATTCTTTTTGGGGGTAAAAAAGTAAATTTACATAATTACAATTTATGGGAGAATGGTGAGAAGTGAGACACTATGTGAAAAAATGATTTTCAATCAATAATGAGATTCGAAACATTCAAAAAGAACATATTTTGTCGAAAAACCAACGCATTTATTGTAGTAATCATAATTGGAAAAAAAGTAAAAAATGAGTTTTCAAACAAAACTGAGGCCAAGCCGCATGAAAATGTAGAAAATTAACTTTTCTTCACACACAGAGGTGGACTCAGATTTTTTGATTGGGACATTTCTCTTGAATTCTTTCTCTTCATGAACCAAATCACTTATTACCTCTGAGTGATCATACTGAAATATATCGGTAATTGTCAGCGAATAAAATCTGAGTCCACCTCTGTGTGTGAAGAAAAGTTTATTTTCTACTTTTTCATGCGGCTTGGCCTCAGTTTTGTTTGAAAACTCGTTTTTTACTTATTTTATTTTCTGCCTTTTTCACGTTAACTAAATTGTTATTACGTGCTGCATGGAGATATTTTAAAACAATTTTTAAGTCATGTTTGGTGCCGATCCGAAGTTTTCATGATTGTTGAAGAGAAAGTATTGATGCCAGTAGGACGGAAAAAAAATGATTCTGCATAGCTTATAAATTTTTTTTGTCGGAAAATTTTCCGGAAAAGTGGGAAAATTCCGGAAATTTTCGGAAAATTTTCCAGAAAAATTGGAAAATTCTGCATTTTTACTGAAACAAATTTATCACTAATCATGTCGATGAAAATGTGTCCGATGATTTTCCCGCTTTTCCGGTTTTTTCACAGAGTTTTCCACAAAAGCAACTTTGTGCAACTCATTTCGCTATACAACTTTGTCTTAGGTTGCAAAACGCTCAAACGCTTCCTTGGTCTGAAAAACTCCGGAAAAGCGTTTTACATGAATTTTGCTCGATTTTTTCTGCAAGTTTTCACCATTGTCGGAGAGAAAGTAATGATGCCAGTTGATAGGGAACTTGATCCTGCATAATTTAGAAAATTTAGAATTTTTTTCGGAAAATCGGAAAACTCTGAATTTTTCCTGAAACGGATTTATCACTAATCAAATTTGTACCAAATTAACAAATGACTTTTTCCCGATTTTCCGGGTTTTCCATGGAAATTTCCGGTTCAAATTTTGATAGATTCAATTGTCACGCGACATGAACCTGTGTGCCAAATTTCAGTTCGCTGTGATGACGAAAAGTGGGTCTACGAGAGTGTCGAAAATAGTAAAGAAATATATAAATAGACAAATTCGTGTACGAGTTAAAGGGAATGGCCTCAAAAATACAGTAAAAACAGTGTAGAAATTTTTATTTTTAAGACATATTTTATAAAGTAGGATTAACTATGCTAGTAATGAATATAATCACCATTTGCCGCTATTAATTTATACATATAATCGGTGGTCCATTAAAGATACCAGCCACTCTGTTATGGCTTAAACACAATTGCGACGATATAGCGGTCGACGGATTCCTATGCAATATACGCACCATAAAACGTTCCTGGAGAAAATTGTTCCTATTACTACAATAATCGTCGGTCGTCGAAATTGAGTTTAAGCCTTTAAGCTCTTGGGTTATTCTCTCCACATTTTAATACCCTAGGTGAAATCATAGGGTATACCAAGTTTGTCATTCCATTTGTAACGCGTAGAAATAATTATGGTAGAGCAAAATAGTTGGACACTCACGCATAATATGAAAAGTAATTTTGATTATCCATATTCGTCTGTCCGTCCGTCCGTCTGTTCACACGATAGCTTGAGAACGCGTGTACTTAGAGAGCTCAAATTTTGCACCGGGGTGTTTTAAAAAAAAGGTAAATTTAATTTCGAAAATGAGGAAAATCGGGTAACTGATTCGAGGGATTGCCATACAGAAATTTCGTTTGTCACTAGATATATATTTGGACACTGCCTGAGAACGCGTTAACGTAGAGAACTTGAACACGGCCCGTAAATATAATTTCAAAAATGGGCTAAATCAGGGAGCCCTTCTTCATGTTGCCATATAAAGCTTTTTTACTTGTTAGAGCGACGAGTCTGCAATCGACATATCTGTAACCTACTTGTATATCCTTACAGTTATAAAGGGGCCCATACACGGTCACGCATGTTGGCCAACTAGAGTAGGACAACGATGTTGTCAGGCAGATTTTGACCGTGTGCGGGTCTGTTTGACGGTGTGTTACGCAGTATGTCAAGCGATTGGACAAAAATTAAGTTAGTTGGATTTTTAGGAGCGTGACTGCGTGTTTGATAACATATTGCACCTTGTACGGCGATGTTTGTCATGCATTCGTCATTCTTGAGTGAACTATATTAAAGAAAAGATAACAAATAACAGCTCTAGCAGCTACTGATGTGTGTCCTGCTGTTGGACAGCACATTTGACAGTGTGTTGAGAAAACGTTTTCCTGTGTGACGCAACAAGTTGGACAACATGTTCGACGTGTATGGGCCGCTTAACAGATATTATACTCAGATGAAGAAGACAATATTTCGCTAGACGGTTCGAAGCTTCAAGGTAGCAGTTGTTACATTTTCCAATTAACTTAATGTCACGGTTTCGGCTGAATGTACTGGATTTCCAAGAGCATGCCCTACGGGCTTCCCATGATGTACAATTCGAGGAACTGTATTTCGAAAACCAAAGCTTGCTCTAGGCCATAATCACTTTAATGGTTAGCACTAAAATCACAAATCTGCTTTGGTGGTAAGTACAACATTCATTGTATGTGCGTACGGGGGGGGGGGGTGTAGATACCCCCCCCCCCCCCCTAGGTCAATAATACAATAAAACCTTTAAATATATAATAGCAATTCTTAGGTGCAAAGATGGGCGCAGGTCGCGACTTTCGACTCCTATTTTCCCGACTACTTTTGGACTTGGGACACCTATGCCCCCCCCCCCCCTCAAGCGAAATCCTGGGTACGTTACTAAGGAGTCACTGAGACATTTTTCAGCGCTAGTTACACAGCTTTCTAAGAGTTTTGAATCAGTGAATTGATTTCCCAATCTTCCACTTAAACTCTTAATCTCAAGGTATGGTAGAAAATCATTGAAGCCTCTCCTTAGACCAGTGCTGATGAGTTTCAATGACCCTGTAGCTTACTGTGTAAATCCAATACTAAGATAAAATTCACCAGAAGCCACAATAGCTTCTCTAAAAGGCAGTTATCGTTTCGAGAAAATGTTTGCAATCTACACAGGAAATCATTCATACTAATGCAGCACCACTAGACTGCTGTCAAATTTCAGTTTCCACGTAGGAAATTCTTAAGTTTCTCGAAAGATAATTGTATGGCGGTTTTGTTAATGGTATTGCATGAATTTATTTTAGGGTCATTAAAATTACCTTGAAGCTTATTAGCTTGCATAGCTATTTCGAATACAGAGAAACCGAGATCGTTGATTGGTATCTGGGAGATCCAATACCCATTCAATTTCCAGCTGTTGCAGTAAACTAGTATCCAAATTAATTTACAAACATCAGTGGGTTCTTCAGGTGAAGCCAGTTGAAAATTTTAGGCCAACTTAGCTGGAGGTTGAAAATCAGAAAAATAAATTCGGAAGCACTATTTCCCTATTTTCCAGCGTTTCAGAGTTGAGTTGTCCTTTTTGTTGCATTAAATATTGAGAGCTATGAAAATTCGTTGTTTGTCTCTCAAGAAATGTGCTTCCATTCGGAGATTTCAGCTATGAAGCAATATGGGCAATAATGACTGCTCTATCTCTAGGTACTTATATGTAGGTAGATATAGTTGCGTACATCAGTTGAGTTGAAAAAATCTCAAGCTGAGAGTTTCTAGAGGAGAAGAATTTTTAGAATTAGAAGAGAAAATTTCTTTAATTAAAATGTTAAAAAACAAATGCAAATCAAAATCCGGTGATGATGTTGGAAGATGCTTTCTTTTAGCAAATACTTAGTTACTTACTTTCATCTTTCTCTATTGGATGCTCGGAAAATCTGTGAACCATTTCTTCGGGCACACAATTTTCTCCAGGCCCTTGTTCCCTCATTAAAGGGGGTATATTCTTCTATTGGTAATGTCCTGTGCCTACTTTACACTAAAGAATCTCATTGTATCCCATCAGTCCAAAACACCTATAACTTTTAAATTTTGTGTTTTTTCGCTATATAACACAACTCTCAATGCACATCAGATGGAAGTATACTAGGCAGGTTTCGCGACTTACTTTATGCGCAATACAATTAAGCTATTCATAAGAATGTTTTATTCCTGGTCTTCGTTTAATGCCTTCATTAATGACTAATACAGCACAATATGGCTACTTCAAGACTGGCATCCTTTTCACGATTCCACAGTTCCCTGAAAATCCCCTTCAGCTACGTTGCAAGCACTTATCCACACATTTAGGGACTAACTATGCTTTGTTTTTTACCTGTTCTATTTTTATCCAAGTATACGCCCTTTCTTAGGAGTCGAGTTGTACGAGTGTGTGTTCCCTTAGACTTTTCACCTATCTCTTCTACGCACTGTCTTGTAATTCTATTTGACTTTAGTGGATGAAGTTATTTACCGCACCAGAATGTCCTAACTTTGGGCTTTTTTTTTTTTTTGCTTGGAAGCGTCAATATTCCCGATATCGTACTAACTAGACAACAATAAATTTAGCAAATCTTCAACGTCCTTAAAATTAATTTCCATCTCTCTGCATTGAAAGGGATTACATATGCTGTCATTGTCGCTAAATTGGAGGTGCTCCACACTAATGGTTAAAAAACCTTGAATTTGGCTCCCACGACAGTAATATATCCAGGAGAGTAGTCAATCTGGACAGAGCCGGCTTAGCTAGACAAGGCTGAAAGAAAACCTAGTAACCAAAAACCATATATAAGACATACCTACTAATGTAGTACCATTCATCCCAGTATGCGATTGTTTGTACCTGGGATTATAGGTTTAGCCTAGTCGAATTTTCCCATCTAGTATTCAGTTGGACATTACCTTCAACATTGTGTGTCGACCCTGACCGTGCAGGGATAGGGCTGCAATGACTTTTGCGTCCAGTCGACGACTTTTGATAGAGCTCTTTCCTGGTCTTGTAAAGATATTATCGCAAGAGTTAGTATATAGACGAATATGATACAGAATTATTTCGTATATTCCACCATCTCTACATATTCGCTTGATGGAACCAAAGTTTGTACATAATTAATATTCTGAAATAATTTTTAGTCGTTTGAATAACAATAATTCATTTCAAGCTTAAGCAGTCAATTTAATTATAAAATATACACTGAGCTTTATCTCTATTCTGGAAAGCGTTCTCTCATATATCTCTCATCATATTTTCATGAATTATTTATAATTTTCATATTTCCTAAATAAGTTTACCATCAAAAAGTTATAAATATTTTTCTAATAATCATCAAAAGCACCCTGACGACTGCACATATGCGCTCTTTTTCAATTTTACGACTAATTTTACATGCCCCCAGAATATTCAGTTCAAATCATTTTTATCGTTCATTTCATCTCCGAAATGTGCCATAATGAGTGTTTTATGAAGCTCATTATCATAAAAGCAAAGCGGCATATTTAGTACTCTCCTCCATTTGCGTCGTATATAATAAATTTTATGAATTTTCAGGGAAATTTTGTTTTGGATATTCCGAACCAGTATTTATAATTAGTTTACATACTAAGAGGAAGCGTTTTGTTTTTTTATTTCCTAAGTTCTTTTTAATTCATTAAAAACATCTTTGCGCTTGTTCGACCAAACATGACCATCATCATTCATCTGCATATATAGATTTTGGTATAGTTAATCAGGTTTCGATCTATAATACCATTTCTGTTTACAGAGTCAAGTCCTACGTGAAGGAGGACAACGTAGTCTTTGATAAGGCATTCACGTAGTATAGCAATCAACCGCTCAATGTTTTGCCTTGACATATTAAACAATGTCGCAAGACTCTTGTTGTAATTACCAGCTCGCAGTTTTGTGCGAAATATACTATGGATTTTTACATATCTAGCATAGTGAGGGAGTTTGGTCCAATATGGAATCGAATTGATCGAAATTGCATCCGGTCCAAAGATCATCTCTTCATTACTCACAGCACCTCTCGTATTAAAATCTAGTTTAGAACCTCCTTATAAAGCGCTCCCCATAATATCACTAATATCACTGAGCTGGGCTGCATTGAAGTCATGAGTGACATTGCAGAATTGAATTAGTTTGGCCCAGTTATTACTCTCTAGGTGTTCTCGATACACTCTATCACCTTCGGATTGTACAGCTTGTATTCACAAAATGCGTGTATCTTTATAACTTTTGATATTCTATGACGGATCTGATTAGGACTAAAAATTACAATGCCTGGGAGGTCGTGCCTCTAAGAAAACAGGAGGAAGGTGTGAACTCTAGACGAGTTTCTAGATAGCATGTGATGCGGACTTATTTCAAATCAGGCACAAAATGGCAGTAGATTATCAAATAACCAAAAAGTACGTTATTAGTTGGATATTTCTGAAACTGACATTTATAATACAGTGTAACTCTTAATGAACTGGGATTGGAGCTGGCGCAATACTAACATCGATTCAGCTCAAAAAGAGCTATCTAACAATGTATTACACATGGCTATTGGAGGGGGGATACCAAAATTTGCATCATCCTTTGGTCGCATGCCTTATAAGGTCGATTTTAAAAAACTTATTGCATCCAGTCAAATTTATATTGAAATCTTAGATATTAGCATAGAGGGCACAAGAACTAGATGTCGCATGCAGTACCAAAAAAGTATACAAACTTTATATGGCTAGGTGGTCCATTCCGTAATGGACCATAACATTTGAAATGATGTATACGTCGAGTTATTTTTTTTTTTTTTGTATCTGAAGTCTTGTGGATGTCGATCAAATGTATACAAAACTGCTATTATAAAAACATTTGCTTTCGGCATGCTCTAAAACATGTTATGGTCCATTCCAGAATGCACAACCCATTTCACAATCTGTTTACTCTGCTCTGGTATGGCATGCGACATCTAGTTCATCTGCCATCTATGATATTAGGCAGCGGATATTAATCAAAGGCGATGACAATCTTCAATTATTTTTCTCAGTCATCGTATGGTGGCTCTAATCATTTGGAAACTTGTTGGATATTAAATGTAAGACAGGCGACTAAAAATTATTATACTTAACTTTCTTGTTAAAGTTGGCTATGGTTCCAAAATTGTCGTCTAAAGAAAAGAATTTATAATATGAATGAGATTGAAGGCAGCGTTGAATTGATTCAACGAACTTTGTGGTGGTATTGGCTCTATTTACCGGCTTTATCTAATGTTAAAAGACAGGTTATGTTTATAAAGAAAATATCATCCGAGGATTGTGCTTTTTATACCCTAGATGAAATCTTTAGGGTATACTAAGTTTGTCATTCCGTTTGTAACACCTCGAAATAATGATAGTAGAGCAAAATGGATTGGACACTCACCCGCATAAAATTAAAAGTTATTTTGATTTTTGCATGTCCTTCCGTCTGTGCGCACGATAACTCGAGAATGCGTATACTTAGACAGCTGAAATTTTGTACACGGACTTAGAAAAAAAAGTCAAATTAAGTTCGAAAATGAGATAAATCGGGCAACTCCTTCGTGGGGTTGCCATACACAAATTTCGTTTTCTACTATATATTTCGACACTGCCTGAGAACGCATCGACATACAGAGCTGAAATTTGGTATATGGTGTTTTCATAGTAATAGCAAATAAAATTTCAAAAATGGACTAAATCGAGCAACCCTTCTTAGTGTTGCCATATAAAAATTTAGGTTTTTTACATATACTGTGAGAACGATCAGTCCTCGACATTTTTATTGTACTAAAAGCTTCTTCAGAATACGAAATCCTATAAAATTGGTTATAATCATTTTTTCTGTCCGACGAACCGTTCTAGAAATATATGCGAAGAACCTTTTCAAAAATCAAACCTGCATACCTGTGATCATACGAAATTTTACACGGGCATTCATCTGGGGTATCAAAGGAATTGGTCTAATTGGACTAATTCTAGCTTGTTTACTTGTTTTTTTATATTATTAAGCCAAGCTCTGGGGGTATCATATAATGTAAAGCAAAGAATGGTAGGAAGGAGATAGGGAAATCATTAGGGGAAATAGTTAATGCCAGCCATAGTCCAACCAAATTGTAAATATTTTTTTTTCTAGTATGAAGAATATAAGCAGTGTAACTATGGCTTCGGTGCCGTACAATGTTGCTATTTTGAATTTTTCCAATTATCAGCTTTGTGCCCATAACGACTATGGATTCTATGAATATGTGTCGAGAAATCTATCTATGTGTGAGTAAGAGAGAGATATGGTGGTGTAAGCCAGGTAGTCCAGCCAGGGGTATCCTTGGTTTACATTAACTAACTGAAAAAACTGTATCCTTAGGTATATTTTTATAAAAAAAAGAAGATTTATTGAAATTTTGTTGAAAAGTTATTATTTAACCAAAATTTAAGATTCATTGATTTTGGAACCTTGCGAATGTACCTTACGATAGTGTGCCTTGCAGTGGTATGGACGTGAAGTCCAATCTATCAGCCGAAGGTGAGAGCTGACTTCTTGGTAGCTTCTTGACAGGGTGGCACGCTAGCACCTCGGCTATTTGCGGACAGTGGGGTGGGTCTGAAAAAATCCTGTATTACCGTGCATCATAAACAAAAAAATGCATGCCTAAAAATACTGTCAAAGGGACTACACACACCTACATAGTCCTGAAGGAACCGTACATTACTCACTTATCGAGATTGTACTGTCAAAGGGACTACACACACCTACATAGTCCTGAAGGGACCGTACATTACTCACTTAGCGAGATTGTAGTGAGGATCCATTGGTAGTGATCCTCACCGTATAGTGCCTCAACCACCCTTTGTATCACTTAACACTGCGCATTCTGATGCCCTTTAAACTTGAAAGCGAAAAATAAAAAGAAGCTTTGATCAAGGGAGAAATGCAAGAGAGATTTACAGATTCATAAAAAAAACAAAGTTCTTCTTTATTGGGTACATCATCATGAAATAGCTAAATTTTCATTAAAATCCCCACGTAACATTTAGGTTTAGCTTTCAAAGATCTTGTTCTAACGGTTATTGGAGCACACCCCAATGGAACTTTCCTCTTTTTTGTTTTCCTTTGCGCAAGAATTAGATAAATAGACGACAATTCTCTTCGAGGTCGTTCTTAGAAGGACTTCCGAAGCGGGGCAAGTTGTTAAACCAAGATTGAAACGCGGCTGTTTACTTTTATTAGTCCTGCTGAGTTGAGCTTTACATTTTATTCAAATAATCAGGACAATAAAATTTAATCGTTCGCACTTATTCTTGCGTATCGAGGTTTTGCCATATTTCTGAAATTTATATTTTAGTTATATTTGGTTCTTTCATAAATTTATGTAATAATAATGACGCAATATATGAAAGATTAAATGTTCGCACTTGTTCGCGTGTCGATGTCATGCCATGTTGCTGGCAGCTATACAGGGTGTTTCATAATTGATGCAAATAACTCAAGGGCTTGATAAATGAGGTGGAGACAAGCCAAAAAATTATAAGATGAGGGGGGAGGGAGGTAAGACGCATCGCTTCGGCAGTTTGGAGGCTTAAGATTTTTAGAACCTCTTCCACTTTACACCTTGTAACTTTCTTGATATACACTCTATCAAGGTGATTCATAATTTCATTAATTTTGCTACTGACAACGGTAATCGCGCCTACCTTTATGCAATTCCACGCAAAATTAGCAAAATTAATGAAATTATGTGAATCATAGAAATAGGAATATCTAAAAAATAATTGCATTTGAGCAGGTCCATGAACATAGTCAAATTAAAGGTAACATTCCGGGGTCTCTAGATCTTGTAAAAAAGCTGTAAAGTTATCATGCATTTTGGCGGGAAAATCATTAAAATTTAAAAACATTAGGAATTTTTTCCAAATTGTTTTACTTTGACGTCGTACAACTTCCGACGGAAGGTGACAGTCATTGGAATTCTGAGGCGGTATGTTATCATCTGAGATGTATCCCACATTCATAGAGTGTATATCAAGAAAGTTATATAGTGTAAAGTGGAAGAAGTACTAAAAATCTTAAACCCCCTACTATATCGAAACGATGCGTCTTACCCCCTTCACCTTTTAGTTTTTTGGATTGTCTCCACCGCAGCTACAAAACCCTTGAGTTATGTGAACCAATTATGAAACGCCTTGTATAATGTAGATATGTAGGTATAGTTGTATATTAAAACATTTTAGTCAGACAGTTCCGACAACACTTAAAAACTGAATTTGAATTTTTGAATTATCTTGCGGATCGTGGATTTTTCCATACGACTTCCAATTTTTTGTGAAGCGTCACCGCTGTGTTTATCCCATTTTCATACATCCCGCCAATGTGGAACATTTTATTGATATAGCTAGCAACAAAAGTCCAATTTTGACACACAGATGCCTACACTAGAAATATGTGTCAGTCGGGCCGGAATTTCTGAGGTCGGATTCCCACGCGACCTCAACAACACTTATTATACGATATTGTACTACGATGCCTCTAAAAACATATCAGCTGAAAAAAAAACAACTTCATTACGTGTGAACAAAGTAATGATACTGAGTCTATCTCTAGTGCTAAGTGAACACATTCTTAAGTAAGTAGGTTTTATATCACATAAGAACTCAGGTTGGCCGTTGATAAATGAGATAGCAGAGCAATTGAACTCAAGAAGGAGTCAGCAAACAGATGTCCCACAGGATCTTTCCTGATGACTGCTCTTATGTATACTACTGAACTTACGAGATACATGTCTTTTCTTTGCTGTAAAAATAATTAAGCAATACAAGATCACTGATTTCATCAACATTTCAAGAACTTGGCGTAGAGCATACTAATCGGCCGAGAAACATAGATATGGATGGCATGAATGTGCCTCCTTTTCTACCTTACTTAGAATTTCTGTATAGAGTAAGACATAAGTTTAAGATGTTTAACGACATATATACATACATTTGCGGCGTTTCGACACAGTAAACGATGCTCTGATATAGGGAGACTCGTAATTAGAGTTTTACCCTGCCACTTACATAATTTTCTTTTCTTTCTGTAACTGTCTGTAAATGAAGAAAAATAATAAAAAGATATTTGTTATAAAAATTATTAGGCATGGTACCTGCGTTATGATATCGAACACCCTTGCCATTTTCAGCAATACACGAATTAGAACTTTGACCTAATTGGAGACTATGTGGTTGTAGCTATAAAAAGAGCACATATTCGTTGTGTCTCAATTTCAGAAAGTGAGCCGCCATAATATAACAGATCCTCCAAATTTCTTATTGCCGTTCTGTTGTAATTCTTACTACAGTTCGGCAGTCCTCATCAATCTTGTAATTTTCTCGTCGCTTATATTCTAAGGAGTTGCTGCACAAAAGCTTTGCGGTTAGGATATTTCCTACTACGCCGCGTTTTTGTAACTATTATTTTTTGTTTCTTTAATATTTCTTATGTTTTGACAACTTTAACAGATAAAAACAAAGAGTTGTCGCAGTCAGAAAACCTAATTTCGTTAAAAAATTAAAATAACACGCGAATTTTTTTAACTATGATTTTTTATGCTCTTAACCCGGCACAAATGACGTGAAAATAATAACGCGGGTGATGACACTGGGTCATTATGACCCAGATTATATTGACAAATATTCACAAAATATAAAGAGTTACCTTAATTTGAATAAATATTTATTTAATAAGGATTCTTTTCATATGTGGTAAAATAAAAATAATACCATTGTATTCTATGAATCAAACTTTTATTAGCTTCCTAAATAACACATGCAAAATCAACTTAGTAAACATAAGTTTGATATTTTTCATTTTTAACTTTTTGACGCTGGGATCATATTTAACAATTTTGACTTAACGTACGGATATCCCGCTGCCACAGATAAACCCAGATGTCCAGACCTTATGGGGAGCAGTGACGTTCAGTCAAAAACTGAAATAGAAAGCACATTGTTTTGAAAAAGAGCTTTGAAGATTTTGCGAGAGATTCTATGCGAGAAACATGATTGTTTTTGAACTCTCTCACAGCCCTCCGCTTTTGTATTCAATTTTATCTTTACATCTCTCTCGAAAAATGAGAGTTTGGTAGATGGCTTGTTAGAGAAAAGCTTTAAGCACATGTTTGTCGGTTAGGCGCAATAATTGGTGTCAGTTTTAAGTACGGTGGATGGTTACCTGTATTTTACTTATTTGTGCCGCTGCGAAGACGGGGTCGTACCGAGAGCACTGACGGTACGAGTAGAGGGGGGGGGGGGGCTGTATCAGCAGCTACACAAATGTTCAAATTGTATGGTCAACGTGAACAAAAAATATCACCATATTAAATCGCCTCGGGTCAATATGACCCAGCGTCTTTGGTGCCGGGTTAAAAACTAAAATGGTTAATCCACGTTAAAATTTCAATGAGTCCGAACGTTGGCGAAATACACTCAAAGGCGATCTATGAAAATGACGTGCTACCTTTGTCGACGTTCCATAAACCGAAACATAAACGAAACGGTCATCGTACGGTCAAAATTATGAACGGTATGCATCACCATTTATTTGTCGAATTTTGTTCAAAATGTACATATGTGAAATAGGCCAAGAGACTGTTTTTTCTCAATTATGAAAGTGCACCATTTCAGATCGCACTGTCGGATTATGACCGCTTAAGGAGTGGAATTTATAATACATTCGCCCTACAGTCTTACCTCGACATTTGTTGATTTTTTTTTTAATCGATTTCGGTTCAAGCTTATGCAAAAGTGTGTATACAACATAAAGACGAATATATCGAAAAAGAATAAAAATTACAAAAAAATAAAATAATTCATAAGTTTCCTTGTCATTATTGCAAAATTTCAACTTGCCGCATATTTCAAAATTTGATGTTATTAAAAATTGCTACTATTTCTTGCACTATGACTCTTTCACGTCGTTCTCCATAAGTCGTTGGTGTTAAATATTTTCGACTCATACAATTTTCCATACTCCATATATACACTGAGTACGCAATTGTATGGCTTCACACCTTTTAATTAATAATAATCAAAATTCATTTCCTGCGAAAAGCTTTTCGAAACTCAGATGAAAACATAAATCTCGCTCAAACGAAAATTGATTGAAAAATAAACAAAATTACTCAAAAGTCAAGAATTGGCAGCAGCAACAGATGATGCCAAAGAAAATCAATTTTTCCTCACAATAATTAAAAATAAACAAATTTTGTGATTTTTGTCAGCCATCCAAAGAAGTAATTAGACAAATCGATGCTTTTGTTTCTCCATAACTATAAAATTTATATAATTGAAAGCAACTAATACTAGTATGGAGCTAGCTATAGCATTACATTCTGCCAATAAGTAATTACTGAAAATTACATTTTTGCACGTTAAAAAACCCAGGGAGAAAGGAGGAGGATAGCCAAAACATTTTTAATTGAAAATTGAAAAATATTTTTTATATAATATTGTTTTTTTTTCAAATGTGTTTGTGTAAGGCGTATTGTGTTTAATTTTTTTTTTTTTTGTATCATAATAACTAAATTGAAGTATGATATTTGGTGATATACAGTTAAAAATAAAATGGTGAAAATGATTGATTTGGATCGGCATTCTGATTGCCCGCTTTCGGAGGCTCTAGCAGCCCCTCAAATACCATGGACAGGAATGAGATATGCTTGCCTAAAAGTATTACACGCCTACTGCAAAGTATTCGACCGACAGGAATTATACGATCTCATTGTGAGGTATGTTTTTATGTACAAAAAAAAATGTTTTTTTTTTCATATTTATTGATAAACGAATTAATAATTTTATGATGCTCACAAGAAAAATCTGATAAGGTGTTCATTTTAAGTGACAAATTTCCTGTAGTTATTAATTCCCCTAATCATATTTAAGTCTTTGGCTTGATAAGATAAAAACTATATTTCCTTTTTGATTTTTTCACGGTATTTCATTTGATCTTTTGTTTCCCAAATTATATTCAAATATTTATGAATAGGAAAAATAGCTACATCAGGATAAAAAAAAACGAAAATGTTAAATTTTTATTGCAATATTACTTCATGGTCAAAATGGTGGCAGATACAATTATAAAATAAAAATCGAGAGAAATCTATGCATAAGAAAAAGAAAGGAAAAGAAAATAAATAAGGAACACTTCCTGAAATATTATCCTCGTCAAATAGTCATCCTTCAGCCTTCTTTTGTATGGGACAAATGACATTCTTCTAATTAAAATTTTAAATGAGATAAAATGAAATTAATATCTACAACTACTTTGAGCATTGTCTTCTACTTACATTCGATGAAATTTTTCTTCTTTTACGAACATGCTGCGTTAAATTTTAGTAAAATTTAGTTTTTGCCCTCTTGTAAATTTTTTTTTATGATCCTATATATTGCCTTCTTTGCTACAGGCCGTGTCGCTAAGACTTTTCTTTACTTTCATATGTATGAGAAACGTGTCCTTTGAATGTTTTTAACACTGCGCATTATGGAAAAATAGACATGTTTCATGTTTAAAAATTTAAATAAAATAAACAGAGGTTCTGGTGACGATGATTCTAACACTTATTTATAGGACAAAATGTTTACTTTTAGAAAAAAGAAAGTAATTCGAAGTATTCAAACAAAATTACTAAGTGTTTCCGCATTTTCCTAAACTCTACCCAATTTGCTGTGAAATGAGAGAACAGTTCTTTTTTAACCCATTCACTGCCAACTACGAGATATCTCGTAGTAAGCGTATGTACCAAAACTGCCGACTACGAGATATCCCGTAGTGAGTGCTACAATTTTAGATTTATTACAAATGGCCATTTGAGTTAGGAATAATTAGAAAGGATGAATGAAAAATTTATATAGCGTAGAAAACATATTAATTATCAATTTTTATTAGAAACGGACTTGAGAAAACGAAATGCGGTGAAGAGACGAAGCTCCCCACCATACACCGCTCCATACAAACGTCTAAATCTGGGGGACCCTTTAGCTCCCACAAATTTGATCGGAAAAAAATTTCCTCTCACAGACTCGAAGATATTTCGATTTCGCATGGTATAGGGTACTACGTTTTTTTCCGGGGCGGGTTAATTAGTTTCATTCAAATCTCGATACGCCATAACTTCCTTCTTTCACCTCACAGCATAGTCATGTGTATACTTAAAATTCATGAAAAAATCAGGGCTTCTTAAAACTGCTTTCCAAATTTCAAATTGTACTAGAAAGAAAATGCTAAAAAGGCCCCCCTCACCCCTGTAAGTATGTGGAATTTTTCGGAACGTCTTAAAAATCAGTTCCATCCATCCTCTATCGACCCCATTAACACTTGCTCTACTACTAAATTTAGAATTTCCCTATTGTAGTACTAGATTTTTTCTACATACCTTCATAACTTCCGTAAATTAAGTCCGATCGAGGAACGGTTTTCACTTTTACCACTGGACGGCCAATAGCTACAGTTCGTAGAAGAACTTTTTTTTCCATTGGCGGCATTTTTAGATATACTTTTCGTCAGAAGTTTAGTACAAATTTTAAGGTGCATTTTTACCTCAATTTATTGGTTTTACGTGTTTCTCCATAAATCGGTCAAATATTAACCGATTTGAATGATTCAAAGGTTTATTTGGAGTAGGGCGTGATGGTCCATCGTATGGTGTACCGCCTTATCTGCTATAATCACACCTTCCAGGGGGGGGGGGATATCGTTTTAATAACTCGTTAATAACTCGGTATAGCGGCATCCGATCGGGAAACTGAGTATGCAGTTCTACTCGTCTAATTAGTAGCTATCTTTTATACAAGAACACTTTTTTCTCGGGGATACTTTGGGATTTGGAGTAGGTACCCCCGGCGAGGGGTAAGTTCCACCATGCCATGTCGCATACCATATGAAAGGTGTTGACGAGTACTATCGAGCTGTGTACTTCTTTTTCTTATTAAGCAACCTTCGTTCAAACAAAGTTTTCAAATTACATATCTGTACATATGTATTAATTCATCCCCACCCCATAATTCGCCCAAATATAATCCGATTTCAAAAATTCCTTTTGATTATTTTCTGATTTTGTGAGCCCATTTCACACCCCCTCCCTCTTGCGTTGCAAAAATTCTTTTTCCACGGGCAAAATTTTAATCGAACAACTTCATTTGGAAACTTTCTTCTAGGAATTCCAGATAAATCCAATTTTGAATTTTTTATGTATGCTTGCTTACTACAAGATTACCAATACAAAATTACAACAACATAGGGTGTTATTTACCTATTTAAAAAAAGCATAAAACTGTCAGAATTTTTAAGGCGCACTTTGCGCCATCTAGCGGCAGTTCTACGACGCTAACGGGCATGGTAGTTACATTACGCGCTACCTACAGGTCTCTTCTATATCTGACACCTTAATTAAAGGCATTCGCCCCTTTGGTTTAGATTCTATAGCAATTTAAGTGCGACAACCCCCGCGAAAATTTCGACTTTTTCCCTATCAAAATTTCGTGATTTTTACTTTCACCCCTACCCCACTTTTTGAAAGGTATTGGCGAGTACTATTGCATGGTATAGTTTTTTTTTTAATTTACTTTATTTTGACCCCTTTTTTCGACATTTTTTCCTTATAATTCCTTAATTATAATTTTCCGGGGTCCATAGTTTTTAGTAATGAGTAATGAGTACTTACTTGGACATGCCTTACGTTGTACTGGCTTAAGAAGGCAGGAGTTATGTATTGATGTGTAAATGTATGCTAAGTACCTTGCAGGAAATGGAGGGAGTGCATTCAGGTCGAAAAAGCGTCATATAGTTACAATGTTTTTCTAAGAACAATGAAGGAAGGGAAAAATGCGTAGATGAAAAATATTTTGATTTGTGCATTATTTTAGAAGAAAAAGTGGATTATGTTCAGCTAATAACGAGATACAAATAAGTGAAGGCAAAGTAAAACGAAATATCTTTGAATATGAAAAAGTTGCTTGAAAAAAAAACACTACGAGATATCTCGTAAGCGGCACTCAGCACAGGATTTTATTCACCGACGCCAGCTAGATAACTCGTAGTGTTTTTTTTATTTTCAAATTACAGTAAATCCCATCTCCATACTATATCTCTAACTTAATATTGTTAGATTTTGCTGAATTCCGTGTTTTCTTTAAAATAAAATCTTGGCATCCAGGGCAAGAGACTCTAAATTTGTCTGGCAGTGAAGTCTCTTCCCTCTGCAAAACATGACTATGATCTTCTAACTAATGACAAGTTCAAATGCATAGAAATTACATTTATTAATTTAATATAATAATTAAATTTATAAAAAACATTAATTTTAAGTTTTTGACTATCAATTTGACATTCTCTAATTTTTGACCTAAAGTTCTTCTCATACTGCAATGTACGAATGTGGAACTGTTTACCATCCTCTGTTATTCCTCGCATTGAAAATCTGGCAAAAATTCATAAGTCACATACCTATATTAATATTAGTACCCGATCACTCACTTCATGACCCCTAAATCGCTACCACTTTTCTCGTAGTCGTATTAATAAAAGAAATGTGTACACGCTGAGTATGAAGGAGTCATTCTCTTACAAAGATACTTGTCAATTTATCACTGCTGTCTGGACAAAGTGCGAACGCAATTATTTGCATGTTTTGCACAGACGTGACAGACAAATGTGGGAATTGGAAAATACATTTCAGCACCAGTGATCATGATTCGAACCTTGATATTCAAATTTTTACTTCTATACCCTATCCATTGAGCCATCAACGCCGTATCCGATTCTCTGCTAAATTCATCTTTTCATTCATTCAGAGGCCTTGAACCCACCAAGTGGACATGTAATTTAAATGCAAGAAATGTGCGCAATTAAGTGTCAAAAATGCAAGAAATCTTCTGTCGATCTAACTCTGGCTTAACACTGATCTTCGTGATAGCTACATTAACCTCAAGGGCTTAAAGTATTTTATTAACGATAGAACTATTGTGGAGGGAATGACGATATTATTCTGATTAAGTTAGTCGTGGTGTTTTGAAAATGATTTTTGGTTGGATGAGCGGTGCATTTTAATATCAGTATACCATGCCGTCCTGATAGTTGCAAGTCAGTTACGTCTGATGAATTCATTAATATTGTTACAAAGTTGATTTTAGGAAGTGATTGGAATGTTAATTAATGGATTGATTGCTAACTGTAGAGCTGGTGAGATCGGTTTTTTAAAAGTTGGTAGGAGTTGTTAATTATTTGCAAATACAATTCAATAGAAGTAAGCAATCTTGACCTGCGCATTACAAAACTTCAGTTTACTCTGCTTTGCGATCAGATCACACCTTTGCACATATTCAAAATTTGCATTGAAAAATATATCAGAAAATTTCACAAATGACATCTGACAATGATGTCTGAAAAACCAGCTGATTTTTCCACTGAAAGCGCACTTATCGATAAAAGGAATGACAAGTAATGCATAGTATGAGCTTGTGGAGGCGTAATTGGTGTAATGACGAAACAAAAATTAGGACGCAGCAGCTATCTGGTGAAATACTGGAGGTTCGCACCACCATGCGGTGTCTCCAAGGAGGAGGTCCATGTCCTCTGCTGTGGTCCATGGTGGTTGACAATCTTTTACTTCAACTAAGCAACCAAGGTATTGAATCTCAAGGTTACGCCGATGACCTTGTGATCATTATGAGAGCTAAATATGAGCGCTTGTTTTCTAGAAAGCTTCAAGAACCCCTAAGATTTGTTCAAGACTGGTGTGCTGCTTTCAGTCAATCCTAACAAAACAACAATTAGACGCTTTACCAAAAGAAAGAAAATGAGGAAAATAACTCGCCCCATTCTCTTTGGTAGAGAGGTCTCAATGTCCAAAGAAGCTCTTGATGATAAGCTGAATTGGAACAAACATATTGATAAGACAGTCCAGAAAGGTACACTAATGCTGTGGAACTGCAGGAAACTAGCCGGCTCAACATGGGGACTTAAGCCAAATATCATGATTTGACTTTACAAATCGGTAGTCAGATCCATGGCCACCTATATGCTGCAGCAGCATGGGGGAATAAATGTACACAAAAAACAACCACTAGGAAGCTGAACAAGCACCAAAGGATGACCTGTCTTAATGTAACTGGGGCCATGCGTACAACTTCTACCAGCGCTCTAGAGGCACTATTGAATCTATATTCATCTATACTCATTGCGTACAGAGCCCGAACAAATGGATATAGTGAATGGAACTCTGAAAGTCTACGCACTCTAACCAAAAGAATTGAAGCAAATCCAATACTGGATATGATGCCAGACAGAATGGTTGTTGAGCACAATCTCCGTCTACCCTTCAAGATCATAATACCAGATATGGAAGAAATAGATACAAATCTAGCAAATCAAGCCCTAATCTGGTACACCGACGGGTCTTAAACCGAGAAAGGAGTAGGATCAGGAATATATGGCGTTAGGCCAAGAGCTAATATATACCAAAGCCTAGGAAAATACGCCTCAATATTTCAGGCAAAAGTTTATGCCATCAGTAGGTTTGCATACGAAAATCTTAGCCGATCCTACGCGAATAGAAATATTTATATCTTTACAGATAGCCAAGCGGTTCTTAAAGCCATCTCATCACCTGAAATCAAAACTAAGTTAATGTGGGAATGCATCCAAGCATTAATGAACCTTCAGTGGTTGCCAGGACACTCGGCAATTGATGGGAATGAAAATGCAGACTTACTGACCAAAAATGGAGCATCCATGTCCCTAATAGGACCAGAACACTTTTGCGGTATTTCCTACAATACCGTGAAGGTTACCATACAAAACTAGATCCAGAACCAGATGGACCAGAAATGGACTTCATTAACAGGATCCAGACAAGCCAAAAGATTCCTCAAAAACCCTTTCTCAAAGAAGAGGCTAGATCTTTTAGGGCTATCTAGAAATCAGCTCAGAGTCATTACAGGGGTCCTAAAGGGACACTGCAAACTCAACAAACACATGCATCGGATAGGCATCTTACCTACTGATGTATGTAGACTATGTCTCGAAGAGAATGAAACATCGGAGCCTGTGCTGTGTGAATGCGAAGCCATTGCGCAATATAGATTCCAAGCTTTTCGCTCATACTTTTTAAAGCCTGCTCTTTCTGGGAAGAGTGGGCTTGCTGGAGGAACTGTAAAGCAAGCTGTGCATAATAAGGCTATAATGACTGCAGTGCAAAGGCTACTCACCCCGCTATATATATAAATCTAAATCTAATGACGAAACGAATGATCATTGCGCCAATGATGCAATAACACACGAGCTATTCAATGATCATTGATATGTTCCGTCTCTGTCTAGGTATAATACGTTTGATATAATTGCTCATTTCACCAATCAAATTGCATAGGGATTATAATTACTATTAGGAGTTAACGATTAATGTTAACAAAAAAATGATTGCACTTTTCAACCCCAGCGATCAGAGAGGTCTCATCAGTATGGTTATCTCATTTATATGGGTAATTGGTGTGACCTCTATCATTGAACTTCTATGGTAGGCATCAGAGATAACCATACTGATGAGACCATTATGATTGCTGGGTCGAAAAGTTCAATCATTTTTTTTTTGCACTTAAAATGCATTTTAAAAATTTAAATTTCAGTCTGTTAGACGAAAAATCTCCATCGATTAATGTTAGCTTCCGTTAAAACTTCCATAAAGTAACGCTTTAAAGTTTAACGAAGTTAACTTTTTTAGTAACGGTTTAACGAAGTTAATTTTGTTACTAGCGGTGCCCGTCACTGGGAAGGAAACCGCATAGTGCAGTCAACTGTCCATCGACTAATCGCTGCTAACACTGCAATCTACTGTATCATTCCTGTCTTCATCGCGATAATGCACTCTTCAGTAGACAACAGTCCAAAAACTCATTCGCCATCTTCGAATAGTTACAGAAGTCCGCAATACTACTTTAAAATTATTTGTAGTTTATTTCTGCACCGTTGACACCGGAAACATTATATTTTGCTGAATGAACACAATCTCAAAATTAAATTCCACACAATTTCCGGGTGAAATAGTTTTTTATAGGCTCACATTATGCTTTTTGCCTGTCCCTAAAAGCTTAAAAAGAATTTCTTCTGTTTTCTGGTTGTCTAAATTTACCCAGTTTCAATTTGTTTCCTTGTAAGGAAACTTGCAAAAAATATCCATCCCATTTTACATTAAGTATTCCAAATATTATTCAAATTCCATGAAACTGACGTAAATCGTTAATTTATTTTAGCGTAAGTATGCCATTACGTCCAGATGTTGCTATACTACTATCTGCAATAGTATCTATATCATCGGTACATATATACTACATCTATATCTATTATCCGTTACGTCAGTATGGCCTGGGCTGTCATTTATTTTACACTTCATTTGCCTTCTTATTTCTGCCACGAGCCTTCTCTTGGTGGGCATAACATTGCTTCTAGAGAATTTCGTTGAGCTTCATCATTTTTCTGGTGCTGTCCATATACCTCTTACTAGGAGCGCAACATGAGAAAAAGTGGATTTTCCTGAAAATCTTCCTTAATATAAGTAGAAAGGCCTAGATAAGCCTTTAAGAGACATTTTATCACTTATTTACAGTAAATCACAGGATTAGGGTGGTTTTTTGATGTTTCAATGTGTAAATGAGGGGTTTATGCACTTAGAGAGTAGAGCAAATGATTTTTTGTTTTATTTCGGTAATCGCTAGGAGGAAATGAAGGATATTTTTTTTGTAAAGAAATAATATAATATTTAAAAACTGTGGTACAGTTGAAGTCGTATTTAGCGACCATGAAAAATTTTGTGACCATATCCCTGACGACAAATGACGACAAACAATTGAGAATTTTTCTCCCCAAAATAAGAATTATTGACACGAAAACAAGAACAAAGTGATAAAAATAAACAAAATTCATAATTCGATCCATATGAAATATAAATACAGGGTGTTTCATAAGTAATGAACAAAAATAAAAGAGATGATAAAGTTATGTCGAGAAACACAGAAAAATATATGGAATAGTAGGGGTGAATTCTCAACTGTTTCTGAGATAATTAAGGTTAAAGGATAAGGATACGTGTTAACGTAAACTACATAAATAGGTACAGTCAATAGGGTTTTTTGCCCTACAAAAGGTGGAGTAGTTGTGATTTTTAAATACCTGTGTTATATAATTCCGGGTCCCGACGAAAAATCCAAGTTTTCATCATTGCGGGGGTCATTAATGGTACAAAAAATTTGTTTTTTTTTTCAAATAATTCCTCAAGGGTTGATCCTACGCCAAAAATATTTGATACAAATTTGAAGAAGACTAAATGCCCTATATTTTTTATAAAAACACTTTTTTTGTAAGTCTGATGTGTAACGAATTACAGTGGCGGCAACGTGAAGATTCTTCCAAAAAAATTTATACAGGGTGTTCCGTCCATGGTGGTCCATAGGACAGGAAGTGATAGTAATCACCTAACCATACAAAAAATTTTAAGGCAAGGGGGTGGACAGGGTCGGCATCTCAACCGTTTCGGATTTACAGGGTGATTAATAAAATATGCTAGACTTTCACAAAATAACCTGGGTATAGTCACTTCGGAGCTCATTCTATGCAGAGCTTCATGGACTTTCCAACGACTGCTCGACTAGCCCCACACTCCTTTCCCCTTATTTGATAAACGAAAGCAATCCAAACACAACTTTTCCAATGATTACTTTCAAAATTGTAGGGTCAATGATAGGCTCGGCATTTAGTTCTTCTCGACTGATTTTTCGCAACTTCTTAAGCAAAGGCTATAGGACAAGTCCTGAGTATACCGATTTTGGCGATTCCCTAAAATCAGACATGGTCACGATCGCGAAACATTTTTTTGTCGATCGGGGCCGAATTCGAATAATGTTGCTTTGGCATGTTACCAAGTCTTGATACAGGCAGAGCTTTGGCGGCTCGCTGAGTCCGGATGTATTGTATATGTATAGGTCTAGTTTTGACGGGATCACGCCAAGCCTTGATTTGGGCCGCTAAGACAACTTGTATTCCTGCTTGTAGCAGGGAATCGGGATATTTTCACTCTTGCTTAGACTGTCTGGAATTGGCAGGTTGCAATGGTTTGAGTACCATTAGAAGCGGGAACTGTTCTGTCCTGGCGCTAGCTTGGTGCAAGAAGTGATGCCGACGACTGGACCTGGTTATTGGTCGCTCTAGAAATACTGGCTTGAGGTGCGTCAGTTTCCAGTCTTGAAATATGATTAAAATTCAAAAATCAAATCGTCTTAATTGTGACCCGAAGCCCACGCAACTGTAGTGGAGCTGAGCTGGGGGTGGACTTCGCTTCTCCGGTTTAGGCGGTCCCTATATGAATGCCTAAACAGATGCTGTTCCGCAAGGGAGTTGGTAGGCAAGTCAGCACTATGTCGACTTGACGGACGCGGCTGGAGGAGCAACAATGTTAGTGCTGTCTATAAGACCAACTTCTAGATACTCTGGACCTATGTTGACTGGACGGCTGCGACGGTTATGAGACAAGAATGCTGGCTCAAGTTGACCCTATGCCGACTTGACGCTCTTGGAAACGGTATCTGTGTTGTCGGTACTGCGGGAGGGATCCACTGATCCCAAAACAGCAAGCCGGTTCACTTTAGAGGGCTAGACAATGCAGTGTCTGAAACCAAGTTAATTTATGGACGGTTAAAAAGAAAAATTAAAAGGCTTTAGTCCTACAACGGTTAAGTGATTCTGTTCGGAAATTATATTTTTTTTATCACTTTGAGGTCACTTAACTTGTTGAACTCTCTTTGCGTCTAGACAAATTAAAGGCAAAAAAACTTCCAAACAAGCCTCAGGCCTGGCCTCTCTCAGGCTTCCTTGCAGCTTGCTTCAAAGCAGGGTTGTAAATGAGCGGATTCATTTGTCATATCAACTCACCGCTCAACTCAGGACTTGAGTCCGCTCAATACATGAGCGGTGGTTTATCGCTCAAAACTTGAGCGGAGTAACTGCATGAGCGGCTTGAGCGGACTAAAATCTTGAGTGGACTCATCATTTGAGTTGAGCGGACTCAAATCATGTTTTAAAGAACATAAGGAGAATCTGATTTAATTAAAATTGAAACTGAAACTGAAATTTCAGTCAAATAAGAAAAGCTCACAAAAAACTCATTCATTATTTTATTTTGTATTAATTTAGCTTTTGCTAATTTTCTTAGCCAACATTTCTTCTACGCTACGCCATATTGGGATTCAGATGACCAAAATTCAATGAAGGATCAGAAATTGTTCTTGGAGTATAATTTTTCCACGGGAGCTTATTGGAAAACAAACGTTTTTCGGTGATAAAATGTCTTTTTACCGAATACAACATAACACTGCCTAGTAGTGCTTCGATAGACAGATTATTTAGCATAGGAAAACTAACGTAAACTCCTAATAGATGTCGTCTAAATGACGCAAATTTTGAAATGCTGAGTGATGCTACATATCAATGGAAAAAATATAAAGTAAAACACAGATTCTATGGAAAATGTAAGACGATTTTCTTGAATTGAATTATAACATTTTCAAGTATGGTATTTTCCTTACAGGTCTTACAAGTCGTTGAATTTGTAAATTATATTGAGACGAAGAGAAATGTTGAAATGACTTTTTTGTGAGCTTTTCTTATTTGATTGAAATTTCAGTTTCAGTTTCAATTTTAATTAAATCAGATGCTCCTTATGTTATTTAAAACATGATTTGAGTCCGCTCAAGTCAAATTATGAGTCCGCTCAAGTCAACTCAACCAGTGAGTTCGCTCTAGATTAAGTCCGCTCAAGATTGAGTACGTTTAACCAGTGATACCGCTCAAGATTCGAGCGATGAAACACCGCTCAACTGCTGACCGGACTCAAGGATTGAGCGGACTCACACTGCTTGAGTTGAGTCAAAATTTGAGTACTTTACATCCCTGCTTCAAAGCTTGCCTCAGAGAATTGAAAACAAAATGACACTATCGGGCTCGGTGCTGTCATCGTAATTTGTACTCTCACTTGCGAGTATTCCTTTACATTCTGGGCAGAAATAATTTATAATTATCGGTTTTCAAAAATGTTGATTATAAGTTTCAAGTGATTCTTATTTGCCAAATATCTCGTAAAATTAAAAACAAAAAACAAAATCTGTTGACAGAAGTAGTCTCGCGAGAGAAAAATTTCCAATATTGAGCAAAGCGCGCCTTGTGGCTATTCCTTGAGTCTAGCTGCTAGACTTGGTTTTGTGTTGCCTCATTTAACAACGCCTCGAGGAATCCTCGAGGCCTCGATGTGTTTCTGCCTTAATGGTTGAGATGAGACTAATTAATTTTATGTTTTCTGTTATTTTCACAAAAGTCCTATCCTACCTAGCTAAGCCTTTCTACGTTCAGTAAAGTCTTATTCGACGCGAATTTCGAAATTAATTTTGCTAAATTTACAAAGTTGTTGGTCGGAAATGCCCACCCCTACACAGACGCGTCGCCATACGGCAACATTACATACCATTACATGCAGACCCCGTAGCCTGCTCACTCAACAAAACTAAACTAAATTCCTAAATTTTTGGAACTGCTGTTGGATCCAGCCAAAATAGTGCATACAAATTTTAAAGAAAAATTTCCGAATTTGTTAGAAAAATAAAAGAATGCATGCTTACGTTTCTTATACACATTTTTGAAGAGCCAGACACCCGAAATAAATATTAAAATTAGTTTAAAAAAAACGATATAAATTTGTTTTAGTCTTGCTCGAGCTTTTTCTTTATTGCCGCCAAAGTTAACGGACAATTCATCATACCTCATAATTACTCAGAAATAAATTTCCTAAATTCAATAATTATTTATCACAAGAATTGATAACATAATCAAGACCTTTCCTTATAATAAAAAGAAATTATTTAAAAAAAAAATATCCACTCAAAAATGGAAAAGAAGTTGCTCACATTTAAAAATAGAATTTCTGAAATTATCTTTGCTTGAGCTTAATACCGTGTCTCTTTCCCATCAACATTTTACTTTTACTATAAGCCACAATAAATTGCGCAGCGCTGTAGTCATTAAATTCAACAAGTATAACAGTTTCGAATATTTCTTAGTGAATCTTCAAACCAATTTATGGAAAGTTGCAATAAACATTGATTTTGATTAGCAACAAATTGTCTAAATGTTGTTTAATCGACAATAATTTAAGACTCACTACGACTTATGATGAAAACGAAATGAAAAGCAACCACAAAAAGCAAACCAACATTCACTGCACTCCATTAATTTTGCTAGTTTTGGTTCGTTAAATGTCGTCGTCCGAAAATAACTTTTATGAGATTCTACAGAATCTACAGAACTCGATTTTTGCATCAAAGCTCACATATCACACCCAACGATGGCCAAGCTTCGCTGTCGTCGTCGAGCTGCTGTCTTTTGTTCTATTTTCATTTATCACCTGCTGCCTTTTACCTTTACGACTGCCTGCCAGCAAACTTACCCTATTCATTGTCCTCGCAATCCGGCCCTAATAGGGCCCCACATACCTTGATACACCCTTTTTGTGCAGTTTTTATTTTGTCATCAACCTTTACGTAGCGGAAATAGCCTTTTAGGTAAATTGCGATATCGTCGTTGGTGGCTCATTTTGTAACTTTGCTAATAACGTTGACGTTAGTAAGGGTGGTATCAGGTGAAAATATTCTTTGTAGAAAGTTTCGCGGAGGTGATGGTGGTGCTGCTGACATGGCATTAATAATGAAATTTTAATGATTTTCAATTTCGTTGCATAGGAAACTTTTCTTCTTTGGATTCACCTGTACTCCACTCTGCATACAGAGGATGTTTGCGAACTTTGTACACCTTTAACAGGAGAGTGATAATATTTACTAGTTGACATAGATATTGTTTTATTTACTTGGGACATACTCGGCGGTGGTACCGGATTTTCGGGAAACTTCCTAATTATATTTTATGTCCCATATCGTTACGTGTGGTGTACAGAGATGAACTATGAACCAGAAATTGAAGCTTTGTCAAGAGGACAGTTAAGGTCGTCGGGGATAGATTGAAGAAACCCCAATTTGCTGACATTTGTAGATTTGTAGGTAGATAGGTAGGTACTACGTACTACTGAGGAATAAACTTTCATATATTTGCATGGTAATAGCTTTGACAGCAAGATAAATAGGATGAGTGGATGAGCAAGAACAATTTTAGAACTCTCGAAATTCAGAGTCGTTCCCATTTGCTATACAACCAGACGGACCGAAATAATAGAGCCGACTACACTAAAATTATGATAGCAAATGAACAACATTATTGCAGCGGTAGTAGTAGTAATGGTAGGCTGCGGAAATAAGAAAAGATCACTTCAAAGCTTTAAAAACTTTAGAGTCAATCCTGTTTTAGCAGAGTGCCTATAATTGTTGCTAAGCGAATCTCATACGTGGATTATTTGAAAACAACACTACCTTGGAGTGAATGCAGGTCGCAGCAATGACAGAGTTGTGCCATTACTAGCTGAGCTGTATCTGATCCCAGAGAGCAGAGTTAGAGTTGGACTTTTGTACTTACACACATATCAATTAGGCAATATCCTATTAGAGCAGTGAGGCGCGCCGCCTACTGTATTTCAGGTTGATCTAAGTGAAGAGAAGTCTAGCCACATGTCTAACTTTATTACGTCCTTTCTTCGTTCTTTTATTCTGAGCAAGTACAGAAAGAAAGTCCGTGTGATTTTATGTGAGCACCTGCCAAGTATGACTTAATCTCACGGCATTCTTCATGCTCGGATTATGAGTACAATGAGTGCCAGTATGCAAGACATTAACTTACTGGTCGAAGCGAGACCTATCCAACTTCTCCCGATCTAGGGTCACGGCACTCTTCACACAAGCCACCATGATGCTGCCATAAAGGGGCCATCCCAAGTTGAGATGAATAATTCCAATTATCCAGAGCTCTTCAACCCCGTGGTACCAAGTTAGGTAAAAGAGGGCTACCCATTTGGAATGAAGGTCAGACCATGAATACCCCCAGCGGTACCACCATGCAAGATATCCTTTTTGTAACGGGACTGGTTACTCCGTTCGGTCCTAGATCTTACTAGCAACGGCTAAAAATAATTGTACTTAGCCTATACAGGCAAGCATAACCCTTAATAGGCGCTGTCAGAGGAGACCACGTGAATATTAACATATGCCCATATTCAAGTCTGGATAGGCTTCGAGATTCAGCATTTGGACTTTGTCTGAGATTTTGTTATTCTGAATATCATGAGCACCTAACTTCTTTGTATAATGACCTACTTGCCATTTGCACCATACTACAGTACCCACAGAGCCAAAAATCTTGTTTTTATTTCACTAAGGTATAGTTATCTCGCCGTGAGGAGTACCAATTCGTGCATATGGTATTTTTCACCCATACTACCCTACTGTTTGTACTCTCATGGGAAATGCCAAAGCGATCTTCTGTGCAGGTAAAACTCCAGTACTCCGTATCAACAATTTTTGCGGTTATGCATATATGGTGTTCCTCTTATGCATCTTTTCTCCTGGAAAAATTCCGCTACACAGACCTCTTTTCCAATTTGATCTTCCTAAAATAAAGATGTAGCCCTTTAGGCGTCACTTTGAAGGCATAGGCAGTTTATATCTTCCCCCCAAAATGTGCCTTTTCTCCTTTCGGATTTTTTTGAGATTTTTATATTGTGTAAAATACTTTCCTGTTCTTTGAACATTTTATTGGAAAGCCGATCTGGACCGGTATTGTCAGAAATAAAATTCCCGTACGAATATAACCAAGTAAATCCAACCTGAACTCCCTTTCTCGGAATAGCAGGATACTTTGCTTTGGGTGCTTTGGATACCAGGTTATAGCGAAATTAACGGAATTGAAAACGTCGACAACTTGCTTCCAAGATTTCGGCTTGGGCCGACTTCCAACACTGTCGCCTTTGGTTAGATGACCCTTCAGATAAAGGTAAAAGAGCTGTGGGGTAGACCTAACACAAATGAAAAGCTATTGGCACTAAACAAGCCAATATCATACAGAAAAATCAAGAAGACTTTTCGTAGAAAATGTTATCAATTTAAAAAAAACTCCAGGATACGGCAAACAAGAACCAGCCGCACTGAAGAGTATTAAATTCTTGGTAATACGAAACGTGTTTTGCACTTTAAACAGCCAACCCTGAGAACTCTAATCTCAATTCTCACTGGGCACTCTCTTCGACTCATTTTCTTTGTTACTATCTCGGGCTCTCTAAGGAAATCGTTGCAGATTTCTTGGCTCACATCTCCTGCAAGAACTGCAAAAGGCCGGTAAGGAGGTTGGGAGCCAAATTTGAATTTTTGTTAGAGCGTCCGGTTGGAACTTATGAGCAATTGCTCATGGACTTTTATAGCTTTACAGCTTCTCCAACTTAGAACGTTAGCACAATAGGCCATCATGACTTCCATGCTTGAAATCTTTCGTTCCCTTGCCTCGAAAAAAAGACATATAAAAAGGGGACCTCAATCTCAATCGGTCTTTTAATCGTTGGCAGTTATTTCAAGAGTCACAAAAACCGTGTTGCCGCCTAAAAATGAAATCTCCGTTCGAGTTGAATTTTAAATAAAAGTACTAAAGTGGTGAAATTGTTGTAAACCACCCATGATATGTGGTGAAATTTACTCCTTATGAAATATTTCGTCGACAGCATTGACTCAATATTTTTTGGAATTTTTGTTTGAATTTTCAGATATTTCTTTTTGATCAGTCACGTAATTGCTCAGAATTATAATCGGACTTTCTTCGACGGCATAGATCACTCGAATGGTATAAGTTCACTTCAAGCAGAAGATGGTAACTTCATTGAGAGTTGTGAGACTCCTTTAGGAACTCCTTTTCCCGACTCTCTCATCCCCGATCAAAAAATAGCAGCTCCAAACCAAATTGAGGTGGACAATTACAGGGTCTGTAATAAGAGCAAGATCCTTGCAGGAAAAATTTACACTCCCAACAATGTTAGATGGGCTATTGGCACATTTATTCCCTTTAAATCTGCTGGAGGGAATGACATTTTCCTAGCCTTAGTACAACAGGGTGTTGAAGAAACATTCCGTCCGCTACAAAAAATTGTTCGAGTTACTTATGCTCTAGGGTACGTTCCCCAATGTTAAACGAGACATCATGGTGGTATTTATACCCAAAGCTGGAAAAAGAACTATTTCTATAGCCACATCGTTCTGACCTACCAGCCTCTCCTCATTTCTACTTAAGTCCATGGAAAAAATCCTGGACTTACATATTCGAATTAAAATTTTGATTAAATCACCATTTCATTCTAAGCAATCTACTGAGACTGACATCCACACACTAGTCAAGAACGTCGAAAATCTCACGAAGCAAAAGAGGTGGCCTTATGTGCATTATTTTTATGTATTATCAAACCAAGCTCAGGGAAGACCCTATTATGCAAACCACAGCATGGCAGGAAGGAAATAGGGCTAGAATTATGGCATATAAGGAAAGTGGCGGAGGTGCTGATGTACGTCACTCTTGAATCTTCGCAGATTGTAAGCCTGAGGAAAAACAATAGATGGTAAACTGTTCCACATTCGCACAGTTCGGAATAGTAAAGCATCGCGAAATTTTACTGTACGGCCGAAAATAATTTGAAGGGTAAAACTATGTGCGCGATTTGCAGCGCGACTATTGCGTGCAGGAATGCTTCTACAAGGGATCAGACTAGATATTTCATCAGAACATTTGCCGTGCATGTAGCGATAAAAGAGCGAAAGGCATCCAACATTACGTCGGTGCTCGAGTGAGTCGATATGAAAAGTAATTGTCAAATCGCCAATGAGCTTGACATAAAAGGAGCTTTCGATAACACCTCCTTCGATGCAATTAAATTAGCCGCTGAGTATTAGGACCTTGAGACCTCCAGGGTTAACTGAACAGACTCCATGCTTAGAAATTGGAGGATAACCACAACGTCCACGGAACTGTACAGTCACGATCACCGTAGCTAAAGACTGCCTATAAGGAGGAGTCCTTTCTCCATTCTTGTGGTCGATTGTAATTGCTGATGTCTTAGTGAAGCTGACCAGTTCGGGATTTAATGTACAAGGCTACGGGGATGAGCTAATGCTAAGTCATATCTGAACCTAATGCAAAATGCTCTTTCCAAAGTCCGTACGTGGTGTTTGAACAAAGGCCTTAGCATAAACCCGAACAAAATAATTCCGTTCACGAGATGAACGAAGTTTTCACTAATGGCTACACTTCCTAATAACACAGAATTGATATTTTCAGATGAAGGTTAATTTCTGGGGATCACTCTAGGTAGAAAGGGCGGTAGAAGCTCTCTACAAGTGTCATCATTCATTGGTAGAACATGGGGTCTGAAGCGAAGAATCATGTACTAAATGTACACCACGGTAGTTAGATCCATGATCATCTATGCGGCCCTCGCATGGTAATCAAAAGAAAACCGAGGCTTTGCTTCACAAAACCCAACGGCTAGGCAAGCAGTCTAGGAATAACTGGTGCCATGAAGAGCAGTCCTAGAGCAGCCATGGAAGCCTTATTAAATCTTCCACCCCTACATATATAGGTGCAAAAGGAAGTGATCTCCAGTGCTATCAGATTGCAAAAGGAGAAACAGTTCAGGCGTTAGCCTCGTTATAAAATTTACCTTGGGTGTGATTATATCAAATATTGTCATTAATTTCTCGAAATAGTATATCTGTTTTAACATACTTAAATGACAAACCAGATCACCTGACTTGAACTGTTTCTCCTTTTGTAATCTGATAGCACTGGAGATCACTTCCTTTTGCACCTACATATGTAGTGGTGGGAGATTTAATAAGGCTTCCATGGCTGTTCTAGGACTGCTCTAGAACTCCTCCACAAATCTAGATCTAAATCTAGAATAAATTTGAAAAATACATATAATTAATTAAAATTAAAATTTATGAATAAACTGTAAATATTCACATAACTCTTGCTGTTCTATTTTACAAAAACTCAGCAACCTTAATCTATCTCAATATTTGATTAGAGAAGGAACCAAACTCAAAATTACTGGAACACCTTGAATCCATATAAACTATAGTTTGCCTATAATTAGTCACATGTTATTCTTAGAACACATTGATCTTACACATAACATAATTTTGGGCTGTCATTAATATAAATAATGAAAACTTTGCTTTTGGTGACTTACGAAGTATCTCCCACGGCTCTCGCCTTCAGCTAAATACAGAAAATTGATCTATATGGGACGGTCCAGTCTAAAACGCTCCACGTCCCTACCCATTGACAAGTTTGGCAGGGCCATACTTTATATTAATCTTCATATCATGCATCTATAATCTACATGTAGAGAAGATCTTATATAGTTTTGAGCAACTCTGTATCAAATGTAGACGTATACATAACTGTAGTACTTAATTAATGCAAAATTTATGCTTTAAATTAATTTGTTATTTTTATTTTTATTACCTTTCTAGAAAAACATGCCAGTCATGCAAATGCCCTCGAGAATCACATGCAATATATCAAGAGCAGGTGACATCAGTTCGAGAACGATTAGGTTTCAAACAAGAAAACCAAACATCCAGAATAGATCCGCGCCAATTAGGATATACCTGGGTACCACCTGGTGTTATGACATCAGCTAAAGTTCAACGTTATTTCGATAAAATTCCTCAAGAGAAAGTTCCTAAAATAGGCGCATCTGGTGAACGTTACCGTGAAAGACAGATAACACTTCAATTGCCTAAACAGGATCTAGCTTTGGACCATTGTAAACATGTAGAGCCGCAGCATCGTGCCTCATATGAAGATTTTGTAGCTGCGAGAAATGAAATTGCCTTAGATATTGGTGAGTAAACAAAAATAAAAATTATTAATTTTTAACTAAGTAATAACAAATTTATTTTTCCTTGAAAACTAAAATAAAACTTCACTTTTTGGGATATGAGATTCCATCTGTAGAACGAATCTAGAATCGTCCGGACTCCTGCTGTTTTAAGGTTGTTTTATTGGAAAACTTTAAAAAAAATTTCGTTTTTCGGATTTCTGTAGATATTTGAAAATATGAAGTCCTCTCTCATTGGTGTTACTGAGACGCTCTGCCTTGCGGCTGGCTCCATCTTTTTTTTTTTATATTTAGTGGTTCTCAGCTTATCCCCATATTGTATATATAATTATGTACAACATAATAAACGTCATGCGAGCGGGTGGTGCACTACTTTCCACCATCGCGGGTGCATTTTATACTAGGCAGCTTCGTTACTCTACCCATTAGAGGTAGCATACATACAACGATATATAATTTTTCGCGAGAAACCCATCAGATCTAACTTTCAACTAAAATGGGGGCCGTGTATGCATCTGTTTAGCTACTCCGAAACGTTTCGCTCCCGCCACAGAGCTCATCAGCGGTATTCCACTCAATGAGATACATTTACCTACTCGGTGTACCTAAATGCACAAATTTGTTGAACTTTCTAACTATCTATCGTGTTATTTGTTATTTTAAAGACAATTTGTCAAATATATATATTATATACATGTATTTAAAAAACTTTAGTTTACAATTTGGGTCTCGAAGTATATACGCCGAGCCGTTATACCCGATCAGACATATTTCTTATAAAACTTTCCACAGCGAATTCTGGTAATTCTACTTCGACGAAAAGGAAAAGTAGTAAAGGTCTGAAAGGTCTGAATCGACCACAAGTATGTGTGGGCCCCTCTAAGGTGCCTCGGTACCCGCATTATCACTCCTTATATATTTATTAGCGTGTCTCTAAGCATTGATTGCATGCAATTTTTGTCGCATGCGGACAACAGTAATAATGCTTACAGAAAATTATTTGCTTTATACTCAATTTTTTTTTGTAAGACAGTCGCAAAAGCTACATCAAAAAAGACTCATCAATTTGATAATTTACTTCGTAAGACTTCCCATACAGAATTTGTACTAGATTAGAGTACAAATTATATGCAGCGCGGTTATTGTCCAGTGTATTCGCAAGTACATCACTAATAGCTGTGAAAATAGATATATTTACAATTCGCGAGTTTAATGATATTTTGGCAAATTCGACATGCCATATTTGAATGCTGTCAACATCATAGCAAATATTAATTGATTTTCTTAGATTCTGTTATTAATCCTTAAGAAGGATTTCATTATTGTCCTTATGAAATTCCGATGTACTTTTGTAAAGAGATATCAAAAGTATAAAAATTGATTGCGATAATAGATACAAAACAGATTTTGTCGACTTCCTTATTAACTGAATTTTGCTCCTCTTTCGTCAGATGAACCTTGATCAATAGCGCGATTTGCAGTGAAGATCTCAGCCAATGTGCCATTCGTTTCAGAAACATAGCACTTGTACCGCGAATTGCTCCCTGGTGAATAGTAATGGTGTTGTGTAAACTTCTTCTTGGAACATTTGTACATAAATATTGCCCGCACCGCTTTTCGCATCTGTTCTACTGATTATAGGTGACGGCGAATGATGAGCCCCTAGTCAAATCTGCTATTAATTTCTCCATTTACTTAAACCTTTTGTTTGACCAGAATATTAGATGAAGAATTTTGGAAAGCCTCCAAGATTTCTGGTCTCATGTTAAAACTATCAGCGACAACTACACCAGTTCTTCCATACCTTCACTGCTTAACAGTGATGAAGTAGTCGTTGACTCCTTAGATACCGCTAATATATTGGCTGCTAAATTCACTTGAAACTCTCGCCTTCCACTTCACAAAAATATATTTAATATATCCCGCGTGTATTTGTCTATGATTATAAACCAATACACATCCGTATGAAAGATGTGTTCGATTGCCTTAAAGAGCTCAACGCCTACAAAGCAGTAAGTCTTGATGGTTTCTCTCCTCTATTAATTAAAAGCTGTATTTCATACTTGACTAAAACTCTGCGTAAAGTAATTTGTTACCTTATTCAGCAGGAAACTTTCCAACTACTTGGAAACTAGCCCATGTCCAGTCTATTTCCTAAAAGGTGAGGGTAGCGATCCCTCAAATTATCGGCCATAAATTCTTTCCAAGGTTTTTGAATCTATCCTTAGTCCCAAATTCATGAAATATCTACAAAATAATGAACTCATCAATAATAGTAAATATATGGCCTCCGATCTGTGCACTTATCTGGAGACTAGCAGACTAGCAAGAACCTTAGAACCGTAGTCTGTACAATTTAGGCAGTCCGAAATCGTCAATTTAGATATTTCATATAGGCCTATGATAGAGTCTGGAATTTAGTCCTTTTACACAAAATTAATATGCGTGGTCTCTCTCCTCCGCTTTTATTATGGAGTGAAGATTTTCTATCGTATTGCCCAATCCGGCGTTACATTTAAACCGCACTCTATGCCGTAGTTCCTCAGGGCTCAGTTATCTTTCCGTTTCTCTTCTTAATTTTAAATAATGATCTGCTTTCCCTTACTTTCAATGCCATCTATATAGTTTTTCTGATGACAGTAACTTTGAATACGCTTACTACTCCTTTGAATGTCTTTCGGACTCCAGAGGGAATGCTGTGCGTGTTTAATGAGATTGCATGATTAAATCATTGATTTACGGCATGTCGAATCTTTTTAAAACAAGATCATCACTTATGCACTCCCATTTCTTTTAATGGTGCACTGATTTACGATACATCGCCTTTATGGCATTAATATTTCCAGTAAGTTAACCTGGACAGATTTCTGAAAAGGTGTAGCAAATATTTCAGTCTAACGAATCTATAGTGCACCTCTACAAGTATTATATTAGACTCAATTGGAATGGAAATCAATTCTCATATATTGGCCGGGACTGGTCACACAGCCTTGCTTCATTGGATATTGTCCAAAGGAGAGTCTTCAAACTCATTGGTGATGTGGCAATTACTTCTCATATGTACTCACTCGAGCACTGCCGCAATGTTGGATATTGTCAATGTTCTGATAAAATAATTGGTCTGATCCCTGTGGATTAATTTCTGTATGCGCAGAAATGTTGAACCATCTACCATCTACTGTCATTCCTTGGGCTTGCAATGTATGAAGGTGCAAGATCAGCATCCTCGCTCCTCTGCCTCATGACCCCTAAATCTTTCCCTGTCTTCTTTTTTTCATGCTGTGCCTTGCATCATAGGATTTCACCTGAGTTTGAATTTTGTTTTTGTATTTTTTTTTTGTTTTTTTATTTTAGTGGCAGGGTACAAAAGATCCCAAAGACGGAGACCAAACTGCCCCATTGTACTAACCTGCTAAAAATAAGAAAAGAACTCTCACCAAAACCTTCGCGTCCTCTTAATAAATTGGCTCAGGTTTAGATGAGGTAAGGAGAGCAGCCTGCTGCCGGAAAAGGGTGTCACGTAAGTGGTGTTATACCCGAAGGCTATATGGATAGGACATACTTATACGAACAAAAAATTGAGTGAGTTTGGGGGGGGGGGGGGGGGGGGGGTCCTAACGGCTTCTTCCCGAGATTACACCCTATGATGATGATTTGAACTTTCGTAGATAAATAATCGTTGGACCTTTCCACCTTAGCAAATTATCTAAATCATTAATATCAGAATGTTATAATGCGTATGTAAATTCAACTGAATTTTCGCTAGAAGAAAACCCTAAAGTCTTGTGGGCTTTTAGCAAAAATCGAACACGTTCTCAAAAGAGATGGTATACAACGAAGTCACTGCATCTTCTCCTGAACTTATCAGTAATTTATTTTCTGAATACTTTGGGTCAGTTTTTTCTGACAGGGAATCAAATAAATTTTGATTTGACATCCGTCAGTAATTTTAATATCTCAACTAACATTACCTTAGACTTTGTCTCACCAGAAGAGGTGCATGATATTCTTGATAAACTAAATTGTGATAAAAACCCAGGACCTGATGAAATTCCAAACATTGTATATAAGAGATGCTCTAATAGCTTAGCAAATCCCCTAAGTATGATATTTAACTTATTCATCACGCACAAAGTTTTTCCACCTAAACTTAAGCGTGGATTTGTTACTTACCAATATTTAAATCAGGTGATCCTAGGTTCGTCACAAATTATCGTCCCATATCTATTTCTAATGCGCTGGCTTTAATCTTTGAAAAACTTGTGTACAATCACAGCTTTTCCATCAAACTTTATCTTATATATGTGACCAGCAACATGGTTTCCTTCCTGGACGTTCTACCGTTACAAATTTAGCCCATCCACTTGTTTTGCTGCATTTCAACTTACGGTCACGACATATTATATTAGTATGCTAGCTCTAAGGTATTCTGTTATTCTTAGTTTAAGTTTAATTTTTGATTTTTTTTTTTTGGATTTGTCTGAGTTTACTTTTAGGATTGAGTTTTATGAACTTATGATCTCTGAATATGCTTCTAGTGATATGAACTTTTTTATTTTTTTTTTATTTTGCGGTACGTTCTATCGATATTGATGTTAATAATGATTGCATACATTCTCGAGCCTTATGCCTTGCCCCTTGCCAGAGTATTTCTTTGGTTTATTTTGTTTTTGTCTCTGAATAATGCAACCTGCTAATTCCGGTATATCTGACAGTTTGAACAATTCCCGAGTTATGCTTAATATCTTCTGTAATAGACATGATGGTTTAAGAATTTGTCATTTTAATGCCCAGAGTATCTTGCCTAAGATCGATGAGTTCCGACAAATCTTCTGCGGTCTATCTTTAGATGTAATATGCTTATCGGAAACATGGTTAAAGCCATGCGTCAACGACCAAATAATATCTCTTGATCGGGCTTCTCGTGCGGGGGGTGTAGCGTTGAACATTCGTAGTTCTATCCATGCACGTCTCGTTTTATTTTTGTGGAAATCTGCAATGGCTCTGAGAAGTGTCTTGTTGGTGTTGTCTACAAGCCGCCCCATATATCAAATTTTAATTCATTTGAACCTCACCTGCTTGACGTTAGTCAGTCCTATCAGCATATGGTGATTGCGGGAGATTTTAATTCAAATTTGCTTGTACATAATAGCTCATCTAGCCAATTCCTCAGTTTAATTGATACATTCGGCTTATCTATTGTAAATAGGCTTTACCCTACTCATTTTACAGATTCTTCCGCGACCTTAATAGATATGTTTTTGACTGCAAACAATGAAATGGTTCTCTTTAATGATCAAATATCTTTTCCGGCATTTTCCAAACATGACCTTATATTCCTAACGTATGACTTTGAACTATCGCGCGATCCTCATATCTCTACCTTTAGCTTCCGAGATTTTAAAGCTATTTACATTGATGCCCTATTTGGTGATGCTTATGCCTGTCATTGGGAAATGATCTATTCTATTAGAAGTGTTGATGAACAGATTAATTACTTCATGTACTTACTACAACATCTTTTTGAGACACATGTTCCTCTTAGAACGAAAAGTATTCTAACTTCGGGTAGCCAATGGTTCACCGCACGGATTCATACATTGATTTCAATGCGCAATAATACGTATCGTAGATGGAAGCGATTTAGAACTTCTGAAACTTGGCACAATTTTCGTAATCTACGTAATTTTGTGACTAGTGAAATACGAAAATCTAAGAAGAACTACTTTCGATCGAAATTCAACACGAAGCTACCTTCAAAGGAGCTTTGGCGCAATTTGAGAGCGATTGGAGTTGGGCGAACTTCGAAATGTAAAACTTACGTTGACCCTAATGAATTAAATTCAAACTTTGTTACCTGTAATTCGGTTCGATCATCTGAACCTTCCGTTGTGAGATATAACCCCACGGCAGCTAACAATCAGACATTTTATTTTGCTTGCGTCACGCAAGAGGAAGTGTTTAACGCAGTTTTCTCAATAAAATCAAACTCATTAGGCATTGGTGACATACATCCTAAGTTTATAAAATTGCTTATACCAATAATTTTGCCATCATCTTTAACACATATTCTAAACAACGTTATTTTTCGTTCTTATTTTCCCTCCTCCTGGAAGTTTGCTAAGGTTATTCCCATCCCAAAAAAGTCTCAATCAAGCGCCACCGAATACCGACCTATTGCGATACTACCGTTTTTGTCCAAGGTTCTCGAAAAACTCCTTCGTTTGCAAATTGTGGATTATTGTGAACGTCATAACTATTTGAATAAGTTTCAGTCTGGTTTCCGGTGCAAACACAGCTGTACAACTGCTTTACTGAAGATCACTGATGACTTTCGTTTGGCATTAGATAGTGACATGATAACTGTTTTCGTTCTATTGGACTTTTCAAAGGCATTTGATTCTATAGATCACTCTTTGCTTATCAACAAATTAATAACCAATTTTCGTTTTTCAAGTTCGGCATCCAATCTCATTCAGTCATATCTCTTTGGTCGCAGTCAGCAGGTCACTTATAATGGAAATTCCTCAACATTTTTACCAAACACTTGTGGGGTACCTCAAGGCTCGATACTGGGTCCACTATTATTTTCGCTATTTATAAATGATTTGCCGAATGCTATTATCAATGCTCAATATCACCAATATGCTGATGATTTACATATTTACATATCAAGCCCAGTTGACTTAATTGAAGATGCTGTCGATCGCCTTAACAACGACCTTTGCTCAATACACGAGTGGTGTATACCGAATAAGCTTCATTTGAATCCTATCAAATCTAATGCAATTATAATCTGTAGGTATAGACGACTGGATACTTCGTCAATGCCTCGTATTGTGCTCAATAGTGTCATCTTACCTTATCGCGAAAAAGTATTGAATCTGGGAATCATTACCAACAATACACTTTCTTGGTCTAATCAGGTATCTAATGTTATCTCTAAGGTGTATGGATCTCTACGTAAGCTCTCTGTCTCGGCCTCCTATACTCCACTTTCCACTAGGATGATGCTGGCTAAGTCACTAATAGTACCACTTTTTACTTATGCCAGCGAAATTTGGTCCAAATGTGATTCTGTTTCCTTACGTAAGTTAAATATTGCATTTAACTCCGTTGCTCGGTATATTTATAATTTAAGGCGTTTTGATCATGTTTCTGATTTTGCTAAGACTATCCTTGGATGTCCCCTGCAATCATATCTTCTGTTTAAAGATTTGCTTTTTCTTAATGGTATTATCTCTTCTGGCAGACCATCTTACTTATTTGATAAAGTGTGATTCTCCCAATATTCACGTAGTGTAAGTCTATCTGTATCTGGTGCTAACTTCTCGGTCACTGAGAAGCAGTATTTTGCTCGGACTATCAGAAGTTGGAATAGCTTACCTTTGATGTTGCGAAGAGAAAGAGGCGTTGGTATGAGGCTCAAGAGTGTATTATTTGAACATTTTCGTACTAGCTAATTGTTTTTTTTTTATTTATTTTTTTTTTATTTTATATTTTTTTTTATTTCCTCTTTCTTTCTTTAAAATTTATTTTCTTTTTAATGTATCCATATATGTCGTTGCTTAGTAGTTAACTTTAAAAGTATTTTTTATTTTCTCTTTATAATTTTACTTACTTGTTGTTTTTATATTATATTATTAGTTGTAGAGTATATCTAAGTTAGATTAAGCTATTTTTTTTTTAAACAGTCTTTACACCTATGCTACATATAGTTATAAGACCATTGGGCTTAATTATGTAGAGCAAATGAATAAAATAATAATAATAAAAACACCATCGCTTCTGCTTTTGATGAAAACATGCAAGTGGACTCCATCCACACTGATTTTTCTAAGGCTTTTGATAGGATTCGTCACACCAGCAATGTCTTTTAAAGATGTTGAAGATTGGTTTCAATATGGACACTGTTCTTTGGTTCTTGTCCTATCTGGAGGGAAGAAATAGTGTCGTGGTTTTTAATGGCTCCAAATCTAACCTTTTTGAACAAACCTCTGGCGTCCCTCAGGGTACAATACTTGGTCCTTTCATCTTTCTTATTTACATAAATGATTTGCCTATTGATATTACTTCGCCTTCCTTGCTTTATGCTGACGACGCTAAATTTTTTAGGATAATTCATGATGCTAACGATTGTAAATGCCTGCAAGATGATATTGTTAAGCCCGAAGGTTGGAGTAAAGAAAACTATCTTGATCTTAATATAGATAAATGTAAAAGTATAACCTTTTCTAGAAAGCGGGAAACAATCTTCTTTAACTATAAAATGAATAATACTTCAATTTCACGTGTTTATTAAATAAAGGACTTAGGAGTCACTTTTGATCACAAACTATACTTTTCGCTTCTCATGTAAATCTTGTTAACCACCAAAGCTTATCGAATGCTAGATTTCATCTTTCGGGTGTGTAAATCCTTCAAGAGCAGTGCTGTTTTTATTTGTCTTTTTACCTCATTAGTGAGAAGCATTCTGGAATATGCTTGTCAAATTTGGAGCCCTTTTTACTCATGTTATAATAAACAAGTTGAATCTGGTCCAGAGAAAGTTTACCAGGATTCTTTTGTTCAAACTAGGCATTAATGAGATGGAGTACACTCAAAAATTATCTCTTTTTAACTTGCCATCTCTAGAACATCGTCGCATGCATCTCGACTGCTTATTTTTATATAAGCTCCTAAATGGGTTCGTGCTTTATCCAGATTTACTCTCCAAAATATGCATAAATATTCCTACAAGATCCCAAAGACTCCATGCTCCTCTTTTTACAGTTCCCTTCTGTAGAACCAATATCCGCGTAAAGTCACCATTGGTAAGAATGCAGAAGTTACTCAACTGTCAGTTTTGCAATATCGATGTTTTTTGTTCTATAAGCCCCCAGACTTTCAAAAGATCAGTTTTAGCTGAGCAATTTCCTTTAACTTAATTTATATAAAACAGTTTTTCTGTGTTTGCTTTGCCTTTTCCTTGCCTTACTATCATTTTTCTACTTATTTTTTTGTTTCTTTTTGTTTTTCTCATTATTAATTAATCTTCATTTTCCTTTCTTTCTTGAAGTATTTTTTCTTGTATTTTTAGAATTTTAGTTTTAGTCTAATTTTTTATTTCAATTTTTTATACTTGGATTCTTTCTTTTGTAGTTTAGTTATAGTTTAGTTCATAACTTTAATCTTTATATTATAATGTTATAAATTGAAAGAATAACACGCTATGATGATTGATTACTTACTTTATTAAATATAAGTATAAATGTAGTGTCTTGTATGGCGTACAATCCGGGCGGCTGTTTAGACAGGAAGGAGGTCAGCTGGCCCTTTTTGACGTATGTTAATTTCACTGGGTGCGTTCATCAATAGCAAATAGCGCACTCTATTTGTGGGCTTTAACATTCTTCCCCTCCTAAGAAATTTATCTTTTACACATTGGAGCTCATCCGGGTTGCATCACCATTTACAGAACAAGCATTTATTAATATAATATAATTCATTAATAATAATAATAATTATTATTGATAGTATTATGTGTTTTGCTAGTTTACACAATAATATGTATTATAATTGCAATCTTAAAATTGGTTTTCTTACTCTTTGACTTCTTCTTACTACAGGTATATTTTGAGTATTTCTATTCTCTTCAACTTGTTTACAGTTTTTATTCCCTGAGCTAACTACATCTGTATTACAATCGGAAGTTGCGGTATTTGAAGTATATGTGTTAGTGACATTGGTATCTGTATTGGATTCCAAGGTTGGCGTATGTGAAGGAAGCAATCGATGTGAATGTTCAGTATATGTAGCCACATCAAGGATTGGACTCTCCTTCTCTTCTTTAACTTCTGGCCCAATTTTACGAATTTGATCAGAATGTCTGCGCCATGTCCTACCATCGTCTAAATTAACATTAAAGTGCAATTTGCCTGTTGGTTCTTTAATTCGACCGAATTTCCATTTATTTGTTCCATAATAATTCCTCACTGCTACACGATCATTTTCCCGAAATTTCAGAGGGCCTACAAATTGACGATCTACTATACTATCGTTATCTTCCTTTGGTAACAAGAGATGGAATATTGTCCGAACTGGATATTTCAGAACGACTTCTGAAGGAACTAAGTTTGTGCTTGAGTGTGGTGTAATTCGGTAGAAGGTAACTATTTCTGATATTTTTGAGTCCAAACTCCCATAGCTTCCTTTTAGTGCCCGTAGTTTATTTTTAAGTATTTGCACAAATCTCTCAGCTTGCCCATTTGTTCCTGGATGGAATGGAGCAGAGCGCTTATGTACAATCCCTTGTGACTTAAGGAAATTTTGAAACTTGGGATTCACGAATTGTGATCCATTATCTGAAACAATAACGCGTGGAATACCGAATGTAGAAAATATTTTTTCTAAGATCTCTATTGTATGTTCAGTGGTTATTCTTTTCATTGTGTGGATCTCCGGCCATTTCGAATACGCATCTACTACTATCAAGAAGTAAGAATTTAAAAACGGGCCTGCAAAGTCTATGTGAAGACGAGAGAAAGGCGCTTCGGGTCGTATCCACTGATGATACATTTTGGGAGGATTATTTGCTACTTTGCGGCAACTAGTACAATTCTTTGAGATACTTTCTATATCTTTATCTATACCTGGCCACCAGCAGTAGCTTCTAGCTAAAGCCTTCATCCGATTCACCCCGAAGTGAACAGAATGTAGATCCCTTAGTACTGGGTCTCTTAGCGTTGTTGGTATTACCACCCGCATACCTCTCATAATACATCCACTTTGTATAGAAAATTCGGACTGGTTTACATGAAACCTCATCTCCTTCTGTATTTCACTTCCAGTACCGAGAGCTTGTAAAAGAGGCTTTAATTGTGAATCTTTTTCTGTAGCTAATGCAATTTTTTCAGCCGACACAGGCATTGCATTAATTTGGTATATCTCATCTATGTCCGCTTCTTCTATTGCCACCTTATCCTTTGATTCGACCGGCAATCGCGACAAGGTGTCTGCGTTCGCATTAGCCTTTGAATTCCTGTACTTGATCTTATAGTTAAATGCCTGCAAATAAATTGCATAATGTTGCATTCGGGTTGTGGACATGTGAGGGAGAGCCTTTTCTGGTGCGAAAATTTGTTGCAAGGGCTTATGGTCCGTATACAGAGTGAACACACGACCGAAAAGATACTGATAACATTTTTTAACCCCAAAGATTATGGCATATGCTTCTTTGTCTATTTGCGACCACTTACGCTGCGTGTCATTCAACGTTTGAGAAGCAAATTTAATTGGTCTCTCCGCACCATCTTGAGACACGTGTGATAAAACAGCCCCTACTCCATAAGTACGACCGGTAGTTTAGAAGAATAGTGTACCAAAAAATTATCCGATTGCATAGAGTCTTTCAACTTCTCAAAAGTTTGTTCACATTCTTGGTTCCAGTGCCACTTTGTACTCGACTGTAACAATTTATGCAGTGGTTCCAACGAATTACTAAGATTTGACAAAAATCGGCCATAATAATTAACGAGGCCGAGGAAGGATTTTAATTCTGAAATATTCTTTGGCCTGGGAAATGCCTTGATAGCTTCTTTTTTGTTTTGGGTTTTATGAATACCTCTTTTATCTATCCTAAAACCACAATATTCAATGCTTTCTTGAAACAATTTTGTCTTAGCAAGATTAACTTTTAATCCGTATTGAAAAAGTTTATCGAAAACCTGCTCTAATCGTTCCAAATGGATTTTATCATTTGGCGCGGTTATACAAACATCATCTATGAAAACTACTACACCTGGAATACTTTTAAGAAGGTCTTCAATCTTCCGCTGCCATATGGCAGGAGCACAGCTAAGACCATAAAGGAGTCGTGTACATTTGAAAAGGCCTTTATGTGTAGTTAAAGTGAGTTTACTTTGGTCTTCACTTCGAACCCTACACTGAAAATACGCCCGCCTTAAATCAATTTTCGAATATTTTTGTCCCCCACTTAACACTGAAAACATTTCATCAATTGTAGGTAAAGGATGTTCATCCACTAACAGATTGGGGTTTAGTGTTATTTTAAAATCACCACACAAGCGCACCTCACCGTTTGACTTGACTACAGGCATGATCGGCGTAGCCCGGTGTAGAAAAGGAATTGACTGAGATGATTAAAAAGGGTATTTTAGTACCGGTAGAACAGAGTGAATGGTCCCCTTGTGTTGTGTATTGCTTACCAGATGCAATTTTTCCATGCTGCTTACCGCTTGTAGTGGGTTTTATGGTATGTTTGTGATTTTTAGACGCTGGTTTCCTCATGTACTGCATGCATTGTGCTAATTCCTGTCGGTTCGTTTATCTCCAGAGAGTTCTTCTGTGATGCTTCCAAACTGAGTGCTAACTCTACTGCCTTATCGTAAGTTAACTCCTTGGTTTCTAACAAACGATCTCGCATACGTTTGTCCCTTAAGCCACACACAAATTGATTTCGCAGCGCTGTGAGTAAATATCCCCCAAAATTGCAATGTACTGCCATTTTCCGCAAGGTAACTGTGTACTGGCGTACGTCTTCACCTTCTGCCTGGGCTCGGTGATGGAATTTTTATACTTCGGCAATTTCGATGGGCTGCGGATTGAAATGAGCCTGTAATAAATTAACCAAATCCTCAAATGATTTTTTCTCCGGCTCCTCTGGTGCTAGCCCATCGCACAGTAAATCGTTAGTGGTAGAACCAACGTAGTGCAAAAGTGAATTCTTTTTTGTTTCTTCCGGAACTTTTATTTTTGTTGAGGCATAACTTCAAAACGGAGAGGAGGAGGGGAATAATCATAGACCATTGGAAAGGTCCAACGGTTGTCTATCTACAAAATCATCATTATAGGGTGCAATATTCAGAAGTTAGGATGCTGTTAGGATGCCCCCTCCTCAGCCCAAACCATTTTTGTTTTTGCTCGTCGTATCACACCACTTACGGGACACCCCGTATATATCACATTGGTTTCTGTTGCACTTCTGGTGCTCTTCTGCGGTGCTTTCATACTTCTTATCTGGAAAGGCACATGAACAACGATGACATTAATTTCACACACAAATGTAAATTTTTTTTTTTTTTGTATCAAAAACAGCTGAAAATCGTCGTTTGTTCCTGACACAGTTATAGGACCGCTTTGTCATTTTCCTTCGAAACGCTACCAAAAACTGTCGCAAAGATTTTTACCTTGTCCAACTATTTCGCTGCAGTACCCACTCACAAAATCCATTATATCTTGATGCTTCGCGTAGCGATTATCTTGAAATTTCCTTTTTGTCCTTTTTTTCTTTCGAAGTTGAATTGCTCTACAAACTATTTTTCTCACTAATTTTTTCACAAAATGTTCACTGAAAGATAATTACTTTCTAATCATGTGTGTTTAGGGTGGCTTCTTGCTGAAATCATATCAGTTACCTTTAATATCTAATATTTGTCTAGCATACTGTTGAGTGAATTTTTTATTATCATTAAATCCAAAATTAACTTTATTTTTATTTATTAAAAATCTTTCAGGGTACATCAAAGATGCATCCCAATCCACAAAATGTGTTAACTGTGATGATCGCATCGCTAAGAGTGATCTAGCTGTGATTGCACCGAAATTCAGGGATCAAATGATGTGGCATCCAAAGTGTTTCACTTGTGCCACTTGTGATGAACTTCTTGTCGACTTAACCTATTGCGTCCACGAAGAAAAAATTTACTGTGAACGTCACTATGCCGAACTTTTGAAACCTCGCTGCAATGCCTGTGATGAGGTAAGTAACCTATAATCATCTACTAAGCATAAACTTTTATTTATTTTCTGTAATCATACCTACATACATATACAGACATAGTTCTTAAGTTTATTAAGTTCATCCACCCAAGAAACGTCTGTGGACAGTAATTTCATCATCCAGATTACAAACATTTTAGTAGACATATGGAATCGATTAAATGACATTAACTTCCTTCTCTTCGCGAATTACACAATATGTTTATCGGTTGACATTTCATCAACTTTATCTAAGTATTTTATAGTAGACTGAAAAAGGACAAGTTCATTATATTATGATGAAAAGGTGCAAGGACAAAGGTACAACCACCTTGAATGTACATTCTTGCAGGAAGATTATGAAGCAAACGAACCTTTATTATCGCCCATAAAGGTATTTTCACGTCGTCATTGTCGCGTCGTTTTATGTTGCAACAATAAAAATTTTTAGGGCGTTGTCAGGTGGTTGTTGTATGCATGTCGGCCTCTATATATAAGAAGAATTTTTTTCTAAAAATAAGTTCCGGTCTCAATCAATTACATTATGAGCGAGGAGACTTTTATTGGCTCATTAAAGTGTGCTTTTTGCTCTACTAGTTAATTGCCATAATTAATTCTGTATTTTCTAAAGAAGGCAATGAGCAAAAGTGGAAATATGTGTAGATAAACAGCAATTTTATAGTCTTATTATCAGAATAGGCTCAATCTAAGTAATTAAATCTAAACAGTTTCACTTGGAAGCTCTACTAAGCCGCATTTTTTCAAAGATTGTTTAGTTGCATGTCTAGAAAGTACTATCCGCTCATAGAATTTTCGGTAATAAGTCCAAATTGATGCAAGTTCCAAAATATGCTACAAATTCTAAGTTGTTGGCTGTAAAAGGACAAAAACTAATTTTACTAAAAGTTGTATGGATTGAAAAGAAGTTGAGATCTCTAGGAGTCTCTTGACACTAAAAGGCCCATTCTTTACCCTCAAAATCTATTACATTCAGACTTTGCCATTAATCCCAACCGGCCATATGATCTAACAAAATGCAGAATGTACTCCGATTCCTCTCTTCATGCCTCATGCAGTTCATTTAGGGCGTATGAGCTGAGGAATATGTATTGCGTACCGGAGAGAGCCGGACCGGGATAGGGAAAATATATTAACATTTCGATTAACTCTGCACGTCCTCTGCATACCGGACTATTACGAACCTACATCCATAGACCTACTGTCATTACACCGAAAAAGAGAATTTAGGATTGATTTAAATTCCAGTCCCAATTTGGAGTTTGCAAAGCAGTTTGGGTTTTAGGTATAGCCAAATCTTGTTAAGAAGTGGTATCTCAAATTGCTGTGTCCTCAATAAGATGAGGCCGCCCTGAATGGTTAACAAATCTGCATGAACTCTGGCTTCTATGATACATACTTCACACAGAAAACAGGCCGAAAACTGATAACTTGACTGCTTGACCCAAAAAACTGATGTTTGAATACCCCGTTAGCAGTTGACCAATCGCAGTCAGGTGAGGCTCGACCAACTTCCACACCTAGAAAGCCTTGGGAGGCCCCAGTCTTCTTAATGGCGACTTGATGCTGTCAAAACCTCGATCTATGGGCGAGAGGCGCACACTTGAGTCCAGACTATCCCTATGACAGCCGGAACGAGTGCTATTCGTAAAGGAGACTCGAGTCCTGTACCAAATCTACCATATGTCGCCTTGACGGCACCAAGAAGAGCAGCTACTACGCTAATAATGCGTGCTAGATTCGCTTCTGCAACACTACATTGCCAGTTCGATTATGTCGAGCCTAAAAAATGAGTAGACTCTGAAAATAAGTTTAGATTTAGGTTATCCCAATTGCAGCCTAATATCAGATAAATTGAGGAAAGACTGCTGTTTTCCAATGTCACCAAAGCAACGGTCGAGCTTAACCTTGAAGTGATTTCAGTTGCTCCAATGACAGCCCGACTGGATGACCAGTATCAGCGAAATTGAGGAAAGACTGCTGTTTCCCAATGTCACCAATATTTTCCAATGTCACCAAGTTTGTCGATCGACACTGCTGAAAATGGTTGACATAGCGATGGGTTTCTGAAAAGGAGTACAATATAATAATTCATCCCCTAAGTCTTTGACTGGATCGCTCGCTTTTGTTGTCTTTAAAAATAAAATTCTTTATTGATAACTTTTAGCTTCACGAGTTGACACCAGACAGACTGTTTACAATTTTTGTTTTTCAGATTTTTACAAAGGGAAAAGCCTACCTAGCTATGCCTTTCAATATTCAGCAATGTTCGCGTCTAAAAGCGAATTTCGAAATACATTTTGGTTGGTCAAAAGTTCGGAAATGTACGACCTGGAACAGACCCATCGCCACAAGCTGTCTGAATAGATTGCAATCTCCTTTCTCTTTGTATCAGAGTTGAGACGATACGTTTACACTTCCAGATTGGCCTGGATTTCTGCCTGGAAATTCGTAACGTAGTTTTTATGGTGTATGTCCTTTCTCATGCAAGGGCTCTCGCAGATAGCATATTCAGCTTTAGAGCGGTATTCTTTTGGAACACGCACGCACAATAGTTGTAAAGTTATTGCCAGACTCTTGTGTACAAGTGTAAATCAGTGACTCAAAAATTCAAAACCTTTTAACTCACAAACGAAAAACGGTGAGCCCGATTTTTTAGAGTTTTTCTGAATAAAGTTTGATCCTCCACAAATGGGACATGCTATTTACCCTAACTAACTATTGGCATTGTTCGCTTTCACATGTGAGTTGGACAATTTATTTTTGTTTTTGTCGATGCTACTCTGGATACATATGTTCTGTGCTACCCTGGGCAAAACGTTAATTACATTCGCCCAATACTTCTTACCTAAAAGAATCCTTTTTTATTTCAATATCAAACAAAATTTCCAAGACATCAACCAAAATTTCGTCTTCCATTTCTGTCGTTGTATGTTCTTGAGAGGTATAATGTGTGTTCTGAAATATATTTCGAACCCACCACGTTCTCTTACTCGCTACTCCAATAAAAACTCAATCCACTCCACTATGTCATTGTTGACGCTTCTTTATGCCGCATTCACAATGTTGCAAACATGGAGCAAAGTAGAGTGAGCTTTGAGTCCAGAACGAAGCTGTTGACAATACAGCGCAGACTGGAATTCGAACTTTGAAATTAACGTAACAAATCGCTATAGCAACGCAAAGTCCACAAACAAGCAAACAACTGTCATTGTCAAAATAATAAATTCGAAAATGGAGACACCTCTGTTGCACCATCAGACGGCTTTGAAACTAGCTAAAAATTCACGTAATTTTCTTGCTTTTTATATAATGAAGAATATTTTGTTTTTATTAGCATTCATAAAAATTATTAAATCAGAAAAGAATATTAAAACATGTTAGTTATGATAAAACAAAGTATGGAGTTTTTGCACGCCATCTACCGGCTAATAGTTCGAAATTCCGGCTTGTAAGCTTTCGGAAATGGTAGCGTGATAATATAATAGAACCTATGCAGATCCACCCTGAGCTACTTTGAACCAAACAGAAATGCCCAAATGCACTACTGCGTGCGAAAAGAGGGATGCCAGTTATCACTCTGTGCTACTCTACTCCATTCTGCATTGCGAATGAGGCATTATTATGACAGTTGATAGAGCTTGGCGAGAGCTTTCATTAGATAATCCACACATGTTATAAGAGGTTTAAGGAATAACAACGTCCCCTCGCCATCAACATTATACTCACAGATAGAATTATACGATCATGGTAAAAACGAATCTGAAATTCGAACTTTTAAATTAAACGTAACAAATCGCTATAGCAACGCCAAATCAACATTCTTGTCGTCGTCAAAATAATCAATTCGAAAAAGGAGACACTAAAAAAAGAGCAGTAAGAAGCGAAAAATTCCATATTTCTTAAACCTTTATTAGAATGGACCATGCAAAAATGTTAAAAATGTTACCTCACAGCTATCCTGAATAACTGAGAGAAACACAAATCTCTTTATTTGGAAGGGCTATAAGGACTTCGTCAAGCAAAAATATCCATTGCAACCTCTATCGAAAAGATAATAGACCTCCTCCTCCTTCGCAAGAAGGCAGAACTTAAAACAATTACAGAGCGCTTGTCCCTTGTATTCGATGTGACTGAGACTTTATCCTGCCACTTCTGTCAGGCCCATAAGATTCTTACGAAAATTCAGAGGCAAGTAATAGCGAGACAGAGTGTATTCCACCACGAGCATGCATTTCCTCTACAAAATTATGTGTGGAAACTCAAACCAAGTCATCAACAGTCTGAATAGGATTAATTTTAAATGGGGAATCACAATAGATCTCACAGGTCACAGTGAATGCGAGGCTAACATATGCCAATTCTTCTACAAATCTCAATCTAAATCTTAACCATAAGAAAAAAAACGAGAATATGACCTTTCTTGTATTTTGTTTTTTAACCCCGTTTGCGACTTTTCCAACGACATCTCAAATAACCTTTGTTGGGCCAGTAAGGCCCAATAACTCGAAATCTTAACTCTTTTTCGTTTTCTTAATGCACGAATATCTTCTTGCTTCATGGAGGCCTCTGTGAAAACATTAAGCTTTTCGTTAACTATCCAACATTCTTCATATAGTGAAGCTGCAAAAGTAGTTTACCATCTATGATTTTAGCTTCTTTTAGAATGACATTGATACCGCTTGGGATCGAATTTGGACTGCTCTTTCTCACTTATTAAGACTTTTCGGTCCACCCACCTCGAAATTATTAAAAGTCTGGATCTGTTTGAATTAAAAACACTTTCTTCGTTTTGTTTTTCGTTTTTTAAATTTATTTCCAAATTAGAAGTGTAAGCTCCCTGAAGTTTTAACAATGTCACCCGCGTGGTCCTGACATCTCCGAACTGGATAGTTAGCTTCCTCAAACGTACTACCATTGTATTAGTCGTGAAAATTACATATCTGTTGTAAGTCTTCCAGATCTTCGTAGTTACTCGTTTTTTGTAGGCAAAAGAGTGTTACCTACTCCACTGAAATTCATCGCAACTTGAATGAAATGTTGTCGAAGAAAGCTCGCGCCAGACGACAATAAATTATGGACGTTAAAAAAATACGTGCCAGGACATAGTGTGTTGTATATTTAATAAAAGTGGACTAAGTACTGAGCCTTGTGGAATACCCGAAAGAATTTCAGGAAAGTGTTACGAAATGAATTACGGAAAATTCCACCATGTTTTCTCATGTATGTCAGCTCTCATTATACATGAATTTAATTCTAAATATGTGTGTGTGTATATATATCAATACATTCCTAGGTATACATACTTGCAAGACTATTTCTTTCCGCTCAGAAACAACCAAAAACCTACTTCTGAAAAATGTATATCAACTTCGAAATTTCATAAAACCGTCCTAAAATACTCGACCAAGTCATAAAAACCGCTGATAACAAGCCAAAAGTGATAAAAGTGTCCTTTAAAGAAATCACGGCAGGTAAATGTTTCCACCGAATGTTTCTCTTGCACCCCCTTCCAATCGCCTGCTCAGTCTTTCAATTTACTAAATTGATTGTGTGTATGTCGGCTTCACACATGGGGAGTGGGTCCTTTTTTTTTTTTTACAAAAATAGAAAAGAAAACGACGTTGATAGAAGCTGTGACGATTTTGTAGTGATAAACTGACCGACATAAAGCTCATCAGTCTTTGGAATATTTTTTTCTTTTTATTTCTTATCATCAGATTGAGATTCTTTGCCCTTGAATCAAATTAAGGAAAGGCATTTTACCATTGACCTCTCACCCTATGGTTACAAAATGACGGAAGGATGAACATTTCGATGCGATGAAACTAGAAAATGAGGTTAAAGTAGGATTTGGGAAACCTTTTCTATTTGTTGAATTCTTTTTTTTTTCTTTGGCTAGAGATAATCCGAGCCAATTAAAGAGATTTGATGGAGCTTTGTTGTTAGGGTGATTGTATTTAATGTACATTATATAATAAATACATTTATTAGGGACTGTACAGAAGATTACAAAATCTTATGACGTACAATTAGGTGGAAAAAAACATAAGTAACATTAAAAATTATAGTAAAAATAAGATAATAATAAAAAATAAATGAATAAATAACAAAAAAAAAAGGAAATCCAAAGATCAAAAAGAAAAGAGAACTTGGAGATAAAGAACCCAAAGAAAAGCTCAAAACTAAAAATAAACAAAATACTACAAATTAAAAACAAAAGGGAAGACAAAAAAATAAATAAATAAAATTAAAAATTATTTAAAAAAAATGCAACAAGAATTTGAAGATCTAAAATAAATACCAATCACAATCTAATAACTAATTAATGTAATCTCTGCTTAGCTTAGAAAAGGTCAGGCCGGAACCTGTGCGCTGAATTAAATTTGGAAGAGAGTTCCATTTTTGGGCAACTCGAACGAAGTTAGAGCTCTAGAAGTACATCTCGGCACAAGATGTTAAAGACCTCTATTCGAGTGCAAAAACAATAGGCTTTCGGAGAGATATGTAGGGGATTTAGTATAAATTAGCCTATGAAGGAAAATAAGCCTCCGACGAGTCAAATAGGCTTCTATAGAGCTTCCGAGTAGGAACGTAGCAAAAGCAGATACAGAAGCGCTCCGAGGAAGTTTATAAATATAACGAATGACGGCGTTAAAGGTTACAGTAACTCTTCTTTAATAAATTGAGTCTAGTCTGCTAAAAATAGGGCTCCCATAGTTAAAATGAGGGAGAATAAGAGTCATCGCCAATTTCCTACGAAAATCCCCAGACAGACAACTGGCGGAAATAAATAGTTGACGAAGACTGCCATAAATTTTCCCCATCAAAGGAGAAATTATTTCTAACTTCGATCAGTTTTAATCTGCAGCATTTTTGTGGTGCATTGCTAAATCGGCCTTGTGTCATTTTCTTATTCTTTAATGGTATTGAAATCTAATTAGAAATTGATAGGCAACTCTAAAACATTATTTACAATTCACAAATTGTGTCAGATCGAAAAATTTATAACTGTAGGAAGTTCCCTTCTCAGTTAAAAATTGTTCCTAGAAATTACTTGTCTTATGTTTTGACGTCTGTCGGGTCACCCATCAGAACCCAAGTGAGCATGTCCTCCTGCCCCGGAGGGCTAATCTGATGATGGAATAATACTACGCTCACAAATTCATTCAGATTAACTTCATTATTAGCCAGTTTTTTTTTTACCCTAGACAGCAATCGGTTAAAATTAACTTTTATATTTTTAACGGTCGTGACATCTCTAAAAATTGGGTATAAATTCAAGACGCCACACCAAAATTTCGAGTAAATAGAACAATTATATTTAAAAAAATTAAATTCAAACACATGTTACACCGGGTAGAAGTAGTATATCTTTACATGCTATATTATGTTTAAAAAACCTCTCTCTTTCTCCAATAAAAGAGTTTGAATCTCTCTTAATCCCAAATCTGCATTGCACAAATACAAAAAAAAGTGAAAACAAATATCTAACAAAAGCCGTATAATTTCATAGCCCACCCGTGCATAGAGTGATATAGCTAGGTTTAAAATGTACATAAATATGCGATCATATAATGATTCTCTCACGGTGTAAATTAACAATTAACATAAAATGTTTTCCCTCATTAAACGAACTGTTCATTGCATGCTTTAGAAAGATATACCTATTTTGCAAATGCAATATTTTCTAGAAGATAAATTTCTATTTTCCTTGTATTCTACGCAACACACTTAAACCATAAAAAAAAAACAAAAACGAAGGAAAATAAGATAAAGTAGAGATGAATAAATTATAATCTTAAAAGGTCCCGACTCCTTTTAAATTGAAGAGAGATAAGAAAATTAACGAAGCGCACTTTAATAGGTATTCCACTATGTAGGTATAGAGGGAGAACTTGCATTTCTCTTCCTTTCGGGAAATTATGTATCAGATTTTATGTCCATCATCTGAAAGGCAAGTTTCCAAGCATTGCAAAAGAGTAAAACAAACGGGGTCTGCCTGCAATTACATTTGCAATTAAAACGTCTCAAGTCGTTATCACCGTCAAACATAATTTCTCACTTATTTTCAACTCTTTTTTTTTATAATTTGTTTTTACTACAGTTCATCCTGAAAATTATTTTTTAACGTTGATGTTGCCTTTCATTAGCATAATTTTCTTTTTATGTTAATTATGAGCTCTTTCGTGTTAAAGAATATACACTCAAAAGAAATGCCAGCGGTAGTTGCTTTATTTATTCTCCTCATTTAGATTTCTGTTTACATTTCTTAACTTAAATTTTTTGTTTTGTTTTATTTTAACTCTTTTTTGCATTTGTCGTATTAATCTGGTGTCATTTTTTTATTTCTTCAATATTTTTTAAATCCATACCGCCTCAAAGTAGGCAACAGGTAATAAATTGAAAGAAAGCTTTTAATATTTTGCCCATGCTTTGACTCGTGTGATTGGTTTGAGCTTAAGCAGTGCAGTGCATTTGGAAGTGTTCCTGGTGGTATTACGAGATGTCGAATTAAATTCGAAAAAGCTCTTTGTTACTGTAACAGCCTGCAGATATGCAACAGGTGATTTGTTTTTGACCAATTTTTATTTCATTATATTTGAGTGATTTCATTGAATTAATTTAATGTGGAAATTATTTTATTTTTTACTTATATTGTAGCGAAATTTTGAGTAACTTATATCAATAATTTTTACAATATTTCTTTCAACCTATTTTCCATAGCAACAAAGTGGCAAAATTTTCGCTTTCGAATCCTAAGTTATTTTTTTCTCTTAAATATTGTCTTCTTTTAATCTGTTATCCACACTATGAATCCTGTCAACAATTCCTTTTCTTTCCACCTACATCCATGCAATATATAACTACCATCCCCCATTTAGCCGAGCCAGCCAGGACATTTGTTTTTCACTGATTCTCACAATTGTGTGTAGTATGGTCGTCTGTGTTCTTGTGAACTTTTGTTCTGTGATTTTTCACAAACCATCATATCAAACTCGCCGGTTTCGTTAGTGTATAGTGAATGAGTGGATTGGGATGAAATGAAAACCTTTTCAGGGTGAAAATTCATTTTCTCGTTCACTTGTGACAATTTCATTCATTTCCATCGTGAAGTTTCCCACGTGCACAACGCATCCTTCGTGTTCTTTCTTTTGAATTTATTTCGTGGTTTTGCACCAAACTTCTTGTCGTGTTGAAATTTATGTCGACAAATTTGCTTGGTGTTTGTTGACTGGGGGGAGGTTTTCTTTAGTTTATGGAGAGTTTTAACTAAATTAAATTACTAAGTATAATGAATGTGAAAGTATTTGTATTGTGATGTGTGAACAATGTGAAATGGAAAATTTTTGGAAATTTGAATTTTTCTCATGTAATAAAAGAGTTTTAATTAAAGTTGTTAAACTTTAACGAAAAAGTTGTATATAACGTATAAAAGTAAGTAAGTGACTGGAATGATTTTAAGTTAAGTACGGTTTGTGTTTAACAAATTTTGTTATCCCTTCTTAATTTTATTTTAATGCCATACTTTTTGAATGTTTTATATTTAAATTTGAAACCATTTAATTATATACTTGTGGCAAAAGACGCGATTTAACCCAATATTTCAATGCAAAATCAACTCATCACCGTGCCCTATATGGATCTAATCTATTTTCATCCAGGCATCATCCTCCTAATCTAGGCTAAGATTATTTTTATTGTAATTAATATCCGACATTTTTGCATTGTGAATCACATTGAAAACAGGAAACAGTGATAGTTATCTATTCTTTCCAGATAAATAATCGAGAAAATTTTAGCTTTCGCGTACTAAAAAATAAATGTTACTTTTATTTCTATAACTGCAGTCCAGTCGACGTTCGAAATCATATAACACTTAATATTTAATACAATCCTGACTTCTAGGGTTCAAAAATCTGTTGACGATTTTGAAATCGACTCATTCTTTTAAAGAAAATTTATTGACTTCCTACAATACAATTTCTTATAAGAGTAAAACATTAAAATAAATAGTAATTAATTTTTCTCAATTTAATAATGCACTTCAGTTTAATAAAAAATATAGGGCCATATATTCATCAACCGATTTAATTCAAATTCTCACCACTTTTTTTTTTCTTTTTCATCGGTGTTGCGGGAAGAGCGACACGATTTGTCGAACATTTTGTTATATTTCGCAAAATTTATTTGTTTTTCCTCCAAAGGTATTGTTTTGCTTTTTTCTCATCAAATCTATTTTGTAGAACCACAGACAAGTAATACCAGATATGTGACGCCACCCAGTTCATATTGACCGACAAAATTAACTGACAAAAATCTTGGCTAACTTTAGCGAAGCTCCAAACAATGAAATGAACCGACAAAACTTTTTCATTGGCTGCAATCAGTTTTTGCTCATTTTCGGTCAGACTGACGTGGAACGAAGAAATTTTTGTTTCTTGTTTTCAGCTGAGTAAATCGCTGCTATTGTTGGAATGAAAGGAACGGTGGGGGGGGGGGGTGTATAGATTGGCTGGATTGGTTCGTTGGATAGGTTGGATAGGTGTTATGCATAGACAAACTACACACATGCATACAAAGGCTGGGCAAAGAACAGAAACTTGCAACGCCTCGCTCGAATATAAAATCGACGATGCCTCGACTTGCTGACGTAACGAAATGCTGAAATACAATGAATGCGACACGCAACGCAATTGTTGACGCCATAATAATTGTCGAATATATGTTGCGACATTAGGACAAAGCAAATGATGCGACTCAATAAAATCGTCGTCAAAAAGTAGAGCGAATTTCCAAAATTGCTGTTACGTAGCGCGACATTTGAGTTTGACAGTTCGTGTGTCGGTAAATTTCGCGTACCTTTCTTTTAAATCTGGCATAACTATACATATATGCTTTATATGCAACTTATACTTGTTCTTAAAAAATGTAAAAAAATTTCCGTAGACATCACAAAAAAATTCAAAACTCAACTCAACTGTCTTGAAATGACGACACGACAGTACGGATAATGTCGCATTCATTGTATTACATTTGCGACAAGCAACGGCGCCAAATGCCGTCGACAATTTTGTGTCGCATCCATTGTATTTCTGGCTTGCAATACAACGCCTCGCTCCAATATAAAATCAACGATGTCTCGGCCTGATGTAGGAAAAAATTTACTCGAATTTTTTCCTTAGAATTTTTATGCATAATTGGACAACTGATACTTGGCGTTTTTAGCGTAGGGTCTTACACGTAGTTAAGTATTCATTTCTTCTTATAAATTTACAGAAGATGTTTCGGCAGAATTTTTATTGATTTTAGTGGCCGAATGGAGTTATTTTCAGATACAACACTTTCATTTGTGGGCCGCCAAAAACGCACACAAATGAAAATATATCCAGTAAATTTCTTAGAAAAAAATTTAGGGCTACCCTACATCAGGCCAAGACATCGAAGATTTTATATTGGAGCATGGTGCTCACCATAGACACCAGAGAATACTTCACAAGCGTAACCCCCGGAATATACAAGCCATGAACAAATTCGAAAAAAACAGAGCAGCGGGCCGGTCAGCAGGCGACATCCACAGTCTTTTTGCCTTGTCTTACTGCAGGAGTTTTTTATATAAAAGTTGCTTGTATTTTGTTCAAACGCTATAATTTCCATAAATTTGTTCTACATGCTATTTTTTTTTACAACCATTAGAAAGAAACCAATTTGGCTGCAATTTGTTTTAAATTCATTTTGCTGTGGGAGCGACAGTTTTGGGCTTTAGGACCTATTTAAGATGAAATTTTAGTTTTGCCTCCATGACCAGTATACAAAAAGCAGTGAGAGCTAAGGCCTTTTAATGTATCGGTGCCTTCGGCGACTTCATGGCTTGTATTATATTCTGGGGGTTACGACCCGGCACGTTAAGGCCTTTTAATGTGTCGGTGCCTTCGGCGACTTCAGGGCTTGTATTATATATTCCGGGGGTTACGTCACAAGCCATGAAACGAACTCCCTCACTACCACATGGAAGCCCCAACGGAGTCCTCACATTCTAAAATATTTGCCGTGTTCTTATGTAAAACTGACAAAAGTTTGATTTGAATACAGAAAACGCTGTTCTAATAATCTTAAGCTTGCTTTCTTATCTCCCGAACCGAATTAAAATTGTTATACCTTTCCTAACAAAATTATTTAGAAAAAAGTATTTGAACCACATGACTATACGATTCCTCAAACAAAAACTCTCAGCTGAGTAATCATTGTAGTGAAGCTGTGTCGTCATGGCATGCCATGAGCTGATGATATCGAATGTAGTTGCCTACAGATTCGGATTTCGGACTCCGGCTGCACATACATAAATGTAATTATTACTCAGCTGAGAGTTATTGAGTGTACAAAATTATTTTATTATTTTGTTAAGTAAGGTATACAGTAAGTGTAGAATTTGGAAGGTAAGAAACCAAGCTTTAAATTACTAGAAGAGTATTTTCCTGTATGGATAGTAGCTTAGGCTCTATAGTATATATAAAGTCAAATGTTTGGTACTTTTCCGTAAGTATCAATATAGAATATTTTAGAAAACGGACTCACAACGCACACATATAGATTTATGTTTCATATGGCTTGGGAAGTATTCTCCATTCCTTTCATCCCAACAATAGCAACAATTTACTCAGCTGAAAATAAAAAACAAAAATTGCTGCCTTGCCTTGCAGATTTTAAGAATTTCGACTCTACATGCAAACGTAACAATAGAGAGTATTCTCTGCAGAAAACTTAAGATTTTCTTGGGTGCGAAACACTGTGAAGTTTCAGATATTCAATTCTATTTTAGAAAATTGAGTTCTATAGACAGGCTATAGCGTTGCCAGAAATAATTTGTGACTCTACCGTAGGTTTGCTAAAAAATTACCTTATTTAGAACGTTTTTACCGTATTACACATACAATATCATATATAACTGAAAGAAACATTTTGTTTTTATTTTGAATGAAATATGAATGAACCCTTAAATGAATACAGAAGTAGAAATATATTTCTAATTATAAATTTAGTTTTTAAATACGTTTTTATGCATTATTTACTGTACGTGCTCTTGGACGTTCCAATTATATTGTTGGTTAATTGAAAAAACTTCTTCCAAATTTACTCAAACACTGCCGTCATTTTCTTGTGCGATCAGCTGGCTCAAAATCAACGCATACACTGAACTTTGTTACCCTTTCAGAAGCTAAAACAGCTCCATTTATACTGGTAGTATTTAATTTATTTCGAAATTTAGTTTTTAGCAGAAGAGTGGGATAGTGAAAATTATTTTAAAGCGAATCACAGAATTGCAAAAGCATTTAAAATGAAATTAAGTAAAGCGGTACTTGGATCCAATTGATCCGTTTTAACAAGTTCATAAAAAGTACTTTTAATAACTCCAGAATCCGTCAAATTATCGTACAATTACAAAAGTTTTCTCCTCACTTGACATATCAGTTGCTTCGTCTACTAAACATAAAAATTAATTTACGTTTTTTTTTAACTTTTCATCGAGAGTATCTTTCTAACTAGAACTTGTGACATTTATTATTATTGCATTTATTTCTTTTCTTTTTAATTTTGATTTAAATGCTAAATTCCAGACAGGAAAGCTACTTTTAACTAAATCTGACAAATGATCCATTGCTAAAAAGGATATGTTATGTTCAGCAAAAAAAGAATATAGTTTTATGTGTGTTTCATCAACACTTACAAAAAAAAATTTCTCTTCAACATTTTCCCTTGAATGATAATAATTCAAAATTGTTTTTGATGAGCTCACACCACTTTTTGTTTTATGTTTTTTGGAAGACCCGTGCCATTTTATCATGGTTATTCCGCAATAAAATCTATGTTACACAATTTGTACCTAGCTTTGTACTTATTATTTGGAACATAGTTTAGCCAATCTTTAACGTGCTGCTCAAGCCATTCTTTCTGAAAACGCTGCGTCCATTTATTTTTTATTTCTTTGGCGTGTTTTTATCTTCATTCCCAGACATTTTATAGATTTCTTAAAATTAAATTAATTTTTTTTATAACTAAGAAGAGATTTAAAAATCTTTTTAAAATTTAGACAAATAACTCACATTTAACACTTTCCACTGATATAAAATTTTTAGTAGAATCGTTTATTGTTTAAAAATATCTCCACTTCCTACGTGAGCTATTTAGGACTAGTTTTACGTAAGTCGAAGTACATACCTATCTACTAATCGTGCTGCATGCCGTTTAGTCCGCTTGTATTAAAGCTTTGACAGTTGTCAAATTTGGCAGATCTGCCTACTATGTAAATACATACTTCACAAGGAAAATGAGAAATAATATTTTGAGGTTATCTCATGCATAAGAGAAGAGAATGCAGCATAGAAGAAAATTTAAAAATTTAAAAATTTCTAAATTTTTTATCATCCGAAATACTAATTCTTTTGACCAGCTCGCATTTCGTTCCTTCTTAATTCAACTCAATTTTATTAAAACTAAATGGAAATTTTCTCCATTAATGAATACAAGATTGAAAGCACTTTCTTATGTGAGATTTATGTCTACATTTAATACTAATTTTTTAGGTCGATTCCGCTTCAGATACCGGTATATTTACATAGATCACTGCATATTAGTTCTACGTAAAACTAGTCCTAAATGATCTAAACAGGCTCATTGTTGAATCAATTGCTCCAGATCTTTTATAAACATAATTTCAATTTCGAGAAGAGTCCTGAATCATTCCAAGATTTCTGTGCAAATTGTTAACAAACACTGGGTAGTAAATAGAAGTCTTCAATTCTAATGCATCCCCTATAGAGTGCGGTTTTAAAAACTACTTTTTTTCTATTTTTAATTCTCTCATTAGATGCTTTACTCTTTACTAAATATCTTAGCGTACTTTGCGAATTAAATGAAATTTTCTTTGCTTTAAAATGTTTTATTTTAAAATTACCGTAAGTGTCATACCAGGTAATTTCCTTCAATTACCTTGAAACTACGGTAATTACCGTATGTATGGCAACGCTCGCTATACCATATGCCTGCAACATCTTTGTATTATAGAGCACTGGTTGAACTTGCAAAAATTAAAGAAGCAATAGATTTGTTTTAAAAATGTTCTAAACGAACCACAAAGGTAGTAGGAAAAAAATAGTAAGACTTGGAAAATTGACTGAACAATCATGATCGACTTTATGATCAATTTATTATTTATCAAATAAGTGTACCATAATATAAATTGAAAGAAAAAAAGAATGAAATATAAACATATTTGAAATAAAAAACATACTTTGTAAAGTTGTTTGAATTGTTCATCTTTAAAGACGAATTTAAGAGCGTAATGGATTCAAAACATAATTATCATTATTCTTGCATAGTTCTTTAGTTAATATTTAATTACTATTTATTGTTTCTGTACCTTTTATTTTCTCTTATTAATTTCAAGGGAGAGAAAATTCTCGTTCAACGGTAGCACTACTATGGTGTAAACAACAAATTCGCAGTAAATAATTTGATAATTCCTCGTAACAATAAATATCGAGTTCATTTTTAATTTTACTAATTTCCACCCAATACTGAACGATATTGTTCTTTTCAAGTTTTAATATACTTTCATTACCAATTAGATCTTTCCACTGGTAATTTACAATAATATATCTGCATTATTGTACGGAAATATTTTTTAAAATGGTATTATTGATGCGCCAACTTCCCTGATATTATACTATGTTTAGGATTCAAGTATTTTAAAATATTAGTTTTGAGGTTTTGTATGTCAAAACGGTTTTTATTTGAATACAGAGCCCCATGTAATAATTAAACATAATTTTTTTTAGTTCTAAGTAATTATCGTTACTGCTCAAAATCTAATTCGAAATACATTATTGAAGTATCGAGCTTATGGGCGGGAATCTAAAATATTTGAATTAACTGGGAAATTTTCTTTAAAAAATTGTTCATTAATATTTTTAAAGAAAATTTGTAATTGCCTCATTGAAAGTAAAATTTTTGTTTTCTCTGATTTTTTTGGTTCACACATATTATTAGTTTAGGCTGTCATTGAAAAAGTAGTGAAAACTGAACTAAGAGAAATAGAATTTTTCTAGATACTGAAAGTAGTAGATTTAGTACTACAGTAGTAAAAGTTCCACCACTATTATAAAGTCTTTGATACTACTTTCATGTGTCCCGTTGTCGGCCTCCAATCAATAGCTATATTCTTTTGTGCGGGCAGAACAGGGCAAAATAAAAGATACACAAAAGAACACCTCATACATATTCATAGAAGATTTATAAATGAAGCGAACAGTACAAATAGTTCGCTTCAATCGACAGAACAATTTGTTCTCTCCAGTATATGGGAGTTTTAGAGCAAGGTACACAAAAGAACACAGCTATCATCTAATGCATAAAAATTCTAAAGAAAAAATTTCCAGACATCGTTGATTTTATATTTTTTTCATTTCGTAACAAAGTCAGAAACTTCTAAGGGCAAACGCCCACTAGAGCGCACTCTTTGTAATCTTCTTCTTGAATACTGCAGAGCTTAACTTTCGTCATAGGCGCTCGATATCTGGCTATTATACTTGTCTGTGATATAGTACTGAGCAGAAGTAGAGTTTTTCAGATTTGATTAACTTTCAAGTCCATGTAAATGATGACAATCTATTTGCCCGCGGACGTATGGAAAAGTGATAAGA